>JAUTXW010005362.1:7500-1431552 GCA_030620095.1 Kuschelorhynchus macadamiae | reverse complement strand
AAATCAAACTTATTTTAAAATTAGTGAAATACTTAGTGTTATTAAATCGGAAGAAGAATTGCATATGTGTACTCGATAATAGAAAAAAAAAGAGAAGTAATATTATCCAACCTTGAGCAAAATGTTGATCGTTTAATTAGAGAAACTCATAGATCTGGGATACATTCAAGGAAAATATCTAACTATGATAATAGAAAACTATTTAACATGATACTAGAAACAAGTGATGTCATATTATCGAACCTTAATGAAAATATGTAAGCAACGTCGCAGAGACTACAAGTTTTATTTTATACCTTATAATGCTGCATTTTGGTGAAAAAAAATAGTTTTAGATAAACATGGGTCGTGGTAACAACACAATTGATAAATTTGGACGTCAAAAGCCTGGTGAAAAAGTGCATTTATTGAGGGGATCACCAGGAATTGGATTTAAGCTTACGCCGGACGGTCAATATGACATGCGGGGAAAATCTTTAACCAATGTCGCCCCACCGACTAAGGGTAGTGATGCTGTTACCCAGGATTATGCGCTTAAAGAAATTCATCGATTACGCGTACAAATAGCAGATATACTGAATACAGATCTACTTAATAAGGTTCGTGTCGATATAAAGCAGCTTGAAGCGAAAATTGTTAATATTGAAACAATAAAAATGGATGTACACGGGAGAATTGAAAAACATGAAATCAGAATGAGCGATTTGGAGAAAAAAAGTGGTCAAGCATATAAATGGAATAATGTATGAGAAATAATTAATATAGCCCCAGCTTGATGAGGATTACTCATATATGAAGATAATATCAAGATTGCTGATTGGTATAAATATAATCAAGAATGATGATTGTTGTGAATAAACCTAGTTTATAATTGTAATAAACACATATTTAAATAAAACAAAGTTGAAGTTCATTGGGTATTTATTTTAATAGTAACCTTAACCAATATACATATTTAGATAGTTTTGAATGTATTACAACATATAATATTTTAAACAATATCTGTCTCATCAATCCAAGAATTAAATTGATCTGAAAATCCTAACCATTTTACAAATAATTGATTAATATTATTTTTCTTGCGGCGACAAGTACTTTTTCCATGACATATACATTCGGACTATTTGTTTTTTGCAGCTCAGCTTCATAAAAACATCCTTTTATAGGTTGACCTTCTATTGATTCCAATAGGTATGTTGGTGGATTGGTAATGTTAACTTTTGCGATTTTAAACTGTTCCGTGGACCATGAGGGCGTATATCCTTTATCAAAGACACTTTTGTGTTTGCTTATACGAACTATATCGCCCAAACGAAATTTAAACTTTTTGGGTACTATTTTTATCCAATTGTATGCGTTAATGCGTGTGGTTGATTTAACGTTTATAGGTTTCATACCAATAGTACCATGCTCTGTGTTATTATAGGTTTTCGTTATGACTGCTAAAAGTTGTATCCATTTGTAGGAACCTCTAGCTGAACTCCTTATAGAGATAATTTTTGAGTGTACGTATGACTCGTTCAACTATCGCAGCTTTTTTGGTGCTGTACGTCGAATAATGATTAATGTTATATTCCTTAACAAGATTTTGGAATATGTTATTAAAAAATTCTTTTCCCTGATCGGTTTGTAGATTTATTGGTGTATATCTTGCTTCTTTAAAAATGTCTTTCATTGCTTTAGTGACTTCAGCCCCTGTCTTGTTTTCTAATCGCCCTAGTATAGACAAATTTGGAGTAGCAATTTATGCACACCAAGATATAGCGTATCCATCGTTTCCATTTGCATACTGTTGCATTTCCGCCAAATCTGTTTGCCACAAGTCTTCATATCCCTTAATGATGGTGTGTCTTCTGTAAATTTTTTCTTGCTGACCCTGGGATGAAGTTCATTGACAATTTTTATTTTTTCTGTGCTAGAATGAGATAGCATAACTCACGTCTTTCTTGAGATACTGATCAAATTATGTGATTACTCAATAAATTATACCTTCCTCACGAAGTTCTTCTATAATTGACATTATTTCATTATCGTGTCCGGTATGACCAGCCATCTTTGAACTCCATAGCAATCGTAATCGTTCTACCAACTCCTTCGGGTTATTCCAATATACGTAGCTAGGAGTTTCCGATAAAACACGTTTTTTTAATGGTAACACTACTTGAGCATATGTTTTTTTACCTGCGATCCCACTCCCCATTCGATTCCCTGTCATTAATGGTTTTATAATCTCTAAATATTTTTTCCGCCTGGTTTCCTGTAGTCCCCGCTTCTCGTCATAGCCCTTGTATGCTGCATTTGTCAATCGCAGCATCTTTTTATAGTCTTCTGCCACTTCGGGAGTCATCTTTTCGATGACGACTCAATACCCGCGGATTTTTTAAGAATATCAAATCGTAAAGTTCCGCATTCCCTTCAAAGGTTGCAATATTCTTAGTTGCGCCATAGTGTCACTTTACCAGGAGGAAAACGTATTTCCAAATTACCCATAAACTTTTTGTTTTTTACTTTTGATTTATGATGTACTCCATAAACTGTATCGAATTGTGATGATTTTGTCTTTAAACCGTTCACATATGTATTAATGATAATATCCGGAGATGAGCGATCTTTTAATGTGACAGCTGACATTGTAGATTTGTTTGATGGAGAAGGTGTTGCATAAATTCCATCTAACGTCTCGTTTTTTTGGGTATCTATCGATGTTTCAGCAGTGTACTTGGACCTTTCTGTGATCGGTGTTGATGTTTCTACGGAAACTCCTCTGACATGAACATGGTTGTTTTATTTAGTGGCTCCTCTATGTATGTGCTTAAACTTTTCGGTTGTGATTGTATATGTTTACGAGACTTTTGTGTTACTGCATCGGATATAGAAGTCAAAGGCTTAGCAATCGGCTCATAAAATTTGTCCAATTCAAATTTATCTTGTACATTAGCAGCTCTAATTTGTTTAAACTTTTTTGAACCACATTCTGTAACCCCAATCAATTGACGTTTCAGATCTATATCATTATTCATCATGAAGGTGATGTTGCCAGAGTATCACACAACTATGTAATGCGAATTCACTGATCTTACTCTGTGTATATATAGTTATCGAACCCCTTGCGATATCTTCCCGAATTTAAATCGCTATCCTTATCAATAACGAGGAACCCATACTTGTCATTCCAACATTTAGCACACATCTCTTGAAATTGTGTAAAAGTCAGATCTGGCGATACATGATCCGAAAAATATGTCGTAAATTCATTTCGTCTTGTTTAAACATTATAATTAAATTGGCGTTGTCACGTACTAATTGCTTGGGAACTCGGGAATAGTTTTGTGCTAGGTAGAAACTATCTACATTTTTATGTCGTCCCATACTAAAATATGATCGTATACACCACCTGTTTTTCACACATTACGTCGTCAAATATGAAAATTGAATTTGGTTTGGCATCGGATGGCTCCACGATATTTGTTGTATCGCTAAAAGTATAATAACCAAGACCCTTAATCGGCGTGAAAATTTTCCTGAGATATTCGTATTTGGGTTGATACAGCGACTTTGAATATACGTAGACATTTTCAAAGCGCAATCCTAAGGTGTGTTAGCAAGGTAATCATAACATTGGTTTTTCCACAATTAGAAGGTCCTATTAGCAATCCACGAATTGATAATGGCAACAAAGGACCATGCCGACGTCTCACATTTTTCCCTACATGTCCAGATCCAACCTTCTCATCGAGATTATCTATTTCTAGCTTCTGTTTCAGCTTAACAATACGCATTATAGTGAAAAAAAAATATTTTATATCGTACACACGGCTTTAACTACTCATTCAGATGCAGACCATCAAACGAAGTGGACGCTCTTGATATTCGAGTAAGACTGGGTGTGGTATAGTGAATTCTATAATTAATAAACTACCGTTTGAGTTACACCTTCCCGGTTATCAATATTGTGGGCCAGGCACCAAACTTACAAAGCGATTAGCGAGAGGTGATTTGGGAATTAACCCATTAGATGCAGCGTGTAAGAAACACGATATAGCATATTCAAAAACCGAAAATAACCTAAGTTCACGCCATCAAGCTGATTACGATCTTGAACAACGTGCTTGGGAGAAAGTAAAATCAAAAGACGCTAGTGCAGGTGAAAAAATATCTGCTTGGTTGGTAACAAATATTATGAAGGCGAAACAACGTTTCGGTATGGGTGTTTCAACGCATTCAGCTAAAATAAAGAGCTCCAAAGGAAAGCGTTTACTTTTGGATCGACATTGCGACAACCTATTCGAGCTGAATTAGCTAAGGCTGGTGGTAAGAAATTTGCTGAAAAAGACATATTTAACGCATCTAGAATAGCAGTGGCTGCGGCAAGGAAATTATTAAAAGCCCGTGGTGGTAAGCGGAAGATACGCATACCTAGAATTATACCTGTTCCAAAGGTTGGTGGCTTATTACCTTTGATACCAATATTTGCTGGGCTCTCAGCATTAGGATCCTTAGCAGGTGGTGTTGCAGGGGTAGTGCGTGCAGTAAAAACAGCAAAAAATGCCACTACCCCAAAAACTGGTGGTGAGTTACAGCTAAAATCGAATGGAGGTGGAATGTATTTGAAACCATATAGGACAGGTTTAGGGCTTTTTATGAACCATTCAAAAAACTAGTAAAATGCCTTCCTCGAAGGCCATTATCGAATATTGATCTAGAAAGGTATGCATTACAGCTACAAGTACCATACTTTAGAGGTGTATTTATGCGAGATTCACTTCCTCGACGAGGTCCTCGACGTTATGAATCTGGTATTCTTAATTTGGACAGTATAATGGGATTTGGAACACATTGGGTGGCGTATCGAAAGAATGATTCAGAAGTTACATATTACGACAGCTTTGGTGATTTACCACCACCAACTGAACTGGTTCGATATCTGCGAATGGGTGGGGAAGCAGCAAAGGAAATTTACTATACATACGATCGACAACAAAAATTTGGGACAGTCTGGTGCGGTCATTTATGCTTAAAGTTTCTCTCTCAATCGTAAAAGTCAATATGTCTTATACCCCCCAAATGTAAAAAGCCTATTATCGTTCCGGTAGTTTATTAAAAATGACTTCTAAAGAGTTAGAAAACATACCCAAGGAGGTAATGATTGCTTGTTCCCCAAATGAAATCGCACTTGTTTGGGATAAATTACCAGAACACATGAAATGTGACATAGACATGTTAAAATATCAGTATTGTACGGACCATCATAATTACCAGAATCTGAATGGAGATGAATGTGATGGACCAGCGCCTAGGAGATTGTTTTGCTGTTCCTGTAAAATAAGTGATGTAAAAATAACAGAAAAAAATTGGTTTAAAATTTCAAAACCAAGTAAACGGTGTACAACCTATAGCAATATAAACTGCTGTCGACAACAATAAAAGCTAAAAACAGTAGATTTTTTATCAGTCATGTCGTACACATTCACATTAACAGGACGCTCGAGCGTGTTAAGTACAGATTTTTACCCACCATTAGAACTCAGTACAGTCAATAAATATGGGCTTGCACTTGTTGGATTTTACACATATAATTCTATTTTTAATATTGATGAAAGCAATAATTCATTTGCATATAAGAAAAAAAATGACAAAACTTCACCATCTATAAAGTTAACAATTCCCCCCGGAGTATATGAAGTGCACGAGATTGAAAAAGCAATGAAAACTGCCCTACAACTATCCACGAGAGATAATGATGATAAAATATTTTCATTAACACCCAATAATAACACATTGAAATGTGAAATAAAAACAAAATACATTATGGATTTTACAGGAGAAAACTGCATTGGTCGGATGTTGGGATTTGATCGTATATTGTTAACAACGGACAACAAAAAACATGAATCAACCTCTCAAGTAGACATTATGAAAGTACGCATAATACGTGTTGATTGTAATATTATCTCTGGAGCATACCTGAACTCACAAGAATGTCATATTTTATTTGAATTTGATATTGATGTTGAACCTGGTTATAAGATAACGAAAGAACCCACAAACCTTATTTATTTGACGTTGAAGCCTGAAGGACGTCAGTTCATTGACAACATTACTCTACGCATCTTGGACGACAACGGTGATCTTATCGATTTCAACGACGAGAAGATTATTATTAAACTGGAGCTGAAAAAACTAGTCTAACGATGGGTTTTTGTTACAACCGCCGACCGTACATGTTTTCTCCGATATGTCAAACAATAACGAAACCTAATAAAAAGAAACATGTCGCTAAAACAGAATTCATTCACGATCACGACGTCGGACCAAAAGAATATCAACGTCTCTCTGCCAAAGATCGTAGATTTCTTCAATCCATCGGCTTGAAAGTACGAAGCCAACGAACATGATGACAAGTAGTGAAAAAATTGAGGTTTTTACTGAACCTATTTTCAATAATTCTATCATAAGCCTGCAAGAACATACATATAAACCCTACGGATCACCTAAATTCCAAAATTCCGTATTCGTATTTCCGAAATTCGTATCCCAGTTCACTTTCAAGACATAATTTTGGATATATCGGAAAGCTACATATATGTCGAAGGAACATTTAAACCAAAAGACGCTACAAAAAAGTGTTTTTTATCTAATAATTCATTAGCTTTTCTATTTGAGGAAATTCGATGAGATAGGCGGTGAGAAAGTTGCAGTTGTCAGAAAACCAGGTGTAACTACAGCTCTTAAAACAATGGTTTCCATTGGTAGTACACAGCTGAAACCGCTTCTTACATGCGGATGGGGTCTAAATGAAGAAAACCAACACATTGTGGATACCGCTAGTAATGTATTTTCTGGCAAAGTACCCCTAAAATATCTGATGGGTTTTGCTGAGGATTATACGAAGGGGATTTTTAACATTAAACAGGAATTGATTATAATAATTGCCCGCACTTTTAACAACTGTTATATTGGAGAAGTTGAAGCCGACATTAAAATTGACAAACTGGAGTGGAAAATACGTCACATTGTTCCCGAGGATAGACAAAAGCTAAAACTATTATCACGTATTAATAAAGGTGGTAATAATGCAAATATCCAAATGGCTTACCGTATGTGGGATCTTTACGAGCTTCCCGCTCTCCGACAAACTTCATCCGATGTTTGGGCTATAAGAACGAGTACAAGTCTAGAGAAACCTCGTTATTTAATTATCGGATTTCAGAATATTGGAAAAGCGGATAGCTATAAAGAAGATGCGACTGAATTTACAAATGCAAATATAAGTGACATTCGAGTTTATCTTAATTCAACAGTATTCCCCTATGAAAGATGGAATTGGGATTTTTCAAAGAAATTGTATGCAGCGACCTATTATAACTATGAAAACTTCCAAAGCAGTTATTATGGTCGAGAATTTAACGATCCAATGATGGATTTTGGTGAATACATGAAAAATCCGCTGTTTGTTATTGACTGCTCGCATCAGGTGGAAGCTGTAAACTCGTCAACTGTGGATGTCAAGATTGAATTTGAAACACGTAACAGTCGGTTTCCTAAAGACACTAAAGTTTTCGCATTAATAATTCACGATTCTATTTTTAGTTATAATATGTTAAATGGTTCTGCATCAAATAAGCTTGTTTAGTCGTTTAGTTATTTATAATTATTATACTTTATATTTGGCATATATGTTAAAGTATATCTTAGTATATCCATATATTGTTATATAGTTTAGTGTTTTGATATAAAACTTAATATATGTGTAATAGATAGTTTAGCAACTAATGTCAACAATTAAATAATAAAACATATTGCACCAGTTATTTTGAATTTTATTTTAGTCTAAGTTCTAAAAGGTAAATTAATATAAAAATTTGGTTTCCACTCGTCCTTGAATTAAGATCCGACCCCGAGAGCATTGCTAATTCCCCGACCTTGATGGTGGGTGACGTCATAGGACTTTTCTATTCGTCCTTGAATTAAGATTCGACCCTCCCTGAGAGCGTTGCTATATTCCCCGACCTTGAGGGTATGCGACGTCATAGGACCTTGGTTGCGCAACGGACTACATAATAAGATACAAAGAGTATATATATATATATATATAAGGTTGACGTTTAAGATTTCTGTTATATTCCAAATCAGTTTGCAAAACGAACATGTCTTCCAGCTCTTCTAACTCTTGGGTATTTGATGTTGAAACAGTGCGGTTAAATAACCGGTCAGATTCATCTGATTCCGACGACGACGACGAAACAGTTGAAATGGGCCAGAGATTTGTTGTGCAAAATGAATCTTCGTCTGATGAGGAGGGTCAGGAAGAGGAGTCGGCTGAAGCCAGTCTGCCTGACTCATCAAGTTGGTGGAGTCCACCATCACCACGTGGTGAGTTTTATGGTCCAGCCGACAGTAGTTGGTGGGTAGTGCCTGATGTTTCAGAAGATACGCAGGAAGGGAATGCCGACTCCACTACGTGAAGATGCTACTACGGAATGGTGCAAAATGGATGGTGGCGATGTATAGAATGTCAACATTTAATTGTACCATATATATATATAATTTTATAAATAAATACTGATTTTATTAATGTGTTTGTGTTATTTGTCTAGTTTTTAAAATTATCAATATAAGTATAGAGTATTTTAAAGAAAAAATTAAATATTGATTTTTTTTTCGATTTTCTCGAAAGTCAACTTTTTTTTTATTTGAAATTTTTTTCGTCTCTTGAAAATTTTCAATTTTGGGTGTGCCCGATCGTTCAGGTCCGGCTTAGTGTAGATTAGTGTAGATTAGGTTAGGTTAGGTTAGGTTAGGTTAGGTTAGGTTAGGTTAGGTTAGGTTAGGTTAGATTATGTTAGGTTAGGTTATTGGATTGACACTAATCGCAGATCAAACCAAATTTTTTTTTTTTTTTTTTTTTTTTTTTTTTTTTTTTTTTTTAATTTGTCAGGAGGTGCGGGGGACGTAGCTGAGCAAAAAACGCAATTTTTTTGTCAACTTCGCAAAAGCGTATCTCGGTAACGGCGAAAGATAGACGAACGATAACTTTACCAAACGATGACTTTTTTTTAGGCGAACAACTTTTACATTTAACCCAAGTCGCTATCTCGCACCCCCGAGGCTCGGGAATCGCTCAAAACAAAAATGTGCACCAGCGCGTTGACAAAGTCAGGAATGCGTCGGACAATATCGTCACCATTTAACTTTTTTTTAGAACTAGACGACCTACGTCCGGCAACACCAAGCGCGCTCCCGTCCGAGCTACCGTTCTCGAGATATAGCGGTTCAAAGTTACACGTAAATCGCGATTTTTCAAGAAACGCGTAAATCGCCGACTTCAGAGGTCCGTAACTCTCGAACGGTAACTCCCACGAGGTAGGTCCTGTGGACGTTTTTGTAGAACTCGATTTTAGGAATTTTTTTATCTAAAACTTTTTTCTCTATCTATCACCGTTTTCGATATTATAACGTCCAAAGGTGGTCGTCAAAACGGGCAAAAAACCATTTCGACTTCCTATCTAATTTTTAGGTGCTATTTTAATTGAGCTTAAAGGGAGTTTTCGATGTGTTTATATCTTTTGGGGTCTAAAGAAAACATTTTTAATTATATATTCTAAAAATTATTAAAAATTTTATAATTGTTTATGTACGCATTTTCGCAACATTTAATACATTTTCGTTGGAATAAGAGACATATTGGTTTATTAAAACTTTTATTTTCATAATAGGACACACACACAATTTACTGGGTTATATATAGATATGTGACATAATATATTTTTTTTCAATTCATCTTATTACTTAAGGACTAAATAATTATTATTATTTTCAAATTAATTTCAATACTTATTATTTTTTGTAGTTGTATTGGTTGGTTGTTTTATAATAATTGACTCAATGAATTACCAAATAAAAAAAACGTCTATTATATAACAACCTTAAGCCCTCCCACCAGCGACAAGGTTCAACTACATCGGAAAGGAAACGCCCGCAGTGATGTTCGGTTAAAAACTTAGTACTAAAACATATTTAAAAACTATCCTATCCTATTAAATATAGAATGGTAAACACAAGACGCCGATTTTACAACTACACATTCAAGTCTATTTTTTTTTTTTATTTCTTTTACTTGCGTATGAATGAGAGACGTCGCTCATACTTTTCCATCCGAGCCTCCCAGTCGCTCGCCTCTCTCATATACCGCTCAGCCTCTCTCCTACACCGCACAGCCTCTCTCCTACACTGATCTAATTTATCACCCCAAACCGTCTTCATATTGGTCAATCGTGCCATCACCTCACCGTCTTCATCCTGTGAAAATGGCCCCAGATTATTTGGAACTCCATTTTCGGGTTGGTCGGTAACAATTTTTTTTGGTGTCATCAATTTTGCTTTATTTGTAATCCTTCTTTTTTGTCGGATTATAGGTGACACCGGCCCACCCAACCCGGATGTTGACGGCTGTGGCTCACGCTCCCCCAACCCAGATGTTGACGGTTGTGGCTGACTGCTTTCCACCTTACGTTTTTTTCCTTGTACAAATCTTGAGCCTTTCATAAGGACTTTCTTCAGTATTGAAGGTTTTGCTGCCTCCTTTATTGTTATATCGCTAATTATATTCACTGCGGGCTGCGGTTCTTCTTGCCGATCTAGTGGAAAGCAGTTTATGTAGCCACCGATGGCATCGTCCAATTTGGTGTTGTTGGCATCATCTAATTTGTTGTTGCTGGCAGCGTCTAATTTGTTGTTGCCGACATCACCACACTCTGCTTCGAATGCGCCAGGTGTTAGAAAATTAAACTTTTCGATGTCGAAACTATTATCGGCGAGCGAGTCAACACACTCAGCAAGAACAAAACTATTGATTGAACCACCAAATTCACTGAATGAACTCATTTTTATATGTTGCGTAGTAATTTTAACTGAACTTTGAAACTGAACAAATGTCTAAGACTGAAGTTACACAATGTCTACATCTGGTTTTATGCAACCACCCCCACTAACACAACCCCTTAATTTTTACTGCGCAGCCACCCCACCACCCATAACCTTGAATATGCAGCTCCACCCACGGACGGCCTTGCGATGTGTCCTTCAAAATCTTTGCGTCGAAATATACAAGGTTAAATATATATTCTATGAAAAAAACTAAATACAATAAAGTATGGATTTTCCAGCACGTTATATTAAACATTATCATTAGTCAGAAACGTTTCCATCACACTAAGAAGTTGATCTAATTTTTCGTCTTCGGATAAAAACGTTTCGACCACACTCATAACATTTCGAACATTTTCCTCAGGTGTGGTTTGATAGAACTGTATGTCGTTATGACCCCAAGGTAATGTTTTTGTAGAAGATGGAATTACATAACGTTTATCATCACTGTGGGACAGAGCTACTTTGTTTACTATTTCGGTATAAACGTTATGTAATTGACTTCGGAAAGTTTTCATTTTACGAAAAATTAAACCGCCCTGTTCTACAACTTTCCGATAGTCTTCCAGGTTAAGATTATTTTTGATAACCGATTTCTTGATACCTTTGGCTTTTTTTACTTCGTTCTTAATCGATTTTATACAATAAGCCTTAGCCCCGGTACCATAAAAACTGATTATCGGATCACCTGGAAACTCATCTTTCATTCTACCCAAGACTGACATACTCTTTTGAATATTAAATGTATTTCCCTCGACATAATTTGACGTGTCAAATTTATCCGGATTCTCAGTCATACAGCGATAAAAATTATTTGTGAATACTTTTAATATCAGGGAATCTGTATCTGTGTAGAGTAAGGAAGCATCTTTACCGAATTTCGTCTTGATAAAATTGTAAAAGAAATCATAAATTACCGTTTTTGACATGTCCAATATGGAAAATCCTATATATATAGGTTTATTATATTTAATTTTCAATTGGTTCATATGTATTGCCACGAGATCTTGAGTAAATATGGAACAGCTTTTAAAATTAGGACGAGCTATTAGGGCTCTAGCACCACATTTTCCTCTTGAGTTTTCCCATTGGGTTATTAATTTTATATCCTTGCGATTTTCCACATTTTCCATGGTTTTACCAAAAATTGCATTTATGATCAATTTGAACATATCTTTACCGAATTTTGTTTGCGATTTATTCCGCATATCAGTATTGAAATCAATATATTTTTTCAACCATTTAGATTGATCAAATTTTAAAATTCTGTGTGTTCTCATTACCATTAGGCCGTTGTTAATTGCTTGTTTTAATGTACGGTAGTGTACAATATAGTTTTTCTTATCATTAACATTCGGTATTAATTTCGACATTTTGGATGTTCCCGTTGGAGGTATAATATTTTCTACTAAAAATGGAAGATCGGCATGGTGATCGTGCAATTCTTCCGGATAATGAATATCCACTTCTAAAACATAGCCAACCGGACTGTCATCGGCAACATCCAATATGTTTAAATCCAATATTTCCCGCTCCGACAACCAATTAAAACCTCCAAATGGTAATGCTTGTGACATACTATGACCATACAAATTTGTTGCATCTAAATATGTAATAAACGATTCTGGTTTTGTAGGGTCATAGTCGGGTAAAAATATGTTGTTGGCAATATGCTTCCTTTCTGAACACTGACTTATACCCCCGCGAATTCCCTTTTTAAAAAAATTAATTGTGCTGATATCAGTCAAGAGCTCCAACTTTACCTTGGTCATGCGCAACATACAATCAAATGATAAACTTGGAAGAGTGCAGTAATGCGCAGGATCGAGTTTATAAATATTTAAACACATATCGCGGAATTGTTCAAATACATCGCATAGCAATGTCACGTCTGATTTTAAATATAAATCTGAATAGTCCCCTAAATTCTTACATTTGAACGATGACCACACATCCTTGGCTCTGTCATAGCATTCATCACTTATATGTTCCTCTTTTAGTGTATCATAAAATTGATTTTTTGTTGGAAGATTTGGGATATTCATTTTTTCTAAAGAATCAATGAAACTGTATGGGAAAACACCTTTTTTCCGCATTAGTTCGAATTGATACCGATCAGGAAAGTGTTTTCCCGTATTCCCACTAAAACTAAAAATCAATGAATCGCAACTTTAAATATTTTTTCTTGATCGATAGGGTTTGTTTGTCGACATAATCGTGAACGTAAATGTTCTTTGTAAATGAAACATATTTTTCTTTACTCTGGGCTATGACGTTAATATTATCCCCATGACGACATAATTCTTTAATAAATAGGTGGCAGTCATAACCGCTTAAATTATGGAAAATAATAGGGACGAAATTAGGTAGTTTATAATTTAAATTACAGACGGAATGAGCAGCACCAAATCGTTTCTTCCCCGTTATGTGACAATGATCTCTTACTTTTTTTTCATTGTCGATAAAAGGCTGCTCACATATACAACATGTTTTAGCATTCGCGAATTCATTCTCTTCCTGAGGTGTTAAACGGTTCATTGGTTTAATATCTTTTAGATATGTATTATAAAGGTGCCTTAAATTGCTTTCTATACGAGAAACAAATACAGGTACAATTCAAATTTAGAAACAGTATCATCAAAAGAACATTTTATGACGTATGCAAAGGAATATGGTTCGTGTTTAACACTCTGCATTGTGTAAGAATTTTGAGGACTTGGCTCGGCTATTGGTAATGGTTTTAGAACCGATTCGAAGTCGGCATATACGACAAATGGAACTCGCATTTGCTTTTCTATGCTTTCAAATTTTAAAATATTTTCAGGTACACTCTTTCCAAACTTATCAACCCTAATATCCTCTGAGGGTATCAATGTGTATAGGTGATTACAATCATTTTTCTGGTGTAAAGTTATAGCTGATAATGAATCAAAATAAACGAGACAACCATCACAAAAATACAATTTACTTTTAACTTTGCTAATTTGACTAGACACTAATCGAGATAAATCTGTGATCCAACAATAATGACTTTTTGTACAACGTGCAACATGTGTATCATCATGAGCTTGAATATTACAATCACTGTTTATTAACAATAAATTTACATGATTTAATAATTTTTTGCTCGCATACCTAAGTGGACCAACTATTTCATACTTCATCTTATTATTTTCAAAAGTAGATTCTACACCATACACATTGACTGAAATGTTATTTTGTTTCTCAAATTTACTAATATCACACAATTTTACTGGAAAATCCATACCTGTTACATCCAACACAGTTGAAAAATGGGGATATGATGAAACTTGTGTTGGCATATTGATTGTGGGAAACATCGCTGAAGTTACAGCCCAAGCGAAGCAGCACTCGTCTTGGTTCACCACATTAATCACAGCCTTTTTGCTCTCTATGAATCTCGGTAGTTTGATGTATGATGAGCCGCTTACTGGCCTAAACTCGTTGATGTTCACTTCCAGATATAGAATTTTCTCAAGCGCCCACCCTATAAACACACAAAGTATTGTAATTCACAAAACAACACTGTTAAATATTTAAACATACCTGAATCTTTTTCTTGAAATTCCATAGATTGGGTCTTCATTGCATCCACAAATGATTGGTATACAGTTTCCAAATCATCCCCATCCGTGATTACTTGATTGGTTGTATTAAACGATTTGTCGCTGCACACGTCCTGAGATGGTAGCAGATATTGACCAAAAACAACCATGTTTATCTTCAGAGCCCCATGCGATGTCAGCATTCGACGCACCAAATCCAACACTTTCTGCTTAATATCATCGAAGAATGCAGTAAAATCGACATGGATACTGTCGCTGCTCACACGATATGTCGCGATGCGATTTCTGAAGGCACCATCTATCATTTCTACACCTTGTGATAATGGTATACATGCTTCTATGCACCAATGTTCTTTGGTGAGCCCCCATTCGGTTTGCCGAAACAACAACATTACAAACGTCGCAGCTTTGCATTTTTGGGGAATTTGATGAAGAGGGTCCTGCAACATCCAATCTTACACGCTTTCCTCCAACACCAAAATCATCATCCGGTCTTCCCCTACACGACTCTCTTTTGTGACGCAACAGACTGTAACTGCGGGTAAATGATGCACCGCACATATCACACACGTAACTTATGTTTAATTTAATTGAAAGTTCAATTACACGTCTCACTTCAGTTATAACACAATATGCTTACACCACCAATCTTTTATATGAAATGGTTTGCATGGTCATATGATGATGTCACATCGCTTCAAGGACAAATATTGAAAACGTGGTATGCGCAATTCCCCAAGGTCGTGGGGCGGGGTTTAATCTCATGGTCATTGGGGCGGGGTTTAATCTCATGGTCATGGGGCGGAGCTTAATCTCAAGTTCAGGTGTGCGCTCAAGAAAAAGCGTGATGCGCGCTCAAGGTCATATGACGTCACATCGCCTCAAGGCCAAACTACACAGCACACCTGGGCTCTCAAGGTCAGGAGTAGTGGTGGGGGGTGAATCAGTTCCCGTATTTGATATCTACTGACATAGCCAAATTCCTTGAAGGTTGCTAATTTTAAAAAAGCAGGTGTTGTTGGAAAAATAATTTAAGGCATTTTAAAACAAGGTTTTACTCGACATCCCTTTCTGTTTAAGATTTTGAAGGGGAAAGATACACTCGCTAGGGGGGGGGGTGGTGAACGTCAAACTGATAAAAATCAGAAATGTGTCCTAAAATAGAAAATTGACGGAACGATTTTTTTAGGTGGAAAGTATTCGATGGCCTAACCTGTACAATACGAAAATAAAAGAGACGAAAAAATAATTGTAAAAATATTATACAGGTATCCAATCAAATTTTATTTCTACCTATTTGTTATGGTATTTTTCCAATATTATTTCAATGTACATGCGAGAACAAGCAAATCGCGGACACTCATAAATTTTAAAGCAATGTTATCGTTCTCTATTTATCTACGTTGGATTCCATTTTTTCACAGATGTACGCGTCGAAAATAGCCAGTCTAATGAATTGCTTTGAATACGTCCTGTTTCGCGTGTAGTTTCGGAAAATATTCAAAAGTGAATTAAACTGTTTACATAAATTTTACTTTGAAAACCGAATTGCTGTTTTTATTACTACAAAGCAGTCAGTTTTAAATATAATCTCTTGGATGATTATAAAAGCCTCTTTTTGTTATAAATAATGTTTTGTATGCAGAGAGGTTGATGGTAAATTAAATTTATATACTTGTGAAAATACACATTAGCCCAGTCAAACTAAACAAAAATTAAGTGGTTCCTTAGAAATAATAATCAAGGAAATAAAAACTACTGGTGGGAGGAGTTGAGCTCGAGTGGGGAGGGGGGGAGGCTTTAAAGGAAACTTTTTTCAGTTTTTGGCTTATATCTCAGAAATTATTGCCCATAGCGACAGTTTCTGATTTCTTTTGATTTTTTGAACAACTTTTAGTTTCTCGGCCCATATCTCCAAAACTATCGGTCCCACGTTAAAAATATATGTAACAAACTTTGTCAACTGTAATTTTTATATTTATAATCATTCATATGAAAACTAAAGTAGACAAAGTTTTTTACAAAAATGGATCCATACATGTTTTACGTGGGACTAATAGTTTTGGAGATATAGGCCGAGAAACTAGCAATTGTTCAGAAAAATCGTGAATTATTTACATTTCTTTGTTACACAGCAAACTTAATGAATATTTATTATGAAATTCAACAGTAGTAATACAAATTATGCAATATTAACAAATAATCATGCGGCTAGGATCGTATTAATCATAGAATTACCTCGTCCGAGTCATCAATGTCTTCCTCTTCCAGGCATTCGTCGTCTACTGAAAGATTATTGATGCAGGCTCCCTCGCAGTTCCCACAAACTGTTATGCAGGGAATTAGCACCTTGCGGCACCCACAACGCGTCCAACAGAGCCGGTCATATAATAGCAAAAAAATGCTCAAATGTGGTGCTGAGGACGGAGGCAGGAGCAGCAGTTTCAACGGGCGTAAAAAGTCTAAGATATCCATCAACACCCTTCACTCAATGGTTGTTGACTTGAGGAAAGTCAAGTACCGGTATTTGTTAAGATCTTGTTCGAAAGCATGGTACAACGTGAGCAATATTCGCTCACCGGCTTCAGTAACCCTCTTTGGTGTTGATGAAGGATTGTAGCTAACGTTGCATATGTCTATGAGGCTGCTGTCCTTGGTTAACAATCGTGGACTTTTCGCAAGATGGAGAAGGTAGTGTCACGTCCACTAATGTCCCTGGTTTAACTAACAAAATGTTGCTGTGTGAGAAAGTTGTCCCTGTGCTTTATTTCGCGATATAACAGAAAACCTCCATAGATGATATTCACGCTAAGATTCAGACCTGAACTGGCTATTTCGTTTAAACCAGTGCCATAAAACACACACACCATTCAGAACTGAAAAGCTCTTGTCTACTAGGATAACAAAAGACCGAAGGAGATAGGCACCAACTCATGACGCAGAAGGTCCTGAAGATTCTCGTCATTCTTTTTGGAAATTACGACTCTTTAAAACATGGGAAGTGGATCCACATCCTCAACGATGTTATTAGTTTTTATAGTGCTGCTCATGAAGAACAAGGATAAAACTTAGTCTTTTCGAGCCTGTTCGATCTCTCCGAACTTTTGCCCTAACAGCTTCCTAATTGTGCAAGTGATTCTGGAAAGGGAGGGTGCTTAGCAACTAACTCAAAGAGCTTATTCCGTCTTTATCATTCCTGGACTGCGATGACACACGGTAATCCAAACAAATCAACACAATAAAAACAATAAATTAAAAAAAGAAGTAAAAATGTGAAAAAATACTGAGCAAACATGAAAAATTCTAAAATTTCCGAGGCTCATAGGTTATAAACTATTGGCTCTACGTAAAAAATGTGAGGAAATATTTTTGTAAGATATTTTGTTTGCTTCAATTTTTATGTATGAAGAATACTGAAATAAGTCCCCTCTAGAGCCTCCTTCCCCACTTGAGCTCACCCAACAACACCGAAATAACAAGGACTGGATACTGTGACGTCAGAGTCGCGTGACGTAGGAACAGCGAGGTTATTCGTCGCGCTTAACTGATGACATGACGTTCAAAGTGTATTAGTTTTTTTTACCGAAAATGAGTTTTTTTACGGATAACATAGTGACAATGAAGTAGTCCTATTGTGTGCGAAGATGTCGGAGTGATTATAAAAATGGACCGAAAGTTCACACGTTTCGTTTTCCTACGAATGCAGTTATGTCTAGTAATTGAGTAGCGGCTTTCACAGAGAAAATTGTACCCCATCCAAATCTAGCAGGGTCTGTGAGTTACATTTTGTCAAAGAATATATAAGAAATTGTTCTACAGCAACGGATTCAAAAACCGGCGATACTATAACCCCAACTACTAAACCCTAAGAACGTAACAAGTTGTGGTGTAGTGTGGTTAGAACTCTTGTATTTTGATTTATCGTCCACCACAGGTTCCAGTGTTAGGAGAGAACCCTAAGTCTGAAAATTCCTAGATTAAAACAAGATGCCGTACCTACACAGTTCCCAAACTGAGCTTCCTGTTTATCCACATCTGTAAAATTGCGCAGAAGTCATCCTGAAAGTAATTAAAGACATCCAAACTAAGTTTGTGACTTTTTAAAAAGAAATATCCTATAGGAGTTTTGAAGAGTTTTTTGTTATTTTTGACTCATTACCAGAGTACTGGTTTAAAATTAGTAATTAAATAGTTACATTAGACATATTAGAGTATTCTCCAGGGTCTGTAATAACATATTATGTAGTTATATATTCTGATTTAAACGTAGAGGCATTTTTGTATGGCTGCAAAATACAAATACCCCAAAATGAAATTAGATCTAGTCGAGGACCTAATTTAAAGGCACCTTTTATCTCTAATAATATAAATGAAGTCCACGATTTGTTATTTAAAATCGACAAAAATTTACAAAACTCTGAAACTGGAAAAAGTGTTTTGAACCATATTTCGAACTTATTAGATTGTTCAGTGCCGAACATGTCAGATGAGAGGGAAGACCTTTTTTATCTGAGCAAGCTTAATACGTTACCTACATATACATATGATGACGGGCTACAAGATAATATAACAACAACGAGGCAGACATTATATATATATATATATATATATATATATATATATATATAAATATTAAAACTAGAATTTAAGTAAATGACTTTTTCGTACTGTATACAGGCTGCGAGAATTACACCTTAAAAATAGATTTTAATTAAATATATAAATATAATCTATGATATATTTGTCGCGCCTATTTGGTCATTCACTTTATGTAAACTACGCCAGCTTCGGATGCTCCATTAAAAATCTAACTTCCGTGTGTATTCGCTTCGCTATTCACTATAGGAAAGTTAACTTATTTAAATTTTTGTAGTTTCAATGGAAAGTCAAAAGCCTAACCCCAAAATTAAAAAAAAAGCAGAGCTTATTTTTAACTTATTTCATATAGAATAAAAGTAATTATTTAGTTTTTCAACACTAGAGTTAAAATGTAAATAAAAACTCTTACTGAAGATTGCAAAAAAAACAGAATGACAGAAACAGCACTCCGCTAGCTAATACCAGGACCGGCATTGAATTAACCTGTTGATCCTGAGTTCCGTTGGGAGAAATGTTTTTTTTTCACATTGATCCATTTTAGTCAACCGACCATGGCGATTTCGCTCTTTTTAGAACTCATCAGGCCATTATAAACTAGGGAGCCTCATGTAGTGCAAAGACACAAAATGGAATCACAGAAATAACTACTCCGCTGGCTAATACTACAACCGATCAACATTGAATTACACTGTGGATTCCCTACTCTCATTGGGAGAAAAATTGTTAATGTGCACTGACGTTCCAAAACTCGGCTAAATAGGAAAGCTTAACAGAAACTTTACACTTTTTGTTACGTTATATTGTGATATTGGCTAATATATCTGGCGAATTAGCTAAAATTGCTATCCAAAATAACAGTTCTATTACAGCATAAAGACGGAAATATGGCTAAAGTGGGGAATTATCATTTGGCCTTAGCAGGGTAAAAATGATGGCCAACTGGCATTTACACGACCCTCTCTTTTGATTTTATCGTTGGGTTTATTAGCTTCTTTTTTACTTTAAAATTGACCTGTGTTAGCTGAATTCTGACTTGTTTTTTAGGCGAAATTTGAGTAACATGATAAAAAACACTTATGCAAAAACTTTTACTGCTAAAAGAATCTGAGATGGGCACATAAAACATGCGCCTCTTCTTGAAACTAAAAATTTCGTTTTCTACAAATATATTTTTTTCTAGTTTGGAAATGTATTTTACTAAGAAAATTGATTAAAGAGTCCATAACGTAAAAAACATGCATGAAAATACGTTTTTATAGGTAGAAAAAAATATGTTTTTTTATAGTGGTCAAGTAATGGTTGCTAAGAAAGTAGTTAAATTTTAATCATGGCGGATCATAAAAAGTTTTGGTCTATTTTTTAAGCAAATATTTCTTGAGATGGGCCACTTTGTACGCAAATATTTATCAAATGGCAATACTTTTCAAATGTAGCCATGTACATTTACTGAAATTTTACCAATGAAAATGCCTACTTGGTTTTCCTTTAGTACTCGCTAAAAAATGGCTAATTTGAGACCCAATAGCCAGCGTAACAAAATTAAACGACGATTACCTCAAGTTGGCGTTTTCTTTTCTATAATATGTGGTGGAATATTTAAACCTTTTATTAGACATTTTGTATGGAAATAATTTATATTTCGTTTTTCTAAATAAATCTTTAGTTTGCTTTAAGCATAGTTGTATGGGTTATAAACGTAAATTTGAAAAAAGGCGTTTTTTGGCAATATTATAGCAAAAATAAGCGAAATAAAACTACCCAAATTTGAAACAAAAACATGATAATAAATTCTTATATAGCTATTATTATTATGATTAAACTTAATTACTTGCTAGAGTATGTTTGATTAGTATTTGGGAAAAAATGCTTACTTATTGACCATTTTCTGACCTCGATTTCTATTGATTAACAATGTCATACTTTGGCACTTTAAATAGCTATTTGAACTATAATTTAACTTCAATACTTGCTAGAATATATCTGGTTACGTTGTGGCAATAAAATGGACAGATATTTCTACTTTTTGGCTATCCAGTATAAAAAAAAAGTTGGAAGTTTAATTACCCCATAAAAGATATTTTTTGGCCAAGTAATTATGCTACAGCTCATCTACATTAAAAATTGCTTCTTTTAGAGCCAAAAAATCTAATTTGAAGCGAGCCTTTATGGGCATACAACAAATCAAGAATCATTTGCCAGAATTCGACAAATCTCTGGTTTTCATGTGTCTTTTATGGTCTTATAGACAAAAAATGTTCATTTTTACTACTTGGGAAAAAACATGGCAATGTGATAATCTCATATAGTATAGTTGTGATGAAGTTTCCACGAAGCGAAATAAGTTTATAGGTTTTTTTAGCAATTTTTCGAATTGAAATATAATAAACATTTTATGAAAAATCAGTGAAAACATTTTTTTCTGCGGGATATTTTTCCTTCAAATGTCTAGATAATATCATAATTTTTTTCAACTTTTTTTCTATTGATATATGGTTAAATTTATGATTAAAAACGCAGGTAAAAACGAAAAGTTTTTACCTGCAAAACTGAGAGAAGCTGTGGAAAGTACCAGGAAAAGAAAAGCTTTAGATCTAATACTTCTGCTCTCTGCCTAATACCGATTTTTCCGTTGCCACATAATCTATAGAAACAAATAAGCGTGTGAATAATGTATCGAGTTAGCCATTCCTTGATGGAAATTGATAACGCGTGGACACAATGGAGCTCCCATATTCGTGTTACGTAATAACTAACGTAAAAAACGAAACTTAAAAAGAAAGTACACATTTGTGGTACAAAAATGGGTGATAATTTTAACTAAATATAACCGTTTATAACCTATGTTTCAAAAAAGTATCTAACAAAATACACTATTTTTGGTTAATATATTCCACTAATTTATTTCAGTTTGACAGTTGTTTCCACGCGTCTTTTTCAACAGACGAAAAGACACGGTGTGTCCAAACAGCTCTCAGACTGAAATACATTTTTTTATTTGTTATCCGAATTTTAGGATTTTGTGTACACTTTATTACAGTGTCTCAGTTTTTAGAACGCCAATGTATGTACATTATTCAAAATGTGTATTTAAAATGTTTCGCCTAATATATTACTTGCGACATCTTTTCAAAGTTAACCATAACATTAGCAAAAAATTATTGTATTGAAAATAACGTTCTGCATTACCCGCCTTACTAAATTAGGCTTTCTGATCATAGATGGCAATATACGTAAACCCAAAATATAAGATTTTTATCATTGAAATCAATGGCCTAGCTTCAAATAATAAAAACGTTTGAGAAACACACACCCAGCTACGTAAGGCGGAAAGAAGGACTTGTGAGGGGCTTTAAGTATAAAAACAGAAATTCAAAAACTTGAATTTCTCTGCCTTGGCCTACAGCTAGATCTCAAAAATGTCAAATTTTTCGTGGCAAAAAATACAACCAATTTCCTGCCGAAAAAATTGAAATATCGACTTGAAACTCTTAAAAAACATTCTTTTTTTGGTGTCATGAACTCTTTTGAAAATGGGCAGGATCGAAGTTTTTTTGCCGATTATATATCGTACAAAAACTTAAAAAATTATAATTTTTTTTAGTTGAACTTGTTTGTGAAGGGTAAGTTTACTTTCAAGCCGAATATTATCAAAGTTATTTAGTTTCTACATAATACAATATTTAACTCCATCTTGGAAATTTGGCTTTGCGAAGTCGGTATCAAACTAATAAAAACAGTAAATAGAAAATTCAGTTTAGGTGTTAGGCATTACATGTACACAATACATACATAATACTCAATATATCTATGTCTTTTTTGTGATGCTGTCAGTAATTACTTGTTAGTTGGACAGCGACTTCAAATTTCAAGATGAGATAAAATGTTATTTTTTACTTTTTAATATCGGTTTTGTTACTTCCCTCAGAGATCCGAGATTTTTTCAAGTCTTTCCATTTCAGGGTCCCTATAGATGTCGAAAAACGTGTTTTCTTAATTTCGTCGATCTGTCCGATTAACTTCAAATTTTAGTCAAAAATTAAGGGCCATATGTTGATGAACTGGTGATATTTGGTAAAAGAAATGTTAAAAAAATTATTACTAAAAACTGCTAATCCGAACAAAAATCGAGTATTATGTAGGAATCATCTGCTAAAATGTTGATATGAATCTAAGATGGCGGCATAATAAAATATTTAAAAATTCAGCCTGAAAAACTACCCAATGGGTTGATTTCAAATTTCGTGCAATAATTAATTTATGTATAGAGATGAACTGGTAAAATTCTGGTTCGAATTCAAGATTGTGGAACTAAATAGCGGCCAAATAAAATATTTGTAATCCTGAACACAATCACCGTCCCAGGTTTTACATATTTTCATGTTTTAGCGTCCCTAAATCCCCGACAATATGTTTTATCAATTCCGTCATCTCGCAGCATGGCTTAAAAAGGAAGTACTTATCCGACTGAATTCAAATTTTGGTCAAAAATTAAAGGGATATGGGGACCAAAATATGACCAGGTCATATTTTGCTAAAAATCCGATTGGTATGAATCCAAGATAGCAAAATCATCAACCTAAAAAAAACTACTTATAAGATTCATTTCGAATGTTGTGCTAGCATTAAGTACGATATAGAGATAAACTGGTAAAGTTGGGGCACGAATTCAAGATGCCGAAACAAAATGGAAGCTAAATAAAATATTTTAAAAATCAACAAAAAAATTCTTGATCAATTGACTTTAAACTGTGCAGATAAAGAGATAGAGAATAGATAAATTAAATGTGATATATGTGAAAATGGCGGTGTATGTCAATGTAAAAACTTCTTATTCGATTTATTTTAAATTATACACAAAAATAAAGTGTGGCATAAGTATAAACTGGTAAAATATTGGAAAGAATCCAATCTTGTTGCACAAAATATCGCCCAATATAAATATTTTAGAAGACAGTATATATATGTGTTACTAAATGACTATATATGAAAATAAATTGGGACACAGTTCAGTATTCCTATGAAAAGGAATGGTTCATAAAGAGGAAAGTTTCGGATAAAGGAAATTTACCGATTTTTTTCTTTCTTCTACTCTATAACCTACTTTTATTTACAGGATTTCAACAACCTTTAGAACTGACCAAAAGTTTCCTGTATATCTATTAAGAAAATAATTGTAAGTTTGATAAGTCGTCACCAACTTTTTTAGCGTATACCAGATATTTTTTCAGGATATTTCAATAGTAGCATCTAGAAAACTATATAGCATTGAATTTTGAGACAAAAACTATATAATGAAAGTACTCAAAGGTTAGCAGTTCGCAGACTAATTTTACAAAATAATAAAAATTCGTAAACCATTAAACTGGGCGAGTTTTTTTCTACACAGTACAGAGCACATAAACCAGAGGTCTAAGTGCAGGATTTTTCTTTATAAATTGCCCTAGAAAATGTGTTTATAGATAGAAAAACATTATTTAAATAAATGTTTTGAGATGTTTCGTGAAAATTAACGTGTGTCATTTTAAAAAGCCAGTGACAATCGGAAAGCAAACAAGTGAACATCAACTTTGTTATTTCAAACGGTACACCCTGTATGATATTGTCAGGGACGGACAGAACAGAAAATATTGAGGCGGAGTAATACAATTTTGCCATCAGATTTCCCTCTTTGCTAACACAATATTTACTAAATGACATACAAATTTAAAATGTTTAATATATAACTGCTAACTACAAAAAAGAACCTCCTCGCTATTGACTGAAGTCAAGGAATACAGTTTTTTACCACCAATAAGACAATATTTAGCCAACAAGATAAAATAATGTAGGGGGATGTCTTGTCCCCCTACATATCCGTTCATGTATATTGTTTCCTGCTGATTATAAAAATACCAGGTTTGATACATTTTACTTTATAAACAACCGACAAAATTGGTAAAATCTCTATCATAACAAAAAATATATTCCCCTTAAATTTTTTGTCTCTTTTTAGCACATTGCTTAGGGCCGGATCTTAGCTATAATTTTTAGTCGTGACTAAAGATAAAGTTATCATAGAAGGTTTATTTATAAACAGAAAGGATGTAACGTAATCACACAATTAAAATAACAAAGTCGATGTTCATTCTTTACTTTCCGATTGTTATTTTTAGTTGCAACTTTAAAAATTTTCATAAAAAGACTTAATACTTTTATGCAAACAAATGTTTTCTAACTATAAAAATGAAGCTTCTAAAGGGGTGGTAATTTATAAATAAAAACCTTGCAAAATGCAACGTAGTCCAAATACCGAAATATTCCACCTGCAATTTATAAATATTTAAAATTAACTTGATCCGTTCCTGAATATAAGAGGATTTTCAGTCTCTTCAATTAAGTAATGTTTATTGATAAGGGAATATTCTATCATTCTTATCGCTACAAAAACAACACTCTACATATACGTATCGTAATGGATACCTCAATAGGCTGTGACAGTTATGCAAAATAGTATTACATAATCCAAGATGCTGGTCTTACGAAATATATTATTTTGTGCTTTTCTATCTGCCAGTGCTGTAAGTACCAGTTAAACAATATTTATTTTTCAATCAAAGGTTTAGTACGGAAAACAAAAGTGGAGTTACTCAATAATAATGTCGGTCTCAAGCACCGAAATTTAAAATACAGTTGAAAAGAAGCTGAGACGTTTCTCAACAAATCAGGCTCTAACTGACTAAATTGAAACTGATGCATCGGCAAAAGCACAATGCTTTTGTAATTGGCAGTTATGTAATTTCGTTATTTTTTTTTCTTTTTTTGGATATTCAGTTTGTGTATAACTTGAAGCATATATTTTTTTCGCAACTACATGCAACAGTATTTATAACTAGGTCTCAGTACATTTTGGAACATTATATACACAAATAAATCAAATCTTATACACATTACAATATACTATCTATTGTGGAAACGCATTTGCGAAATACCTAACATCAGAAATCAATCCAAACCAATTTCTAACTCTAGCTAAATGCAGCTTTCGCTTCATAATTACTAAAATTATTCTCTCTATATTACAGCGAAACAAGGGGCAAACTTGTCACATTCCTCAAACCATTAATATCATTCTCCAAGGGAATTTCTAGAAATGTCTTTTGCGTAATATAACTTTTATATCGTTTCTATCAGTAAGTTCGGTGAATCCAGCAAGGCTTTGCATACGTTGCCATTTCGTTCAGTTTCATAGATCGAGTTCTTACTTCTACCAAGTAAAAACTGCTGCAAACTATCAATCCTAAGCATACGCTAATTTTTTAAATCGTTTGAGGCGACCAAGTAATACATTAAATACATAAATGACCCGCATGGAAACCAAACATTATTTTTATGTTTCTTGCACCAATTAATCAAGCATCTTTTATCCTATAGCAAAAATTTCTGCTATATATATACAAGTTATATTTTATTCTTTTCTATCTTTATTACTTCGTATAGTATCATATCATTTAAGTAACGAATTAAAAAAAAGACTCCAATAATCCATTTGAACGACAAAACAAAATATTCAATAATTCATCTCAAATCTAAATTAGCCGACTTAACTCGCATACAGTTATAAAGCCCACTACTCACTATTCGAAATGCATAAAATCCGCTCGAGCCGAACACAAGAGTGAGTAGCAGACTTAAGCATTGACATCCTGCTTATGATCCTTCGAAAACCATTTTGGTTTTATCAATAGACAAATAAGTTATAAAAAAATACGCTTGCTGCACATTTTATTACGGTTTGATGAGTAATCGCCTCTACTTACCTTACCGCTTGTAAAGAAGTTTCGCTTAAAAAAGGCCTTCGTTTAGTAATTTTACTAACCGTGCTTGATCCTGTGAAGTTAAACTTACCATATTGTAAGAATTTGTCGATGTAATAATTTTTTCTCACAATAATCTCTGATTTCCGTTGTTTTTCCATGGCCGCCTCTAAGCAAAACATTTGCATGTTACGTAAATGTGTTTTAAATCAGTAAATGCATTTAATGGTAAATAAAATATAATATTTTTCAATAAAATCGGAAAAAAATAATACAATTTGCACGAAATATTCCATAACTAGGGACTTTTTTGATGTGAAAATTCTCTACAGCTGGTGAGATAAGTCTAGATTGTGATGACACATCAGGGCGTAACAAAAGTGCAGCGGTAATATTTGTTTATAACTTTTTTGTTTATTGAGTTAACCAAAATCGGGGTTGCAGGATGGTTGGTAAGACGTTAACGCGTAGTCGAGGCGGTTAAATTAGAGACCCAATATCAAAATTAAAAAAGCCTGCATTTTTAATTAAATTGCGTATTTTAGAAATGTAATTTTTTTATCGACATTTGCGATAGTATTATTCTGTTTTCTAGTGCGTTATTGTTTACTTTAGTGTTCACTTTTATCATTCAAGTGATTTATTGAATATTTTGTTTTATCGTTCAAGTGAATTATTGGGGTGTTAATAGCTAGTTATTTGTTAAATGATCGATTAAAATAAATATTTGTGCAAAATGTTAAAAATGTTAACAACGTATCATATTTGTTTTTACAAATTGGCCAAGCATTAAGTTGATTTTGCAATTAGAAAATAAAAATGGTTGTTGTACATTTTTGGAGGAAATAAAATATTGGGAAATTTTTTGTTTAACACTCTATATAGATAAATGTTGGCTTAAGTAAGCTTTACGCCTAAAATCGTGAATAAGCACTAAAATTTTGCAAGAAATGGCTGAATATCCCATCGCATTAACTGTTCCCGTTTTAGAAATATTCCACTTAAATTTAACCTAAAAATTTGCTTTTTTCCTTTACTCTGCCTAGCAATTTAGTTTAAATTATCTAGGTGTTTAATCTTAAATCCATTTTGGAATTAACTAGAATTTATGCTCGTTTTAAGATTGGTCAGTTACTTGTTTCGCTGCCAAATGGTCAAATCTACGGTCATGAGCTGAACACTTTTACCAACAAAACCTACTATGGTTACCAGTCAATACCCTTTGCAACACCTCCACTGGGAGACCTCCGATTTCAGGTAAATAATATTAACACAAATGGTTATTTTTAGGTATTAAAATAAAAATATATCTAATTTTAAGTTATGGCAATTTATGGCTAGGGCGCTATGAGTACTATAGTAAGTCAGAATCGGATCCAGTTAACTAGATCTTACATGTCGTATTTCTCAGAAAGGGAAATTTTCAACTTGCATAGTTAAGGGGGAACTGCACGCAGTAATATAGGCCATTTGCAAGCCTTCCGCCGCTGCAATATTATGTTAAAAGTATAAGAGATCTGTATCAGCTTTAATGTGATTTTAATAGAGAAATATGTATTGTTGGGCGCTAAATGCGAATTTTTATAAAAAAATCAAATCTAGAATTATAAAATAAAAGTAGATTTGTCCATTTTGTACCATATTTTAACCACTTTTTGAAGCAAATGCCTTCGAATATATTTTTTTTCCACAAAATGGCTCTTTACCGCCTTGCATTAATCCTTTGTCTACGTAACTGCAAAATTTGAAATGGTAAATCGTACTCATGTCTTTGTATTTCTGCAGCGTGGGAATCCTTTTGAACCCATTTTTAATTGAAATGTAATTTAAATTACATATACATAACACATTTTTTTGAGATCGGACGTGCAGGAAGTTTTTTTAATGCGTAGATACCTTTTCATCTTACTTTCAACTCGACTAGACCTTGTCGCTAGTTTTTCACTTTTTGCGTGCAGTTCTCCCTTAAGAAACTACCAATAAAAATGTAGAAACATTAAATATTTTTGAAGAGAGTAATAAGTAGAATCTAACAAGCGAAAAATGTATAAGGTAAGACATTTAAAATAAGAAAGTAGATGCTAATTTGTTTTTTTTTTCGCTTACGATCTGCCAGTATTAAACGGGACGGCCTGGCAACCGGGCAAATGCTCAGTGGGTGCTAATCTAATAAGTTCTTTCTTTAGGACGAAATAGATCCAATCAATCTTTTATAATTTGAGATGCAGTATATAACCGACTAGCAAGTAAAACCCAACAATGTACGTGTGTGTGCTTCGTCGCGGCAGCCTGGAAATATCAATCAACAATTCTGATGACCTAAAAATATAAACATAACTGCACTTTTTTTTATGTAAAAACAATTTTACCATAGTCAGTAGCGATGCATAAATACAGTTTGATATACTTTTATATCAAAAGGAAGAAAACCTAGCCTGACCTAACAAAAAAGACCAAATTTAAAATACGATATCGTGTAAAATTGCAGGTTTTGAAAAAAAACGGGACAATCTAAACACTGCACCGCCAAAAAAAGTTCATTGCATATTTTTATTTTCCCGCATAACAGCCCATATACTATATTATTAATACACTATATGAGTCTATTTAGAGTATTGTAATCCCAAAAATTTTCGAAAAATATAATAATAATAACGATTTAGGGTCCCTAATACATAAAAACATACTTTAAAATAATATGATGTCAGATGTGGGTATTAATAAAGTTTGCGTCCACAATACATTGAAAATGATCAGATTTTGTTCAAGTTAAAAGCAAAGATAGTTAAGATATGGTTTTACATCAACATATTTCAGAAGCCATTGGGGTAGATACTTGATTTTTGCAATTATTTATATTTTAAAAAATAATAAAGTATTGGAATTAGTGAATGTTATTTTAGATATATTTTTCAAGGAAATATTCACAAAATATTGCTGGCTATTTTAACATGTCACGATACAGGCCATGGTTTGTGGAAACCTTGCTTAAGGGTGTATTGTATCTGTGCGATACTTTTCTAAAAGTGAAAAACTCATGGCAATGCAAATATGCAAAGGAAGCATAATGGTTTTTCAACTAGAATGATTGATAAAAATAAAGATCATATATGGTTTTACAGTCATATTTTAAAACTTGTATTTAGTGACGTCAATCTCATTAAAACGGTAGCTTTATTTACTCTCTTAGATTTCATAGCTGTTTTCTTTACATAATCGCATACACGAAGCTTACCAAATGTTGAACAGTCAACTGAAAATGTTTTGTTAAGAGTCATTTCGAAATTCGAAAACAATATTAGCAACATAATGAAATGGAAGAAAATTTTCCTAAATTTCATCGCAAAACGAAAAAGAAATTTTTTGATGACACAGCTATGGAATCTCGATTTGCAAAAAATAAAATTATATGCAAATATTTTGCTGTTCTAGACCCCAAACATTTTAATAATTGGATAGCCAATACTTTCCACAAAGTAATATATTTTTGATTAGCAAAAATTAAACAATTTTTTGAACATGCAACTTATTTCTTGAAGAAATTCTAACATTCACTAATTTTCGGGATCAGCATAAGCCCAAACGAATTATTCACTACAAAAAACATGAAGAATATTATACCAATGAAACGTTTATTTTAGAAAATGATGTAACAACATTGGATGTTGAAGATATTATTATGTAGATAAGCTAAATATTGCCAAAGTTGTATAATCTACTGGTACATAATATTACTTAGATATAACATGTATCAAGAGACCTGTCCAATTTTAACACTAGCGTATCAATGCCTTTCAACAAGCGGTCCAGAAGGTGAACGAATGGAGGCATTCATGTTAATTCATTAAATGTAAAATATGTTCTACTGGAAGAAGATAAAGCTGTCATATCAAAATTGTTACCGAATAATATTTTTAGTTCCGTAAATTTCCATGTATTTTTCCAGGAATTTTTGAGGTCCGACTGACAAAATCTTTCCAGGGCCAGGGTTTGTCAGACCCCATTCAACGTTGCGATCATTTTTTTAATTTTACACTGAAAATTTTTATTGAAAACCCTTTAATTAAGTGTTTTTTTTTAACTTTAGAATTTAGGCTTCTTACGGGTGGAAATTATAAAGAAAAACTTGCTTTTTATAAACTTGAGAACATTTTTCTTTGACATTTATTAGTAAACATAATAACTTTTTTTTATAATAAAAAATGCAAAGCTAAGACTAAAAAACCATGACATAAAAGTTGCAGTATTTTTTAAACCTTTAGAAAATCATTAAAAAATAAATAAGTTTTACACTTTTTTACTTACACTTACTATCTGTATTGCTCCCAACGAAAGTCAGAAAGCAACAGTGTAATTTAATGCTGGTCGTGGTATTAGCCAGGGGACTAGTTGTTTCTCGAATCGGTAGTTTATGTTGGCATGATGAGCTCTAAAAAGAGCGAAACCACAATCCCGCCATCGTCTCTTGACTAAAATGGATAATTGCTCCTGTTGCATTTCAGGACATGTTTCAGACAGAGATCATAGTATCCTTAGTCAACGTCCTAATGGAATATAAAAATATACCAGCGTGTACAAGCGATACAAGAGATATAAAGAGGTACTTAAACCGGCTTATTTAATTACCTCTTTATAAACCATGTTTTGTTGCATTTTCTTTAAATTTTTGTCAACAAGGGCTTTATAAATTATTTCCAATTTTTGACCACCCTGTATAATTTTTTTTTAAATATGTTATATGGTAAAATAAAATATACCGAATCAAGCGTTTTTTTTTTGAACAACTAACCGTTTTTTAAACAAAAAATATTGTAGTATTTAAGGGGCGGTTTTATCCCCTTGAAATTTAATTTTCAAAAGAAAATCACTTCTTACGGACACTCCACATCCTACAATCAACCTATGTGCCAAAATTCAGCTTTTTACGTCAAGCGGTTTGAGCTGAATCGTGATTAATCAGTGGTCTGATTTTTTAAACACCCTGTATACATTTATAGGAAATTTTAAAATATATAAAATAATCAAAATAAAATACACTAGTTTAAATATTTTTCCGAAAAGCCAATCGTTTTTTAACTAAAAAATATTTTAATATTGAAGGGCGGTTTCACCCTCTTGAAATATGAGTTCTGAAAAATCCCTTCTTATCGAACCTCTACATCCTATAATCATCGTGATTAATCTATGACCTGATTTTAAAATATTTAAAATAATCAAATAAAATACACGAGTTTATGCATTTTCAAAGAAAACGAACGGTTTCTTAAATAAAAAATGTTGTAATATTTAAGAGACGGTTTCACCCCCTTGAAATTTGAGTTTTGAAAGTGCCAAAAATGCAGCTTCTTACGTCAAGCGGTTTGATCAGAAACGTGATTAATCAGTGATCCGATTTTTTGAACCAACCTGTATATGGTTAGGTTAGGTCAGGTCATCATCTCTCTCTATCCTTTTCTCACGACAGGAATGAAACACTTTCCACCTAGCTATGTCTATTTCAAAATAAAATCGTATAAATCAATGCAGTACAAGTAAGTTGGCTTAGTGTTATAAATAAATAGATTAACAAGTTTTTGCAAGCTTTTATTAACTTGCTTTTTTGGTATGTCTACCTTTCAAGCATTTACTGGCATCCGACTGAGCTAAAATTTTGAATATAATTTGCATTGTAGTTTCAGTGATAATGCCACGGAGTAAAAAAAAATATGAATATCCTGCATAAAAAATTTGGAATGTTTCGAAACTTACTTATTATTGGTTTTATTAGAAAAAGTTCTTCTTCACACAACTCTTGCTTGCTCCAGTACTAAGATGGGCGTAAAAGGATCGTGAATATCTTACATGCGATGCGTAAAAAATAGTGTTAAAATAAAATAAACATAAAAAATCTTTTTAATGCCAAGTTCTTACTTATAAACCATTGAATTAAAATGTAAAAAATAATAAAACTTTCATAAACACAGAAATTTAAAAAATTTGAATATTCTCTTAAAAGAGGCGTCATCACACTTGAAATAAAGCCTCAGTTTTGCGTTTATAAGTCCTAAAATAACACTTACCTTGTTACGCTATACAGAGTGTTAGTAAATAAGTGCGACAAACTTCAGGGGGTGATTCTAGATGAAAAAATAATGACCGTTTGCTATAAACGTATGTTCACAAATTTGGAGATACAGGATGTTAAAGCTTTTGTTTAAATCTGACGATTTATTTAATGCTCTAAAACTGGTCGAGATATGCCAATGAAATTTCTTGGGTTATAAGACACAGTTATTGCGCATTTTTTGACATGCAATTAAGAATTCTATATTCATCATTGGCACGCATACGGGTAATGATCTCAATTTTTTTAAAGAAAAAAAATGATACGCCACTGCGACATTTCAGATTAAAAATCATTTTTGAATTCCAAGTTCAATTTATGATAAAAAAATCTGTCTCAACTCTTCGCCTCATTGATTGTCGTATTCGCGCAAATATTCCACGCGTATTTCTTGTTGTTTCACAGCCGGCTATAATTCGATTCCTCAGGTCATCAAATTTTCGAGAGGAGTGGAATAAACTAATAACTTTAGAAAAGCCCAAATGCAAAAATCTAGAGGATCCTATCCAATGATTTGGATATAATGGATCTAAGTGGTTACGTACATTAATGCTAAAATGGACTGGTGCACCATCATGCATAAACGAGTGTCTCAGCTGTAGAAGAATTTCTTCAAGAAGAACATTTAACTCTTCTTGTAGGTAAATTAAGGTAAGATTCGCCTGTTAGTCGTTGTGAGAGGAAATATGGACCGATTAAATAATCATCAATTACCCCAAGCCATACATTTATTGAAAATTGATGCTGAAAATGAGCTGCAAAGATTCTACGTGTGTTTTCCTCAGCCCATAAGTGCTTATTATGGAAATTTTGTATACACTCTCGTCCAAAAGTAGCCTCGCCAGTAAAGAAAACGCCATTTAAAAAATTTGGAATTTGAGGGATTTGATGAAGAATCCATTGGCAAAAAAATAGGCGCGGAAAAAAGTCTTTAGGTAGTAGAGCTTGCACACGTTGAATATGAAACGGATACAGCTGCTTTTATTTAGGAATTTGAAATACAGTAAAGTTGCTTACATTCAATATGTTGGCAATTTTTCGAGTACTTGTTTCAGGTGAATACGCACTTAACTCGAGAACTGCCTCTTCTAGTTGCACAGTTCGCATTTCTCAAGGGCGCCAGCAGTCAGCGGTTTTCTTCTTAAATGTACAATTTTTGCGCAAACGTTGGTGAAGACGAGGAAATATTGTGTGATGGGCTACCCTTCGCCCTGGATACAACTCAGCATACAATTGTCGAGCTTGCCGACCATTTCCATTACTTCGACCATAAACAAAATGCATATCTGACAATTCCGCATTTGTAAAATTTTTCATTCTTATCGATAAAAGAACAATGTATTACTTAATAACAATAATGTTATTGCAAACTAAAAAGAATGAAGAAACGCTAATTTGACATTTCGTTCGTATTTAACAGATAAATGTTGACATTAGCCTACTAGATAATGTAATAAGAAATAAAAAATATGCGTTAAGATGTTTTATTTTTTGTATAAAAACGGCAGCACATACGAAAAAAAGGCAAGAGAGATTTATTGTCACAAATTGAAATATCTCAGAGGCATACCATTTTTTCTTTAAAAAATTGAGATCATTATCCATATACGCACCAATTCTTAATGGCACTAAATTTCATTGGCATATCTTGACCGGTTTTAGAGCAATAAATAAATTGTCAGATTTTAACCAAAACTTTAACACCCCGTATCTCTGAAAACGAATCATTTGTGGACATACATTTAAATAGCAAACTGTCATTATTTTTTTATGCAGAATCACCCCCTGAAGTTTGTCGCACTTATTTACTAAGACCCTGTATATTAACGGAATATGTTTTATTTTCTAGGCACCGCAACCACCTCAGAATTGGAGTGGTATTTTGAACGCAACCGAAGATAGCCACATGTGCTACCAGCTACAATACGATGGACCAGAGGAAAGTGAAGATTGTCTTTATATAAACGTTTTTACACCAGTTCTTAACAGAGTATGTTCAAAACTTATTGAGAGAAAAACTAAAGAAGTTTTATTACATTTGCTAAATGTCTTAATAATAATTGTATTAATAAGAACGAAGATAAAAAAATGGATACCCCTACATTCAAATGAAAAATATTAATATACACGTCCTATCATAAATATAAGGATATAAAACTATTTATTTGATGCTTTTTTATAACATTTTTAATATTCTGTCGCATACATCTATTTTATTTTAAGGAAATAAATTACACTAAATTGCCTGTAATTTTTTGGCTTTATGGAGGTGGTTTGAGGAATGGAGCAGCACGTTTTCAAGACTACAGGCCAGATTACTGGATGGATGAAGACATTATCCTAGTAACACATAACTATAGAGTTGGTATTTTTGGATTTTTGTCAACGGGTGACACCATAATTCCAGGTAAAAGATACTTTTAAGATCTTTACTGATTTATTGAAAATGTTAGAGCTTATTGTAGAATTTAGTACACCTAACGCTTACTATCACATATATATATATATGGTATATCTTGATTTTTCTTTGACCTTCTACTTTATAAATTTGATTTTTAGTTTCTTGGATTAGGGTCCTTAGAAAAAGAACAACACCTTTCTTGCTAAGTTATGTTATAAACTGACGTTTCGATCATCTAGTGATCTTCATCAGAATATATAAATTCTATAAAAGAAATAGCAAAACCCTCAACCAGTTTTTAGAACTTATCATTGTTTAAAAAATATAGAATTCAAAAACAGCGACTTTCATGTACCTTTTTTCGTTAGACCCATTGATTTCAAAAATCAAAGGCCAAGATTTTTTAAGAAGTTTTATTATTCTTTAAGGCAATCAAGGCTTGAAGGATCAAACGCTTGCTCTAAAATGGACTTACGAAAATATACACTTATTTGGTGGAGATAGAGATAAAATAACAGTGCATGGGCAAAGCGCCGGAGCAGTCTCTGCGAGTTACCACCTCCTTATTAAGCAGTCGGCAGGTAGATATAATTAATCATAATACATTTTCACTAATTTTTAACGCAATTATGTGATCATTGATAAGTTATTACCATCTTAGTTAGTCTTTGAGTATGAAACTCAAGGACTAACTTGAATCCCATTCAAAAAGAAACATGCAAATATACAAGGTATATTTGTATCTCAATAAATAAAACGATATATCGTAATTTCCTGCTAAATTCGACTTTTTACGTCAGATCTTACTTGTATCTAATTCAGTTTTACTTTCAGGACTATTTAGATCCGTTATAGCTGAAAGTGGTACACCTTTGAACATGTATTCGTTTATTGAAAATCCTAGGGAGTACACTCTTCAGCTTTCACAGGCTATAGATCCAAATTTTTCATCGAATGCAACCAGTGAAGAAATACAAGACTTTTTGTTAAGCTTGGAAGGAAAAACTATTGACAGTTTCTCAAGAGCAACCCAAATTGTAAGTTATATTTTGTTTATGCTGCGAAATAATCAAAACGCTTTTTTAAAGTTTAAAAGGTGTCCAAGGAAAAGTTGGAAATAAACTTGTAATAACAAAATATTTCTTATTGTACGAACATAGTTTTCTGTAAATAATTAAATCGTTCTGAATATGTCATTCCATGGAGGCTGTCAATTGAAATGACTCTTTATTTTGATAAAAGAACTGTAATCCCTAGGTAATTTTTGTATTGTATTTTTTGTAGAGCCAGCCAGCAGTCGTCCTTGAACCGGAAAATCCTACAGCAGTAGTAACTAAAGAAATGTATGAGTTGCTCGATGCAGGAGATTTTTATCAAGTGCCTGTTTTAATGGGTATATGCTCGGAAGAAGCACTATTCATTGCAGCCTGTAAGTTTCAATATTTCAGTTATACTTAGATATACCGGGTGACAATGAAACTACTTAGGCGCCATTTGACAACGGCTAGAGATAAAAATATGGAATTTGGTATGTTGATAGGGTTGAATATTGTGAACATTAGCAACATAAAAACAATTGAATATCGTTTCCGGTTTCCCCAGAAATGACCGCGACTTCGTTGTTTTAAATAAAACACACTGTAGATTTTATGTTTTTTAACTCTCTTAATAATTCTAAACAACTTTTGTATAACATAACCTATGTCTAAAATGTATAGTTTTCCAAATAAAGTCACTTAAAAATGTAACATAATTCCCACTTATTTATATTTTATGGAAAAACGGAGTAAGCCAAGATAAAAACTATCACGGTTATTTACTCCTTATTCAAGCCCTCATCCAACAAAATATCAAAAAAGAAAATGTTCCGAGTTTTAAAAAAATTTGTCTTTCGCAAATCGATTTTTCAAGTTTTGATCAGACCCTGTACCATAACGGGTCAACTGGCTGGAACAAAACCTTCACTACCCAATCCAACTTTTTTATCCTTTATCCACATATGACAAATTCAACTTCCATAGACCGCTGCAAACTTGAAAATTTGATATCCTATTTTCATGTTAATGCTCATCTAAAGCGAAAATCAATATTACTAGCACTTTTTTAATTATACCACCGGCAATGTTGGCCATGGATTCAAAATAATCTATTGTTCAAAGGAATCCTCTTTTAATTCATTTATCATACCTAGAGACTATTAATATTAACTAATATTAAAAGAAATAGAAAAAACAACGTACTAAATCATAATTAAGATTTTCAAAAACCCGACGTTCTTGTTCAATACAGATCTCACATTTTTCAACAATTTTCCGTAATACATTTTCTATTTGAGTTAAACTAATGTTATTAATAGCACTAATAATTCGATTTCTTAAAATGTCCAAATTTTCAGATTGAGTTAAATAGACTTTTTCTAGGATATGACCTCAGAAGAAAAATTCTAGAGGTGTCAAATCAGGCGAACGTGCTGGCCACCTTACAGGTCCATTAGTTCCTATCCAATGGTCCCCCAACCTGTCATCTAAATAATTTACACAAATTCGAGCATTATGGGCCGTTGCACCATCTTGTTGAAAGCAGATGTTGGGAACTTCTGCAAGAGGTATATTGTCCAAAAAATCGGTAACTGTTGTTTCTAGAAAGTTCAAATAAGTTGGTGCTGTAAGGGGCTCATTAAAAAATATTGGGCCCACAATGCTCGTTCTTAAAACACCTAGCCACACATTGATACCAAGGCGTTCTTTGGAAGATCATTCCCTAAATAAATGTTTATTTTCAATTGCCCAATATCTTGTTGAACATTCCCAGATTCGTGATGCGCGTCTCATCCGAAAATAATAATAAGTTATTATTATGGTTAAAATTTTCCGTAAACTATCGGCAATATTCAACTCGCCGAGCAAAGTCATTAACGCCCGTTGGTATTTGTAGGGCTTGTACTTATATTTCTTCAAAATGTTCCTTGCACTTTCTCTGTTAACTCCAACTTTACTTTCAATTTGGCGAGTAGAAATACTTGGATCAGCATTCACACATGCATGTTTATTTCAGCTTCTTCACTAATAATGAACTTTTGGGGAACTGTTTTCAAATATGGTACTAGCCACGGAAAATAGGTATAGCCGCGTTGGTTTCTGTCGAGGTATCGCTCTGCGTAGAGTGTTCCGCCTTGTAAAACTTGCCATTTTAAAGAGATTACAGGGAACTTCTAGTCTACACCAATAGATACACGAAATAAAGCACGAGAATGTACAAAAAGTGCAACAATCTGCCAATCCCACAACTGATAAAAGTTTCTTGTCAAAATTCAATTGTTTTTAAAAACCATAGCACCATCTGTCAAGGCTAATATGATTATTGTACTTTTAGCAAAACTTTGTTTATAGGTAGTTATCACACTAGGTTAAGTTATCACTAACATAACTTTCATAAACAACTGCAAAATTCAAAATTAGGTACCCTATTTTTATAATGTTAATATTTATCCAAAGCGAGAAACAGTCAGTTGACCCGATATGGTACAGGGTCTGATCAGAACTTGAAAAATCGATTTGCCAAAAACACATTTTTTTTATACTCGGAACATTTTCTTTTTTGACATTTTGTTGGATGAAGGCTGGAATAGAAAGTAAATAACCGTGATTGTTTTTATCCTGGCCTACTCCGTTTTTCCATAAAATAGAATTGTTAAGAGAGTTCAAAAAACATAAAATATATAGTGTTCCATTTGAAATAACGAAGTCGTGGTCATTTCTGGAGAAACCGGAAACGATATTCAATTGTTTTTATGTTACAAATATTCAAAATATTCAACCCTATTAACACACCAAGTTCCATATTTTTATCTCTAGCCTTTTTCAAATGGCACCCTGGCTAGTAGTTCATTGTCACCGGGTATAGATGTAGGAATAAATTTATAAACTACAACATTTTCATTTTCAGCCCAAAGTTATTTAGGAAAATTAGGCGGTACCTACGATCTAGATGCTTCTTTAGTAGTACCGGATATATTCCCACACGATGAGAATATTGACAAAGAAGTGATTGGAGAAGCAATTAAACAAATATACTTAAATGGTACTGAAACGTGGGCAACACATCCAGGAAGAGTTGTTCGAGTAAGACTTTTTTATTGTTAATATTTACACCAGAAGGTGTTTCTGCAAAGTTTTGATTCTTTTTTTGATTTTATAATAAGTGCTTTATCACACGAATTGTTTACGTATTTTTATTCTAATATTTGTAGCTATTAAACTGACAAAAACTTAAATGTTAAAAATGGTAGAAACGTTATTTATATCAACGACTACAGTTAATGCAAAATAGCTAGTAAATTAACCATACATGTTTTTAACGTTAATATCGTGATCTTAAGAACAAGGCCGTTGAGAACCTACATATGTTTATTATTCTTTAAATAAACTAAATCCTAACACTGGAACCTGTGGTAGAAAATAGATCAAAATACAACAGTTCTAACCACACTACACCACAACTTGTTACGTTCTGGACGCGCGTTTTATAGTTAGCGAAACGCGCAACAAAACTTTTGATTTTTAGGGACACTGTATGAAATATCCTCTTTTTTTATTCAAATTTATTTTTAGAACAAAAAAAAAATGTGTTTCATAATCTTACCAACAGGTGAACATGTGCTGTAAAATAGGCTGTACCAAACTCAGTGGCCTATTAGAAATATTTGGGGAACCACTGAACAAATTACTTTACCTATTTCATAGCGGACAAAAACAAAGCTACGACTTGTTTCAATAACCGGCAAAACATATTAATAAAATTTTTTCAGCTGTAAAGTTGGTCCAAATTCATAAAAAAGACGAGTAAAATATTTCTAGATTCGGAAAAAAATCATTTGAACAAATCGAAAAAAATATTTGTGTGAACGTGCCACCAAACACCACAATGAGAGATCAGTTGTCGTTATTTTGCGATAAAACAAACTATAAGTTGGAAAGGTCGACAAGCGTCGAAGAAATAGCAAAGATTGTAGAAGGCTACGCTTTTAATATGAGAAAAATGAATGATCAAAATTATAGACACCAGCGCCAAACCTACATGGAACAGAACAGTTGATATATGAGAAATATGTCACTGTAAAAATTAACCTTTATTCTTTTAAAAGCTGCTCGTGTGGCTAGAGATATGTTGCGAAAAATTCTGTTTCACATGAAAAAAGAAAGATGAATTAAAAAGCATTTAGTTCTGAAAATTGGCTTGCCATGGTTAAAAACTGCGATGAAAAAGAGGCGGCTTACGAAAGATATAATTTCAACTTTGTACAACATTTTAAGAAGGAGCTTAATATGAAATGTTAATTTATAGGAAGAATTGAGTATAATTATATAATCCTGAATGCGGTAATTGAAAAATTTCTCTGCGGAGACTTCCAATTTTTATTTACTTGTTACCTTCTTTTTAACTTATTTACTTACACTTTACAAGTCCATAACATATTTTGATGATTTTTGGTCCGTTTGGTAGATTTTAAGCCTCTGATCATAAATTCAAAAACATTTTTTTCGGCGATGTTTCGATTCTGAGTTATCCACCAAAAATGTTCAATATTACTTCTACACTACTCTCACCCTTTTTTTGCTCAAAATTTACTGGTTAATACATTCACTCAATAGCAATGACTAAAAATAAACTAAATATTCCAAATTATTCCAAATACTGGGTGTATTATATTAAAAACTTGCTTTAATAATGAAAAAAAAATACGACCGAAAGACGCCCCGATTGTTTATGAATATGGCATTTTTATATTGGTTAACCTGATATTTTAAAACAACCGCCGGGAATAATTTAAATTACATTCCTCTTTCAAATTTTAAATAATATTTATAAAATGAACTTTAAATTAGCATCTTTTTCATTTTTGTGACAAAAAGAGATTTTGAAGACCTTTATGTCTCTTAGATAATAATTAAAGTTGACGTTTTATCCTTAAAACATGAAACACGCATATGTATCAATTTGTGTTGCTGCAATCACTTTTTTTTATTAATTATGATATTTTTTACGCGCTATAATATATATGAATATGAAACTTTACATGTTTTCTCTAAAATCTTATCTGCGGCGCCTATTTTTGCGCCTTTACAGCATCCGTCTGTGATGTTTTATTCACATTTTGTGCATTTGGCAAAACTAGCGACAGTTCTCTATTGTGGCTTTAATGACAATCCTGGTGTGAACCCGGTGCGGATCCACCAAACGTTATTAAATATAAGGGACTTTCACCTTTTTCTTTAAAGATCCACTCATTTTCATTTTTACTTAACAACTTTCTAGACACAAATTAAAGCAAATTAGTATTGTAACATTTTTGACTTTCTAAATTTGAATAGTTAGCTCTGCTTTAATTAATTAAGACTTTCAGGTTATGTTAGAAACAAAGATAAAAAACCCTGCATTTTCTGGTCAGAAACATCGCGTTTTTTTATTATTTAACTATGCACGAAGTTTTTATCTAAAAAAGTAATTAAAAGAAACCTCTTTGCGTTATTCAAACCATGTGGGAATTACTACCGAATTATCATAGATATCAGACACTTTGTCTAAAAATAAGAGTTTCTACAGGTATTTTTTTAAATTCCTTATTTAGAAGACTTTATAAAAGTAAAAAAAACTATGTTATGAATATACTACATATCAGTTAAGAAAACATTAAAAAATAAATAAATAATTAAATAACTTTGTAAGTTTCCGAAGAGAAATTGTTTAATAACATGAGGAGTCAAAAAAAAATATTTTGTAAATTAATCATATTTCAGATTAAAAAAAAGTTTAGACGTTATTTTAAAAACTAATAGAAAAACGAGGCCCAAATTCACAATGAATAGATTATTTTTAACAGTTAATCCCCACCGGAAAACACCTGGTTTAAGAACATGCTTCTAGGAATAAACAAAATGTCAAAATAAATAATAGTTTCTGCAGAAAAGATAGAACTGGATATGACTATCAATCATTTGTACCGCTTTTCAATAAACAAAATGGGACATTCCTGTGTTCATTCTCTGAAACCTTATCTCCAGCTGGACTTGAAACAGCTATTAGAAAACTTACGGGACAACGCTAAAACTGCATCACCGATTTCTTCACCATATATTAAGGCACAGGTGCAAGATACTTCAGTTAAAAAATATCGTGGTAAATCGGATTGTAACAACTGTACTTTTAATATTCTAAACAACTGTAAATAAATGTTTGTTCATTAATTTATTTAAATAAAAAATATTTTTCAAAAAAATTGAATTGGTTGTTTCTGTCATGAAACAGTCATGATGTACAAGGTGATCGCGTATAATGTTACCCCCCTTTAACTTTTTGTTTCTCACTGTAGAAAAAAAAGTATTATATAAAAGTTTTAGAACTCAGTCATAAACAAATACCAAAGCAAAGTTACCTTTTTTTAAATGGAACACCCTGTATATTGTTGCATTTTTGGATTCTATTCTAAACACATTTCATGTATAATGTCCTATATCTAACATGAACCGTTTTCGACTTATTGCTGTTTGAAAATTAAATAATATGAGAAATAAGGTCGCGCAGGTCAATTATGTGTAATGAAACAAACTAAATAACACAAAGCAAAACTACGAACTAGAAAGCAGAAATATAAGTAGCTATACTAAATATAGAGTTGTTCGACTGGTCCTCCATTAACTTCAATACACCTTATTAAGGTTCTTCTTAATTTTTCCAAGGAGTTTCTGATCACTCAGCATAATTAGTGTTTATTAGATTAATTTCATTTCTTATGAGTTGTTTAAGGTGTTCACGATTCTCTATGTTGTTTGCATTAATTCTATCTTTCAGTGTACCCCACAGGAAAGCATCTAAGGGTGTGAGGTCCGGACTATTAGGCGGCCATTTAATCGGACCATTCCGTCCGATCCAGTTTCCAAATATTTGAGTGAGATAGTTCGTTACTTCAACTATGTTGTGCGGCGGGGCGCCGTCTTGCTGAAACGTAAGTTGGTTTAAACGTGCTAGTGGTAAATCATCCAGAAACTCTGCTAACTCATTTTGAAGAAATTGCAAATATATATTCCCATTTAACACACCTTCAAAAAAATGTGGCCCAATGATTTTATTGTCAAGTATGCCGCACCATACATTTACAGACTGACGACCCTGATACTGGAATTCTCGGTAACTGTTTTTCTGTTGCCCAATGCCTCGTATTCTTCCTGTTTATCATTCCATTGGTGGCAAAAGTTGACACGTCTGTCCAAAGAATTGTTTGTAGAAAGTTATTATTGTGGTTTATTATTCCCAGCATTTCACGGCAAAATTCTACTCTTTTCTCTCTTTGTGTGACGGTTAATTTTGGAATTTGAAAGGTTTGAAGCCAGCTAATTTAAGTGTTTTTTGAATTTTTCCATATGATGTATTTTTTGGATTATCTTGCATTTGCCTTAAGTCGGTTGAAATGGTTCTAATTGACTTATTCGGATTTTCTTGAATAGCCAGTAAAATGTTCAATTCGGTATCCTCGTCTTGTGGAATGCATCTTTTCTTTCTGTCTAAGTTTGAATCTCGTTGAAATTTAATAAATATTCTTCTAATGGTCTGTTTACAAGGAACATTCATCCGTGCATTATTTCTTCGTAGTTCTTGCTGCGCCATTTTCACATTATAATTATTTTTAATATAAGCCATTAAAATAAACTGCTTTTCTTGTTTCGAATAAGGCATTTTTGAATATGAATTCTTACTGTTTATCAAAATTGACAACTTGTGTCACGAAGTTAACCAAGTTAACAATATTGTTATCCATGGAAACCATAAACATCTTGACTGCGCGACCTTATTTCTCATATTATTTAATTTTCAAACAGCAATAAGTCGAAAACGGTTCATGTTAGATATAGGACATTATACATGAAATGTGTTTAGAATTTCCTGTAGAATCAAAAAATGCAACAATATACAGGGTGTTCCATTTAAAAAAAGGTAACTTTGCTTTGGTATTTGTTTATGACACACCCTGTATATACAAAAATATGTTGTGCAAATAGTATGCAGTGAGTTCTAAAACTTTTTTATAATAGTTTTTTTTCTACAGTGAGAAACAAAAAAGTTAAAGGGGGGTAACATTATACGCGATCACCCTGTACACTTTAGATTTAAAAATTTCGTAAACAACTTTTTTTCTTTTATATTCATGGTTGTTACTTTTTGCATATTTTGCTCGTGACTTTTTGCAAAACTTTGTTACAAAAGTCATTGATAAAATTGACAAGCAACAAACTTTCACAATAATCAAAAAAGTTTTGTCAACAAAATTTCCTTTTTTACAGTATTATTATATATGAAAACTTGGCTGGACCAAAGGTAAACATAAATCTTCTATTTGAAAATTTTTAATTGTGCGATGATGCCCTATCTATCCTGAACTGGTGGCAATTGAAATACTTAACTCTTTGAAGCTCTGCAGCTGCCATAAGACGTCGTTTGGCACTTACAGGGTTTCAAACGCTCAAAGAATTCAATTTTCAACAGTCATTGTCTTGAAAAAACAGCAATTTAAAATATTTTAGAAAGAAACTTTCATATTTACCTGTACCCTAAGCCAAAATTTTAAAGTAATCGATTTATTTGTTTCCCATATACTTCTAATACGCTACTGAGTTTGATACAGCCAGTAGATGTGTAGAAAATGTTTTTTCTAATTTGTACTTGTTTAGCATTTCAGCGACCAAAGATTTGCACGTGCTATCATAAAGCAAGGCAAGCTAATCTCTCAATATGCCCCAGTATATTTCTATCAATTCTCTTATGATGGGGCAGTAGGTGGGTGGAATATCGTTGTTGAAGGTGAATATTTTATGTTTATTCATTACAAAATAAGTATGTTATTTTAGTAACAGTTCTGAGTATGCATACTTTTTTATTTTAGATGCCGAAAGAGTGGAGCATGCCGAAGAGTTATATTATGTATTCCTAAATAGAACCCTTAACGAAATTAATGAATCTGATGCTTTGACTCATAATAGACTTGTCAAAATGTGGTCAAATTTCATTAAGTACGGGTAAGTGTAACTATGTTGTATAACAAGTTATCATGGGAATTGCAAAGATATTTAGAATTAAATTTGTATGTGTCAATATCAGTTAATTCTTAGGTTTTGAAATCGTTTGTATACAATTGAAGATACAAATGTTTGACACTGAAAGAAATAATGAACAGTATAATAATCGTCCTGAGATACGCGGCCAAAGAAACAACGCTTGATTTGTTGCCAAGAAAATCAATACGAAAATGTTTACAAAAAGTTTAAGGAATTTTATCAACGATATACGGTAAATCATATAGCAGAAAATACTGTGCTTCCCTATTTTCATGAAAAAGAGAAAGTTCTAAAACCATCATCCTTATGGTCGGAGTACTCTATGATAAAATCTTCTTTAGCAGTCAAACAAAAAATATCGGCATTAGAAAATATTCAAAATTAATAGCGTTTTTGAAACGAAAATCCGTTGAATATCGTGCAATATCCCAATGGAAAATGTTCATTTGGAGAATTCACATATATACATCGGCCACTGTTTCAGAAGGACATCCGCGACGCTCCTAACTGACACTGGCGTTTTGTCTTAAGCATCATGGTGGTTGGCTGGTCATCCACGGTTGCTGAAGGCTATGTATCAAAAAGGTGGTAGTGTCGCCCTGGGATTGTGCAAAATGTGAATGAAAATCACACGCACAGTGCATCAATTTGGAAGCATCGGAATTGTTCTAATTGCCAAGTTAATATTCATAAAAGATTAATATCTACCATTATTTTGTTTCTTTAAGTTGACTAAATGATGAATGCAAAATGTGTTTTTTATATGTTTAATGCAGGTTGTCAAGGACGAAGTGCAATAAACATAAAAGTGGTATATAATATTAATTACTTACATCAAAAATAGTTTAAAAAGCTGTCATTTTTGACATGCTTGTTGGAGAAATAAGTTTATCTTCTGACGTATCATAATGCCATCATTTTTATAGTCATTTTTGATGTCAAACTGATACTTTTTTTGGGCTGAATACTTTAATGGATTTATTATAATTCTAGGACCGTAATGAATACATTAAAGTCATGAACCAAGTAATCTATTGTACTCATTATAGTCCCAGGATAGACGGTAATGAATTCACCACAGTCCTGAAGCAACGAACTTAATAACAAGGAAACGACTGCCTTTCGGGAACATTTTTTAACAAGACTTTCCCAATGCTTGACTCAATTGACGCCAAAAGATAGACTTTTGTATATTATTCGGATCGAAAACAATTATCGTGAGATAATGACCATTATTCGATTCTTATAACATCAACATCAAAAATAACGTTACTATTTTCATCTTTGCAGGAACCCAACTCCAGAGTCCGACGAACTTCTTCAAAACATTATTTGGCCAGTGGTGTCCCCTACGGACTATAAATACTTAAATATCAATAGTAGTCTCAGCATTGAAACCGATCCAAAAGCCAGCTTCTTTTCGAAATGGGAAAATATTTTTGAAACATACGGGCGCAGACCGTTTTCCACATATTAAAATTTGTATTGTCTTAAAATTTGTAAATTTGTTAAAAAAAATGGATAGTTAATTAATATTTAGTTATTTTTGTCCATTATTTGCCCTTATAAAAATTTAAGGGAAAGTTATGTTTAAGACAAAAGTTATCAGACAATATCAGCCTTGTGTAAACTGTTAAAAAGGGAAACTTATTTACGTTAGTATTAAATATTTCTAATACAGTTTAATAGTGTTCAAATGAAAAATCCCAATTTTTTTCAAAATTTAACAGTCTAGTTGTCCGTCTACAAAAGGTTTATTCGACATCAAACTTAAATGTCAGTCCCTCCAAAATTTTATGAGCGAATTGAATAATCTTTTCGGATTCTAAAAGCTTGCTTCAAGCAGAATTAGCGGTAGTGAATACTTTTCCTACAATATTTTTTTTAGCTTTGTTTAGAGCGGTAAAGAAAATAGCGCAAAAATTTAACTATTGCAACCAGGCGTACTATCTCTTCTCATTATAATATATTAATATTTTGAAGTCTAAAGCCTGAGTTATAGATTGAGAACGTTTGCGTCTTGCGTCGCCGTTTGCGCTGTCCTTGAAGTTTACTTAACGCAAAGCAATAGGTACAGTTATATTTTTGCCGCCACCCGTTTAACTTTGACGGAAGCGACTGGCGAAAATCGACGTTTGCTTTAAGCTGCAACCAATGAAATTACTGGATTTTAGAGGTTATTCTAAATTCATAAATTTCACACTAATATATAGACATAACATCCTCGTCCATTTAAAAAAATGCTTGGGATCATTGTCTTTAATTTTAAGAAAATACTGGCGTGAGTTATGAATATTTTCACCTCAATTAACAGGCCGAATTCGCGATCTTTTTTGCCGCCTTCTCTTCAACAACTTTACAGCTGCGGCACACATTAATATATCCACAATGCCTAATCTTTACTAGGCATCACTACTATGATTTTAATTATTCATGCTCAACAAATTAAGAAAACGCACATAAACTGAAAAACAAGCTAGACAAAATTTCATTACATAAAAAAACGTAAAATATCTATAACTCGGGCTAAGAACGAGCGTAATCACTTAGCTCAAACGAACGACGCAAGACGCAAACTTTTTCAATCTATAACCCAGGCTTAAATGAATATCTCGAGATGTTTTGGCAGTTTTTCGTTTACTGTTGTAACAAAAATGGGGTTATTTTTTTTTCTGAGAAACAGATGAACCTAGCAAAATTTATGAAATGTGCAAATTTAATGCTACATTTCTATTGTTAATAATACCTATAGTTTGTGTTAGTCAAAAGAAGATTGAAAAAGAAAGTCTACTTTTTAACCGACTTCAAAAAAGGGGGAGGTTCTCGATTCAACCTGTATGTATTTTTTTTATGTTTGTTCGCGAATATTGTCTGATTGACCTATTGACCAATTTTGATGAGTCAAACGCCAAATTGTAGAGGACGTTCCTAGGGTGGTTCACCAGTTTTTTGTAATAGGTAATATAAAGAACACAGGTATAAGGGCGATAAAGGCAGCGAGTTTCAGAATTAAATTTACATTATTTAAATACCTTTTTCAAACCAAAGCAGTGAGGGTGTAATAGACTTACAACCCCATTGGTAAAAGAAATCGCTTTTGCTAGTGCTATAATAAGTAATTTTATGTATACAGGATGACCATGAAATTGTGCAACCTCAAAATCTAATATTTTAATTGAGCTTTTTAAAAAATTAACATTTCGTATGAATAAAACGTTATTAACCAACTACTCCCATTATAATTTTTAACCGACTTCAAAAAAACAGGAGGTTACCAGTTTGACCGTATGTATTTTTTTTATGTTTGTACATCGATTACTCCGCAATGGTTTGACCAATTTGGATGAAATTTTGGATATTGCCGGAGTAGCCCCATAGCAAGCGTACTTAAAAAATGGTAAAAATGACGGAATGGCGTCATTTTGTTTTTTGCGCCAAAATATTTTGGAAAAAGTGTTTTAATATTCTACTCTAGCGTCTCGATTCAACGCATTCACCATTATATCAGGAAAAGAAATGCAGTGAACCAGTTATTAAACCCGATTTATACAAAATTAAATATTTTAGTAGGCCGCTATTTTGTTTTGCTATTTTATATTCATACCAAAATGTTACCAGTTCAACCATTTGTATTATTTGATTATTGTGCAAAATTTGTGGTTAATTGGATAATTAGTTTTTTTCAATATAGTTTTTTAACATTTCACTAGGCCGCTATCTTGTCCGGCATACTTGATTTTTACTAAAATATTATCAAGTCATTTCCATATGATCCTGAATTTTTGATTAAAATTTTAAGTCAATCTGATGAGTAGTGTTTAAGTTATGCCGCGGACTGACAGACTCACAACAAACAGATAGTTTGGCGCCGATTTCACGAAGTATAATTTTCAAGGTGGAACAAAATATTGTTTTTCACTTTTTAGTGCATTTTCGCATTCGTTTTTTTATAAAGAAAATGTGTAGCTTATTTTATTAGCAATTAATGAAGGCCCTACTGAAAATTATTTGTGGTCTACGAAAAAGAGTGTAAATATCTTATGTGAAAGTCATCTAATATACTATTGCCATTCGTTGTGAGAATATCGGTATAGAAGTTGGTAGCTTTAGCACTTTAAATGAAAAAGTATTATATTTCTATTAAAAAGCATATAATATAATTCACAGTACTTAACAAAAAATAATCGTACCTATACAAAAATCGAATAACTGTTAACTTTATTATCATCAAATTCCTTAATTATTAAGATCAAAATTTCCTAGCGTTGCTCTACGCAGTTTTTTGACTTTCTCCATTAATGTCGGATTGGTTGTCAAACTTCTTTCGAGAGCTTCAAATAGTAAATTTTCCTGGAAGAAAGCCGGAAAAGGCATATCTTCTAAAGCAAACACGTGAACGTTTCCTTCTATATCCCCAACTACTAAACATCTTCCACTTTTAATAAACTGAACAATAGTATTTCTAGATCCTGTGGGCGATTGAGTTTCAGACTGGGGCTTCCACACCTTTCTTTGAAAATCCCACAGCAGAATAGTCTTGCCATAGATAGTTGCTAAAATGGTTGAGTGCGTTGGGCTCCAATCCATTGCCTGAACAGACATCATTGTAACAAACAGTTCATGCAAAGGTTCGGATATTCCTAAAAAGAATTTTGATATAAATTAGGTTATATTTATTTATATCCATGATAAACTATATGAAAAGCTGATTTTAAAATAAAAATTTAAACCTTTACCAGTTTTAAGAAAGCAAAGTTAAAATATAAAAAATCGGTAAATTTCCTTTACCCGGAACTTCCCTGTTATGAATATTTCCTTTTATTAGAAATAGTAAAGTGTAACCCAATTTAATTCCGCATGGTCATTTTTTTTAAATAGTTTATTAAGCCGCCATTTTGTTTTGCTGTCTTGGATTCATACCAAAATAATAAAGGTTAATTCTTTGGGTTTTGTACTAAATTTGAGATAAATTGGATAATTTGTTTTTTAGTAATATTTTTTTTAACATTTCACTAGGCCGCGGTTTTGTTCCGTCATATTGGATTTTCACCAAAATAATAGTCATCCTCACATGACCTTTAATTTTTGATCAAAGTCAATAGGGTAACTAGTTTTTAATTTTATTATTTGATTATTGTGCACTCTACGCCGCGAACTGACAGACAAGCAGGCAAATGGAATTAAAAAAACATAAGTTTTGGCATCTAGAGACGGTAATATGCAAATATATGTAAAACCTGCAATTTTTTTCACGATTACAAACATTTCATTTGGCCGCCATTTTGTTCCACCATCTTGAATTGGTACCACAACTTTACCAGTTTATTTCAATATAACACTTTCTGCTTGCACAAAATTTAAAATTAATCTAATAAGTAGTTTTTTCAGGCTTATTTCTTAAATATATTATTAGGGCGCCATTTTGTTTTGCTATCTTATATTAAATCCAAAATGTTACCAGTTCATTTCAATGGACCACTTGATTTTTGTGCAAAATTTGAGGCAAATTTGATAATTAGTAATTTTAGTTATCATTTTATTACGTTTAACTAGGCTGCCATCTTGCTCCGGCACATTAGATTTTTACCTAAATATTACTAGTTCATCCCCATAGGACCCTCAATTTTTGTCTAAAATTTGAGGTCAATTTGATAAGTAGTTTTTAGGCTATGCCGCGAACTGACAGAGAGACTAAGCTATGTAAAACCTGAGAGGGTAATTTTTTCACGAATATAAACACTCTATTTGGCCGCCATTTTGTTCGATCATCTTGAGTTAGTACCACAATTTTACTAGTTCATCTCTATACTACAGTTAGATATAGCATACAATTTAAATCAATCCATTAAGTAGTTTTTCAGGCTGATTTTTTAAATATTTTATGAAGCCGCCATTTTGTTCCGCGAACTTGGATTCGTACCAAAATGTTACCAATTGGATAACTAGTTTTTTAGTAATAATTTTTTAACATTTTACTAGGCCGCCATTTTGTTTTGCCATATTGGATTTTTACCAAAATGTTACCAGTTATGACCCTTAATTTTGACTAAAATTTGAAGTCAATCTGATAAGTAGTTTTTCAGCTATGCCGCGAACTGACAGACAGACAGACAAACCGAGAGACGGACTGACGAAATTGATAAAACATATTTTTCGGCACCTAGGGACGCTAAAATATAAAAATTTGTAAAACATGAGAGAGTGATTTTTTCACGACTACAAAAATTCTAGTTAGCCGCAATTCTGTTCTTATTACCACAAGTTTACCAGTTCATGTCTGTACCACAGTTAGTTATAGCATACATTTTGAAATTAGTCCAGTAAGTAGTTTTTCACGCTGAAATTTTAAATATTTTATTAAGCCGCTATTTTGTTCCGCCATCTTGGATACGTACCAAAATTTTTCCAGTTGTTTCATAAATAATACTTGATACAAAGTTTGAGATAAACTGGACAAGTAGTTTTTTAGCAATAATTTTTTTAACATATTACTAGGCTGCTAATTTGTTTTGCTATATTGGATTTTTACCAAAATATTACCAGATCATCTCCTATGACCCTTACTTTTTGATCAAAATTTTAACTCAATCGAATAAGTAGTTTTTTAACTATGCCGCGAACAGACAGACAGACCGAAGTAATTGATAAAACATGTTTTTCGGCCTCTAGGAACCCTTAAACGTAAAGATCTGAAAAAGTCTTGGAGGGTAATTTTTTCACGATTACAATAGTTCCCCCCCGAGGGAAGTAAAAGGTCAAATTTCTCGCCTTTCTAAAAATGTTTAGTAAGCAAAGCTTATTGTCTCTACTTTGTTAGATTGTGCAGTAACATTTGAGATGTGAAGTGATGGCACTTGGAGTATTTAACGAGAGAATTTCTTGTTAATTATAGTTCAAAAAGCAGAGCAATTTTTTAAATTGGCCCCTAGAAAATGTAGGTAACAAGCCATTTTGTTTATTGCACCTCTTTTGAGCTATCCAAAGTTTATATTTTTAGATCCTACGCAAGCTAAAAGAAAATGCTAGCAATAATTTTTTGCCAATTTCTGCCAAAATAATGTAGATAGAGACATAAAGTAATTGTAAAAGTGAAAGTCAAAGTATCGTGTAGGAAAATTGTCCCAACTATTTTTTTTACAAAATGTATGAGTTTTTGAGATATTTCAATCGGAATCTTTGGGTATTCTCCCCCTATTAACATCTATATTCAAGTTAAACATTTGAAAATTATTATTGTTTAATGTTATTATTGTCCAAATTATGAATATATGGCAGGGCGTGCAAAAAAGCGGTAGCTGCTCATTAAAAAAAAAATGTAAGTGATTTTAATTAATTAGGTATAATTTATTTATTGAAAAGCATTGGTTTTCTAATTTTCAAAAAAGCTTCAAATTTTAAAATGTCTAATGCCAATGCAGCCCGTGAGTGTTGACTTCGTGTTGTATAAGTCTTTTTTTCTGTAAATTACTTGTACTTTTACTTGTTAACATAGTTGCAGTCATTTTCTTTTCACCCTGTATATTGTGCATAAAGTTATTACTAAATAGCTATATATGCATATACAAAAATCTGTTTTTGGAATAATTTGTTATAAAGGAAGTTCCAAGTAAAGGCCAATTTACCCATTTTTTCATATTACCTTCAGCCCATATGCGTAAATGCCAGTCATCTCCACAGGTAGCATAAATCTTCTTGCTGAAAGGACAATACTGTAGGTCGTTGATTGGACCATCATGAGCCAAGAACAGATCGAGATGCTGATTTAGGTAATTAGTGGAACACTTGTGTACTACGCCTTCATTGGTTCCAACTAAATAGATGTTTGGATCATCTGGATGCCACCGTATAAATCTGGCACCTGCATATCTGGATACGGGAATGTTAAGGTTCGAACATTTCCTCATAGAATTGTAGCCTTTAAGTTTTCCGTCTGCTTTGGCGACTCGCATCATTTGTTGAGCCTAATCAAAAACATTTTTGTGTTAACTCGCTTACTTACTTGTAAACTGCCATTCTTGTGTATTATCAGGATTGAGATTAATCAATATGCGAAAAAAAAATTGATGTGGCGACCTGAACTTTGTAACGTAATAACGTTGAGAGCATTTAAACAATCCTTAAGCTAGTGTTATTTGTGATTATTTTACCTTAAAACGTTTTTAACTTCCACTAAAGCTAAATCCTTAATAAACAATTTATATAATTCATTCTCTTGTGCTCTTTACAACTTTCTGTTTCATTCTTTAAGAGGATTGTATAATGTATTTTGTGAATTACCCCACGCAAAAAGTAAGCCAAATTCCTTTAATATTTTTATAAATTATTTTAATTTTATTTCTTTGTTCTAAATATATTTTATTTGGTCAGTTAAAGCGTCGTCAAAATACCTTCAAACCGGTAGCATTGTGATAACCTGCCGACGTTAATCACATTCGCTAACTTCGCCCTGCTTAATAAGTTGACGGACACAAAGGTTATAGACGTCGAATTTTCGATGCTGTTATATGACATAACGTCTATACACGTCGCCCGTATTAATACTATATAGGTTTTTGACATGTCTCATATATCGAGAGAGTACTTTTTAGTTAGGATTGTGACGTAACAGACACATGTATAGAGATGTCGTCGTCGCATTGGCTAATCATCAGTTATTAGTTGTGTGTCACGTGGTGTTCTGTGTTGGCAATTGTTTTGCGTTTTTTCTTTGGTAAATCCGTTCAAATAAAGAAAGTAACAAAATAGTACCTAGAATTTGGATATTAGGTTTATAAATTATATTATTATCTATTTTTTATATATTTTAGAAACGGTTTTCTTATAGAAGCCAAAATATAACCTAAACAGTGGAGATATGTTATATGGTTGTGTCTCAAGTTCTAAGGTTAGGGTCTTTAGAGTTAAAATGTTGCATCGCTCTAAGAGACAATAGAATATATTACTAATTCAGATTGACCACAGACTGACTGTTTACTGTATACCAAGTATATGTTCGTCGGTGTACTGCAACGTATATAAGACTATTTTTACTGAATTAATGTTGTCGTTGAAATAACAAGCTTGTGTTGCAAAACTTATCGGTAAGTCGGATTTCCTGGGAATTGAGTATTGAAACATTAACTTTTTCTTTTTAGATAGGAAAATATGAGAGAGAACAACAACAATTCTTACAACTCCACCGTAGTATTCAGCTAGATGAAGATCTACGTGACCCTTATAGCGACAGTGAAGGGCGGGTATAGTTCAGATAAAGATTACGATCCTAAAAACGAAGCATCGGATTCTGAGGATTCTGATGAGGTCTATGAGCGTGCTGATGATTTAGGCGAAAGAGATGTTGAACAGACTGAGCCCATCCTTGCCAAAAAATGACATGGAGTCAGAAAATGAATCAGAGATGGAAACTGGTCCCAGTCAGAATGAAAATGAATGGGAAGAGACAACAGCAAATATCCCAGATTTTCAATTTTATGAAAATTCAGCGCGTTTAAAATTACGTGTTGTTCAAAATACCCTACCTGCAGATATCTTCCATACATTGTTTATCCTCGCGCTGGTAAACCTCTTAGTTTCATTAACAAATGAGTATGGTGAAGCCCTATGTACGACAAATCGGCCATTGATAAGATACAGTAGGGGTCAGGTTTTTTGAAAAACAGATAGGGAAAAAATGTTACAATTACTTAGACTTTGTCTTCTGAATGGAAAAATATCTACGCCGAACTTAAAGAAAATGTTTACGTAATCGAATCCATTATATTTTTATCTCATTTTTACTTGCATTATGTCAGCTGAAGATTTAAACAAATTTTGCAATGCGTCTCTGAAGCACCAATGGGGACCCGGATTTTAGATAAATTTAAACCTTTGATGAAGGAGCTTATTAGAAACTATCTTTAGATAAATCTTTATTGCTTCTTAGGGAAAGACTTCATTTTAGAAAGTATATTAAGGATAAAAAGGCAAAATACGGAATACAATTTTTTGAATTAGCGACATCGGATCACTACATTCTAAATATGGAAAAATAAGCGGGAAAAAATGATCTCTATACCAACACATCAAAAACACTATCCTCTAGCTAGATGTAACACAGATATTTCCACATAGAAACTAACAAATCTTACGCGAGCCACGGTGATATCGATAATGTTCTTTTAACTTAGATTTGTGAGTTACCGAAGAGGACAGATAAACTTAAGTTTGATACGTATTTTTTTAAATTATTTGTTTTATCTCTATCACTTGTTATAATTTTAACAACAGGTAGTAGGTACCGAAAAGTGTTGAGTCCGTAGAGTATAAGTTGAAGCCGGCAGTATATGTGCGCAAAAGTCAGTTTTTATCCTTCGCCTATCAATCGCAATGCTCTGCCATTATCATGACCGCAGTTGACGGTATTAGTGAGTTATAACGAGTCTGGATCATCGCCTACAGCGCGGAATTAATTTAACGTAAAAGTAAATAAAACGGTTACGCCACTGAAAGGGTGTTCCCAGATTAACGTTAGGCAGAGATAAAGGAAGTCCCGCATATAGCAACGATGTCCAAGGCTTCTTCTTAGACGATTTGGACTCTATTAGATAATTTTTAGTCGCTTATTTGTTCTACGTGTTTTTTGGTAATTTTTTTCTTCTAGGGGATGAACTTGTTATACCTACATGCTCTACAAACAGACCTAAATATCTATATGATAAGGAGTGTCGACAACACTGCTTTGAACATGACGCGATACGAACATCTCTTACAAATTAGTGTGAGGCTTTAAAAATTTAGTGTAAAACTAAAAGAAACTAAGATATACAGGGTTTTCTATTTAAAAAAAAGTATTACTAAGCTTGTATTCTTGAAACACCTAGTATAATTTCTATCTTTTTTATTGACTGTCAATGTTTTTTCTCTATGTTGTGAAAATGTTGTCAGTCTGCCTACTAACTAGCTCAAAAGATTGATATTTTTTGCAGATACGTTTTTGTTCTTTTATTCAAAAATTAATATCTCGGAAACGGTGAAAGATATGTATAGGGATCTTTTAATAAAATTTACGTAAAACTAAGCACGGAATCTAAACATCTTATAATCTACAGGGCGTTCTTATAGAAATAACAAGATTTCGGTCACTTCCGGACCAAAAGGAAGTGCTGCCACCTTGAAAATACTTTGCCGGGATACTATAAGGTTACATACGCACACAAGATTTGAAACAAATCAAAAAAACCGTTCTTCATATACTTCTAATGAATCATCTACGTCAATCACCCTGTATATGTTGTGTGTGTCTAAATCTATTATATAAAAACAATCATCCAATTTAAAATAAGCGAGAAAATCGGCTTTTTATAACTATGTATTTTTTTATTCCATGATTAGTTGTTTGCTGAAAATATTTATGAAAGACTCAATAAATCCACAAAACTTTCATATTTAACGTCCTCTAACTCTCACGATAGCAAGTCATTCTGGAGTAAGATTTAGCTAGAATAAAAATTCAAGTCTAGCATTTCCGAGATACCGTTAAAAAATGATGGATTAATTGATTTTTGAAAAATTGTTCACCTTTTATATTATAAGAAGTTATGGTCTTATAAAGTATTTATATGTATCTAGTTTTAATTTTTTTTTCGGTTTAAGCGGGATCGATAAATTATTAGCTCTTTCTCCTGATTTCGAAAATATATAAGATATATACAACACTAGGCTGTGGTAATGTTGAAAATGAAAACTCTATAAGATAAATGCATATTATTATAATTTTTTGAAATTAAAAAAAAAATTTCGATCAGCGTCAAATTTCGTAAGGTCCACATAAAATTTGCTCCCGGTATCACTTCTGGTTAATCTGGAAGAGGATTCTGAAAACTAAATACCAAAAATACTTTATATAATCTGAACTATCAGAACCTTTTTTCGTATGCAAGATGATTTTTTTAAAATCAGTTTTCCGCCATATTTTATTTGATGTTCAATTATTGCTTTATGTCATATTGTGGTAGCATGAAAGAAGCTTCATACGTTTGGTTTGAACCATAAGAAGGTAAATTGAGTGACCTGTTCTCGTAAGAGTAAATTTTATTTATTGCATTACCTAGGGGTGACTATATATTATCTTACTTATGGGTGACTACTAGTGCCACCAGTTAAAACATATACCCTGTTTTAACTTTAATAATAACTGTAGTAGATTAATATATAATTTTTAGAAGTTTTTGTTACAGTTTTAAGTATGATCTTATTATCTTAAGCAAAAATGATCTACTTTCTATCAGTTAACTAAGGAAATTTTTAGTAGGTATATAACTTTAAAGATGAAAATTTATAGTACCTGTAGGTCCTTATTATTTTCTAAAGTGTAAAATATAACTCTGCCATCATCAGAAGAAGCACAAATCTGCTCCGTATTTTTTGAAAGGTCAAGGTTTGGCCGCCATACCACACACCAAATAGCTTCAAACGATGGGACATTCTCACCTACTATGTTGGAATCTCGATTAACAATGTTGACCACCACCACGTGGCCGTTGTAAAACCCAATGGCAAGAAGATTTGGATCCTAAACGTCAAAATTATTATAAATATAAATAAAGTCCTCATTTTCAATAGACTGAAGTTATTGTATGTATGGTGCTCAGAATCAGCATTATCACATATTGCAAAAATTATTTCATTATAATTTTGTTTTATATTGACAATTTACTTTTTTAACTTTAATATAGCTGATGAGCTCAAGTAAAAAGAGTCTGTAAATATTGTAAAGTGGAATCATTTAAACGACATGCAGGATGTGTTTCCTTGAATACTTAAGAAGAAAACAGAGTGTTATCACATCACGTGAGCTTACATGAGTAAAAAATGTGCATATTGTCATTTTATTCAGCAGTTTAACGTATCAGAACCACACTGAAGTAGAGGTGTTACAATGAAACTTAACTGTTCCACTGGAACAAGTATCCATTGTCTGTTCCACATACCTGTTATATAAATTATTTCAAACCGGTTACGAGTAATAACATAGTTTCATATAATAGGCAGGGTTTCAAAATACATTTTAAATTTTAATATGAATGTTGATTTTACATGTGAAGAATATCTATTATTTTTAGAAGAAATTTTATAAAACAAATTAAATCTATATTTTTACAGTTTATAGAGGAAGTTAGAAAAAAAAATGTTAAGAAAATGCGTTTTTTTACTTTCCTCGTAAAAGGGAAATATAGTAATTGTCAAAAAAATCACCCTGCGAGAATTTTTCAGTTCTTCACTTTTTAATATCCCCAGATGCCCAAAAACATGTTTTCTCAAATTTTAGGCATATATAACTATAAAAAATTGCGTATCCGTTTAACTTCAAATTTTAGTCAAAAATTAAGGATGATATAGTAAACTTTTGAAAAAAAAATCAATATGGCGGCATAGTAAAATATTTAAGAAAGTAATACTAAAAAACTAACTACCCTATTTAAAAATTTCACGATTACAATATTTACCTTTTACGAGGGAAGTAAAAATCTGTTGGCAAAATCGTATTACTCACCTCACCCTCTCCAGTTGGCAATATTGTAGTACTCCTCCTCACCAATATTTTATCTTCACTCCATCCCTGGTCACCTCATTCGTATCACCTAACGTCGCCAGCCCCAAGTAAAATAATATTTTAATCTTGTTCTTGTAGTTATTTGGACTAAATTTTGACTGACCAAGTCAGGTTACATTAAGTTTTGTTATCGCCTCGCTGAATATCAATAAGATCAAATAAATCGGGAAGCTACTTGCGTAGGGATGGCCGTTTTATCGATAAATCGATGTGCCAATAGGCAACTGATAGTTGACAACATCGATAGGGAGCCGAGAACATCGATAGGAACGGATAAACGGATATTTACAAGTAAATTAAGCGCCATATAAAAGTAGGCAGGAACACCTATCCTAGGTTGATAACTATCGACATATCGATAAATAAAATATATCGAAAGGTAATGTGGTATCGCCTATCTATAGGTAAGACCTAATAGCGCACATCCCTAAACTTGGACCTGGGAGGAAACTAAACAACAGAAAATTAATATAGTTTCTATTTTAGAGGTTTTATCAATATGTTTTAATAATTCAAGTATTTACAAACTTTAGTATTATACAGGGTGCGTAAAAAATTTGAAATGTTGGGAAGCTTTTTTAATATTGATTTTAGCAGAAAAAGTTAATTTCCTTAAAAAGTTTTGCTATCTCCAAAAGTAAGATTGACAGATTGGCATAAAAAAATCGTGTGAATATATTATACAGGGTACGTAAGAAAATGAAATAAATGTAAAAGTATTTTTAAAAACAAGCTTTTATTTAACCAAAAATCAAGAAATAATAAATCTTAGAATAAAGCCTCAAACTTTCAAAAAAATATTCAGTATTTTAAATGTTCTATGTTTATGTACATTTTATTATTTAGTTCACTAGTGTATACATCAAAGTTTGTTGTTTAAAATATTGTTTACGTTTATTTTATTTGTAATACATGTTCTCTGGAAACATGGTTATAAATAATTAATACAAATAAATCTTAACAATACCTAAGAACAAATAAACTGCTCGAATAATCATACAAAATTATATGGCTTGACATTTCTTGTAATAAAGCATGACAATAGTGTATTTCTGAGTGTGATTTCACGTGACATTATAGTTTAAATTTGGTGAGCATGATATCATAAGCTCACATGACGAGATAACAGTATGTTCCTTAAAGGCAATTTGATAATAGTTATTGGATAAGTTAGGTTAGATATAACTGATACTTGTACTCAGAAAATACCAATATTTCGCTTTTATTAATTTTGCCTGGTCGTAGTTAATACTAACCTGAGTCGAAAAACATAACGTTGTCACAGGATCGTCAAAATGATATGTCCTTTCTGGTTGAACGGGATTCTTTATATTCCATATCATAACCATGCCGGTACTACTTTCAGAAAAGTGAAATTTCCCGTAGCCTACAGCCACCAAATCCTCATTAGATGGATTCCATTGAATTGCAGACACACAACGACCTGAAAACAGAGTTTTCGAAATAATATAACTGCCAATTCTACAACCGATTTGTTAGTAATGAACAAAGGGGTGTTGACTTAAAACAATGTTCCTATATTAACAGATTTCAAAGTATATATATATATATATATATATATATATATATATATATATATATATATATATTGTGTTTTTCAGAAGCCAAATTGGGAGAGGGTTGTTAATAGTGCATTGTATAAATTAAAAATTAATGTACAGTACATCATTTTTCACCGTTAGCAAAACGAATAAAAGTGTTTCTTGTCTTTGTGATAAGAAATTCAAAATATGCACTAAAATGGTTTATATTTGATTAGGTTTTAATACAAATGACATATTTTAATTTTATAAACAGAAAAAATTAAATAAAAACATTTTAACGCTACTTCCTTAATCTGGACTTAAAGTTAAAGTATTAAATTAAGTAACTTTAAACAGTGATTCACCTTTGGTAGAGTTGTTAGCAAACGTCCATAACAAATTTAGGCTGTATTTATATTGAATGTCTTCTCGAAAGATATATGGATCACACAATCCCCTAAACCTTTTCTGTTCCTCATTAAAACAATTATTAGCCAATAGCCTTTCTATAACGCAAACAGCTTCTTGGAATCGGGCATTCCTCATTAACTTATAAAGCTGCTTCTCATCAGTTGCCATCTTATAGCTATCTATTGAAGACGTTTCAGAGAGGCCACCTTCAAAATCACTAAAAAAATAATTTTAATCACACAGGAAACTAACAAATAGTAAAAAAAAGTAATTAGATTAATGGTCTATTAACCATCAAAGTCTTCCAACCTTTTTTGACACGTTTCAGGTCACGTAGACCTTAAAAAAAATATAAAAATAATGTGTTTCTTGTTCATTTTTTGTTTAAGCTTGGGGGAAAAGATTTGAGCCAAATGGAATTAATAATGATTGCAGTCCATAAATCTAACACCTAAATACTAGAAGCACCATTTACCATTTGAAACTTTCAACGCAGAACTTGATACTAATTCAACGGCGTTCTGGTTAACGAGTCGAGATATGTAGAAGTTCTCTATTTTACATATTTAATTTTGCTTAGACCTGTTAACTGTTATTAGTAATAATTGATATGTAAACAGTCAAAATCATATTTATAATGATGTATTTACAGAGTAATTGGCGACATCGTTTATTTTGCTAAACCGGATTTAGTCTTTTATAAATATATATTGTATGAACTATTTAGGAATATACCATTGTTAAATAAATATATACTACCATTTTTACTCTTAATAGCTCAAAAACGATGTATGTTGGAGATGTCAGACATTTGCTATTAAATAGGACCCCTTGAAAGATTTATTTTGCCGTGACAAAAAAAAACTTTTTTAAAGTTAAGTAAAGTTAGAATTAGCGTTTTCGAAGCAACTTTGACCAGCTCGCGTTTGTACCAATCTATAGTAGACTCAACTACCTACAACCCTAGCCTCTCAAAATTTTAATTTATAAATAAAAAAATCCTAAAAATGTCACTTTGTCATGTAAACTCATTTGCGAAAATGTTAATATTATCTGCTAGAATGGTTAAATATATAAATAAGAGATATCAGTAGATGCAAAAGTCTAATAATAAAGTAAATAACTGAGATACAGCAGATAACATTGGGTTTTCCCCTCCGGTTCACTGGCCGCTAAAGGGGCTTAAGATCTATCTTTCTGACCTGTTACGTCCTTTCGTTAAGCCCCTGATGGTTAAAAACTATATCTTCCTTATCGTTCATACTAGCAAAACAATTTTTCCTTATGATGCCATTCGTCACCAGACTCTATTAGAAAGCCTGGAAGGTGGCATCGATGAGTCATTATAAGTAGTTTTTCCCGCAATGAACAGCTGGAGTTGTGACGTCGCGGCGGCCATATTGTTAGCACTGTCATGTCAATTCACTTTTCGAAGTTTGTTTACATTGATTATTCGTAAAATAAGTTCTTTTTCTCTGGTTCTCCAAGTGAATTTTTAGTTTATGTTACATGTAAGTATACTTACGAATAATTACAAGTGTATACTGTCGATTTCTAATAAATAAAGCTTGATTTTTATTTAAATAATCATAATAGATATATGTGTATATTGGCTATGACTCCTTTTTTACTTTTTAGATTATTATAGCAACGAAATCAGTTATCAGGTTCTCAACAATAATTCAAGCTTTTGCAAAGAAGAAGAAAACGCGGTAGATTCAAATACGGTGAAAGATGGTTTTGATGGGGAACTTCCTATGATCAAAGGGAATGCTCTTGCAAGTTTAGAAGGTTGAGGTAAGCCCTCTTTATACATTTTAGGCACATATTCATATTGTAAAAAATATTTAATGTGTTAAAACAGTATTTGTCAACAATATATTTTTGAATTTGTTACTTACCGACTTGGAATTCGGTTAGCGCGTTACCGCGCGTTTTCTTTACAGAAAACCTTACCAATCCTAACCTATCCTAATCCGCATTTTTATTAATTATAAGTTTTGTTATAAAAAAATTTAGTTTTACGTGTATCATCCCTTATAGGTATTTCTTTAATTATGAATATGGCAACGCCTCAAATCAAATTAAAAACAAGCATGGCGATGGGAACAGTCGGAAAGATGTTTGAAATAAAAATTACCTTTAATTTGTATAATAATCACATCTTAAAGTAATTTTTGAGCGCTGATGAGAGTTTTCCACACATTTTCTCAATTTGGACTGCTAGAATGGTTGATAAAAACAAAAAGAAATAAAAATAAACGAGATTTAAGAGTGTCAACATAGTTTACCGAAACCGCTCTAGACGCCAATTGTTGTATCATCATATGGCTAAATATATCATTGCTAATATTTACATGCCACAATATATCCATAACAATGAGGTAAAAACTATAGATGATTCTTTGACAGAACGCGGTACACGGAAAAACAAATTTCTAGAATATGCCAGAAAACAGTAGGTCAATTGCAAAATGAAACCTGGTTTAGTTGCTGTATGTATATATCTAAAATATATGTTAAAAAGTTATTTAGCCTTCTCAAATGAAAAGATACATTTTTTTCACCACTGAACATCCCAGCGTAATGATTTTTAGTTTATTGGGAGTTGGATATAATGTTTTATGGGTGGTTATGGTAATCATCGGTTATACACGTGATTTAAATAAATTGCTTATCAGCAATATCACTGCTATTCTATTGAATGCAGTTACCAAGGGCGTCCTTAAGAGGGCTGTCCCCCCTCCCTGTATTTTGGAAAATGTTCTCTAATCGCTTAATAAAAATTACGTATTAAAGGCACACCACGCTCATGTGTCTGAATATTGTTACCCCCCCCCCCTGCGGAAGCCCTTGGCAATTATATTTTTGTAAACTCACTAGTAAAAGCTCGATCAGAATTAACCATTTCAGCAGTCGAACTGAGAATTGTATGCTTTATCAAATGAAAAATATTAAAAGGGTGATTTATTCAAGTGTTTATAAAAATTTAAACTGGTTTTTCTTCTTTAAAAATGTATGAATATTTTTTGATAAAAATAGGACAATTATTAATTACTGCCTATGGCAATATCTAAATATTGCGACTGGCTATTTCCGATATGCATTGGCAGACTAATAAGCTTTTTTTATCCTTTTCAGTAAGAACCACTTTAGATGGCATAAAAACCATACAATGGGGTCAAGAACACAAAACTACTGGGAATAATTGAAGAAAAAAACGGAAATTCCACCGTTACTCCCACAGCATTGTGGCTTGATAAGCGTGGATTTAGTGGAGGGAGTACTGATGGCCTAAAAGAGAAGATTATACATATATTAATTTTTTTTTAATTAAGTAGATACATATTATTAGTCCCTACAACAAATTATGTATAATAAAATATTTAAATAAACCTTTATCTTGTCTTTAATTATAAAAAACGACTTTTAGTCAGTTATTTAAATATAATATAGGCTGTGCGCAGAGATAGTAAATTCAAGCCCTTCCAACCAGTTTACGTAAGGGACAAGGTAATTTTATAAATCAGCATTGGGAAACTTTAGTTATACTGAATAACTCTCTATAGAAGTCGAATAGTATATTACATAAGTATTGAAAGTGAAAGTTTTCAAACGAGGTAGGTCATAGGAAAAATAATAACTATTTCTCTTACAACCTACAACAAAGAGTTTTCAGTAGGACTATATTTCAGCACTAGTATTAAAAAAACTGAGTAATTAATTTAAAATAGACTAAATTAGGCTTTAGCTTTTTTTTTACTTACCATATTTCAAATACTATTGTGTTGAATTTTTTTTAACACACGTGTGATATAAAACACTTTCTAGCGTAAACTGTGCTTTTTTGTCAGTTTCATATGTAGCTGCATGAAAAAAATTTGGTCTTACCAATTTACTTCAATTCCAATTTGTAAAATTAGTTTTTTTAGTTTTTATAAAAATATTTTTTCTTTCCTGACACAGGAAGGATTTTCTTAATCTGAAGTAATATTCTATTATTTATTATGATAAACTAACATACCAAATATCTTTAACAAAATGAAACAATATCTACATTTTTAACACACTTTTATTCACAGACTAATTAACAGATACACATATATATACATACATATATATGTACAGCTTAAACTACGGAAAAGGGGCTAATATTATATTAAATAGCTAATAAGATTTTATCAAAATAGGAGAACAATATTATATAAAATGAACGATGTTAGAGAAATTTAGATTGATTCTATTCTTGCTATCAGAATCTGCCAAATCGAGAATTTTGTTAAGGTACCATGTATTGAATTTGGCAGAAAGTTTTAATGCCAAAGTGAGAATTTTGATTCCGGGAGATTTCAATGTAGATTTTAATAAAGTAGATGATAGTTATAGTAAAATTGATATGTTAGCTTAACTATCTTTTTCTTTTAGTTTCACCTAGCTCATACACAGCTCAACTCTACAAAAGTGAATTGTTGTGACAATATTTTTATTAATTTTGAAATAAATGGGGTGATCGTAAGTATATATATAAACGTATATATAATCAAGATAAACATCAAACGTTTTGTAATTACCTTTCACAAGAAAGTTAGCAAAATGTGTATGTATCGAGTTGAAATATATATCTTTTCATGAGACTTTTCATTGCGTTTACAACCTGTGCTTTCCACTAAAATTAAATAATAACTGCAAACAATTATGTCACTCTATGAATGCTTTTGTTGGAGTAAAACCTCTGTTTATTGCATGAAGCCACTTCTTCGACTGTCTTCGTCTTTTGGAAATTCAAAAAAATGAACGTTAGGCCCTTTCAGATAGTTTCCATTGCAATTAGGTACACAACAAATAAAGGGCATTGTTCTAAATTAAAATGTTTCTTTAAAGATCCACTTTTTATTAGAATTCAAGGGTTAATCTCACTACCACACACGCAAAAAATACGCCGCCAACGAATTTACAGATAGCAGTCAACTACAAAAATTAACTACTAGTGATGACTCATCGCAAGCTGTTAACTGCCGTTTCTAGGTTTTCTAGTAGAGACGGTGTTGACCGGACCCGCTCAAAAAAATTACAATTTGACAGATGAGAGTTGACAAGGGACATTTGACATTGGCAACTGACGTTGACAGATGATACATTTTACGTTATCTGACGTCATAGATATTGAGATAAGAACCTCTCCCGGGGGACGGGCAGTCCCAAATTGGCCTATTACTTCTATTAATGTCGATAAAACTGTTGATCTGTAAGTATGACTATTTACTCATTCAACGTCAGTCTTGGAGGAACATCTATGTAGGACCAAAGCTTATAAAATGCGCCCAATCAGATCTCAGAGAGGCGTTTATATTATTTGCTAACATAGACATAAATACTTAATATTTACCTGTCGCTAGAAGCCGATGTTGACTCAACTAAGTCTTTTTCACTTTTAGCATGATACGTGTCGTACATTTCCCAATTAGACGCGAATGCTTTAGTGTTTCGGTTTCGCACGTGACGTGCTTCAGTATCTCGTGATTTTTTTAAAACACGGACAGTTTGTGCCTCGGCATTTACAACTTTTCGATTTCGTCCCTTCCCTTTAGTTAGGTATTCATATTCTTCATTTTTCTGTTCTGCTTGTAGACCTAAAAATGATTAAAGTTATCAAACAACTAAAATAAAGAATTTTTTAATCGGAAAAATGTATTCCTTTAAGAAATTGTTTTTCCTTTAGAATGTTACTAATATTTCAATAATATTTTTATTTTTCTAAAACCCCACATAATATAAATAAAACGTTAAAATCTTATCTTTCAACGAGCTTACACTGTCTTTCATTAGATTTTTTGATTTGTAGTGAGGATAATAGCATGGGATTAAAGTTTCTTTATTTTTCGTTTTTATTAATGAAGTGAAAGATTCACCTCACTTCAGCATTAATGATACTTAATATTTTTTTTGTATTTTAAAGCACTAATTGGTCCCTTATATATGTCTTAAAAGTGCATTCTTATATTCTATTAAGAGTTGACTACGAATTCTACCCAACTTAAAACTACTGTTTGTAGAGTTTGCTTCACATTTTTTGCTCTTATTTTGGCATTTATTAATTTTTATATTGATTACAATATTATTTTGCATTTACCTTCTTCTGTATCCTTCAGAGCAGTGCAGCTGGGAATATCCAAAATGAACATAGTGTTAGTTTCACTTAATATAAGACTTACATGCGATGGAGCCTTTCGCATTTTTTCATCACCTATCGATTCAATTGATGGAGATGGTGTTAACTCAAAATCCGATTCAAGATCTAGTGATTGCTCGGTAAGCAAGTCATTTGCTACATATGGAGAGAAAGGCTCAACAGATCCTAAAATTAAATAGGTTATATGACTTTTTTAAAACTTTAATAGGCTAACGGTGAATAATTTTGCAAGTTAGGGACTGCATCAGAAATAATTATCGATATGTGTCTCATTTACGTGATCTAGCTAGTTATTTAAGATAAGAACCATTTATAATAGACAATGTTTAAGTGTTTTCACAATACCATGAAGTGATTTTGAGAATAAGCAGTACAAAAACTCATACATTACCACTGTAACTTTAAATATACAATATTTGTTTAGTCGTTTGATCAATAATACCTTGGTAATAATAAAATTATACTTGTTGCTCCAAACTGGATATCTTTATGACATTAAAAATCGGTTTAGTCATATGCATTTCAATACAATTCAAATTCAAATTCAAAACTTTTTATTTGCCTTATAAGACATACAAACAATTGAAATGCAGAATATTAGAAATAAATTGAAATACAAAATATTAGAATATAAAAATTTAACAAAATATTAGAATATATAAATTTAAATGTTATGTTTATAGGCAAACAGGGTCTGCATAGCGATTTTAATAACCGTTGCACAGACTCAGACGCTTTCCGCGTCAGTGTAATGCAGCCCTTAGAAAATTGAAAAATATCAACGAGATTAACAATTTATAAACAATAATGAGCATTAAAACTAATCTTATAATTAAAAAGTGAAATATTAAGTATAAAGTGTGAGAACAAAAACAAACACAACAATATCAATATGTTATAGTTATACAGCAGACATCAGGGGGCTCAGAATGCAGGAAGCATGCACGGGCGGACACTTGAGAGGATATGACTAGTATTATTGCTATTATTAGTTAAATTCTATTATTTGACAAAAAATGGGCGAGTGCAGCAAACAAAAATATAATTAAAAAATATGTAAATATATAAAAATCAGTATGAATGGAGAGGTACTTGTCAATAACTAATTGAATAAATAAGCAGTAATATTATCCATAGAATGCAAAATTCTTCGGTTCAAATTAAAATTAGGTTTGCGAATGCAACAACATATTTTTTATATATGTCTTGAAGCTGCGTAACGGAATTTGTTTAATATTATTTGATAAATTATTCCACATCTAAACTGCGATGAAGCTGAATGATTTTTGAAATGCTGCTGACCTATCCTGTGCAATCCTAAAAGAATCTAAATATCGAGTACCGTAGTTATGCTCCTGCGTTGTGAATATAGACCTTAAATATGAAGGTTGATTAGTTGTTAATATGCGAAAAATAAATTAGAACATATGATACTCGCGCCTTCTCGCCATTGACAGAATAGAATATCTATTGAGATACGGTGTAATATGGTTCCTAAATGGTATATTATGTGCGAAACGTAGGCATTTATTTTGAAGTTTTTGTATGGAATGTTTAGTGTGAGGGCTTAGTGAGTTATGATAGACGACATCGCCATAGTTAAGTAATGCTAACACTAGAGAATCACATAATGGATATTTTGTACCACTAGGTAGATGGCGTTTAAGTTTATACAATTTCCCCAGACGCATATATGCAATACTAAGTTTCTCCTTAATATGAGCCTCAAAATTTAGTTTGTTATCGACAAAAATACCCAAATTCTTAGCTACAGTTATAATTGGTACGGACACATCATCTATTTTAACTTGGAAATTAGTTGACACATTTTCCAAAAGATTTTTATTAGATCCAAAAAATATGACGCAAGATTTGGAGACATGTAACTTTAATTACTTAACTTATTTAATTCGCTAAGATCTTCATTGAAGTTTGTTTGTGAAGTAAGTAGAGTATCTATAGTAAAAGACTTGTAGAGTTGAGAATCGTCTGCGAATTGTTGAAGTTCGGAGTGTTTAATTATTCTTTCTATGTCCGCAACATGCAAAGAGAACAGCAAAAGCCCTAAGATGGCTCCTTATAGTACGCCTCTTTCGAGAGAAATATAACTGGACTGTTTCTGGACCTGTACACTTTTTATAGCCACACAGTGAAGTCTATTAGTTAGATAAGGCTTTAAAAACCCCATTGAATTGTTAGAAAAACCAAAGTAATGAAGCTTAGCCAGTAGCATCCTATAGTCTAGAGTATCAAATGCTTTACTGAAATCAAGCAAGCAAAGGCAAAGGAAATTACGGACAAGATGCTGACAGGCCTTAAATCTTTTAGTTCTTTAGGGATAATTTCTTAGGCAGAGGTTTTATAATGACTTTTTTCCAAAGTTTTGGAAAGACGCCATTTAATATGCAAGTATTAACAATATTCAATAATGGATTTTCACAAAAAGGCAGACATAATTTCAAATCTTTAAGTGAGAAACCATCTTCACCAATAGAATTAGTTTTTATGAAATTTATATATTTATGTAAATCAGAATTATCTAAGAGGATAAAATTAAGTTCAGAAGTCACATTTCGATTAGTGTTTTGCTGATAAAAGCAAACCTGTTTATCGCATATAGTATTCGATATATTGGTACACTCGGAGAAGTATAAATTAAGTTTACCTACATCAGATAGACTGAGAGTATTTTTTATAGTATATTTTATAGGTAAGATATAACTTTTTGGCAGTAGACCAAAAGAATTTTTCTGATTTGCTTGACAGACTTTTAAAAAATGCATTCTTTTCCTGATTTATAGCGTGTTTAGTATAATTTCGGAGCTGCCTGTAATACTGTAGGCGGCCTTGCGTTTTATTTTTTAGATATTTTTTATATGCTAAGTCTCCTAGTTTAATTAGTTTTTTAATGTTATTTGTAATCCATGGAGTAAAAGGTTTATTGTATATTTTCTTTGTTTTTATAGGTGCATGTTTGTCTATTAAGTATTTAATTTTGGAATTAAAAATGTCCACTTTTTTGTCTATGTCATTGGTATAATAAACACTATCCCACGATAATTGTGATGCATCTCTTAAAAGTTCATCAGAATTAATTTTATTATATTCTCTATATGATATATATTCAAAATTGTCGTTATTTCTGTTTTTACTAAAGATTGTATAAACTAAACAGTGATCTGATACAGCTTGCGATATTGGTACAGAATCACTTTTTAAAACAAAGATATTTTTATTAGAAAAAATCAAATCAAGGATACTATGGTTGTTATTGAAATTATTAAAATAAGAGGGTTGTATAACATGCTGTTCTAAATTAAATGTGCCAAGAATAACTTGATATTTTTTCAATATAGGAGTGTCTCTTGAAAAATCTATATTATAATCACCTGTAAATATAACATTGTCATAAAACGGAACCGTTATAGATAGGATGTTTTCCAAAAAATCCAGAAATTCTTCTTTATTAGACGATGGAGGACGATAGATGGCGACAACCAAAACATTTTTGTCTTTAATATTAGTTTTTAGGGTGATAAATTCGCATGTGTCTGATTCCACCTCAAGTTGTATTAAATGATGCTGTATATTTGATCTTATGTATACTCCTATGCCTCCACCACGTCCATTAACTCTGTCTTTACGTAGAAAATTATAACCTTTAATTTTATATGCTGATGAATCATGAGTGGGAGTTAGCCAGGTTTCCGACAGCCCAACAACATCAAAGTTATAGTCGCAAACATAATTTTGAAACTCATCAAATCCGGTATTCAGGGATCTTACATGTAAGTGTGCTACTGAATAAAAATTCGTATCAGTTTGCCGCAAGCCCAAAGCATTATTAGTGTCAGCCATAGCCCCCATATCCACCGCACGCATACCAAAACATCCCCGCGCCCACAAACTGTCCGCTCAATCTTTCATGAGATTTGTCCCCACACAAATACTTAATTAAAAAATGTACACAGGTATTTAACCAGAAAATGTCTATACAGTCTAGAAAATAGTACATATTATTATAAATTCAGTGACGTCATTTCACTCAATTCAACTATATATTAAAAATGGCAGGGCTGGGTGTGCACTGTGGTCACTAGCATTCATTTTCTATATATTACTTCTAAAACAATGTTGAAAAGAATATAAATACCTGATTAATTAAATCGAAACGAAATTAAATATCCTATACATAAGGAATAATTGAGACATTTTGATAGCGACAAGTTCACTATCTCTACTATAGATAGGAACTTCCAAACACATGTACAGAACATAGCCCGAAAGCTTTCACGGCTAGAGTCAATTAAAAACTTATAGTTCTTGTGTTCATATCCGATACCGATTTGCAAAAAGAAAAATTATAAACTCCTGACAGCAAGGAAATTACATATTTTGGAGACCTTAAGCATTGCCCAATTTTTCTGTGCAAATGTAAGTTTTGTGTGAATGTTACACCGCCAAAGGTAAAACTGGCTTTATTTGATCAAATTCAGGGTGAGGTCTAGGATTATTTTAATGTCTAGTCGAAAGCTTAATATACTCAATGGAATATCCTCTTGATTTTTACTGACTGAAACTATAAAATTAAACGGATATTGCACTAAAAATATTAAACATTGGATTAGATATTAAAATAATCACACACTTCATCCAGTATTGGATAGGCAGCCAACCAGTATGGCTGTTTTACGTCTGAAATTATTCTTCGGAGGTCTAATATTTAGATGTAACTCCTTTACAATTAGAGTTTATTTTGCGGTAAACTTTATAGTGAGACTGAACGGTCCTTGCCTACTAAACATAAGCACCATAAAAGATGTAGATATAGGTATAAAACAAATTGGGCAATGCGCTCCGGCTAAACACCAGTACTCAAGAAGACACATGATTAATGTAAAGAATACGAAACATAATTTTATTAGTCTGAAAATATTATAAAAGAAATATCGAGAATCTTAGTCAACAATGAATAGTAATGAGCATAGGTCGGATATAAATACCTAAATTCTACACACCCGGGATTATCCATCTGTTCTAGTGAAGACCGATGAAGATGCTTCTTGGAGTTTTAGGAGGAATGTGTAAATTAATTCCAATTTGACACGGTCAAGCCCAAGAACTTAAAAAACTATTTCTTAACATTTATCAGAAAGGTAAATGACTTGTAAGTACAAATAACCACCTATATATGCTTCAAAATGGTCTTTTCGGAGCATCCAAGTTTTGACATCAAAGAAGAATAACGAAAATATGTCTAATTTTGACAACTTTAGCAGCTGCTCTATCTCTTTATAGTCTCATTACGCACTTTGCAATAACTATTTCGCGATTTACTTCAAATTTTCTGTTTTAATCAAAAGTGATAACTAATTCCAAGCAGATGAAATGACTTAGAGATTCATATAGACTAAGAGCCATTAAACATTATTTCTGCAATTCTGCTCAATGTGTTTAAGTTATCCGAATTGCAAGTTTCATTAGCGGGTGGGGTGCGATATATGACTTTGTTGGTTCAACACCTTTCAATCATATACTGATAAGATATAGCAACATCTGTTTCACCAGAGACCTTTATTTCATTCAGATAAAAACTAATTAATGATCAGATGTATAGAAATGACTGTACTATCACATTGTCCTTTAATTTATCTCGTGCATTCGATACAATTAATATTGTATTTCTTGAATAATATTCAATTTTTTTTTTTGGTAAACTGGACGCACTGGGAATTCGCGATGTTGCTAACAGTTTTATTATGTCTTTTTTAAGTGACCGAAAGAGTTTTGTGAACATTTATAATGGTTTGTCGGATATTTTTGACGTTAAATATGGAACACCTCAGAGTATTGTACTGATGTGCATTAATGATCTTCCTAAGCATATTTCTATCGGATCTGTTTTTATGTATACGAACGACACTTCTATTGTAGTATCTGACAAGGATCTAGACAGAATTGTTGCGAAGGCTACTAACGTATTAAATAGTTTTGACGAAGGATGTAGTAAAAACATGTTAATGATAAACTATGATAAAACTAGAGCTATAGAAACGCATAATATATACAGACAGAATACGGATTTTGAACTGAAAATTAAGAAATCTGTTCTGGAATCTAAATACAGTGTAACAGTTTTGGGTGTATATATATAGTTAGGCATTTATCATATAATGACCATGTGGACTATGTTTGTAGAAAAGTATGCAGTGCATATTTCGCAATAACTCAACTCAAAAACTCTTTTAAGGAAACAAATCTGATTACAACATATTATTTTATGGTATATCCACAACTTTCTTATAACATCGCTATCTTGGGTCAAGTCACGGATATCAATAGACTATTTATTCTAGAGAAAAGAATCGTTTATATGTAGTCTACCATATAATTCAAGTTGTAGATCACTATCTTAAGGTAAAAGTATTCTTACTTTAACTTGCGAATATTTGTTCAAATGTTTACAATATATTTTTAAAGATAAATATAAGTTTGTTCTTAACACTGATATACTCACACATAATACCAGGCAAAAGCATACTTTTCACCTAAGTAAGCCTAATCACGTATTTTATAAAAAAAAACGCCGATTTACTTAAGTTGCAACTAGTTTAATTTGGTTCCTGACCAGATAAGAACTTCTACTATTGTATGTAAATTTAAAAAATGGTTGAAGCTCTGTGCTCAATCAGAGTTTCTGATTGAGCACAGCTTATATACGGCTAATGAATTTGTTCTTGCTTGTAGTAAAAATTTTGTTTTTGTATGTCATCATTTCTTGTATTCCTTTCTCTGTTAAATGTTGTCTACATTTTATTTTTGACTATATTCACATTTCTATTTTATGGTCTATGTAAGGGCCAACTTTTATCTGACGTGTTTTATTTATGTGTATCATGTAATTGCAAGCCGAACAAATGCTTTGACTTTGAAAAATACAGGATATACCCTGGTATACGTTAATATTATATTCTCTATACTATTGAACGTATCCTCAACTCTGTAGGAGGTGTAAATAAGGGTTGGATGGGGTGAAAGTGCGATATTCATCTGAGATCGTGTTTAAGCCTTCAAAACTGGTTCCCCAGGAGTTTTCAAGGATAATGATTCCATTTTTGGGGTCAATTCAAAGTTGTGATTCCTTCTAGTGGGTTGGAGAGGGTTAAAATGCAATTTTCACAAAACATCTGATTTGAGGCCTCCAAATCGTTTTCCCTGGGGTTTTCAAGGATGATGATTCCATTTCTGGCGTTAGTTCAAAGATATGTACCCCAGTATATGGTAGAAACAGGGGTTGGAGGGGATGAAAAAGCAATTTTCACTCCTTCAATTTTCGATTTTTATACTTAGACCCCTCCAACCTCTAATTCCAGCATCTAGCGGAGTACATATCTTTAAATTTGACCCCTGGGAACCATGATTAAAGGCTTAAGACCGATCGCAAGTGAAAATCGTACTCCAACTCTTTTTTCTATTCTCTAGAGTCGTTCATATTTTTAAATGACCTCAAAAATAGAATCAGTACCCTTGAAATACTAGGGACACCAGGTTTGAGGGTTCAAATCCGATGTCACGTAAAAATCACACTTTCATCCACTACAACTCCCTAGATGGGTATATAAATTTAAATTGACCCTAAAAATAGAATCAGGATTCTTGAAACCTCCAAGTAGATAATTTATGGTGATTTACATGAATAATTTAAAAACAGGGTAAACCCCCAACAGGGGTGAAAGAGTGTTGATATTTCAAATTAGGCTTTAGAATCGTGTTTAGCATCTTTGAAAACATCCTAATACAAAATTTGGAGTGATATATATACATATATATATATATATATATATATATATATATATATATATATATACAAGAATTATGTAGAAATGAACTGGTAAAATGTTGATACGAATCGAACATGGTGAAACAAGTGGCTGCTTACTTAATAAAATATTTAAAAACATCAACCTTAAAAACCATGTATTAGAATTACATATATCATACGTAGACTGCCACTTGGGCCTCTGGCTTTTAAAACCGGCCGTACCTCATTAGATTAAGAACAACAGTTAAAATGTACTAACTTTCTTTAAATTAATTTGGTATCTAATAAAAATAAGGCTAGAATTTGTTAATCTTACTAGGAGAATATTTTACCTCCAATGAAAAAACTCCCTTGTAGTGTAGTATCTGCAACTTCAGTACGAAATCGAAGGGTTGACCTTGGCGCATCAAACCCTGTAGCTGCAACGGAGCTGCTCTCTTTCCAGGATAATGACGATTCGTCGAAAACTCCAATTTGACGCTCTTTTGCCATATGGTAGACTTCTGGGTTTAGAGGTTTTGGCGTTAGATTTTTGCCATCATGGAAAACATTTACAACCATAGATTTCGCGCGCAGTATTGTTCTTGGTTTTCCTGTCATTATAGGAAATGTTTTTTTAGCACCGGGTAGTTGAAACGTAGCTCCTGTGGCAGTCATATTTACTTAAAATACTTTACTAGACAATGTTAGAATATTTTTTTTAGATTTGTTAAATGACAGTGTCCTGTGTAACTGACAGCCACTACTTTAAAGTGCGCGTTAGGTTACCTAACATTGACATATAAACCGGTGGACATTAAAATTTAAAATTTGGCTCACTTCAATAGCTATATAAATACTACTTTTGGTTCAGATTACTTATCCGGACACTACAATTATTAGAGTTTTTACATATTTTTTAGCATGAAACAAATTTACTGATATTTATAAACAAATCCCAGTACAGGAAATTTTAAATTATTGCACAAAACGGTTTTTTGCGTAAAATTTATTTAACATACACTTTTTTCCTACCGTCATTATTATAAATCCCTAAAATTAGAAACTGCCAGATTGAGATTGATTGAGACCATTTTTATTTTAGTCTCGAAGCTTCTGTCTGCGCTAATGCATTATTTATCGGAATATTAACAAAGGATACCTCGAAATTCCGAAAAAAATTTGCGGATGAGATGAACCACAAGTAGGTATAATTTTGTAAGGCACTATATGATTATAAGCGTCTACTCATACTTTAATTATGTTAAAATTACATATAGCATAGACATTTAGAGAATATTATTATAGAATACTAGGGAGTACCCGCAGTTTCGTTCGCGTATGGCGATAACGAAAAGGGGTACTTGAATTGCCTTATTTAAATACTTTTTTATAAACTACGTTTTTTTCTTGCATTTTCTTTCAATTTTTGTTAACAGGAGCTTGGGAATTTTTTGTATACATTATTTATGATTTTTTTGGAACGCCCTGTATAAGTTTTTAAAAAATATGTAAAAAAATAAAATAAAATATACCTATTTAACCGTTTTTTTTCTCAAAACCTAACCATTTTTTAAATAAAAAATATTGTAATATATAACGGTCGGTTTCGATTGGTTCATTTGAAATTTGAAAAATCCCTTCTTATCGAACCTCCAACTTCTTCAGTCAACCTGTATGCCACCATTCAGTTTTTTTACGTCAAGGGGTTTGAGCAGAATCGTGATTAATCTGTAACCCGATTTTTTAAAACACCTTGAATATATTTTTAAGAAATTTAGTGTTAAATGTGAAATAATCAAATATAATACACACGTTTAAGCGTTTTTCCAAAAAAGCAACCTTTTTTTAAATCAAAAATGTTTTAATATTTAAGGGGCGGTTTCACCCCCTTGAAATTTAGGTTCTGAAAAATACCTTCTTATCGAACCTGTACATCTTACTATCAACCTGTGGGTCAAAATGCAGCTCTTTTCCTCAAGCGGTTTGAGTAGATATCCTGTTATAATGTTAAAAGGTCTTGGATACCAGATGTTCATTTAAAAAAAATCATATAAATCGGGGCAGCACAACTCGGTCACGAACTTGCTGAAAAATTTGGCTTACCCCCGGTTGCACAAAACTTAATTGCTGTTTAGAATATTTAACCGAGCTTTCAGTTAAATATTCTAAAGCTGCTTACAGAAATCTAGGAACGCGCTGTCAAATTTGACATTCCGTTAAACATTCTAAACTTTAATTGAGCTTCCTGCAACCGGCCCCTAGTTTTTTAAATATGTTGATGCTGTTTTTTAATATATGTTTTTAAAGAACTAATGTTAAAAATGTATCAACAAAAGCAGGGGCGTTCCGCGGAACACGGACCCGGTACTTCAAGAGGCCCGGTTCTACATATCAAAGATTCCTATTAAGTAAAAAAAAATATTTAACTTTAATTTTATAAAAATCCAAATTTTTTTAGTTTCCAAATAGATTTTAAATGATTTCCTTTATATTTTCTAAAAACTCCATTTTTTACTTCTTTTCGCGTATCGTGTTTCTTTTAAAGAATTTCATTAGTAGGGCTTACGGCCGAAACACTCCATAGTAGGCCAATTATGCTTGTTCAAGATCCCTGCATTAAGCGTTTTCTTTCGTACACCCTCTAGAGTCTAGATGTCGCTTTGTTTCGAAAATTTCGTCTGCTTATCGGGGAATCCCTGAACACAAGGCTGGTAAACAACGTTAGTTTTAATAAAGTTTGTGGAGTGGATTTACTGGATACGTGTTTCGTTTTCGTGTTTGGTGTTTTTAAATTAGATCCTATTTCTAATTAATAAATAAATTCTATCTGGGACTGATAGACTGTACTACTGGAATCTGGGAATAATTTTACTAAAGGTACGTATGTAAATTAGTATATTATTTTTTATTTAATACGGTATTTTTCTGTTTTAGAATGAGCACCTATAAGCATAAATCTGGTGCGCAAAAGCGTAATGAACGCCATGCATTACAAGAAAAAAGCAAAAAAACTCCCTAGAATAACAAACTTTTTTAGTGCCTCGACATCAAAAAAAGGTAAGTCTGTTTTCTTTTAAATAAAAAAGCCCTTACATTTTTTTAAATTATTGTAGTTGACAATAGTGACAACTTAACCGAGAGTTATCAGTTAGAAACGACGCCGACGTCAGAAATGCACACTCATACACAAGAATCACAAGAGCCATGCACTGAGCAATCCAAGCACATTTCTTCGATTAGTTCTGATACAAATATTAATGCTGATCAGAGTATTAACTCTACTTTAGACTCGTTGGTAAGTGAATCAGACGCTATTATTAATGTAATAGACGAAATCCAGACTGATAAAGGATATTATACACGAGAATTAACAAGTGATCAAAAACGAATTATTATTGACAATAAGCCATCACGACCATTAGGACCATTCATTCGAGACGAGAAAGGTAGAAGTTTCTTTACATTTTTTTATACTAAAATTAATAAATCTGGAATAAAAACCGAACGTCTCTGGTTATGTTTTTCGCCCATTTTAAACCAATGCTACCGCCAACCTTGCTGGTTGTTTTCTAGAGAAAAAGATAGTATTTCTAATGGATTTAATGACTGGTTCCACCTAAATCAGGCAATTACTAGGCACGAGCAGAAGCAAAGCCATAACGAATCTTGTGAAGTTTATGACCGATGGAGAAGGAATGATACAATGGACCATGAGCTTGAGTCAAAAATTTTACAGGAAGTATCCGTATGGCGACAAATTTTAGAACGTGTTATTAAAGTTACACTTACGTTGGCTTCTAGTAATATGCCATTCAGAGGACATGACGAAAGTTTGGATTCCTCAAATCCAGGACCATTTTTATCTATTATAAATTTGCTTTCTGAATACGATTTGGTTTTAAAAACTTTATTAGAGAATAAGAAAAAAAAATCAGTTAAATATTTTGAGTCCTACAATACAAAATGAAATAATTGGACTATTAAGTACTGCTGTAAAAAATGAAATAATTGATCAAATAAAAAAAGCATCGTTTTATTCAATTATAATGGATACCACGCAAGATATTTCAAAAATTGATCAGTTAAGTGTTGTTATCCGCTTTGTTACGGTTGAGTACGTAGACGAGAAGCCAACGAAAATATTAATAAATGAGTCATTTTTAGGATTTATACCAGTTGAGAGTCAAACTGGAACCGGTTTATCCAATACTATTTTAAGAATATTAACAGAAAACGATATACCTTTAGAAAAACTTCGCGGTCAGGGATACGACGGAGCTGCAAACATGAGTGGGTTATACAAAGGTGTACAAGCTCAAATATCAGCAATTGTTTCTAATGCAGTATATATCAGTATATATACATTGTGCGGCTCATAACCTAAATTTAATAATTAATGACTCCGTTAAGTCTGTTAATGAAATTCGAAATTTTTACGATTTGGTTGAAAGTATTTACATTTTTTTTGGACACAGCATAAAAAGGTGGGCCCTCTTAAGTAAATGTTTTGATAACTCTGTCAGTAAAAATAAGACGACCCTAAAAAAATTAAACCCAACACGTTGGTCATCGAGACACGATGCATTGGACGCCCTTAGGTTTAGGTTTGTGAATATCTTAAAAGTTTTATCGCAAATTATATTGACCTCTAATAATAAAAATGAAGTTGATGAAGCTAATTCTTTAAAAAACAAACTTGAATTATTTGAAACTGTCTTTTTAATAGTTCTCCAATCAAAAATTTTAAAGTTAACTGACGCTCTTTCAAAACTCTTGCAAAAGAAACAGCAAAACATTGAACATGCATCAAAAATGTTTCTTACTGCGCTTAAAAATATCAAAACGATAAGAAATAATTTTGATGTATTAATTAGTGAATCCAGTAGTTTGGCTGCGGAATGGGGGATCAAAGCGGAATTTTCAAAAAAAAGAATAACAAGGCCCAAACGGTTTTTTAATGAAAAGAAAAATCATTTTCAAATCGAATCTAACGAAGACTGGTTTAAAATAAACGTTTTTAATACAACATTAGATATTATAATATCTCAATTACAAAATAGAACGGCCGGAATAAGCGAAATTTATAAAACTTTTCGTGGAATATCAGCGGAAGTTTTAGATAATAATTCAGTTTCTGATGATGAATTGTATGCGATGGGCCAGGAATTGTACGCCAAATATTCCGATGATATTGCCGATATAATTTCTTCACAACTAGTTTCTTTTAGAAGTTGTTTTAAGGGCGATTTAGGTAGAATAATTAATTAATCAATTAAAGATTTAATGGAGTTTATTTTAATTGAAAATTTTAGTTCCTGTAGTAGTTTTAGCGAAATTTTGACGGCTTGCTACATTTTCCTAAGTATCCCTGTATCGGTAGCAACACCCGAACGATCATTTTCTAAGTTGAAATTAATAAAAAATTTTCTCAGAAACACAATGGGACAGGAAAGACTTTCGGGGTTGTCAATTCTGTCAATTGAGAACCAAATTGCGAGGAAAATAGATATATCTTCCATTGTTTCGGTTTTTGCAAATAACAAGGCGAGGAAAAAAAAATTTAATTAGATCAGTTATTTCATTTCTTTTTATATTTTTTGTTATGTTGCTTGTACTGATTTTAATTTTTTGTGATTTTGTTATGTTCGTTATATATTTTTTTAATAAACGTAAATAGATACTTCGTTTTTTATTCGGCAAAGGGCCCGGCGATTCCATCGAACACAGGCCCGAAGCGGCATCACTACGCCCCTGAACAAAAGTAAGTAAAAATATTTAACCTTCCTCCACCACTTTATTTTTGAAAAGACAAAATTGGTATCAAGCCAAAAAGTGTGTAATTGGTTGAAGAATATAATGCTTATATTTTCAACATACCTCAATTATGAAAATTTAAGAGAACATTGGCATTTAAACCTTTACGTAGCTTTTATGCTCTTTAGCGGCCAACTTTCGGAACTAATAAAATAAAATTAATATTTCTCTTGGACAATTTACGATATTTTTTCCTTAAGTTCTGTCATTAACGGTTCCCGATATATAGCCGACGTCCTCTATTATTAGACCACCCTGTACATTTTATGTTATTTCGTTTGACGATTTGTTTATATATGTAATACACTCCGATATTGAAATATGCGATTGTCCAGTAGATCAAGGAGGTGCATTTTGTAAATATACGTGTGCGGTGGAATTAAAAGAGAAACTGTATTTAAAAAACTTCCCTATGCTATCCTTTGAAGATCAAATTTGTTTAGAAAAACTAAGTAAAGGTAAAGAAACTGACGAATCTTATTTTCTAACTCTAATGATTTTTACTAGGAAAGTATCAAATTCGAATACTTTCAGCAACAGGCAGACGAACAGTTTCTTATTGAAGAAATGGTTTATGCTGGGTTAAATAAAAGTCAAACGTTTTATGACTATGACGATAACAACGTAGTGAAGAAATTGTAAATTTAGAAAAAGTTGCCCCGTAAACATGCTAAAAATATGTAATAAAAAGATGGATTAGTGACTCTCTTGGCGTTTCACGACTTTTGTTCATTGCTGTCAAAACAAAAATATCCAGTGGCAGGAAAATACTTGTACGTCCATTAGTAGAAGGAAGCGAAGTCTGACAGACCTCAAAAGAGGAAAATAGAAATGAGCGAACAAAAAGATCTCGTAATCTTTCCAAAAATATAAACCTATGATACAGCTCAATAACACAATTATTTAATAGATACTAAGTAGCATATCTTCGATAATATACCGCATCAATGTAATATATATCTTTGTTACAATAAGGTTAATATTATTTAACATCTATTAGTTTTTGCACCTGGAGCAATTTTAAAAGAAATTAATGCATTCGTTTATGCTACAAAAACAAAATTCATCACGCGAGTGCCGCCCGTCCAAATATTTTTTGCCATTTCAAGAACCCAATACGAAGCACTTTTGCCCACCTATCTATGGGACATTACTTTGTGAAATTAGCTAATGAATGAGTTGATAAATTTAATGTATCAAGAATAATCCTGTAAAAATAACTGTACTATATCTGGTGGAATTCGTAAAGAGGGAAATTCCGGAGTTTTTGAAATTGTAATTAAAATAAATAAATAAAATATTTTAAGTACCTGTTCTAAATATTTATCAGAAAAAAATTTGCTCTCATTGACAGTCTGGTTATTATCTCAAATAAATTGATTGATTAAGATATTAACAGGGTTTTAAGTCGATTACGAATCCCAAGCATTTATTTTTTTTTCTGACTTGTTTATCATGGATTATAGCTCTTTGAGACATAATTATTCAGCAGGTACGAAAAGTTTTAGTATGGGATAATATTTCGAATACAGGTAAAGATAAAAAGATTAAAATTTGGAACTTGCATGTGTACCACTAATTCAGTTTTTTCACTGTTTAATCTTTTTTTACCCGTTCGGGGTGTAACGAGAGAGGGTTAAACTTTTGAACTTTAACTTATTTTGAAGATCTCTTAAAGACAAAAATTTCTACGTAAGTCGGAGGCTTCTATCTAGACAGAAGTCCGGCGGATAGGCCTAAAAAGCTCTTACCGACATTCCCTATCCACCCACTTTCACTCTGAATCACACTCTGTCCTAGCAGCTTTTCCCAAGCAAAGGTTCTGGTCTCCTCCCTAGCTAGGGTGTATAATCTGAATGTTTTCCTTCCCGTCTCCCTTTTATCCCTATTAGGTGGTAACAAGGGAAGAAATTTCATACTACTTAATAGAGATCGGCCACCCTATCCAAAGAGGAGCAGCATAAGTGAAATTGAAATAAAAAAAAGGGTTAAAAAATTCTGGTTTTGATGAATCTGGTCAAATGAAATCCTGTTTTTGCAGTTGGATCAGGTATATTATTATCATTAATAATAATCACCTAAATTAATAAAATTTAAAAATAAAGATAAAATAATAGATTGTCAATGCTAGCCTTCATAAGAAGGACGGGTTGAATTGAATGATGGAGATCCAGAGTAAGTGAACACTGAACAGGGCATCTGCTTATTAAGATATAAATCTACAAGCTGAACTTTTAGAAATATAAAAAAATATTGTATACCAAAGTTTATGGTTTTCCCTGAACCGTCAGGATTTACTAAACAATAAGCACATGGAAATTGAAAAATTAAAAGTTTAGCATCAACTTTGTTCTTTTAAATGGAACACCCAGTATTTTATTATTTCAATAAATGGGCATTTTCTTGTTGATTATAAAAATACCAGATATGATATCTTTATCTTAAAAGAAATTTGGAAAAAGCCTTGCAATAAGGGGCAATGTAAAAAAGGGAACCTACACATAAGTAAAGTCACTATAAACGAATAGAATGTCTCTTATGGCACGTTTCGTGTCTATTTCCTCAGTTATCTTTAAAGATAAAGGTATAAAACCCATTATTTTTATAATCAGCAAGAAGATGCCGATTTATTAAAATAATATTATACAGAGTATTCCATTCAAAATAACAAAGTCAATGCTCATTTTTGGCTTTTCAATTGTGATTTGTTTATTTTTCAGCAAATCCTGGCCATTCAGAAAAAAACCATAAAACTCTTGTATATAATATTTTTGATATCTCTAAAAATTTAGCTTTTAGACCCCGTTTAAAATATGACAAGGCATCCTTAAAGCTGCTACTAGTGTTTGCCATTGAAAATGGCTCGAGATAGAATCCTCCGATTAGCGCCATTCCCAGAAAGGTGGAAAAACGTTAAACAGCCAAAAAAAGCTAATTTGGTAGTATACACATGCAAACACTTCCAAATTTTAACAGTATAGAAAAGTATTCTTTTAGATATTTAAATACATCAAAATTAAATTCAATTTTTTTAAATATCTATTTGGAGTAAAATCTGCAAAACCGGATATACCTCTCCTATACTATTTAGAGCTACAAACCAGGTAAATTTAGAGTATAAATAAAATCTCTACAGAATGTATAGTTGGTTGCCATAAAAAAAAAAGGAGTAATTATTATAAATACAATTTTTACCCAAAACATACGATATCCCACAGTCCAAAGCGGCTTAAAGCATTATGGGGTATGAAGGATTAACATATTGTATGTGTATTTTGCACAACTTCTATACCAAAAACATATTTTTTTAGTATAGAGTATATATTCAATATAAAATAAAAGAATGTATTATTACTTTTAGTCTAATATATTTTTCAACATTATTAAAAAAAAAATATGGTTAGGCTGAAGAAATAAGTTTATTTCAATTTTTATTTTTTTTGTTAAAAAAGAAAGTTATAGAGAAGTTTTTTCTCTTGCCAGAAGAGATACCACTCCACGTACACATTCCAAGAGCTGGTGAAGTCTCAACTGTTCTTTCAAGCCCTGTATATATGAGTCACTTTTCGTTCTCCTTCCCTTTTCTTTAAATGTTTTTCTTCCTTATTTTACTTATTTACTTTATTAACCCAAACAATGTAATATGAAAAAATGATGATGGATGTTCCTCAAGAAATATATTCCGGAGTCAAAATACCTCTCCGTTTCCGATTTTTTAAATATTTTTATTAGGCCGTCATTTTGCTTTGCTTACCTTATATTCATACCAAAATGATACCAGTTCATTCCTATGTAATACTTGATTTTTGTGCAAAATTTAAGGAAATTGGATAATTAGTATTTTAGTAACTTCATTTTTGACCGACGGAATTGACAAAAAACATATTTTTTGGCATCTAGGGACGCTAAAGCCTGAAAATATGTAAAATCAGAGAGGATAATTTTTTCACGATTACTAATATTTTTTTGGCCGCCAGTTTGTTTCGCCATCTTGAATTAGTAGCACAATTTTACTAGTTCATCTCTATACCACAATTAATTATGGTACACAATTTGAAATTAGTCCAAGTAGTTTTTACAGGCTTAATTTTTAAATATTTTATTAAGCTGCCATCTTGGATTCGTATCAAAATTTTGCAAGTTGGTTCCTACATAATACTTGATTGCTATGCAAAATTTTAGATTGAATAAGTAGTTTTTTAGTAATAATATTATTAATTAGGCCGCCATTTTGTTTTGTCATATTGGATTTTTATCAAAATGTTACCAGATCATATGACCCTTAATTATTGACCAAAATTTGGAGTCAATCCGGTAAGTAGTTTTTTAGCTATGCCGCGAAAAGAAAGACCAACAGACGGATACACAGTCCGACGGAGTTGAGAGCACATAGGCGACTAGGGACTCTGCAACGTAGAGATCTGAAAAAATATGAAGGGATGATTTTTTCACGATTACAATAGAAAAAAATTATTTCTATAAACTCTGTAAAAAATAATCATTCAAGTACAGACAAATCCCAGAGGAGCATAAGTTTATGTGTTTAGAGATTATCTAAATACACATTTACTGAAGTGGGTTATTTTGCAAGGTTATCTCTTCATCTCGTACATTGTATTAAGATTATTAAAAGTTTCCTATTTTTGATGCCTCTCAATAATCGCGTTTTAGTATCTTGATAACGCTCTAGCTATAAAAAAGCAAATTGCATAACGGAAGCCAGTACGTAAGTGATTCGAGTTAAACCTGCTTTCTCAATCAGGTAAAAATGAAGTTCGCGGTTGTTTGTTTCATGGTGTTTACTTTAGTACATAGAGCCTACGGGGCAGCTGAGGAGTGCGAAGCTGACACATGCCTTATCGCTGACAACTGCCGTTGTTCTTCTACTACTGGTCCTCTTGAATTAGAAGAAACTCCTCAGGTAATAATGCGCAGTTATCTACGGACTTATGGAATTAGATTAAGAACAGGTGGTAATTTATCACATACAGGGTCACCAGAAACCCACAACTATTCTCTTGCAGTTCTAACTGGCGACTCCAAACTCGGTTGTTGATATCCCAGGTCAACTACCGAAACTGCAAAAGAAACTGGAGGAGCTATTAAATAATCTGTACAAGCTTAGTAATGTTTATATCATTTGTGTAGACTTTTTTGGGGGCTCTGGATATTTTCCAAATGCAGTGGTTCAGATATTCTTGAGCTACAGTTTTGTGGCTCGAGTTGAGAGCATTACAAGACAAGATTCAGATGTCAACTCGATTTCGAATAAGTAATGTTTTTACAAATTTTGGCAAAACTAAATCTAACTTTAAAATCTTTCAATCCAATATTTCTGATCACTTTGGCCAACTTTTAATATTTAAATATATATTTACTCATTACTTTAATTTAGCTTTTCCCATATATTTTTTTAGGAGAACGATGTGATTACCTATAAGACCTTAAAAAGCAGCTTATTTTTAAACTGTGAAATATATGTTTTGAAATATTTACAATCAACAGCTAAAGGTATGGTACGAGCGGGAATCTAACCCGCACCTCTGGATCACTAGTCCATCGCTCTAACCAATTGCACTATCGTACCACTGATAAGCAATTCGTTAGAACTTGTACATATTTAAACCCACCAGAATCATAACCATTGTTGATCCTGCCAAATATTCTAACCTTATGGCATTAACAAAATTGCGTTTATACGGGCATAACGTAAAAATTATAAATTTACTAATATAGAAGGTACCTAATAGCGATGTCAGATTTGACGTCCAGTCAGGAACGCCGCGCCATAAGATTAGAATATCTGGCAGGATCAACAATGGTTATGATATTGGTGGGTTGAATAACAACAGACAGAAAAGTCATCCTAACTAAAATCTGTTAAAAATGAAATGGAAGACACGGTTAACAATCCTTCTAAAATTGCAAGAACTACCACTCTTTGATAATGCATGAGATAACATTGGTATAAATGACAAAATATGCAACAACAGCTTTTTTATGATTCCAACGTTTTTGTCTGGTGTCGATGAAGTACCACTATTTATTCTTAAAAACATAGAGAGACCCTTAAGCAGACCCCTGAGTAATATAATTTATTTTTTTTATGAAACGGGTGCTTTTCATATAGATCTAAAAAAAGAAAAAAATTCCTATATTAAAAAAGGAGATCCTCAACTTGTTGGTAAGTACAGACCGGAGACAATACTAGAACCAACGCCAGAACCATGAAATTTCGATTGTAGATTTCTTAGCAAGCTATTAGAAAGTATTTTAGGAAATTTAACAGGAAGGAAATTTTGCAACGGCAAAATAGTTGAAAAAATAGATAAAAATGAAAAAGTGTTGAAATTATATTTCGACTACCCGACGGGATCAATGAAGCAGCAACAGTTGATAGCTTCAATTGAAAAGATATTTGTACGAAAAAGTTTTCTGTAGTTTCAATGAGTACAGGTATCAACAGACCAATCCCAGATCATAAAGACATTCCGTTTAATGTTTTAATTCTTTTTGCTACATTTTAATGTGTTATTTTCTAGTTGTAAGTTTTAGCTATACATATTTGACTTATCTAATGTCATTTTATATGATTTATAAAGTCCGAAATTCTCGATTTCCATAAGTGAACGTCTACAAGAACCACTTAAGGTAGGCTTAGTATGGTATATCCAAATGGCCTAGAATTTCGCAGGGAATTCAAAATTATAATAAGAACAAGGGGTTTATAGTTAAATTGATGATTTTTTCATTATTTTGTGTCATTAATTCTATTAGAGGTTTTTAAATAAAGTTTTCTAAAACATTACCAAAATCGTCGTCAGTTTTGTGTTTTTTCTTACCTCTACGAAAAAAAGGCTTCTTCAAAGACATTTGAATAATACGTATATACGTATCATTCTGTAAAAGTGGCTTTGATAGAATTGTTTTATATTTGAGAGGTTTTGATCTTGATTTTAGATTTTCTTTTACGTCGCATGCCAGTGTGCTATAGGTAGAGTACTATTTAATTTGGCATGTTCGTACAAAAATAAAATTTGACATGGCGGACAAGTATTGTTATTTAAGGTCCGACTGAAAATATATCTCTCGGGATATTTTGGAGTTCAAGTTAAAATTTTAGTCAACATTTAGAAATTGAAAATACCGGTGCCAACATGGCGGAAGAATTTCTCAAAATCAGAATCTGAATTGTTTTTATTTGCACAAATTAAGAACTTTTAGATTTTCAAGACTAAAGTGTAAAATTAATCAGGAGATTTCATAAAATACACTTTTATAAGTGAATTAAAAATATAAAATGTTGGTACAGATACATACAGTTATGGCAATAAATTTTTGGCTACATATATTTTAATTTGTGCCTTCAAAACTCTTTATATGTATGTAATCCAAATATTGTCATAATTTAGATATCTCTGCTCAAACTGTATTTTTTACATGGCGTGATTTTTGCTATTATACACTGTAACATGTTTTAATTATTTTTCATTTACAGCTTATTGTATTAGCTTTCGTTGATGCCGCCAGAGACGAACTTTATGAAGATATATGGTCTCCCTTGGCAGAACCCAGAGTTAATCCCGATGGAGACTTTATCTCAGCTACCTTCTATATACCCCATGAATATACTAACTATCAAATTGTACATGACTTGGCAGCTAACGGTTTTGAAATTGGTGTCCACTCTGTAACGTAAGTTTGTTTATTAGTATTTTTTAAGAGATAAAAAGAATTATCCTCCAAAACTTCAGAAACAATTTCTTAAATATGACTTAACTGAAATAAAACAAATATAATTTTTTATTACGTATCATAAATAATAGGTTTCTTTCACTTGAGAATGTTTTTAAATACATGTTTTTGTTAATTAAATACATAGAAGTTTGATGAAATAGTAAAATTTCGTCTGTCTTAATCGAATGCTGTAATCTGTAGACCCAGATGGGAACATGACTCGTCAAGCCTGTTCCCACATATAGGCAATTATATCCCCAAGAAGGACTTTCCTTAAGTTGACAGTGACAGGTCAAGGGACTAACATGGATTTTCTGATTAATGAGACTGCAGGATAATGAGTAAGACAATGTGATATTATTCAATATTTGTATTAACATTCTCGACAAAAAGAAGTATCAGTTAACTTCATATGTTGTGTTTTATAACACAACTTCTTGGTAACTATTTTCTTATTTTTATCATTGAAATCAAGTTAGTAGCTTGGTCCAAAAATATTTAAACCATCCATCAACACCCCCTCCCCCCTTTCTTTTATTTTTTGTTGCATCCGCACTCCTAGTGTTCACGAAAAGTTACCAAGAGAAGATTTTGGATGTTCTCTTGGTAATCACAAATGACGATTTTGCTCCTGTTGGTGACTCTGGTGTGGTTTTGTTTGTTACATTCTGGCACTAGTTGTACTCGTCTCACTGCTAGTTGACTGTACTGATAAATATCTTAAGTCAGAAACACGTGTCTACAATTAGCCAAATTTCATTTTGCTTTAGCGGCCATCCCAAAGACTTCCTGTTTCTACTCTATTATACTTCTTGCCGCGTTAATACCTTTCTTATTATATTCAAATTCAAATTCAAAAAATGTTTATTGTGTAAAATTCAGCATAAGAAACATACAATAAGAAAGCACAAATATACACCAAAGGACAAGGTACACTGTCTTCAGTGTTCTGCTTTTAAAGTTACCATATATACATATATACATATATATATATATATATATATATATATATATATATATATATATATATATATATATATATATATATATATATATATATATATATATATATATATATATATATATATATATATATATATATATATGCAAAAAACAGTCATTAAAACAAATTAAAATCAAAATCACGACTCATTATCACAAAAATTTGAAGAAAAGACCTTTTTTTACACGAAATTTAGTAATGTAATGTAGTAAAATTTAGAAGGTCTTGTAGTTTTTTGCCTTTCTGTCTTAGAATCTCAAAAGTTATTCCCTTACACAAGAGGTGGTGATATCATTGAGCCCTCTAATTATCGGCCTATCTCTACTTTCCACTTTGTCCAAATTAATAATTTTTTTGTAAGAGTTGAGTATGGAACTATCTGCAATCTCTAAAGTTTATTACAGTGCCATTTTGAGTTTCCAATCGCTAATGAGATATTCAGCTTCCTAGAAGATATCTTAATATGAATCGGTGGCGGTATATAAATCAGTGTGCATCTGTGATCTTTCGAAAGCTTTTGACTACATGGCCTACTGTCTGAGGCCTGTGGCTTTGTAGGCTCTGCATCCTATCTTAAGGATTTTGTCAATCATTAATAGTATGGTCATCAATATATGGGTTTTCTTAATTTATATGAACGGCCTTGTTCAGGTTGATATTTCTGTGAATTCACTCTATTTACAGATGATACCTCTGTTGTCTGGCCGAATAAAAATATTAAGAATCTTAACTCTAGTGCTATCCGAGTCCCATTAAATGTTGAAAAAGACAAACATAATAAGTTTAAGAGTGACCTGCAAGGTTTACATTTTGGGAACGATCCTCTGTAAGAAATGCCTGCAGCTAAATTCTTAGGGATCCTTATTGACACGGACCTCTGACCTCTATTTTGCAGTTTTAGGTCCCATCTGATATATGGTATTTCATATTGAGGGATTAATAGCCAGTTTCAGCTGAACCTTTTGTTCTTACTGCAAAAAAGGCTGTTGGTTTTCATTGCAGACGTCAATAAGAGGAATGTTGTAAATTTAATTTCCTTTCTCAGAGCATCCACATCTTTACTTCTTAGTTTGTTCTCGAGACCTCTTCGTTAAACTACAATAGCCGCCTTAACATCCAGAGACCGGCCTCTCAGAACACATTTTAAGCTTTAGATTCCTCTTGCCAATCGAAAAAGCCGTTACTAAATATTCACTCATATATGAAGGAAAAAAATGTTTTAATCATCTGCGGAATCATATTAAGACTGTTAACTTCCTCAAAGTTTTACGAAGGTCTCTAAAAAGTTATTGATTCCTAAGACTTATTATGATCTGATGATTTTTTTGTAGATACACTTGAATGAACCGCAATTAATTTTGACTTTTTTAAAGTATTTATTTAAAAATTCTTTAGCTCATTCAGTCAACATGCATTCTAAAATTCCCTATGTTCACATTCTTTTTATATTAGCTTTAGATGATTTTGATTTTATAAATAAATATTCTTGTGTTCTACTGATTTTAATATTTTACTTTAATCTATTTATTTTATCCTAGCTTTCTACATTTAATTCACTTTAGTCTGCTTTCTCAATAGAATATTTTTTCTATGTCAATGATTTTTATTAAATGAATTGAAATTAAACATTTAAGGAAAAATAAGGAAGATGTTGTTGATACTTGCTTTTATTTCGTTATAGAAATTATCTCAACCGATAAGCGGGATTTAGTTTCTCCACATCCAATATATTTGAAAGGTGTCATTGTATTATTTTTACGTTTTTTTGTTAATTTTTCGTAAATGATATTTCTATGACAATGTAAAAATTCATTTAAACCTTTTTTTTTCAGAAACGATGCTCATCAGTCTTACTGGAGAGATGCAACTGAGGAGCTCTTGGAACAGGAATTTGGAGACCAACGCAAAATTATTTCCAAATTTGCTAATATTCCCGAAGAATACATTACCGGTACACTTACTCCTCAACTTCAACTTGCCGGTGACAACTCAATTAAGGCTTTTGTTGCCCAAGGGTTTACCTACGATAACTCATGGGCCTCCAAGACCAGCCTCTACCCTTACACTTTGGACTATGCCTCTACACAAGGCTGCGATACCGGTTCCGACTGTCCTAAGGATTCATTTCCAGGCTTTTGGATTGCACCCATTGTCGACTTGATTAGTGAAGACGAAGATGTATGCGCGACTCTTGCTGGCTGTTTCCGTACGAGAAATAAGTAAGAGATTTTTTTAACATATGTAGAACATTGTCTGTCTAGGTTACCAATCGTTTCCGCGCCTTTGTTAGTTTCTCGCATATTAAATAAAATTTAAAACACCTAGCAAGAAGTACGTTTCAAAAGTAATTTAATACTACAAAATATAAATATCGTATAGCAAGATCGCATGGTTTTTGAGTTTAAACCATGTCCATTTAGAAACAGTTTACAACATTTCGCTTGCGGTTGCATAAGTGATCTTTACTACACGAGATCAAGCCACTGATTGAGCTCCGGTGAGCAGAGTTCAGGTATTTATATCCGACCTGTGCTGAGCAACGGCTAACTCACTGTCATGCCCGGTTTAGGGTGCTTGATAATACATCAAGGGTGGGAATTAATCATTACAATGAGGCAGCCGTCGGTGAGTACGGCAAGGGTAGAAATACTTAAACTTTTCTCACCAGAGCTCACAGTGAAGAATAAGTAAGAAAGTACTTTTAAATTGACATGGTCTAACCCATGAAACATAATTTCTCCACCGAAAAGAACTTCAAACCTTCAGATTTACCTTTATAGATAGGTACGACGAATTCATAAACAAACTTAACGGTAAGTAGTTATCTGGCCTTAAAGCTTTACCGACAATAGCTCTATAAAAGCGCGCTTCTGAGCTGGCCTCTACGGTTAAGAACTATGGTTTCCAATATCTTAATAGTATGTAGCATTATGTATATGCAGTGGGTTACTTTCTTTCTAACTTCTATCTATTCATATAATGAAAAATTATGTCGATTTTGATTTCAACTTCCATAGCCGATCATCTTACAACTAAAATAAATCAATGCCAACAACCAAAGCCCAGACTGTTACATTTGACATATTTGTTTTATATTTCAAATTTAGCATGTTGCGATCCTTAAATACCTCGCTGCTTACCTCCTACCTTTAAACTTTTCTGCCTAGGTTGGAATTTTCTTTGTTCAGTAGAAATATTTCAAAAGTAACCGGTGGCCACGTATTTAGTGTCTCTAAAATATATAAAATGAATTACCATCTTCCACTAGCCATTTTATTCTCAACCTTGAAGGGGATAGCATTCTCCACTTGAACTTACAATATCTCCATAGATGCGTAGTTAGAAGTGCCTCTCAAAACACACCCAAGATACAGGATTATCAAGATACAGTTCCACAAATTATTCTTGAATACATACGACGTTCCAATAAATAATACATCGTTTGAGAGATGATTCCTTTCATTAAAATAGAAAAACAAAAATTGTATTAACAGATGTCCGCAAAACCTTCGATTTTAAAGAACGATAATTTAATAATAATAACTTAAATATATGTGGCGTAAGTTAAAACAATAAAATAAAATTATACAAGCAAATTTGGGGTTAGCTCTTTGCCAATTTAGAATTTTAAAAATATTGTAAGTGGATAGGATCTGCACCTTAAAATTATAAAAACTGCAAGATGGATAGAATAACGTGAAACACGAATTTATTTGAAGGTTTTAAATATTATAGAAATATATATATATATATATATATATATATATATATATATATATATATATATATATATATATATATATATATATATATATATATATATATATATAACAAGTAACCTAATTATTGGGGTATCGGTCCTAATTTAGGGCTAGATTTAAATTGCTGACAGTACATATTGCATGTTTAATCAAAAGTATTATAAACAAATTTTAGGCGCCCCCATGGGGGCCACTCTTTCTCCCATCATTTCTCAATACGTAATGGATGATTTGTCGGATGACTGCATTCCTAAACTGTCTTTTCAACTACCGTTTTTAAAAAAATACGTGGATGATTTAATCACTTCTGTACCTGGAGAAGGGGTAGAAGAGGTCTTACAAGTGTTTAATAGCTATAACCAATACATTCAGTTTACAGTAGAAAGGGAAACTGACTGAATAGTGTTCCGTTTTTAGACACCAAACTAATTAGGAATGACAACAACCAGATTTTACTAGACTGGTACATAAAACCTACCAGTTCTGGTAGATATCTTAATTTCCATTCCAACCACCCCAAAAAAATAAAGATCAATCTAGTATTGGCTCTAAAAACACGTATTGAAAGGATTTCTCACCCTAGTCTACTTAGAAAAAACTTAAAAAGATTGTATGATATTCTCCTCAAGAATTCATATCCACAAAAGTTATCAAAAAAACTATTATATAACACAGCTCCAATAATCAACCCTGGAGAGAGAAATGATGGAATAAGTCTCAACATCAGTGCCTTCGATTCTCAAAATAGACCGAGGTACTATTTTTCGTTACCTTACATAAAAGAAATTTCAACAAAAATAACCAAGTTGTTCAAGTATGATCCTTCAATTAAAATCGCCTTTAAACATAATAAAATAGTAGGCAACACTTTTACAAAATTAAAAGATAGGGATGAAATACAAAAAACATCAAACATTGTATACAGTATTCCTTGTTCAGAGTGTGAGGGTATTTACATAGGCCAAACCTCTAGGGTCCTAAAAGACAGAATAACTTCGCATAAAAGCGACTGTAGATTAATGAAAAATACTTATGCACTTTCAGAACACACAAATCAATCAGGGCACTTATTCAACTTTAATGATACCCAAATATTATGTAAGGAAACTAATTATAACAAGAGACTGTTTCTGGAAATGGTGGAAATATTTCTGAATCCTAATTCGTTAAATAAGAGAGCTGATATCGAAGACCTTAGTTCTATTTATTCAAATTTACTAAGTCTGAACAATTATACGAACAACAATAATAGTTTAAATAACAGAATTTTCCTTTTAAAAAATATAAGTATTTGTACTTATTATATCCATATACCTTTCTATAGTCAGTCTCTTCAATTCGAGTAGTTTTTCGTAGGCATAAATTCGACGTTTAATTCATACTTGTTCTGGTTTGATTAAGATATTTCTCAGCTACTGATTTTTCTTTGTATCTGGATGTATATCGATGTGATTACATAGCTAAATCCTAGATCTGTGTTTCAATCATCCTGACAGAACGTACTATAACATTCTTTACATGTCAAAAAAAACCTACATAAGAAATTTACTTGCTTCGTATTTCAATATAAAAATATATGGAGAACAGGAATTCCTGTCAGTATGTAAAATCTAATTTTAATGTTAAGGTCAAAGTGTGTTTGTTTTTCGCAAGAAGTTATCGATACTAATTGCAAAGCAGTGAGTACAATTTTCTACCTTTTTTTTTCTAAAAATCCTCAATTTCTAATTAATGTGCATACAGAAATAAAAAACAATTTTCTTCTCATATTGCAGCCCTGAAGAAGGTAATAATCATTACCGAAAGCTTGGCGTAGCTTAAAAGCAATTTAAATCTAGCCCTAAATTAGGACCGATACCCCAATAATTACGTTACTTGTTGTTCAACTAGTCGGTCAAGACTACCCTTCTCTTTAATATATATATATATATATATATATATATATATATATATATATATATATATATATATATATATATATATATATATATATATATATATATATATATATATATATATATATATATATATATATATATATATATATATATATATATATATATATAAACATATATATATATATATATATATATATATATATATATATATATATATATACATATATATACATATATATATATATATATATATATATATATATATATATATATATATATATATACATATATATATATATATATATATATATATATATATATATATATATATATATATATATATATAATGTTTTCACTACGTACAACTTTTCACAGTCCTGGCACGGAGTACTGTACACTCCGTGATTTTCCAGTTTGATTTTATCTTTTGGGTTTCCGAGTAGTTTACTTATAGTTGTTTGTGGCTTGTGTATTGTTTGTATGTTGTGTTTCCTCAGAATTCTTCCGATTCTGTCTGGTGTGCCTTTTACATATGGTAAGACTACTCGTTGCTTTCCCGGTTCATATTTTTTGTTGTTCGTTGTTCGGGAAACCTGTGCATTAATAGCTTTCTCTATGGTGCCAATACACAAACCAGGGGCGCCTATCAGACCTATTGTTAGTGCTGTTAATTCGCCGCTACAAAAACTGGAGAAACACCTTTCTGAAATTATGCAACCAACTGTAGAAAAAGCTGATTCATTTGTAAAAAACTCGGAGCATTTCACTCGAATTATACGAGATATCGTCCTTGAAAAAAACGTTATCATAGCAAGGCTAGATGTCAAATCGTTATATCCCAGTATTCCCATCGACGAAGCATTGGACAAGATTGCTATGAACGAGGATTTCCTGGCACATATAATAGAACTCTCGGAGCATTGCCTCAAAAATACTTATTTTTCTTTCAACGGGCAAATGTATAAAAATGTATAAACAAATGGATGGTGCTCCAATGGGGTCCTCGCTATCACCAGTAGTCGCGAATTTATTTATGATATACTTCGAGAAAGAAGCTCTTGAGAAAGCTAGTTTAAAACCCAAATTATGGATTCGTTATGTGGATGACATATTTATTATATGGCAACATGGTCATGCAGAGCTCGAAAAATTTCTGACTCACGTAAATTCAATCCACCCCAGAATACAATTTACTCTAGAGTTAGAGGAAAACAACAAACTACCATTTTTAGATGTTTTGGTCACAAAAATACATAACGGACATTTCGAATACACTGTGTATAGAAAACCAACACATACAGACAGATATTTAAATGCAAAATCACATCATCACCCAGCACAAATTCAAGCTGTGGCAAATACTCTACTACTAATATCTAGATCCGTGCGACTAACTGAAACACAGACGAGACAAAACAAACTTAAGCTAATATCTAGTGCTTTAAAGAAAAATGGCTACACAAATCGCACCATAGAGAAAGCTATTAATGCACAGGTTTCCCGAACAACGAACAACAAAAAAAAATATAAACCGGGAAAGCAACGAGTAGTCTTACCATATGTAAAAGGCACAACAGACAGAATCGAAAGAATTCTGAGGAAACACAACATACAAACAATACACAAGCCACAAACAACTATAGGTAAACTACTCGGAAACCCAAAAGATAGAACCAAACTGGAAAACCACGGAGTGAACAGTATTCCGTGCCAGGACTGTGAAAAGTTGTACGTAGAGCAAACTAACAGGCGAATATCAGCAAGAGTGGAAGAGCATAAACTCAGCATCAGAAATAAACAAACAACCTCAGCTTTATTCCTACATCATCAGGAAACCGGCCATAAAATAAAGTTCGATGGGTGTAGGGAGATTGCCAATATAGAACATTATAAGGCCAGAATAATCCGAGAAGCCATAGAAATTGAAAAACAAGGTGATTTGAATAAAAGGGACGAATCATTAAAACTACCAACAGTATGGAAGACAATAAGCGACAAATCTAAAATCGCAAAAACTCAAGCGCAATTAGCGCAACAACAACAGCACCATTCGGAAAACATAAATAACGACCAACGCCTGCGCAGATATAACCTTCGGCCCTGAATGGGGGTATAAAAGGAAGCGTCGCAGTCACCAACACTTCAGTCTCTATTCGGACGCGAGAAAGAAAGCCAAATGTGATTTTGGCGACACGTCAGCAAAACTGTTCTTTTCAGAACGACAGTAGTGAACGGATGTACACCCGGAATGAAAACACATTGTATTTTTCCATCCGTGAAGGAGTAAAAATCAACACACACATATATATATATATATATATATATATATATATATATATATATATATATATAGAAATGAAACATATTTACAATGACATGCTTGAAAACGTCTGGATTTACAATTTTTGTCTGAATACACAGGAGCCTCAGAAATTACAGGTTTCATTTGCCCCGAAAGGAAAAACTTAGATATGTAAGATGTGGTGATCTTCAGCCATCAGTAAAACATTTAAGTTTTGTCGAACGAGTAGTTAAGTTAATTAGTAAAATATTGTAGCCGGTAACGGAGAACTTTACTAAATTAATTAAATCAGGACTTTGATGTCCAGAGACTTAAACTCCCTTATGCTCCATAATGCTTTTATTTTTCCACGCAATTTCAATATTGCGATCATGTAGTAAATAAAACTATTTTTTTAGTCAAACTGCAGAAGAAATATCTGATTGGCTCGTAGCAGAAGTTCAAAGGGTCAAAAACTCAAACAGAGCTCCACTGACTTTGATCATAGAAGAGAATTTGTTCAAGAGTGTAAATGAATCCTGGACCGGACTTACAGATGCGCTCGACCGAATTCAAGAAGACAAAGAAGTATTCCTTGTTTCTCAGGCTAGAGTAAGTAGTGGATAATCTTGCTTTAATACATATATATATATATATATATATATATATATATATATGTATATATATACATATATGTATATATTATATCATTAATATCTAGAATAGTGTTGTCTAAACCGAATCCTTTTTAGGTAATCGAATGGATTAAGAACCCTGTACCCCTTGCCGAATTCACGACTTCCTCTGTGCCTGTTTCTTCAGCCTGCTCTAAAAATACATGCAGTCTTGTGAAAGACACGGGAGAAACCAGATATATGGTCTCATGCGTTCCATGTCCACAGAATTATCCATGGTTGAATAACCCAGAAGGGAACTAAATTTTGAATGTACATTATTATATGAACAAACCTGTTTACAACACTTTTTATACGATAAATAAAGAATAAATATAAGTAAATATAAATTGCAGTAATGGAAAAGTTACTGTTTTTTCTATTCACAAAAGAAAACAGACGTCATTTTTTAAATTTTTACTAGATTTATCACCAATTATTTTATACGGCTCAGTAAGGTCTAGGAAACAAATATTATAAGTGTGGTTTCTATCAAATCATTGATGCAACTTATTTGACGGGTTTTTTAGGTACAAGATAAAACAAAAAAAAGGTGATATTGACCTATATGATCAGACCTAAGTTTTAAATTTTAAATTTCTCTCTAAATGTGTAAGCGGTTTATGTTCGTATTTCCAGCCAAATTAATTGTTTGGCTCTAAGTGATTTTGGTTATTTTGAATTAGTGATTTTTATTTCAATCGTTACAAATATAAATGGTGGAACACAAAATTACTTAAGTAACTTTAAACAATAGTTCAAAATTAATGTTCGTCCTAATTGATGCGGTTTTTCCAACCTGCCTAACTGACTCATTACACAAATCGGTAAATTTCCTTTACTCGGAACTTCTCCCGTTATGAATCTTTCTTTTGATTACGAATAGTGAAGTGTATCCCAATTTAGTTCAGTAGATAGTCTTTTACTAACTCATATATACTGACTGTTTAAATATTTTTATTGGGCGCCATTTATTTCTTCATATTGGATTCCACACACAGCCATTTTGTTACGTCCGTTATATAACATTTAATTTTTCTGCAAACTTAAAGTCAGTTGAATAAGATTATTTTACGTTGAATAAAAAATATATTTGGCTCCCATTTTGTCCCACCATCTTGAATTCGTACCATAACTTTACCAGTTGATCTTTATATCACACTTTATGCTTGCACTAAATTTGAATATAATCTAACAATTCATTTTTCAAGCTAATTTTTTAAATATTTTATTAGGCCGCCATTTTGTTTTGCTTTCTTATATTCATACCAAAGGGTTATAAGTGCATTCTTATGTAACACTTTTTGTGACAAATTTGAGGTAAATTAAATACTTTTACCACTACTACTACTAAATATTACCAGCTCATGATTCTTAGTTTTGTCAAAACTCTTTTATCAAGATTTTGAAACAGAAAACATATTTTACAGCAGCTAAAAATGAAGCTAACGATGATTACACATTCAGGGCTCAGTAATACCGTTGTATATCTTATAAAATATAGTAATACGTAATCATGTCCCAATTTCGAGAATACATGGATGAATTCAAAAGCATTATTTATTCTAATAGACAACAAGCTACCGAAACCCGTTTTACAAAAAATACGCGTTATTCAAGACGGTTAACAAATAAGTACTAAACATTTAAACTGAAATACAAACCAATAAAGCTGTAGTCACATTCCCAAGTAAAATCAGCCAACTTCGAATTTATGACGCATGACACATATAGAATTTCTCATATTACTCATTTATGGTAAGATTCATTAATATTATTAATTGGGATAATTAAAAATAGCGAATTAAAGCGCCAAATGAATCTAATACGTCTAACAATAAAAATTTACGTGTTGCCATTTTTAATGATGCATATCACTCCAAGCGTTACGATGACCATAAAAGCAAGCTTCGATTAGTTAGATGAATGATTTTAACACAGTATAGATAGAAAATTACAGCGATAAAACGGAATCAACAAAACAGTATGTAGGTGTCTTATCGCTGTAACCACAATTTGATTGGTTGAAATAGTAGAAATGTATTTTTTTCATTTTTTTACCTTTAATGAGTGAAACAGTCTACGATAAATATGGAAAGCACGACATCACAAGTTAAATTGTTGTAATTTTCTAATCAATTTCTTATTAATTTTGGTTCTCTTTTGTTGTCAAATATTGCATGGGCATAACTGTAGTAGTTAAAAATGAAATTAATATTAATGCAGTATCAGTAGGTCTCATTTAGTTACTAGTTGTAGGTTCTATTAACAATATAGTTTTTTCCGAGATAAGTTAATAATTAAAACGCAACCCTCTCTTTAGTATTTTTGCATTTGTTTCTTATGCTTCCTTCAACCTAGACTGGCCCGGACCTTAAATATTCTTAGTTTGTCACTGGTATTTCTCATAAATTTATGATTTATGATGGGAATGGGAATATGGGAACGCTATCTTTCTTTTGTACAATAAATAAATAATAATAAATAGACGAATTAAAAATAAAAATGCGAAAATATGTTATTTACTGAATTATAAATTTTTTCTGAATATTTAATTGATATTTTGAATTTAGATCTATATCAATTAGGCGGGCGACATTTTGGCGGATACGACAATTTGTCGAGTAAGTAAAGGACATGACTTAAATTAAATGTAATTTGGGTTTAGTGAAACTTCATTTCATATTTTAGTACCCGTATTGTTGTCGTCCCTATAAGGAAAGTTTTTCGTTTTGCCAGTTTTTGCATTGATATACTTCGAGCCTTATAAGTTGCTTGTAAACCTATATTACTGCGGTAAACTCGATAATCGAAACGTGCGGGACAGAACATGTTTCGGATAATCGAATTTTCGGGTAAAGCGTAGGTAGAAATGGAAAAACAAATTAATGACCTACAACTTTTTTAATACAAAACATCTATGTAATAGCATATTCATAAAAATGATTAAACATCCCCTGAAACAATAAACTCTTATTAAAGTGAAAAGAACATTTATACGTTAAATTCTAATAATGTACATATTTAATGTATAATTAATTAGAATTTAAAAAAGAATCTAGCGAGGACTGTTTTATTTTGCAAAGTAAATTTTTGACTGCAATATATCTCCACCTTTTAATCAAAAAAGGTCTATGGCTGCAGCTTCAGGCTGCTATTCAATATAAATTAAGGTTTTCTCGAAGCATTCAATTGCTTCGCTATACGTAATATTTTTCTCTTTTTCCTCTAGGTCACTATTTCCACCTTCACTTCCTCTTATTCTTCTTACTCATAAGGTCAATTAATTCAAGGATTAATATCTTTTGTTCATCCAACTACTTATCAACTTGCACCCGAGGAACCAATTCTTTCTTAGTAAGGTTCGTAAATTCAGGTATTTTTCTTGCAAGATCATACAAATTCTCGTTCTCGCATTCATCACGATAGATTCTTATCATCATTTTGTCCTTTTTACTTCCCTCGTAAAAGGGAAGTATTGTAATCCAGAAATATTCACTCTCCGAGATTTTTTCAGGTCCTCACGTTTCAGGGTCCCTAGATGACGAAAAACATATTTTCTGTATTCCGTCGGTCTGTCCGTCTGTTCGCGGCGTAGCTAACAAACTACTTATCCGATTGACTTTTGGTCAAAAATTAAGGGTCTTATAGAGATGACCTGGTGAAATTTTGGTAAAAATACAATATGGCGAAACAAATTAGCGGCCTAGTGAATTGTTAAAAAAATTAATATTAAAAAACTACTCATCCAATTTATCTCAAATTTTACGAAAACATCAAGTATTATCTTAAAATCAAGTGGTAACATTTTGGTAGGAATCCAAGATGGCGGAACAAAATGGCGGCATAATAAAATGTTTAAAAACTCATCCTGAAAAAACTACTTAATGGATTGATTTCAAATTGAGTGCTATAAGTAATTGTGGTATAGGGCTCAGCTAGCAAAACTGTGTTACTAATTCAAGTTGGCGGAACAAAATTGCGGCCAAATAAATTTTTTGTAATCGTGAAGATCATCCTCTCAGATATTAAGTTTTTAAATGGTTTTCGTTAACGATCTTCTTATTTTTATGTTAGAGTGGTGTATTATTTGGGGTTAGAATCCGGTAATAAATAGCAAATGCCTTTTTTTAAATTGTTGACGTTTCGCTACCCTATTATCGCATCAATTTCTAAATAGTTTTCGTTAACGATCTTCTTGTCGTTATGTTAGAGTGGGGTATTATGAGGATGCAACAATAAATTAGTGAAACGTCGGCAATTTAAAAATGGGATTTTGTTTTTTACTTGATCCGAATACCGAATAATACACCACTCTAACATAACAACAAGTGAAACGATAATTAAATCCATTTAGAACCTTAATATCTGTGATGTCTGCGGACCAACGGAGTAGGTAAAAACTGATAATAAGGGTGTCAATTTAAGATGGCGAAACAAAAACACGCCCAAATATATTTTTTTTAAAATCAACTTAAAAAATTCTTGTTCAATTGCTTTTAAATTTTGCAGAAAAATTAAAGGTAAAAATGGGATACTTATTGAATTTATTTTAAATTATGCCCAAAGGTCAAGTGCAGCATAGGTAGAAAGGAAATAGTAAACAAAATGGCGCCCAATAAAAATTAAGAGACAGTACTGTGACTATGTACTGAACTAACTTGAATCACACTTCACACTTCCTAATAAGAGTAATAATTCATAACGAGAGAAGTTCCGGGTAAAGAAATTTACCGATTTTTATTTTTTGCTGTTGTTGATTCTTTTGATATCTGTAATTTTGTCCCATGTCTTCTGTATGGTAGTACTATCCTTTACTTTGTTCAAGGTATCAGCTATCCAATAAATAACGTCTTTAAGGGTTACATTTTTTTAGCATTCACTTAAGTTACCCAGTTACCCCCTCATTTGTTATTTCGAGGACAAACTGCAGCAAATGCTTCCGGTAGTTCCTTTTTAAATTTCCCAAAACGCCTTTCTCAGTTGGTTGGAGTATGGAGGTAACAATGGGGGTAAGAATAGGACTTTAATATTCCAGGATACAAGCACGTTTTCAGATAGGTGAGATGGCGCATTATCGACTACTAACAAGGCTTTTATTGGGAGACCTTTTTTCATAAATTTGGAAAATTCCGAGTTCATCCAAGAACTTTTTTGATGTCGGTAATAAAGCGACATTATGTTAGGTTTCAAGTGCTCTTGGGATTTTCCCACACATATTTGTCGCATTTTTGGCGTCCAGAAGAATTACTGCAAGAATGTTTACACTTTTTTTTGTACCCAGGAGTAGAAATGTCATTTTTACTTGCTAAAGTTTTAGAGGTGACCATTTTAGAATAAACCGGTTTCGTCGCAGTTATGTAAGGGCATGTAATGGGACGCAAAGAAATCGAGGTTTAAAGCGGAAAATTTAGTTTCACACAGGGATAATCCGGAGTTTCAGATAACCCGGTTTCAGACATCTTTGTCACTGTACTATATCTCGCAAGATACAGGTCACTCAGAAATCGTGGGAGAGAGTGTCTATATTTCCAATTTGCCAAATTTTGTATATATCGGACGTCGCAAGTTGTTTTGTAAACCTATGTTAGAATATTGTTATTGTTCTTATAAGTAGATTTTTTTTGCTATTTGACCATAATTCGCACACTACAGGTTAGATATGAAATCGAAGGCCAAATATATTCCAATTTACCAATTTTTTCGTGGTATATTTTGGGCCTCGCGAGTTAATTGTAAATATACGTTATTATGTCTCTATAGTTGCGTTTTTGATTATAAACCATACATCGCCGGATACAAGGTCAGTCAGAAATCGAGGGTCGGAATCTGTATATTACCAATTTGCCAATTTTTGCGTAGACATGATTCGGGCTTCTCAGATTACTTTGAAAGCCTATTTATTTGTAATATATTTAATCGTAAGGTCTAATTTTTTAATCTGAGCTAGCCTGAAGACACGCGAGGCCCGAAATATCACTCATCTTGTAGTTTCCTTAGAGGACGACAAGATACTAAAATATTAAAGAAAGTTTCGCGAAACCCAAATTAAGTTTAATTTGGCCTATGCCTTTTAGCTAGTAAAAATAATGATGATATTTTTATAATGAAAAACTAATGCAATTTTGAAATCATTTGACAAATAATAACACCGATAAATATAATGTCATACGAGTGTATTGAAGTAATATTTAATTTAAATAACAAAACGTTTATGTCCTATCTGAATTATCCGTAATGTTAAAAAACCAGATGGAAAATAACAATTAGCATTATATAAATAAAATCATTAAGAATTTTAAATACAAATTCTGAAAATTACACGAATTTAAAAAAAATGTTCATAAATTAAGAAAAAATATGGATAAATATAATAATATCTTTTATTGCCATTAAAAAAACAAACAATTACAAAGTAACTTCAATTTTTAAGTATATGTTTCTTCTTTCATCGCTCTAAATTTTTCTCTAATTTAAAATATACCCAAAATAAAAAGACATTCACAAAACAATCACATAGATTAAAATTCAAATTTAAAAGAGTAAAAGGATCTTTCCATTAAAAAAACAGGTGTTTTTTGAAATTTTCGATGCTCTGCATACACTGCAAATCCCTAGGCAACATACCATATGCCTTTAATGCTCTATACACGGGACCCCTTTGAAAAAAAAAGTACCATGGGAAGGAATATTTCTAGTTTAACAATCATACTATCAAAGTAACTCTCCTGATTCGTTCTAAATAATTCTGGATGTTTCCTCATAAATCCAACCAATGATAGAAAATAAATAGGTGGCACCGTAAGAACTTCAATTTGCTTGGAATACGGTTTACATGATGTAGTAGGATGTAAACCAAAGATACAACGAATTATTCTTTTTTGAGCGCGAAAAATATTAGACGCAGTTCTTCCCTATCCCCAAAACATTATGCCATAAGTGATATCGATCATGAATTTATAATTAAAAAATTACGCGTTAATTAAATACTCGTATCATGAGCCAAGTGTCATGAGAGCGAATTTCTTGCCAACCTAGCTCCAAATTAATTACCGGAAAAATATCCTACACAACAAACTGACTTCCACCAAAATCTCGTTTTGTGACAAATCCACCAAATTGACAAATTGACGCTATCAAATTATCGTCCGCCAAATTGTCAAGATCTCTTTAGATTTCATCTGTCTGCTGAATTTGGAATATTTTCTTTGTGCACGATCATTTTGCCTTAAAACGAAAAATAAGGCTTGTTTACTCTTGGCAGGTATTAAATTAAGAATAGATCTTGCAACCAGCCTTTTTTTCGAAAAAAGATATTTTCAGTGGTTTTGTTCTCTTGCCACATATATCCAAGGACATACTATACAGGGTGTCTTTTAAACAGTAGATAACAATGAAACTATGAATAGGTCTGGCTATTACCTGTCAGTGTATTATAATTTGGCCTCATGAAAACACCAGGTTTTCGAGATATGGATAAATTTTTATTTTTCTGATAACCACATACTTTTGATTACTCTTTCGGGAATCATCGCTACTAGTAAAGTAATTTTCTCGTTTCTGTCTGGTTGTGGTCTAGAGAGGGGCTCACGAAACTTTTCAAATTTGGATGCTAGGTGTTAAAAAAAAATTATTGAATAATGTGGGATTACATATTCTCCTCATCCAAATTTACTCTAATGTTTACCACATTAGATTATACCAAATATGAATGGCCAATAATTTCAAAAAATTGGTTGTTTTGTTCAGAATGTAAATATGGTTTTCTGTGGGTTAATTTACTTGTAAACGATGACTTAAATCTTACTGCAATAAAAATTGCCACTTCATTTTAGCTAACCTCATAACAAACTTTGATGACACACAATAAGTAAGTAGCTATTTATTAGAAATTCTGAAAGCCTGTTTGTGACAAAACCCACCTGGTTTCCTGCGACTTCAACACACGTGTTGAAGAATTTTTTCATAACTTAATATAAAAGAGAAGAAAAAATAATCGTGAGCATGTCTACAAAAAAAAGGTGTGAAGTTTGATAACCGCGCTACACGTGTTTCAGTTTTATTAGACCACCATTTGTAAATTCATCCAGAAAATCCCAAAATTTAGGGTAACTTTCTGACGTCTCTACGGAGGTAACCTTAGCCACACGCCGTGACGTTCAAGCCCAAAGACACAAATCAAAAGAGAAAGTGGATTGTGAGGATGGATTCTTAAAATGGGAAGGAACAATAATCGTGGGCATGTCCGCAAAAAAAAAGGTGTGAAGTTTGGTAACCGCGCTACACGTATTTTAGTCTTATTAGACTTCATCAGCAGAGCAATTTAACCAAGTTAAAAGATATAGGAAAGTTGTTGAAAATCCTAGAAAACAAACAAACAAACGTGGATTCACTGACAGGAGCCAGCCACACATTTGTAAATTCGGCCAGAAAAAACCCAAAAATTTAGGGTAAATTTCTGACGTCTCTACGGAGGTGACCTTAGCCACCTGCCGTGACATCCAAGCCCAAGGTGATAATTCAAAAAAGAAAGATGATCGTGGGCATGTCCGCAAAAAATAGGTGTGAAATTTTGGTTACAACTTTCCAATATCTAGATAATGGATAAACTGCTCTGCCGATAAAGACTGAAACACGTGTAGTGCGGCTCCAAACTTCACACCTTTTTTTCCGGACATGCAATCATGCCGAGCAATCATCTTTCTCTTTTGATAACCTAATATATTTTTGTTCTGCGTATACCAACGTCACAGCAAGGACACCACGATTTCTGCCTGGAACATGTCTTACACTTCGCAGGCAAAATGATCCTTTTTTGTCAAACAACGAACGCGATTTCGTTCTTTTAGAATTCATCAGTCCTCTGTCAGAGCTCCGTGTAGGCCAAAGGCAGCAATGGAATTTTTTACCAATGCCACGTCCGGCATTAAATTAGACTGCAGATTACTGGCAATAATGTTAATAAGTTTTTAATCCACGTATACCAACGTCACGACGCGACATGGACATCTGGAATATGTCCTGTAACTCCGCAGGCACAAAAATCCATTTCATCAAGTCGTTATAGCCTAGTGAACCCCGTATAGGGCAGATACACCAAATGGAATCTCAGAAATAAGTACTCCACTGGCTAATACCATGACCTGTAATAAATTATATTGTTGATTCCAGGCTTTAGTTCGGAACAACAATATTATTATATTTTTATTCCACGTACTCCAACGTTATAACAAGATCACGATGATCCCTGTCTGTAATATGTCTTGCAACTCCGCAGGTACAATGATCTATTGCTCCAAAGGCATGGTATAGCAGAAATTTCTACTCCGCTGGCTGATACCAAGACCAGCAATTTCTTAATACTGGAATAATAGGATTTTTATCTGTAAGTATTTCAAATAGCACATTAATTTTGTTTACTAAGACAATCGTTTAGGTATACCTATCATTAAAAACTATAACTTGTCAAATTGTATCTCATTATGAGTTATGCTTACAACATACACTTTCAAAAACCTATGATAGGAGTCCAGAAATAACTTCATATTTAGCCCAGATCTCCCATAAAATCACAGAATAAACCACTAACCACTTTAACGGTACTAAAACACCATCATGTTTACTACCTTACAAATTATTACTCGATACTCACACTATTCGAATAAATATTCAAATTCCGAAATGCAAGGATTAAAATCTAATATGAAAATTTCTTAGATATTAAAATATATGTCAAATTGCATTGCACAATATCTATTGTCCATACAGGTTCTAATAGGTAACAAACGGTTTCTCTCCATATTCTTCAAATATCTCCTTCCATTTCAAATATTCTGTCTTCTTAAGGTTAGTCATAACTTCTAAGCTATTGTTAATATTAAGGTAGTTTAAAGAATCAGAGCTAAATGTAGGCCAAGTAATGTTATTCAATAGCGTACTGGGTTCTGGCGTTGGATCCCTAAAAGACGTAATGGTAGAAATTTCATAGTAGAAAAATTACATGGATTCAAACTTACAAATACTTAGCAAAATTTGTCCACATTCTAGTGAGCCTATTTTGAATCAATACATTTTGCGTGTCGGTATCATTCCAAGAGAAAAAAGGAAGCCTAAAAATAAACGGAATTTCTGCTGAGTGGCCAGCTTTTTCAGCACCTAAAAAAAAAACAGTTTTTTAATATTATTCTTAATAGTCAATGGCAAAGCAATGCGTAATGTGTCTTTAAGTATTTGTAAAACCGGGTAATTCAATAAAGAACAAATTTCGACTTTTTTTTTGTTTCTTGAACAAACCTATTTTTTTTATTCAATTTCACCCAAGTAACTAAAACATACGTATTAAAGAATTTAGTTGTCTCGCCAAAAAAGATCTAATACCTATTAAAGAATTTAGTTGGCTCGCAAAAAAATCTCAATTATTTGTTACAAAATATTAATTTATAGGCATACACAATAAACAAAATACAGCTCACAATATATTATTGGTTCAACAAAAGCAATTAAATAGAACATTTTGATCATTGAATCTATAGTTTAGACACTCCTTTTGCGCTTCTTAGCCTGCATTTTGAAAGCAGCCTCTGGGGCATGTCTCGTGATAGTCTAGCAGAAGTCGGCTAACATTTCACAGATCCATTTTCTCTGATACCTTCTTTCCACGTTTGAAATATCCTGGTAGAACCTCTTACCGTGCTCATCACATACAGCACTACAATTTTCCGGAAATTAATCCAGATGAGAATGCAGGTAATTTTCAACGACATATTAAACCCTAGGTTTTGGTAACACAAAAGAAGCTGGGCAATCAGGTCATTCTAATTTTCTGCTCTTATGTTTCTCAAAAAATTTGTTGCAATCCTTTTAAAGGCATTACAAGCGTCTGGGCACCCACAAATATTCTCGCTTTAATTTTAGCGTCACTGATTCTAGGGAATCTTTCTTTTATATAACTGAAAGCACGGCTTCTTTGTTCATGGCCTTCACAAAGTTATTCATAAGTCCCAATATTATAAGTGGTGGTAGTAAAATATTTTTAGGGAGAACTAATGGCGCGCTGGTTACATTTTTCTTTCTTGGCTCAAAAACCACTCTCAGTGGCCAAATTTTCTTTCTGTAGTGATCCGATCGTGCTCGACTGACCCATTCGCAGAGGAAGCTGCAGTATTTGGTATAACCTAGCACTTGGGACTGAAGACAACTTGTATCCAATATAGAGTAACACAGCTTTAAGACTTACTTTTGTAGTCTCCAGTCTTTTGAAAAATAGTCCCGATTTAAAGCTACCATTAATCCCTCAATGTTCCTACAGCCTACCAAATTGTCTTCCATGTTAAAAAATGGTGCTTATTTATTTTACTTCATCTTGAAGTAAATTCCGTAGTTGTTCTGCTTCTTTCATGGGCTGTTCTAAATCCCTTATAAGGTCACTTAATTCACTTTGACTTATTTTGTGAGGCTTTTTACTGGGAAGTTCACACACAAAATTGGAGGCTTGCGAGGTTGATGAGCCGACGACATTTTCCAGTACACTACCGTTTGATCATCATTAGAATCAAGGGTATATGCCTGCGGTGGATTAGATACAGGCAATTCGTCGGTATGAGGCACCGGGCGTATGGCGGATTGTAGATTTGGATACTGTATCGCAGATCTTTTTTTCTCCAAAAAGCCTTTTTTGATAGAAGGTGTCAAGCAAAAGTAGCGTGGCTTGGACTTTCGGTTCTCGCGAGATCATAGGAACAGCGAAGGGCATCTTACGCTGTTTTCCACTTAGCCAGGCGCGAATGTTAGACGCACATTTGTTGCAACAGTTATGAGGAGCCCAACTTTTATCCTGGTCTCCAAGTTTACAGCCAAAATACAAGTGGTATAAGTTTTTTATTATAAAGTTGCTCAAAACTCTCTAATTTTTCAAATATGAACAGCTTTCGATTAAAATACAACTAACTAACAATTTAGGGTTTATGTATTTAACCCCTTATAAAGTACACCTGGTATAGTAAATCCAGATATTTCTCATTTAATGGTCGAAGTTTCCCGGGTATTAAGGGCAGGTAGGTAAATTATCACAATAAGCATCGATCTATAAAACCGGAGGCAAATGAGAACTTTGCAAGACATATTGTTAATTAGTATATCAAAATAAGTAAGATTTCGCTATTTTGATCTCGGAAACATTTTTACTATTCCCAGTTATTTTGGGTTCTTATGATGGGTATTTTGTAAATCATAATTCAATTTCATTTAAAATGGGTTTTATTTTATCTATAATCCTTGAGAATGTGTTTTGTGTAATTATATTTATTATTTATATGTGTAAGCACATCCTTCAAACTTAAGTTTAAATCTACTTACCATCTATAAAGGCAGGCACTAGTGGCCTACCGTAGTATGAAAACTGATAAAAGTATACAGGAGTATATGCAGATTGTAGTTCAGCTTGTTTGATAATTCCCCTGGCAAAAAAATTGTCTGTCAAATACTAAAAACAAAACGTATTATGTCTTTAAATAATGTAATTTCCAATCCTGCACTAAATATTTAATAATTGTTGTTTGTTCTTTAATATTCTAACTATACAGTAAGTATGGTAGGTCGATGAGTAGTATCAATTGCTAGTTTTCAGTTTAGCGGAAATCACACATTAATATTTTTTTTGATTTGTGTAAGTATTTTCGCTCGGCCAATTAAAATTACTTAACTTTTGAGTTTGTTTGCTAGCATGATTTTCAAGAAAAATAATGAAAACTGTTTTAAAATACCAATTACCCTTAGTATATGTAGGGTAAAAAATACTTTAGTTATATGAATATGGTAGCTAAAGCAACAAAAATTACGAAATTAGAACTTACCCCAGCAAAGGCACCAATATGTTTTAAAAAAATCTGACTTCCATTTATATAAATCTCGCGTATCGTATTCGTAACTAAAGCTGTATCATTTATATGAGGATGCAGATTCGAGGGAATAAGAGATGATGGATTTGAATCGAAAAACATTGCTTCAGCTCTTGCAATGAATGGATCTGCAAATTACAAGATTTTTATTTACCGCACTTAAAATGTATAGTTTTTGATATGTAAAAGTTAGTTTAAGTAAAAATAGTTTCACATTTCGAAACCAGGGCCGATCCTAGCCGGTGGGCCTGGCGTGAAGCGCACGCGGGAGATCCAAATTATATATATAACGTATTTAATAATCTTGAAAAATGGAGGATGTAGTAATAGCAATGGACTATAAAAAAATAAAGATAACGTTTAAGAAATATCAAAAAACAATTAAAATACAAAATATTTTTTATTTTATCCTTCTTGACTACGAATCCGCGGTCGTGTTAGTAAGTGAGAGATCTTTATTATTATCTGATGCTATTCAATTTTTTGCTTTTTACATGACTTTCACGACGTATCCATTGAAATCATGAAAGCATGTATGGACTTGGATGTTAAGTTGCAGGCAAATACGGATAGAAATGTCCTTAAGGTGTACAATTTCATTATTTAATTAAAATTTTAATTAAAAAAATACAACTAAAAAGTCATTAATTGAAATTTCAGAGCAAAAAGTATGAAACGATCTAACTCCTGCATTTCCAAATTTGGTTTTATCAAAAAGTACGAACTGATCTGTGGGATTATAACAAGAAAGAAGCTTCAGCAAATCGAAAATTTAAAAAAATTTCCTAGAAAATATTACGACACAAGAAAGACTTTCAGATTCAGCTATCATCTTGACTGAACCCGCAATTTGTAAAGGTTTGGATTTAATAGAACTAATTGACAGGTTTGCTTTTCAGAAAACCAGAAAAGTTTTATTTTAGTAATACCAAATCGCCTTACTTTTTATAGTTAGATTTTTCTTACAAAGACTTATTATTATATCGTCATGTTCTGCGTTATTGTTTTTTACCTAATCCATAATAATATAAGACGTTACTAATTCATAGTATTAGGAAAATATATTATTTTTAGTTTATAAGTTCGAATGTTTATACTAATATGCATAAGGAATATGTAAAACTAAATATGTCCTATTTTTTAATGTCTTATTTCCTTTTTCAATTTGGAGGAAACCGGGCAAATACCAGGCCCTGTGGAATACTGCGCAGGGCAGTGTACAATTTTCGAACGCTCCTAACAAGCACTTGACAGGTACTGCCTCTCTTAACTGTAGTTTAAACTACCGCTATTTGCCACGGCCGGTTAGCAGCCCTCTCTTAAATTTTATATGCGAAAGTGTGTTTTCGATAGTTTCCATCTAATTCCTGTGAAAATTCAGGTAAGTGCCTAAAAATGTGTGTATACTTTTGGGGTCTATTTATTGTATGATGTGATTCTATATAGTAACAACTTTATTTTGCCTAATTTATAAAACCTCAAAGTTTTTCCTTTTGTGTTAGACCGAAGTTAGGTTTCGCTATGCAGTTTAGTGGAATGCCGCGCAGTAGTTGAGGAGTAATACCGTATGTGCGCGGTATTGCCCCATGTTGGGATTTATGCTAACAAATAATTTTCATTTTGTTAATAACATGACCAGAACATATAAACGTAAGTCCCAGAAGTGCAAATGGTCTCCGGAACAGTTAAACGCAGCAATTGACGCTGTAAAAAGTGGGCGAGCTATCCGGGAGGCAGGATGAACTTTTGGACTTCCGGGGTCCACATTACGTGACCGACTAGCAATTCTGATAGAGTGAAACTGGGAAGAAATCCTGTACATATGCAACAAAATACAAGAAGATGTCCAAAAATTGGCAGAAGTTTTTTGTGGTATTACCCCGTTTGAACTGCGACGACTGGCCTACCGTTTCACTAAAGAAAATAATATTGCACACCCTTTCGATTTCGAAAAAAATTAACTGGGCTTAAATATTTCTTTAAGGCGTAATACTACCATTAGCCTTAGGTAACCGGAAGGTACGAGTCTGAATCGGATCTTTGCGTTTAGTAAGGTTAAAGTCAATCGTTTTCTTCAAAATCTAATATCAGCTATGGATAAATTAAAGTTTTCGGAAGGCCGCATATTCAACGTGGATAAAACAGGTATTTCGATAATTTAGAGATCAGCTAAAATTTTGGCACCCAAGGGACTTAAACAAGTGGACTCTGCTATATACTGGGAATGAGGAAAAACTGTAACAATTTTTTGGACCATGAGTGCTCTGGGTCAGTTCAGTCCACCGATGTTTATATTTCCCCGACAAAGAATAAGTCCACATTTGCAGAATGTGAAGCAGAATCCTGGAGCAATTTATAATTGTTCCAAAAATGGCTGGATTAATGAAGGCTCATTTTTGTTATGGATAAGACATTTTAAAAACCATATTAAAGCAAGCATGGAGGATCCAGTACTCTTGATCCACAACAATCATTCAAGTCACACTTCACTAGATGTTTATAATTATTGCAAACGCCATGGAATCGCAATGTTGTCAATCCTTCCCCATACATCTCACAAGTAGCTTGATTTGACTTTGTATGAACCTTTAAAAAATAACGCATTACAATTTGGTATATATTTTTAACAAGGCATATATAAAGGTTGCTACTATGGATAAGGGCATATCTAGATTTCAAGCTGCTGGAATTTGGCCATTAAATCCAGTCAAAATTTCTGAGGATGTTTTCTGCCCAACTCCCGAGAATAGCGTGCTGCTTGTCCATTCGCCAGTGAACCAGTGTGAGACATTAGCTAACGAGGAAGAAAATGATAAAGTTGTAGAGAATTTTAATTCCGGCCAGATTAACAGTCAAACTCAAGAGGGAAAAGAGGAAAATTAGAACAGAAAAAATTGAAAACAACAATGAACCACAATCAGGACCGTCAAGAGATTGTGTTGTTAATAAGGACTTCCCACTACATGATTAACTGGAAAATCTGGCTCCTATTCCAAAACCTGTTTTTATAACGTCTATCCAGAAAAGAACGAAAAAAAATTCTAAATTTCTTATGTCTACCCCAATAAAGGAACAGTTGGAAGCGGTTGAAGAAAAAAGTTACAAATAGAGGATAAGGCAAAGACTATAAAAGAAAAAGCAGGGCAAACAAGAGGAAAACGCAAGGGAAAAGAAGTTAAGAAGCAACAAAAGAAAAATATTCTTAAATGAAAAAACGACAAAACCCAGACATGTGAAAGCTTGCATTCAGGTGATGACTTACAGGTAGTAGCACTAGTTATGATAAAAACAAGATCCAAATACAAGAATTCTAACCACACTACACCACAACTTGTTACATTCTGGAAGCGCGTTTCGCTAACCAAGTTAGCATCATCAGCATCAACATCATGTGGTGTAGTGTGTTGTATTTTGGTCTATCTTCCATCATAGATTCCAGTGTTAAAACTTAACATGGCTTCACGGTCAACGGAACAAAACCTTTGCTGATGATACTAACTTGATTAGCGAAACGCTCGTCCAGAAAGTTACAAGTTGTGGTGTAGTGTGGTTATAACTCTTGTATTTTGATCTATCTTCCACAACTGGTTCCAGTGTTAGGACTTAATGATAAAAACAAGTTATGTGGTGGCAATGAAGATAATGACGTTGACCCTATCCTGTCGAGAATTCGGACGAGATGGGGAAATGTGGTATCGATGCGTTCAATATTCAGACTGGACATATGCTAAATGTAGTAGATGGGACTCAGCTGATCAATGTATTTGTGACATGTATTTCCAAAAACAAATGGTTAAAAAATAAGTAGTTATTATTAATAAAAAAGCGTTTATTTTATTTTAATACTGTTTAAAAGTTATTAGTTATTGGTTTAAACGCCTTCTTGTATATGTTTGAGTTATAATAAATTAAGTAAATATATAATATTGTTTTATTAAAAAAATAAATAAATTTGCGATTAAAACATATATTTGTTAAGTGCGCGCCATTGCCCCAAAGAGTGCGCGGTGACACCCGATAATCCAGGTATATCCAGGTTGCGCATAGCAACCTTTTTAAAAGTCAGTTTTATATTTAATATTGTGCATGCTGAACATTTTATTTAATAATCCACACGTACCCCACCCTTGCAGCAGTTGGTGAAAGGATGTTTACGAAACCCACTAAATAATTTTTTTATGAGCAAAATGGCTTAAGTGGGCGCTATTTGATCGATTTCTCCTAAATCTCTTAAGTCGTATAAATTTGTAGTTCCATTTTTTATAATCTGCGTTTCTATTTATGAATGTGTTGTTGTTAAACCTTCTTTTTCCTTATATTCTTATAACTTGCATGTTGTTTTAGTTATATCTTGCGAAATATTATTTTATAAGATTAAGAGTTGTAGAAAAATATGTAAATACCTATTTTAACACAACCTGAATGATTTTTAAAAGTTACGTAATAATCGTAAAATAACAGAAATTACACGTATATAACAACATACATGTAAACGAATGTCTTTAAACTCATAAATTAAGACTGGCCACCTAAAAGATTTAAACTCAGGCTCCCTTACATCTTTTACAAATACCTAACCTAACCTAACAGGTAAGTTTTCTCAGATCACGATATTCACTTTTACTTTTTGCATGCCGGCGGCCAACACGCTAGGATCTGCCCTGTTCGAAATATATTAATTTACATTATTCATTAAAAAGATATCGTGTTGCTTATAAGTACAACACATTCATGTATATCTATGTAACTTGTCATACAATGTCAAAAATATTAATACGCTGACCTATAAGGAATCCAAGAGATTCTTCTGCGCAAATTCCGATTATTGTTGGCACCTGGTTAAACTGTCCCGTTTCAAGAAGCTTGTAATTGCTTTCCGTAATAAAGGCACTCTCATGTTCTACTTCTAATACTGGCCAATCAATTTTCTAAATCAAAGAAATAGTTTTCTGAATAATAGATGATTGACTTTCTTTATTTAAAACTAATTGCGACTCCCTGCGCATTTAACGCAGTAATTATGACATTTATAAGTGACGAAAATCAACTAAAAATTGAAAAAAGAGAAAACTTTTGATTTTTAATTGAAATTTTTAACCGTTGAATTTTGGATAATAATATAAACATAATATTAATATAAATTTATTTCAAAAAGTTTACAGTTTTTCAAAGTTTGCATGCTTACTAATCATAATTATTTAAGAATTATATGTTAACAAACATACGGTTACTTAATGTATACAAATAATATATTCCTATTATTAGTGAACATTAAGTAACCGTTTATCTCTAATGTTAAAGTGAAAAGAAATCACGATTAACAGCAGTGATATCGATGGTCAGGGGGTAGAGTTAGAGACTATAAAGTACAGTTGATATATTTAATCTTAATAAATATACAGGTTGATTTATAAAGAAGTGCGGAAAATTGAATCGCAAATTACAAAGTCAAATAAATGCCTTTAAAAAATAAACATTTTTTAAAGGCATTTATAAGAGAGTAGAAATTTTTACATTTTACGCAGTTTTGTTGGAGAAAAAAGTTCCGATAATAATTTTTAATATATATTATCGTTTTTTAATAAAAGTGAAAAACAGGACAGTAACAAAAGCGCTCTTTGGAGTAAATACAACATAATAAAATTGAAAACTTAAATGGCTGTGTACACGTGTGAAAGTAATGAAACAAATAAGTTATACATAAACGTGTATATTATCTAAATGCAAACATCATAGTAGAGTGCTTTCGACTAATTAGTCATCCTCAATCTCAATGCTACTCGGCAGTGAACAGACAGAAAGATACATGGTTTTAAAATCAATCCACTTAAAAAATCTACATGTCACAGAGACAAAACTGGTTTTCAATTTTTTTTAATAGGTTTGATAGTCATGCTTTTAGCTTTTCGCGCTTACTTTGGTTAGTTTAAATTAATCAACATTTAGAATAAAGATGTACAATTTCGGAAAAAGTTTTTTAATAACTTCACATATGGCCGTGGGACGGGAACTTTACCAACTTAAACACAATTCAGATTAGTACAATAGACCCCTGTTACTGATTTATAAATAGATTCTTAAAATGCGTACCTCGTTTACCTTGTTAACTGGGAAACAAATATGAATATATATATGGTCTTAACCAATTATTTCACAACCACTAATCCACTATCACTCGACTAACCAGTATAAGCTAAAGATTATACTAAACTAATAATAAAATAAGTTACGAGATTCGGTTCTTATGAAACGTTATAGAGTCGAACCACCGAGTTGGCGTGGCTCGTGGATGGTACAGGCCTCAAGCAATTACACATAGAGGTGGTAACGGCATATCGATATTTATTTTATCTCGATAAGTATAAAAAATACCCACCCGGCTCTGAAAAGCCAGGTGAGGAATTTTATCGATACGCATTTTTTCTTGCCCTTGGGGTGATCATCTCCATCAACCCCCCTTGGATCCGCCCTTGTTTAAAATAAACATTTTTCATTATAATTACCAGGTATACGAAATGCATTAACAGATACAGAGACTTAACTGACCTAATTCAAGACGGGGGCTTCACTTTTATCTGATGTATAGAACTAGTAGCCTTTTTTGAAAGCTTAATGAGTTTATTCAAAACTGGTCAATTATCTACTATCACTTTTTAATTTCATTTGACAAAAAAGAACTCAATAAACAAAGTTTCCGGTTTCTACTCGCAAAACATAATGCTCTGGAATGCTCTGGGTTTTGAGTATGGCTATTTCTATATTGGTTAAATGGAGATTATTCTCGTATTCAATCGATTTTATCGGCCGAATTGGCCTGGTATGGTTAAAGACAATCAATACTAGGGTTCAGTTGGTTAAAATAGATTGAATACAAAACCAAACTTGGCTTTTATCAACTTACCTTGGCTGTCGAAGCGTATTTTGTTCTGTATTACACTAACATTTGTCTGGCCAATATAGGCTAGAAACAAAGTCCAGAGCGCCTTACAGTATACCCTGCTCCATAATTACATAGGTATGGCTTTACACACTCAAGTCTTTGTGTAGCTTTGGAGACTTTAGGGAAACTGAAACGCATCTGAGTGGAACTGTATCGCTCGAAATAAATGCAGACGCTGTCAATGTAAAGATTCGGATATCTATTCTGCATGTTTGTCCAGTTCTACAATAGAATAGAAAGCCTAATAGCCACTTGGGGGCGGAAGCAGGAGAGACGGATAATTTGACAGGGAATATTTCGTGTGGTACCAGTAATATCCGTTAAGAAATCTTCGGGAGTTTGACTTGCTTTTCGAATTTACATAACATACAGCATTATATAATATATGACTTTCTTGTTACATTGCTGTGAAGAAAAGGGGGACAATTGATTAATTCGTAAAATATTCACATTACACACCTGGCAGAGGGGTAGCGGCCCCCTAGATATATGTGTTTTTTTTTATATTTTTATGAGAATATATTTTATGGTACAAACTGAAAATTACTTGTGACGAAAGGCTTTTCTTAGTCTGCATTTAGATTCAATAAACAAAATAATTTAAACCTTTACCGCCGTCTCGAAAATATGGCTATGCAAGACGCCTGGGTACATGCTTAAAAGGTATGCCCGGTAAAAAAAGGACGTCTATTAACCGTAAATATAGCCGGTTGTGTGTAGAATTAAGACCCTGCATATCGTACTAAATCTTCATAGGAAAACGAATTGTATCTTTAATTTTTAGGTTTAAATTCCTTATTACCGCATACAAATATTCAATCCAATTCCTAAAAGTTTTTAATAGATATTACGTCATAATAAGTGAGACAATGGCAAAGTTCAAAGCTAACTATAATTTTAGAATTACACTTATAAAAGCTAACAAATCAAAATTGGCTCTGTAGCCCAAGATTTGACTGCATGCATATTTAGAAATTACTTTTTTTTTCGAGTTTGAATATATTTTTAGCAGTATTATGTTAGAGTACATTTCAACTTTTAAAGATCTATATCAATATAAGTAAAGAAAATCAGCTACTAATTACAAGTCTATAATAACCAATCTTGCACGATAAAACTAAACTTCTAAAATTAATAAAATAGTAACAATTATAAACAATATACTCCCTGTACTGTTGAAACGTTCTCGAACGAATTAATTTTATTAAACGAATCAGTTAGCTGAACGATTCAAATAATTGACTCAATTTGTAAAGTTTCGAATCTCGTTCACCTTGCTTTAGAGTTGTAAGGTTCGCGAACGAACGAATTTTTTGAACGAAATCAATTTACTGAACGTTTCAAATAATTGACTTACTTTGTAGAGTTCCGAAGGGTTCATTCCAGAAAAATAACTTGCTAATCTAGTACTTTATAGTCTCTAACTCTACCCCCTGACCATCGATATCACTGCTGTTAATCGTATTATCAATATTTGCATAACTTACTATTATATCAGTTGCTGCCACTATTTCCTCAGTCGATTTGAGTTGAAGAAACGTTTTAAGATCTTTTGTATCATTTCCAATAAATCCGGCTTTTGCTGCTAGATTTAAAGTATATGGATTTGGATCGAAATTAATAGCCCATGGAACAAGTGCAGAACCACTTTGCAGTATTGCTGCCCTCAATAGACCTAAAAATATTTATCATATTTTTTATTTGCAAATTAATATAACACGAGAATCCTTAGCGCCTTTACTATAATGAACTGCCAGTCTGTTATGACAAGCTGCCACCAAAACAATTCAGAAATGTACTTTAACCGCTTTGGGTTTGGTTCAGATTTAATTCCCATTGTTTAAATTTGAATTTCACAGTCATAATTGAAAAATGTGTTATTGCGATGAATACTATACTTTTTTTCTCGATAACATTGTATAAAACTATCACTAAAATGATATCTTGTTATCTTCATGTATCGTATCGGTTTTATATCGAGTTCAAAGGATATGTACAGATTTATATAAATAATGTTAGTCATAAAACAAATATACAGGGTGGCCCAACGAAAAGGTCCCACCCTTATTTATGACTTTCCTGGTATATTTTGGGAAAAACGCTTGGACACGTCAATTTTGATTTTTAGGGGGACGTCTTTTCATGTATGATTGTATAATACAGGGTGTTCCAAAAATAAATATCGTTACACTTGACATTTTTAAATGGAAACCCCCAATTTTTTTTCTATTTTTGGATTCTCCAGGAAGTTTTTAGTAACTTTTGTATAATAGAGTTTATACCTATCTTCAACCATTTTGAAGTTTTTTTAATTTTTTTTATAAAATTCGCCTCATTTAATTTAGTACTGATAATACGGAAAAAAATAATAATCACCGATACCAGCAAGAAATTTAGCATCCGTCAATGTCATCGTAAATCATAGAACAACTTTATCTTTGATTTGAAATCGTTAAGTTGCCTAGTTCTATTATAATATTTTGCAATGATTTATTCAATTCAAGAAAGGGTCGAAATAACGAAACTGTATTATCAAAACGGATTTTTTTATTTGTTTAATTAATATAAGTATGTGGCTAAATTAATAAGAAAATTTGAAGCAACTGGATCATCTAATATTCGCCGGAATCAGGAAAATCGTCCAGAAATGAAGCCAGAGAAATAGCAGTTTTGGGACACTTCTTGACAGTACTCGTGGTCTGCTTCTTCAGGATTTACACGCTCAACAGTGCAAAGAATTTTGAAATCCTATAAATTTCACCCGTACAAAACTAAACTTGTCCATGAGCTTAATGAAGACGATTATGATAGAAGGTTGGATTTTGCGAATTAATGACACAACGTTTGAACAATAACCCAAATTTGTTATTTAGCATTTGTTTTTCGGATGAATGTACCTTCTATTTACATGGTGCTGTAAATAGACATAATTGTCGATATTGGAGCGACTCGAATCCACATTTGTTTCGAGAGGTACATTCGCAATACTGCCACAAAAAATTAATGTCTGGGCCGGCATTTTCTTCATATTGTACCGCTTTGGGTTTAACCGGTGAGGTTAATTATAATGATTTTCTTCATTTCCAACAAGATTGTTTAAATTTGAATTTCACAGTCATAATTGAAAAATGTGTTATTGCGGATGAATACTATACTTTTTTTGACACATTGTAGCTAACTAATTTTTGTTTAAAAACTATCACTAAAATGATATTTTTGACTGAATGTTATCTTCATGTATCGTATCGGTTTTATATCAATACTTAATATTATTCAATTATTCAAATAACTTCAAAATGGTTGAAGATAGGTATAAACTCTATTATACAAAAGTTACTATATGTTGGGGGTTTCCATTTAAAAATGTCAAGATTTATATAAATAATGTTAGTCATAAAACAAATATATAAATTGGTTTATTGTACATGCAAATGACTAAGTATGTAGGTCATTTTTCATTGCCATATTGTTGTCTTAATACCCCATTTTCGGAAGTTAAGTATATTTCCCTTTCAAAGGGAAATATACTTTTAAAGATTTGTAAGATGTTATTTTACGTGCTGTTTCACATGGAACGTATGGTCAGTACTGACCGAACGACATACGTGAAAAATCGCATGTTTAATGAACTGTTTCACATGAGCACGTATCATCAGCTAGTATGGTTAGCTACTTCAAGCCTACTCGTGCCCGTGCGTTGACGGATGTTCAGCGTCCTCAAGAGCAAGTACGGCTATTTTACACGCTGATAATCGGTTGCGTTGTTATTAGTTTAATAAAATAATGTTATTAAAAGTACGTCTGAAGAAAGTAGAGTTATGTCATATATTTTAACCATAGGTGTAGTGTTTGCTTTTCGAGTCAGAGAAATAATATTATCTATACTAAAACTTATTTATTTAAGAAAAAAATATAAAGCCACTATAACAATTTTATTGGTTCACGGCAGGGACGAACATACAGGTGAATAGAGGGATGTTTCCCCCTCCTCCCAATATTTTGTCCTGTTGGCAAATTGTCATCATAGTAGTATTAAAATATATTAGATATTTTGCTAGTATTTTTTCAAATAATTGTAAATAAACCATGTTGATAATTACATATATGGTGGTAAAAATAACTTTTTAGCAGGTGATTTACTAACATTTCAGTCAAATAAAACTAGTTGTTATCACAAAGATGTAATTCCAGATGTTTTTGAAGAATATTATTATATAAAATATATTAAGTATTCCTCCTTAGTCGGTTATTATCATGGACAACTCTAGTTACCATTCTAAGAAGCTTGGAAAACTACCAAATACTTCTTGGAGTAAAGAATTAATTTTTTATTTATTTGACGGGATAGGTTTCAAATAGTTGTTGCCTGTTCCTGTAAATAATGAAGTTTGTGAGATTGAATATTGAGCCAGCGCAAATAGCCTAAATTTGCATATTGAGGCAAAAAATTCCAAATTCCGAGGCGCTAGCACCACCTAGTTAGAAGAGATCTACTCTGTGAACTCGCGATCACGACTACCCACAAGGACATTAGATGGCGTTGCATGTCTACTAAATATTTCTAATGATTCTAGAAATTATCACTAATAGAGGGACCTACTACTACAGTGGTAAAGCAGCTCATGAGCTCGGCCTATATAAAGCCACAGACATTACACGGCAGCGGCCAGTTCTAATGGCAAGGGCGAACAAAGCGATACAAGGAAAAGAGTGCCAACTAGCAGTGAAGTTGCTACCTGTACGATAAGTGATTATAGTGTGTAAGTAAGTGACGCTTGTAAGGCAAATACTGTATTGTCGCGTGCAGTCGCGCAAGTTTAGTTTTTAGGTGGGTATTTTTATCAGAGAATTAAACTCGTTTCTTCTACCTTGACATTAAAAATAGCTTCTACTTCGGATAAAAAACGAAAAATTAATGAAGAAAAGTTCATATTTCAAGAAAAGTGGACTGTGAACTTATCACAATAAATCACGCGGCCTCAACCACAGAGAATTCCAAAAATTTTTACACGAAATTAATGCCGAGTATGGTGATGTAACATATTTTTCTGATGTTCGTTGGCTGAGCACAGGAAAAATGCTAAAACGCGTTTTTGAACTCAAGAAGGAAATCGCCTCCTTCGTGCAAACCAGTACCTCAATTTAGTGACCCCGACTGGCTGCGCGACTTTGGATTTCTCACGGACATCACGCTGCATCTAAATGACTTGAACACTAAACTACAAGGAAAAGAAAATAATCTCATCAACAACGTACTAGGCACTGTGCAGGCATTTGAGTTTAAACTGGATTTACGGAAAAATCAGTTATTGAAAAAAGAGTTTACGCACTTTCCTAAACTGAAAAGTTGCGAATGTACAGGTTCCAATCAAGGTTTTCTGACTTCAGACATAATGAAAATTACATCAATCTCTTTGCTCGACCATTCAGTGTACCCGTGGAAGACTTGCCAGAAAATTGTCAGATCGAGCTTATCGGTTTGCAGTGTAATTCGGAACTAAAAGACAAGTTCGACATGTTTGGGAGCAGTTTTTTTCTCGTATGAAGAATGTGTAGTCTAAATCAGAGTCGAGAGTTACAGACGCACATCTGGAAGGAAGTTTGCGGGTTGCAACTACAAAAATAAAACCAAATATCGACAAACATGTCAAAAATAAACAATGTCGAAAATCACATTGATGTATTGAACTTTTTTACCAATATAGATTATTACACTTTGAAATTATATGTTTTTTATTTTATTGATATGGTGGTGAAGTGACGTGGTCCACTGTGGCCCTTCGGACGATGTGAAATCGATTTTTAACCCTTGCACTAAAAAAGGTTGAAGACTCCTGATATAGGGTATAGCTTTAAAAAAGACAACATTACCTCAATAGTAGAATAAGTATCGCTAAGGGAGAGGGGCTGGGCAACTGGTGGGGCTCGACGTGCAACCAACTCCTCGTGGTCGTCCTTGAATAGTGGTTATTTAACGCATTTAGCGAAGAGCTTCATAGAACTGTCAACGAAGCAAAAATATTTCTATGTTTATTAGTAAAAAAATCTTACTTTTAAGGCAAATACTATCTTAAGAATTATAAAAAAACAAGGCTTTTTTCAAAAAAACTTTAAGCTGTTTACGGAGACCTAAGATCTGATCCCATAAAACTCAATTTTTACAAGAACATCTTTTTGAACTTACCCTTTCAAGCAAATCAAAAATTGACTTTTTTCTATCCACCTTAATTTTTCGGCTTTGGACATGGTGCTCGAAAATTTGTCTCGTCGTATTTATGCGGTAGGTCACAACAATGGTAAATTTTCTGAAAGGCAAGTGTCTGGTGTTCCACAGGGAAGTATACTTGGTTTTTTGTTCTATACTTTATATACCTCACAATTTCACAAAAATATCAAACACTGCCATTATCATCTTTATGCTGATGACACCCAAATTTACTTGTCTTTCGATTCAGTTCATAGTAATATGGCGAACCCCCACATAAATAGTGATCATAATGCCTTATTTAAAACCGCAACCGATCACATGCTAAAAATTAACCCTAGTAAATCCACCGACATTCTATTCGGCAACCGAACACATTATAATTTGGCCAAAGACAACCTAGATATTCAAATGGACAATGCTTTTATTCCCCTTTGTTGACACTTGCAAAAGTCTGGGACTACAGCTTGACTGCAACTTGCGTTTTAAGCAGCATGTAACTAATAAGCTGAGGGTGGCCTATTCAACTCTAAAATTACTTTTTTCGTATCGCCACTACCTTACACTAGAGACAAAAAACTCCTTTGTAATTCTCTGGTGTTATGGGTTTTCAATCATTGTGACTGCGTTTACGGGCTTTGCCTTGACAATATCGAAGTTAGGCGTATCCAAAAAGTGCAAAATAAATGGCTTCGCTTTATTTATGGAATATTTGGAAGAAACCATATTTCACATAAGTTAAAAGATGCCGGTTGGTTGAGTATGCTTAATAGGCAAAAACTGCATATGGCTATGTTATCATATAAAACAATGAAATATAAAGAAATTTAAGAAACAATCATATTGTTACAATTCCACAACATCGCAAGGAGCTGTTTAAGAGGTCAATTTCTTTTAATTTGTGTACTACAATAAACTCGATGCATTTTCTAAATACCGATCTGTCATGTCTTTCTATTAAGCATATTATAAAGAAAAAAATATTCAAGAATCAGTACATTTTGCTGACTATTACCTATTATTCTAATGATTTAAAAAAAAACTACTGATGTCTTTTGAAATCCCTTTCGTTCCAAATTTCACTAATATGAACATTCCCCCCCCCCGCCCACTCTTCTCTTTCTCTTCTTTTTCAATTCTTCTTCTTTTGTGTCTTTTCTATATTCCTCCTTTCTTTTTTTATGTCTTTAAAACTACATATTAAACATATCACGTAAGTAAATTTAGTAACTTACCACAAAATGCGTCATATACTTATTTGATTTCCTATGCATAAGTTTTTAACGGGCTTTATCATTACCCGGACTTGTGTGGGTAGCTGCAATCATTGTATGGCCCTTTGTCTAACCGTCTAGCATAAAAATTAAAATATATTAAATTATTTGTGTAATATTGTACGGTTGAACAATAAATTTGTTATTATTATTATTATCATGTAATTAAGGAAGAAAAAATAATCTCAAAACTTAATGACTTACTAGATGAGATTATAGAGTTGCTAATTACTTCTCTGGATCCCAGTGATGACAGTACAACCAACAAAACTGCTTTTAGAGCCTAAATATTGACATTAAAGAAATTTGTTTTTAGAAATTACAACTACTCTGCATAAGACGGGCTTTCTTAATTTAACATACTTTTTGAAATGAGGTATAGTTGTCAATTACATGTTTTCAAATTTTTTTAACTAAACTATTAAAATAAGACACTAATATTATTATTCTATTAGTCTAGTAGACCTTCCATTTGCTTTTCCTGGAATACGGAACTCTGTTTATTAAAATTTAGAAGGAAGGCAGGTACCTCCGAGACATTAGCGTTGATAATCCGCTCATGATCAAGACTGAACATACACTCCATGTGACACGGCACTTGGGATCAAAATCCATAGAAAACTTACCTCTAGATGAGTTACTCAACAGATGTAAGCCTACTGATGTTGCACCTGCGCTCTGCCCAAATACTGTAATTTTATCGGGGTCCCCACCGAAGTAAGCAATATTCTCTTGTGTCCATTGCAAAGCAAAATTCTGATCTTTAAGACCATAATTTCCTGGTAATACTTCATCTCTCATAGAAAGAAATCCTAACGGTCCTAGTCTGTAATTAAATGTTACTAAGATAACATTTTCCTCAATTAAAAAATCTGGGCCGTAACTTTCTTTAGTTGAGTTTCCTGATACGAAGTCACCTCCGTGAATCCAAAACATCACTGGCAAGAGATTTGTCTAAAAAACACAGTGATAAAATTGAAAAATGTTAATAACAAAAATCTAACATAAATTTCAAAACTTTTTAGCAAAATTATTTTTTATTTTTACTTTTAATAAATTTTTAACTGAAAAAATTATTAATACATCTATCAATCAAATATACTTCCTCTTGAGCAGCTTTATCGTCTATGCTGATTGTAAATAAAATAATAATAATAATTATAGTAATAATCAGCATCATAATACAATAAGGGCACAAAAACAACTTTTTATAATTTCCAATTTACATTTTTAGATCATTATTGAAGTACCTGGATGGAGTGTGATTAGCTGATCTAATCTTAATCATGAACTTTTGATTAGGCACTTTTCTGTTAAAAAAAAAAAATTAAACTTTAGTCATTCAAAAGGATTCATTAATTGCTAACGACTGATTCAAGTTTTTTGGTTGAAACTGTAAAATATATAATACGAAGTTTAACTGCTTACTATTAGTAATGGAGTATATACATTTATATACAAACAATCTTCGCTTTCATTTTCACGATTAAAAACATGAAAATTGGATATGCATGCTTTGCTATCTTTGGTGGCGTTTAATATCCCTGTCCATGGCTCCGGACTTTGGGGAATCTAAAACCCAATTTATATATAAGTGACAGAAAGCACAACAATTGAAATTTATATTTATTCTGGATCTACTGACTTGCGGTGGTATATCCAACACCAAGTGAATATACTCCGTGTTCTTATTTTTTTGCTATGTTAAAACTCGAAAATACTTGGTTAAAATTTACCTCAAATCTAAGTTCCCCAATGGGAGGTCTTGCATAAGGAATTCCCCTGAATCCATGAAAGAGTTTGTAGTTTTCCGTAATGAATAGCTGACCTCTGATTTCCCCATCTCTAATTCTTCTAATAATGTCAGCAGTGCCAAGGGGAACCTAAAACAATCTCGTTAGGGGATGCGGATCTTAAATCAATTGTTTAGAGATCGATACTTATATTTTATATTTTACTCCCTCCTAGATGGTAAATAACACTTCAAAAATAAATGAATAAAATTGCATTTTATTTTCCATATTATCTTTTGAACCTGAAATGTAAGTCACGACATCATCTTCATTATTTTTAAATCGAACAGTCTGTTTGTTATATGTACATTATTTAGTTCTAGTTTTTCTGATTATAGATATGACCGAATTGACAGTAGTAGTTCGACTGTCATACTGTTCGTTGTGTTTTGTTTGCGTTCTTCGCAGTCCAGCGGCCACGCAGTACGTCTGTACGTGTGTTTATTTTGAGTTCTGTTTCGTTTTCGCTTTGAATTTTCACGAATTGTACCACGATTTTTCTTTCTTTTTTTCTTTTACAATGGCTGAGTTCAAGTGTGAAAATTGCCATAAAGAATTCTCTGAAAAAAACAAATATAATAAACTTCGTTGTAGTGGCGAGTGTAAACGATTTTTTGCTTGAACTGCACGGGCCTTGATAAAGCTACCACAAAATTCTGATGTTACAAAAATCAACCCACCTCCGATTTTTTTTGTGTCCTGTGTGACGCCCCCAATTTGATACATCTCAACGATAAAATCGCAAAGGTATCGCAAAATTTGATTCCACATGAACTTTTTGACTCGGTCGGCAACCGTGTAGCCCAATTGTCAAGTAGTGTACCGAAAATTTCTGAAATGTATGACATTTTGCTGAGAAGTGAATCCAGATGGGACCACTTGGAGAAAAAGATTGATGATATCCATAATTTGTCGGAAGAGTTTTCCACTTACAAATAGATATGCTGTTAAAGTGTTTAAGAGATATGGAACAGAATATTTTCAATATTTCTGAAATCCTCTTCAACAATGCCGAAGAAACGATAAAAATCCAAGTACAGGACTCTTCTTCTATTGAAGTAAAAGCAGATATTGATAATATAAAGAGTAACCTAACTAGTGTAACAGATTTGGTAAAGGAGTTACACTCCAAATTTGGCTTTGTCTGATTCCAATCTGCTTTGCTTCAATGTGGTTAAAACGGTGGCATTATCTTATAAAGGGCTTTACAACCACTTCAGCTACTTAAAATCAATATTAAATACATTGAATCGGTTAAATTCCTGGGTTTGAATATAAATAACAACCTAAAATGGTCTAAGCGTATTGACACCTTAACTAAAAAACTTTCTTCCGTCTGCTTTGTCATTCGATCAGTTTCAGTGTCTTCTGCCAGACTTACTTATTTCTCTCTATTCGAATTCCATCTCCGCTATGGCCTTTCCTTTTGGAGCTGCTGTGCCACCGAGCAATTTCTTAGTATTTTTAGGCTTCAAAAGAGAGCAATTCGCTATATTACGTCTAAATAATAGAGCGCACTGCCAATATTATTTCAAAAAACACGAAATATTAACACTGCGTTATTTATTTTAGAAGCCGTCTATTTGATGAGAAAACATATAAACACATTCGCAGAAAGGCTACAACACATATATCCTACCAGAAACTCTAGGCATGACATATACCTTCCATTCCTTTCACAGAATTAATAAAAAATCAATTATTTACAACACCATAAAACTTTAAAATCGTCTTCCAGAACATTTATAAAAAATCCCTATGTTTTCACTCGAAAAACGAAAGCGTACCTCATTGAAAGACCTTTTTACTGCGTTAATGATTTTTATAATGAATAGGTCTCATTAAAATGTTTTTTTATTTGCTTGTTTACTTAAATATTTTTGGGTGTCATGTTGCTGCATAGCATTTGAAAATATTTTATAAGAAATGAACTGTCTGATTAAAATTATTAATTATTTTTGTTACATATTAGATTAAAGTTATACATTTTCTTTTTTTTAATACACTTAAATTTACTATATTAGTTCAATTCACTTTTTGTTTAACTTCATCGAAATTATTCTCCTCGCATATGAATTGTTTATTTCCTTTTGTTAAGGTCACCTGGATTTATTAACCGCTTTACGGCAATGTTACGAATATAAGGAATTTTATATTAACAATTTATGTATTTGCATTCACCTATCGAAAAATATGATTTTTTTTTCGATTCATATTTCGTTTTTCATTGTTTTGTTTTTTTTTTCGTTTTAAAGGAAATTTCGCTTTGTTCGTATTTTCTAGCGACAATAAAGCATACTTTTGTTTGTTTATTTGTAAGATAATATTATGAAAAAATCTTATGAGTTGTTATTCTTTTTCTGTTTAAATAATCCTCTAGTTGAGTCAGAATATAAATGAAAACACGGTACAAATATTTAAAGATTTTTATATAAAAGTTATATAAAAATAAATGTTATGTTTATTTTTTACTTAAAATATTTATTTGGAGTAGTCTATCATTTTTCACCTATGTACTAGTGGTAGTCTAATGTCAAGTTATTATGTTTTTTTCTTTACTTATTTCATATTAATATAGTTTTTATTATTAATTAATCATAAATGTACCATTTTCTATATTTATAAAGCTGAGCTCTATTCAACATAAAAAAGTGCAATGATAGAATTAAAACAAAGCTGTGCGACTATGTTTTCAAGTTTTTTTTTTAGGCGGCTTATTAGCGAAATCAAAGACGGAGGATCTTTTTTACCATCAGCTATTTAGTGGAGGCCACGCAAAACCTCGCGCGACTCGGTCTTAATTTATTTTAATTGCGTATAGAGCGCACTTTGTGGAAAATTGCGAAGGGGCCAAAATTCACAGTTACGCCGACGGTGACTCTAATACTACCCTTTGTTATATTACTTGCTTGTTACCTTGTTGGCTCTGTTCAATTACGTTATTGACGTAGTTACGTTTTTGGAGCTCTGTTCAGGTTCAGATGCTCATAAGCAAAGCTCTAATTATCGAATATCTGGCATATTTTAACAACGTTTGCATAAAGTTGCATATTTAATATTTGCTTTGCAGTAAAACATATATAGCAGTTGAATAAAAGCGTCAATATAACCCATCCCAAATATTTTATTGCACAAAATTCTGAAACCTGAGATTTTCTTTCTGGTATTCGTCGTTTACTGCATAAAATAATGTATCTTTATATCCGTTATATTTAGCCGTTTACTTAGATGTAAATTATTTCTTTTATTATTTTAGTGTATTATCGAGTTGAGCATGGAATGTTTGGTACTTTTTGTAATAATTTTGAGATTTCTCCTGACATAATAAACAACAGTACTAAGCTATAAGAGATATTTTTTTAGTAGATAATCTAGAAAAAAAAGAAAAAAAAAATTTCGTTCTAAAAAAAATAGTTTCGTATAATATTTTTTTTAATTAATAAATATGTATATTTTTTCGAATTAATTTTTATATTTTCTTGCCATTTATAGGTACATGTACGGTATGTAGACGGCAATCTATACTTCTATATCTATACTTCTATACTAATATATAAAAGACTTACAGCCGGTTGCACAAAACTTAATTGATGTTTAGAATATTTAACCGAGCTTTCGGATTTGACAAGCTGGTTATAGAAATATAGGAACTCGCTGTCAAATTTGACATTCCGTTAAACATTCTAAATTTTAATTGAGCTTTCTGCAACCGGCCGTTAGTTGACTGACTCACTCATCGCGCTCCAGCTCAAACCGCTTGAGGTAAAAGGCTGAATTTTGGTATACAAGTTGATTTTAGGATATAGAGGTTCGATAAGAAGGGATTTTTAAAAACGACCCCTTAAATATTACAATATTTTTTATTTAAAAACATTCAGTTTTTCAGAAAAAAGCTTAAACACGTGTTTTTTAATTTATTTTTTTGCATATTTTAAGATTCTTTATAAATCCGTGCAGAGTTTTTGAAGAAATCGGGTCATTAATTAATTTTTGCCATCTTTCTCAAACCGTTTGCTGTAGAAAACTGTCCTTGTGCAAACAGCTTGATTTTAGAGTACAGAGGTTTGATAAGAAGGGATTCTTCGAAACTCAGTTTCCAAAGGGGGTGAAACTACACCTTAAATGTTTATAGTGAACTCGAAAGTTGTCAAAATAAAACCGCTTCTAGTGAATTTTTCCCTGTGTTTAGAGAGGGAGTGCGAATGTCATCCGGCATTTTAAAAAAAATAATATTAATAAACGTTTTTCATTTTGTGAAAAATACTTAAAATCATTTAAATAAATAGATAAAAATAAACATAAGGCACCCTACCTTAGGCAAAGTTTAGCTTCGGGGCTACTCTCATACTATTGCCTGGCATACTAAGCACGATTGTCAAATGCTTTAGCAATTAAAGGTTTTGTCTAGAAATGTCATAAACCTAATTAAATTAGAGAAGTTTTACACTTAGTTCCTATTTCAAATTCGTATCAACGAAAACAATCCTTAATGTGCAATAAGTAGTAACATTGACGTGATATGAATTTAAACATTAGTGAATAATCACTGCTGCCCTTTATTGCGAGTAATAAATAATGTGCATCATTATAACTAAAGAAGCACTTGTATAATAAATAATCAAGCAGCCCTATTAAGGCATTATGTTCTTATTTGTTTGGTAAACCTGAATAGACAGTTGACCAGTTTTATAAGCATTAGTGAGAATGTCAAATTCAATTTCCTTATCCTGACCAAAAATCTAAGTCTCTGCAGAAAATACACGCGACCTTGGTGTCAACTCAATCACAATTTTATTGACTTTATGAGTTTTGCTCGTGCGTTCCACTTCCTAAAGCCTGGGTTATAGATTGAAACAGTTTGCGTCTTGCGTCGTCCGTTTGTTTATATTTATTGCCTTTTTGTAATGCAATTTTGTCTTGCTTGTTTTTCAGTTTATGTGCGTTTTTTTAATTTGCTGAGCATAGATAATCAAAATCATAGTAATGATGGCTATTAAAGATTAGGCATTGTGGATATATTAATGTGTGCCGCAGCTGTACGTTATTGAAGAGAAGGCAGCAAAGAGGATCGCGAATTCGGCCTGTTGATTGGGATCAAAATATCTGTCAAGTTTAACCCAATTGTGGATAAAACTATATTTGTGCAAAAAATTAATTACGTATTAAACTTCTAACAATTAATCAATAATAAATATTTTATAGGATATGAATAAACATTGTAATATTTACTCAGCACTTAAACTTGGTTGATATGCATTAATAGGCTATACTTTCCAAATAAATCAATTGCATTTAATGAACGAATTGATAAAGTATGCAGGTATTTTTATCGATATTGATACACGTGGATTCTTATCAAAAAAGGGGGTGTTAGATTTTTCTCTTGCAAATATAAAATATGTATATATGAAGCCCAACAAACGAATAATTTAGTTTTTACGTTGGTTTTTCAATATTTTAATCAGTATTTTCGCGCCATAAGAATCGGGCACATAACGTGCGTGACGTTAGAAACCGTAATGCTTTAGCACTTCTGGAAATCGAGAGCATATCTGTGCTTGGAGCGCAAATGAACGAAGTTTTTATATTTAATAGCAATCGTAAACTAATAAATTTTAAATCAATGTCATTAGTTTATAATAAATAGTTTCCTAATATCCCACTCCGACCGTATCTCATTATAAGGCTGCAACAAAAAAGTCGGTTTCCGAGAAAATGCCTGTAACATATTCATTAGTTGGTTGGGAAGTCGGCAGAAATAGAGTGAGGTTTACTGTGTTCCTGATGAACTCAATTATCAGTATTTTGATCATTTAAATGACATTTTAATAAAGCAAGAAAGGTCAACAGCAGGCAGCTATGATCGGATGCTATAAATAATAAGAAACCTGAAAGCATGTAGCACACTTTTCATTACTGGTAAGTTCGAACCGATGAATTTTATATGTTTTCATGTATCAGTAACGATTTTATGTATGACCCTTTTCGAATTTTTCACTATAGTTATTTTTTGGGTGCCTAATAGCAAACATAGCTAAAAAAATAATCAGTCTCAATTATTTTAAATTTAGTAGATAACGTCCTGTTATCAATTAAAGCTTTATAACAAACCTAAATAATCAACAATTCTCTTACTTAACACTAAGAATACATATATTAATATATAATCGAAAACGGGAAATAGTCCCATATGTCAAAATCAGTAGCGTTGGGCTTAGTAGTAATTAGAATTCCCTAATTTACTATTAAGCCTGGAACACAGTGTTACTGATGTTTCATAGCAGCCAAGCAACAAAAACAAAACGATAAAAAGGAGTTATAAATTGCAATACACAACTGATTTTTTGGGGTTTGAAGTAAATACCTATATTGAAAAAAATTATCCAACAACGCCGAAAAACACGCAAAGAAAAATGGTGTTTGAAGTAAACGTTTGCCATAATTTGTATTGTGATTCACCTTTTTCCACCAATTTTGTATGTTCGAAACTACAACTTGCAAACTAATTCTGTTTTTTTACACCCTTTGGATTTAAAGTTAAATATTTCAAATTAAGAAGGAAGGTTTAAATTCAATTAACGATGCTAAAGTACCATTATCCAACCCGCTTTTTAGTTAGGTATAATTGTTAATCGGCAATTTCTATAGCAGAACTAATAACCACCTTTTATTGAACTAAATTTTACAAGCCCATTAGGGGAAGCATATAATAATACTTTATCTTGAAATGTTGCATATCTATAAAAAATAGCACCAAACTTTATATCAGGTAAGTTCTTTTCATTACTAATTTTAAAATTTGTATGGCAATATGTACAAACTTTAAAAAAGCAATTTTTTTAGGTATTAGAACATTTTTTAATATCAAGCTGAAAGGACGTTGGAGAATTTTCTTGAAGCATTTATGAATCAAGCTATTAGGAATATGAACGTTAAGCGGAGTACTGCTATAATAGCTACGTTTTTATTTGAAATAGTTTTTATATAAATGTTTACCAAATAAATTCTACATTATTAAAACAATAAATTAATTGATTTTTTTATTATAACATTTAGAAACTTTTTTAGTGAAAATAGTAACCTGATTGTTACTTACCGTAATTTGAATGAGCAGCACTAATTTTAAAAGCATTTTCAAAATTTTATAGACTGCGGATAGGAAATGATAGATAAAACTTAGTAGTAATCTCGCACACAAGTGTTCTTTGTAATATGTTTTTAAGATATCACGATGATACGATTATGAATGAAGAAATCTAACTGTGTCGTTTAATTTGTAATGTCTATACTTATACAGTGTGAACATCTGATGATCATGATTTTCTGATCAATCTACGTTTACGCGCCATGTTAGTCAACAAACTTAATTGACGTTATTGGTTAGAAAGGAATCCCCATGGGGTGAGGGAAGTACATACCCGGTGGCACCAAAACAATAATGTGTGAGCTGGAATTATTGCGAATAGAGTGATTGGGTCCATATTTTGTGACAATAGCTTAACTGGAGATCGATATTTGTCATTTCTACAGCAAGAACTTATTACAAAATCAGCAGTTTGGTTTTTCAAAGATTTCCAAATAGATGCTTTGGCAGAAAGACTCCAATAGAATGGCTACCGAGGTCTTCGATTCTTATCCCACTAGATTTTTTCATGTCATATTACTTTATTCACACCGATTCCGAAAATATTGAAGTATTGTGTGGTTGTGGATCTATTACACCATCAGGATTGTGAGAAATGGATTTTCTTTACTACTAGGCGGCTGCTAGCAAGTGAACGGACAACGTTTTCAATACGTTTTAAAATAAGTGTGATACATTTTAATAAAGATGTTTTTGAATGCCACCAGATATTTTACTTGCTCTTTATATGTTACGGTTAAACATGGAAAATTTAATCCTGGTAGCAATACATATACAACATTATAACTATTTTTGGCTCACCCTGAATATACGTACTTTAGTTCATAAAATGCACAGGGCAAATAATAGCGATTTTTAGGAAAATCTATTAACGTAACAATACAGAATTGATTTCATATTAGATGTGCCACACTGTATAAGGTTATAGTATGACATTCAACAAAACATAAACGAAGAACTATATTCTAGAAAATTGCATTTTAATATATCTTTATCTCTAAAACATCTGTTATTCTTTATTGAAGGATACAAAGCAATTTTAATTTATTTTAGGGGCTCATTTACTTTTCCCCAATTCGAGAAATACTGGCTACTAAGATTTGTAAATTAAATACAAGGTGTTTTAAACACATTTTGAACTTAAATCTCAAAAATTATAAAGCTTGTTCCGTCTCCTTTTCCAAAATGTTATAGTTATGTTTAAAAATAGTGGGTTTATTGAGCTTCAAAAAAATACTGCTTAGGAAAAAAAATTGCGGTTAATTTTATTTTTTGAATAGTCGATAGAGATAAATATCAACATCTAAGACGCATAATACGACCCATTATTTTTTCACACAAATTTAATCTCAAGTGAAACAACAATTCACTGATTAAAACATATTTTTGTTTATGTTTGAAAGTATAATGATGATCTGAAATGTCAGGAAGTAGACGTTTAGAAAATTTTCGAACAAGAAAAATTATATGTTTTAAACAATGGCGTTCTGTGTAGAGGTAACAGACACTCTAGTGTCATAAGGATAATTAGTTCTAGATTATATTAACTAATTTTCATTTTTAAACACACAACAACAGTACAGTGTGCACAAGATAAAGTAACCATGTCTCTTTATCTGAAGAGGTAGGGGACATTTTATATTTGTTATATTTGAAAATTTAATTAATTAATTACTTTATTTACACGAGGTATTGACCTTTTCTGTATATTGTATTATAGTATATTCCGTTATATTTAAGCTACCATTGTGTATTTAAAAATGATTTCAAAAATATTTATATCGGTATGGTCAAAGACCGATTATAATTCGAATGAGATACTTTAATATACGCATACACGCAACAATATTTGGACCGATATTGCTTGTAGCATTATTTAAATCTATTTGTTTAGAAATACAATAAAAAAATTATGCTTCAAGGAGGCAAATAGAATTGCCGGGTGATAGTTGAAAACTGATCTATATATACTTCTCATCTAGTTGAAGGCCTATCTTCTTTATTTCAATTCCCTTTAAAACTAAACTAGCTTAAAGCTAATTTTCTAGTACTATTTTGCTGGTGTCATTCAAAAACTAACTTTTATTTAAAATTCAATTTCATTACGAAATTTTTATTAATAATTTTTCTCTAGTTCAAAGATTTTTGTTCCATCCAGATATATCTAGAAATATAGTATACAGTATCTTTAAACGAAAGAACATACCTGAATATGGAACTCTAAGTAGATTTTTTTATAATTTCTTTAAGTTTGTTTATTATATGGCAGTTTTTGTTAAACATGCGGGATGTTTTAAAAAACTGTCTAAAATTTAAAAAATGTAATATTAAGGTGACCAGATCTCTGAGAAGTCAGTGGGAAACAACTATTATACCAAATTTCAGAGAAGTCAGTGGTAATAAAATAAAGAAGTAATAATAGTAATAAAAAAATATGACCATAAATAATTGATGACTTAAAAAAGTATTCTTATGTACGTATTATGCTAACTATTACCAACTTAGGCTAACTACTACCAACAAAACATGAGTAAAAAAATTACTAAAAAAATGATACTCTTTGGATTAGAGTAACGTTCATGACTTCAAAGGTCAATGGGGGACTCTTTGAGGGACATTTTTTTATTGCTGGTACTTGTTGAAAATGAAGGCCAAATGGTCACTTTAGACTAAACATAGAACGAAATATATATTTTTATTCATTGTTCATGTAATTTTATATATTTATATATACAAAATAAATGTTTGAACATTCTTCCAGCCTCTGTTCGGTTTTAGATGACAAATGAAACACTTTTTTTATTATCGATTTTAGCAGAAACAAAGTTACCCTACATAAAAAGTTTTGCTTATTTAAAAATATTTTTGGGTACAACTTTTGTCTATGAAATATATTAAGTGCGCAAAAAATACGTAAATAAAAGAAAACAAAATAAAAAAAAAATCTAAAATTTAAATTTGTGAGACCATGTAAATATGAGAAAAAGTTATTTAAAGTTTTTTTTTATACAAGGTTTAGTTTTTAGGCAATTAATTTGCTCAAAAATTACATTTATTAGCAAAGCATTTTAAATAACTTTTTGACTTTTTTACAAGCTCTTTAGTTTACATAATTACATAATTTTTTTACGCAACCATAAAATGGAACCGATCCTGTGTATGAAATTATAGGGATTTTACTTCTCAAACAAAATGTTTTATTAGCTTCAAAATAATTTTAAATTTTATTTGCTTAATCTAGTGTCCGACATAAAATATTTTGGACTTAATATAAAGAGTTTTTAACAAAATAACATACTTTGGAATAGCCATGGTTTTGAGGGTTTTTAGATTTTTTCGGTTTAAACCTGGTTCGTTACTTTACTTTAAAGGTTTTAAACAATGCCAGTAAGCGTTAAGTGCAAACCTATAAAAGTGGGTTTAAACCCAAGAAAATTTAGGTTTCCCGCTTAAAGTTAGAGATTGCCAATTTTTAGTTCAACCAATATTTTTTTTACCTAATTTAAACTTGGCTATAAACCCCGTTTAAACCAAGCTATCTTAAAAATCATGTTTAAATCAGGTTTATAGGCATTTATATTAGATTCTTTATTTAAACCGTGTTTAAACAGAGTTTTATACCTATTAATATAAGAAAGCTCATTAAAACAAAAACAAAAAATAAAAATAAAACACTTTTTATATGCGATTTTTTTAGTTTCATTGAAGAAGATATTACATATTTTTTAATGTTTTGCCATTCTAGAACACTTTTATAATTTGTAATTACCTGACAATGTGGTTAAAAATAAATGGCAGAATTCCTCTTACGCACTGTTATAGTGTGACTGTATTAAATTAGAAACATTTTTATTGAATAGGTATTGAAAATAAAAATTTACAAGAGTATGTACTAGGTATGATATTTACATTATAAGTACCTTGGTAATTGCAATGCTTTCTAAAAAATAGACCTACATTATTTTACAACTTCTTTTATTTGGTCAAATAAAAAAAAACCTAACTAATATTAAATACTTAAAGATTTGATTTGTTTTAATATGATCGTCAGCTCCTTTCTAACCCGCATAGGAAGCTATTCCTTAATGATTTCCGACTGAGTTTGTTAACAGAATATATTCAATTGTTTTCTCCTTTCTCAGTACTATTTTTTTGTCTCTGAAAATATTCTGAATTAGCGAGGCATGGAACCTTTAACTTCTTTCATAATAATACTTTAGTTTAAGGCTAAAAAAATCAGTAGTGTTAGTTTAGGTCTTATTAACCTAGTTTAAGCTTGCAGGGCTCCAATTAAATTCCTTTTAGGTTAGCCTAGCCAAAATTATAAATTAAACTGATCAGGACAGCTCATAGAAGGAAAAAGAAATATTATCTAAAATTGGGGCAAGTTTAGCTCTTAGTTCATCCGTTATAATTAAGTAGCTACTTGGTACAATACATAAAGAACAATGCTATATTTCTCATGAAAACAAGTAGTGACCGGTGTCAAGAGAAGTAAAAAACAAATATATATATATATATATATATATATATATATATATATATATATATATATATATATATATATTCCCATCAGCGGAGAGTCTGACTCAAATAATGAGGAGTAAAACGTTAGGCCTTAAAACTGATTTTGTCCCATGAAAGTTGTTCCTAGAAACATAAAATTCCTGTTTTTTGTTTTAAAATATAATTAGGTAATTTAAATTAAAGACTTAGTAACTATTAATACTTTAAAAAACACGTTAAATTTTTTTTGCATATAAACCACAACTCATTTACGTGCAAATATATAAAGGATGTACTATGTTTGCCAAAACATATTGTTTTCGAATCTACAATACTGCAATTTTCCAAAACACACAGGGAAATACTTGAAAAGACATTTATTTATTTATTTACATAAACGTTGTAAATAAATATGCTATTTAAGTTAATTTGTATCATTTGTGAACAAAAATGACTTGTATTACATGTCCCTTTAAGTTTATCAAAATTAATTTCGCGTCATGGCACAAATCAGAGTAAAAGCACGTTTATAGTTTAGATCAGCAAAATAGAGTTATTGAAATGATTTTAGTCTAATTTGTGCCCTGATTAAGGATGAACATTCTATCAATATATCAATAGTTATCCGATAAATACCGATAGGCAACCCATAATACAGATAGCTGGTAAATTATTAAATGGGTTACTTATATATGAAAGTTAGTACCCTTTTTTGCGAGGACTTTAAATTATAAAATGCTTATAAAATAGGCTAAATATATATGAAGATAAGAATTTTTTTTTGTTTTATTCCCCGATTTATTTGCAGGACGTTAATCTTCCTAATAGTGTCTCTCAAAGCCGCCTTTGCCGCATCTGTCGATAGATAGAAATAGCTAACGGTAACTAAAATTGATCTATCGAATATTCTTTATATATCTCCAATCGGTAGATAAAATTAACTTATCATCCATCCCTAGCCCTGTGGTGATATTTTTAAAAACTAATGATACATAGAACGGAAGCTTTCACGTCTTTGGTCAATTAAGAAATCATGGTTCTTGGGATTAGACAATGTCAATTTGGAATTACTATCCGACGTTTCATCTTCTATTGCACGAGGCATCTTCAGGGATCTTAACTTCACGAGATCTTCTCGATAGATTCAGTGTTCAAATCTCGTGCAGTAAAGATCCCTGAGGATGCCTCGTGCAATCGAAAGTGAAACGCCCGATAGTAATTCCAATTTAACACAGTCTAATCTCAAGAACCATGATTTCTTTACTAATGATACATATTCCTATAGCTTACATATTTCTAAAATGCCCAGTGTAAATCGGCCTTTACTCTGGAATAATACGCTTTGTGAATGGGAAACTTCTTCACTGTAATTCATGCATTACTCTTACCCTGAAGTTCGCCACTTCATTAACAGCGTTCTAAGATCTTTTGAAAACTAAAAGAGTTTTTCAAGAAAAAAACTAAAAATCCTTTCGTGTTCAGGTATATAAAGATAATTCTCTTACAGTTGAGTATTTAACAAGTTTGCAAGCTTCGCTGCGAAACGTGTCGGTTACTTTAAATATAGATAACTAACAAATCATGTATATAAAAAATCGGAACTTATGGACCACTTCGAAAAACTGTTAAGCCACTTTATTAATAACTTTGATATTTTGGTAATTTTCGGGATGAAAGTTCAATAGCAACGCAATTTCATAAAAAATTTTCATAATGTAATCATAGTTGGACAAGCTATTCACAAAATCTCAAAAACTTTCCGATCCAAAATCTTTAGAAAATTGGTCCCTTGAATTATCTTATTCTGTTTTACAATAAATCACGGTTACATAGATTATCCCAAACAAAAACAGCATTTCTTACATCGTGTAACATGTGCTACATACAGACACAAATAATCAAGCTTTCAGAATTTGTAATTTTTTTTAAATTGATTTTCAGTTTTCGAAATTACAGCCATTTCAATATTGTAGAAAAAAACAAGACGTTTAAGTTCAATTGAAGCTCAATTTTTTATGGAAGGCAGGGTTAAGAGTTTTTTCTTCTGATCAAACATCAATACATACGAAAGCGCTAAAACGTGTTCAATTTAGTTACTTTATTACGTAAGTAAGTCTCAGCGTAATTCATTTTCTGAAAGATAGGGAAACCACTTTCACTATCACAGAAAGAACATAGATTTTTACTTTAGTTTCTTATTACACTGTCCTGTCAGTGAACAATAATGACATAAGAATGCAATTCGTGTATGAAATCAGACACAAAGCCCCGTAGGCAGTGCCGGTCAACAAGTAAATTATTTCAATGGTAAGTTAAAAGCGGTTTCAATACTTTTTTGTAACTTTTATAACTACGGATGTATATATATATATATATATATATATATATATATATATATATATATATATATATATATATATATATATATATATATATATATATATATATATATATATATATATATATATATATATATATATATATATATATATATATATATATATATATATATATATATATTTATATAATGGATTTTCTTGGGTTTCTGTCCTTGTAATGGCACTAGTGTCAAGAAAAACAACACTAGCTAAGTTTCATGTTTTTATTGACGTTTATGTAGGGCAAACTAGCCAATATTTAAAAAATAGACTGAACGGTTACAAATACGACAAACAAAACAAAACTGCCCTTTCAAACCCCATGACTGTAAACAACCACACATTCAACTACGAAGAAACAAAAATATTTAAGACTGAAACAAATTCATGAAAGCGAGAGCTGTATGAACGGATCTACATACAAAACAATCCACAATGTGTAAACGCAAAAACCGATACTAAAAATCTAAACAAAATTTATCATAACCTCATTAATTAACAACCTAAAATAAATCCATACAAAAGAATTAATTTTTCAAATCAACCCGGTATAAATTAGCTTCTACTAAAATTAACAAAAATATGATGCATATCTCATAAATATAATAAAAAAAAAGTAAAAAATACTACTGAATTTCATGCAGCCTCTGCTCGCCTTAGTCTTCTTTACTTTATTTTAACGTCGTCCTTTGATATATTTGTGCTGTGCAGTATTAATTTGTGATCGGAAATATCTTAATGTGTTGTCTTTTTAATGACATGAAGTTCCACAAGATTCTACTAGCATTAGATTAATGTCTTAGCATTATCACTATATATTCAGAGTGAGTAATTATGTTAGGTTTTCATGTATTTTTAAGATAAAACTCCCCAACAAGTTTTCTGCATACGACAGCTGTTCTTTGTTTCTTTTCTTTTCAGTATTTTTTGAAAAAGGCATGGGTTAACCAACCAAAACGTCAATAAAAACATGAAACTTAGCAAGTGTTGTTTTTCTTGACACTAGTGTCATTACATGGATCGAAACCCAAGAAAATCCATTATTTGCTGTTGATTCTTAGTCCTTCACGGATGGAAAAATACAATGTGTTTTCACATTGTATTTTTATTATATGTGGGTGTACATCCGTTCACTACCGTCATTCTAAAAAGAACAGTTTTGCTGACGTTTTGCTAAAATCACATTTGGCATTTTCGAAGCTTTTCCTCTCGCCTACAAATAGAGAGAATTCGTATATGTATTATAAAAATGTTCATTAACTGTGAAAATCTGGCGGCGTAGGTACTTAAAACCACCAAGAACAATATTTCGAAACATTGTATTAAAATTTGGTTTTACGTGTCTATGCAAAATTTTAGATGGATTTTTCAAAAAACGTTAATTTGGTTTTTACCCAGAACTTTTCTCGTAGCTGATTCCACCACACATATAGTTATTAAGTAATAACTTCATAATTAATAGTAATATATGTCACTTTTTTGATTAAGTAAAAATTTTGTTTCGAAGCAAGTTCTATAAAAAGGGCTTTACTTATTTTTGTATTCAAATACCCACAACTTACCTTATAATAAACATCTCATATTAATAGAATATATTATAAAAAGTTATTGCAAAATAAATATATGTATATACAAACTCTGTTATCTACGTGTGGCGAAATTCGTTACAAGGGATGTTTCGGGTAAAGTCCAATTTAGCCATTTTTAAAAATGTATTTTTCTTAATATTTATTATATACCTTTTACATCATTTTTGCTGCATTTTAGCATTTTTATATTTTGTAATGACAATATATTTATTTTATTTGCATATCTAACAAATAATAAGATTAAAACAAATAAACATTTTTTCCTCTCCATAACTTTTTTGTCCAGATCTAAAATACATACGTACATACAAACATTCATTTACTTACCATACCTACTTAAATAAGACCGCTTCTTCGATACTCCAGTATACCATTTTTATAATTTCGTTTTTATTTTAATATTCCATTATTTTTTACTATTTTTTTTTATGTTTCTTCATAAAAAGGAACTCTTTATTCTAGGAAATGAAATTTTACCGAAGTTAATTTAATTAGGTTGCTATTTTGTTTTGTTATATAGGGTTTACAAAATGTTACCAGTTTATCCCTGTTTCACACTTGATTTTTGTGAAAATAAAGTAGTTTTTGATACTCATATTAGAAACATTTATTTATGCCGCTATTTTATTTCACCATAATGGCTCCTCACCAAAATTTTGCTAATTTGCTTGTCTGTCAATGTCCCACTTGATTTTTGTGTAAAATTTGAGGTCAATTGAATTAGTAGTTTTCTAGTAATGACTTTTTTAACATTTTATGAGTCCACTATTTTTTTCGCCATATTGAATCTTTACCAAAATATTAACATGTCATCTCCGTATAATCCTTAATATATTCCTTTAGTATCCCCATATGACCTAAATTTTTGTCAATCGGATAAATAATTTTGCTATTACGCGAAAAGTTAGACAGACCGACAGATAGACCGACGGAACTGAGAAAACATGTTTTTCGCTATCTAGAGCACTTGAAAAGTGAAGGAAACAAACCATCAATTTTAGTTTTTTACAAAAACGTTTTACCCGAAGTAAATATGTGCCTTAATTGCGCTTAATTTATTTATCCTGATTGTTATGTAACCTAACTTGGTTTTGCTCGATTTCTAAGTGTAGCCATTTACGATATATTAAATATTTCTTGATTCTGTAAGAATTTTTATGACAATCCCCTTGAAAAAACGCCTGCTAGGTCTAGTCTTTGGATAATTTGTAATTGTGCCTTTCTGGTTAATGTTCGCAAATAATAATTATTATACGCCAATATGAGGATAAAATATATTCTGTTTTGAACATCCTGTTTTATAGTATGCTAATTTAATAATATTAATATGATCATTTTTTTTAAATTAAGATATAACATTTTGGTTAGCAATGCGTTTAAAAATGATATTCTGAAAGATCTAATAAAAGCCAGAATTAATGTTTCCGAAACGTTTGATGTAAAAATTATGATAAAAATATTAAAGTGTTGCAAGTAATAATAAACCATTGTGACATTTATAAATCCAGAAAAAAGACAACATTTTAGAAAATAAATATTTTAGCAGTACCTAATAGGAAATAAAAATTTGTTTTATAATTAGCAGGAATAATTTGTACTTTGATAAACTTATTTTTAGGATAGTAATGACGATTTTTTTCATTGGCTGTAAATTATATAGAAAATAAAATGTTCATGTTTTTTAAACAACTCACTCCAAAATTTTCAAATATGTAATATACATTTTCCAAAATGTTTTTAATACAAATTTTTGATAACCTCTTATCTAATCCTACTTTTACCAATTTTAAAATTTATATTTTGACAGATCTTGGATGATAGATGGCATGTCAGCAACAATTTATTCCTGATCACCTTAGAGATTTTTTTCCGAAATATTAATAATAAAAATTATTTCCATCTATATGTATCCTGATTTTACTATTTTAGCTTCTCGTTTTAATATTTCTTCTAATTTGTACCGCAAAATGTGAAAATTACCTTCCTAACAGTGTACCACAACACGACGCTACCAAGGATCACATTTCATATAGATATTTACTAAGTCATAAGGGTCAGAATTTAGAGCAATCTGATTCAGCATATGAAAAAGATGGGTCAGCTCAAGGCAAGTTGTTTCAATATATTTTTTTAGTGTATCGAAATTTACCGGATTAATTGATGTCGCTATTCATTGGGATAATCGAAAATCGGGATAATAGGATATAATATCAAAAATAAAACAAATTTAAGGCACACAGTGTTAGATATATTTTTTTCTTGTATTGATTATATTTTAATATTTTATTTTTGTTTATATAATGAAATACATTTTTAGGACAAAGGACTTCTTCTCCCACTTCTTATATAAAATGGTTGTCAACGAATTTTTCTAATTTTTTGATATAATACCGTTTATGAATGCTCTGTAATAAAACGCTAAGGACATCAAAATACTCCAACTTGGACAGAATGTTTTCGACTTTCTGATCAAAATATGCCGTTGCCGCAACTTGATCATATGACCGAACTGTCAGATGCAGTGTGTCAAAATTTTGAATTTCATTTTTTTTTTATTTTAGCGAGCCGAGCCGGCCAAAATTTTGCAACTATTTTCATCAATTAACCAGTTTTGGCAAAATGAAATATGCTGGATTTTAGGTTATAATTTAGTCTTTTGTTAGGAATAAAAAACTTTACAAATAATTATTTGTTAAAGCAGTGGCGGAGCAATATTAATTTTTAAAAAAATATTAACAAAAGGCGAGATTTTTCTAAATCTTGGATATATTGGAGACTAAGACCGGTTTGTAGAAAAATTGTACTGAGTAAAAAAGCATGGTAATGGACAGCAGCATGATCTCGAACAGTCCAGCATAACTGATTATTTAAGAAAGTGGTTAAATAGGTAAGAACTAATTTCAAAAATGCATAAGCTAGTCACGATTTTATGAAAAAAATATTTCAATACATATTTATAAATAATAAAAAAATGTAATATATATTAAGTAATTAAAAATTAGAGTGTCTTGGTAAATTCTAAATTACTACATTGTACCGATATTTTACTTTCCAAACAAAATACGTTAAAAAATAGCGGTTTTTATAAAACAAAGCTCTTTAAGAGGATTTGTCAGCCTGAGTTTTTGTTGACTTTAGAACCTTATAAATGTTTATTATCTCTTATCTAACAAATGTTTTTGAAGATATAGTAAATAAACCTAAAAGTATAGGCGCTGTTCGTTATACAGTGCTGAAACTTTGAAACGCATAACGGAAATTTATGGGCTTTTTTAAACTTAAAGATCTCGAAAAATTTAAAAGATATTTGAGTTGCTTTTCCGACAAATGAGTGACTATTTTATGGTTTATAAGTGCTTTGAACTAAATTTCGATTTAGCGCTTATAATGCATACATACAGGGTGGTAAACAATGCAATGCTTTTTTTCGAATTTCATGTCTCCCCCATTTTTGAAAAAACATTCTTTGTGATTTTAATTGATTTTGGGAACTAAAAACTAACCTAAATAATTTTTGAATAATTGTCGAAGTATTAGAAAATTTTACTAAAAATCGATTTTTTGGATATCAGCACCCTGTATCTCAATAACATTTAATCAAAATGGCTCTCAAATTGCTTATTACAAGAACATTCATGTATTGTTTAACTTTTTAAAACAGAATTATACAGGATGTAACTTAAATATGGTTGTACTACTGTTCGAAATAATTTTTCTAAATTTGACCCCTTAGCACATTATCTAAATTTAGATCGAAAAATAGAGAGATCGCTCCAGAAAAAACTCTGATATATTTTCTAAAATGCAAAGAACAAGAGGCTTCCCGAACTTTGCATTAAAACATTTATTTAAGCAAACGGGTTTTAGTATTTATTTTTATTATTTTTAGTGTTATTCAGTTACAAGGTGCTGATATCCAGAGACGTTTTAGTAAAATTTTAATTTTTCTGATAATATGATAATTATTCAAAAGCCTTAGCTTTTACTTTTAATCTACAAATGACTCATTCACATTAAATAAAAATCACAAAAAAAAATCGTTTTTTCAAAAATGGGGAAGACATGAAATTAAAATAAAAATGCCCTATATTGGTTACCGCCCTGTGTTTATAAATTAGGATTTTCAAAGCACTTATAAACAATAAAATGTTCTCTCATTTGTCCAAAAACCGCACTTAAATATCTTTTAAATTTTTCGAGATATTTTAGTTTGATAATAGCCCCAAATTTGCATTATGCACTTCAATGTTCCAGCACTTTCTTATTTGTTGGCAATATTTTCGTGATTATAACAAATAATTACCATATGCATTTTTATAAAACGCTAGATAGTACTCTATTACTAAAAAAATGGCAAATGGTCTTAAAAGCCAACGAAAATTATATATTGCATCTAAGGGTGTACAAGTAAATAATTACTGACAAATATCGGCTAGCGACTACATTTGTTATTATTATATTGTAAGACATTGTCTTTACTTTTAAACACCGATTAACCTTGATTATCATCCTAAGTAAAAGGGAGAAGTAGGAATTTCATGTATTCAACAAAACTACTTTCCTACTAAGCAGGGTTCTGGAGTAGGCAGTTATATTGTATCGTTCGTTTTATCTATTACGATGTTTTTTTACAGACAATATTTTTTACACAAACTAACTATAGTCTAACATATTCAAAATTCAGAGAAATATTGCCGTTTGTTTAGTAAATATGCTGAATTTTTCATTTTTTTTTCTACAGCATATTGGTATTTAAGGAAAATATTGACCCGCCACTGCATTAACAAAGGCCTATTGTAAAGCTTTTGTATACCTAGCAAGAGACTAAATATTATCCTAAAACCTAGCTTATTTAATTTTTCCAAAACTGGTTAATTGGTAAAAATCGAGCAAAAAAGTTGCACCAATGACACATTTTTATCAGGAAGTCGAAAACATTCTGTCCAAGCTAGAGAATGTTGATGCCCTAAACGTTTTGTTACAGAGCCTCCATAAACGGTACAATTTTAGAAGTAAATATTGATTTTGTTTTAATTAGAAGGGTGAAATGTATTTGGTTATTATAAAAAATACGATATTGCCATTGAAGAAAATAGAATTTGTATCTATATCCATACATTTGGTGATATTGAAAACAAAATTTATTTTTGAATGATAATTTTTAAATAATTGCAAAAAATTAGAATTCCGCCCTGTTCATTGCCTAAATCAAAAAAAGAAACATTGCTCAAATTTAGGCTACTTTTTCAGATTTGCTTAGGAAATCCAGCTTGAAATGAGTTTTACCGAAACGTTTTTTTATTTTTTTTTAACTAATTCGATGATTCTATTCTTAGGAATTAGAAGAGGCTCTGTCAACAATTTATCCAAAATTTACATAGGATTTTCCCTTACTGAGGTTTATTAGCCAATAGCCATAACAATAGAAAACTATTTTTAAATGTGTTCAGATTATTTGTTGCATTTAGATTGACAAACAAAAATCTTTTTTGGCTTTTTCGCAACTGAATAAAAATGTTTAATTGAACTTAATTGAAGCAAATATTTAATAAAATTACATATCTCAACATGTAGACTAGTCTGTCTACGGAATGTTTCGATACATATATAAACAATATTATTAAAGCAAGCATAATAAATTATATCATTTACCTTAAGTTCTACAACAGTTGTACAAATATTTTCATCCTATCGGGACTCATCAGTGCGTCGATCGTAAGAGAGAAACATTAAATAACACTGGGGAACAAAAAAAAAACTTTTTTCTGCGGCATTAGTTTTTGTAGTAAATTTAGTGACATTAAACACAATAAGTCCTAACTACATATTTTGTTTGTTTAAATTGACTCTACTTTCGTTTACAGTTAGCGATAACGCCTTTTATTCTATGCAACAAAAAGTGTTTATTTGTTGCCTTCGCGGCGACTTTACTTATCGCATCTAAGCGGGCCATGAAATAAAATCGAGTGCACAAATCTTTTTTGACAGTGACATTTCAGTCAGTTTAAAATTATTTTATTAGATATCAAGTGCTTTTTTGTCACTGTCTGAATTTTTTAAAAGAACGTATTTTTAATTGCTACTATATCAGTTTGTTCATTAAGTCGTTTAAGTTGGTGTTAAATTTAAAAATAACAATGAATTCTTCACGCAAGAGTTGTGTGAACCATCCCGACAAATTTTGCTACATATGTGAAAAATTCTGTCAAGAAAAACAGCAAAGAAACATTAACGGTTTTGTAAAACAAGCATACCAAGCATATTTTGGCAAGTATCTTGGACAGCAGGATAAATGGTGGGTGCCTCATAAAGTTTGTAAATCTTGTGTAGAGTCACTTCGCTACTGGACCCAAGGGGGACGCAAAGGACTTCCATTTGGGGTGCCGATGACGTGGTGTGAGCCATCAAATCATGTTGATGATTGTTACTTTTGTGCCGTGAATATAAAAGGTATGAATAAATATAAAAAGCGTACTTGGGTTTTTCCAAATATACAGTCGGCTAAATCACCAGTGGTGCATAGTGACTCATTGCCAGTGCCGATATTTAGTACCTTGTCAAACGTTACTTGTGATGATGTCGAAATGATGGACATTCAAAGTGACAGCGACAGTGAAAGTGAATTCGAATATTATAGTGCAACTGCAACGGTGAGGGGTTTTTCACAAGGAGAGTTAAATGACTTGATTCGAGATTTAAATTTGTCTAAGAAATCAGCAGAGCTTCTTGCATCAAGACTTAAAGAAAAACAGTGCCTACAGCCTGAGGTAAACATAACATCTTATCGAACGAGAGAGAAAAACATTCTTCCGTATTTTACCGAGGAAAATAGTTTAGTATATTGTAACGATGTTTCCGGACTTCTACATTTAATGGATCTTTCCGAATACCGACCAGAAGATTGGCGGCTTTTTATAGACAGTTCTAAAAGAAGTCTAAAATGTGTTTTACTGCACAATGGAAATAGATTAGCTTCAATCCCGATAGGTCACTCTACCAAACTTAAAGAGGAATACCAAAACATTAAACTGGTTTTAGAGAAAATTTTGTTTGTACAACATCAGTGGTCTGTATGTGTGGATTTAAAAATGGTGAACTTTTTATTAGGTCAACAAGGTGGGTATACTAAATACCCCTGTTTTCTCTGTTTATGGGATAGTCGGGCAAAGCAAGAGCACTGGACTAGAAAGGACTGGCCGTCGAGAGAAAATATGACTGTTGGGAATGCCAATATTATTCACGAACCCCTAATTAGCCGGGAAAAAATCATTCTTCCGCCACTTCATATTAAACTTGGGCTCATGAAACAGTTCGTTAAAGCTCTGGATAAAAATGGTGATTGTTTTAAATATATTTGTCAAAAATTTCCAAGCCTTAGCATGGAGAAATTAAAAGCAGGTATCTTTGATGGTCCCCAAATCCGCAATCTTATAAAAGACAAGAACTTTTTAAATCACATGAATGAGGTCGAAGCAGAAGCATGGAAAAGCTTTGTATCTGTTGTCAAAAACTTTTTGGGTAATCACAAGGCAGCAGAATATTGCGAAATTGTCACACAGATGTTAAAAACTTTTGAAAAACTAGGAGATAACATGAGTATAAAAATTCATTTCTTGCATAGCCATTTGGATCGATTCCCGGATAACTTGGGCGATTACAGCGAAGAACAAGGAGAGCGGTTCCATCAGGATATAAAAATAATGGAAGAAAGATACCAAGGCCGGTGGGATCGTCATATGATGGCGGATTACTGCTGGACGTTACAAAGGGATTGCCCAGAACAAAGATACAAGAGACGGTCATATACCAAACGTTTCAACTAACTTATTTTAGTATTTAAGTTTTATTGGCTTAGTTTTAATTTAATATAACATAATAAAATAGCTGGTGGCATTCAAAATATAGATATTCAATATAAATAATTTTATTTTTTTTTTGTTTTAATTTATATGACACTTTTTTTTATCTCAGAAACTAGAGTCAATTAAGATTTTTTCCCATACTCCTCGTATTTGGGGCAACACAATTACTCAAAATCGACTTTCAGAACCCGCGCCGCAGAATCACTGTTCCCCTGTGTAATAGAAAAGAATTGATTTCAAAATTTCAAGGTTACATGTCAAACAAACTGACAAATTTTAAAATTTTGAAATCAATTCTTTTCTATTATTTAATGTTTCTCTCTTACGATCGGCGCACTGATGAGTCCCGGGATGAAAGTATTTGTACAACTACTATGTGTCTATAAAAAGTTAAGTTAAATGATATAATTTATTATACTTGCTTAAATAATATTGTTAATATATGTATCAAAACATTCCATACACAGACTAGTCTACATGTTGAAATATGTAATTTTATTAAATATTTGCTTCGATTAATTTAAAGTTAAATATTTTTATTCAGTTGCGAAAAAGCCAAAAAATATTTTTGTTTGTCAATAGAAAACTAATCAAAAAATCAAATTTATAGTTCAAGATTTTAAAACACAATATCTTAAAAACAAATTGAATAATGAATAATGTCAAATATTCTAAGTTAAGGCAGTTTACCTAACGTATACCAAACATGGAATTTCTGCCACGTTATTGGCAAAATAAATAAATTGATAAATGTAGTCACTATTTTTTCATTACCTGTAGCCATCAGTAATAAGATTAAAAATTAATTATTGCCTTTTATAGATTAGAGAGTGTTTATTTGATTAATACAGCTTCGGAAAAATAAAATTAAAATTTTAAGAATTAATCTAATATAAATTAGGGAAAAGAACACATATTAAATATGACAGGCCATATAATTAAGAAATCATGGGTTTTGGATTTAAGACGTTTCAAATTGGAACTATTTTTCGACGTTTTACCTTTAATTGCTCAAGGTAACTTCAGTGATCTACACTACACAATATCAAAACACTAAATAAGCTCCGACGAGCAGGGGTCTGTATTTAGACCCAACCTATGCTCACCGATGCATGACTCACTGTTATGATTGGTTATTAGTCATGATGAAATACTAACACGCTTCTGTATTGAAATGTTGAGGGTGCTTGCTGATTTTAATAGATTCTCTAATCTTCCTTTTCTAATATCCCGAGACTGATGCAAGAACATTGGTATTTTTTTGCATTAACCATGTGTCCTGTTAAGTGCTGCTGTTTAGCGACAGTGCATTCTTTGTTTTTTACATATGTTCATGTTCCTTAAATATAGTAGACACAGACCTTCCAGTTTCAGCAATATACACATTGCCACAGGAACAAAGGATATTATAAACTTCTGCTTTACATCTTTTGGCAATCTTAAGCATTGTCCAATTATTTGTGTGTATTAAAGATTGTGTGAATGTTGGAAACTCCTGAAAATCCCTACCATTTTATCTGTGATACCCTATATAAAAGTTAAAAACTACACTACCTGTTGGATCAGAATTCAATACTGGTTGAGGAATTATTATAATACCTAATTGAATGCCTAACATATTTAGTGCAATATCCATTTGACTTCTGTTCATCGTAGGTTATTCAATGTTTTGATCTTGGTTAGTGGAAATCTCTGAAGAATCCCCTGGCAAGCGCAATCAAAACCTCGGAAAGTAATTAAAATTTGACAGGTCTAAACTCGAGAACAATGATTTCTCAATTGAGCTCAAAAAAGGTTTCTTACTACGTTAGGCTCTATAATTTTAATTCACATTAATTAAAACTAATTTTACAGGTTTTGGACCGTATACTATTATAATGCCACCCTCTATACCGCTTTATCATCAATTGCAACCGAATGGAATAAATCCACTAATTTCTGAAAACTCCTTATTGACGTCCTTTCTTTTAAGTACTGCTTTAGCTCTACCTACTGCAAAAAAGCAAGTAAGTTTTAGTCTAACCCAATATTTTTAATAATAATTTTTAACTTCAAGATGCAAAAATCAGATTTTGTTTACTAACTTTAAGATTGAGAAGCAATGAGAATGCTTTTCACGAGTATTAATGAATTTATCAGTTAGCTGTTTCATGAGCCCGAGTCAGTAGAGATTATTTGAAATCTACTTATTGATAGTGGTTCATACTTAAAAATTTAAAAACAAAAAAGTTTTTACTTTAAAAACCATTACCAATTTACAAAGGAATTCTAAAAACGTTTGATCCTGTTGTTAATCATTGAGATCTGAATAGCTGACTTATAACGAGATGGTCTGCATATTCGTATCGCAGTTTCTTTATTTAATTAATAAGCGTGATTATTACAAAACAATTTTTTATATACAGTGTACCTCAAAAGTTTTCTTTTTATCCATGAGCAGACCAAAACCTGAATGCCAAAGTATAAGGAAAGTAGATTGATGCGCAGATTAGGGATAGTAGAAGAAACCATTTGTGGTTACATATTCCATATTTGAGAAACTCGGGGAAAAAAGGAGCAAACAAAGGGAAAATCCCTTCCTATTTATAGCTAGATCACCACTCAGGAGAATAGCTCTTCTTTGAATAAATAAAATTATTTCCAATGAACACTATATGTGCCGACATATCTGTGTCGTTGTTAGAACTAAATATTAGACATTAACAAGGAAACCTGGCCAGGACAGAACTAAGTACGTTTCATAAGCTCGAGCTCCATATAGATACACTCAAGCAAAGTCTGGTGTTAACTTAAGCGTCACATCGACAAACCAAATGCTCCTCAGTTTCATCTACCTTAGCAAGAAAACTGCAGTTTGATGCTTTGCCAAGGAAAATCTTATACAGATGATATTTCTCTAGCCATTGTCCAGTTACCTTGGCCTCTGTTTAATTTGAGAAGCCTGTTAGTCTCAGAAGTCAGAATGGCTGTAAGAATCTAACACAGACCCTAAACCGTCTCGAGTCCTGATTGTTGGTGCCATTCTGCACTTAATTGAATATAGTTCAATTTATTAACTTATCCTTGACAGTTGAGGGAGTCAATTCAAAGAGCTTTATCCGGCCCAGTGAACGTCTTATTTATTCTAGTGCCCTGGTGGCTAGATATTTAGGTAAGGCTAACCGTCTTGGACCCATAGAACTCGTCTGCATTCAAATGTAAGCATCGAATGATCCTTGCAGGAAGATAGAGCATTAAACGTTTATTGTAAGGGCATATATGTTTGTCATGGGGGTATTTTAGAAAGCGGTCCTAATAGTTTAAATAAATAACAAAACCGGAGAATTATATCCAGAATGACCTCCGTGGCTAGGGTAGGTGTGGATCCTAAAACTCCAATTATAAACAAACAGGCAAGTCTCTGGGGTTTGTCAAGCTTTCACAAATCATCACACTATAAGCGGTGTAAATGATTATTGGTCTGGTAAAGCCAATACATGATAAGATTTTTTAGTCTCCAAGTTGATCCAAAGGACCTTCTGAACACCCACAGACATGCTCTGGACATCCTCACTTATACTTTTAACTACACAAATCTTTCAAAAGAACACCCAAGGTTCAATATAAAAATGTCATGTATGAAGCTAAGAATGAGCTAAATAAACATTTTCCAAACAATTATTGGTAATTTTGTTGTTTTGGAAACTTGAATACCGTTTTGATTCAAATTTATAAAATCATTTTGTCAATCTACGTATTTGGCATAAAAGCATCTTTTTAAAAACCTAATATCGTTTATTGTACGATTAAAATACACTGGTCAACACTTATTACATCAACTAATAATATCATTAGTTTCAAAACCGTATAATATCGTTATTAAAGAACCGATTTCAAAAAACTTTTTTTCGGTTGAGAAAACGTTTCTTCTTATTTTTCAAGAAGTTCATAACTAACATATTGGGAGTCTTAATGTGCCATTCCTTATTCCTTAACTAGTAAGGGATGCCTGATTTCTGATTGAGCAATTATAAATTTTATGTATGGATGTTGCTGATTTAGATAATCAAGAAACAAGGGGAAATTTTCTCTGCCATGAGGCCATATGATTAAAGTGTCAACTACATATCTGAACCACGATTTTGCTTCAACGGAAGCGACGCTAAGGCTTCATCCTTAAAACCTTCTATGAAGATATTTGCAACCACAGGTGACAGCGGAGATTCCATGGCTGTTCTCGAAGTTTGCTTGTATAACAAATATATTTATGTAATATGTACTTCTACCAGAATTAAAACTATACTGTCAAGTTTATTATGGGCAAATAGATTTGATTGTAATTGAATTGTTAATATTATATTCGTAAATATTTAGAATTTCTGCTTTATGACTACCCTTTTCCTATAAAATTATTAGGAACATTTGAAAGATATTTATCACTCAGCGTTCCGATCTCGTAAAGTTCCCTAAAGATGTCTCGTGGAATCCAAGGCGAAACGTCGGAAAGTAATTACACATTGATATAATTCTCAAGAATAAGATTCCTTAATAAAGTTGAGCCGTTAGAACTACCATTTTATTATAATTGGATACAAATATATTTACGTAAAGTTCCTATTAGTTTTAGTTTTTACGACCTAACATCACCTGCATATAGTAGATTTTTTTGCTAACTTTAGTCAAAAATTACAAAATAACAAATTTATGCAATTTTATCTCAAAAAAGGTACAATAAAAATTGTAAGTGTTTAATTTTTTTACTTAATTGCGCTCTGAGGTGAATGGCACAAGTAAACCAAATTTAATTGGACATAAAAGTTCGATTTCATCAATTTATATAACACTCCAAAGAAAATAAATAGAAACGTTTAATGCATATTGCAGGAAGAAGCTTCATTTTGTTAATTTAAAACACCTTAAAAACTAAGCAACTTGAAAAATATGTTTATACAAACTTTTTATGTTATTATGAGCCAAATAATGCAAATTTTCCTTTGCTTTGTGTGCTTAAAATGCATACTCCTGATGTAATAAAACTTCTAACAACGTGAATTGTTTTATTCATTTTTAGGCTGTAAATCATCAGGAACACCCTCCTGTCAATCCATATATAACGCTGTTGCTGTCTCAGTATGGCCGCTATCTTCCGATACACGCTCTAGGAACCAAAGGAATATACTATTATGCAGCAGCAAATAACTATCATAATAACAAGCCCTTTGGATCATATAAAGTTTATGAAAGTACATGATAAGGACGATGATAGTTTTGGAGACAGTTATTTTGCTTTATTGTCAAAAAATATTTTGGTATCATAGAAACTGGAATTATTAAGATCAATTTCAATAAATGATATAAAATACATAATAGCCCAATGAAATTTGGTTTTAACTTTCAAAAAATTCCAATCAACTTTAGATCTTTACTTTGAAGTTCTAAACTTATCCTAAAAAGTACCTTAAATTTGAGCAATGTGTTGTTATTTAAACAAAATTGCTTAATAATGAGTTAAAACCTGTAGACTGGAGAGGGACGATGAAATTAAATAGATTGGAATACCCTCAAAACCTTTGTAGCGGTTCCCTACTTGTGGTTAAATTATATATTTTATTTCATAAGGTATCGTTCTATTTCCCGGACTCACCAAATTCCAGCCTCGGCTTTTTCCTTGCCTCGGCTAAAAACATCTAACTCGTACTGCAATAAGCCAGTTCCCGGCGTAACATAAACAACTATTGTAACTGTACTAAAGGCTGTAATGCGAGTTACAATTGCAGAAAAGTTGGTCTCCGCTGTTTTTCAGTTCGCGGGCGTTGTCAATAAGGCAATAGACCCAATAAATTCCTTAGTTCAAGAAAAGGTATGAGTAACAGATGCATGAAATCATTGAATAAGATGAGGAAGTTCTAGTATAAACAAATTTGAATACATATGCCTATTAATTCAAACTGTTTTTTTTTATTATATGACGATGTGAATTAGGCCTATAGGCCAAAAATATCGGTAAAATGGCATTTACCCGAAACTTTCCCGGTCACGAATTCCACCACACTCACTCAATACAGTTTATATATTATTATTATTTGGTAATAACTTTGTATGTATTTTATAAGTTTAAAAGTACAGTTTGATCTATAGAGAAATCCCAGATATTTTAGTAAACATAGTTATAACCCTTTTTACAGGACATTTCTTATTCCATTCATCAAGAAAAGTAAAATAATAATGCAATTTTAGTTTCAAATAACTTCATGGATACAAAAACTGTCTAATGTGGGTGTGGCAAAATTGAAGTTGATTGCTATTTTTTCTGAATTGATCATACTTGTAGTTTGTTGCGGTGATGTCGAAAAGAAAACGTATATCTCAGATAAGAAGAAGATAAAAAACAATAAATTCTAGGAACTTTTTTGTATAGAATTTTATAAACTACAATTTTCCTTTTAACTACTGATATTTTTCAAAATAAATGTATAAATCTAGAATTCACTCACAAAACAACAAAAAAAACGTGGATTGATACTTTTTGGGATATGCTATAGCATGGTCTCATTTTGTTCGAGGTTTTGCCGCTAATTTTATTAGACTCTAATATAATAAAATAAATATAATATAAATTTAATATTGTATACCATATTTTTTGAATATTTAAAATTAAAATAAATTCTAATATAAATATTAGATGCAAAAATATTTGTGTTTATTTATTGAAAGCATCCCTATTTTTAAAAATATTTAGAATCAACAGCCAAAGTTATGGTACGAGCGGGGATCGAAACCACCCCTCTGGATCACTGGTCAGTTGCTCTAACCATTGAGCTATCGTACCACTAATAAGCAATTCGTTAGAACTTGTACATATATTTAAACCCACCAGTATCATAACCATTGTTGATCCTGCCAAGTATTCTAGCCTTATGGCCCGGCGTTTCTGACAATTTATAATTTTTATGTTATGCCCGTATAAGCCAAATTTTGAATAGAATCTAAGTATTTTATCAGTTTGTGACTGTGAAATATTTTTTTTAAAAATATTTAATTAAAAGGGAAAGTTATGGTACGAGTTTGAACATGTACCATCGTCACCAAATGTAACTGGGGCAGCATCATATAACCTCTGGAACCGTTATATGATTTTTCTTGTCAAATATTTGTCAAATTACGAATTTTAGATTAAAGACAATGAGTTTATGCAGTATTTGTTGTTCTTATTTCTTATTTAATTTTTATTTTCTATATAAACCATCTCCGAATCCTCAATTTAATTTAATTTTTATTTTATTTTACCTGCTGTATAAACCCACCTTTAGTATCACTCATGAAAAGTAATCCAATCCCACATTTTTATGCTTTTCGACCAACAAAATTTTTAAAATTAAAATTGAAATAAAACTCATGATTACCAGTATTTTTGCTGTAAAATTAAGAAATATATTTCACAAATATAACCTAACCATAAACTTTCACAAAAAATTAGACCTAGTTCTATTTAATTTTTAACTAATAACCATTAACTAAATCTTAAATAAATAACTTAATATTTTGTCATGGAACCATTATGTTCGATAAAGCTGCGCAATCTTTGAGGCATGCTTCGGACCAAGTCAAGTATATTCAAGAGTTATTTCTTTACAAGCTCGAACGATTGATTGTCGAAGATCATCTTGATTATGAGGCCGAAGTTCTTCCTTATGAATCTGTTTGGTCGTTTGCACCCAGACGTTTTCAACTGCATTCAATTCAAGGTAAGGCTTCGATATTATGATTTCGTAATATATTTTGCACTACTCTAGCTCTATATATATGGCAATTATCATGTTGAAATACAAAGCTGTCTTTAAAAACTGGCCTCACAGAAGGTAATGTGTTAACATCTGCATTAAGCCTTCCTTCAATCACTACACACACTCCTGGACCCCTGATACTTATCCAACTCCAAATGTTTAAAGAAAAACGACCACTCTCAACTACTATAACCTACCTCATCCCAACAGATCTATACACGCACAGTGTTCTATTATGACATGATTGAAAAGTTGTCTTAAAATACCACATTCTCCCAGGAAAATAACTTGATTTTCATATTATTAACTTGCAAATTCCAACCTTCTTTGCCTACTAAATTCTGTAAGGAATATTTTATTAGAAGCAGCACGATTCCTTACGTTTGATAACCGTATTATTCTTCTTGCAGTATTTGTAGAACCTGGGAAATTGATTTCTTCTTTAGCCTTTACTGCTGTTTGAAAAGGATTGTTTCTAAGGAACTGCACCAATTTATGGTCTTGATTCGGTGTTGAAACTTTTGGACGTCCCGCCTTTGGTCTCTCAATGATACGACCATATTTTTCAATTTTTTGCTTGGCTAAGAAAACGATGTTTTTGCTTACGTGCGCTTCTGCTGCAATTTCTCTTTTTTTCCATCCCGAAGTCGAGTAAAAATTATTGACTTTTGTTCCTCCGTTAGCTTTGGCATGATGTATAAAATGTGGACAAATTAGGTATTTGCTTCAAATGGATAAATACTGGTTTCAAATCAAAAGCAAAAGACAGCGTCAAATTAAAAAAAAATGACTTTGACATTCCAATCCTAGGTTAACTTTGACATTGCCATTCTAGGTTAACTTGGAATAATAGTTCAGGAGGGTAAAATGGGTAATTTTTGTCCCAGTTACTTTTGGTGACGATGGTACAAGTTCTAACGAATTGCTTATCAGTGGTTCGATAGCGCGATTGGTTAGAGTAATAGGCTAGAGATCTAGAAGTGCGGGTTCGATCCCAGCTCGTACCATAGCTTTTGCTGTTGATTATAAATATTTCTGAAAATATATTTCACAGTTTAAAAACAAACTGATAAAATACTTCTATTCAACATTCCTTATTTTTCGTTATTTTGGTGCACATACTGGATCTTGTACAAGTTTACCTTCTAGTCACCCTTAGCGACGTTACTGTTTGACAACTTGTCATAATACCTGTAACGTATGTTGGTTTAAATTAAGTTAGATCTTTAAGACTTTTTAATAATACTATGCATATTTATTGGTGGTGTGCAATATTGTTTAGGATATTTTTGCCATGCGTTATTGCCAGTGGTAAAGTATCGCTTCATTTTACATTTTAAACATAGTTTATCTCTACTGTACACTAATATATATCACGATGTTTGCAGGCATCGTAGGAATTAATAATCAATGGACATATAAAAAATTAAACTTTTCAATAATACATTTTTTAGTCTTCATTTTCAAAGTTGGTCATTGAATCAATTAAACCTGGTTCCAGATTATTATCCATAATCCAAAACATATTCCTGGTACTTTATTTGAAATTCACGCTATAAAAATAGTAAATTTAAACAAAAATTAACATTTACTTACTTGAGCATGGCCTATTTTGAATGTTTTCATATACATTTATGGATGTTAAGGAGCTAATTGTATGTAGCGAAAATTTACATTACTAGACCTTCTGTAAGTTAAAAAACTTAAGATTTCAAAACGAAGGGTAGTCCGCAGGTGCATTTTGGTGTACATATTTGGGGTAATAAAGGTATTATTAAAGGAATTAGTAGGTATTATTAGGGTATTATAGATATTATATAGTTTATTAAAGGTATTATTCAAATTTTTATGGATATTATTAGAGGTATTAGAGGTATTAGTTGTAGTAATAGAGGTTTTAGTTGGTGTATTAGTTGACTAGTAGGTATTAATGGAGGTATTAAAGGTTTTATATCAAATATTAAATACATTGTAAAGCTATTATTTATTATATATTGTAAAGCTATTATTTCTGCTTATTGGCTCTAGCTACTATCCATTTAGAGAATATATTTTTTGTTAAAGAAAATTCGTTTTCCCGTAGCAAATTCAGTTTATTATAGAGATAGGAGGGGAACCTGAAAATGCAAGATATTGAATTTCACTTTGCCTCTCTAAAATGAAGACGGCTAGGAAAAACTTGTTTGAGGCTTCTTTGCTTTCACAAAAAAGTATCACAGTGTTGCGAAAACCGCATCTCTTTATATTCAGTAATAAGGGAGATGACTCGTAAAACCATCAAAATTCAGATACTCTGTACAGGGTGGCCCACGTAAGATAACCCAGTACCTTATCTGAAAAACTATAAAAGTTATGGAAAAAGCTAAATACAAAAGTCTATTGTTGGAAAACGAAATTTTATTTTATACTATTTTTGTATATACTGGGTGAGTCGTTTTTCTTGGGTCAGTATCAACTTCGAAATTTTAAACGGGACACCCTATATATATTTTTACATTTTTAAATTCTATAATGAATTCTAATTATTATTTCATGTAACATATCCTATACCCAATTTCATTTGCTTTGTGATACTGGCATTTGAAATTTGACATTTAAAGTAATTTAGAATCTAAACGGTTTGATTTATAACAAAACGGTTTGCAGTTAAACCGGAAGTTCAAAAAGTGCCTAAAGAGCCCGCGGCGCGGGAGAAGGCTACTAGGGGGCTCCCAAATTAAACAGGGTATTCGAATAATAAATTTTTTCATAGTTAAAAAAAATCACGGATTTCGCAATTTTGCAACCATCGGATACATTGGAAATGATAATAATAACATAACGTAATATATAAACCCTATGAAACATTTGGAAATTACAGTACTTAATGCGTATTTAGATATAATAGTAAGTCAACTAGGCAAAAGAATTACTGCGTTTAAAAAGGTTTATTCAACATTTTCAATTCTAAATCCTCAGATATTGGTTAAATTAAATGACTCAGATATTTTGGAAAAACCTGTGTTATTAGTGGAGAAATATTCAAATGATTTAACTTCTCAACTAGCAATTGAGCTAATTCAGATAAAATCAGTATTGTATAACAACATTAAAAACCTTAATACAACTGGTGAATTCGTAAACGACGGTTTCGAAAAAATTGAATTATTGTTAAGTGTAATACCAGAACTGTGTTCTGCATCCCAATTATTTCTTGTCCTTCCTGTAACCTCAGCCCAGTCGGAAAGATCATTTTTAAAGTTGAAATTAATTAAAAATCTCCTTAGGTCGAGCATGACTCAAAATCGTCTTAGTTCTCTAGCTCTTTTCTGAATAGAGCACGAAAGAGTTAGAGAAGTAAATATTGATGAATTAATTGATGAGTATTTATCTAGTCGGTACAAAAACAAAAAAGTCTAATCTACGGCCAAAGACAACGATTCTTGTAGTCTTTGTTTTTATTATTTTTTAGTTTCGCTTGAACCAGAATATAGTTATTATTTTTAAATATTAATGTTTGTTTTGTGTATATTAGTTTACCTATAGTTATTTTTTTTCTGATATGGTTTTTATTAATAAATTTATGACATTTTTTGTTTACTTATTGTTTTAGAGAAATTATGCCGGAGGGCCCTAAGAAAAGGGTCTTGGGGAGGGGTGGGGAGAGCGAAAAGCTCGGCAGGCCACTGCAAACAAAACAACCGATTTAATTCTACTCGATTTTGCGACGGCCTTGCTAGGCTAAATTTAAATTTCTATTCTTCGCTATATTGGCAACGCTACATATCTAGTCTTATATCTTCTATCCGAGCAACTATAGGGTGTTGTCGTTATACTTTGCTGATTTGTCTTTTGAAAAGTTATTTACGATAAAACTAGCCATTTTCGAAGATTGTTGAAAACACTTCTGAGGCACTTCACGTTACCGCCTTAGTCTCGACAGTAAATTATTATTTGCAGAACACGTAACAATCTAAAATAAAAAAAATAGTCATCATAGTCTCTCTTGCACTCATAGTCACTCGTGCTCCCGCCATCATATAGACATCGTATTTTACATTAACTTAATATATTAAAGGAGTAAACATATACAAATGATATCCGAATAAAAGTGAACAGTCCTTATAACGTCTATCTTTATAAAGATGGAAGTAAATTTTAATACGAAGGTCTTGTGAATTTTTATGGAGCATTCATAAATAGCGATAAAGCGATATAAATTGACATAGAATAAAAAAAAATTGGATTCTAAAGTCCTAGACTTATTTCGTACAATATACCCTATGCAGTTTTGCAGTTGTTTCTAAAATGTTTTAATTTAAAATGTATTTCTCATAGATATGTGTCCTTAAAATTATAAATCCACAGTGACTAAATTTATTATTGTCAATCTTGACATCACCTTTGCCTTAAATATGTAACCTAAAGAAAGGTAGCAAGTATCGTGTTTGCAAGCTGGGCACACATATCTTTGTGAAATAAAACTTAAATTCAAATATTGCAAAAAAGACTGTAAAACGGCATATCCTAAGAAACATGATCAAATCAGTTTGAATTTGAGCTTGCTTAAAAGTTGTTTCATAATGACGTTGAGAAATCCTATGGTTTTATCAATATCTTAGAAACAGAAAATTTTACTTCAAATCAATATTTACTTAAAACATTGTCTTTAAGATATCTATAAGATATTTATCATAAAACTATTTAACTTATAAATGCTTTTATTTTTAATTTAACTTTATGAGTTTCCGTATAAACACCACCTTAGACTTTCTTCCCTTGAAAATTCTATTAAGTTTAATATGTTTTAAGATCTCTTATACTGAGACATTAAGGTTTTATCTTATCTTTATGCGTATAATAGAGAGAATTCATAAATATTCTCATTAGTATAACAAGCCCTTGTTTTATTTTAAGATGTCTAAACAAAGACAAAATTTGTTAGCCGTGAATTTAATTATTTTAAGTTCGCGTTTTTATGTCGGAGAACTATGTGGCTGCAACTTAGAGTTTCAGCCACGCCACTGTAGAATAAATTTTCTTAAATCATATATAAAAATTATAAGCAAAAGCGGAGTTTACAAACGAAAAGTAAAAAGTACTTAAGCTTAAACAATTTAAATAATACATATTTTTGTATATCAATTTAGAAATAGTTTGTCACAATTAGATATCTTATAATTTCTATATAATATTAAGTAATCCGTCGAAAAAATTTAACGTTTCAAATAAAACTAATAGGTTTTAAGAAGGATTTATTGTGGGTTAGATAAAGTACATTTTTACTAGATGAAGAACTACAGTCTTCTGATAGCAAAAGTTAAGACCAAATAGTGTTAAAATAAATATGGCCATTTTATTTATACCAAACAAGGTATATTTAAACATCTATTTTGAAAAATGGAAATGTACATATAAATATTGTTAAAAAAAGTTTGTTTCGTAAGTGGCGTTTCTTTTAGCTAAGGTAAACATTCATTTTGTTAAAAAAAAATTCTTTCGGAAAAGCCAAAACTTTCAACAATACAAGTTATTTTCCAATTTAGTACTAATTTAGGAGGCTCCTGTGTTTTATATTCCTTAAATATTGATATTTAATTAGGGATATTTAGAGAACATGTCACTAAGAGCATTTTTATATTAAGATGTGGTAACTACCATTTTTTCTTTTGTTAATTCAAGTTACTTTCTCGTTTCCGCATTATTAGATTTCACAAATCATCCTTAAGAGTTTTTGAGTTTAACCAGATAACACTTAAATACATTAAAGCTGATTTAAGAGATATTTTATGTAAGGTAAGATAAAGAAAGGATAAATATACTTATGAATGGTTTTACTAATGCCATGCCTTATTTAAAAAAATGTACTTAAATGTATCTTAAAATAAGGCTTTTTTAGCTTTAAGACGAACTTAACAACCTCCTGAGGATTCTTTAAACTTTTTGGCTGATGATATTTATAATGAATCCATAAAATCCGTAAAATACAAGTAAACCTTCATTTTTAACATTTTCTTCCATATTTATATAAAAAGAAATTTTAAGGATTGTTCTATCTTATTTGAATATCCCTGTACATGGTATTTCGCTATAAGTTAACGCTCACCTACAGGGTTTAATTACAAAGATAAAGAGAAAGTGTAACTATGAAAGCTTCTTTCTGAATCTCCAGAATCCCATATGGAATAAAACAAATGACTATCGCAAAACAATTAAAAAATTCGACACCAAATTTTTTTTAATAGGGCACGTTGTATAATATATGTATTATTTCTATCCACGTCTTCTTGCTGATTATAAATATACTAGATTTGATACTTTAATCTTTATAAACTTCCGCGAAATTTAACAAAAACCATGCTATAAGAGGCAATATGTTAGAGAGAGACAGACAAAATACGTTCTGTTACATAGTGGAGTCAATTGGAATACATTGCTTCTTATGGCAGAGGTCTTTCACACATTTCTCGGGTATCTTTAAGTATAAAGGTATCAAAATTGGATATTTATAATCAGCAAGATGAGGCCCATTTGACGGATATATAATATGCAGTGTGTTCCATTCTAAAATTGACTATGACATGTTTTAACTGCTTTCCGATAAATCATTTGTTTTTGCTTTTTGTATTTTTTTTTAATGTAACCCTATACTCATTTTCATTGCCATCTGTTATTTACTGTACCAACTTTACTTTAATCTGAAAATATCAAGTTTTCATTTCACTTGGGTTTCGAGCTACAACACAGAGTTTTATGTAAAAAGTACACAATAAAATCATCAAAAGTTGCTGAACCCTGTTTTAACAAATATATTGTCATTTATATTGTACTTTTAGCTTGTTTTATACGTCCTACCATAACTTCCTACGTGTATATGGTGATGGGATGTTATATGCCCTTTTTCTCTATACCAAGTAGCAAGACTATGGCTCGTGATACTGGAACATACATGAAGTTATTAATAATTACCTGCCTATTTACCTGTACATGCGTATTTAGTTCCTATTTTGTACTATATTTTCCAAAAGATCGGGACTACGTGATAAAGGTAGGTTGTTATTTATTTCTCTCTAATTGCAAATATCATTAAATATATATATACAGTGTCATCAGTCGTGCGCATCACATGGATTTTTTTTGATAATTGGCCAGAGTAAAATTTGACAAATGGCAATAAAAAAGTTAGTCACGTGATTTATCCGACCAGTGAAACTTGACAGTCAAAAATTTGGAAATCATAGACGGAGATATCCGGAAAATATCGGAAATTGTGTATAATAAATTTTATTTTTTATTAATTACAATCATTGTTAAAGAGTATTAGACTCCTCATTACTTATAAACATATACAGGGTGTTAGTAAATAAGTGCGACAAACTTCAGAGGGTGATTCTGCATGAAAAGATAATAAGAGTTTGCTATATAAACGTATGTCCGCAAATGATTCGTTTTCCGAGATACGGGGTGTTAAAAGCTTTTGTTAAAATCTGACGATTTATTTATTGCTCTAGAGCCGGTCAAGATATGCCAATGAAATTTGGTAAGTTTTAAGAGGTAGTTATTGCGCATCTTTTGACATGCAATTAAAAATTTTATATTCATCATTGGCGCGCATACGGTAATGATCTCAATTTAAAAAAAAATAGTACGCCACTGAGACATTTCAAATTAAAAATCATTTTTGAATTCCTCGTTCAATTTGTGATAAAAAATCTCGTCGGCTTTTTTTCGTATGATGCGCGGTTTTTATGCCAAAAAATAAAAGATCTTCACTCGTATTTTTCATTTCTTTAATACATTATCAAGAACTATCTAATACAATAGTATTAAACCAGAACAATAACAGAAAATAGCGCTATAAAATTTTAAATAGGCGTAAAGCTACAACAAATGTTGATAATGATCTCCCTCAGACGTGACACAAGATTCAACTCTTCGCCTCATTGATTGTAGTATTCGCGCAAATATTCCTGGTGTATTTCTTATTGTCTCACAGCCGGCTATAATTCGATTCCTCAGGTCATCAACGTTTTCGACGGGCGTGGAATAAACTAATGACTTAAGAAAACCCCAAATCCAAAAATCTAGGGGATTTAAATCCGGCGATCGAGCAGGCCCATTTTCCGTACCTTTCCTTCCTCTCCAACCATTTCAATATACTAATCTAAGTGATTACATACATTAATGCTAAAATGGACTGGTCATGGACCATCATGCATAAACCATAAGTGTTGTCTCAGCTGTAGAGAAATTTCTTCAAGGAGAAAATTTAACTCTTCCTGTAGGAATTAATGTAAGATTCGCCTGTTAGTCGTTGTGGGAGGAAATATGGACCGATTAAATGATCATCAATTACCCCAAGGCAAACATTTATTGAAAACTGATGCTGAAAATGAGCTTCAAAGATTCCATGTGGATTTTCCTCAGCTCATAACTGATTGTTATGGAAAGTTCGTATATACTGTCGTTCAAAAGTAGCATCGTCAGTAAAGAAAACGTCATTTAAAAATTTTGGAATTTGAGCGCTTTGATGAAGAATCCATTGGCAAAAAAATAGGCGCGGAAAAAAGTCTCTAGGTAGTAGAGCTTGCACACGTTGAATATGAAACGGATACAATTGCTGTTCTTTAAGAATTTGATACAGTGAAGTTGCTTACATTCATATGATAGCAATTTTTCGAGTACTTGTTTCAGCTGACTCCGCAATTAACTCGAGAACTGCCTCTTCTAGTTGCACAGTTCGTACTTCTCGAGGGCGCCCGCAGTCAGCCCTTTGTTTCTTAAATGTACCATTTTCGAACTTTGGTGAAGACAAGCAAATATTGTGTGATAGAGTTCTTTTTGTCCTGGATACAACTCAGCATACAATCGTCGAGCTTGCCTAACATTTCCATTATTTCAACCATAAACAAAATGCATATCTGACAGTTCCGCATTTGTTAAGTTTTCCATTATTTTCAATAAAAATCTAGTACTTTTTAACAATAATGTTATTGCATGTATTTAACAGATAAATGTTGACAGTAGCCTAGTAGATAATGTATTAAAGAAATGAAAAATACGCGATAAGATGTTTTATTTTTCTGCATAAAAACCGCACCTCATACAAAAACAGACAAGAGTGATCTTTTGTCACAAATTGAACGAGAAATTTGAAAATGATTTTTAATTTGAAATGCCTCAGTGGCGTAAAATTTGTTTCTTTAAAAAAATTGAGATTACCCGTATGCACGTCAATGATGAATATAATTTTTTTATTGCATGTTACAAAATGCACAATAACTACCTCTTAAAACCCACCAAATTTCACTGGCCTACCTCGACCTGTTTTAGAGCGATAAATAGATCGTCAGATTTTAACAAAAACTTTAACACCCGGTATCTCGGAAAACGAATCATTTGGGGACATACATTGATATAGCAAACTGTCATTATTTTTTCATACAGAATCACCCACTGAAGTTTGTAGCACTTATTTACTAATTTATATCAAAAACTTTATAAAATAACTTAAGGATTCAATAGAACAAGACTGGAGATCTTAAAGTTTGGTTTGTTATCGCAAGTGCTTAAAGAGCTTATCATTAAATCTTATACAATAAGTTGCTTTTTAACAACAGAACTACTTTTTCAACACCCCTTCTGTTTATTGACAAAAGCATTTAGGATTCGCATTTTTAATTTTAAATATGAATTTGGATAAAAAATTTGTTGTAAAGAAAGTACTTCATAAATTAAAATCTAACGGCGATAGATCTGGAGATCTTACAGGACAATTCCACAGTATCCCCATTCGTCATCCACCGCTCAGTATATTCTACATCAAAAAAACTTACTCACGTTTCGGTTTTAGAAGAATAGTCTACTGCTAAAACTTATGTGGTATGACATTCTTAATTGCTAAGTAGCTAGGTGTAATACATAATTGGTTTTAGGATATCGAAGGCTATTTATAAATAACATCCAAGTCAGTATTGAACAGAATAGATTTAATGATGCGTTCCCCGCCATAAAAATGGAAAGTTTGAAGACAAGAAGAAAATATCTCTTTAAATAAACTCAAGAAAAATTAATTAAAAATTATTGAACTAAATTTCGGCTTCTTCCGGATATCTCCGGAATTAGTTGAAATTTTACAAAAGCACTAAATTGTACAATTTTGTCTCAAGTTGAACGACCTCGTATCTATTACGGTTTCCGAGATCCCATGGGTATACTCGAAATTGTCTCACCTTATAGAGTATATTAACAATACAATATAATGGCTGTTGTGTTAGGAAGAGAAAGGTTATGACTTTAAATATACGTAATTTTTCTGACTTTAACATTTTATTTCGTATTATCGTATATCAAACTTCTAGGGATGAGGGTAGTACCCTTGTTTGATCTTCCTATTCGTCTCTCATGTTCAGTGGCGTAGCTATAAATGTTGATACAATATCTATACTAAAAATGTATTTTTTATGTTTCAGCGTTGTAGTAGTCTTGAGGTTGTAATAAGGACAGTAGGAATTGTAAATTATGAAGGTCTGCCAATTCGTGATGCTCTTACATGGTGTGTTCCAGGTAAGAATTGATCCTTATTCATTGTTTGCTACATTCGAGAATTGAAATTTATTATTTAAGATTGCACTTAACAAAATTATGTCATTTCCCTTGTTGACAAGAAAAAAACCCGCTATGCTTTGTGTTTTGTCAATTTTACACATCTTTTTGAAGCACTTAAGAATAGTTAAACAGTTTTAAAGCTGATTTAAAGTTGATTATTAATAATCTAGCTTTGCACATGTTTTGTTATTTTCATTGCCCTATTTTAATCCGATTTTTTAATTTAATATAAGTACATTTTTTAAAACCTTTACATTTCAATATTCTTATATGTTATGAGATTTATTTGAATAAAGATATACAGGATTCCTCAAAAGTAAAAGAGTTTTGGGAGTTTTTCCTTGGCTACTAATAACACAAAAGAAATTTAGTATACATCAGAAATGTTACTTTTCCGAATTAGCTAAAAATACGGTGTTATTTCAGAACCGTTAATGCTTGTAACGTCTGGCATACTATATTTAGTATTCAAGAAACTAACTCAATCAACGGATGTTATATCAGCAACAACACAGATGGATGAAACGAGCCAAGTGAGTGAGATTAATCGCCAGAAATTACTACATATGATGGCAACTTCAGGTAAGTCATTTATTAACGTGGAAAACAATGCAAATGTGTTTTTTGGTCGGTTTTTTTAATACTTTTAAAAATATAAGTTATAAACGGTTATATTTAGTTCCATCGTCAAAATAATCACCCATTTTTGTACCACAAATGTGTACTTTCTCTTTAAGTTTCGTTTTTATCTTAAACGTTTACGAGATTTTCATTGTGTTCCAAGCGTTATCGCGATTCTCATTCATTTTGTTTGTGGGTCAAAATACAGTTTTTAAAATTTGATGTGGATGTTAACATTCCTGTAAAAAAATGTAAAATCAAAAACTTTTTTTCATCCAAAGACTGATCACTTTTCTTTATTTTTATGCTATTATGTAGAGGGTGTGCAGCAGTTAGTAAAAAACAAAACAATAAAGAAAGTAAACTCGCCCAGTTTTCAGACAACATGATTTTTTTTCAGAATTTTCGGTAATTTGTATGCCCTTATAGTATTATTCCGAAGAAAAGTGTAATAAATCAAAAGATTTTTAAAAATACATTATAATGAAATTTATTAATAAAGATATAGATCTTCTTGTAATAAATAAAGTAAATTCATTTTTCTCCACGAAATCCCGCGAAGAACTCTTTTCTTCGGAACCTTTAAATCAAGGATGTCCAAAATGCAGCTGCATGTCGACCCAGATCAGTGGTGCCAGAAGTTTTTTTGAGTTGGTATGAGATGTCCTCACGTTCATGTAACTCTACCGCTACAGACTAATTTCTATATACTGCCGCAAAAACATTGCGAAAAAAAGACGGCCAAAAAGGTCCTCATTTTCATCTAGGCCAAGTTGCGCGTTTACAATTTTGTTTCGAAGAAGAAATGTACTAGATTTTGGCACCTGTATGCTAGTGTACTATATTGTATAAAAAGGTACATCTAATACAGTTGTAGCAAACTGGCAACACTTCCCCCGATTCCGATGCTATTTTTTCGCAGTACACGAACTTTAAACACCACACTTATCAATCGCATCAAGTGATTACCGGAGTTCTACGTTTGACAAGTGACAACATAGCAATACTGGACTCATAGGACTGTATATTGCTCGCATTTTTTTATTAAAAATTTCAAGATAACGACTGGTGAAGAGATTTTCAAGAAAACAGTTAAATGGAAAAAGGAGTAGAGTAGTACAACTTTTAAAAAACCTTTTAAAGTTTATTCATCTCCAAAATCTGGTGACCAAAAAAAGAATGAAAACATTTTTCTTGAAAACTTACAAAATGAAAAATTTTATTTTTCACTTTTTTCCTAATTAAGATGTTCTTATGAGTACTTGTGTTGCACTTTTCTAGTTACATGATGTTAAGAAAGCAAAATACCTAAACCACTAAATAAAAAAATATAACAATTTATACTTTAAATTTCCACTATACTAAATAAAATAAACACATTACATGTTTCGCCAACACTGTGGTTTCTTCGGGTGATTCAATTAAAACGAAGGAACAAAATATTGTTTAACTGGTTTACAATGGGTTTTTCATATTTACCTAAATTAATGTTAACAAAAAAAATCGGTAAATTCGCCTTTGGCCACAGCTTCCCTCCAACAGAATTTCACTACGTATATATAATTTGGTAATAACTTTATACAAATCCTATAAATTCTAATTGATTTCATTATTTTCCTAAATAAAAAAAGATTTAATTCCAGGAACCCGAATTTTATATTTAAGCATTTGATTAGCCCCCCCCCCTATTTTATTTTACCATAAAGGATTAGCTATTTTATCCCCCTGTTTCACACTTAATTTTCGTATACATTTCAAGTCATTTTGATATGTAGTTTTTTTTTTCAAGTCATTTTGATATGTAGTAGTAGTAGTACTGAATTTTTTAAATATTTTATTAGGTCGCCATTTTGTTCCGCCAAAATGGCTTTCTACAAAAAATTTAACATTTTATCCATATATCACACTTCATTTTTGTTCAAATTATGAGATCCATCCGATAAGTAGTTTTTTATCAATGATTTTTTTTTACATTTTGCAAGGCCACCAATTTGTTCCTCCGTATTAGATTTTTACCAAAATATTACCGATCCATCCTTTTATTACCCTTGATTTTTACTAAAATTTGAAGTCTATCGAATAAGTAGTTTTTAAGCTATGCCGCGTATATAGGTTTATGAACCCTAAAACGCAAAGGTCTGCAAAAATCTGGGTGATTTTTTCACCATTACAATACTTCCCTCTTACGAGGGAAGTAAAAAATCGATAATTTTTTTTTACCCGGAACTCCCCTCGTTATGAATATTTCCTTTTTTTTTTAGAAATAGTGAAGTGTGACAAAATTTAATTCCGCACATAGTCTTTTAGTAACACATACTGTCTTTTGAAATTTTTTTATTGTTCCCGCATATTGGTTTCGTACCAATAGTTTGTCAGTTTCTACCTATGACACACCTGATTTTTGGACATAATTAAAAACAAACTGAATAAGTAGGTAGTTTTTACACTGATTTTTTATGACTCCATTTTGTGCCGTAATGTTGAATTCGGACCAGTTTATTCCTATATCACAGTTAATTTATATAAAAATTGTGAAATCAACTAAATAAGAAAATGTCTTTACGTTGATTTTTTTTATAATTTTTATTTTATCACCATTTTGTTACGCCATTTTGAATTCGTACCACAATTTTACTAGTTTATCTCTAAATCACACTTAATGCTTGCACAAAACTTGAAATTAATCTCTAACATGTAGTTTTTTCAGGCTGATTTTATAAATATGTTATTAAGCTCCATCTTCAATTTATACCAAAATGCTACCAGCTGATTCCTATGTAACACTTGCTTTTTGTGAAAAATGTGAGGTAATTTGGATAAGTAGTTTTCTAGTGATAATGTTTTTACATTTCTCCCGGCCTCCGTATTAAATATTTACTAAAATATTACCAGGGCATACTCTTAAGACCTCTATTTTTGACCAAGATTTGAAGTTAATCGGGTAAGTAGTTTTTTAGCTACGCCGCAGACAGATATACCGACAGACAGGCCGATGGAATTGAGAAAACGTGTTTTTGGCATCTAGAAACTCTAAAACTTTAGGCTATTTAAAACCATTGGCTTTAAAGTCAATAGTAAAATCTTGGATGGAAATTTTTTCAGGATTGCAAACATTTTATGTGACCTCCGACTTGTTCCGCCACCTTGATTTTATACCACAATTGTATCAGTTCATCTCTATATCACATTTAATTCTTGCACACAATTTATAATTAATCTAATAAGTTGTTTTTTCAGGCTGATTTTCTCAATAATTTATTAAGCCGCCATTTTGTGTCACCATATTGGATTCGTACTAAAATTTTACCAGTTTATTTCTAGGTAATATTTTACGTAGGTAGTCTTTTAGTAATAACTTTCTTAATATTTGTATAGCAGGAGTATGGAGTCTATTAAATCAAAGTACAGTGGTAAAAAAAGAACTTTAGTTTTTGCAAATATTAAAGGTTCCTGCGAGTCGACTAAACCGGCAAATATATCGAACGCAACAACATACAACGCGATGTATTTTTGTTTTTATGCGTTTTGCCGCCCAGTTCCTTCACACGACGCAGTCCAAGATCCGTACGTCCGATGTGTTATTATAATTAACTTTTATTTTCTAACTATATATAAAATGACATACGAATGCGAAATAAATAATTTGACAATAAAGGTATTTTTGTCTCGATAGGTATTGTATAACAAAACAAATTATATTAGAAATCTGTAATAAGTCGAAAAAGACTGGTTAACTCTAGTAATAACTTTTCCAGTTTTTGTTACTTCTATATAACTCTTCTCGTCATACTCATGTTTTCTGTTGCCATTTTCTTTCCAAACTTGTTCTGGATTGTAGATTAAAGTCAGATAAATAAGGTGGCCAAAATAATCTCCTTTATTTAAAAGTCATGGATTCTTCTAAGTATAATCGAATGCGGTCTTATCGTGCGGGTCCAAAGGTCACCAATATTATGAATCAAATCAGAAAACACAGTGAATACCAAAATGTTGTGTGATTCTTTTATCGAGCTATTAAATCTCGATGGGCTATTTACAAATATACAGGGAAAAAGAAAATAGTTTTTTTTTTTATTATATTTCGCAATATTATTAAAATAGTCATTTAATATTATTTTATATATTAAATACCGAGAGACTAAATAAGAAAATTCGCTAAATATGTATTTGGTTAAAATTTTTTGATTGGCAAAAACAAAAATACACAAAATGGCAAGCGCCTTAATAAAGTCGGAAGGCGGTTCGAATCAGTGGAACAATCAGGATATGTTCTGTTTATACAGCCACTTAATGAAAGTGACATTTTTTTATCACCATAAATTATGAGCCCCGCTTGACATAAAAATCTAACCACTTATACAGTGCCATTTATTTAAATGCCAGCCACGCCTGTGCAAAGAAAACTTTTTTTTTTGTATTGTGATAACACAAATATTTTATTTTGCAAAAATATTAAAAGTATATATATATATATATATATATATATATATATATATATATATATATATATATATATATATATATATAAGAAGCAAGGGAAACAGTGCTTCCCCAAAAAAAAAATACAAAACATGTTCTTAAATGTAATTTTTGAAATAGGAAACCATTAATTTAGTTTATACTAAAAAAGCTTAAATATTATCTTAATTATCAAGCCCATAATAAATGCGGCCTTGACTCCGACCGAGCCACAATAGAAATCGAATAGAACCTGTGCGGGCCGCTAGCTTCTCTGCAGCCAAGTCCTGTATGCTTGATTTCTTGTTAATCGAGCCAAAGGTTATTGAACTTTCCACCGGCTGTTTGCAATTTTTGCATTTCAGTCGCGTGCTTTAAGTGAGGGCGGAAGCTATCGTTGGTTCTTTGTTTAAACGGCTATACGTGTGCTGTGTGATACGTACGTCACGTCGGGCATAATGCGATATGGAAGACAATCATGCGGACGTGGATATGCAAATACCGTCAACTTCGGCTGTCGGTAATAACGTTGAAAATGTTGGAGAATTTAGTAAGAAAAGTGTGTGTGAATGTGTGGTGTGTGTCTTAATATAAAGAGAATTTCATAAACTTTAAATAATTTCCAAAGGAAGGGCAAAACCGCCTATGAAAAATTTAACCACAAAAATGAAAAGAACAATTTCCATAAAGGGTGTGAAAATATAAGTAAATTATTTTGTTGGCCATGTTTACTTTTTGAAAATGAAAAAGGTCTCTGGAATAAAACTGGTTTGTCCTATTTAAACAATTTCCATAAAGCTGTAAAAAGATACATTATGTCCAAAGCGCATTAGCAGGCCCACACACACCCTTAATAAACAGTTAGAAATTAGTCACCGCCAACACAATAAACTAGTCGATAAAAAAAGGCAAATATTAAGAAGACTTATCGATGTTGTTTGTTTTCTCCGACAGCACGAATTGGGATTTAGAGGTCATGACGAAACAAGGGTTTCTTTAAATAAAGGAAATTTTCAAGATTTACTTAGTTTAATGGCTCAATATGATGATTGCTTAAAAAATCATTTAAAGCAGTCTAGCGTTTTTCGCGAAACGTCGAATCGAATTCAGAATGATTTAATTTCCCCTGTTGCAACCATTAATCTAAAAAGAATTAAGCAGGAGATTAGCGAGGCGCGGTTCATTGCTATTGTTCTGGACAAAACAACTGATATCACTGATTTTAGCCAATTATCTATAGTAATACGCTACGTTAAAATAGGCGGAAGTGTTCTAGAGCGATTTTTAGATTTTAAGAATGTATCCGAAAATCGTACAGCAGATGCATTAAACACCGTAGTTTATAACGTTACTAAAGAAATTAATGGAGAGAAAAATTAGTTGCTCAAAACTATGACGGAGCTGCAGTGATGTCAGGACGATTAGGGGGTCTGCAAGCTAAAGTTCGAGAAACTTTCCCAAGTGCTGTGTTTGTCCATTGTTTTGCTCATAAATTAGATTTAGTTTTATCCCAGTCTATCAATCACATTAAAGAGTGTAAAGTATTTTTCGTTACTTTAAGTGGCATGGTTGCTTTTTTTCCAAGTCAACAAAACGTACACAGGCTTTGGATTCCATTGTACACAAACGATTGCCCAAAGTAGCTCCTACTAGATGGAACAATAATGGAAGACTTGTGTTACAGTATCTGAAAATCGTGAACCACTGATTGAACCATTTGAGAATATAATAGAAAATAATGAAACATGGGACTCAGAAGCAATAAATAGTTCGAGGGGGTTTTTGGATTGTTTGAAAGGAGATTTTAATTTCAGTTATTTGTTGAACATATTTTCAGAAATATTTACATTCTCGGACAATGTTTTTAATATATTACAAACTAAAACAAATGATATTGCTTTTTGCCTAAAAAAAGTGGATGATTTTAAGTCCATGTTAAGCCAAAAAAGAGATGACTTTGGCCTATTTTGGGAGAAAACGATGACGTTAAATGTAGAGCCACAAGCCAAGCGTCTTCGAACAGACAAGGTCGGAGATGTTCAAACATCATACAGACGCATCTTTTATGAAATAATCGATCAAATTCAGCAACAAATAAACTATAGATTTAACGGTTTAGATGATTTTAAATTCCTTGAGCTCTGCAATTTTAATGCATTTAAAGGAAAAACTTTTCCATAAGATGCGTTTAAATCTCTTCTTGTTCATTATAGCCAGTTCTTCGACCGAGTGTTACTGCGATCTGAACTAAAAGTGATTTACGAAACTGATGACATTAGCGCAAAAATCACGCTAAGGAGCTAATGCAATTTTTAAAAGACAAGGTGCGGGAAGATTCCTACACCGAGGTGTCGAAATTGTGTGAATTAGTATTGACAATACCTGCCGCAAGTTCATCAGTAGAACGCAATTTTTCAAAACTTAAACGAATAAAAAATTTCGTGATAAATTCAACGGGGCCGCAGAGACTTTCGCATACATCGCTGTTGTCCATTGAAAATAAACTTCTCCAAAATATGCCGGAGCATCGACGTTTTTATGATGACGTCATTGACGAATTTGCAAAAAATTATCGAAAAATCGAACTACATTACAAATAGGTAAGTTTCTAAAAATTGCTTCCCTTTCTGAAAATTTCGCCGCACGCCCCTGATATATGTATATATATATATATATATATATATATATATATATATATATATATATATATATATATATATATATATATATATATATATTTTTCTTAAAGCGATTAGCCCCGATATATCACGGTTTAAAATTGGAACAAGTATTCTATAATTATTTATTTATTGCCTACAAAATTACAAATGTACTAAAAAAGTAAGCAAAAAAATGGTGTCAAATCTAATAAAAAAATGTTTAAATTAAAATTCACTGGCTAATATTCAGGAGCCAGTGGCAAAAGCTATGAGAATCAGTATAAAGAATGTACAGAAACTTGTGCATGAAAAAAAAAATTTACTTCCGAGAATATTAAGAAATGTACACAAAAAAATCCAAAGGCAAAAGACTTAAGTTACAATGCAAAAATGGATATTCATAATGCAATTTATGTTTTATACACGTCAAAGACTAATATAATCCTTCAGAAACTTTTTAATAGTATAGACTAAAAAATATCATCATCACTTAAAAAGTCCTCATCTTCTGAGCCGTCCTTAAATGGCGCAATAATCATTGGTGCTATTTCGACATCTAGAACTCGTTCTCTATTCTACCAATCCCGTATTAATTTCTCCGTATGTTCCACAGATTTGTTCCAGTACTCCGGCGTAATATAATTTAATGAATCTTGCCAAACAATTTGCACTTCATCTGATATAAGACCATCGTTCACGTGTTTTTCGTAATATGATTTTGACCCAGCCCTTATGAATTCTATTGCATTAAACTGGCAATGGTATGGCGGGAGTCGTAAAACCTCATGTCCATTTTCCCGTAATATTTCTTCTACGGCATATATTGTTGGTTTTTTAATAGATGTTGCCATTAAAAGAAGTTCTAGTTTCAGCATATTGGGTAAAGGATTTTGTTTTTGTTTTATTAGCCACATATCACTTTTCTTCCAGGATGAAATAGTTTGTTTATTTAAGATTCTTGAATGATAAAATGCATTGTTCTTTTAACCACTTTTGAAACAGTTGACAGTTCCTATTATCATGGTAGTCTATACTTTTGGATGTTGAAGAAAACAGTAAACTTGCACCTGGGAGAAATCATTCCCGTCCCACATCCCTTTTTTCTCTTGACACTTTTTACAGATTCCTCCTGCCAAGATTTCGAACCACCAGAAAATATCCAAGTCTCGTCTAAAAATACCACTTTTCTAAATTTTAAATTAACATTTACTTTTTTTAAAAACTCGATACGCTGACTTGATATATGTGGCAACTCGCATAAAAATCTTCAATTACAGTCATTTTTATATCGAAAACCCAACATTTTTATTAATTTTCAAAACGATTTTAGTCCAATTTCCAATATGCCTCGATTTTTTAAAGCTTCTTTTAAAACTTAAAGGGTTATATTAGTTTTTGATGTGTATAAATCGTTAATTGCATTACGAACGTCTATTTTTACATTTCTTAATCTTCTTCGGCAGTAAATTATGCTTTTTTTCACGCACAATTTTCTGCACAGGCCTTATACCGATTCCCAGAGCTTTTGCTACTGTCTCCTGGATATTGGCGGGTGAATTTTCATTTTCGTAATATTTTATTAGATTTAATACCATTTTTTTCGCTTGTGGATGCAAAAAACCCGAAAATTGTTTTGTATTACTTATTTTGTCACTGCTGGTATTTATATGTTTATCCTCTTTTTTCATATGAAAATATCATAGGTCTATCTAATTCATCTTCCGGATTTTATGCGGAGAATATGATTACACGTAATAAAAGAAAAACAAACTTAAAAAGTTTGTCGTTGATAAATCGTATGACCCGCACGATAACACTGCTTTTGACTATAGTAGAGTTCCAGGTGCGAAACAATAATTCTTATTTAATTCTTCAGGAATTATTCTAATGAAACAATAAAAATTATTTTATAGCTAAAGGATTAATATGACGTATGACGCGCACGATAACACTGCTTTTGACTATACCTAAGGATAAACAATATTTGCTCAATTAGGCTGAACATAAATAAAGTTAACACTTATTTAGTTTGATAATAGTTGGTGTTGTGTGAATTTTTCCTGAATACTGCTGTGTGGTCGGTAACCATCCTATTCCTAAAATAAATAAAGGATATTCTGATAAATTAGATAATTAGTTTTTTAGCAATAATTTTTTTAACATTTTCCTGTCCATTATTTTGTTCTGCCATACTGGATTTTTATCACAGTGTTACCCAGGTAGATCCGACACGACCCTTAATTTTCAACCTAAATTTGCAATCGTTCGGGTAAGTAGTTTATTATATATGCCGTGGACTGACAGACAGGCAGACCGACAGAACTGAGGAAACATATTTTTTGGCAGTTAAAGACCCTAAAACGTGAATATGCATAAAATTCTGGGAGGGTAACGTTTCATGATTACAAACATTTTATTTGACCGCCATTTTGTTCCGCCATCTTGAATTCGTACTACATTTTTATCAGTTCATCTCTGTATCACACTTATTTCTTGCACACATTTTGAAATTAATCTAATAAATAGTATTTCAGGGTGATTTTTTAAATATTTTATTTATCCCCCGTTTTGTTTTGCCAATTTGGATTCGTACCAAAAATGTATCAGTTTATTCTTAGGTTATAGTCCATTTTTGTGCAATATTTCAGAAAATTTAGATAAGTAGTCTTTCAGTAATTATTTCTTTTTTAACGTCGTTTTGGTCCGCGATATTGGATTTTTACCTATATTAGTATCTCATTCCCATGTGACCCTGAAATTTTAACCGAAATTTGAAATAAATTAGGTGAGTAGCCACGAACATAGAGACAGACCAACAGACAGACATACGAAGGATTTGAGAGAAACATGTTTTTCGGCATTTAGGGACACTGAAACGTGGGGACTCGAAAAAATCTCGGAAAGTATTTTTTCACAATTACAATACTAATGATCGATATGTTTTTAAGACATTTTTTCATTTACACTTTTTAAATACATAAAAAGCATTATTATTTTTAAAGGGAAAAAGCTATAACAGCAGCGTTAGGACCAAAGAGATAGGAAAGACTCTGTAATCACTATCACTAATAACATACTCGGTATTTGCGACTAGCAGTCTACTCATAGAATAACCACTACGCTGTCAATTTCAACATTTGTCAGGTAGTCAGTATTTTCGTGAAATCAGTTATACTTAATCAGTATGGCAGATAACTTTTCTGAACAATTATTTTACATCGATACCACAGAAAAAAGCTATTTACTACTTGGACAAAAACGGAATTCGAATGGAGTAAAATAGTGATTTAAAATTGTTAGTGAAAAACTTGTGGTACAAGCCACACATAAGAATTTTTTTTAATAATATATACCATATTTGCATAAATAAAAATAAAGCTAGATGATTAGGCTTTGTGCATGAAAATAGTTTTTGAAGATTGATTGAACTTTTATTTTCCAACGAAATTTTAATGAATATCAATATTCAGTTGGAGTTTTGACAAATTAGCTTCTTTTGAGTTAAAGTCATAGTGACAAATTTTAATAAATACACCGATTTTCCAACTCCCGAAAATTTTAATATTTTTTTTTAGGCAAGTACCTGGCATGTTTTATGCTTTGTTTCACTGCATCACTAAAAGCTAGTGTATTTGGTGCCATATACTACGTAACGTTTCTCGCTGTAATAACTTACTGGTCATGCAACAAGTCCTTAGGAAAAGCTTTTGCACGAATTCTGATTGCCTTGGTGCCCATAGTTTATACGCAAATTACTGTTATATTCCTGTACCAATTGCAATACTTTCAGGATAGTAAAGAAATCGACACTAGTACCCTTTGGGGTCGGTAAGTACCTAATGCCATACAAGCTTTATTACCTGCTTTAAAAAGTGGGGCCAAGGTTTTCTTACTATATCTCCGCAGAGCCCTAGGTATATATGTTCCGTAGAAACAGCCATACACAAACAGCTTCACGTAATATAATGAAAAAAATAAGTTGTTGGACTCCCTCCAATCATGGGCGACATTTGGAGTAGGCAAGAGGACGCAAATAAATTTGTATTTTGCAATATCTGGAAAATTAATTTTAGCACAGTTTTATTTCATTTTTAGGTCTTTGAGAATTGCTTTAATGTAACCAAATGCTAACCCTCTACAAGTTCAAAAAATTGTTGCATAAAAAGTTTGCCAAAAGGTTATGACTCACGTTTTTTATATTGTAAAATGGAAGTAGATACCCTATGAAGGCGCAAATATCTTTAAGAGGATTCTTTTAATATTTGAATAGGTATTTTCGCGTCACCTAAATGCGACAACATAGCACGCGTGGCGGCAGAAACCGTCAAATTTTGGTACCACAGGCAATCGATAACAACATCTTCCCGAAAAATATTGAAACTGTCGAAATTGACATATAATAGGTTACTATGCCCCCAGAATATAGAATGGTTAATTACGGTTAGCGGCCTTGCTTTTAAAGAGAACAGTTACTCGTTTTGAACTGAGAATATAAGATATTTTTATTACTTGGTTTTTTATCAAATAAAATCTTTGTTAGACATAAAAAATAAAATAAATAACATAAGGAAACGTCAAAACCGCGAAAACTGAACGAAATACACGTACTCAAAATCATTGTCCACAAAGCACTGAAATAGTTATTGACTCAACAGAAATTGTGTATAACCGTGTTATAATAAATATTTAGACAATCATTTGAATATATTACTAGTATGAGTCACTGGTTGAAATAAAGGGTATGCTTTTATGAAATAACGAATGCTCCCTAAAACTATCTTGAGCGGTATTCTACAAAGTTAATTTGTACTCTTTTCTCTAGGCCTAGCTTGGTACCAACTTTTAACGTAAAAAGTGAGAAACAAAATCGAAACGTAAAATAGAACTGGGTTATAATTTTAGCGATTGAAATAAATGTAATTTATATTTTAAAAAACTCTGCAACAAAATTCAAAGAAAACCCTCCACAAACCAATGGTTGGCTTAGTCAATTTGATACGGACGAGCCAAATACGCGGATAAAAACCTTGTGTTTGTGTAATGAATAAAAAATCACGAGCCAAACCCCAACTGATAAAAACTTCGAGATTTGTTCCATTAACAAGACGACTGGATTAAGCCAATTTAATCGGATCATCAAGTCTGTGAATCAGAAAAATCTAGCAAAACTATGACACTTTTAGTCTGGCCGAGTTTAGTTTGCCAACAAAATCGTACGGGTTGAATCAGTTTAATTTATCATCCTCTGGTGTATGGGGGGGGCTAAACCTGAAAAACATGCAAAGCAAAATACCGTTTGAAGTAAACGTTTTCGTCGTGTTTTGCCTTATGTACAGCAAATATTTCAATATATGTTCGAAATTACGTAACTTCAAAATGACAAAAACAGACTTTAAATTTGAAGGGAAATATCTTAAATTAACACACAAAGTTTAAATTCAATTTGCAAATATAAAATGTGTGAAGTTCTTTTTAGCTAGATATGATTATTATTCGGTAAATTCGACAGTATAAGTGATAAAAGAGTTTTTATTAAGCTAAGGTTTATAATCGTATTATGTAAATGTAAAAAATGAACGTGAAAACATCACGAAAAAAAATGGTCCATACCGTTTTTTACCTAGACATGAATGATAATTTCTGATATCGTCCGCTCGAAAGCTAAAGGTTAATTTTCTCCATCTCCTGTCAAGAGAAACTTCTAAAAATTGTAGTGAAAGCGTCGGAGGATTAAATATACAATAACTCTGCCAAAAATTCTTATTTCTTTGATATTTAAAAATGGCTTTGAAAGCAGGCTACAAAATGTGATAAATAATTTTTACTTGTAATCTTTCCAAAATATAGAGAATATATTTGATTTTTGTTTTACTTCCCTTGTAAAGGCCAGTTATTGTAATCGAGAAAAATCACCCTCCCAGGTTTTTACAGATCTTCACGTTTTGGGATCTCTGGATACCAAAAAACATGTTTTCTACATTTCGTCGGTCTGTCTGTCTGTCTCTCTGTTCGATGCATCGCTAAAAAATTATTGACTCCAAATTTTAGTCAAAAATTAAGAGCCATATGGGGATGACCTGAAAACATTTTGGTAAAATCCAATACGGCCGAAAAAATTAGGGCCTAGTGAAATGTTGAAAAATAATTCCTAGAAGACTATTTATCTAATTTACCTCAAATTTTGCACAAAAATCAAGTATTGCCTAGGAACAAATTCGTTAAATTTTGATGCGAATCCAAGAAGGCAAGGATTTTACAGATCTTCATGTTCTATGGTCCCTAGATATCAAACAACTTATTTTCTCAGTTCCATCGGTCTGCCGGTCTGTGTGTCAGTTTGCGGCATAGCTAACTACTTACCCGATTAACTTTTAGGGCTTATATGGGAATGACCTGGCAGCATTTTGGTAAAAATCCAATATGGCGGCTTAGTGAAATGTTAAAAAAATTATTCCCAAAAACTAATTATTCACTTTACCCTAAATTTTGCACAAACATCAACTATTACAAGAAAATGAGCTAGCAACATGTTAGTACGAACCCCAGGGTGGTAAAACAAAATGGCGGGCTAACGAAATTTTTAAAAAATCACCCTGAAAAAATGTTTATTGTTTTTCAAAATTTCGTGCAAGAATCATGTGATGTGATATAAAAACTGAAATTATGGTACGAATTTAAGATGTAGAAACACAATGGCGACCAAATATGTGTGTGTTACTAAATGACTATGTGCGGAAGTAAATTCACTATTCCTAATAAAAGGACAGATTCATAACGGGGGATATATTTTTCTATAAATCTATATATAATTTTTTATATACAATTATTTATTCCATTCGCCGGTACGGTGATATCTTATCTTCCTTAAAGGGCCTGAAACAAGAAAAGTTAATTAAAAACTTCGCTTTCTTTATGCTGTGAATAAACATTATCTTTGATCATTTCAATGTTTCACACTTTCCCGGGGTTTTCGAATATCTCATGATAAATGGCAAATATACACCTCATTATTAGAAAGCTTGAAATGTTTATTTTTTAATGAGTGTTATTTTTTTAGAAGGGTTCCTGTTTTTTTTTGAGAATCCTAAATATGTCACAGTTGTCAAAAACGGACTATTTTCTTAAAATTTTCTTCTCAAGGTTTGCCCTCGGGCGTAACTCTACAGATATTAGACTATTATTATACCGCTAAATTCAGCGTTGACTATAAAAATATGACTATGACAGGGTAACTGTGGTAAATGGCGGCCCCCTAAGGTATTTTTGCAGTTTCAGCACTTTAGGTGATAAAGAGGTCCAGTTCGGGTAGAAAAATTAAAATATGAGTATACAAAGAATGTATTTATTTTATTTTTCTAAAAGACAAGGTTAAACACCGATTTAGTAACAAAAATTGAAATTGCCGAAATGATCACATGGGGGGGTAATGGCAGCCATGACGATATTACCCGTCAGTCACAGTCTTCACAAATAAACTATTTTTCTCATCATTTATGCATGTCTTGCGCACTCAGAGTCCACAACTACTAAGCCATATTCTAGTTTTTCCGAACTCATCACAAAATATTGATTTCACTTTCGGTTTCATCTGATATTTGTCGGAGAAGTCATCATTATCAACTGAAAACACCTTTGAATAAGACTTTTTACACTTTTTTGAGACGGGATACAGGATCTACAATACTCTTGCTTTCTTTGCTCTCACAGTTTTGAGTTTTTGTTAAGACATTTTCACCCAAAACTCGTTTAACCTGTTTTGCTTCTTCATAATTTCTAATTCTTGCTTTATTCTGCTGTTCTCTCTTTTTATTTTCTTTTTCCTTAAGTTAATCCTTGTTTAGGTTTGACGTAAAAATTTCCGTGTGCTGCATATTTAGCAAATCGATGAGGGAAACTTCATTTTTGTTGTTCTCTTGGTTTTCATCTGTTTCGGCTTGATTTTGATTTCAAAGTGTAGTTTTTTTTCCAGAGTTGTATTTTGTTGGATATTTCTTATATTTTCTGTAGCGAAAACATCTTTAGCAAAAAAGATATAATAGAAATAGAAAATATTCTCGTAACCTCAAATATATATGCTATAGCCCTACCGGCATTACCCCATTAACAATACAAAGATAAATTCCCATGTAAGCAAACTCCACTCATTTTAGGTTAGTTTGTAATGGATGCTTCTAACCATGGTTTTATTATGATATATTGACTAAACATAGTTTATTAGAGGCTGTACTAAACATAGTTTATTAGAAGCTAAACATAGTTTATTGGAGACGACGATGTTTTTGGATATTTGCGAAAATATCTTCTACCGCTTAGTTTTTCGCATGCTGCACTAGATACATTAACCTAGCGAATGATATTTGAACTGACACTAGCGCATGTAAGAAAAGCTAGATGGCCGGGATTACCCGCGTTGACGGAATTCGCACTATTTTCCCTATATCAAGGTAAAGACACGCTGATAATAAAATTTTAGCAGTTATTTATTGGTTAAAATACTCATCAAGTCATTACAAACTGCTAGCAATTTAAATATTATTCTTAAATTCAATAAAAATATCGATTCAAATTTAGAACGTTATTTCACTTCTTCAGTAAAAATAATATTTATTGGGTTAAGGTTTTATGCAACTGGGAATTTTATGATAATTATATACGGGTGGTATCGTTACTAAAAAGAAAATTTTAATAGGTAGGTAATTCTACCTTAGCTTTATCTCCAGAGTTTTATAAGTTGCCCAAAGAGCAATTCCGTTAACTGTTAAGACGGTATCTGGTGTCCTGGCTTCTAATGGTCATTTTTCAATGTTTTTTAAATTCCAAACAAAAACAAAATTGGGATTTAAAATATTTCAATAGAAACCCATATAAAAAAATAATTTACATCCCTCAAAAATTTATAAAAATAATCTAAATTTTTCTTCTTATTGAGTGTAGACAAAAATTAGGAACTATGCTATGCCAATATACACGCTCCATCTTTATATTAATACTACCTTCATATACATCTTTTTATACCCAGTCAGGGAATTTTGATTACTGATTTATACCATTGTTGCAACTGAAAACAAGTTAAAAAAATATTTAGACACCGGGGTCCTGTCCAATTTGCCAACTTCTTTGTTACTTTTATATCCTCAGCTCGACCTTGCAAGTGTTCTTGAGATTGAAATGTTAATTTTATTGTTTTATTATTCTAGGCTTTTCAACTTAATAGATCTAAAAACATACAAGGACTGCACGGATCCCAGGCTTTTCAAGTTCCATGCTCAATCAAATGTTACTTATGCGTTGCCTTTTTGTTTGTTTTCCCTGTACCATATAAGCATCTTGGTTGCCAGACAAATTTTAAAAGCTGAGGTGAGAATCTTATGGGCACGATATTAGCGATCTTTTTGATGCTTTTTTTTTTAAATACGTAATTGGTATAAATCTAGTTTAATGAAATATTTTGTAAAAAATATGAAAAAATATTTCTAGAGTTTGTACAAAATAAAAACAGATGCACAAGATCAGTATCCTGATTAGAATTTAGTAAACAATGTTGACAGGTTTTGATAAAATTAACGAATAATTAAAAAAATATTGTCAGTAATAACCTAAATATATTTAAAAACAAAACTAATTTAATTCGTGATTTATTAAAAAATTGAAAAGATAATTTAAGTTTCATCATAATATATGTTATTGATTGATATATATTCTGCAAGTAATGATAAATTAAATCATTTTTGTGATAATTGAGCAATATTTTATTAATCTTTGCTCCAAATAGCTTCTTAGATATGCCACTAAAATATGAGAACTGTGAAAATAATGCTACTTGACTGGAAGATATAAGTGTAGAACTTCAAAAAGACAAAAAATGGCCGAAACACTTAAAAAAATGCCTAGAAAAATATATATTCTGCCAGTTGGCACTTGTTATGTAGTTGTATAACAAGCATTAAATTTATTTTCAGTGAATGTATTCTACTATAGATTTATTGTGCATAAGTGCAGTTAATGACGTCATCATTAAAATGCATCTATTTTTATTTTGTATGCTCTATGCAATTGTGTAATCTTAAATATATTGTGTAATGGACGACAAAGTATGTTTTAGGATGGAATTTTCAATTTACTACGTGCGTTTTGTCACCGTGAAAACACACGAGATTCTGCTAACAGATGGCGAACTGCGCTTAAGAGGCTTCAGGTATAAACAACTTTTAATTTGGATAAGATTGTGTGTTTCAAATTATGTCTTTTAAACACTATCGTTTCCGAATATAAGGAAAAATGTACCTGTCTTATCTAAAAACGTAACTACTACACTACTGCTCATGTTGGTTAAACATATAAAGCAGGGGCGTGTGGTGAAATATTAAGAAAGGGAAGCAATTTCTAGAAACTTACCTATTTGTAATGTAATTCGATTCTTCGATCATTTTTTGCAAATTCGTCATCGGTTTCGTAAATCACTTTTAGTTCAGATCGCAGTAACACTGGGTCGAAGAACTGGCTATAATGAAGAAGAAGAGATTTAAACGCATCTTCTGGAAAAGTTTTTGATTTAAATGCATCAAAATTGCATTGCAAAATTGCACGAGGAATTTAAAATCGTTTAAACCGTTAAATCTATAGTTTATTTGTTGCTGAATTTGATCGATTATTTCATAAAAGAGGCGTCTGTATGATGTTTGAACATCTCCGACCTTGTCCGTTCGAAGACGCTTGGCTTGTGGCTCTACATTTAACGTCATCGTTTTCTCTCAAAATAGGTCAAAGTCATCTCTTTTTTGGCTTAACATGGACTTAAAATCATCCACTCTTTTTAGGCAAAAAGCAATATCATTTGTTTTAGTTTGTAATATATTAAAAACATTATCCGAGAATGGAAATATTTCTGAAAATATGTTCAACAAATAATTAAAATTAAAATCTCGTTTCAAACAGTCCAAAAACCCCCTCGAACTATTTATTGCTTCTGAGTCCCACGTTTCGTTATTTAATATATTCTCAAATAGTTCAATCAGTGATTCACAATTTTCAGATACTGTTAACACAAGTCTTCCATTATAGTTCCACCTAGTAGGAGCTACTTTGGGCAATCGTTTCTGGACAATGGAGTCCAAAGCTTGTGTACGTTTTGTTGACTTGGAAAAAAAACAGCCATGCCACTTAAAGTACCGAAAATTACTTTACACTCTTTAATGTGATTGTTGGACTGAGATAAAACTAAATTTAATTTCTGAGCAAAACACTGGGCAAACACATCACTTGGGAAATTTTCTCGAACTTTAGCTTGCAGACCCCCTAATTGTCCTGCCATTACTGCAGCTTCATCATAGCTTTGAGCAACTAATTTTTTCTCTCCGTTAATTTATTTAGTAACATTATAAACTACGGTAACTAAAAATCGCTCTTGAATACTTCCGTCTGTTTTAACGTACATCAATCATCATATTTAGTGATTAAACTAAGTAAATCTTGAAAATTTCCTATATTTGAAGAAACCCTTGTTTCATCATGATGTACTGGGAAAATATAATATGTTATATTTTAAAGTCATTGACTTCTAATTATTATTATTCCAATAAATGCAAGTATCAACTCAGCAATTACTGACAAACGCCCAGCACAGCTTTTCTGAGAATTATAGACTTAGGTTTAGTTAATTAACTTGTAATATTGATGACTTCGCATTTTAATTATGTACGAATTAGAATATTACGATGCAATTTTAATAAATTAGATTAATAGAAACTATCAACGATTGCGTTTGATTTTCGGTGCGCTAAGCAGAACATTACATGGCGATCCTGCCAGCTAAGAAAAAAAAAATGTTTTTTGGAATAAGTGTTAGATAATGTGTTGGTGAAAAAAAAAGTGAGAGTGTAAAAAGATGGGAAAAAATCAGTCAAAGGAGGTAAAGGAAGAAATAATAATTGCTCAATCTGGAAATAGTGGGGATCAACAACAACAGCAACACAAGGACAAGATAAATACGTATCCCTTCTTGAAGTCGCTGGACTAATAATTGCTGCTTTTGTAGTAACAGCAATTGGTTACTATTGTTATAGAAGATTCAGAAAAAATTTGCAAAAAAATATTAGAGCAGAAATAAGAAGAAGCCAAGAGTTAGTGTAAGAGAGAAGACTATTCACCCTGACAATTTTGGTTCGATTTATCGGACCCATCGGGAACGTCAACTAACACCCAAGCCGGGGCTGGCATCGTGGGAACGGGCTAGTAGTGGGCGCAATGCCGCTAGTTCGCAACGTTGGACCCGTCAGCTTCTACGAAAAGGTCACTAGTTCGCAACTTTAACCATCAGCTCCTAGCGGAAGGACTTCACTCAACGCACATTTGGAGGAAAGATGGATATAAGGTAAGATAAAATAAAAATTTATTTTTTTTTTAATTTAATTATTAAATGGCTAGTGTATGAATGAATTATGTCAAAATGCTAAAAAAATTTTTGCTAATGTTGGTAAAGAACCCGCAGATAGAAGAGAAAGGCCAGGGTTAATAAATTATTGACTGACAATGGGTTGTTAGAAATTAAGTTTCAGTCTTTAAAAATAGAATTTAGTAAGGTACAAAGTGAAATAGCTAATACTGATAAGGTTAAAAGTATTTTTAGTGAAATAGAAAAATATATTAGTGATTCTAAGCAATTACTCTTAAATAGGTTAGGTAGTATAAATAGAGAAATAAATATGACGGATAAATTCGATATAAGAACGGCAGCATCTCTGCTTCCATGTTTAGATGGTTCGGAAAATATTACTAATCAACTAATTGATTCTATTCAACTTTATAGCGATATGTTAGATAATGCTGGTATATTGCTTTTAATTAATTATGTTTTGAAAACCAGGCTAACTCCAAGTGCAAAACTTCGTTTAAAGCTTAGCTATAATTCTATTGACACTTTAATTTCCGACATAAAGCAACATCTAATCCCAAAAAAATCTGCTGCCGCTTTGGCAACCGAATTACATAATAGTAAGCAACATAATAAATCTATAAACCAATATGGAAAATCGATTGAGGAGTTGTTTATTAATTTAACGTTGGCACAGGCAGATAATGACAACAATAAAATTGAAGTGTTAAAAGAAGTAAACGAAAAATTAGCTATAAACGCTTTTTCAAACGGCTTGAGAAACAACGACCTTCGCACGATAATTAAGGCTAGGGAATATTCTTTTTTAAAAGACGCCATAGTAGGTGCCGCTTCCGAGGAAGTACTAAAACCTTCAGATTCCTCCCAATCTATTTTTCACATGCATCAAAGAAATTTTGGAAGAAATTCTCACAGGAACTCTAGTTACAGGGGAAATCGACCTTTCAGGGGAAATTTTAGGGGGCAATCAAGTAATAATAGACCCAGGAATATAAACAATAATAATTATTATGCTACGCGAAATTTTAATCGTAATTACAATGGAAACCTTCGAGGTCGAGGCACTAATCAAGGCCGTACTAATTACCGCGGTCATCAAAATCAGAACACTTATAATAGAAATTATGTAAATGTGTTAGATACGGAAATTATAGGCTCACAAATCCAACAGCAAAATGGGGAATCATCTAATCAGCGATTTTTTCGTACCTAAAAGTAGAAAATATGTTAACTTAAATTTAAATGGTATGAATTTTGTGCGCGTGAGATATGGTATGAAAGAGTTATTTTTTTTATTAGATACCGGTGCTAGTATTAGTGTTATTTTTTATGAAACTTTAGATAAAAACGAAAAAATAGATATAGACAAAATAATCGAAATAAGAGGTGTAGGAGGTTCTATACTTTCTGGAGGATCAGAAATTTAAATATTGCATTAAATAATTACAATATTCAGCATGATTTCTCAGTTCGAAATAAATTTGTTCCAAATATACAGGGAGTATTAGGCTCAGATTTTTTTGCTAAGTATAAAGCTAGTATTAATTATGAAACCTTTTTGTTTTCCTTGTGCTGTGATAACTATCAAATATCCCTACCAATGTTATCAAATACTGACTTTAACTTACAAATACCCCCAAGAAGCGAGGCGATTAAATATTGTAAAGCAGATAATGAAGGTGAATATGTTATTATATCGGAAGAAGTGGGAGAAGGAGTATTTGTTGCAGGAACTATAGTGAAAAGTAAAAATGGAGAAATACCGGTTAGATTTTTAAACGTAAATGATCGCGAAATTAACATTAAAAATTACAAACCTACATTAGAGTCTATATCAAACTTTCAAATTTATAATTTTAACAATAATAATAATCTTTCTGTAAACCGTGTTGATAAAGTATTAGACTCAATAAATTTTTCTTTATTAAATCAGGAGGAAAAAACCTCTATTGAGAAAAGTTGTGCTAAATACGCCGATGTTGGCCGTAGTTTGGAGTGTCAAGCATTTTAGGCCATATTTATATGGTAAGAAATTTGATATTTTACAGACCATAGACCACTAGTATATTTATTTAAAATGGTAAATCCCTCGAGTAGGTTAACTAAATTTAGACTTACGCTAGAGAAGTACGATTTTACTATAAATTACATTAAAGGGTCAAGTAACGTAAGCGCGGATGCCTTATCGCGTATAAAAATAGACATGAACGAATTAAGAGGAATAAATGAAAGTATGAATGTGATTACGCGAGCACAAGCGAAAAAACAAAAATTGCCTCAACAGGAAGAATTAATAAATTCTACTGACGAAAGGACTGATCACCCTGGAATCGTAGAGTTATTAAAACGTCCCGTTTGTAGTGTAGAATTAATACCGATAAAGAGAGCATTGTTCAATAATTATAAAAATAAAATATTTAATAAATACTGCAGTAATGAAATTTTATATGATGAAGAATCTCAAGTTATTTATTTTTGCCAAGATTGCCGATCGACGCATGACCTAGGTACATCGTTGAGGAATCTTGCTATTACATGTAAAAAATATAATATTACAAAACTATGCATAGTAAAAAATAATCAGACTAGTCAATTTATAAAAGAGATATCGCAATACAAAAATGAAATATTGAACATTGGTCTTAAATTATGTATTATTAAAAGTGTTAAAAGGGTAGAAGACAAGGAAACCAGACAATTAATTCTTAACGATTTCCATAACCTTCATACAGGAGGACACGCTGGTATTAACCGCATGTTTAATAATATTAAAAAATATTATTTCTGGAATGGGTTGAAAAAGGATGTGGAGCTTTTTGTCAAAAGATGCAATGATTGTCAAAGATATAAGTATAGTAATCCGAATAAGCAACCTTTGGTAATAACCTCTACATCATCTTCAGCTTTTCAAAAAATTTATCTTGATTTAGTTGGGCCAATAAAACCTGATATGAATGATAATTCTTACATTCTTACCATTCAGTGCGAACTAACAAAATTTATTGAATGTTACGCTTTACCAAACAAAGAGACACTCACAGTATCCAAAATTTTTGTTGAAAATTTTGTACTTAGGTACGGTATTCCCCAAGAAATTTGTATAGACCAAGGAAAGGAATTTCTTTCAAATATTTTTCAAGAATCTTGTAAATTACTAGGAATAAAAACTTTAAATTCAACAGCTTACCACCACGAAACACTCGGTGCTTTAGAAAATAACCACAAGCACTTAGGGGCATATTTAAGGAATCATATTTCAAATTATGCAGAAAATTGGAGTACGTGGGTGCCATATGGTGCTTCGTGTATAACAATTCTGTGCATACCGAAACTAAATATTGTCCCTACGAACTTGTGTTTGGAAAATATTGTAAACTTCCATCAAACCTTGCTGAAAATAGTGATCCATTGTATAATTTCGATGACTATCCTAATGAACTTAAGTATAGAATTCAAACTGCTTGTCTAGATGCTAAAAATAACTTATTATTATCAAAGTACAAACGTAAGGAAAAATCTGACCAAAATTCTAAAAATATTGTATATAATATAGGTAGTAAGGTATTGTTAAAAAATGAAAATATGAATAATAAATTCGAACCTTTATACATAGGTCCATACAAAGTAGTAGAAGATAGAAACCCAAATTTGGTAATAGATGTTAATAATAAGCATGTATTGGTTCACAAAAATAGAGTTAAGATGTATTATTCTTAGTTAAGTTGGGCATTACATACACAAAAAAAAATAATAATAATAATAGCAATAATAGTAAGTGTTTTACTTGGGTTACTATAATTAGGTTAAGATTTGTACAATATATTTTTTTTTGTTTTTTTTTGCTCGCCGGGAAGGTGTACTGGGAAAATATAATATGTTATATTTTAAAGTCATTGACTTCTAATTATTATTATTCCAATAAATGCAAGTATCAACTCAGCAATTACTGACAAACGCCCAGCACAGCTTTTCTGAGAATTATAGACTTAGGTTTAGTTAATTAACTTGTAATATTGATGACTTCGCATTTTAATTATGTACGAATTAGAATATTACGATGCAATTTTAATAAATTAGATTAATAGAAACCATCAACGATTGCGTTTGATTTTCGGTGCGCTAAGCAGAACATTACAATGACCTCAAAATCCCAATTCGTGCGAGAAAACAAGCAACATCAATAAGTCTTCTTAATATTTGCCTATTTTTATCGACTAGTTGATTGGGTTGGCGGTGACTAATTTTCAACTGTTTATTAAGGGTGTGTTCAATTCTGGTTTTGCCGAAGACTTTTTCTTTCATGACGGCCTGCAAATGCGCTTTGGACATAATGTGTCTTTTTACAGCTTTATGGAGATTGTTTAAATCGGAAAAACTAGTTTTATTTCAGAGACTTTTCCATTTTCAAAAAGTAAACATGGCCAACAAAATAATCTACTTATATTTTCACACCCTGTTAGCCATTTAAATTGTTCGTATTGTTTTTCCGGATAAAAATGTCTAATACAGTTTTTCATTTTTGTGGGTAAATTTTTTATAGGCAGTTTTGCCCTTCCTTTGGAAATTATTTGAAGCTTATCAGCGAAGTTTAATATTGAAAATCCCTTTATTATTAAGACACACACCATACATTCGCACACCACCTTCTTACTAAATTCTCCAACATGTTCAACGTTAGTACCGACAGCCGAAGTTGACGATATTTGCGTATCCACGTCCGTATTATTGTCTTCCATATCGCACCATGCACGACGCGACGTACACGTCACAACACATGGATAAACTTTCAAACAAAAAACCTACTCCAACGACAGCTTCCGCCCCCACTTAAAGCACGCGACTGAAATGCAAAAATTGCAAACAGCCGGTGGAAAGTTTAATAACCTCTGGCTCGGCTCACAGGAAATCAAGCATACAGGACTTCGCTGCAGAGAAGCTAGCGGCCCGCATAGGTTCTATTCGATTTCTATTGTGGCTCGGTCGGAGTCAAGGCCGCATTTATTATGGGCTTAATAAAATAATATTTTAGTATTTTTAATATAAACTAAATTAATGATTTCCTATTTCAAAAATTACGTTTTAGAAGATGTTTTGTAATTTTTTTTGGGAGAGCACTGCTTCCCTTGCTTCCATGGACTGCACGCCCCTGATATAAAGATTCTATTAATATATTGCGGTTTTTTGACAAAACTAGCTTGCTTCAAAAATTATTTTGCTATCTCTGATACGGAGACTTTTACAAAAATGTAGAACCATATACAAAATTGTAGATAGATATTGGTATTATAAATTATATTTTTGGAGAAAAAACTTAAATTTGGAGGAATTCTTTTAAAATATCCAATTTTACTGGCAATTTTATTAATAGTCTTTTCAAAATGTAAGTTAGAATTTAATCTATCTTCTATAATTATGCCTAAATATTTAATGATTATCACTATTTCCAAATTTGACATCTCTAATGAATTATTCATGAAATTAGTATTTAAATTTTTATCCAAAACCATGCATTTTGTTTTAGATAAATTTAATTTTAATTTGTTTACTTTAAGCCAATTTTATAAAACATTTAGATCTGAATTAATAAAATCCTGTGCTGCTAATATTTTCTATCTTTTATATAAAATGTGCCATGATGAAATTATTGAATATGGCAATATTTTAAAATTGATGAAATATCATTTATATACAAAATAAAAAGTAATGGGCCCAAAATACTACCTATCAATAAATTTATCACTCTTTGAATTTTTCAATATTCCACAATACGTTTACTGGCCTCATTTCATCAAATCTTTTAGAGTTTTTTTATTTTAGGAATTGGTATTACATATAAGCACTTTAATTTTTCGGGAATAACACCATATTTTAAACTAAAATTTATCAAATATAATAGTGGATATCCAGTGGTTTCAAAGGTCTCTTTAATTAATCTTTTGTTTAGTATTTCGTTATAATTTTCGTTTAAATTTAGATATGAACTATTTCTTAAATTTTTTAAACTGCTCAGTAATATTTCACAAAATGATTTAAATATATTTGTATTTGTAACATTAAATATGTAAATTTCTTCAGTTCTATTTTATATCGACTTTACTACATCTTCAATACTCTTGATATAACATAAATTAAAATTTTCAGCTATTTCCAACGCATTGTTTTCTTTGCCATCTCGAAAAATAATTTCTGTAATGTTTTTTCTTTTTTCTGGTTTAACTAAACTTTTTAATGTTTTCCACATTTTGTTACTGTTGTCGTTATTACTTCAAATTTTGTTCTGAAAATATACGAAGTTTATACTTTTCTTAAAGAGCGCGGGGAAACAAGTTGTAGAATACTTGATTCCGCGCTCTTTTGTATATATCACAATAATTACCGTTGTTGGTTAAGATATATTTTTATATACAGGGTGTCCGGGAAAATGTGGGAGATCTCTCGGACTCAGATAGAACATTAAAAAATAAGATGACAAGTTCCCATAAATTTTTTTCCTAGCGGCCCTCCCTACGGAGATACGGCCCCCTAAAGGACCCCACTGGAAATCGGTTTTTCTAGAATAACTTTTAAACGACTCAATATAATTTAACGAAAATTTAATATGATAAACAGTAGTAAGGACCTCTCAAAATGCTTCCCTTAAAACATAATTAGCTTGTTTAGTTTACCAGGGACGGACTAGATTGTACATTTTAACGCTCAAATTTTTAACACCCTGTATGATAAGGAGTTAAAAAAAATAAATTTGGATACCTTGAACATTAAGCTAAAGAAAAGGTGCTCTTGTTCATTGTCGATAAAATGAACCGTTTTCGAGAAAAAAAAATAATAAAAGAATACAACTTTGGGAGTATTAAATATGTTTTGATCCTGAACAACCTAATACGCTAAATAGAAAAAAGTCAATTAAAAACTTCATAAGTGGGTTCAACATGTGCTCCGTGATTTGTGATGCACTCGCGGGCACGACGAATAGAGGACTGCTGTACTCGCCACAACAACCCAGCATTGTTCCTTATCATATCGCAATGAAACGTGATTCTCTGTAAAAGTTCCTCCCTAGTAGCAACCGGAGAGGAATACACCAAGGTTTTGAGATGACCCCACAGGTAGAAATCCATTGGCGTTAGGTCGGGAGACCGTGGAGGCCAGGCAATGGGACCTCCTCTGCCTATCCAACGGTTTCCATAGACGTTATTTAGGTGGTCCCGTACAGCAACGCTAAAATGGGGTGGGGCTCCATCATGCATAAAATGCATCTTTTGGCGGGTTTCAAGTGGCAAATGCTCTATTGAATCTAGAAAAGCGTTCTGAAGGAACTCTAAATAAAGTTCACCATTCAATCGTGCCGGTAATACGCATGGTCCAATGAAAAAATTGCCGATTATTCCTGCCCAAACATTAATGGATTGAAACTGATGTTGATGAAGATGAACGACAGTGGCATGAGGGTTTTCATCAGCCCATACATGCGAGTTATGTAAATTTACAATACCATCTTTGGTAAATCCTGCTTCATCGGTAAAAAGAATAATGCTAATGAAGTTTGGGTTTGTTCGTTGTTGATCTAACAACCAGTTTGCGAACTGGTCTTCGAGGAAAATCTTCAGGAAGTAGTTGATGCACTTTTTGCAGATGATAAGGGTATAACAACTGTTCTTTAAGTACTTCAGCAACTGTACTTTTTGACACATGAAGCTGCGCGGCTAATATTCGAGTGCTTATTAAGGGAGTATCAGCTACAGTATCCAAAATATCTTCCTCCAGTTGCACCGTACGTACTGTTCTCCTCACACCAGCATCAGTACTCCTTTTCCCAAAACTTCCTAAAAATAATTAATGAACGTCAATAATGTTACCTTATTAATTGAGAATTGCCCACCAGTTTCTCTTAGACGTTGGTCAATTCGCTGAAATGTTTTCTCATTTGGAATATTGCGATTAGGATATCTTTCTCCATACAACCTTCTTGCTTCATAAGCATTGCAAGATGCAAGTCCGTACATAAGATGCATATCTGCATACTCACTAAATGTGTATCCCATTATCGAATTAAATTTACCAAGGTATTCAAAATTTAATAAATTAATATCGAAGTAGGTACAAAAAGATCAACGTGTCAAGAAGATTTCAAATGCACACGTCAATGCGAGATTATTTATTTCGTACCATAGTAACGTTTGTAAAAAAGTGCATTCTTTAATACTGATAAATAAACAATAATAAAACATTAATACTTTTATTATTTTTTTTCTCGAAAACGGTTCATTTTATCGACAATGAACAAGAGTACCTTTTCTTTAGCTTAATGTTCAAGGTATCCAAATTTATTTTTTTTAACTCCTTATCATACAGGGTGTTAAAAATTTGAGCGTTAAAATGTACAATCTAGTCCGTCCCTGGTAAACTAAACAAGCTAATTATGTTTTAAGGGAGTATTTTGAGAGGTCCTTACTACTGTCTATCATATTAAATTTTCGTTAAATTATATTGAGTCGTTTAAAAGTTATTCTAGAAAAATCGATTTCCAGTGGGGTTCTTTAGGGGGCCGTATCTCCCTAGGGAGGGCCGCTAGGAAAAAAATTTATGGGAACTTGTCATCTTATTTTTTAATGTTCTATCTGAGTCCGAGAGATCTCCCACATTTTCCCGGACACCCGGTATATTATCTCGAATTTTTTTGGCTTTTAAAATATTTTTGTTCAACCAAGGTAACGGATTATTTTTCGTATTAACTTTTCAACTATCTTAAGAGAACTTTTAACATTGTTTTCGATTTCTTCATGAAAGTCATTGATATTTGTACTGTTCTAATTCCAAAAACAAGATATTAACTCCATATTTAATTTTTTATGATCTACAAATGTTAAAACTTTTTTTTCTTAATGTTTTTCCAAAAAATATTATTCAATATCTACAAAAATGATCACCAATTTTGGGTACGTGTCTAACTCGTGTTTCTAATGTTTGTTGCAGACTTTGACAGTATGTAAATTATATGTTAAATTCCTTCCTAAATTAAAAAATAATTAAGTTTTGTTTTATACCTTCTTCTTTTTACTTCCCTTGGAAGGGGGAAGTGAAGTATTGTAATCGTAGAAAAATCAACCATTAATGTTTTTCACGTTTTAGGGTCCCGAGATGCCAAAAATCATGTTTCTCAATTCCGTCAATCTGTCGGTTTGTCTATCTGTTCGCAGTATAGCTATAAAACGACTCAGCTGACTAACTTCGAATGTTGGTTGGAAATTAAATTCATATCGGGATAACATATTAACATTTTGGTAAAAAATCAATATGGTGGAACAACAAAATGGCACTAGTAGTTTGTTAAAAAAAGTATTACTAAAAAACTACTGATCCTACTTACTTCAAATTTTGTACAAAATTCATAGCAATAATTTGTCTCGTACGGCGCATGCGGAAGCAAGGGAAAAGTAAATTGGGCCACCTAAATTCTTGTCTGTCATTAGCTTATGATTTCCATGGCCTACTTTTTGTAGATTTGCTTTAATGTTACTTCCACAGCTTACTCAGCGAACTTAAAAAGATGTTTTTTAAGCTATTTTTAAACTTTTTAATTTGTGATGTCATTAAAAAGAAAAAATAGAGTAGCTATTTTCAATAAAAATGTTAGATTCGATAAAATTGAATTTGACAAATCAGTAGGTTCAAAATTTAGCCTTTATATCAAGTCTGTTTTACTAACTCACATGTTAACGCTACAGAAAGTTTCGTAGATAATACCAGTATAATAAGGCATTGTTTACAAAAAAATATTATTTTGTACCATAGATATTTTATTCTTTAGTCTGAGATTTGTACTAAAGCAGGCTTTAGCCAAGTACATTTCTAAACTCATGGCTCTTATAACGACTACGCTCCAAGAGTTGGCTTCAGAATTTGGAAATGTCAGCAGTTCTTAGGTTTGGAGAAAAAAAAACTTTTAAATTTTGGTTTGACACGCAGCAGTTTTAACTTATTTTTAACTTATTTATTTCCATTGCAGGAGCAAATTGAAGACGAAAAAACATTAGATACAGACTCTAGTTTGCGAGTAGATAAAATTAGAGCGTTTGTAGATCAACTTTTGCTGTTCATTATTAGCATATCATACATAACTGCAAATTTTGTTATGATGGTAGGTAAAATCAGTTTACACTTATCTAATACTTAAATATTTAATAACACTAGTTTACAGCCATTTGGCGACTGTGATGTAAAAGGCGAAAATGATAGTAAAAACTTCCCATCACATAAGATTTATTTTTAATTATGATTTAAGTATTTTAATCAAATGATTTTAGAAAGTAATGTTTGTTGGAATTAAAAAAAATAAATTCGGATTCCAGCGCATCCGGCAAATTGTGAAGAAGATCTAGAAATGTATGATGATAAGGCAGAACCCGATAATGTATCAGAAAAGGACGTTTTCAGGGGGTGAAAAGAAGCACCCCATGTAATCGAAAAAACTGAATTAACTTATCTAGTTCGGGACCTCCAGTTGTCCAAGAAGCATCCTGAACTATTAGGTTCAAGATTACAACAATGGTATTTACTAGCTACTGGAACCAAAGTTACAATATTTAGGAACCGTAACCAGGAGCTATCCTCGTTTTTATGTTGCTATGCAGAATAAAATGTATGTTAATGGTAATTCACATAACCCACGACGAATGGCCCTTATTTATATATTCTTCTAAAATAAGTTTAAAATCAGTTCTGCTCCATAACGGCAACAAAAGACCCTCTATTCCTCTTGCGCATGCTGTTGCCATGAAGGAAACATACGAGAGTATGCAATATGCTATGATACGTACAGGTGGCAGATATGTGGTAACCTAAGAATCATAAGACTCTTACTAGATCTTCAGGGTGGATTTACCAAGTATTATTGTTTTCTTTGCCTCTGGGACAGTAGAACAACTTTATTCCAGGCCAGGCTAACGTAAAGAATATACCTCTTGTTGATCCTAAAAAAGTTATGTTACCTCCATTATACAATAAACTGGGATTAATGAAACATTTCATAGAAGTATTAGTAAAGAAGCAGATGCGTTTAAATACAATTTTTTCCTAATCTAAGTGATGCTAAGCTTAAGGAAGGAATATTTGTTAGACCACAAATTAAAACATTCTAAGACAGGAAAAGTTGGATTAAAAATTATGTGATATTGAATTACCTGCGTGTTTCCTAGTTTATAGAAAACTACAGAAAAACTTGTAGAAGAACTACTGGAAAACTAAATGCAAAATGAGATATCGCATGTCTGTTAAAATACACTTCTTGCACTAACATTTAATTTTTTTCCCGAATGGGTGCGGTTAGTGACGAGATAGATTCCACCGAGACATACTAACAATGGAGCAACGCTACCAAGGCAGATGGAATCCAGCAATGATGGGGATTTATTGTTGGTTTCTTACAAAGGAAAGGGATCAGATAACGAGAGTCAGAATTTGCAAAAAATGTATCTGCAAATCTTCATATATATTTTTGCAAATAAAATCTGTTATTTTTAGGATATCTTCAATTTTTTTCTTGGTTTGAATTTTATATATAAATATATATAAAAATTTTGGAATAAAATAAGAAAACTGATGCATTCTATAACTCAAAATGTGTACGTGATCGGCAATTTTGGTTTGAATTCGTAATCAGGATGCTCTAAACTCCCCCATACAACCATTATAACATTTTTTTTTGGTCTTTATTTAGTGTAATTATTGTAATATTAAAACTTTGAACACAGGTTCTGTTTAGAACGGGATCTACAAGCTTTATTTTAATGAATAGCCAAAAATGTTAAATTTGCTTTATAATCCAGGAATAGATGCATTTTTTATACCGGACCTCAGAAAAAATAGGAAGGCAAATTATTTTTTAAATTGTAGCTCTTTTGGGAGCTCTACGCGAATTATCCTAGGTTTATATTGCTTGACTCTCCGCCAAGTTCAAGAAAACATCGCAAAAAAAAAGGAAACATTAATTATTTTGTCAATCTCAACCAAAATATTGTAGGTAGATCGAGTAGGCTTGTTTAAAAAATTAGGGTCAGGCTAACCTGTGCAGAAATTGTTCTGATGATTTTTTCCCAATTATGATAAATAAAGGTTAATCGCTCAAAATATATAGTTCATTTTCTCCCGTTGATTTCTCCTCTCAGGTGAAGCAACTAAATATTCAAATTTGAAAAATATTATTTTTTGATCCCCGCAAATTATTTTATAATTGAGGCCTGATTAGTCCCCTCAAGTTAGGTATTCGTTAGTTATTTAGTTATTTATAGTTACAATATAACCATGCACTCTTGAGTAAGATAAACTAAGAATAATGTAAAATATATGAAAAATTTTGTTTATGTTTAATTATGTTTATGTTTAAAAACGAATTTCAAAAGAAAAATCAATACCTGTCTAAAATATGAGTGATTAGTTTTTACTTGCAAAACTGGGCATATACGGAAGCGCGCGCATACAATGCGGTAGCAGCTGAAGCGTCCTCCGCATGATCCCTTTTTTATTAAACTTAGACGTTGATTTGCTTTTTCCACGTACAATGAATAGGTCATGAATTCCTCTTTGATATCCTATAAAAAACAATCGAAAATAAGCAATTTGAAATGAGAAAGTCCGATTTTGACTGTGATGGGGGTTATTTAACATTCTCAAAAACTGAAACGTGTTTAGGAAAAAAGGAAAAACTAGGTAAAAAGTAAACATTTTAAGCATTCCAATGATATCAAATGTAAAACGATGCCATAATTTCTGACGTTTTTATTTGCGGTTGATCACGAAAAACTCTAGTAGATGATTAAAGATAATTTATTATTTAACACAGAAGCAAAGCGAGAATTTTAAGGCAATACTATCGTTTCAGGTCTTTTAAGGTAGATAATATTATACGGACAAAGTAAACAAGCAAAGAATTATTACAAAAATGTTATAACTGTCAATTTTTCAACTTTTTCAATTTTTTGGACTATGTTGAGAAAATATGTGATCGTTTTATTATAACATATTGTAACCACAGATTTCTGCTTTTAAATTTATTTTTTGACATAAAAAGTATTAATTTTTGCTGCTGGAATTATTGTAAATTTACTACCGGGAGGAGTTCACAATTTTCAGATTTATCTCTTAACAGGAGATGTCAACTATAATTTTCAATCGGTTTATCTCAGAAACTATCATATTTAGACAAAAGAAACGTAAGAGCAATTTTTGTTCTGGATATATCCACCTTCATTTTTTTATTAACATAATAATTGCTCTATCTACGATATTTTGTCAGATATTAGCAAAAAATTAATTTTTGCAATCTCTTTAGAACTCGCGGAGAATCAAGCTAAACTTAACTTTGGTTAGTTCAAAAGAGCCCTAAAAATACATTTAAAAAAATGGCCTGTTTCCCCATTTTCTCTAGGTTTGATCCTCCAGATTCTGGAGTATTTAGGGTTTTATTAGGTCTGCAAAGATACCTAAAGTAACATTTTTCTAACTGTTTGTAACTGTAAAATAAAATCCCTTTGCTACTAAAAATCCACTTAATTCTACATTAAAACTTTTCTTACTACTTCCCAATACCAGATAAAGCTCTACATTACTATAATTCAATCAATTCTTAAGTATTTTACCATAACCATTTATTTAAAACCCCCGCTTACAATGACGCTACTTTTGAATACGTAAAAAAAACACATAAAATACATCATTAATGATACTTGCTAATGCTTAAACTGCACCTCTGGCACTTTTTTAACAGTTCCAAACACTTTCGGCAACAACTTTATGAAAATTCTACAATTTTTGGGCACTCTAATACGAACAACACTCTTAAACTCTAAAGTTTTGACACCTAATGATCAATCCCAATATTACGTTTCTATAGTAGCAATACCCCCCTATACATTATCCACTTTCTGTGGTAAAAAATTAATTCAAAATGATTAATACAGCCATTGTTTAAAGGATATTACTGATTTTTTGTGAACTTTAATAGCGATAAAAAAATTCTTATATATAACTCATGGCTAAACAGTGTTTGACACACATCGTAAAAACACCTTTTTAGCCACTTGTTATATAAAATACTATTAATAATTAACTAATAACTGAGTTTATCTACTATATTTAAGTTTTTGAATAACAATTCTTTAATATAAATATTACTTATTTAAAAACTTAAATATAGTAGATAAACTCAGTTATTAGTTAATTATTAATAGTATTTTATATAACAAGTGGCTAAAAATTCTTTAATATAAATATTACTTAAAAAATCTGAATGCTTTTTGTTTATTGAATGAAAAATAAATAATGCCGAATTTTAAACTTGTACGATTTCTTTACGACAAATTTATTGACCTTCTTTGTTTTTTAGCTTTGGTCTATTGTCTATGTTGGATGGAAAGGTTTAATTCTATTGATTTGGGCGAATCTTATTTGGCTCTTACCCAACAGGAAGAAAATCATGATGGTGATGAGCCCATTTTTGGTTATATATACACATTTTATGCTCTTAACAGCTTACCTTTTTGCAATGGACTTAACTAGAGAGGAATTGCCTTCCAAAATAGGAATTGTAGATTTTTTATCAGGTAAGTTGGACAATTTTGATGTAATGATATACAATTAACACTCATATTTTAGGTATCAATAACGCCGATAATCAGAAATGGCTGGAACTTTTAACAAAATCGCTATTTGGTATAATTTTTTTTATAACTATGAGACAACTCTGGCAAGACAGAGCCGCGAAGAAGCAGGAAGCAGAGCTGGCAAAGTCTTTTGGTGGCAACATGTCTTCGGATCCCTTAGGTATATAACTCTCAAAAACGTTTTTTTTTTGCTGAAAACCGTTAACTCTCGTGCTATACTACGGTTATTTTGCGCCACACGGTTTTAACTGACACTTAAAATACCCCCAGTATTCGCTGTATGGTTTATAGATTTCTATACAGGTTTATCCCTGTCTGTGGAAAATAAAGTCTAGAAATTGGCGAAAAACTTAAAAACAGGTATATTACTATTAAAAATTGGTTTTCAAGTATAAATAAATTGACCCAAATGCAAATAAAGGAAACATCTCAACTTGATAATTGTAGGAAAGTGAAAATATAATATATAGGGCATGCCAATACAAAAATTAAACCTCGCTTTTAATTAAATATAGTAGAGGATGATCCTGAAATCCGCTTAATACTTTATCGACAGATAAAGTTACATTTAATAGCAATGGTGTAAAAAAATTTTGAGAAACATTTGTCGCTTTTCTAGTAAGGTTCTCTAGCGACATCGGCAAAAACCAGAAAGGCATAATGTGTAAAGCAAATTAAAAAGCAATACGAGATCTTCTCAAAGAGAGCAAATTTTCTAAATTTCGATATTTCATATCGGTGTTATCAATATTTAAATTTAAAAAAATTGACTATCCGCCCATCATTTTATTTGAAGATTTAAATCTGTAAGTGCTAAATCTACATTGTTTATATTTTTTTAGATTATATGACTGGTATCTTTGATATAATTTAACTAGAAAATTAAAAAAAAAAGGTGGTTTTTATAATTATCCATTAGTGTTGCTCCTCCTACTGGCTATTACAGAAATTTGAAAATAATTCCCAACAATTTCTCGTGATCGCTTTTATCAAAAAAATATTTTCCAAAGCTGTGTGGTGACTGGTTTCTCGACTTGCAATAAAGTATTTCTATAATAGGGTATGAAATGCAGTAAGTTTTTTTATGACAAGGTCGAGAAAACTTTGATAGTTAAGTACACTTTTTATAACTATTGAGAAAATGTTAGGATCGAGAAAAATAGTAGGTTTTGGATTAAAAATATTGGTAAGCCATTATTACCAGTTAAAAACTTTGAATTATTTTTAGGATTTTTAGGTGCCTTAGGAAAGAAGTATCAATGTATGTTTTACTCAAAAAAGCAACATTTTGATATGTTTCTTATTTATGCAGAATGGCTAATGAATTGCAAACACTCACAAATATTCTAATGAAAAAACGTTTCAGGCCGTGATAACTTGTTTTGATACTAATGGCAATAATATTAACGAAAAATTCATAGTGTAGTTTTTAAAGTAAAGAAAGAGAAATATTAAATTATCTAACTCTCTATCAACTACTTTTATTTCCGTTGTAAGGAGCTTATCCGATTGACTCCAAATTTTACTCAAAAATTAAGGTTCATATGGGTATGGAATGGTAACATCTTAATAAAATGTTTAAAAAATCAGTGGTCAGAAACTATACCGGGTGACAATGAAACTACTACCCAGGGCGCCATTTGAAAACCGTTAAAGATAAAAATATAGAATTTGGTGTATTGATAGGGTTGAATATTGTGAACATTTGTAACATCAAAACAATTGAATATCGTTTCCGGTTTCCCCAGAAATGACCGCGACTTCGTTATTTTAAATAGAACACCCTCTATATTTTATATTTTTTGAACTCTCTTAATAATTCTAAACAACTTTTGTATAACACAACCTATATAAGAAATGTATAGTTTTCCTAATAAAGCCACTTAAAAATGTGCTATAATTAATTGTATTTTATGTAAAAACGAAGTAGGCCAGGATTAAAACAATCACGGTTATTTACTCTTTATTCAAGCCCTTATCGAACAAAATGTCAAAAAAAATGTTCCGAGTTTAAAAAAAAAATGTGTTTTTCGCAAATCGATTTTTCAAGTTTTGATCAGTCCCTGTACCATAATGGGTCAACTGACTGCTTTCGCTTTGGATAAATATTAACATCATAAAAATAGGGTACCTATTTTACAATTTTGCAGTTGTTTATGAAAGTTAAGTTAATGATAACTTAACCTAGTGTGATAAATACCTATAAACAAAGTTTTGCTAAAATTAAAGTAATCATATTAGCCTTGACAGAGATGCTATGGTTTTTAAAACCAATTGAATTTTGACGAAGTAACTTTTTTCACTTGTGGGCTTGGCAGATTGTTGCACTTTTTGTAAATTCTCGTGATTTAGTTCGTGTCTCTATTGATGTAGACTAAAAGTTCTTTGTAATCTCTTTAAAGTAATGGCAAGTTTTACAAGGTCGGAACAAATATTTATCTAGAGAAGGATTTTTCCAAGAACGCTTTGGTGTTTATGTGTGGCTATGTGTTTTAGGAACAAGAATTGTGGGCCTAATATTTTTTAATGAGCCCCTTATAGCACAAACTTATTTGAGGAGAAACAAGAGTTACCGATTTTTTGGACAATTAACCTCTTGCAGAAATTCCCAACTTCTACTTTCAACAAGATGGTGCACCGGCCCATAATGCGCGAATTTGTGCAAATTTAAATGACCGGTTTGGGGACCAATGGTTAGGAACGAATGGACCTGTAAGGTGGGCAGCACGTTCGCCTGATTTGACACCTCTAGGTTTTTTCTTCTAAGGTCATATCAAAGATAAATTCTATTTAACTCAACCTGAAAATTTGGACATTTTAAGAAATCGAATTATTAGTGCTATTAATAATATTAGTATAACTCAAATAGAAAATTGTTAAAAAATGTGAGACCTGTATTCAACAAGAAGGTCGTGTTTTTGAAAATCTTAGTTATGATTAAGTACGTTCTTTTTTCTATTTCTTTTATTATTAGTTAATATTAATCATCTCTAGGTATATTTTTAATTTTTTTCACCTTAACATATTCGTTTCCTTTTTAAAATTTAAATGAATCAAAAGAAGATTCCTTTGAACGGTAGATTATTTTGAATCCATGGCCAACTTTGCCGGTGGTATAATTAAATAAGTGCTAGTAATATTGACTTGAAAATGGGGTATCAAATTTTCAATATTGACATGAAAATAGGGTATCAAATTTTCAAGTTTTGCAGCGGTCTATGGAAGTTGAATATGTGAATAAATAAAAAAGTAAGATTGGGTAGTGTAGGTTTTGTTCCAGTCAGTTGACCCATTACGGTACAGGGTCTGATCAAAACCTAGAAATTCGATTTGCGAAAAACACATTTTTTTAATAAAGAGTATTATTTACTCTTGTGTGTGATTGTTTTTATCCTGGCCTACTCCGTTTTTCCATAAAATATAAATAAGTGGGAGTTATGGCACATTTTTATGTGGCTCTATTTGGAAAACTATACATTTTAGACATAGGTTATGTTATACAAAAATTGTTTAGAATTGTTAAGAGAGTTTTTATGTTACAAATGTTCGCAATATTCAACCCTATCAATACACCAAATTTCATATTTTTATCTCTAGCCGTTGTCAAATGGCGCTCTGAGTAGTAGTTTCATTGTCACTCGGTATACTTATACAGTGGACCCCCAATTTAGCACACAAATCAAACCATTAAGATGGATCAAAATAGGAGCCCAAGAAAACTTTTAAAAAATCAGTACCAAAAAACTATATATTCCATTTACTTGAAACTTTGTATACATTTTTTTTGTAAGAGTGTCAAAGAAAATAGCGGACAAAAATTTTAGTTAATAAAACCTTTTTATGAAGGGAACTAATAAATGCCAGAATATGTTTTTATGAACTATGTAAATAAAGTTATGAAAAAATAAATAACAATAATAATACTAATAATAATAATAATTACACAAAACAGCAACCACTTTACAAAATAGTAATTCAGAATTGTGTGCCCTACCTTCTAGGATGTGGGTACCTCCTGCCGAACAACAGCGGAAAAGAGGGCAGGACATACCGCCAGCAGAACAACAACAAGAAGCGGCAGTAGAGCAGCATACATCCAGCAGTTAATATCAAGTGCTACATTAAGCCATACGAACTTAAAGATCAGACACGGCGCGGCGCCAGGCAAGGAAATTTCGGAGTTCGCAGATATTGATGCAATTTCCAACACTGTATATAAAAATCCGCTTAGCAAGGCAACAGGCATCTCGTACGTTAAACTTAATAGCATCAAGAAGATCATGTACAAACAAAATTAGAAGAATTGCCATTAATTTAAGCTGTACTTACGTTGGCTACAATTAAACAGCATCAATTGGATTGTATATGGCTACTGGAATTTATCCACAGACCCTATAATGCCAAGAAACATAAAGGATACTTATCTGTTCCTGACCAAGCCATCCCGCTTTCTTGATCCTCAGTCTATAAGAGAGCATCCACCAACTGTGGCATAAGTGGAAAAGTTCTGGTAGGAAATTTACCAATCAGTATCGTCACTTAGGGAAGGTACACCTTCCTTTTAAAACCTCCGTACCTACTGTTTTCGAATAATGTATGGACATCGCGAGAATCCGCCGGTAACAGGAGGTGAAAAAGGCGCTCGAAGGAACAAAGCACGAATATTCAACAACTGGTTTAATTGGGGTCGTCCTATTCCTGAGTGGGTAGTTTAAGGTAAAACAACTTTGATACAATCAGAGGGAAATCTCGAAGAACCTGAAAGCTGTCTACCGATTACATGCCTTAACACCTGTTACAAATTTTTTACGCAGATTTTATACTCATGAATGTGGTCGAATCAGTACTGAAGGATGTCATCGAATAGCGGGGAGAGAAGAGAGGCCTGGAATGCTACAATTAACTCCTAAATGTGTTTGATCAAGGAAAAAAATCACATAATCATAACACCCTCGTATAGAACACTGATTTTTTCTAGACAATATCGGTTCCTTATATTCTCAAAGAGTAAACCTACAACCTAAAAAGAAGTTTTTAAAATCGAATTAATATTTTGGGAAAAAACAAACATCAAATTTAAGTTGCATTTTTAGCTGTTCGTTAATAATGTTGAGCAGTGTATATATTCTTCTTTTAATTTTTTTTTTATTATAGATGAGAATAATTTAAAAGTTTCATTTGCCGATCGATTGCAAGAGAATCTCATATCTTTCTTTTCCTTGTATTGGATAAATATAGTAATAATTGCCATGATATGGATGGAGTTTTGGTCCACAAGTAACCTATTCAGAATCATTTTCGTCGTCCTAGCCAGCATATGTCTATTAACTTTTCAGGTAATAGGTTAAGAAATTCAATCATTATACTGCTAATTAATAGAACATTCTTTAACAAATGAAGGGTGCTAAACCAAAACGTTGTAAGTTCCAAAATTATAATTTTACACAGCGAATAAAAAACTGTACAATCAAAATACTTGCAAAGCATTTAATAAACTGTTTATATAACATCATTCGTACATATTTCAAGTATTATTTCCATACAAACCTAAATTCCAAATTATTGTTTAAACTAAAAAATATCCCGTTTGTTTATAACTATGTTGTACAAAACGTTGTATGTGCCACTGATTGTGCAACTGCAACTTGATGGCACTTACAACGTAAACTTACGAACTAATCTTTAAGTACGTAGATATTGAAAATGGCTAAACTACTGCGAAATTATGGCCTCATAATATTCCCTGTCAGGTCCAGCTAGCAATCTTAACATCGCAGTGATATCTTTTTTTTTTCAGCCGATAGTGGCTTTGGCGTTTCCTTAAATTCAATGGGTAAAGATTGGAACGATTCAATGGAAGCGTTTTTTTTCAAGATATTAATCTGTACCCATGGAGCCAACTCGGAGTAGGATGTTCGGATTTCCACCACACCAAACTTTCTTTTTGACATTCGCATCTGAGTGACTTTTGATATAGTAAGTTTCTTAGTATCCAGGTATTCCCGAGCAACAGATTTCCAATCGAAAAATTTTGTCACATCCATTATTACAAAAGGGTTCTTCAAACATGCCGACGCCATTATCTCTATTAGGTCTTTTGGAACTTTAGGTGACAAGCGACGTTTAACTTTTTCTATGAGAGCGAAGTCTCTATCACACGAAAGAAAGGTGTGGCCAGATACGGGAAACTTGTGAGTTATTTGGTCAAATTTACCTTTGGCGATCAGAGTTAGCTGCATTGCTAACATAATTTGGTTCTTATTTTGCCCGCAGCAGTTGTCGGACCATAAAATAAGTTCCCGCTTTTGTGTCTGCAGCTCTTTCATTATGAAGTTATAAAGGCAACTTGCTATTTCATTTGAACCACGTCCACCCAAAGTTTCATTCCAAAGGCACATGAATCCTTTATTCAAATCTTCCAAGTGAATGCCCATATTAATACAAGCCAGCTGTCTACTGTAGTACATCTCAGTATGTGTCAGGCTTGGAACGTACATCTGCTGTTGTAAATCAAAGCTCAATACACAAACATTCGAATCCGACATCTTGGATCTTCTGCTATCATCCACCATATTTCTTTGTGCCAACTCAGCCTTGCGCTGATGTATTTCCAGAGAATTTTGGGCGTCCACTTTCTCTTGGCCTTCTTTCCCTTTTATTTCAATATTTTTGGAGTCGCAAACGGAACATGTATCTACTCGTGGTGAGGCAAAAGACAAATTGAAATCCAATAGAAACACATCGTTGAACCATTGCCTAGAAACTGGAGGTTTTCTACCATCTTCAGTATATCTCTCTAAAAAGCCCCTGTAGAGTTTTGAAACATTTAAATCTGGGGACAGAAACTTCCTATCTGGAGTGTCATTTCTGCTGTAGTGACTTTCTCTTGCAGGAATACTGGATATGTACTCCTTAATTTTGTCCTTCCAACCAGTATTTTTCTTGTGGCGTGTTCCTCCTCTGTCATCCTTGATATCCAGTTTTCCGGTTAATATTTTTTCTGCAAGCAATTGCATCCTTCGTTGAGTAATATCGAAAGTTTCACAAAAGGTCTTCTTGCACACTTGAACCTGAGAAGCTCCCGGCAATTGCAATAAGTACCGGAAGGAATGTTGACGCTTGCTGTCTTGTGGAGTCTCATAGTTCCCGTGCCTGCGACGTTTGATCAATGATGGGTGTATACAAGCTCTAAGAAAGCTTTGTTGGCCGTTGTAGTCGCCAATTTTCCAAAATTCAACAAAAAGACTTCTTCGACACGCAAGTGTCACTGAATGACATGCAAATTGACACTTGCAAGTCGCCTGCAAAGAGAAAATGAGAAAGGATATAATTTACACTGCAATATAATGAGCCCCCTTAACATAACACTATAACTTCCCATTAGGCTCCCAAAATGAAACTAACACCTTAACATGATACCTATACACTTGCGGTCAACGAATTTGGAGCCAGCATACCTAACCTTAAAGATGAAAAGCCGGATTTAAAAATGTATTTAAAAATGAATAAAAACTGACGTTGAACGTCAAATGATCGCCACAAATTTGCTGGCCGCAAGTGTACATGACACTGAGGATAATATAAGAAAAATTATTTACCTCCCGTGGTTCTGTTTTATCCACCACTTCCTTGTTCTTTAATGTTGTGTAACCAACTCCCGAATTTCTTTTCGTTTTTAGCACTGACTTTTTCCAACCAGGGATATTTTTTTTACGCCTCTTGCTTGTTGGAATCTCTGCGTTATTATTATTATCCATTATGAAACAAAAACAAGCGGAATAAACATCAACAAACGTTCAGCAAACAACGAGAAGTGAAAATGTTTACGTACTGACGATGCAAGGCATTTTTCGGCACTTAAAACGTTTTGCTTGGCTAGGGACAAAAAAAACCGTTTGCGGCGCTCGCATCAAATTTTGATTCTTGTGCAGGTCGACAGTGGCACTTAAAACGTTTCTATGTAAAAAAACGCATTTAACCCTATTTGGCACTTACAACGTTTTGGTTTAGCACCCTTCAAATAGCTACAAAGATAAGTTAGTCAATAATACAATATATATGTTTTAGCTTTGCCCTTTCAATTTCTGGAAAAGCTTCCTGTGGGTTTATTGGTGGATTGTCATAGTATATGCGATGTTTAATTTGTTTGTATTGTATATGTACCAGCTTGAAGAAACTAGGAACTTTCTTCATAGATATGTGTCTCGGCAAACGTAAGCAGTATAAATTAACATAATGACTGATTCCAACTTGCTAAAAATTCCCGAAAATTTTCTTTTGAATTATTTGGGAAAATTCCAAGAAAATTTCCCACGGAAATTTCTGGAAACTTTGCATGTTGATTTCGGGACTTTTTTATATAAAATTATATGAAGTTTACATTTTTTCAATCATCCTAAGAAAAAAATGAATAAACAATTTTTTTTATTACAAAAAATAAAATTTCAGTATTTTTACTTCCTTTTAATGCGGGAAACTCCTTAATATGACACCTTTAACTAGTGATAGGCAAAGTTGGTTGTTGGATACTTTTCAAAAAACCCTTCGGAAGTTTCAACAATTATCCTTTAAGATTTTTGGGAGAACTCCCGAAAGTTTTCCAATAAAAACTTTCGGGAACTTTCCTCTTCAAATTCGTGTCTTGTAAACAATAAGTTTTTTAGAATTTGACTATTTCTTAATATAAAATAGAAAAATTACATGTTTCAAATCATTCTAGGAAAAAGAACATAAACCATTTTTTTAATAAAAAAAACACAAATAACACTTTTATCTTCACTTCCCTGCAAAGCGAGAACCTCTTTATATAATAAATATTTTACTGCGATGCGAAATTGTTTTATTTTGTTTACATTTTATGCGTTTATTTCTTGACAGTGATGCACTTGGATGCTGACTTTTGTGTTTGTTAAATATCATTATTTAATTTGATAAACTTTTTACATTAAAACCAAAAAAATAACTTGGGATAACCAGAAGGTATAGATTTGTTTGACACTTATCCGGTCTTAACTTCTAGACGATATTAATTTTTTATATTTGAAAGTAATCAATTAATTCTTTGCTAAATCATGATTAATACAGCAATCTTGTATTTATTTCTTTGCAATACTCATAGGCATAGGCGAAAATCAAATTAAGCTAATATTGCCTTTCAAGAATTTTAGTTTTTTTGAAAAAAGTGGTTCATCCAAAAAGAAAATGTAACCTTTCTAATGCACGTTTCGAATTTGTAAAATTCGGTGGTACTAGTAGTTAACAAGAGCTTAAATATTTTAATTTTTTTTTTAATTCAGTTTCCAATTTATCAGACTTTTGCTTTTCAGAAATATCAAATAAAAACTAAATAAAAAGTCGAAAAAACCAAAAGATAAAACATGATGTAGGCACAAGAACTTGAATCATGTATAATTGGCTCCTAATAAAAAAATATATAAAAAAATTAGACAGACTTCAAACAAATGCACTAAAAGTACAAAATAATGTTTTATTTTACCTGGAAATTTTTATTCTGTAAAGTCGGCGCCAAACTTATTCTTAATTACTTAATAACCAAAATATATTTATGTACTGAGTATTTTGATCTCTAATACCACGGGTATAACATTTTACTATCTTTATTAGTTTGGAACCGCTTTCATAGAGAAAAATTTTCCATTTGAAATAAAATATTATTTTTTACTTTTTAGTGGATTTTCTTGAAGTCGGTTCTATTTTTTTTATTTCATCCTTTTTTAGTTCTATTTGTACAAGTTTCATTGTAGAAGTCAAGTTTAACAAATAACCTCTGGGTCCACTGCATATTATGTAAAACCATTGTATAATAAAATGTTTTATTATACAATAAACAATGGTAACCTATATCTTTTTCTTCCTGATAGAATGGTGAATGCATATGTTATTCAATGTAACATCGAGCAAACAGTTGAATATGGTATCACTACGCCATTTTTAAGATTGTTTCAATATGCTTGCTATGCTATGCCCAGTAACATCCTGAATATTTCCTAAATATTTCATCCCAAATAACCAAACCAACGCGGAGTAATCGATGTGCTTACATAAAAAAATACGTAGGTTCGAAGTGATAACTTCCTCCTTTTTTGGAATCGGTTAAAAAGTAAAACAATGGATGTCTATTATCTATATTTATTTCTTTTTCTTTGTTGCTAACAAAAAGGGCAATGTAACAAAAACTAAACTAGCCACTAAAGACTGTAAATGTTGACGTTTTTTTATCACTTTGACGTATCTAAATTAAGGATCTTTTGTTTTCACTTTATAAGAATTCGAAGAAAAGAATAAACTAGTCTCGGTCTCAGCCGAATACGTAAAATTTTTTACATTAAAATTTATTTTGTGACACGTGTTTCGACCTTACGGTCGGTACAAAAGTGCCGAAAAGTGGTAAGATGTCTACAGAATCAATTCTATAATGCTATTTGTCAGTTTTTTTTAACAAATAAGGATAAAATATTTTTAAATAGAGCAAATTTTTACAGTTTGGTACAGTTTGTTACTTCCGCATCATATTATCAACTCAAAAACAGAATTCAAATATAAACAACTATTATTAACTATGTTCGGAACAAATGTGAAGTTATTACTAAGAATATTTTTTGCGATTTGTAAAACTATTTCTAATTAAAGCATATTTAACTCTGAAACTATATGTTTTCGTAATTCGGCAAAAAAGGAGAGAACATAGATTTTAGATTTGTGTTTATTATATTATTATTTAAAAATTAAAGTTCAAACATGATTAAAGAAGGCAGATAAGTGTATCGTCAATTTGGAGCCTAATTCATAACACGACAATTTTGGGTCCTTTGGGTCATTAGATTATATTATTAGTTCCCTATTAAAGTACGTCTATATCATAATAATCTAATAATTATTGGATTATTAATTTTGGGTGTTGTTAAAAAGTAAAATAGGGCTGTAATTAGGAATCTGGATATCCTGTTAGGAAAACACTATCTGCTAACATTTTCAAAAAGGCAAAAACAGTCCCTTATATGACTTTTTTCGTAGAATTGAGTGCTGCTTTCAAAATAGGTATATGGGGTCAGGTCAAAAGGTTATAAAAACCCTACTTTATTTTTGAACCCTTTATATTATTCTTTAAATTTATTAGGAATAATGTGGGCTTTCCAATAATATACACATTTATGAGTTATTTTCTCAAACAAGCTCAAAAATTTTCTTTTGTGCATAGATAGTAGGTTATGGCTAATTTGGAACTAAAAGCAAAATGACAAAAACTTTGAAGTTTTGTCAACTTTTGACTATTAATGAAATATTTTTGTTCTTTTTGTGTTTTTATTTAACTATATAGTATATTTAACTGGCTTTTTTTTACAATAATGACGGTCTACGAAAATTATGAAAAATATATGTTGGTTTGTTTCATACAATCTAATCAAAAGCCCCAAGAATTAAAGTCCTTCTTATTCATATTAGAACTCTAGAGAAAAGGCATCCTTTTCGAAACATATTTGTCCGCCCTAAATCAAATTTAGTAGATCATTCATCCTGCCCTGTCCTAAAACATACACCAAACAAGATAGAGAGAGAAAAGAAATAAACGTTTTGGGTGATATAGAAGCGACTCCTTCATCTTTTTGCCCACAAACAGAGAAAGCAACTGGTGTATCTAAATAAGTATCACCTATATAAATTCCACATAGTTCAACATTTACACCCCGGCGATGCCGAGCGCCGAGTGTTATTTTACCAATGGTAATTACAATAAATCCATACTGATGAATCTTTTGACACACTCGTTATCTGATTTGATGAATCTTATTTTTCAAGTGCGAGGATTTTTAATCGCCATAATACGAGAAACTGGTTTGCAGAACATCACTATTTAATTTTAGAGAGGGCGCAACAAGGACGCTTTGGGGTTGGGGACTCGTGTTTCATTTTTTGAAGACGCATAGTCAATAGAATTTTTGAAGCAGGTCTCACAGCCCCGTCGGCGTCGGTACCTAGAAATCCTTGAGGAAGTTATTCCACAACTGATGGATTCCATCGGTACTTATAATTCCGTTTATCTTCAATAAGACGATACCCCAAACCACAACTCTGCGCTTTTAAGGACATTTTAAGACGATAACTTTCCTCAAAGATGGATTGGTATCCATGGACCTTTATTATGATGGCCTTCTCGATCTCCGGATCTTTCGATTTTAGATTTTTTCTTATAAGGTTTCATGGAAAATAAAATGTATAAAACACAATATCAGTATGCAACAAAACTTCGTGCGGCAGTCGATTTAACTTTCCGAAATGTACAAAGATGGCCTATGATTCTTTGAACGCTATTAGGCGAATTATGAAAATGTGCCAATTTTGCAGACGGGAAAATGGACGTCGTTTTGAAAACCACCTTTGAAAACTCTTTGCTTTTTCAACATTTTGAATCTTTGATCTTCCTAACTTAAGTTTTAAGTAAGATAGGTAATTATTGTTTTGTTTTGAGTAAAATTTAATAATTTTATCATAATTATGTTAATTAAGAGTGGAGAATTAAAAAAGATATTTTGTATTAAGTTTGAAAGTATTACATCTTTAGTATAATAATTACTTACATGAATTTTGCTTTTATTTCATTTTAACCATAGCTTATTACCTACTAATTGGGCACAAAAGAAAATTTTAGAAAATCTTGACTTTTGAGCTTTTTTTCAAAATAACTGCCTAGATGTATATTTTTGGAAAGCCCACAATATTCCTAATAAATATATAGAATGATATAATACAGGGTGTCCCATAAAAAAGTAGGGTCTGATAACTGTTTGACCTGACCCCATATATCTATTTTGAAAGCAGCACTGAATTCTACGGAAAAAATTATATAAGGGACTGTTTTCGTCTTTTTGTCTCAAATTTAAAAAATGTACGTCTATGGGAATCACGGGAAATATTTCCCGAAAATTTCCTTGTACCAGGTTTCAAATGGAAAGGTTCTGAACCCACTTGTTTCTTTTCGGAAAGTTTTCGAAGTGAGAAAATTTCCATAGGTAGACAGTATTAACTGCCCATCACTAAATATATAAATACTGTTGGGCGGTACAGAAATATGTAGATAGGGACCCTTAATATATGGAATTTTTTGTTTTTATATCAATTCGTAGAACTCATAATTGTTGTAAACCCGAAAATATTGTATTGGGATCGGATATGCTCTACCATGTAAAGTTTTCTGGCTGATCAGAAAGTAAGTGCAGTCAAGTAAAAATAAGAACGAATTTTAGGTTAAGAGAAAGCCTTTTGTAATGTTTTATCTCATTATAATAAAGTCCTTATTTATCAATTTGTTCAACAAGGACAAATATATCAAAATATAGAAGTCAAGTCAAGTAGCCAAAACATTATACTTTTTTGGATTTATTTTCTAAAACGGATTATTTCTATTTTTCAGGTTTGAGAAGTACGGTTTTCAAATCTGGTCAGATACTAAAACACGTTTCGAAGCTTTAGCGAACCCTTTATTTTTCCAAATAGCTATTGTAATCCAGCAAAATTATCTACAAGAAGAATTCAACAAACGAACATCTCCCAGCTCGTCGGATGAATTGACTAATCAGGCAACAGACCGTCCCGAAAATAGTAAGTTCAGATTTAGAACCACAAAGTTAATTAAAATGATATAATCAAAATCCTTTTATTTTACGAAATCTAACTTTACATTCCTAGCGAACATAAGCTCCTAAAAAAACATACTAAATTAAACTTTTCTAGTTTCTAGGTGGAAAAAAATATCCAATACATTAAATAGCGCTAAAGAAGTCGTTTTCTCTATACTCGAAGTACATCTGCAAAAAATAATCCTGATTGTTGGTTGGTTTATGTGCCTTTTTGACCTTTGCGCTGTGTACTTTCCTTTTGTTATACTTTTTACTGCCGCATGTGTGTTGGGAAGAGCGCCTGGAAAAATAATTATTTACTTGATATCCTGCATCACACAGTTACTTATAATTGTTCGTTTGTTTTATATGAATCAAGTACAAACACATGAAGTATACAATTACATAGGACATTATGTAAGTAATTTTTTAATGGACATTTTATACTAATTTATACTTTCAAAAAATTAATTCTTAAAAGAACAAAGCCCCAGTGTTTAGAATCGACTGTGGAAGATATTCCAGCTAACTATAAATAATAATCAGAATACAGTGCTCAACATATTAACTGCACCCGCAAAAAATACCCTAAATTTAAACTATTAACCAAGTTTTATAATTAGTTGATTGTTTTTTTGCAATTGTCTCTTTAACATTTTAACAAATGACGTTATATCTCTAACTTTCAAATCCAACTAACTGATTTAATTTACGAAATAAATCAAAAAATAAAAATAAATTATTTTAGGTTATGCAAGTTTAGACTTTTTTAAGCATATTGTCGTGTTGATAACAATGGAAATTATTACTTGCTTAAAATCTTGATTTAATATTAATTAACATGGCAACAATAAAAATCATTTATTGCATTTAATGCCAAAATGCAACTTTTCCGTGTACACACAAATCTAGATAAAAATAAGGTCTTTTAAAAGAAGTATAATAAAAATTACTTATTTTAATTCTATATTGTAGACGAGGAATGGAAAACCCTACAACGTCACTCTAAATATGGCTGATTGGCTGGGTTTACACGAATCAAGGCTTGGGCGGGATTACGCTGACTTTTATAAAGTAATTTGGTGTTTCGCCTATGTCTTCGCGGTGACTCTTGATAGGATAGTCACAATTAGAATGACAAACTATCGTTTATCCAAGAATTTGCCACCTGTGAATCACAAAGTGTTGTTTCCCGAGATCACTTACGAAAATTGCCACGAAAGGACCGAAAATATGCTTATGTTTTTAGTGAATTATGGTTTCTACAAATTTGGATGTGAGGTAAGAGACACTTCATAGAAAACCTTTTGTTAATTTAATTTCAACCACACAGTAACCGTCTACTGCTTATTAACGTTAGAGTATGTCTGTTTGCTGTGTTAAAAGATACTCGCAGTATATATGCAACATAGATGCTGATAAATTGGCTCCCTTATTTAATATTGCGGGCAATATGCTCGAATAAACGAATATTCACTATCTCTTAATGAAACATCATCACTTATTATCATCATCAGCTTTTTCTCTCTGGATATCGGTCTACCTTTCGCACATCCCTCTGCTAGGTCTGCTACCGTAAATACTCGAATTCCGTAATAACGCAATATTGCTGGTAAAAATGCGTTTCTCAGAGTGTTAGTGTTATCGGGTTCTTAATAGTAATATCTAAAAACATCTGACGTGTTTAATTAAAATGGGTTTTTACTAGGTGAAGGGTGTACAAAATGACATAGGGTTTTGAAAAGTAATTTTTTTTTATTGAAAAAATTTTTCTTTTTTATAAGCAACATATAGAATTGCAATACCATTCAATCCTACGTCTGTATTCATAGAAAGAAATAATGAAAAAATAACCATATTTATGAAGCTTAAACCTAAACCAAAAACTACAAAAAGTTACTACACAGAAGTTGTACAACCTCAAACATCTGTACAAATTTCATTTCAACCAAACTTCTCTAGATTTTGACATCCTATATTGCTCAGTGCAATAAATGCATGTACAGTCGTCTTCGTCGTCGTTTGCAAAAGGGTCTTCTTCTTCTTCAGTGTCAGTTTCGATTTGTATTTTTCTAGTTACTCTCCTTTTTCTTTTCTCAGGTACAATTTTTGTATTGGTTTTTTCTTTTGCTTCTTCTATATTTGGTGTGGAATTTAGCACCGTAGTTTTGTTCCTCTTCCTTTGTTTTCTTTTTCCTTGTCCAGAAACAAAGGGACCTATACAGTCGTGTTAAGCACGCTGTTTGTTTTCTTTGAAGTTGTTGGTTCATCATTGGTTTGATTTTCAGCACTTTGTTCACTTATTCCTGTTTTATTATTTTCTTTGCTTGTAGTAGGCAGATTGTCATCACTAATGGAAATATTGGTTGTTTCAGATGCTTCATACATATAGTCCAGAAAAATATCTGCGTTTAATGGAAAAATTCCAGTTTTTGCAAAACCGTTAACAGCGTTTTGAACCGTTGCGGCTTTTCCATATGTTTCATGGAGCAAAGCACTTATTTGAAATTGTGTTATTACCCTTCCCGGATGACTTGTAAGCCACTTGGTAATTGCTTGATCAAAATATGTTTTCAAGGGACCAAAAAAGGATACATCCAAGGGCTGCAGTCGATGCGTACAGTGGGGTTATAAGCAAAGAAGCACAATTCCATGTTCTTTTGCATAAATAAGGGCATCCAAGTACTTATGGCTTGAATGGCCATCCACAATCAAAAGACCTTTTTCTGTAGGTGAGGCTTTGCCATATTTTTGAAAGTGATTTAACCACTGTACACTGTCCCGTCATCCATCCTGATTCCTGAGCAATGCCAATAGCTCTGGGTGGGGCGTAATCCAACAACTCATTTTTCATGTTTTTACGTGCAAATATTAGAGCAGGTGGAATGTAACTGCCATTAGTACACATGCAGCAAACTAAGGTAACATGCGATCCTCTTTCGGCGCTAGTAATGGCACCAACTTGCTTCCTGCCAGAAGTTGCAAACACTTTTTGAGGACGCTGTACGGTAGAAAGAGCAGACTCGTCAACATTATATATCCTCAAGTAGTCGATATTTTCCTTCTTGATAATATCCTCCAGAAGAGTGAAAAACTAGGCAACTTGTGGTCTATTAAAAGCTTGTGCTCTTGCCGCAGATGTTGCCTCTGGCTTGCGTAAGGAAATGTCAGGATTTCTTCTTCTAAACTCTCGAAACCAATCTTTGCCAGCGCTCTTCTTTTCGTCATTAAAGGTGTGCTGAATCCCATTTTTAACAGCTAATTGATAAGCCAACTCTAAAACCTCCTTTCTTCTTAACCCAAAAAATCTAGATTCCATTAACTTCAGGTGTTCAACTAACTCCCGTTCTACATTCTCCGAGAAAATTGATTTAAATCGTCCAAGCCGTTTTTCTCCTGTTTTTATAGACTTATTTTTGTTTTGAGTATGCCTTCTAAGTGTCGCTTGAGGGATACCATACACTTTAGATGCCCTAAGCCATCCCATTTCATTATTCGCAACAGCTTCTATAGCCCTTTCCATCGAAGCTGATGACCATGATTGCCTGTTCGTTTTTCTAATGTAGACACGTAGGATTGTTCTGCAATAAAAAATTAAATAACATATTAAAAAAATCAATCGGGTAAAATGACATACTATGTCATTTTAGCCACCTGTAGGCTATGCTATTTCACCCGACTATAACACAATTTATAAAACTTGTTTTTTTGTAAACAAACTAAATACTTTAAATATTATAAAAGATGTAATTTAATAGGCAGACATCAGTAAGACATAATTTAAATTAGCCAACTTACCTTGTGAGCTGTGATGATTAAAAACACGCCACTTTTGTGCTTTGTTTAAAAAACTTTTCCGATCCAAAAATAAATTGAGAGCAACGAACCATCTCTTAGCTTGCTAAACGTATACTAAACGTTCTGAAGCGCTAATGAGTAACACGGCGAACTTCGTTACGATTGTTTAGATCGGAAGAGTTCGCGACAAGTCGGAAAAACACTGCTATGTCATTTGACCCCACTATGTCATTTTGTACACCCTTCCCCTACCTGCTAAATTGTAAAATTATGGTTCATATTCTCAAATAGTAACAGCCCTATGATTGATCAAGAGAAAGGTGCGTGGCGCTTAGTGGGTTTATAGGGCAATAAACCTGTAAAACAGCCTGGCGTTAGTCAGCGAATCTATTGGTTTTAAAAGGTAGTTATTAAATTTATGAGCTTCAAATCCGTTAGTAATCTGTCCTAAAGCGAATTCATCAACATGGGCCTTAAACAAAGTCTACCTAATTACCTTCGGTGTAATAATAATGCACCTTGAGGGTGAAGAAATTAAAAAGCGTTATAGCTAAAGTAGAAGGAAATGACGAATTGGAAAGCGGTTATTTAAACATTGAATCAGATGGCTTACAAAGTAAATTAGATTTACAGCACCAGCACACACAATGCTAACTTAAATTTTCGAATTTCGTATTAACGCGATAGGGTTACTAAGAATTCGGAGTTTCTAAGAGCGTTAGTAATATCGGGTTCTTACTAGCAACATCTAGAAGTGTTATTAGTAGTACAATAGATCAATATAGCTACGCACTAGATCGAACAAGACACGCAATCTGCAGGCCCTTCTAAATGGATGCCGGCTTTGAAAAGCCTGCATTCATCTGAGAAATTAACGCGCAATATTGTCAAGTGTGTTGAGGAAGCCGGTAGGCGAGAGTAGAGAACGCAGACTTTTGCCAAATATAATTTGCGGCTATCCCCTGATGTATATATTTTTCTATAGCGGCTATATTAACCTGTATTAACTTATATTAACCTCTGGAAACAGCAACGATTCGTAGCCACAAAAAATGATTTTAGTTACTCGCTACAGAAATAACTATTTTGCTATTTATATTGGGTCCGCCAAATTTTGTTGATTACGAAAAACCCGCTTGTCTTATTTACGATGTGTTTAGTAAAAAGAAATTATATAGATTTTTTTTGATTACCTAATTTAAAAAGTGACAATTACTTGTTGACTTGTTTCAAAAATGTACAGGGTAAGTCATTACGTTTTGACACCTACCTACAGGGTTTATTATTGAAGATAGAGAAAAATTCTAAATATGGGGTTTCTGTTAAACCGCCAGAATCCTTTATGAAAAGAACAAACGACTATCGCATGCCTATCTATATGTCCTAAAAAATACGTTTTTTAAATGGAACACCCTGTATTTTTACAACTTTTATGAATGTTCTTTTTTTCCTGATTTTAAATATATATAGTTTGACTACTTTGGCGCAACCCGCTTTTCAATTTTTTTGTGTTTAACTGTAACAAATGTTGCATTATATTATAATATTTCCTTAGATTTATATGGCAAGTAATGTTGCAGTTAAACTATTATAATTAATAAACGCTTTGCGCCAATATAATCAATTTATATATTTTTTAAATCAGTAGAGAATGACCTTTTATAAAAATAAACAAAATTCAGGATATTCCATTAAAAAAGAAGTTATTTCTTATCTGGCTTTTCATATATACAGTGTTTCTTTGTTTAATAAATTTTTGTTAATAAATAACCCTGTAGGTGGGTGTCATAATATAATAACTCACCTCGTACATACAAGTATCTCAAAAAGCAAAAAATGTTCTTCTTCCTGTATAAGTTAATAGGTTTAAAACTGCTTTTTGGTTAAAATATTATTTAGCGTTGTTTCTTTGATTTAGATATTCAAGTTTTTGTAGGGATAAGTTGGTTTTCTATTAAAACCTATGCTTACTCCTAGAAACCTTGTTTCAAGCTAACCTGTATCAAATTTCAACCCCAAAGATTAACAGCCAAATTCAATATTCCTCTTTTCGTGAGTCGAGGGTTACCTTAGAAATAATATAGTTTCAGCGAGTATTGATGTCTCCGGACCGAAGATGTCCCATTTAAATGAGTTATCCATTGTGTATGCTATAATGTAGCTTTGGTTATACCAACAAAATATTTAATATCGGCATTTTACAAACGTTTTAAGTTAAAACTGGTTGAAAATACGTTATATTCTGAAGTAGTTGCAGCTCACCGATTGATCAAGAGAAAGACACGTGGTGCTTAGTGAGTTTATAAAGTTGAAAAAAAACGTGTTAAACGTGTGACGTCAGGAAGCGAATCTATTGGTTTTTTTAAAAGATGTTTATTAAGTTTATGAGTCTGAAAACCGTTAGTAATCTATCTTAAAGTGAATTCACCAATTTATGACAAAGCATGCTTTCCATTCAGGCATTAACCAAAGTCCATATATAGCCATATTTGGCATGGAATCCAGAATAAGATTATCCACGACCTCATTACTTTCAGATGTTACTGAAACAATGGAACCTGAGGAAGAATTTAAAACGCATTATAGATGAAGTAGAAGGGTTGGGTTTTTTTCAGAAAACCATTGCCATTTCTTCCGAAACAGTTGAATCTTATTTTATTTCTATTCATTCAACTGAAATTCCATGTCACATTGGCAATTGGTTCAAAGAATGAATCACGATTTTTGGAACCGCTGGTAGCACCAATATCTTATCACTTTACAGCAACTCTCCAAGTCGTTTCAGTCCTCTATTGAAATTAACATTGTTATTCTTATTCTCCTTAAAAATGAAACGCATTGGTTACTTGAACGCATAGTTGAATTGCACCCTGGTCCTGATGGACAGGTAGGGTATGGACACAAAATGGAATCATAAGGTGCCCTATTGTGAACTTATGTCCTTCACCATAATTTTGAGAATACTAAAATTATCTTAGTCATGTTTGCTTTGTAACTCTCGGAAATAAAATTTTTATTTGAGATTAAATTTTTCTCTAAAACATTTTTTTTATTTTGGGTTTTTAATGGTTTATAAAACTATTACAGAAGATTTTTTCCTATTTTTTTCCTTCCGTGGGCATACATTGTTTGTGCAACTCTTTTTATAAAAGGTTTTTCTTTTACAATAACCGACAATTTAACGTACAAATTCGAGATTAACTTTAATACCAAAACTGTCTCAACGCTCCCACCAGGTTTCTCGTAGCAAGCGACGACGGTGGCTGTCACTCAAAATTCAAAATCTAAATTTTTGTTCTACTAAATTACCTTTTTGTAATAGGGTTATAGAGCATTATAAATTTATAATATTTAAATTTATTTAATTATTTGAAATGCAGCGGGCAACCCTGTCACATTATTGAAATTAACTAAGATATGACAAGTAAAATCAAAGTTACTCTGTAGAATTCTTCGTAAATTATAATTTACAATGTTATCAAATATAATTGTTAGTATAAATTAATTAAATATCTTATCTCACCAACTCAGCGGCTACATATACCTCGAACAACAGCAAACTGCAACAACGTTGGTATCTTCTTCTTGAATATGGATATTTTAACTAACGGGTGGTTTATTTAAATAAAAGATTTGGGTTTCAAAAACAACTTAAAGATCTATTAACAAAAATAACGGATGTGAAATTACGTTACAAAAATAAGACTTAAAATTAATAACAAATATAAATATTTAAATCTGAACTAAAATCAAGAAAATGATGGAATTACTTTAAGTCCCCAATCTTAGAACAAAAGAAAAGAAAATACAAATCATTAACAAAACCACAAATTTAACTCTGGGTATATATATAGAAACTACTCCCCAAAAAAACACTAGAATCATAATAAAATATCTCTGATAAACCCTTTTACAGCATTTACAACCCACTGTATATGAAAAGCCCCATAAACCACCATAAAAGAAGAATTTTAAATCAACCCTAACAAACAGAACTTTAACACAGACTAACTCTTGTTTTCCATTGGCTGAAACACAAAAAGTCGTCAAAGATGCACCCTGAGCTTTAATTAATAAATATTTCATAGGTGTTGTCTAGTCTTAAATTGAAATATAATTTCATTTCCGTCTAAATACGATAAAAATACCTTCTATATAAATGTCTGAAACTTAAACTTATCAGCGTTCTGGATCATATGTAGCTGAATACAGTACATTATTTCAACTTGCAAAGCCATTGTATCATAAAACCATTACTTATTTTTTTATATATAATTTCAAAAATTAATTCTACTCTTAACTTATAGATTACCTTATTTTTTGCTTCCATTGTAATGGCAGTTCGAATGGACGCTACTTCAATCCCACTATCATTCTGGATACTCATTATGTTTGCCTTAAACAGAGTATGGATGAGGAGGCTTTGGTTGCCCGGATTGGCAGTATTAGCCTGTGCAATTCCTTACGAGTACCTAGTGACTATAGGATGGCCACCAATATTTTTTAATAGTAAGTATGCTGTTTATTGTATACCTAGCAAATACACAAATGAATGAGAAATCTTTTCAATACGCTTTATGCTTCAAAGTTTTTTACATCACTGTTTTTTTACAACAACTATTTTCATTCATTGCAACATAAAGGTAAATTAAAATGGGATTTTAATCCTCTTCTTCAGGAGTGATCAACTAAATGTCGGACTTTTTTTTTCCCCGCTGTTAAGTATTTTAGCTAACGAACTTTTGGACCCCTATTTTTCGTCAGTTCATATAAATGCACGAATTGGCAAATCAACGAATTGTTGTATATTTGAACCACACTATTCATCAAATTTTGTTTAATTCGTTCGCGAGTATTTCATGAGTTTCAGTGTTTGAAAATCACAAAAAAAATGCCGCGCAATGAATCGAACAGATGAATCGGGCTCTCCACACTATGCGGACGATTATACAAATCAACGAATATTAAGTAATAGGCTTAATGAATAAATTAAAATGTTTTTATTACTTTACTTGTGTATACTCCCCATCTCGTTTACCCACTTAGGTACTACAAAAAAGAAATGAAACCAAAAATTGTTCACACCAATTAATTGGCAATGCCCATCTGCCCCTAGTTATTACCATTATCATTTTTTTTAGGTTCAATGACAATATTTTGGAATGCCAACGACTTTCGGTTGAGAATACAGCAGTTTTGCTTTTTTATGAATATGGCGCATCCGCCCAACAGAACCAGGTTGTGCCTGGACTTTTTGTTACTTTTAAGTATGTCTAGGCAGTGGGCCGCTTTCAGAAGCGAGTGGAAACTTAGGGGGCAATACTCTGCTGCTGGAAACAATGACAATGTCTCTAATCTGATAGATGATCCAACTGTAAAAAATCCTGTGCCCGATTTTGTTACGTATACTGGGCAAGTTATTGATGCATTTTTTTATATAGCTCTCTGTTAGTATATAAATACATGTGATAATGAAAAACCAGTAGAATATTTATTATAGAAAGGAGTAAAGCACAGGGTCTCTAAAACAATTCAGTATAAATTAAAATCATTAATGTTTAAAAAATACAAACTTGAAACAAGTATCTTATGTTTAAATTATGTTTAACTTAGACTGTGAGGAAAAAATGTGACAATAATAATGATAAAACTTTACATTATATTATTTTAATACATGCGTTTGTTATTAATTATGTTTAAATCGTGACTTTGAAATTCGATACATTTGTCAATTCACTTAAAAATAATCAAGACAGACATGGCACTATAGTTAACTATTGATATGGACATATTTTGTATGTGTTCCATCATATTATCTGTAGTAATTGAATCTACCCGATATACTCGTTCTTAAAGTCCACATCATAAAAAAGTCAGAAAATATCAGGTCTGAAGACCTATGAGATTATCTCACGTCCATCGATCTAGCGATTAATATATTCCTGATTCAACATATCTCCTGTTATTATATAATAATGAGGTGGGCGGTTATGTCACATCTATTATCTTTAGGTGTCTAACGGTAATGGCAATGTTTAGTATCAATAATTAATTATTTCTTTCAGGTCTTATCTTGATGGCTACAAGAGAATGTTATTCACTGCTTGGTTTTACTTAGCATTGATGGCAGTTTTTCTGGCAGGTGCTTTGAAGACCACAGTTTATTCTTTCGGTTACGTAATCGCAGCATTTATATTTTTATGGGAAGGAACCAATTTGTTTCTCAGACCACCGAAGGACATATTGTTTAAGTATGTATAAGTACTAAAGTGCGATTTAAGTGTTTTAAAAAAAAATCATTCTACGAAATCAGTTTGTAAACCTATTCTGCATGACTTTTTTTTTGAAAGTCTGTTATTTTCTCAATGCAACATTAATTGAGGTTTTGGCATTTTTCTAAAGGTCATGTGTTCTATAATGGTTCCTTATAACTTTACTATTGCTGTGTCAATTTTTATTTCCGAAACTGAGCTTCGAAATTCTTAAGACCGGGGCCCTAAAGTGATATTTAAAGATCCGCAAGAAGACTTAGACATTAACCTCATAATCAAGATGAGATTGAAAAAATTCGTTAAAACCTTTTTACACAGGAACTGCGTTCAAACTGAAGAAATATAGAGGATATCAGATTTTATGTGACTGTTTGGTAATGCTGCAAAAATCAGACTATTTTGCAGTCAAAGAAAATTCCAATAATTCTGCAAGCCTTATAGTGTAGTGTCAGGGTGGTTTGTTCATTTTACTCTTTCATAAGTTTGAGAAAAGTCTTGCCAGTATTAGAGCCCTTCAGATGTAAAAAATTGGTGCTTGCTTCTAATAAAATATCATCTGTATTCGTGGAAAATAAAATAGTATAACGTAATAAAGAATGTTGATTTATTACATAATTTAATTAGAAATATTTAAAAAAATGTTATATCTTCTAGTATGTTTCTTTAATTGAAACGGTCGAAAACTGAAACAAATATCATCCTGAATTGAAGTAAGCGCCCATAAAATATCTGATTTATTGCGTTTTGGTGTGGTGAACCTGGGTATTGCTGGCAATAAGTAAGAGAGTTTGGTGTAGGACTCATAACAATTTTCGAACAAGTTTTTACTGTTAGGAAAGCCGTTCAGTTGTGAAGAATTGGTAATTGCTGCTAGCAGAGGATCAAAAATCCTCGTTCGTGGAAAATTCAAAGAATATAACGTAAAAAAGATTGTTGATTTATTAAGTAATTTAATTAAATGAGGGGTTTTTTTAGTTGAAACGATCGAAAAACTGAAACAAATATCTGGGCTGTAGCGTTTTTTAAATAACAGAAGTCCTAGAAATAAAAAGTTTTAGCATTACAGATGCAAGAAAAAGAACATTCTCAACAATGTTAAAAAATGGGAGGTATTTTTTAAAAAACACTACAGATACATGGAGAAAATCTTTTGTTGTTTAGTCATAAAAATTTTTGATGAGACTTTCGAATTCTATCGAAAAATTACATCGATTGGCTAGTTTCATTTTTAACAAAAATCCAGGGAACTTAAAAAATAAGGCTCTGTGCCTTGTTAGAACACTCTTGATTTTAGGCTATCGGTTGATTTGTTTTTCAAAATGAACAATAATCAATTCCATTTTTTTTGTCATATATAAATCTATTTTGTTTTCGTATTATGCAATTTTTTTCCTTAATTTTAAATGTTCTAAATCATAAAAGGTGCATTTATGCGGAAAAAAATACCAAATGAGGCGCCACAACAACAATTTGCAAATAAGCTATCTCCGACCTTAACCTGAAGTATTTATAAAGCTGCTGGATGACTAAAACGTGACATATAATTTTAGTCAAGAACAATATAAAATCTCGCAGGACACTCGGAATCTTACACGAGAGTATTGTCTGAACTTCATGTTATACCAAAATGCATGGTCAGGTGAAAACACTCATAGAAATATAAGTTTTTATTTGAACTATATTTAAAATCCAAATTTGAGAAAAAAACAATATTAGCCGTAAAATACGAACTATTAGAACTACCCTGAGAGTGGTATAGAGCCCTAAATAGGCGAGTTAATCATTTTTCACATCATTTCATCAAGTAAAAAAAAGTTCGTGACAAAAATTATAGAAAATGACAATTAATGTTTAAACTTTCTTCTGCATACTATTTTTGAAAAGCTGCTCAAAAACAGAATAAATGACGCTATTATACTAAACACAACTTAATTTTTGGAATAAATTTATAAAATTTGTAGAATGGAAGAAATAAAAAACATATGTACAAATTTTCTTGCTTGTATTAATCTTTTTCTATTATTTTTACAGGTGGAACTGTCTCATCTCCTACAATATTCTAATTATGATATCTCGAGCTGTAAGTCAAGTTTTTGGATGCGTTTTGATTTATCAAACTCATATCATACAGATTAATTGCCAAATAGTGAGGTAAACTAATATTAAAATGTGTTTTTTTTTTGTTAATTTCTAGCTTGTACTTAAAACTTTAATTAAATGTGTTTGTTGCCCCAAGTTAAAGTTGAATACAGTTTAAAAATAAGACTTTAGTTAAACAAAAGACTGATTATACTTCGAATAGACAGTCCATCAAGCAGTTTCATAAGTTCGCCACATAAACCGCTCGTTCCGCCGTCTATTAAAGGGCGCCAAAGTTGGAATCCATTTAGGGGGTCTTTTATTTTCCATTAGATGGATTGTCTATTCGGAATACCATCTGTCTTTGAATAAACTGAATGAAAATTACTAACAACACACTAAAGTTTGTTCTTGTAAATATAACAATTACTCACAAACTTACAAAAATTCAAAATATTTTAAAATTGGTTAGATATATAGAATGGCCCAAAACCTTATTAACACAAACATATGTTATTTGGTTAAATATGCGAGCGCCTACATTTGTTCATTTTTGAATTTTATAAGACATCTTACCTTATTTCAATCGCCCTCTTATCTCAAGTGAAATACGATAGTTACTTGGCAAGTTTTAAGTTTTAATACAAAATTGTTTTATTAACAACTTAGACTTATATATTTTCAAATAGTATATATTTTTATGTTTTAGAATTCTGCATCACACTGCAAAATGTAAAAAGGCTTCATAATTTTTAGTGGGGTCTTCTGGCATACTCCAAAAATAAATTTATAATATATTTTTTCTGAGACTATCTTCTGTAGTTAACTTTTTTTCGTATAATAACATATTTATAAAATCTTTATTGCTGCTTTACAATGACGTTTTTACAAAAAGTGTTTAAAAAGTGCGTGTATTAACGTGCCTGTTCCTTCTAAAGAGAATATAATACAAAAATATAAATTACAAAGGGGAGGGAGTAAAAAAGCCTAATTCTAAGAATAGTTGTTATAAATCCGTGGTTTGTCTATTAGAATAATATTTAGAGTCTGTTTCTGAAATTTAGTATTTAAGATCTGGATGAGAGTTATACAGTTTGGCGATATTAAACATAAAAGATCGACCAGCGAATCGACCATTCAGGTTATGTACATGATATCTAAAGATTATTTTTCGTGTATAGGTAAGGAGGTTTTTCTAAAAGCAAGATTTTATGATAAGCACACGTTTCCTCCTACTCTCTATATTTAACCACCTTGTATCCGTAGACGTAAACAGGAATTTTGAACTTTTTGGGTTCTTTGTTTCTGAGAAGCTTTTATTTCCATGAACTACATCTCCATGGTTAAATATAGAGAGCACCAGAGAGTTACGAAGAATAATTTTAAGTTTTCTTGATAATTCGTATCGATTACTGTATAGAAGCTTTAGTCCAACGTAAGCTCGCTGAACACATTGAGAGACATGGCTATGAAATCTAATGTCTTTGTCAAATATAACACCCAGATTCTTGGCATTCTACATCATTCTTTCTACAAAAAATCATTATGCAACATTTTTTGAATTAAGATGTAAAGAATGATCCAGTGAAGATTTCTGAAGTTCTTGGAGATCGCTACTGAGAGCTTGACACCCCTCAATAATGTCCTGTTTATTGAAAGAAAAATATATTTGTGTATCATCCGCATAATACTGCGATTTGCATTTTTTAATAACGTTCAGGAGATTTGAAGCATACATAGCATATTGTAGAGGAAATGGATCCATGCGGCACGCCAGTGTCAATGAGTAATTCGATAGACATTTTCTCATCCTACACTCTGCTTTAGATTTTTGAGAAATTTATTTTAAGAATTTACGGCATTATATGATATGATCTAGAATTTTATTTGTGGTATAAGAATCATAAAACAGATATACATAGCCCTAGTTAGAAATATTGCCAAAAGCGGCTATTCCATGACCATTGTATACGATCTGAATGTAACACGAATTTTTGTTGTAACTTCCCAAAATATATCAAAATACAAGAGTTCTAACCACACTACACCACAACTTGTTACGTTCTGGACGCGCGTTTCGCTAACCAAGTTAGCATCATCAGCAGATGATATAAACTAAAGTAACTTATCCTAACCGAGACTATTTATAGGTAAATGTGGTGACACTTGGTTGCACCCGACTGCACCGTTGTCAAGTAAACAATAGAGGGGACTATAGGGAATAGGCCCTCTGTCTTTATTTAGTGCTTTCTTACCACATTTAACTATTTCTATACTCTCAAATGCATCCAATAATCTATTATTAGATACATTTTTAATCAACTTAAGATTATTTATTCCTATTCGGTGATTGTTTTCCAAAGCATGTTGGGCAACGCTTGACTTTTCTGTTCTTCCGTATCTTAAATGTGCCATGTGTTCTTTAAAACGAATGTTTATGGAGCGTTTAGTTTGCCCGACATATTTTAGATCGCAGTCGTTACAGCTAATTTCATAGATGCCACTCCTCTCCCTCAAACTATTCTCCGTTTTGTAGGCTACTCTAAAACCTACGTTTTTAAATACTTTTTCTAGACCTCTCGTATATCTGGGATCCATTACTTTTAGCTATATTTTTAATCCGATTCATTTCATTGTTAAAACGTTCTTTACTTAGTAGAAAATTGACTAACCTGTGAGTTAAGAAATGGAATGAGTTCTTTTTTGAATTGGGTTTCTAATCTCAAGTACTTCCCAAGGGTGTGGTATAGATACGTAGACGATATATTTGCTATTTTTGATACTAAAACAGAAAATTTGGACACTTTCTTAGAAACATTAAACAATAAATATCCTTCCATTAATTTTACGTACGAAAAGGAGAACAATGGGCAATTACCTTTTCTCGACACGTTAGTTATTAGAAATAACGATAAATTAGAATTTGATATTTATAGGAGATTTACTAATACTGATAGATATATAACATCCGACTCATTTCATTGCCGTCAACACAAAATGGCAGCATTCCATTTCTTAACTCACAGGTTAGTCAATTTTCTACTAAGTAAAGAACGTTTTAACAATGAAATGAATCGGATTAAAAATATAGCTAAAAGTAATGGATATAATGATAATTTTGTACATAAACTAGTAAATAGACATAAGCATAAGAAAATGTTAAAAGATGCCACTACTCTCCAAATACCTGAGGATTCCAATAAATTCATAGTAATCCCATATGATCCCAGATATACGAGAGGTCTAGAAAAAGTATTTAAAAACGTAGGTTTTAGAGTAGCCTACAAAACAGAGAATAGTTTGAAAAATCTCCTTGGAAACCCCAAAGACAAAGTCGACTTGAGGGAGAGGAGTGGCATCTATGAAATTAGCTGTAATGACTGCGATCTAAAATATGTTGGGCAAACTAAACGCTCCATAAACATTCGTTTTAAAGAACACATGGCACATTTAAGATACGGAAGAACAGAAAAGTCAAGCGTTGCCCAACATGCTTTGGAAAACAATCACCGAATAGGAATAAATAATCTTAAGTTGATTAAAAATGTATCTAATAATAGATTATTGGATGCATTTGAGAGTATAGAAATAGTTAAATGTGGTAAGAAAGCACTAAATAAAGACAGAGGGCCTATTCCCTATAGTCCCCTCTATTGTTTACTTGACAACGGTGCAGTCGGGTGCAACCAAGTGTCACCACATTTACCTATAAATAGTCTCGGTTAGGATAAGTTACTTTAGTTTATATCATCTGCTGATGATGCTAACTTGGTTAGCGAAACGCGCGTCCAGAACGTAACAAGTTGTGGTGTAGTGTGGTTAGAACTCTTGTATTTTGATCTATCTTCCACCACAGGTTCCAGTGTTAGGACTTCCCAAAATATGTTTTGACATTACCATGTTGTTTGGAATAAACAAAGTGGAAATCTGAGAGTCTAGACTACTGCCATTAATGTCACTGTCAATTATTGATTTCCTCAAATGTTCATGTTACTTACTTGTTAATGTTACTTACTTGTTTTTTCAGTGACCACACTATTTTTATTAAACTAATAAATCGATGACAAGTTTGTCATCGAAGCCGTTAACCGAACCAGAACATGCCGTCCTTTCCAAAGGCCAAAATTTCGCAATAGCACCGAGTAAGATTCCCGTAGAAGACATAGTATCCTTTGTAGAAGCAGCAATCAAAAAATTACCAGTGGAATAAGCCGATGAAGTCAGATATGAGACAGCGAAGATAATTAAAAATTCAAAACCACCGAAGTCGAACTTCTCCACAGCCTAAAAAACCGCAATGAGGACCTTAAATGAAGACGCAAACATCCTGGTACTTCCCACAAGTAAAGGCAACGCCACAGTCGTCATGGACAGAACGGAATACGTGGAAGAGGTTACTCAACTTTTGGACAACAACACTTATAAGGTTATGCAAGTAGACCTCACAAGTAGAATAGAAAGACGAATTACCAATTTAATCAACGCATTCAGTCTACCACTAGCGGAGAAGAAATCATTAAAACCAAGCAGCTCCAAGGTTCTACGGTCTTCCGAAGATACACAAGGACAATGTACCACTTCGACCGATTGTCAGTGCAATAAACTCGCCCACATACAAACTAGGTAAATATATTTCAAATTTTCTTAATCCATTTACTGGAAAAACAGATTCTTTTATCAAAAACTCTGCATATTTCGTAGAAAACTTAAGGTAATCTAGTTAGATCCCGAAGACATTTTGGTCCAGTTTCGATGTAGAATCACTATACACAAATGTATGTGTTGAAAGGAACGAAAATGGTACATTAGGAAATTCTGTGTAGAGAAAACCGACGCATGCAAACAGATACTTGAATGCAAATTCCCATCACCATCCAGCACAAAAGAAATCGGTTATTAACTCACTAGTGTTCAGAGCTATTTCGATGTCTGATCAAGATTCTCTAACATCGGAAATATCGAAACTGACTGAAGCTCTCAGAGCGAATGGTTACTGCACTGAAGATATTACGCGTTCAATTAAAAGATATAGTAATCCAACTCTGCCAAAGGAGAATGATAAAGAGCCACCGTTAGGTAGTGTTGTTCTTCCCTACATATATGGCACTACAGATAAAATAGGACGATTACTTCGGCGGTCCAACATACGTACAATCTTCAATACACATAAGAAGATTGGACAATGCTTGCGATCCCCGAAAGATATTGTACCTTTCCAAACAGAAGGAGTATATAAAATTGCTTGCTCCTGTGAAGAAGTGTATGTGGGAGAAACAGGACGTTCAATATCAACTAGACTTAAGGAAGACAAACAATGTATTAAAAAAAACAAATTGTGCAATCTGCTGTAGCTGAAGACCAACATAACACTGGCCATATTATAAATGTAAAGGAAACCAAGATTCTAGCATCGGGTCCAGGATTGAATCTCTTCGAGCTCATTCAGTGTTCAGATCTCGTGGAGTAAAGATCCCTGAAGATGCCTCGTGCAATCGAAGGCGAAACATCGGATAGTAATTGTTAACAATTATAAACAACAACCTTGATTTGTTAATTGACCAAAATATTTAGTAAAAGTATTTATATAGCTGCTGTTTTTATTGTAGATTGCTCACAATTGGCTGCGTAGATAAGTATGGCATGACAGAAAATATCCCAGACGTATTCAAGAATTCGTCTTGCCGCATTGACGAGGAAGAAATTGGTGTGGGGCTGGATTGCCTCGCATTTTTCTTTTTGATTTTCCAACAAAGAATATTTAAGTCTTTTCACTTTTTCCATTGCGTCAACGATGCAAAAGCGAATATCATATTGGCAGACAGAGGTAACTCGTTACTTATAAAATAATTACTTACACCACTGAAGTGTGAAGTTATGTACTTATGATAATTGGATGGACTTGTTTTCTATTATTTTCAATGTAGGAAATCCTCAGAAGTTTTTTTTTTATGAAATTAGAATATTCATAGTACAACAAAGAAAATCATTTTCTTTAAAATAGAATATTGAATCGGAAAAATTATGTCAAGATCAAAAAACGTAATGTTTGGATCATCGTCTATCGAGATCACTTCCGGTTACCGATATTTTGTCAAATGACGGTGATAAATCTTTCATACATAGGAATCGTGTAATCTTTAAACTTTGGATATACTGGAAGGAAACATTTTAAGAATTTGAAAATGGATAATGTTGACTCCTGACTTTCGTTGGGCGGAATAATGTTAATATATTTTTATTCCACGTTACACCAACGTCATAACAAGGATAATACGATCCCTGTCGATAATATCCTTACTTGAACTGAAATGCCTCCTGCAGTGTGGGACGTATTCCAGACAGGGATCAAATTATTCTAGTTATAGTGTGACGTGGAATAAAAATACAACTATTAACATTATTGCTGCCAATCAAAGTCATGAGTCAATCGTGTAATTCAGTGCCTGTCGTGAATTTAGACAGCGGAGTAATTGTTTATGTGATTTCATTAATTATACAGGGTCTTCCATTGAGGAGCAAAAATGGTATTTTTTTTACTTCCCCCGTATTTTTCAAAAAAATTAAAATAGGCAATCGATGTATTTTAGCTCGGAGAATTCGAAAACCGTAACAAAAAAACAGTTCAATGAAAAACAAAAGACTTGCCCCAAGGATGTTGCGTTTTTTAAACACAACACCTTATATATTATTACATTTTTGGATTCTATGGACAATTGTTTTTTAATAAAGGTAAACTGTTTTTGATTTATTGATGTTTGAATATTTACATTTTTGCTTTTTTTAGCGGTCATAGCACCTGGACGGATGGACCTACAGCAAAATAACTTTCACATTTCATCTTAGTTTTCAATTAAAGAGGTAGCAAAATAATTTCCGTTTTTTTGTTTGACTGGCATCATAAGACCGCTTATCAAAAACTAAGATAGGAATGTGAAAGTTATTTTGCTCTAGGTCCAACCGTTCAGGTGCTATGTCGGCTCAAAGAAGCAAAAATGTCAATTTTCAAAAATCCATAAATCAAAAATAGTTGAAGATAGACAAATAGTACCCTTATTAAAAAAACACTTAGAATTGACCATAGAATCCAAAAATGTAATAATATATAGGGTGTTCCGTTTAAAAAACGCAATAAGTCTTTTGTTTCTCATTCAATTGTTTTTGTGTTACGGTTTTCGAATTCTCCGAGCTAAAATACATCGATTAGCTATTTTGAATTTCTTGAAAAATACGGGGGAGGTAAAAAAAATTCGTTTTTCCTCTTCAATGGAAGACCCTGTATCTACTAGTTTGAACTCATCGCAACTCAACCGATTAATTTTAATTGCTTTTGCAAACAAAAATACTTTGGCCAGAGTGGCATTTTGATAAGAATGTTAATATTAAGTATGTGATATAATTAATTAACGCTGTTCTCGTGAGTTAAAAAAATGGCTAGAATCAGTGCAAAAAATCTTTTTTATTTTATTATTTATAAATTTAGCATTAGATGTATTCAGCAAAGTAAGTGAATGTTTATAAATAACTTTTTTCTCCAAAGGTGCTGTTCTAATTGAAGAGGACAGGCGTCAAAAAAGGCAAGCCATAGATAATGAAACAACTGCGATACAAAATAATATTAAGAAGAAATTGGAAAGGATCCGTGCTAACTATGACAAAATAGAAGGTAAAATAAGAGGACGTTTGGTTTTCAAAATTTTCCTTTGCAGTTGATTGTATTATTTAGCAGCTTATTATAGATTTAATTATTCAATTAACTCCAATAGAATTATTTTTCATTAATTAGTATCTATAAACTAAAATTGTATATTACTGGGATATACACTAACTTCTAGGTTTAAAATATTGGTGTATACAAAAATTTAAAAAACTGCATCATGTTTTTTTTAGTTGGTAATTGCTTTTATTATGCCTAACAAGATTTCTAACAGCAATGAATCTTTCGTAGTTTCTTAATCTTTTGTAATGAAACTAAATAAGAATATAATTTTCAAACATAAGATATATATATATATATATATATATATATATATATATATATATTATTATTATAGGAATTTTTTACTTACCGGTTAGGTCTTTAGATCGAATATCGGCAGACTAGTTATATAAAACTTCTTAAACACAACAGTGTATTTACAAAAGCCGGTTTATTATGTTGACCATTTAAAGAGGCTTATTAGGTGAAATTATAAAAGCTTCGTAGTTCCATAACTACATTTATTTTTAATAAGTTAAAAATATTCCGTTTAAAAACTGGCTAAAACCGATACACAGTTATGAAGTTTAAACTTCAAATAAGGTTTAAAGGATTTTATAGCTTTAGATACTCTTAAATTTTTAAAGCATAACATTATTGATAACCAAAAGTGTATAAAAAATAGTTATACCAAATTATTTTAAGATTTTAATTTTAGCCACAATATATTAAATTTTAATTTTAAATGTTTTTTTTTATATTAGCGATAAGGGCTGGAGATTATAATTTAGTTGATGAAGTAGAAAAAGACTGTGACATTCCACTATTGCCTACGGAGGAAGACGATGAAGAGGAATATGATTCATTTGATCCAATGCCCTTAACAGAAGTAAAATCTATCTGATTCAATAGTCTTAGCAATTTTATTTATACTTAGCTTATGTTTTTAGTATTTTGGTCTGCTGTACTCCACTGATATGAATACAGTGCTGGAAATATCGACAATGCGACGTAGCCGAAAAAGAGCTTATATAAGAAAGGTAAACTTTAAAAGCTGATAAAAAATAACGCTAAATTTCCTTTACTCGGAATCTCCTTTTGTTATGAATTTTTCCGTTTAGAAATAGTGAAGTGTGGCCCAATTTAGTTCGATACATAATTATTTCATAACAAATATATACTGTCTTTGCAAACATTTATACTGAGCACTGTTTTATTTCACTATATTGGATACCTACCAATATTTTATCGGTTTCTAACTATGCCACACTTGATTTCTGGGTATATTTAAAATAAATTGAATAAGTAACACTTTATTGTTCTGCAAAAGTTCAGGTAAATTACACAATTAAATTTTAAGTAATATTCTTTTAATAATTTACTAGGCCGCCATCTTTTTCCGCCATATTATATTTTCACTAAAATAGTTTACCGCAAATTGACAGACCAACAAACAGACAGAACGACGGAATTGATAAAACATATATCTTTGGCATCTAGGGAGACTAAAACGTGTAGATATGTAACACCTGACTCTGATTTTTTCACGATTAAAAGCATTTTATTTCGCCGCCATTTTGTTACGCCATCTTGAATTCGTACCACAATTATAACTGTACCAGTTCATACATACGCCATTTGGTTCGCCATCTTGGATTCGAACTAAAATGTTACCAGTTCATTTTCTCATAATACCTGATCTTTCTCGCAAAATTTAAGGTAATTTGTGTAAGTAGTTTTTTTAGTAATAATTTTTTTAACATTTCACTAGGCCGTCATTTTGTTTCGCCATATCAGATTTTTACCAAAATGCTACCAGGTCATCCCCATAATATGACCCTTAATTTTTGACAAAATTTGATATGAATCGGTTTAGTCTAGGTACGCTGCGAACGGACATATCGACAGACCGAAGGAAATGAGAAAAGAGGTTTTTCGGTATCTAGGGATCCTGAAACGTAAAGATCTGAGAAAATCACGGAGGGCGATTTAAAGGCACTGCCTTTGAACTAATCATTTTGTGAATTTTATATTATTTTTTTTTATATTTGTGAGTATTTTTGATTTAAATTAAGCCCAGTCAGAGACAAATAATGTGAATTTCATGAACCCTCACATCTATTTATAAGATTTTAAGGAAACATTCAGCTTTTGTCCGCACGAGGAACTGTACCTACCATAATATCATTTGGAGACGGCTTGCTCAATGGAGTCGTTGGCGGTTTACGGTGATACGGCTCCAATGAAGCATCATCCCATACATTTTGATTTAGAGGCAACACAAAATGCATTTTTGTAAAGTCATAGGTCACATTATACAATTTATAATACACTACTGTGCAACTGAAAAGCCATTTTTTAAAATTCAACCAGATTAAATGGCTATAACTTGTAAACAAAATGGTTTGTTTAAAAACGATTTTTTAACATTTGGTAGACTTAGGTTTTGTTAATATTTTTGTTGAATCTAAGTTTTAGAGAGATGCTTTGGTCTGGTAGTACGAGGGGTAAAACAAAAGTAGTATTTTTTACACGAGCTTTATAAAGAGCGTGAATTTGCAAATCTGTGAATTATTTTAAATTTATATGTATCTACGTATTTAATGGATTCTTAGGAAAAAACTAATTTCTCAAAATTTGTATATCTGATTTTTTTTTATTCATTTTTCTTAAAATACGGATTTTTTTGTTCAAAATTTTTCCTCCAAAATAAACATTTTTTTTAGAAGTATTTACAAGACAACAATTGATTGATTGTCCTATACTAAATGGTATCAACAACATACAAAATACCCACCATCTAAATAATGTTTCACAAATTATTATATATTTTTAAGTTTAACACGGAAAATCACATTGGTCTAGTCTTGAAGATGACCTCATAGCGGTCGAAACGTTGACTAATAATAGATTTTCTATGTGCGTTTTATTTGCGTTATTGACCACAATACCCACAACAAAAGTTTATGTTATTTATATAGTGTTTATACAACCGGTGACAAAAACTAATATTCAAATTTAAAATTTAAAGAAGTTTTTCTTTTGGTTATATGCACAGATTTTGCATATTAGTGATTACAATAAACAAATGAACTTTATCTTCCTTATGTATTTATTAGTTTCCCTTTGTATGAAATACCACCTAGAAAGAAAAAGGATACCTAATTAGGTGTAATTTCTCTTAAGAAATGCCTAGAAATGATAAATAAGAAAAATGCGTTAACAAAACTCATTTTAACCAAATATACAAAATTACTCCATTTATGTTTAATATTTGAACTCAAATAAAAAACCGTTTAGAGCTTTAAAATCACATTTTCTAAACTTGTAAAGAAAAGCTGAAATACCCTTTACGGAATTCAGGAGGATATAAAGTCTGGTAAGTATAAAAAAATATAAATATGAAAAAGTCATAAAATATGAAATGAAACTTATTTGCTATTATTGAAATTGTTCATAGAAAAAATCAAAAACGGTTAAAAATCTTTTAAAAGGAGGCATTAATTTAAAAATATAAGTAGTAAATAGAGGAAGTAGATACAATTAAAATCAAAATCATTTAAAATTTGTAAATTCTCGCTATTAACAAATTTCCTGTAAAAAATACTACTTTTATTTTATATGTCGTATATAAAATATAAAACTTAAGATACTACAAAAAATGTGATAAAAATTAAGCCTACAAAAATTAAATAAGAAATTAATGTTGAATTTTAAAAAGATTCACTTCTAATTGCCTGTATATCTAAATGCAACAGTTTTAGTAATTTCCGTATTTTTTATTAAGTGTAATTATGCCATCAGATATAGGCAACCATTAATAAATTTAATAAAATAAATCAAAATTGTATTGAACTTTCATTGGCGAATTCAAATATACCATAAAATCCAGTGTATTCCATTAAAAAATGAACTATAAACTTAATTAGTACACCCCTGAAGTAAAATTAATTTTCGGAAAGGCAAACTCGGATTTCCTTTTTTTTGAAAATTCTAATTACACTTGGGGAAGCCAAAACGATTAAAAAATTGTCTTTAAATAAGAGTGTTTAATTTAGAGAGAAAATGTTGAAAAAAATGCCTATTTTAATAAAAACAAAATAATTAAAAAAATAAATCATATATTAAATATTTAAGATATTACTTTTTTCCTAAGAAGCCATTTATTAAGTAGGTACATATAAAATCAAAATAATATCAGATTTGCAAATTTTCGCTTCTGACAAAGTTCGTGTAAAAAATACTAATATGTTTTACCCGGCATATATACCAGACCAACGCAATTCTTAAATAAGTCTACAGAATTTACAAAACCGTTTATAAACAAACCATATTATTATAGCCATTTAAATTTAGGTTAATTTTTTAAAAATTCCACTTCAATTGCACAGTAGTATAGCTTTAAATATTATGAAGGATTTAGAACGTGACGCTGAAGGAATATATTCATTCCCCACTTAGGTCAATTTATTTTCAGGTATATAAAAATTTGTTACAAAAATTGACATTCATCTCTTTTTTTCAGATGATGAAAAAAAATCTAAATGCGAAAGAGTCTAAGGCTGGCACTAGTAAAGAAACTGTGATCAGTAAGTTTTTTTTTAAACTTATCTTATAGTATGTATAAGTGATCAGTAGCAGAGATGAACATATAGGGGGGGGGGCGCCCAGAGAGCGAAAACCTTCTTTTTAGTTGATCAAGTTTAATATGTTAAATATATTTGATATAATAAATCCCCCAATATTTTCTTTTTAATGTATCCCTGACCAACAGTTGCCAGAAAGTAGAAACATTTTTAGGCTGAACCTCAAGAAAAATAAGAAGTAGACCATTGATTTTTAATTGTAACTCTTTTTTTTTTCGCGTACGTAACATGCAATGCTCAGTAAAATGAATGGAAAAATCCTGAATTGTTCTTTGAGTTCATATGTAAAATACCCGGAAAAAATAACTTCAGAAAAAGAATGAAGCGATTTAAAGAAAAAATTCAGAGTCGTGAGGGATATTTAAAATTCTTTAAAAGTGGAATACTTCTAACAAATAAACGAAAAAATAATTAGATTAGGAAAATAGTACGAAAATTATTTATTTTAGGTATATCTAAATAACGTTATTTTTCAAAAAACAAATCAAAAAAATAATTGCGATAAGATATATAGAAAGAATTGCCTAAATTGCTGACTTTCGTTTCCTACTAGATTTAAGTGTGTTGATCCTATAAAAAATTATTTTCAAAAAGTTGAAGATATTTCAAAACCCTATATTTCGGAGATATGTCCGGTATGAAATACCTGCTAAAATTTTACAAAATTTGTGAAGGTTCCGTGAAAGGTATTGTAATTTTCGATACATATCCATTTTTACAGCCAGGTAAAAAAGTCAGTCCTGTCAAAGTTCTTATCCTAACGCTAGCGAAAGTATCATCTGGCACGAGCCACCATTTTCTTAACAAATTAAAAAGGCTTTTTATTTGTCCAATGGTTTTTATTCCAGGCGGTGATGATACGCCGGTGAAAAGGCTCAAGGCTGGACAAAAATTCAAGCTCTATTTAAAAAGAGCCTTGACACAGATCGGACTAATTTTTAAATCTATTTCTAGAGAAAACGTGGACTTTACATCGAAAAGTTCATTTTCCGTAGATTGGAACGCTTAAAATTAAGTTTTGAACTGCGCGATCCACGCTATCATCTACTTCTCCGACCACGTAGCCGACCCCTCGGAGCTCGCGCTCACTACTATACCTTTGCGCAGTTTCAACTTTTAATGTTAATAATGCAAACGTTTTAGATGTTTTTATTTAAAAGTAATTAACCAATGAAATTACAAAAAAAAATATTGTTTTTGCCGCAACTTTTGATGTTTTATTTTGCAAATTTCCATACTGCCATACTGAAAACACTGCAAATTGTAGTAATTTTTGACACCTTAGGCAATTGTTAATATATTTTTACCAATTATTCTTTGGATAGTTTTTTGAAAAAATGTTATTATTTAGATGCGCTTAAACAATTCGCGAAGTCAGTTTCCTTATAGACGTTTATAATAAAAATGCCTATTATAAGTACTATTTTTCTGGCTTACATTAAAACTTCCCAAACAAAAATTATTTATTGAAAAGTTATTAGATCTATATAATCACGAACATATAACTTTTTTTTCTCATATTTTGAAAAATTTAAAAACTAAGTATCATATATTGTAGCCACGGATTTCTCCTTCAATTCAGTTTTAAAGTTCTCACAAGTGTAGCTATGTAAACTTTGGCGAATTCAAAAATTCTCTAAAAAAGGCTCTATTAAAAAAAACTGTCCTGCTTGCTAATTGCTCGAAGGTTTGACAGATACTCAACTATAGATGAGATTTTAGATCGTAATTTCTCAAATTCAGTCTTATAAATAAAATTTATTTATTTACAACCACGCATGTAATGTTGACATTTCTAACATTTTAAGTTTGAAAGAATCCTTGACTTTGGTATTTATCCGGATTAAAGGTGATATTTAGCTGGGTGGAAAGTCATCACTTTCCAACCGAATAAATGTCACTTTCCATCTAGGTAAATGTCAACATTCATTGAATAACCAAAATATTTGTCTTTGTATTTCTATTAATAAAAAATTTCTTATTGTACAATCATTAAAACATTCTCAACAAATTTGCTTCATATTAAGTATTTAAAATTATTTTATTACTAAGTTAATTGTAAAATTCGATCGATTATGAGATACAACGGAAATTATTAGTCCGTGCTGAACATCCTGCGTAGAAATGATAACGTTTTTAGTACTGGAATTTGGCATTTCGACAGATATTCTTGTGTCAATTTTAAGCTTAAGGATCTGTAGACTTGTCAAATATACTTCCGCTACGGTAAAAGGTTTTCACCTCCCCTAATCTCTTCAAGTGGAGAATGTCACCATCGTTATTTACCAATACTAAAAGCTGCCTTTCTTCGGAAGCAGTGTCCCGTGTATTTTCCACGATATTAACACTAGTCACTTTCATTTTATATAGTTCGTCACTTCAACATGCACCTGATACACTAATTGTAAGCCCAACCTTTATAGGTGGCATATCGTCAGGTGCATTCTTCAAAAACACCCCAATGTTCTCACAAGTGAAAGTGCTTGGCTTTTTGGATTTACATCCTAGATTTTGTTGTTTTAAAAATGTCAATAACTTCCAAAATTTGGAGATCCAATTTATCTTAAATACTTAAAGTAGTACGCAACAATGAATAAATGAACCGTAGGGTTTACGACTTTTTGGTTTTAATAAATTCACTAAAATATGCCAGTTAATAAATAGTTTCAGAAATAGCTTTTTGAACACCTTTTTACGGACACCAACTCTTGAAAACATTATAAACTTTATCGTACCTTGCACGGCTCTTCTTGGGTAAAAACTCATTTTCCAAATTTTCCGCGACTTTTCTCAATTGAGGAAAAGTGCAAATCATTTCTTCTGAATCGCTTATTGTCTTCGAAAACACTTTTTTGATGACAATCTATCAAAAATGCAACTAATTTAAGTTTGCTTGGCTAGTTTAGTACCATAGTAACCATTGTCAAAATGTTAATTCAACTTCTTATTTGTTGATGGTGGCGAAGCTTGTGGTTATACAGAATAGACACAAGTAAGTTGAGACGCGCAAGTCAATATAAATAAATCATCCAAGAGAGAGATAGCTACTTCGCTTTCCCCACTCTATCTCCACGGAAAGTGAAAGCAGATGACGTCATAGATTGCCGCTGTCATTTGCCCGCAAAATTCAAAACGCTTTTCTTTTCTGTTTTCTAAAATTGTCTACTCTTAATTTTATTCAATAAAACAAACGAATAATTTTAAATATTATTTATTGGGAAATCGCAAATTATAGACAGTAAATTTCAGTTCTAGGCACTTAATGCCTAAAAATTTAGACATTTGCCGATAAAATATAATAGTCTGTTTATTTTTTAATTCCTGTCATGCTGCAAAATTTGAGGTTAAAGAGTTGACAATGTCATCTGACCTACTCACAAATTGAAATGGTAAAGATACACCAAGTGAAAATTCACCGAAATATATCTTAGTGGAAAATCATCTCCTGTCAAATCATTCAATCACATTCTGCCATGCTATCAGGAAAACATTTACATCCAGAAATATAATTATATCACGGCAGATTATTTCATTTTGTGAGTATGTTATCAGTATCAGTGATGCCAATATTTCAACACGAAACTTGGCAGATATCAGGGATCTAAAAAAGCAGGCTTTAGGTACGTATAAAATATTTAGCCTATTTACAAAATTGTAACTATCTACAGCTCATCGCTTATTTCACTATTACCTTTTATTTTCTATAAATAAGCACAAACTTTTATAATATACACACTAACACTATACAAAGTCAAATAAAATAGTCCAGGGAAAACTGAATAAAACACACAACGAAACGTAAAGCAACACAATTTAAAGAAGGCACAGGGTGGACATTTTTGAATAACCAAATGGGAAGCGGAGCGACGGACGTTAGTATTGTCAACTTAAACTATTTCAATAAATAACAGATTTCCTGGCGTACAAACATATGTGAGCAAGACGGATATAAAATATAAACTTTAAATAAAAAAAATACAGTATGGCAATAGTGCTGATACCGATTATAGCTACATCTATGTTAGCTTCCCACAATGGGAGACAAAGACGAAGATACAGTAAATTACGTAAGATGAAAAAAGTTAGGTAGACATATCAGACACACTTTTCAGCTTGGATGTTCGTCTCAACTTGATTGTCTCTGTACAGGAGTCTTACTTTGTTAATTTTTCACATCGTTGTATTTGCCACAAAAAAAACGTCCTTTTCATTTAAAAGGAATGGTTCTAATTAAAAGAGTATACAAACCTCGGTGAAAAGGTTTCATTCCTGTCATGAGAAATGGAGGCCCGACGCGCCTCGTAAACCGTCCTTTTCTTTCGACAGAAATGAAATACTTTCCACCTAGGTATGTAATATACTATTGCACACGACTTAAATCTCCTTATTTGAAGAGAATTGAATAAGAGCTGATCACTTAGATTGTATTACACTAGTTCAAACTGAAAATGAAATACCCTCCACTGACCTATTTATAACTATAAAAAAATAAGTTTTTCTTTGTTTTAGCTCCTGCCAATAGAAGTAAAACGCTAAATGTTTTACTTTTCATATGGGGAATATTCGAAAGTTTTATAGTGAGTTTAACAGGGTTTATTAATCGCAGAACAATATACTCTCGAAATATATTTAACGGAATATATATGCAATCAAGGTTGTTAAAGGTATATAAAGTTTATTTTATTAATATAATGTTATAAATAGTGGCGTAAAATTTAGTTTTTTTGATATTGGTACATTAAAAGTCGGTTTTGTTTATAAATTGTAAATTTAATATTATTGACAATATTATTGCAATAATAGTTCTAAACTGCTAAAAGATATTATAAAAAGGCAATATAAATACCAATTATTTAGTGTTAGAGCAAAATTGACATAAAAGAAAGTTGGGTGAAATTTTAAGGAATCGTACAGGCAAAAATATATAAGCTTGAGTGTTTAAAATAAGATCTGGTAGAATAGATTGTTCAATCTGAAAAAGGTATTTAAATGATAAAAAAGCTGTAGCATCAAACTAAAAGCAATGTATGGAGAGACGAAAAATGAAATGTATTTCTGGAAAAAGAAGGTTGCTGCTTAGCAACCTCACAGATGTTCAAACTGATGACTCGCGGGGTTAATACACAAATACGAATTAATACTATCATCATCATCATCATCACGATCGATGTTGTCCATTTTTTTATCGATAACTCCTCTAGACTACCACGATGATGATTAAATACTCGGTTCTTGAATATTCCTATAGAAAGAAATCACAGATAGTCATATTATAAAGCTTTATATATTTTGTCAATTTACCCTGCTACTACATTTCTTCTCAGCTCTGTATAATCTTTAGGCTTTATTAATATGTATTTAGTAAAAAACTCTATAAAATTTGCCAACTACACGAAAAACCTTAAAGTTCCGGAGATGGCATTACTAGTTTTGTTTAAAAGTCAAAACGTTTTTTCCATATATTCCACCAACAAACTGTGTAGATTTAGTTAGAATTTTACTAAATAATAAGGTCCTTCCTATACTGGAAGATAACCTTTTATTCCTTCTATCAACGGTACATCTTAATAATACTTCAAATGCCTTCAAAATGATAAATATACCCAAGAAACATCTGGTAATCACTAATGACAAAATATATCGCTTTTTAGTCAAATGTATACTCTTTACATTTAATGGCTGTCTTGTGTATATCCACGGAGGTACAAGAGTGTGTTAGACAGGTTATTAAATGTAAAAACTATAACATAACTGTTACAAAATCAGCCCTTTTTGCACACTTGTTGACTTCTGACCTTCAATTTTTCGATAACTGACAACGTACAAGTTCTCCGTTGTTCTCAAGTGTCCCGAAAGTAATAAATCGAATGTGCCTAGGAACACTTACCGCAAATCAGTACAGAATAAGTTGATTTACTACTAGACATGAAATAAATTACTATTTCTGGTAAACCGTAGATTCTCAGCTGATTAAGTTTGTTTTGCTGCTGAATATAATATCTATTTTTGTTCTTCAATTTTCGTTATACTTTTCTAACAGATACTATTTGTGTATTTAAAAGGTTTATTTTTGGAGACATGTCAATGAAATCGATTATTTTTGTAAGATTTTGTCCACAATTTCATTTCTCAGTGAATCGAAAAACCCATTGTCATTCAAGGTGTTTTTAATGCGCCTGGGCGGTATCATTTGTTAAAGATTTGAGCTCGCATTTTTACAATAATAAGCAGATACTGACTTCTTTTTGTTCTAAGATTATTTCGGCAAAGAATTCTGACCACAAAAAACTTAAAATTTAGCTGGAGCATCAAAAATACCTCTAAACACTGTACAAGCGAATATAATATTATCCTAGCTTAGAAATATTTTAATGCACATTTCAAGGCTATTGTAAATCAAAACGCAAATCCAAATTATTTTAATTTTTCAAAAATACAAATAAGATTTCTAGTTATAGATCGGAGATCGCGGCAGATCGGCAATTCAGGCCATGATATGAGTTGAGAACCGCGAAAATTTCTCACTGAAACCCAACTCTACTAAAAGATGGCAAGGTTGGGATCCATTTAGAAGGGGTTTGGTTTTCATTTAGATTGTATAGTCTATATTTGGAGTAACATCGATCTTTGATCCAAAGTATTTTATTCTTCAGTTTTAAATTTAAAGGTTCTTTTAACTGTACGAGCTAGTAATGTATATTTTCTGTTACACATGCTGTTATAATCGCAATTATTCCTAAAATAATTATTATCTCAAATAAAAATAGTAGATGGAAATGTACAAATTCTGAGTTATACATATAAGTTGCTTAAGTATCTGCACTTTATTCATAGAAAAGGAAGATTTCACGACTTTCGTCAATTAAAAAATCATGGTTCTGGGATTCTGGTGTCAAATTGGAATTACTATTTGACGTTTCGCCTTCGATAGCATGAGGCATCTTCAGGGATTTTTACTCTATGAGATCTGAAAACTGAATGAGTTCAGAGGGATTCAGGTGGGCTTTTATACCCGACTCAGGCTCGCCGAACCGTGACCCTGCGTTAAGATCGGTTTCCACGTGTGATATAGGCCGTAACCCCCATGGAAGTTTCTTGTATGTTTGAAAAATTCAATAGATTCTCTAATATTTCGTTTATAAAATCCTGGAACCGACGCTAGAACCTTCTTTTCTTTTCCATTTATAATATAGCCAGTGGTATGCTGGTGTTCAGCTAGATTGAAGAATTTGTTTTCTTTTTACTACATCGCTCATGTTCTAGGATATATTCATCGTCTTATTTCTCCCACATAGACTTCTCTACAGGAGTAAGGAATTTTATATACTTCTTCTGTTTAAGAAGATACATCTTTCGGGGATCGCAAGCATTGTCCAAATCTTCTTACGTGTATTGAAGATTGTACGTATGTTGGACCGGCGAAGTAATCGTCCTATTTTGTCTGTAGTGTCATGTATGTAGGGAAGAACAACACTACCTAACGGTGGCTCCCTATCAATTTCCTTTCGCGGAGTAGGATTACTATACCTTTTAATTGAACGCGTATATATTCAGTGCAATGGCCATTCCCTCTCAGAGCTTCGATCAGTTTCGCTGTCTCCGGTACTGAATAATCTTGATCAAAAGTAGCTCTAAATACTAGTGAGTTAATAACCGATTTCTTTTGTGCTGGATGGTGGTGGCAATTTGCATTTAAGTATCTATTTGTATGCGTCCATTTTCTATATACAGAATGTCCTATTACACCAAATTCCTTCCTTTAAACAAATACATCTAGAAAGGGAATCATTCCATTAGCTTCAATGTTCCATTGTGAATTTAATATTGCGATGTTGTTGATTAAGGTGGTCCAGAAATATGAGGAGATATTCCTGTACGTGAGGCCAAACAACAATGGTTTTAATAGAGCGGACGGTAAAGAAATATTCTCAAAGGCCTCTATAAAGATATTCGCTACCACAGGCGATAGAGGAGATGCCTCTAAGGTGCTACTGGTTTTTTTGTCATTTTAAAAATTTAATATAGGTATCTACCATTTTTGGTTTCAGAAGATTTATTTGGTCGGTTACTAATCCATCTAAATTTCCGCATAAAGTTCTGCTAATGTAAAGCAAATAATATTTTGTATTTGGCTGGCGTCTAGAGTATAGTTATTTTTCTAACAAAGGCGGACAAAGATAATTTTCCACACGTGGCTATAGCTGAATAGAGTCCGATAAAGCAATCAACTGCAGAAGAGCCACTTACCGTAATAGTTTTTTTTTCTACCATATCAATAAAGTGTTAGATAAGCAGTTTTATTTTAAATAACAAGCCAAAAAAAAACGGTAAAATTTCCTATACCCGGAACTTCTCTCGTTTCATCTCTTAGGAATAGTGAAGTTCGGGACATAGTCACAGTATATGTGTGTTACATATACTGCCTTTTTCTTCAATCATTTTTATTGGGCTCCATTTTGTTCCATCTTATTGGACTACCAATATTTTTCCAGTTTCTTTCTACCTATGCCACGTTTGACTTTTGGGAGTAATTTAAAATAAATTCAATAAGCAGTTTTTACATTAACAGTGGACGCTAAAACGTGAGGATATGTAAAACCTGAGAGAGTAATTTTCTCCACGATTACAAACATTCTATTTAGCTGCCATTTTGTTCGGCCATCTTGAATTTGTACCACAATTTTACTAGTTGACCGCTATACTACAATTAGTTATAGCACACAATTTGAAATCTATTCAATAAGTACTTTTTTCAGAGGAAATTTTTAAATGTTTTATTAAGCCGCCATTTTGTTCCGCCATCTTGGATTCGTACTGAAATTTTACCAATTGATTCCAACATTATACTTTGATTAGTTAAATTAGATGAGTAGTTTTTTAATAATAATTTTTTATTGTGACCTTTAATTTTTGATCAAAATTTGAAGTGAATCGCGTAAGTAGTCTTTAAGCTATGCCGCGACCTGATAGACAAACAGACGGACCGACGGAATTGATAAAACATATTTTTTTGGCATCTGGAGACGCTAAAACGTGAAAATATGTAAAACCTGAAAGGGCGACTTTTTCACGATTACAAAAATTTTATTTGGACGCCATCGTGTCCGACCATTTTGAATTAGTACCGCAATTTTACTAGTTGAGTCCTATACCACAATTAGTTGAGGCACACAATTTCAAATCAATCCATTAAGCAGTATTTACAACGATTACAATTAAGTATAATCAGTCTTTGGATATAGTTTGATAAGGTTTTGAAACAGAAAAATTCACTGATTGAAAAATGTGGGGCTTTTTTAGGAAAAAACTGATTATTCCCAAGGAGTAAGACTGGGGTCTAATAAGATTTGGCATCCAGTTCATTCGTATACAGATATTTTAAAAACAGCGTAAGTATTGTGCGGATAATCGTTTCTATTTCAAATTTTATTTTCTTAGTTAATAATTAATATTTCCAGTTTTTTCTAAACTATAATATGTAAAAAACAAATACAGTTATACCGCTATAACTTTACACGTACGTCATCTTTCATGTATATACATGAACCATAAACAAAACTATAAAAGAATAATAAAAGTCCAAATAAAATGTACCTTCATAATAGCATAAATGCAAAACCAAAAAATTTACTGTTAGCAAAACAAGGTAATTACAGAAGTTCTTAAGGCACGATTTCCAATGGGAAGGACATAATTGCTGACGAGAACTGAAAAATTGCTGCAATGATTATTTATGAATTAATCGCCAAAAAATATACACTTATAATACGCATCAATGTTAGTTTATACTATCATTAAATGAGGTATTTACTCTAGAGAATTTTATAAAAAAATTTACCACCACCTTTGTTTCTCGACATCTTAACCAATGTCAATACATAGAAATATTGGTAGTAATAAAGTACTTTTCTAGGAACTTTTATAAAAAAGTACCATTGTTTTTCAACTAACACAAATGAAATTTCAGGTTTAATTATAAACCTTTTATGCGGCCATAAAAAGAAAACTTTAATTCATTGATAATTTCGGCATGTTTAATTCCTTGTATAAAGCAAATGCATTTACTAAAGCTGCATCCAGAAAATAAAAAAAATCCGATGACACCTCTTTTTCGACTTTCTATCTACTTTGTAAATATTTAAATGTTGATCAAATTTGTCCACAAAATTCATATTTTTATTATAGTCTGTCAAAACAACTGAACATGAACATCTCTCGATGACACCCCTTTTTATTTCTTCTATCAACTTCTGTGTAACTATTAGAATCGTGAAAATATAAAAGAAGGTGAACGCTTTGCTTGTCTCCTTATTTTACAACTACTTAATTAGTATCCAAGATAAGAACTTAAGATTCACCACGTTTGAAATTTGTATCGCTTTTAAATGTTGAAAGTAACTTTCTATTGGGGTTCACTGACCCACAAGCGTGAATATTTTTACCTTGAGATCCTCCAGGAGTTCAACACCTATAAACAAATTGTCAAAAAAACACACATTTAGGAGACTTTTAACCACATACACACCCAAATACTTTTCTGCGTCATCTGATTTTCCAGTGTATATATCTGAAATTTTTGGTAACATCCATTCTATTTGCCAATATTCATACCTTGTATCCTTTCTTGATGGGATTTTTTGGAAGATGTTGCTTTAGGCTACGTCTGCCTTTAAATTTAATCATGGATTCATCGATGCAAGTCTTTCTAGAAGGAGCCATGCAGGTTTCAACTTTTTGCGATAACATATTCAGAAAGGGCCTGACTTTATACAGCTTATCGTAAGCCAGTTCACCTTTTTTGTGCATAAGAAGCCAACTAACTAACATCAATGCGTACTTATAAAAGAGTCATGAAATTCTGAAGAACTGCTAATAACTGGGAAGCTGCTTCAATCTCATAAGTAAATTGATTGTAGACTATAGAAATTTGTTTGAAACACAATCAGATCTAGTATTTTAACGTCAAAAAAGAGCTGGAAAAGTTTTACAGGTGTGGGAGCTTCTAAATTTTTTACAACATGCGTGATGCCCGAATATAATCAATGAACCCCTCTGGAACTTTCGGAAATGTATTTTTTGACCAATCCCTGGTCCTGTTATTAGTAAACTGCAAAGCTTTTATCTCACCTGTAAAACTGATAGCGGTTGGTCATCTTCTGAATTGCTCTCTGCTTCTGTCATATAAGCACTTATTTTTTCCAATTCATCATTTTCAACTTCTGAATCGTCCACTACTGACTCCTGATCGGAGAGTATGTCAGCTGCATTTAAGTTTCGGATATCTTCCATTAACTCATCATATTTCAAACCAACTCTCAGTCTATTTTTACATCTGTAAATAAAAAAAACCGTATGTAGATAATATATGAATTTCGAATTGAAAAATAACCACACATTTTGTTAGAAGATGTATTTTTTATTATAAAATGGCACAAAACCGAACAAAACATAAATATATAAAGTAAACACTGTTGGTAAAATAAAAACTTACAGTTGACCCAAGTACCTAGACAACGTTTACAAAAAAATATAAAATATTTTAACTATTATAAAATATCGTTGGTATATTTACTTACCAAAGAGATCCATTACATGAATAATAAACTATTAACACATTTTGATAATAATGGCAAAAGTAGATGTTCATCGTTTCTTTTTGAACAACAGACTTGTCTCCAAAATACCATCATTTTTAGAGAAATTTCAAATATATTTGAACATTTTAATAATTTAAATTCCCAAAACATTCACGGCCGGGATTAATTAAATGTACCTGCAATCAATTAAAAACCTACATTTTTCGGTTTCTGCTAAAGACAAAAAATCACCAGAAATTGGCCTTTAAAAAAATCACTAGAAATGGTCTTTTTCAGAAATTTTTTCACCAATCACCAGAACAAATCATCTCCCACACCTGGCAACACTGAAAGAATTTTAAATCGCATCGGGAAAATAACATACACAATTGCCTACAGTGCCGAAAATTGATTTTTTTCTTTCTAGATTAAAATGAGTAAGGAAAAAAATGTAGACTGTAGATATTTCAAAACTCAATCTTTTGAGATTTGTCCTATGAAAAAGCGTTAATTATTTTCCGAGTAAAAAGCAAAAACATTTAAAAATGAGCTGTTCTGCTAACTGACACTACAATATACAATTACTTTCAGTGTGGAAATTTGCAAAATAAAACGTCAAAAATTGTCTCAAAAAAACAAATTAATAAGACAGAGTTTCTTATCTAGATAATTGTTTTTGTCGCATTTGGTACCGATACGCCGCTACGAAGGCTCAAATCCAGCAAAAGTTGTCCTGCATCCTCCTCTTCAATCGTCTCCTAAAATTCAGCTTTAGCGCCAATCCGATTGAATTTTATACGGTTCTCTAAAGGAAACGTGGGCGTTTGAGTGACAGGTTAATTTATGCTCCATTGGAACGCTCAAAATTAAGTTTTTTGTTACTTCTATCTTTCGCAGCTGACTCCTGGGAACATCACACTTGCAAATATACCTTGTCTTTAACCGTTGTTATTAATAATTATATTTTACTACTTATAAATTCAGAAACTTTTTGCACATGAAACATAACTATTTAGTGGTATATTTGCGCAGTTGCAACTGTTATGTGATTAATTAAAGCGACAGTGAATTAAAAATAAGAAAATCTAAGTTCCCAATAACTTTTTGTAAATATAAATGTTTATATTTATTAGTTATTAACCGTTGAAATTGAGATATGTTTTTTGACGCTATGTTTACGTCTTACTTTTCAAATTTGCACACTGGACATAGTTGCATATTGTAATAGCAGTCCTGGCCAATAAAATGAACTCTCGTATAGGCCTCTATTTGCTCTCGTCTGCAGCAGAATTATTGTTTAAACAATTCCTCCCGGGATAAACAAATAGTGAAAACTCGTTAGCAAATACAGTCATACAGTTAATATCACGTAAATATTTAGACAATATTTGTACGAAGTTTCAGATATATATGTTGCAAATTACATAAGGTATTGACATGTGCAAAAAAAATATTATTAAGGAATTTTCGAAATTTTCTCGAAAACTAGTTAACGCTCTTTCACCGGAAACATATCTCTACCCATTTTATTCTAGAAGGAAAAATTAACTTCAGTTAACGGCATTTTAGGCAATTGTTTATATATTTGCCCCAAATATTTTTTGGATGTATTTTTGTCAAATAACATTCTTTAAATGTACTTAAACAATTCACACAGTGATATTTCTTATAGGCGTTTATAAAAAAAAGGTCCTATTATACAGCGTGTAACAAAAGTAAGGAAACGGCGAAATATCTCATGTATCGCTTACTTGAATTTAATGAAAATATGTACACTAAGGTATGAAATTATGCGTAAAATTCTCAATTATTTTTATTAAGGGAACTTTTTACAAAAGTCGACAATTTTTGCCAAAATAAGGGTCTAATATCCATAATTTATGTCAGTTTTGTTGATTTACAAAAATGACGTTTAACTGACACCCAAAGAATTGAAGTTTTAATTATACTGGGTTATGAGGACAGAATGCGAAACCTGCAAGACGTTTGTAACATTTTTAAAGGCAAATATCCAAACTAAATATACCGTAAGTAAAATTAACAAAAAATTTCGTGAAACTGGAAAGACAAAAGGCTCTGAATGTTTTAATCAGTTTAACCAGAACATTAGGAAGAGAAAATGATGTCTCACACATGTCCGTAGACCGACTTATAAAAACCGAAAAGTTTCAACCATGCAAAAAAACTCTCTAAGGATAATCACGATAGCCACTTAGAATTTTGTGAAATCATGATGAAACTACCAATTTAAATTTTGTCAATCAAATTATTTTTTCTGACAAAGCAACTTTTTTCAATAGAAAAGTTAACAGGCATAATTATCGATACGTGGCCAGGGAAAATCCCTGTCTCAACTATTGCAGAACTATTTCCGAATTACCGTAAATTCCTTACTTTACCTGCTGTATTAAATATTTAAACTTCATTTTTTTAGGTAGTGGTGCACCAAATGATGAAATGTGTATTCAGCAGGATGGTACTCCATAGCATTTTACTCGGAATGTTCGGGAATATTTAGACAATGTTTTTTTCTGGAAGATGGTTGGACGTAGAGGTACAATAGAGTGGCCATCTTGGCATCCGAACTTGACTCCCCTCGACTATTTTTTGTGGATTTCTTCTTCTATATTGGGTACAAAACTAAACCCAATGACCTCGAAGATTTAACGGCGCGACTAGAAATTGAATGTAGACGAATCGAGGAGGCTGGCAATCTTTTTCATGTATTAAATGTTTTCCTACATTATTTGGCCAACTGTAAGGAAGTAAATGGACAACATTTTAAAGATCGATTATCACGTTACTTAGTTTCATTAATTTATTGTTTATTGAACTAGATATTTTTGTTTTGTACTGTATTGTTTCCGTTGTTTTTTACCTCCTACTTTTAAAGTTGAGACGCTGTTTTCTCTTGCTAGTTTTTTGGAAACAAGATAAGGAATTATTCCAGTTTCACCAAATATTTTGTTAATTTTACTTACGGTAGATTAAGTTATTTCTGTTAGGATATTTGTCATTAAAAATGTTACAAACATCTTGCAAGTTTCGCATTCTATCCTCATAACTGCTTAGGTTTCAGTTAAACGATTCATTTTTGTAAATCAACAAAATTGACATTGTCAGACATATCAGGTAACCTTTTTTATGCAGGTATTTTGATAAATGGTAACCCAGTAGATTATGGATATTACGCCCATATTTTCGTAAAAATTGTTGACTTTTATAAAAAGTGCTCGTAATAAAAAGTATCGAGAATTCTAGGCAAATTTTAAAAACGTAATATAATATAGGGTATTCCATTAAAAAATAGTATTATTACTATTTTCCTGGACTATATATATTAATATTTTTTTATATTTTTTAGGACACTCGAACGCAAGGAAGAAGCAATAGAATTCAGTATCTACATGAAACTATTTAGAGCAATGTATTATCTAACTTCGGCATATTCGGAATGGCTCTGCTACCTCATCATAATATTCAATCAAACTTTTCGAGCTAATTTTATATCTCTTCCAATGACAATTATGACATTTTGTTGGGGGGTACTTATGACTCCAAAACCCCCTAAGACGTTTTGGATTATTACTATTGCGTACTTGCTTGTAAGTAATACCAAAGACAGATAATGCTTTCAATAGACGATCGATGAAATATAAAGCAAATTACCTCCTAAATGGATCACAACTTTTATATTCTATTCCGTATGATTGAGGTCAATCAAGAATCGAGGACTAAAAAAAGGTCCTGGCATTAAAGTAATGTATTGCATAAGGATTCACGAAATTAACGACTAAAAAAAGGTCCTCATTTCCTTTTTATGACCAAATAAAAACATGGTATTAACAAAATCATTTGTATCTTTGTATTCTGTTTTAAAAAATGATACTTTTGGGAGCGATTTGCCCCAATTTTGTTGTCCTCCAAATATGCCTATAAGTTGGTTAGATTCATTTATAGACAAAAATAATTTTTATATTAAATTTCTAAACAAACGCTTCTGGATACGTTCTAAATAAACTGCGACACGAATAACTGATGTGGTTAATTTGTTTGTATCTGATGGACCGTCTATTCGAAGTATAATCGATCTATGGTAATGCGTCATTATATTTGGCTCTGTAACTTCGTTACACCAACCATAATTGTTTTTGTCTGAAGTAAAATAAGCATTTATTTTTTTTTTAAATAAAGTTTATTTGTATCGTCTACAATAAGTGGGGATTTGCCTAGCATGGCATTTTCGGTTCGAGATACATAGACTTCGTTTTTTTTTATTTCTATCGATTTATTCTTTATTTTATCTCATTTTAGTTTAAAAATAAAGGTAGATATAGGTCAAAAGGTAAATATAATACTTTTCCAATCCTGTCGATTTTTATAAACGTTATTATAATAAAAATATGGAAGTGTCTGGGGTGCCGAAACTCCAATATTTCCATTCCTGAACGATTATTTAAGAATCGAAAATTCGAAACTGTTTATGCGGGATATAGATCCGATAAATTCTAACAAATAAAAAGACGCCAAGTTATTCTGATTACGTTAACAGACACAATTGTCTCCTGATATTGGATCTGGACGAAAAGTCGAACATTTTAAAAATATGTTTTTAGGCAGCATTTTATATTTTGTGTTTCTGAAATAAAAATGGAAATGTCTGGAAAGTTCGGAATTTTAATACATTCGGACCCGAAATGTGTATTAAACAGCCGAAAGCACATATCACTACATTTCAAAGAATAACATAACCTCAAAATAAAACCTTGAAGGGTTTTTTAGTGTGTAAAAAAATCACAGCCCCACCTTATACCTATCTTCACATCCAAAGAAAGTATATTAAACCGTTTGAGTATAGAGGCTTAGTGGCAACGCCAATTAAATATTATTATGATTATTATTAATAAAAACATGATTTAATATACCGTAAAATTTAAATATCTATTAAAGAGTATTAGATTTACCTAAAATACCTAACTTGTGCAATTTTTTTTAGTACACAGCACTTCCAGTCAGAGGTATTATGGCTGCCTCAAATTTTTAAACTTGGTCTTCAAAATAATTGAATAAATTGAATACTATCAGTGTCATTCATTCTAAAAAAAAAGCGATATTTGTCTAATCTAGTCTAATTTAGATGGAGAATTCAAATATGGAATAAAAAAAAGGGTATTCCATTCGAAAAAGTTTAATTTGTATATGCCACATTTTTTTATGTATCCTGTATATATAATTTTAAATTGTAGCCCTATCCTTATCCTGAAACTTTTAATTAGCAGCTGGACTACGTCGTATGTGGTAGGCCACCACTAGGGTTTTTTCCCGGGTTCCCGGTCCCGGGAATTCCCGGGAAATTCGAATAGACTTTACCCGGGAAAAAATTGGAAAATCTAGAATTAGAATTAAAAAAATAATTACATTGTTTTTTATTGATTTTACGTTAAAAGAAAATCTATTTCTCTCTAAAACACTGTCAGTGACTAATAGAGACGTCTAAAGCCTATAAACATAAGCTTCGCGCCACTGTGCCTGCCCCTCCACGGTATTCTGGAACTTGAACCTTAAACCGATCGCCCCACAGTGGATCGACCCCATGTTATAATTGGGACATTGGGCATTTTCTGAAAATGCAAATTTGGGTTTTTCTGTTTCATATTTGTTTTACACACATATTAGTGTTATATAAAAACAACAAAGCAAATTCTTTGAAGCATTCTCTAGTGAAGGAGATTCGATGATATATGCAAATATTTTATATAGCACAAATTGATACAAAAATTGGGTTGGCTAAAATTCAAAAATCTGAACTTACTTATATTTTATCAACTTTTCCGCACAATATCTAGGTATAAGGGTGATGATAGAATAACATCATATTAACAGGATATTTAAAACATGTATCGTAACCGTAAGATAGCGTGCAGCAACTTGTCTTTGAAAATATAGCAAACAATAAATAATTTTTGATTTTTAAAAAAATGGCCAAAAGTGTCCACGCAACTTTTGCCTCTGAGGCATAAACCATACCTTGCTTTAAATGTATCCATCAAGAATAGCTGCCCCAATCTGCCCCTTTGAGATTTATTCGATTTTTTTTGGCTACAATCCTCTAATAAATTAAGGTTTTTAGCGCAAAAAAAGACCCTACCCACAAATCAATATTTAGGTTAATCGAGGTAGGCTTAGTTTACGAAGACGCGCTTTTCATCTTTTGTTTAAAATCTGACAGATCGGAAAAAGTATAATAAACTTGTTAGTAAAATTAGAACGTGGTGTGTGTTTATGAACCAAAAGTGAAATACTGAGAGTTTTTATAAATTATTACGCCTATCTATTAAATTAATTTCTAAGCGGTAAGTAAAATGTAAGTTATTCTATAATATTAGTTATCAGCCGCCTTTCGTCTTGCCAGGTGTTGGTTACCTACTCTCTATAAACAGATATGTTTTGCTTTATTGTGCTTCTATCAATTTTAAGCGAAATTACCTTGATACTTTCATACCAATCATTAAAATATTTAAGCCCTTATTCTCGACTATTCGCATTTCTTTGCGGCCGTATACGTTTTGATTTCCAATGTAGTTTTATAGTTTATATTGGAAAATGCCAAACAAACGTACCTATACTCATACAAATGCCAATAGTCAAGAATAGAAAATATGTAAAACAATATGCTTCCTTATAAAATCTCTATTCAGCGATTTCGTAGCTTTCACTTTTGTTTTCAAATGCTATTAAGTTAAGCCTATATATTAAACAAGATAGTTTTTCATAGAAACATAGAAGGTGCTTTAAAATATAAGATACAACCGATGCTAAACTGAAGATTGGTCATCATAAAATAATAGAAAGTTTAAACTTTTTATTAAAATCTTAAACACCTTTTCCCCATTTTATGGAAAAGTGACTATGCTATTTGTAGAGAGAAGGCACTTTCTAGATGAAAATTATTAACTTAAATTTACTTTAAAATTATTATTGTACTATGTTTAACGTCTGTATAATAATAATTATTATTAAACGATTTTTTACGACATTCAGACTTTTTTTAAAATTGAAAAAGAGTTGAGTACTATAAATATGGGTTCGAATCCCACCGAAGGCACTTAGCTTTTTTAATTTTAAAAAATTGACTAAATGCTGTGAAAGATTGTTTAATAATCGTTTGTTTATTAAAAAAAGTATTCATTTCTATTTATTTAAAAATATATATACGTCATTGACTTTTTTGTAAGTTTTATTTTTTTTTCGGATTAAGTGACTGAAAATAAAAGTTGTTTAAAGCTGGCGCATAATCCCAAATAAAATGGCTGAACTAAATTCAAACGAAGAACTTTTCAATTATTTGAAGACCAACAGCATTCCTTTTGAGGATCATAAGAGATTACTGGGTGATATATTGCAAATGAGAAACGTGGACTACACCGAAGATGAAAAATACGTAATATCGAAAATATTGCGAAAGTACTGTTCAACACTATCTAGCAAATGGAAAAAATCTAATAGAACAGAAGAACGTTTTTTATGCATAAATCAATCTTGGTTGGCTCGCCAATTTAATTGGCCAGTATTTATGACTGTTCGCCCTAAAGAAAGGCAACTGCGTAAACCATTTGAGGACTTGTCAACAAAACAAAAAATGAGACGAACAAAAGAACTCAGGAAAGAAAATATTCAAGAGCTAAGTTTTGCTATGGCTTCAAACATGAGTCAAGGTATTCTATTATTACAAAGACAAACAGAGAAAAAATTAAAATGTTTAATAATAATAATAATGATTATAATAATAATAATAATAATAATAATAATAATAAACTATTTCATTAGAAAAAATACTAATACAATATTTTTTAGATAATCAAGATATCAACAAGATTTTAAAATTTTTAAAAGAAAATCCAAATCAAGTTAAAAACGTTTTGAATTTTTGCAACGATATGGAAAAATATCATCATTTTTATTCAAGAGATGAAGCTTTAGCCCTTTTTGTTTCTTTAAACCTTTCTAAACACCAGTATATAAATCAAAGGAAAGCAGCCATTAAAAAAAATTGTCAGCTATATCCATCATATTACCAAATTCAAGTAGCTAAACAAGAATGTTATCCCTCTAAACAGACAATTATGATCACGGATCGGTTTGCCAGGATAACTTTACAAGGCTTACTGGATCATACCGTGTCCAGAATTTTAGCATTTAGCCATTGTGATCCAGGTTCAAAGCTAACTTTGTTCGGCAAATGTGGTTTTGATGGCGCTTCAGGCCAAAGCGAATATAAGCAAAAAACCGATTTTGATGACTCCAGCATATTTATGGCTGCATATGTGCCAATAAAACTAGTGCACACCGATGACCATACAAGGATAGTATGGGAGAATCCTAAGCCATCTTCAACTTTCTTTTGCAGGCCTTCAAATTTTCAATTTATTAAAGAGTCCAAGGAGGTAATTATAACTTACGCTTTGGTTGTAGCTTGTTTCTCATATTATTCTTTTATAAATATGAATATACAATGTATCAGTATGAAATCATTTATAGGTAATATCCGAATGCTGGGAGTAATTGAAAAATGAAATTTCCCTACTTGAAGAAACTCATATTTCCGGGGATATTATAACAAACCATAATATATTTACAACCATGCTTGACGGAAAAATTTGTTCCTGTTTGGCAGATACAACATCATCAATGGTGTGTTATATTTGTGGAGCCAAGCCCACAGAAATGAATCAATTGGAGGTAGGTATAAAAAAAGTAACGTATTTGTGAGTCCTATAACTACTAGAACCATTAACCACAGGAATATTTTAAAACTTTTTTAGTTAATCGAAAAAAAGACACCAAATGAAGAAAATTATAATCTGGGAATCTCCAATTTACATTCCTGGATAAGGTCGATGGAATGTTTATTGCACATATCCTATAATTTGGAATTTAAAAAGTGGTCTGCACGCGCGCAGTGTTGAAGATAAGCAACTGAAAGAAAATAAAAAGCAAGAAATTCAACAGAGGTGGGTAGTCTATGCAAAATATCCTTAGCTAGGACATTTTCCAGAATATTCCATTAAAATAAACCTATTATTATCAAGGAATATATTTCTATAATAAAACAAATCTCCCTGGTTTTAGATTCAGAAATGAAATGGGACTAAATGTTGATTTCGTAAGACAAGGCCATGGAACATCTAACGATGGCAATACTGCCAGAAGATTTTTTCAAAATTTCGAAAAAACAGCTGAAATAACAGGGATTGATCAGAGACTGATAGAGAATATTTATATAGTACTCCAAGTCTTAGCAGCGGGAGAGGAGATTGATGCCGAAAAATTCCATACTCATGCAAAAATAACGGCAAAATTATATGTAGATCGTTATGGATGGTATCATATGCCTGCATCTCTACATAAAATTTTAGTACATGGCTCATCAATAATTAAAAATTTTCAACTTCCTATTGGCTACCTCTCAGAAGAAGCTGCAGAGGCACGAAATAAACATTTCCGTAATTATAGAGAAACAAAATCTAGAAAAAGTAATAGAATGTTTACAAACGAGGATATTCTACATAACCTTCTTCTAACCTCTGATCCATATATATCAAACCTGAGAATATCTTTAAATTTTTCCACAAAGAAGGTTAATTCTGAGTTAACCGAAAAAGCCAAATCTTTGTTATTGTAGAGACTTTTTAGTTAGTTAAAAATTTTAAGCATTAGAATGTTTCCCAGTATATGATCAGTTAGATATTGTTTATGGAGAACGAGAAAATGTATAGTTATGCGATAACTTTAGTGTGAAGTGTATGACTTCTGTGTAAATGGTTCATGGATCAAAAAATTGTATTTCCCATACTTATAGACATTTTTTTAAAATAACCATAGCAAAAAAGGTGAGATTTCATATTATCCTTTGTAAGACTTAATTTTTTTTATTTGATTTTTCATATCTTTAATCATACATCAATCGTGTTTTAGTTATCCTGATTTTTTTATTATTAATATATTTTGAGATGTTCTCAATGTTAAAGGTAAATATAGTTGTCTATAATTATTTTATTTTAATTTGGTTGTTCTGGAGGCATAATTTGGGACACTCTGTATATATTTTTGGACATTTAATTTGCAACGTTTCTATATATTAATAGTTTAATAATATAAGTTCTAACTACAGCAGTAACAGGTATGTAGTATCAAAAAGGTAAAATAACTATGTAAAAATGGTCATGATGGGTAATAAAACCACCCTGTATAACAAGTTTTTTTTTAAGTTTGTATACATTGCTGAATTGAATCTTCACGTTCTATAATTTCTAAAAAAAAATATAAACAATATTTTTTAAAATCATTTTTTATACAATACCAATTTTGGCATGGTTTTTAAAGATACCCAGTAGAGTTATTAAAATCGCACATCCTTTTTAGTGATACTCAGGTCAATAAAAGCAAGTATAAAAAAAATAGGAAAAGAAAAATCTACTAAGACCCAGAACTCCATATAATATATACCCAGTCAATGTACTTTACACCGAAATTAATTTATATGATGTCCGCCATCTTGAATTTTCGCAAAATGTCATATTTAATGACTAAATTTTAAAAGTGAAGGCGTCAGCTGCCTAGAAAGTACAAAATCATCAAAATCGAACGAGTAGAAAAAAACATATTACCAATGTCCCGCTGGTCCCTATGCTTCGATCCACTGTGCGCCCGTCGCGTTCGGGCACTCGGGCAGTCTGCAATTGATTCTTAACGGACAATGTTTTATTTTAGTTATTGCAGTTGCAGCCGTTAGCTAACAGAAAATTTGGTATGTTGAAATTATAGTAATATCTCTACATACTAAATTTAATAGCGAATACTGATTTAATGTGCTTAGTGATTGGTAGGTTTCCAATAACAAACATGTTAATGATATTGAATAAATATATAATATTGCCAGTAATCTCAAAATAAACAGAACTAAGTAATTCACATCATTTTCAGATTGTTTTTATTTCGCGAATCAACGAACTAGTTAGGCAATAAACCTATTTATTTTAGATACCACAACGACGTACCAATAATGGATCGATCGATCTCAGGAGTTTGGAAATATTTTAAAAAAGAAAAATCTAGCAAAACTGCGCAGTGCACTTTGTGCCCAAAATGCTTATCGTGCAAGGAGTCCAGTACAGGCGGACTAGTAAGACACCTTCAAAGTGGCGGAAACAGCGTCTTGTCCTTCCACGAAAACTATATCTTCCCAACTTATGGCAAAAGCCTCGACTTCCGGAACGGTGCCCTGCAAAAAGCTGCGGAAAGAAGGCGATATCACGAAATTTTTTACAAAACCTCAGTAGTTCTCCGAAATTGTGACGCGCTGGGCTGTAAAAGATGGTATTTCAATACGAGCCATAACAGGAAGCCAGTTTATTAGAGAAGCTTGTAGAGAAAAAAAAATCTTATTCTACCCAAAACTGAAGCGGCTGTGACAAGTCTGATTATTGAATATTATAACGCAATAAAAAATACTATGAATACAGACTTGAAAAATATATTAGTAACTATAACCGGTTAAGTCTAATGTTGGATGAGTGGACTAGTGTCAGAAACCGACGTTACTTAAAGATCGTCCTTTGCAGTCATGAAAAAAAGCTGTTTAATCTAGGTCTCGTTTTTATTTCTGGGAAGTGTGGAGCTGCCGAAACAAGAGAACTTGTTAAGAACCGCCTTTCAGAACTTGGAGTTAGTTTTATGAAAGACATTGTAGTTAGCACTACAGATGGCGCTAGTGTGATGAAAAAATTTAGAAAGGAAAGTCCAACAATAATGATGCTATGCTTTAATCACGCCATACACCTGGCTGTATCTGACATATTTTACACAAGATTCATATTCTCGCGATTCTGATGAAGATAATTACAGTGACAACGATAGTGATGCCAGCGCACAAGCCGTACAAATCAGCATCTCCGAGGTAAGAAATGCTTTGGATGATATACGTCAAATAGTTCGAGCATTCAGAAAAAGTCCATTAAAGAACGGGATTTTGCAGAATTACGTTAGGCAGGAACATGGCAAAGAACTGCATTTAAATTTAGATGTAAAAACGAGATGGAACAGTTTGGTAAATATGATCGAAAGATTTCTTATGTTAAAGAAAAGTATTAAAAAATCACTAATAAATTTAAAAGAAAATTGGAGAGAAGAGAATGTGCCTGTTCTAGAAAGATTATTAGAAACACTCGGTCCAGTGAAACTCGCAGTTGAAGCACTGGGTCCATGTAATACAACAATCTTAAAATACGACGCTATTTTAAGTATATTACTGCAAAAATTGGGAGGTCTTCAGAATCCCTTCTCTAATGCTCTCGTCGAAGCACTAAAACTGCGTATCGGTTAGAGAAGAGACAACCAATTGTTTACCTTAACAAAATATTTGCACAATCCCAGATCAGTTGATTGTGTTGATAATTTATTTGGAAGAGACGGTACAGCTTCCAAGGAATCTGTTCTGGTCTTTGCTGAGACGTTGTTCAGTCGCCTTTTTCAAAATACTACACCAGATCCAAATAGCTCAGACTCGATTTGACCTTGATGGAAATTAGACAGAGTAACAGAGAGTTACCATTTGAATAACAGCTGAACAAAGCAATAGAAAGTGCACATAAACCTGATTTTGGTATTATTACTAATAGTTCATACCTGAAGCTGAAAAACGAATTCCGATTATTCGAGTCTACAGGAAAACGCACCTCCAACCTGGATTTACTATATGATGCCCTGTTATCTGCTAGACCTTCTTCAACCGATAGTGAGAGGATATTTTCTGTTGTCGGAAATTTTGCAACAAAAGTGAGGAACAGGCTTTCTGATTCTACTCTAAATGCTTTAGTATTTTTGAAATCCACTTTTCTCTAACAGACAAAACTTAGGAATAAATTTCTATTTTAGATTTGTTTACCAGTTTTTTTGTTTTACTTAAATGACTTTTAATCATAATATTTAGAATGTTCAGTTTTTGTGTTATTTTGTTAACCTACGCTGTATGTGTAGATAATACTGTTATAACGGAGTTTGTTTTTTGGTTAATTGTTTTATTTGATTATATTTATTGACCATGAATAAATACATCTTTCTTTACTTAATAATTTTAATTTAATGTGAATTTCTCGAGAACCCGGGAATGAAAAATTCGCTCCCGGGAATCCCGGGAGTAAAAAATGTCAGGAAATAAAAAACCCTAGCCACCACTACTTAAGTTTCGGTCGATAATTCCATTGTATCTACATCAGCATTTTTAGGAGGTGCACGAACTTTACATTCTCGGTGTATAATGTCCTGTTTTTATTTAATCTAACCATATTAAACAGTAATTAAGTTAAAACGTCAATTCATCTTGATTGATAGTATATTGTGTATAGATACTTAAATTGACTGGTTTGTATAGAATAAAGGCCGGTATATTTTATTATTTTATTTTATTATTATGGTAGCTCAATTTTAATTATAGATTTTTATTTTAAAAACACAAAATTTAAAATCCTACCTAAAACATATTTTTAAATTATTCGACTTTTCATCCAGATCCAATATCAAGATATTAAAGACTGCCGAAAATAAGAGGATTCAAAAGTATTTTTATTTTTAGCATTATATGGGGTACCGGGTACCTATACAAAATTAGGTATCCCTTATTTTAGCAAGCTTTGTGGTGTCTTGTAGTTAAATTTTTTTAACCGACTTAAAAAAAATCGAGGTTCTCAAATCGAGACTTTGTATTTTTTTATCTGTGTGCACCAATTACTCGGAGATCGTTTGACCGATTTAAACGATTTTTTAAGTATCCAGGGTTATACCGGGGTTTTTGCATAGTATGAATATTGAAGAACAAATTTAAATACTTAAAAAAATCTTCTTAGCGAGAGATTTTCCTGGATAACTTTAAAATTCTTTAATATCTTAAAATTTGGTGTATGAAGTATAATGTACCTTGAGATATAGGGTTATTTTTTATAATTTGCCACCCTCTGGAGGCTTATTTTTTCAACATACAAAGAAATAGTTCCTACGAATTTCCTAAAGATTTACACGGAGGTAATTTTAAATAAAAAAGACGATCGGAAAATCACTAAATCACCATCAACTTTGTTATTTTAAATTGGACACCCTGTATTTTTTTATGTTTTTGGATTCACCTCATTTTCTTCTTTCCAAAAATATATAATTTGTCTATATTCGGAACAGTAGTTTTTAGCTTATTCCACTTTAAAGTTATCACATATGACAATTTCACAGATATGTAGCCATACTTAAATCGCGGTACCCATGAATTGGGTAAATGGATGAAATCGCTTTACCCATGGAATGTCACCAACAAAAACAAAACACTTATTCATAAGTGAAATATTTTGTTGATTTTACGGAAAACAAAATTAATAAAATCTAAAATGCAATTTACCGAAGAAGAAAAACTAAAAATTCTTTAACTTTATTTCGCAAATGCTAATAATGCGTCAATTGCAGTCGACAATAAAGGCTACTATATTCTGACTTGGACGAGGCATTATTCATATTATTATATTTTGAAGGTAAAAAATTCTTTCTTTAGGTAGTCTAAAAGTTAAATTAAATTTTTAGATAATTCGAGCAGATTGATTCCAGGCGTCTCTCGGATAACCGGAAAATCGAGGTTCTACCTCCGTTCAGTGCTAAAAAAATCGATACCGCCCGTATAAAATTAGACCAGTGTAACTATTAACCAACGATCATTTTAATATCATATATATATATATATATATATATATATATATATATATATATATATATATATATGTTACACTTTTATTTAAAAAATTCACTTTTTAAAAATATTATTTATTCACTTAAAAATACTTTGTATAATTGTAAAACTTAAACCGTATAATTTGAAACTTAAACTGACATAATAATAGTATCTGATATGAACTAACTAATATTTACAATTGGTACTTAATTTATATGTTTTGAAATGATGAGGCAGCACCTTCAAGCTGTGAGAACTGCAACTCGAAAATACTGCTTGCAATGCATTCCTTGAAATGTTGAAATCGCCATATCCGTTCCCATGCGACTGAAGGTCAATGAATACACGTGGCTATAACGGATATAACAACTCCCCCTTTTAGTCAAAAGTTAATACAATGTTTTAACTTTTGTAAAATCACTTAAAGTTCGTCTTCGTCTTCTTCTTCGGCTTGGGGATGGATAGCTGGCCGTCTTCTCGCAAGAATACTGCTTAGTCTGCTCTTGACTGTCTTTCGCTGCAGTGGTCTGGGCGGAGGTGGTGAACCATCATCTAGTGGAGCCATGATGATGCTGGGTAGTCTCTTACGACGACATTTACATAATATGTACAGGACGAGTAGGCTGGCTAGAAGTACTATTGTGATGATTGTGAACCAAGACAAGTGTTTGTAGACAAAAGGTTGGTTTATTAGTTTGTCCAGTTCTTCTGAATATTGGTCCAGTTTGTGCTGAGCAATATTGAGATCTTCTACATCTATCTTGTTCAGTTTTAGAGGTTTGAGGTCTGGGATATGAAGCTTCGATGAGATGTGTTGGCAGCACTTGTATGGGATCAAAACTGGGTGGCTTTTGTAAGTAATGTTTTGATACTTGTCGATGATTGCCTTGGCGTGAATGCGTGTGCTCCCTATAAAGGCGTTACAATACGGTTGAAGTTTAAGGAGGAAATTGACATTGATAATGTTCGTCTTGACTTCTCTTCCTTCACATTTGATAGTAACTGGTAATGGATCTGACACAGTAATCAACCAAAAGTTTAGGTCGATACCTTTGACGTTGTATCCTTTTGCCAGAAGAATTGATACTTGACATGTCTTAGGTAACTGGTTTGATCCTCTAAGGAGCTGAGCTTCACAAATCGCTTCGCTGTCTATTGGGTATGGTAGAACATCTGAACAGATCTTTTGGTTTCGTCCTATTGATTTACAGCCTTCTAGGTTTTGAAATGACACGTATAACATTGAATCATCGTCCCGCGCTATATATTTTTGTGTTGTAGGAATTATATGGTGAAATTCTGTTCGATTATCCAACACAGGTATTGGATAAAGATGATATAAGGTATAGCTTTCAGGATTTACTAAAGGTATTTTTAAAATAAACACTACTTTAGTGACTGATTGATATGCCTCAAGTTCGATAATCTCAACGTATTGTGCGAGTGTTGAAGAGTACACAGGTAGAGGTAGATTATTTTTTCTAAGAGATTGTGAAATTTCTTGAAGGGAACTAATCAGATCTCCTGGGGTTATTATTGAGCTATGTAAAATATTTAGTCTAGCGAATGATATAGCATTTAGAGTGTCGTTAAGAAAGTTTTCTAGAAAGGAGTAACTCTCCATTAATGATTCACATAGGTCTAATGTTCTTATTTGAGCATCGTAAAATGCAAGGTCATCAGATATGTCTATTATCGATTTATGGATTTCGATTATGTCTCGGTTAAATGTTTCTTCGTCTATTTGAAGTTTTTGTATTGATGCGTTAAAAGTTTTTATGACTGAAGTAGTAACCGATATCTGATTTTTAAGGAGGTTCTCGATATGTCTTTCGTCCTGGTTGACTTTATCAATGCATTCATTGAAATATTCACCGTCTGAGGCATCGAGGTTTCCAGTTATGGATTTCCAGACCGTGCCAATTCCGTTAAATATTCCGCGCCTCTCCCTGTAACTATATTTTTTCGTATCTGCGATTATTTCTTTATATTTTAAATTGACAGAATCGGATATTTGATTAAGCAGGCTAACGTGTGTTTGTATTTCGGATCTGAAAGATATCATTCTAGGCGAGTCAACGTTTATGAAGCCGTCTAGTAATCCTTCTAGGATTTTATCGTTATTCACGATAGCTTCTTTTATGTAAGAAAGATCTTTATACACGAGGAGTGTCCATTTGTCGTTTGACACTTTGACAGAACCTTCTTCGTGGAAGAATATTCCGAGTGTGTTGTTGATAGGTGTTATGGAAAATTGGGACAGGCCTACCGAGAGCAGCCCGAGGAATCTGCAAAGAAGAATATTCTTATTCAAAATAGGGTTTTAACCTATCGAAGTTGACTTTAGATGACTGATTTGTCCGAGGATTAAGAAGGATGGCGGAATTTTGAAACACTTGTGTAATTTCAAAAGAACCATTAAATTTGTTTTCGGATTTTGATTTTATTTGTGACTCTTTGACGTATACCTTATCGCCAACTTTGTATTCGGGGATAGGAGATACGTGTTCGTCAAACCTGACTTTTGCTTTTTCTTTTTGTCTTTCTGTTTTTGCCCTAGCGATTTTGTAATAATATTCCATGCGGTTATTAAGATCTCGTATGTATTTCGATATTAATTTTTCCTGATTGTATAATGTTTCAGGTGGCCTACTTGACGTGTGACCGAAAATGAGTTCAAACGGAGTAAACCCGTGTGTTTTATTTTTAGTATTATTATAACAGATTACCGCGTAGGGTAATACATTAAACGGATGTTCTGTAGGGTTTTCTGCTATGTTCGCTCTAATCATTTCTGATAAGGTTGCATGGAACCTTTCGATGGACCCATTAGACTGGGGATGATTTACACTAGAGAATGTTAGTTTTGTATTAAACAATTCACAAAGGTCTTTAACTAACGAGTTATCAAATTCACGCCCATAGTCACAATGTATTCTTAGGGGTGTTCCATAATGCTGGAAAAATACTAATAGGGTATTTACAATCGTTGACGCTTTTTTGTCGTCTAGTGGGTAGGCTTAGTCAATTATTGATCTCGTTTGGTAGAGATCTACAAATTTGTTATATTCTTGTGTGATGTGTTCGTCGTCTATTTCGACGGCATTTGGGCCTGGTTGGCTTTGGTCGTCATTTTCGCTATCATTTTCGTTAGCGGCAAAAATGGCACATTTTGATTGGAAATTTGCGCATTTTTGGAAGTAATTAATCTTTATTCGGGATAGGGCGTCTGCATTTTTGTTTATCTTTCCGGGCTTATGTTCGATTTTATAGTTGTACTCTTCTAATTTTAGACGCCAGCGAACAAGCCTACTACCAGGGTCCTTAATAGAAAAGAGCCAGGTTAATGGCCGGTGGTCCGTAATAAGTGTAAACTTTCGTCCAAAAAGATAAGGGCGGAAATGTTTTACGGCCCATACAATTGCCAGTAGCTCCATTTTGATGGTGGAGTATTTAGTTTCTGCACTACAAAGTGTTCTAGATGCGAAAGCTATTGGTAGATCTTTTCCGACTGGCCCTTGTGACAGCACAGCGCCTATTGCGAATGCGCTTGCGTCTGTAGTCAGGAGGAAGGTTTCCTCAAAATTAGGGTAGATGAGAATGGGGTCTGTAATTAGGGCTTTTTTTAGTTCTTCGAATGACTTTTTGCATTCAGAATCAAAGAGGAATGGGACGTCCTTTTTTAGGAGTTGGGTTAAAGGCTTGGACACTTTTGCAAAGTTCGGGATGAATCTGCGGTAATATCCCGCTAATCCCAGGAAAGACTTAATGTCCTTTGCATTTTTTAGTTCGTGACAAGATGTCCCAGATAAGCAACTTCCTTTCTCAAGAACTCACACTTATCGGGTTGGATTTTAAGATTTGCATTTCGGAGACGTTTAAAAACTTTCTTTAGTCGGTCTATATGTTCATGTATGGTGGGCGAGTAGACGATTATATCGTCCATGTATACAAGGCAACGCTCGTTTTGGATGCCCAAAAGAATGTTGTCCATGACACGCTGGAAAGTGGACGGGGCATTCTTTAGACCGAATGGCATTCGGACGAATTCATAGTGTCCGTTATCGACTGAAAATGCTGTTTTAGGTATGTCATCGGGAGTGATCTCAATTTGATGAAAGCCGGACGCGAGATCAAGCGTCGAGAAATATTGACATTTACCAAGTTGGTCCAATAAATCTGAAATATTTGGCAAAGGGTATTTATCGTCAATACTAAGATCATTCAGCTTTCTGTAGTCTATAACTACACGCCACTTTTGTTTCCCGGATGCATCGAGTTTTTTGGGTACCACCCACACCGGTGAAGACCACGGTGAGATAGAAGGCCGGATAATTCCTTGTTCTAACATTTTTCCTATTTGTGTTTTCACCTCCTCTTTGTGTATCTGAGGATACCTATAAGATTTCGTGAATACAGGCTTTGCGTTGTTAGTCTCTATTACATGTTTGATTTCATTGGTGAACGTTAGCTTATCACCCTCAATATAAAATATGTCAGAGTATTCTAAACAGAGGTTTGTGATCATCTCCTTTTCTTCGGAGTTAAGATGTTCGTTCTTAGCTCATTTCGGATTATCATTTTGAGTATTTAAGTTTAGTATGACGTCGCTTGACGTGAATGGCTCTATAGAAAGATCGGAAAAATCTATGGATTTCGGGATGGCGTTTGCGTTTAAAATAGAAGTCATAAATTCGCCGTTTTCGTTAACATGTACAATCGCACTAGGTAGACGAACCTTTTCTTTTTCCTGAGCCGTTAACAGGGCGTCAGTATTTTTTAGATTACAGGTTAATTTGAATATTTTCTCTGTGCGGGCATCGATAGAAATTTTATTATGTATCTCATTTTTATTGACATTATTTGGGGTTGTAATAGCACCGACTTTGTGCAATGGAATCGTTTTAAAATTGGTTATTAATTTTTTTGATTTAAGATCGATTATGCATTCATAATGCTCAAGAAAATCAAGTCCTAAGATGCCATCAAAATCGATATCTAGATTATAAATATACACTTTATGTGGGTTACCTATCTCAAAAGGGACAAGGGTGGATTCAAATATAGACAATTTTTGATTTGTTATGCCCTGAATAGTAACGTTTTCTGCTGTCCTATGGGGAAATCTCTTGACGGTGTTTTCTTTAAAAATAGCTATCCCTGCTCCGGTGTCGATTAAAAGTTTGAAGGTATTTGAAGCATCATTAATATAGTACAGGTTCTTGGGATTAACAGTAAGAAATGGGTTCAAAGGAACGCTTGTTCCGGAAAGTTCACATTGGGGTCGAAATCGTCTAAATTCATTGTCTGAATCTGACTCTGTAGTTCCAACATCGGGTCGATCGATTTGGTAATGCTGTCCGGAGGGTGGTTCTTGTGAAGGGGAGACGGAAAATTTTGAAATACTGAGCTGTCAGATTCTTCAGAATGACTTGTAAAAGTTTGGTCGTTTTGAATACAGTATTCTTGGTTTTCGAAGTTACTATCATCTTGAGAATACTCGTAATATTGGGGTTCTTCGTAATATGAGTTATCATAATTTACGTGGTGAGCTCTCTGTTGGTTTGGGTAAAAATTTGAGTTTCCCTGCATGATAGGAGGACGGGATGCAGCTTGGTTTTGTTGGGCAGCTGCAGGAGGTCTATATTGAGATGAAAATGTGTTGGGTCTGTTTTGCTGAGAAAAATGAGGTTGGCTGGAAGAAGGAAACTGTCTTTAGTAGTTTACGTTACCACTATTTTGGGAATAACCAGGTTGGGACATTGGTTGTGTACGGCATTCTGGAGCTATGTGTCCGGTGCGTCCACATTTATGACATTTTATAATTTGTGGTAAAGGTTTCCTAATCGGTTGAGGAGGTTTCGGAGAATTTGGTTTGTTTATTTTTTGGTTTTCAAAATAGGAGAGCTGTAATTCTCTTCTAATGCGGGAGTGGGCCTCTAAAAGGTCTCCCGGGTTTCCTGCACGAATGATTTGGCCTAGACGAGGTTCTAGTCCAGTTAAAAGCGTATTTAAACTCATTGTTTCAATTAATCTGCTTTGTGCAGCTTTTTGATCATTAGTGAGGTTAGAAGCTTTTTGAATACTCGAAAGCATTTTTGCATTTAAAACTTGTAACCGATTATAAAATGTAAGGGCGGACTCGCCGGGAACTTAACGGAGTCTTTGAAGATCCTGTATAAGAGACGATAAGTCCCTTGAGTCGCCAAAATGGAGATTTAAAAGTTGTTTAATTTCGGTATATGTTCCTGGATTTCTTGAATTTACTAATTGTGCGGCTCTTCCTTTAAGTTTATTTTTTATGTGAATCGTTAACAAGAGTCTTTGATCCGCTGTTGCCATTTTATAGGCACAATCGCACGCGTTTAAAAAGGTACCTAAGGAGATTTGATCGCCTTCAAATTCAGGCACTATAGAAAATATTTCGGATAGCCTGTAAGGCTCGATTTCTGCTTCAGCACTTTGTGTTGTTTGCTGTGCACCTGGTTGGATTTGTTGAGAACGTGTTTCGGGCATTTTGTTAATTGCTTTAAATTTTTATAAGAATACAAATTAAAATTCTTTTTGAAAATAAAAACACAAAATATTAGGCTATTTTTCAAATTACAAAATTGGTAAATAAAGGTTTAGCTTTTCTTCAAATTCAGGGTAGAATATACGAAAATTAAAATCAGGGTAGAAAATTACGTATAGACAATCGAACAGTAAAATAAAATAAAATACAACACTTAAAACGGGATAATTCAATGTCACTTACGTAAACAGGAGCATTGGTCGTCTTGTTCTCTTAAGACTGCCAGGGGTTTCACCAGGTGTTCCTTCCGCAGCTATCTTTGAGTGAGGACGCCTTGATATGGTTCTTTTCTTCATTAAGGGATTTGCGATCCGCCGTCAACAGTTAGGTCTTCCTTGTTCTGCCGACGTTAGACGAATCCTACCGACTGCGCCAATTTGTTACACTTTTATTTAAAAAATTCACTTTTTAAAAATATTATTTATTCACTTAAAAATACTTTGTATAATTGTAAAACTTAAACCGTATAATTTGAAACTTAAACTGACATAATAACAGTATCTGATATGAACTAACTAATATTTACAATTGGTGCTTAATATATATGTTTTGAAATGATGAGGCAGCACCTTCAAGCTGTGAGAACTGCAACTCGAAAATACTGCTTGCAATGCATTCCTTGAAATGTTGAAATCGCCATATCCGTTCCCATGCGACTGAAGGTCAATGAATACACGTGGCTATAACGGATATAACATATATATATATATATATATATATATATATATATATATAAATATATATATATATATATATATATATATATATATATATATATATATATATATATATATATATATATATATAATATATATATATATATATATATATATATATATATATATACGACCCGTTGGCTAGCTTATACGGTAGTTCGGCTTTGGGGGAGTTCAAAATTTTCAATCCTTTTCTTTGGTGTATGAAGGAGGCAAGTGAAAATTATAAATATGAAAGAAGGGCGCCAACACACGTAAAACAGAACTTATTGCACTGCCTTCATACACCCCTTACCCGTGTGTTCGTAAAGGTACTGAAACAACCAGTAAAACACTATTTAATATTATGATTTGCTTTATTTAAAAAAAAATACTTGTTAACGAGAGAATGTAGTTTAAATTGTTTTTAAATAGAAATATGTGTGGTAATTTGAAAAAGATAAATTGATCAATAAAAGGTACTACTGTAATATAAAGCTTTTTTAAAAATCTCACCAACTGGCAGGAAAACTGGAGTTACTGGGGCCTGGTTGTTGGGCTAGAGGTAAAATTCCAACACCTCTTCGGTAAAGAGGGGGCTCTTTCTTAATGTAGAATTACTGCTTCAACTTCAAAGGTAACCCCAACCTTTAGGGTTTTTTGCTTCAACCAATTGTTTCTCGTGAAAAGTACCTCACAATCATGTGGGTGCAAAAATGTTCAAAATGCTTTAAAGGCTATAAAAAGCAAACGTGCACTAAGATGCAAGGTTTTAATAGCAATGTGCTATGTGCTAATAAGTTCAATGTGCACTAAAATGTGCTATTTGTTATGTGGTTCGATGTGCACTAAAATGTGCTATTTGCTATGTGGCCGTTGAGCTGTAAAAAAGAGAAAAAAATCCATTGTAGCCTATTGTATAAATTAAAATTAAATGAAAGAACCTTGCTAAATAAATTAAAATAATAATTACCTGGCTGTTATTTGACCACTGTTTAACACAAAATTTAAAATAACTATAAAACAGGACCAGCCTTTTTAAAGGTAGTTTTACGGCCACAGTCAAAACGAAATAGAACGAACTCGTTCCAAGACGATTTTCAGCTAAGGTTTAGTAAGGAAAAAAAATGTTTAAAAAAAGGTAGGAATTTGGCCAAAAAACTAAACTGTTGAAAGTGCTCCATGCAAAACTTGATTTTAATGTCCCTATATTTTGTCTCTTTCCCCCTTATTTATTTGACCAAAATAAAAGATTTTTAAAAAGATAGGCAACTCAGAATACATTATTTATTACAATAAATCTTAACATACATTAAATTTAAATATTAATTTTTGAAGAATTTATGCTGTTATTTTTTAATATTTTCCTCTAATCTTTACGTAAGCCTCGTCCTAAATAATTAAATCTTTGAAATGTTAGGTTTTTATAAAAATGAAAGTAAAGTGGTCGGACGGAATCGTATGGCTTTTAGTCATTCATGGAAAAGGCCAAAGCAAGAATTTTAGCGTCGCCGCACACAGTAAAACGTCAAACTTTGTTGTCACTTAACCCAATTTATAAAACGAAAATAAACAAGGCTTTTTAAACCAACCATTTGGAGAACTACTTAAATAAATAACACAAACCCTTGTTTAATGAACCCCTGACATGTGTTTACCGGACATTTAACAATATAGGTGACATCTTAAACTACATTTTATCAAAAGGACAAATCATTTAATGAACTGAACGAGATTTTAAAAGGCGACAAACGAAATTGGAGGTATATACCAAATGTTTCTAATTTATTTAGCGTTACCAGGCTACAATGGAAATATTGGAAATATCTTGTTTAGTTTGTATCACAACAGCTCATACCCAACTAGGTTTTTTATAACGGATTTGTTTCTGATCAAAATTATGTGAAGGTAAGATAATAGAAAACTATAGGTGAATGAAAATCTAATAATGAAATTCTTATAAAAACATGGCCCTTTTATATGTGGGCATTAAACAAGGCTTCAACAACCAGACCCTCAGCATCTGTAAATATAAAACATAAAATGTATATAATATACCAAGCTGTCAGTTATACAATATTAAGTACTTATAATAATGAAAATAGTCAAAGAATCTAAATAACTTCCAAAAACTTAGTTCCTGACATCTTGGTGAATGACAAAAAATAATTAGCAAAATCATAATTAGTTACTGTAAAAGTGTAACGTTACAACATATAAACGTTTTTGTGACGGTTCATTCGACATAAACCAGCAATACTCTCAGAGCGATACAGTCATGGACCTACTGAACAAATACCTTTGTCTCCCAGACAAGTTTACAAGGTCGGACTATGTTGTGGTGCTGACAGGATCGGAGGACGCCATCAGAGGTAGAAGAGTCTCAGAGGAGTGCTGGGATAAATTCACGGAACTTTCGGCAAGGTCAAATCTAATCATTGTTGGGCCAGCCTACACATCACAAAGGCATGTTCTCAACGAGTTCATTTACGAATTTAATATGGATATTCATAGGCATGTACACGTCGATAAAGGAAAATCAGTCTTTCTTAGTTAGATAACTTCATGCACTTCAATGAGAGAAAACTGGCAGGGTACTCCAACACACAGAGTAAAAACAGAACTTTGTCAATTTGTGTGTACTCATATTTTTTCACCCACATCGGTAAATAATAATTCGTTGAACTCTTCGTCAAATTTTCACGTAACCTCCTCGGTTCTCACCAGACCATAAATCACCAGATCGCAAATCCTCAAACATCTCCGTCCTCTTCATCAAAGAATAGAAAAAACTACATACATACACTGATTTATCAAAACGTCAGAGGCCTAAGAACCAACTCTCCAGAAATATTATTGTCAACCAGCTCATGTGATTACGATTGCATAATGTTCAGCGAAACCTGGCTAACTGAATCGATTGGCTCACCAGAATACTTTCCAGACTCCTACGTTGTTTTTCGCAAAGATCGCAACTATCCCGAATTAGCCTGTGAGAGGGGGGGCGGTGTTCTAATAGCAATCAGGAACATTTACAAAGCCGCACTAATACCAACTAGGCAACTGGCTCAATATGAAGATATGAACACTACCAATTTTATAATGTGTTGCGCTTACTTTCCACCCAACTCTCCAACAGCTTCATATCAACATTTTGTGCAAACTTGTGAAGAACTAAGAAACCAGTACAACAGGGCCAGTTTTTTGATCATGGGCGACTTTAATCTGCCTAACATTGAGTGGATTAACGACGAGGGATTTATGATAGCCAGCAGAGTGCATCATGAACATGAAGAAACTCTAATCGACGGACTTAACTTTTTGGATCTTCATCAATGCAACAATATCGCAAATGCGCTTGGTCGAACACTGGATTTGATATTCACGGATGACACTGAATCTTACGAGGTGGCCAAAGCCCAGTTTCCTTTAACTAAATGCGACTTATACCATCCCTCTTTGGAAGTTCGTATCGAGTGTCGACACTTCAGAGTTCTTCGTAGAGATGCACCAATTACTATTCATTTATTTGCTAAAGCAAACTACGCTGGCATTAATGACTACTTTTCTAACGTCGATTGGTCCTTTTTGCACACGGAAACAGATCTCGAATTGATGGTCTCTGAGTTCTATGATGTTTTGCTCACCGTTGTGGAACTTTTTGTTCCCAAGACGGTGGTCAAAGATGAACGTTTTCCAAAATGGTACTCACCTTACTTAAGGAAACTTATTGTTCAGAAAAACAAATTACACAGAAAGTTTAAAAAATCTGGTTGTTCAACTGATTACCAAGCATACTCTAATCTTCGCAAAGAGACTAAATTTCAGATTGACTACTGTTACGCACTATTTATAACGAATACTGAAAATGCAATTCCTACCAACATTAAACACTTTTGGAGATATGTTAATTCACTACGTAAGGAAAGCGGCATACCATGCTCTATGTACTACGAGGGCAATCATTTTGAAGATCCTAATAGCATAGCCGAGGGATTTGCTGATTATTTTCAGCTCTGTTACAGGGACTATAGTGATGTTGAACTACTAAAAACGAATATTGAGTATGCAAATACACTGTCCAGTCACCATTTTACCCCAGAAGAGGTGAAAGCAAAACTATCACAGCTCGATGCAAGTAAAAGCGCAGGACCAGACGGAATCACTCCTCTATTTTTGAAAGAATGCTGTTCATCACTTTGTAATCCCATCTGTATAATATTTCAGAGAACATTTGATGGGGAATGTTTCCGGCACTGTGGAAGAAATCTACTCTGATACCTTTGTACAAATCTGGTGATAAGGCTAACATCCAAAACTACCGAGGAATATCACTATTATCAATAATACCTAAGGTTCTGGAATCGCTTATAACAGACGAAATTTTCAACACTTACAAGCATTATATTGCACAGGTCCAGCACGGTTTCTTTAAAGGTCGTTCTACGCTAACAAACCTAGCGGTGTACCAACAATACCTTGTCTCAAATATGGAGGCTGGTCACCAGGTCGACGTGATCTATACCGATATGTCAAAGGCTTTCGACAGTGTTTGTCACCAACTTCTAATAGATAAGTTATCTCAGATGGGTTTTACGTCAAATTACCTCTCCTGGATAGCAGACTACCTCAGGAATCGTCGACAGTCAGTATACGTCTCAGGTGTAACATCAAGGGAGATAGCAGTTCTGTCTGGAGTGCCCCAGGGTTCACATATTGGACCCGTTTTGTTTTCCCTTTTTATAAACGATATCACATCCTGTTTTAATTTCTCACAGTGTCTGCTTTACGCCGACGATCTTAAATTCTTTTCCACCATCGATAGCACCTCTGCGTCATGCAATCTCCAAGCCGACCTCGACCGCTTAGCTTCTTGGTGTAACAGAAATTGTCTACAGCTTAATGTTAAGAAATGCAAACGGATGACCTTTCATAGATGTCGGAATCCCGTAATTACTGAATACTCGCTACACAACACTATACTGAATTCTGTGTCGTCTTTTAATGATCTCGGGGTCATATTCGATTCCGAACTCACATTCAACTTGCACTTAGACCATATTATCGCCAAAGCATTCAAGATGGTAGGATTTATTAAACGTAACACTAAACATATGAATGATACCCGTGTTCTAACTATGCTATACAACTGTCTCGTGCGCAGTATATTGGAGTACTGCAGCATCATATGGTGGCCAATTTACCAGCATCATATTGCCAGGGCAGAAAGAGTTCAGGGAAAGTTTGCGAAGTACTTGCTCTACAAACATCATTTTCCATATGACGACCTATCACGAGAAACAAGACTTCAGCTGTGTGGGCTTAAATCGCTTGAAGATCGCCGAAAAGGCCAATCTTTTCTTTTTCTTTTTAAATTGCTAAGAGGTCAAATGGACTGTGAAGAAATTCTAACAGAGATCTATCTTCGAATTCCTTCCCGACGAACGCGACAACAAGAGCTATTTTTTCAAAGAAGACACAGAACAAATTACGGACGGAGAACCATTGCGGATCGCCTTGTGTATACATATAATGTCTACTTCTTTAACATAGACTTGTTCTTTGTTAGTCTTGCTGGATTAAAACAATTATTATCCTGTTAACCTTTTGACCTGTGCTTTGTCATTTTACTCTATTTGTTTTCTTTTTGCTCTGTAGTCTAGGACATTTTATAGTACTACTTGGATCTTTTAATCTGTAACGTACTTAACAATAAATAAATAATATATATATATATATATATATATATATATATATATATATATATATATATATATATATATATATATATATATATATATATATATATATATATATATATATATATATATATATATATATTATATATATATATACATTATATATATATATATATATATATATATATATATATATATATATATATATATATATAAATATATATATATATATATATATATATATATATATATATATATATATATAGATTGCGCTTATATATTGTATTATTTATTGTGGTTCGATATACAGGGTGGTCGAAATTGGTCTGTTTTAACAGAGAAAACCTATTTCCTGACTAGATAGAGCAAAACTGACTTAGGTGTCATGGGCTCGATTTCTGAGAAATGTTTAATGGCAAAAACCGCCTGCCGATATTTTCACTGCCAACTGAGATATAGGGCGTTTTTCAATTTTCGGCCATTTTGAAAATTGTCCATAACTTTTTTATTTTGCGCAATATTAACATTCTGCAAAGACATTCTAAAGGCACTTTTTTATGTGCAATCCAGTGGCATACTCAGATTTTTTCTATAGTTGTCCGTTTTATCATAAATAGGCAAAACTTTTTTTTTTCAAATGGAAATCATAGTTGGCTATAAATTATAAAAAATGCTCGCGTTTAGCCCTTTTCAGTGATATAAAGTTGTAGGTACTTATTTTCAAAAAAAAGGAAAATATTAGGTGTTTTTGGTTTACATCGAAGTAGGCCTTGATTTGTGATGACAATATCTCAATTATGTATTGTTAAGATTTATAGTTTGTTAGCAACTTAAACACAACTTTAAATAACACTAGCTAACGTTATTTTAATTATTTATTATTAATTTTTTTTATTTTTTTTTGTTTACATAGCAAAGTTGAACAAAATTAACAAACTAAACTACTATTTACAGCTACAAGTGAAAATAAAAAATAATTATGAAAATCTAGGTATTTAGTTAGATAGGTTTCTGATAAATATATTTAGAGAAGTTGTTCAAATTGAGCCCCTCCCTGTTGAATACAAACTAAGCATCTTTTGCGTACCGAGTTGCAACTATTTATTAGTTCAACTGGGCTAATAGATGCAAAAGTTTGCCTAGTGGCCTCTTGCAATTCTTCTTTTGTGTGAAAGGTTCTTCCTTTAAATATCAAGTCCTTCAATCTTCCCCACAAAAAAAAATCTAAGGGAGTTAAGTCACAGGACCTAGCAGGCCAAGGTATGGGGCCCCACGTACCAATCCAATTTTCTCGAAATTCGAAGTTTAAAAGATCAGTTGTGATCCTTGCATTGTGTGGGGGACAACCATCTTGTTGATAGTAGATATTTCTGGCATCAGCTAAAGGTATGTCTTCCAACAAAGGGACAATATATGTGCGCAAAATATTTACATAATCATCTGCAGTTAAATTTCCATCGTAAAAATAAGGTCCCACAAATCTTCCTCGGAATATCCCCACCCATATATTGAATCCACACCGACCTTGCCGGTCTTGTTGCACAACTACGTGTGGATTTTCAGTGGACCAGTGATATGAATTATATCTATTAAATATACCAGAAGTATCTACTCTGGATTCATCACTCCAAATAATATTTAATGGAAAATTCTCATTCTCCATGAATTTTTGCTCATACCACTGACAAAATCTCAATCTTCTAGCGGCGTCCCCTTCACGGAGTTGATGAACTCTTCTCGTTCTGTACGGTTTGAATTTATGTTTTTTGAGTATTTTTAAAACGGTGGTCTTTGGAACATTCGTTATATTAGCCAATGTTCGAGAGGAGGTGCCAGGATGATCTAATACCTCACCAATTATATTTAGCTGCTGGATTTCCTTTTCTTCCTTTAGTTCATAATGTCTTGTTCTTAACTTTTTAAAACTTCCGTAATTTACTAAATTACTTTTTAATGTTTGATAAATTCGGTTATCCGGTTGACGTCGCTCGGGAAATGTATTAAAATATAATTCACTAGCTGCTTCAGGAACTTCGTTAGATAATATGTAACATTTTAACATATCATACTTTTCATAATTCTCAAACATATTTTGTCAGCAACTTAACACAACTTTATAAAGATAACACCAAAACGCAATAATTACACCAGACTACAGTAATCTGACAGCAATATATTCAAAATATTGAACGCGCGTCATTATTCCAAGGCCTACTTCGATGTAAACCAAAAACACCTAATATTTTCGTTATTTTTGAAAATAAGTACCTACAACTTTATATCACTGAAAAGGGCTAAACGCGAGCATTTTTTATAATTTATAGCCAACTATGATTTCCATTTGAAAAAAAAAAGTTTTGCCTATTTATGATAAAACGGACAACTATAGAAAAAATCTGAGTACGCCACTGGATTGCACATAAAAAAGTGCCTTTAGAATGTCTTTGCAGAATGTTAATATTCCGCAAAATAAAAAAGTTATGGACAATTTTCAAAATGGCCGAAAATTGAAAAACGCCCTATATCTCAGTTGGCAGTGAAAATATCGGCAGGCGGTTTTTGCCATTAAACATTTCTCAGAAATCGAGCCCATGACACCTAAGTCAGTTTTGCTCTATCTAGTCAGGAAATAGGTTTTCTCTGTTAAAACAGACCAATTTCGACCACCCGGTACATCGATTACTTCGGGAAGATTTGGCCAACTTGGATGAAGTTTAGGATAGTGCAGGGGATCATCCTATAGCGAGATAGTAAATAAGAAAAATAGCGTAATGACGCGAAGGAGTTTACGCAGTAAGTTTAAAATGCTTCAGTATATTGCCTTGAAATTTGGTGGGTGGAGCAATTTTTTTTTCATCAGGCAATTTCGGCAGGTAATTATTAATTTTAATGAATGTTGACAATATTATATGACTTTATTCTGGACACAAAAAATGATGCGCATCATTAATTTTGTAATTGCCACTTTTGGCATGCATTGTCACCAAATTGAACATGTTCAACAGTAAATATGTTTTTTAAAGATAATGCGTTTTTAAAATAGAGTGGACAAAATAGAAAATAGTATAGAATTCTCGTTTCGTAAGACATTTAATATGACTCGCCCACTAGAGAAACTCGCTCATGCTATAAAATTATGCCTTATGAAAATACTACTTTAAGATACTATTTTATGATGTACTTAGTAATTGGGTCTTATTGGACGCCGACTTCATAAAGTCAAATTTTCAAGATAGAATAAAATGTTTTCTTTTTCTTTTCAGTTTTTTTTTAAAGTCGATTTTATTTTTTTTTATCAAAAAAAATTTTGAACGCACAAAAAACTATAAAATATATGTATATTTTCTTTAGATTATGCTGTTCTCAAAAACCCTGTTTAGTTTAGGCATAGCTCCATGGGAAATGGATGCTTATGAGGATCAATTGTTCTTCCCGCCATGGATTATAGGACTTCAAAACTATTACAAGTTACTGAATATTATGTTACTAATAATTTTTTTCTATCACCGGTAAGTAACTCGCAGATTTTAATTTAATTTGAACTTATTTAAATATATGCCTACCCATGGTTTTCCCACCTAGTTTGATTAAAGTGATTTTTATGTATTCACACTGATTCATATTGAACACAAGGAGCAATTATAAATTTATTTAGGGGCTCATTTTGTATAAGGTAATTCGTTATATTTTACTAAAGACTAATACTCCCTATAGACGATCCATCCAATGTTAAATAACACACCCCCTAAATGGATCCCAACTTTGCATTGTATTCCATATACTAGAGATCCATCGAGAGATTTTCGGCCACTGTTGCCAGTATGTAACAGTCTCGTCGCACTTTCGAATTGAATTAAGAATAAACGGCGACACGAACGAATAAAAGTGGTGAATTTTTGCTATTTCTACTTCCTCTCTTGTATATAATATTTACTTGGTATATTATAGACCAAAAAAAGTGGCTCTACCTTAAAGATATTTTGCTCGTCCTAAATTAGACTTCTGACCACAGTCCTGATGTAAGAGTACAATCAGACGACGGTGAGCATTTCTGCGTTTCTAGAATATTAAAAAAATCGGATTTAAAACTTGATATATCTGGATCAGATAAAGCTAATCAGATATAAAATAATATCATAGAAAATATTAGAAAGAGTCAAAATGTTACCTGGCCCCCTATTTTGTTTCAGTTATTTTTTCTTATTCGAAACTGAAATAACTTTAAAAAAGAACCTTAAAAAACTCAAGAAATGGATTACCAATGGTATTATAAACTCAATCAGGTATAGAGGTAAATTAAAACGAAAACTATTGAAGAACTATTCAACGGATTTAGAAAATGAATATGAAAACTACATAAACCTACTAAACAAATTAATATGTAAACAAAAACGTGACTATTACAGACAACAATTGATGAAAATAAAAATGACACGAAAAAAATGTATGAGATAATATAAGACGCGTCAAATGAAAAAGCCACTCGTAACACTCAGTTTAAAATATTAGGAGATGACGGCAGTAACGAATTTTCAAATAATATGACTAATTACTGTAACGATTATTTTGTAAATATTGGAGTCAATATTGAAAAACAAAATATAATTTATTCTCACAAGTTAGAGAACCCTAACATGCATTCTATGTTTCTATCGCCAATTTCTCAAAATAATCTTATTAAACATATTAATAATTTAAAGAATGATAGCTCGCCAGGCAGTGATGAAATATCAGCCAAAATGATAAGATAACTCATCCAGAAATTAAATCTCCACTTCTGCATATAATTAATTTAGTTTTCCGAACAGGCAAAGTTCCTTCTCACTTTAAAATTTCAGTGGTTATACCCATTCAAAAGTCAGGCTCTAGTACAAACATAGGAAACTACAGGCCAATCAGTCTTATTACATGTTTTACAAAAATTTTTGAGAAATGTTTCAAATCCGAACTTATGGATTTTTTACAACAAAACGATACGGATTCTTAAAGGGAAATGACACCACTGATGCCCTATATAGGTTCACATCTGAGGTAACCATTCATCTAAATAGTAGCAGAAAATGTAGTGGTATTTTCCTGGACTTAGCAAAAGCTTTTGATACCGTGCCTCACTATAAGCTTCTAGATATGCTTCAGCATTATGGAATAAGAATTTGGAACTTAATGAAAAACTATCTTCAAAACAGACAATAATCAGTGAAAATAAATGACACTAAGCTCAAAGAGAACCATTAAAATCAGAGTTCCCCAAGGTACGGTACTGGGTCTAATACTTTTTACTTTTTATAATCTACCTAAATTCCTTGTTAAAATTGGACATTGGTGGTTCAATTATCTCCTTTGCTGATGATACCGTACTTCTGTTTAGCGGCAAGAGATGGGAAGAAGTACTTCCAAGAACGGTTTGTGCATAATAATGAATTGGTTAGAAACATACAAATTAACTTTAAGTATGAACAAGACTAATTATATAGCATTTTCACTAACGGCAGCTAACAGACTTAATTTTTCTCAAATAGCGTTTGAAAATAATATAATTAACGAAGTATCACATATCAAATATTTAGGACTTATTATTAATCAGCGCCTAAAATGGCATGCATATATAGACTATTTAGCTAATAGAGTTCGGAAGTTGGTACATAGGTTTTTCTTAATACGCTTATTTCTGAATTCTAAGGAATTAGTTATAATGTATAAATTATTTATAGAAACATTAATAAAATATGGCATATTAGTATGGGATGGTCTCTACAATAATGCTTTACATAAGCTTAATATAGTACATACATACATATTAAAAGTAATTTATAGGAAACCTAGGCTATACCCATCTTCTATTTACAGAACAAACGTGTAATATAAGAACAATATACATTAAAACAATTTGCATATACATACACTTTCATGATTCTTAAAAGAATAATTTAAATCATATATATAACACTAGAAATAAGTCCAACAAAAATTTTATCATTCCATCGAGTCTAGAAAATATTAACTTAAAATACTTTACTTATCTGGCTCCCAAAACATATAATTAACTTCCAATTAGAGTTAGGGAAATTAAAAATAAATTAAAATTTAACAAGACGTGTGCCACGTATATATACGAACATTATGAAAAGTTTGCACCTTTGTTCTCATAATTAGAATGAGTGTATCTAACATGGTTAGCTTATTTAAGCAATATCAATCGTTATGTTGTTACCACCCAAAAACAACTTATTGTAAACCTAATTAGAATCTAAGAATAAAAAAACACAAGCAATATGATACATCTAGACATTATTTTATATAAAACACCTCTGTAGGAATAAGAAAAGAAATTATCCTATTATATAATATTATACATTAATGTAAATTGCAATGGTTAATAAATGATTAAAAATGGTTAATAAATCTCAAAAATGTAATTTTGGACTTTGGTTTAAATAGTAATTATCATTAAATATCTTATTATTATTATTATTTGGTTTCATAAAAATATTCTTTAAGGGTTTGAAATTAGTTATATATCGTACGTTTTTTATTTTACTTAAACTAATATTATAAATATAGGATTGTGCTTCAGTGGTTGGGACTGTGGAAACTATACAACTATCGCATTGCTTCGCTGGTGAGCGATGGCGACTATTATTTCAAAGATGGGAGTCTCGTACCCGTAGACACGTAAGTTTTTAAATAAGTTATTTTTTGCCTATGTTGTGTCCTACCTTTTTATAGCAAGACTGGGAATAGGAAACTGAGGCGCTTTTACAGCAGCAACTGTTTGGCCTTATCCTATAGATTTTCTCGACTTTAATAGACATATTTCTTTTGTATCTTTAAACAGTACAAGGTATTCTGAAAAAATTGGATTTTCCACGAATCTGGTTCTTACAAGCTAAGAAAGTAAATTTTCTAATTCAATTTCAATTATGAATCAATGCAGCTACTCTGTTCTGCTGTAATGCGTGTTACTAGTTTATTTTTGACTTTTTAAAATATTTAGTCCAACACAACTGTGTACAGATTTTTTTTTAACTAACTGCGCAAATTAAGTTTAAACATACATATGAATGTATGTTTGTTTGTTACTACCTACAGGGCAAACCTTTTGACTTACCGCTTTATGGTATTTGAAAGATATCGAGTAGATTATGTTATAACATTTTTAGAACGTTACACGCATTAACAGAGGAATGGCGGCGTGTCAAAATTTTAACATTAAACATGTTGGTATGTATAGGAGTTGTATGTATGAGGATGCTGCCTCCTTTATTCCCATAAAATGCCAGCGACGCCGGTAACACATGGGAGTTTTGGTTTGCAATGTTATCTTCTCCTGTAAAATTTTTAAATAGTTAAAGTTTAGACAGCGGCAACCACGCAAAAACTCTCCAAAATGCAAACCCAATCACAGTTCAGCATAATAAATCTACATGAGGCACTAAAATTCCAATAAAGAACTATTTATTGCACATTACAGCACCAGTTCTTTATTTTATTTAACTTCAAACAATACAACTCTTATCTCCAAAATAGTGAATAATGCTGAAATGTAAAAACAATTGTATTACTAATATTTAGAACTAGCCTCTCACATTGACAATTAAAAAGATTTCAGTCACGTGTTCGTTTCATTAAACGACGTTCGATACTACTGAAAATGCCTAATTCACTTGCCCTTGCGGAAAAAATCGGTAAATTTCCTTTACCACGAACTTCCCTCGTTATAAGCCTTTCGATTTATTAGACACAGTGAAGTGTAACCCAATTTAGTTTAGTGCATAGTCATTTAGTAACATGTATATACTGTCTTTTTAAACATTTTTATTGGGCGCCATTTCTTCCCATCGTATTGGGTTCCTATACCAATATTTTACCAGTTTCTACCTATCCCACTTGATTTTTGGGCATAGTTTAAATTAAATTTTGTTACGTCGTGCTCAATTCGTACCAGTTTATACCTATATCACACCTAATGCTTTTTACTATTACTATTAAACAATTTATTAGGCCGCCATTATGTTCCGACATCTTGAATTAGTATCACAGTGTTACTAGTTCAACTCTATACCACAATTAATTATGGCACACAATTCAAATCACTGCATTAAGCAGTTATTTCGGGCAAAATTTTTCAGTATTTTATTTAACCGCTATTTTGTTTCGCCATCTTAGATTCGTACCAAAATTTTACCGATTCATTCTCATATAATACTTTATTTTTGTACAAAATTTAACAAAAATTGGTCAAGTAGTTTTTAGTAATAATTTTTAACATTTCACTAAGCAGCCATTTTCATGCGCTATATTGGATTTTTACCAAAATGTTTTAAGTTAATTTCTTTGTAAATGCGTGTAACGTTCTAAAATGTTTACACACTAGTCTGCTCTATATGACTTTTTAAATCATGACCCCCTTTCCATTTAATTTTCTTGGCGCCCAGTCCCCATTTTGAATTTTACAAATATGAAATTTACACAAGAAAGTAGTATTTACGTAGCTATTGAAGCGTGCCAAATTTTAAATTTTTATGTTCACCGGTTAAAAGAATAAATGGGGAGGGAGACATTAAAGAGCCATACAGTGTGTATATTCAAATCATCATAGAAAAAACATTGGCCGATTCTAATATTTACATTTTTGCTCGCCTTTTAAACACACGCTGCATACGGAGCATTTTGTATATTAGCCAATTCCCATTAAAACAACCTACCAAACCAAATGCCCCATTGAATTTAGCTCGAATTATATCCAGTTCGAGCGTTGCTTACTGCATATATACAATAGCAAAAAAATAACTAACCTCTTAGAACCCAAACAGTTATAGTGATTTTAATGAGTTAGCGACCAAAAGATTTATTTCTGACAGTATCACAGACTATATAAGTGTAACAGACCGCAATTGTTCTAAATTTTTTTGTGAAGCCAGACTTGTTTCCTAAATGGCTATTAGTTAGTCACGGACAATCCTCTGCAAGATCTTGGAGAGAACATACATAAAGCTAATTGGAAGACACATTCAAAATTTCAAAATTCAACCATTTTTCGTTATATGTTACTATTAATTTATTTCTATATTCTTTCTTTATATATTTTAAGAGGCAGCGGCAAAAATCAACAAGTTTTGGTAGTTAAAAGCATAGACGTTGCTATTGGTGATTATTTCCCAAAATCACTTTTTCATGGGTAAGCATTTATCCACCAATATTAGTATACAAAGTATCTCATTGTTCTAATTTTATATTTCAGGCTAATCAAATATGCTGAGGCTACTCGGTTATTCATACAACAATTAATTTCTCCTTCATCAACGCAGATTCCTGTAGACGTTTACACCCCAATGTTTCTGTGTGATCTCGTTAATCTGCTACTGCTCATATTCTTTTTTGGGAAATTTCTGGTAAGTTTTAATAATGTATAGAATGTTTGTTTGAGTAAACAGCAATTTTCAATATACATGGACGAACATGAATGACAAATAACATCAGTAGTATATTTAACATAAAAGATAGGCAAGCATTCCCTGAAAAACTTAAAACACGGTTCTTTTAAGAGGATATCGGACTAGCTGTAAAAAGTGTTATTTACCGACGAAGAAATAAATGTCCCGAGTCGAAGTGTGTTGGGAAAGTCAGTCTTTTTCTGTTTGAAACAGTGTATCTTTTTGTTTGTTGAAAAATAGTAAACTTTCCGATATTATGTTATACAATTTAGATGAATTTTATTTTATCGCATTTAGTATTATTATTATTATTTTTCGATAAAGCGAAACAGTTTTGTACTAGACGAAAAGATATTTTTCAAGGTCGACAGCCATATTTTGCATTTGGCTGAACACTCGGCTTATTCGCTAGACTAACGAGGTTTTTTTCGGTGCCCAACAAGTACCCATCACACTGCATATATGATTTATCTGCAATAAGAAAATCGATAATTTAACTCCGATATCCTCTTAATTTTGAAATTATATAGAAGAATAATGATTTTTATTTACTGTCTGAAATGGAGTTTTCTGATTATATTTTCCTAAACGACCTTAAGCTGCGACTTTGTAGCATACTGAAATTGTATTCCCTGATTTCTATCCATGCTACATTTGTCATTCAAACAAGCACAAGATACACAGATGCGTCAAAGGAAAATCTTTAAAATAGTAAAAAAATAGTATTTTTAAAAATCTACTTGTGCTAAAATTAGAACTATTTCAATATAAAATTTTGAAATTAGAGGAAGAAGAGTACAAAAAACAGTTACATGCCCAAGAAACATATTGCACAAATCTGTTAACTACCAAAACATTGATAGACACCTGCATGTATTGGAGATTTCTTATAGTAAATGTGATAAAACATTAATTTTTTACTTGATAATGGTTTTTATTTTTGAAGGATAATGTTGTTAATTAAAATATCTAGTGCACGTTTATTAGTCTAATCCATCAAAATAGTTTAGAAACAGACCACTTTTTATAAATTATAGTTCTTTGGGGGAGTTTTTGAACTATCTAAAATTTACATTTTTAGTCAAGTTAAAATAAATGTAAAAGTTTATATGTTTATATACAAATATGTATATAGAGCAATTACGATTATTGTTGTCCTAAATTTGATACTTTCGGAGATAAATCCATCGGAAATTATAGTTACTTTACTCCCACTAACATCCCCTTTTAAGGTAAAATTCGGAGGACTAAATTTACAATAACCATCAAAAGTCATTACAGGGGTAATTCGTGATAATTTAGTTTTAAAATGTGAATTGTTTTTAAAGTTTTATAGATAAGAAATTGTGATATCGCCGAGTGTCAATGGAATGGTTAAAACGTCTACTTTTTAATCAGTTTTTCGTCTAAAAAATACATTTTTGAAGCCTATAAAAACAGAAAATTCTTATTATTAGGAGTGGGGTCCCGTCGAAATTCGACGGCAACACTATACTATAGCTTTGAAATTACACTAGAAAAATATAAAATAAAATGTGACATCCACATCCGAAAACATGTCGGGGAAGATTTTTTAATCACTTTGCAAAATTCGTAAATATTTTACTCGCAGAATATTAGGCTATATTTCAACTTTTAAATCTTTAAGTGTAGGTTTATCTGGGTGTTTAAGTAAATAGACAAAACCTCAAACTCCAATAATAATCTTATAATAACTATCCCAACCAACCCAAGACAAAATCATTAAAGACGATTGAACCCAAGTGACATCGACTTCTCACAATGCAGATATATAATTTTTGTGCAGCAGCAGAATCGAGAATTTAAATTCATTCCTATATGCTCTTGAAGATAATCCATTGAGAATATGGAAATAATTAAAATGCATGAACTAAAAATACAATTCCCAAAAATGTATAATATGACCTACAAATATTTAACAATAGTTGCTAGTTCAATTTTATCTGAACGATTGTTTTCAAAAGCTGCACAAACCTTCAATCAACAGAGAAATTGGCATAAGGGAAGAATATATATTATAACTAGTGGAATATATTTTCTAATCTAAAAAAAATAGTAAAAAAAGCTAATTTACAAACATTTTAGAGCAAATAACCTATATTTTTTGGATGACATCTCTACGTCGGATTTCTTCAAGTAGTTGGGCTAATAAGTGCAACAGGCACATCGCAATTTACTTTTGAAATAGGAGGGTATTCGTGTTTAATAAATTAATTAGTCTTAGATACTGCAGTTAAAATTATAAATTTTATAAAGGAGCGTATATGAATTCAGGAATATTTTCCCAAAATATTCTAAGAAATGAGCAGCGAATATCGTCTTCTTTTACATACAACGTACATTGGCTTTTGTAAAATTCTAACTAGGCTATTTGACTTGATTGAATTTTGCGTTCCCTACTTTGGAAAATTTCATTACGGAGCATAAAGTAGAAGTAACTTAACCCTTTCTTAAAAGTATAACTGAGCATTTGCTGTGTCTCAAAGGCCAGTTTAAAAATCATTTCTCGAAAGATTACTCTAGCTTTAAGTTGATCCGAAATCCCTTTGATGGCAATTTTCTTGAGAATTCGCCTCAATAATAAAAATGTCAATGTGAAGGTGATGTTTTCACCGAATTGATAAATGAAAACCGCCCAGTACATTATACCGCGTTATAATCATTATAATGTTTATAAAAAGTAAATAAATACCGTAGAAATTAACCAAAAAATTTTAAAAAAATCTTCTTCATTATTTCAATTTTTTTAAATCTTGAAATAATAAAGAAAATAAACTTATGCAGTTTTCAAGCAACACGATATTATTTAGAATTTTCAGTAATTTTTATGCACTTATAGTATTATAGCTCTATGAAGAGAAAATTGACTGATATCTTGTCAGGTGGCAATTTAACACATATATTCAAGGAAGTTGAACTGAGTAATTTTTGGCTCAGAGTTCAAAATGAGTATTCAAAAATAACTGATGCTCTAATAAAGATATTGATTTTGCATCATCTTAAATATGTCAATACGGATTTTCACAATATATTTGAAAAAGAAATATACCTACCTTATTGTAAAGCTATTTAGAAGTATGCAATGAATCCCATATGTTCTGAGAAACAATATATTATTATGGGTTTTTCTAACTTCCTTTTTTTCACTAGTATGAGTATAACTACATAACAATAATAAAATACAAGCAATATAATGTCAGGTTTTCTTTTTATTCACGTCTAAAATCAGGATATTGCAAAACTGGATTGCCACATTCTTAGATCTCTAATGTGAGGGTAGCAGTTTTAAAAAAGGTTGAGTAGCTCTGCCTTAGATGATGTATGTAATAATATATTAAAAAGAAAAACTAAGTAGTGATAACACGTCTGTGGGTAAAAAAATTCAATTAAAAAAATATCTTTAAATTTGGCGAAACTACAATGTCTAATTTCGTTACAGAATTACGAGCATGAGACAGGTGTCATAGATTTTGTTAAAGAGAACAGAGTTCCTGTTTCCTTTCTAGCAGTTGTGCTCCTTTACTTGTTTTTAATGACAATCGACAGAGGGTTGTACATAAGAAAAAATCGTTTTGGAAAGCTTATATATCACTTCATTCAGGTCATTGGATATCACATTTTATTTTTCATTATGTATCCCATCACGACAAATAGGTAAGTATATTACTTTTAATTAAAGTTTATACAAAAATTTATACAGTCACATTTAATATAATAGAATAAATTTCTATAAGAAAGCTGTTCTTTTAGTTTACTAGATAACACGTCCGCAATAAAATTATGTATATAAAGAATATGTCCGCAATAAAATTCGCATCATGCCTACAGGATTTTTTTTATTATTTATTTATTATTTTTAGTATTTTAATATTGAAAATCTAATTTTGGTAATATTAAAAGGCAGTAAAAAATATAAAACAGTTCATTTTGAAAGATAATAATTTGGACAAATATTTTTATCCACATAATAATAATCCACACAAAATAAGAAGAATCTGCAAGTAATATATTTTAACGTAATTTATTTTAGGAATAAATGTACTATATTTTAAGAAAAAATATGCAAAATTTAAAATTTGTGGTGAATCCCGTTTTTAATATGGAATATTTTATAATAAAAATATCACTTAGACTTGTTTGTTATTTCAACAGATATTTAAGGGTAAATACTTAAATTTTTCACTTTCTTTTTAAGTCTGGAATACATCGTTTGTACCTTGTGAAAAGGGTTATTACCAAACTTGGCTTTATCACATGCAAACACTACTCTACTGTTAGAAAATCTGAAATTTCGATTATGCCATTTTCTTTTAAACTACTTAAATAGCGAGCAATTTGTATTATTGAAACAGTCTTACTGCAATAGCGTCCTGGCGTATTGAAAATAAATTAGCTGGGAGCCAAAGATTATATCCATTGCGATGGACAACTAGGTTTAATGAAATATTGACTTTGATGCGTAAATAACAAATTATAACAATATTCATAAATCAATACATCTGTTTTCACTTCCCCGTATAACAGCCCACCTATTATACTTACTGATATTATAATATATGGGTTATATAGGGTAAATACTGTAACCGCAGAAATTTTCTAAAAATATAAAATATAATTTGGGTTGTTTAGAGTCCCTAGAACAACATATTTATATAGAAAAAAGGATGTTTAATGTTAAATGTTTTTTCATCAAAAAACAATAGAACTCATTAACGTAGATAATTGATTGTTTTTTCGATTATGGATATGTTAAAAAAGTAAATAATATTTCATTCCATATTTCAACAGCGAAACACAAACCAGGGTATTCTAGTTTCAAATAAAATTCAAATTTTCTCCTATCGAAAACGCCCTGGAAGTAAAAGAGTAATATACACGACACACACACTCAGAATATTTCAATTAGTTGTTAAAGATTTTTTATCTTAATGTTATTAGCTGGTAGCCATTATCGAACGGGTAATTTAAATGACCTTATTTTTTTGGGGACGATTTAAGGTTGCAAAAGCTACTTAACCTTTTTCCCTTTTTTTCCTAATATTGGCCAGCTACCACCCTAAAATGTAAGATCACGAAATATATTCAAAAAAAGATCCTTTAGTCAAGCAAGCCAAATTTAAGTATTGTACAGGGTTTTGCCGTATATTTTCACACCCACTTATAGAGTTTATTATTTAAGATAGAAGAAAATATTGAATATAAAAGTTATTTGGTTTGACCTGAAACAAAAGTCAATTGGAAAGTAAAAAACGGAGCATCGACTTTGTTATTTGGCATTGCACACCCTGTATAATATTATTTCAATAAATACCAGGTTTGATACCATTATATTTAAAGACAAAATAAAACTCAGAGGTTTTTCAAAAATCTGCATGACATATTTGAATATATTATAAGAGATAAAGAAATGTTTATATAGGCAAAGTTTTAGACAGTGTTGTTCTAAGCCGATTGGCTCCTGTGGATATAGTCTATAACTATTTTTAGCTAGCTACCTAAGTAAATCATTACATTTATGAAAAAATGTTATAATTTTTTTCTTTCTCAATTTTTTTCATATTTACAATGCAGAATTATAATTCCTTTCTATATATGCTTGAATGCGTAACATTGTTAGTTTTGGAAGGTTTAAAGCTTACAAGAAACACAAATACAAATCCAGGTCCATGCTTGAAACATAATTTGAATATGGGTCTCCATTTACGATACATCAAATTCAAAATAGGATTTTAATGCAAAATTTTGCTCAAAGAAAATGCTTTAAAAATATTTCTACATATTACATTAATTTCTAGGAAATTCTCGGATGCACCAGTTGTTCAGATTTTTTATGTATGCAAATGTTTCTATTTTTTATTCTCGGCGTACCAGATTCGAAACGGATATCCCATTTTGGTATCCACTCACTACTTATGGCATGGTTATACGGTCTTCCACTGGTAAGTTGTATAAATAATTTCTTTTTCCAGTCACAGTTATCAACCTTTTTCAACTCCACGTGTTTATTTGATGTTCTAGTAGCATCGCAGTAGAAATAATAGAGTTCTATAGAGAATCATTATATGGGTTGTTTTTTGTTAGAGGATTGTAGGATAATCGATCGAGCCGTTTCGCTCGTGGTTTAATTTTAAAACTCCTTATATGAAAAAGTTATGTTAACCTGCCAAATTTTCCCTCCCTAATTCAAAGTTGTATTTTCTTTTTTTCGTTTTTATTTAATATTTAGAAAAAATTTAACCTCTATTTTCAAAATAAGTTTATTGCTCTGTTTTGAGCATTTGAGATCATTTTTGTAAAAAATTAAAATCCACTCCAAAAATTTCGACATAGGTTGCGCAAAGTTCTCCCAAGCCTACGATTGTTTCGAATCAGAACCTTAGTTGCTTAAAGAATAATTATCATCAATATAAAAATACAAAAAAATTTAGATTTCCAAGTCCGAAATTATTTTTTTCTTCAACATTTTCTCTTATATAATTTGTTACTCTAATAAATATAATTTATTCCTTTAAGGAATCATTACTATCCAACGTTCCGCCTTCGATTGCATAAGGCATTTTCAGAGATCTTTACACCACGAGATCTGAACACTGAATTAAGTATTAACTGTCACTTATTTTATTTTTGCAGTAGTCGTGACTGCAGTAGTATGAAACTGTTATAAGTGCCAATTAACAAAGTAAAACTTGTGTTTTCCTTTATTTGTTAAAATATACTATCGCAAAGTCATGGACGACTCCACTAAATCTTTTATCAAGTATATAAATATCATTTATGTTCTTGCTCCTGCGCTCTTTACCAAATCCCAGTCATTTTTCGGTTAAATGGCATCACTGTTTTTATACGTCGTTTATGACACAGGCTATATCCCCTATCATAAATTTATCGCTGTTATGGTAACACTATTCTATCTAAATTAGTTATAGAGCTTATGACATAAAGATCGTAAAAGTAGTGTTCTAAACAACAAATTTGTTATACAGAGTGTTATGTAAGCAATTTTTTCAAAATTTCCTTACATGGTTAACTGTTAAAAAATGAGATATTTTTGTATTCTTTTCTAACCAAGACAATATACGCCTAAATATCAAAAATAAAACGAAAAAAATCGTGGGGAAAAGTAACTTTTCAGTACTACTAGCACTGAAAAGTAACTTTTCCGCGCGATGTGTTACATATCTTATCGAAAACACTCAATAAGGTAAAATACTTGCAAAGTAAGTATTTTTTTTTTTTGTAAGAAGCTCAATAAACCTAATTGACGTTTATCTGAGGACTATATCGATAGTAGGAGAAATTTGGTACCTAGCACATGCGGAAAGTGTCTTTTCCGCCCTTGACGACTGCCGTCGCGTGCGTCTTTACTATTCAAAATGTCGTTTACTTTTAAACCCTTAAATGGTCCTTGTTATTTTACCTTGAACTGGACCTTTTCTTATAATTAGCCACCACCAATATTGAAAAATCTTAAAAGAAGAAATTCAAAATAAAAAAATTGTTAAATAAAAAAGTCGTAGGTGTTTATTGCGTAATTATGTAATAATCTATGCGTTCAGCCTGCCTCAAAAATATGTAGTAGACCTAACATATATTTTTTAAATATCCTATATATTATACGTACATCAATTTCTTCTTACTGATTATAAATATACTAGGTTTAATACCTTTATTTTCGAAAACACCCGAGAAATTTGAAAAAATCCTACTATAAGAAGCAATGTGTTAGAGAGACGGTTAACTTTCTATTACTTATTGAATTTAATAAGAATACGTTGTTCCTTATGGCACCCATTCGATGAGCGTATAATACAGTGGATCCATTACACATTTTCTAAGACATCCTATATACATAAATACTAATTTTCTAAGAATAACTAATAAATAAAAAATTATATAACAAACCCTATAATTTTTTATTACATTTTTTTTTTCTATTTTTTTTAAATTTAACCAGTATTAGTGGTGACGAATTATGAACGGGGCCTGTCCAAATGAAAAGGTCTGAGAGTTAAAAATGAACGACATTTTAAGTGCTATTACATTTTTTTTTCTATTTTTTTTTTAATTTAACCAATATTAGTGGTGACGAATTATGAACGGGGCCTGTTCAAATCAAAAGGTCTGAGAGTTAAAAATGAACGACATTTTAAGTGCTATTAAATTTTTTTTTCTATTTTTTTTTTTAATTTAACCAATATTAGTGGTGACGAATTATGAACGGGGCCTGTTCAAATCAAAAGGTCTGAGAGTTAAAAATGAACGACATTTTAAGTACTAAAACAGTTTAGGCAAAGAGGTCTAATATTATTTAATTTTACATAAAAATTAATGAATGGTAATAGTTTGGCGTTTGAGTTAATATGAAAGTTAGCTTAAAGTAAAAATACACAATATAGCTTTTTTTAATAGATTGGTGGCGTTCAATTTATCTCAAACCTCTATGTACAATAGTCGTGTTCCAAAATCAGATAAAAAATAATTGTTTATGACATACAGAGGCTGAGAAAAACAAGAGGTTCAGAAATACTTACAATTTGTTGAAAACGTCATGTATATATTGGCTAGAAAATAATATTGAAATATCTCATTTTGTAATAGCTACCGGTTAAAAAAATTTTAAAAGAAATATTGAAACTTGAATTTTGTCCAAAAATTGGCTGTATAAGTTCGTCCGCCCGGAGATTTATTTGGCTCAAAGTTAAATTAAACTAAATCTAAATCTATGCTAAACTTATTACTTTACTAAGATTAAGTTCTTAAGATATTTCAACCTAAGATATCGAAACTATTCTATATCTTTTGTCTCCTAATGGAGCCAGTCGAGATTTTACGGCTACTGGCACGGCGTCGGTGCATCCATTCTTGGGGTTCCCATGCTGGGGGTTTTCACTATGATATCTAGGCTGGTTCTGGAGCCTGCGACAGAACATGTCAAGCTAGTTGCTTCATGGGGACATACTCTTCCCTAGGCTCAGGGACGTTCCAGATTACGGTTGCTTAAATCATGTTCAGTAAATATGTTAGCTACTTGCCGGTATAATTTGTTCTTTTCGCTATTCGAAAAAACAGAAAGGTTATTAGAACTTTGCTTCACTAAATTATATCTTAATCATAGCTTTTGTTTATTGTATATCGACGCGGAATCGCAAGAAGTAACTTTTCCAAATGGCATATTCGAATTTTTTTTTCTTGAAAAATGTGTAAGTTTTGACAGATAACGAATATCGCTTAATCAAATTTGTCCTCATTATTACTATAGTTTAAAACAAAACCCATTGCTGAAGTCATAATTTACATGAATATTTTGGTGTAAAATTGCATGTGTCTTTTGCATTTCCCTATTTTTGTAGGTTTGGTTACCAATTATATCGCCTAATCCCATACTTCCTTGAAATCCGTTGCTTGCTGGACTGGATTTGCAGTGATAGCTGTCTAGGTTTACCTGCCTGGTTCAAAATGGAGGATATAACCCAACGATTGTTTACCCAAGTGGTATATATTTATTATTTGTAGCAATAATAATAATAACAAATTGATTACTTCCAAGAAGATTATATATAGAGCTTTCATTTATATTGTAACACATGCCTAAAGTTTTAAACTACAGGAGACACAAAAAAACTTTAAATACAGAACTTTTAAGACTCTCTTTTATATTTTAGAAATATTAAAACAACGAAAACACATATGCGACAGTAGAAATTTATACACCACATATTTTTTAAAATGAAACTTCTTGTATATTATTGCTTCGTTAAGTATTAGGATTAGAATCAGATAAAATTTAAAATACGACAAAAAATTCATGTTAGCAAAGTAAAAACTTCTCGTTTCCGAGATACAGGTTGTTAAAAATCAAAAGCGACTAAATAAGTTTGACAAAAGTCTTAGGGTGTTATTTTTTTCCATTTTGCTAACATTTTAGCTTATTTCGACCTGTTCATTACGATGTCACTGGTCATTGTTTCAAACAAACAATTCCCTCATTCTGTTCTGTAACTTTTTGAGGATAAGCTTGGAATGATCTCCATGGCTCTTGTTGAGTTAGGTTAGGTTAGGTTGCCCCGGTTGCTTTCAAATACACAACCCGTTAAATTCGGTCGAGCTAAGTTTTGCTGTAATTGGTTAGCTCTTCAACTACCAAACGACCGCCAGAAGGAAAATCATCGATCTTTCCGGTGATCCTGCGACACTCCTTATATAAGATATATACCTTTTTTAACCTAAATTCTAAATGAAGTTAAGTTAGCACCCAATCTCCTTTTTCTTGTGAAAAGAGCCATAGAACGTGGTATCTGCCACTATCTTTCACTCATTCGTACTTATGCATTCTGTTGTAGTGAACTCTGTAGCAAGGGTAGTAGAACACCTCATTGCGGACAGCCTTCTGTAACCGTCCCTGAAGAAATAATATCCCCAATACTAATTTGTACAGTCCTTTTTGAGGGCATGTTGAATATCCCCTAACAGTAGCTAGAGCATTACTTGCCAAGGTAGGCGAAGTTTACAAGAAACTTTATGTCTGTAAACTTCGATGTGTATTAATACACCCAAAGTAAACAAACTACTTCTTATTTATCTATTTATGTCCCAATCCGACCCTGCAGTTGATGGAGGTGTCAGTGATTCTGCCTGTAGTGTATGCTATTGGGCGGGATGTAGCAAAATGTTATTGTGATATATGCTGTTGGTTGAGATGTAGCGAGTTAGTATTGTGACCCTTGAATGACTCTGATGGCCACTGTTACGAATTATTGGAAAAATATGTGTTTTTCACCCTTTCCACTGTTCGTTTCATTTTGTTAACGACTAAAATACGCCATTTTCCGATAATGCCTATAAACTTATTGTCCCTAATCATTCTTCATAAAACTTGTTCTTCGAACAGTGCTTGGAATTTGAAATAGAGTAGCTACAGAATTTGTTCTTTATCCAAATCGTACAAATCTGATGATTTACATCACTGAACCCTCTCTTTTTTGCTTACACTGCTGGTATGTTGACTCTCTATACATCTGGGGTTTCGATGGGAGTTCTGAGTGCTTCATTTTTGTATGAAACACGTTTTTACGACCTTTTATTTAACTTGCTTTTCTCATATGTCTGTCTTTCCGATTCAAAATTTGTAATTCATTTTTCAAGCACCTGCTGCTGCCCGACTAAGCTAAAATTTGACATACCTATGTAACTTCGGTGATAATGCAATAATATGGTACCACGGAGTAAAAAAAATCGTGTATATATTTTATACTGTGCTTAAAAATTTGAAATATGAGACGTTTTATTATTGATTTTAGCAAAAAAACAATTCTTCAAAAAAAGTTGCTTAATCCAAAATTAAGATTGGCATAAGAAAATCGTAAAAAACATATTAGTGGTTTTCAAATAAAATCTGGTTTTTATTACAAGTTCGGTTCGTATGCCTGTCTATCCGGTACAAAATTTATAATTCATTTTTCAAGCACTTGTTTTGATCCGATTGAGCTAAATTTGGCATACCTATGTAACTTCAAGGACAATTCAATAATATGGTGTCATGGTACCCTATTATTATAAAAAATATTAAAACTTACATAGATACAGAACTTTTAAAATTTTGAATATTTTCATGAGTTTGAGGGGTGAGACGTCATCACACTAACTTGAAATAAAGCCTCAAGCTTTTAAGAAACTATTCTGTGCTGTGTTTATGTAAGTTTTTTTTGTATTTTGGGTTTACTACTGTACAAATAAAAGCTTGTTTTTAAAAAGATGTTTTACTTTTATTTTACTTTAAAGATTAATGACTGCTTCTTAAAACTTCTACATACAAGATATTTTTAACTTGAAACTAGAATAATAAAATTATTTCAGTGTCAAAAAGAAACTGAAGACAGATATCCGCATCCCTCAGGGCAACGTCGCAGCAGAACCATGAAGTACTTGATAGGAGGTTTCCTATATTTTTTGCTAGTACTTACAATAATCTTTCCATTTTTGTTGTACGCGATCAGTAGTACCATCGGAATTACCACTCGTCCTTCAAAACTAAAATTGGAACTTTACATGGGAAGTGCTGAGCCTCTCTTTCAGAGCTATGCATCTGAAAGGGATATAATACAGTAAGTATTTAAGAATAGTCAATTGAAATATTTGCTGATAATAAGCGTATTTATTTAAGGTAATCTCATGCGTATCATTTCTCAGTTTTGTCTCAAGTTTTCCCAAGCATGTTTCATTTAGTTTAAGGCTATAACCAAACTCGCATTTGCTGGTTATTTAGAAACTCCTGACTTATTCTCGAAACACAGCATACCGCAATGTCGAACATAAGTATAAAGTTTTGCCCAAAATCGTTTGGATGTGCAAAGCAGAAAGCGGCAAGCTGCTGCGAACATAGCACCCTTTTGAACCAACTTGTGTGTATCCGCAAAGCAAATAATTTAAAAACGATTTAATGCTTAGATGAGGAAATATAGTTCCTCGTATAAGGTTACAGGCCTGGTATGGACTGAAGTGAAAACGATATACGGTACTTCAATGATTCCGCAATTTTATTACAGCGTCTTGGGCATTCTGAAAATAAGATTTTTTTTTATATATACACGTATAATTTTTATGTGATCTAGAAATTCGAAAACGTCAGAAAAACCTTACTTATATATTTTTTAAATGTCAGTTACACAATACTTTTCCTAGAGCCCCTATATCCATATTAGTATTAATAGTTATCCAAAGTTAATGTCGTTGAGAAAACAATTCTACTTTTTGGAGAATTCCAAGGCAGAATTCCTTACTTTTATGATGTAACTATTTAACATAAAAATGATAAATGCTAAAAAAAAGTAACTGCCGCTCATGCAATTTTGAAATGATCTGTGTAATTACAAATTTGCGTATTCAACTACAGATTGTATGCAAACTTTAATAATTAGCTACAATACACTCCATTCATTCAGTCAGAATGATGAACTAGCTTATGACGATCTCAAGGTCTATCGGTAATTTTTTTTCTATGGAAATATGGTAAATTTCAAATTTAGTTCAGGTGAATCAGGTCAATAATCTAGATAAATTAAATTTAAAATCGGAAATTTTAGATTATACCTAAACTTAAATACGCAAAACAATGTCAGAATAGGTTTTTATAACAGACTACGTCAATGTCTAGCTCAAGAAGGTTGTCTTTTCCAGCATTTGCCAAAGGTTTTGGACATAGCTTACAATTTCATAATACAATTTTGAACAATTTTTATTTTTTAAGTAATATGTATTACATAATTTATTTTGTTTTTAACAGGGTACGAAACATAGACGTAATAACAGAGGAGACCCTACATCTCGTACTGTTTCATTCATAAAATAAAATATGTTTTTTTCAATGATTAAAGTAAATAAACGTGTATTGCAAGTAAGTGTATAGAAATATCTATCCTCCTTGTACGCTGTAGATATATAATGATAGAATTCATTTCTTCCCGCCGCTGACATAATATATTAACTGCGTCAAATTGGAATTAATTTGCATCGTTTCGGGATGTTCAGTGCATAACTAAGCAGTGTTTCGATCTTATGCTTATGTGAAGATCCCTGATGATGTCTCGCGTAATCTACAGGCGAAGTATCGGAAAGTAATTCTAATTTGACCAAGAACATGCCTATTTTTTTCTAAATGCTGCAACATTTTTTTTGTCTCGATCCAATGAATAAAACTTTTTGATCAATTAAAATAATTAATAAATAGCTCCCTGTTTTTTTTTCTAAACGTGACAATAATAAACCCACAAAGACATATCTAAATACGCACGACCATTTTTTATGTTGGAATTCTAGATAGCTGAATTTTCATAATCTTGCCCAGTAAATAAAAAAGTCAGGCCATTTCTTCTTAATATAATAACCCTCCATGATCGTCTGGTGTAGAAATAAACATTAATTTACCTCTAGAGAAGTAGAAATTTTAGGCTATCCTCATGCTAGAGTTGTGTCCCATTCAGCGATATCCACATTATCTTGATACGTTGAGTTTAGAAACATTCTGTGTAAGGTCTAACATCTAGTTGACTCGTTCAATCTTGGAACAAATTGTTATTTGGCACATGTGTGCAATGTGTCCTTGGTTTACGTGGTTTTTCTTGCTTTAAATTAAATAATTATTAAAATTAAACGAGTATTTTACCAATGCTAGCCTTTGTGCCATGTTAACAGCGTATTTTCATCATCTTATCTTAATCATTTATCTGTCAGTTTAGACCTGATTTAAGTTTCAATCCTTTTAGTTATTATGGTTGTTATTTTTAGGTTTTCTCAAGAAGACTACCTAAATTTCACAAAAACGTTTCCTTACGTTAAGGAATCCGCCACGCTTTTTGACGAATTCGAATTTGAAGATATAGTAGTTGTCAAGTGGCACGGAAATAGTTTGACAACTTGGGATATATCACCTGGCAGCAAAGAAGAGCTTCTCAAGGATTTGAAGACTAGTAAGTTTATAAAAAAAAACTAAATTTACGTGTATATTTATATGTACCGGGTGATCTGGAATATTTTGCATCCTCCATACTATTAATTCAAAAGTTCTTTGCTCATTTGTTATGTCGCCTTAACGGAAAAAGTAATTGATCTTCTGAAACGTATTTTTTTAAAATAATGGTTTTTCGTATGGAACATCATGTATATTATTTTCAATTCTTTATAATTTTACGCTGATTTTAATTGCATGTTTAATAAGAATATATAAATATTTATATATGAACATGTTTAACTAGAATTTCTTTTATATTTTCGAGGTAAGTTTAAAAATCTATTTTTTTTTTCATTTTTTTTTAGAGAATCCAGTTAGATAGATACAAGATTCCATGAAAAATTTAGATGAATCTTACTAGGAAATACACCGAAACTTCATAAAAATAAAATTGGCTCCAAAAAATAAATGAAAACGATACAGTATGGAGATTTGTTTCTTCTAATGGAATACTGGAGAGATTCCAGCAAGATCTGAATTTATATTTTACGTTTATTTTTTTTCCTGCATGTCTCTGTGTGTACCACCTCACCATCTTAGTTGCGGTACGATAATACTTTTTTGGACTTCAGTGGTCTCCATTGCATAATGAACTTTGGCCATTTGATGTCGTCTCTGGCAACATATCTTGCTCACCGCTATTTGCTTCTTGCTATTCGCTCAACAATCTCAGTAACTCTGGTTCTTCTCCTAATTTCTTCATTTGTTCCCTCTGTTCCCTCTCTGTTTGTTTATACATGTTCTTTATTTGTAAAATCGAATTTTAATCTATTTCTTAGAAATGGCGATGTCTCCAATGGCGTTAACACTAGGGGTCAAAATAATTTGGTTATTCCAAATCATCGCACATCCCTTTTTCATAAGGGCCCCCTCCTAAATTGTATAAAGGTGTATAATGCTTTACCTACCAATATAAAATTAATTCAGGAAAAATACTCATTTAAGTCCCATTTAAGGGAATTTTTAATTGCGAGTGAATTTTATAGTTTGGATGACTATTTTAATGTATTACCTGCTAATGTTTTTTAATATTATGTTTATGTACACTTATTGATTTGTTTGTTTTTTGTTTTGCTTTGTATTATGTACAATGACCTACCATATTATCTTAAGTTTCTTTTTTGTAATCTGTGACGTTGTCTATGTTCATTTTTGAATGTTTTATGACAATAAAAGTATTATTATTATTATTATTATTATTATTATTATTTGGAATCCTATTTTTCCGCTATGTACGCTGTTCATGATCTTTCCAGACAGCTCATTCAGTTCCATGTTATTTAAAGCATTTCTTGCTTCCAAATTCCTATCAAGTTGATTTATATATTCGTCCATCTTTCCATTTAGTTCAGTTGGACGGAGCTTTTTCTGTTAGCTTTTTCCTCTAGATGTTTGTGTAGATTTTAAAAGCGGGTTTTGCCCTACTTACTTTTCATCAGTGGTGCTCAGACCATAATATGGTACTCTCCGCTGAAAAATCTAAAGCTATCCTGATCAGGCCAAGACATAGTCCAACAAGGCTAGACCACATCAGGTACGCCGACAACACCATCCACCATCCCCTGGACTAAGGAACTAAAGTATTTAGGTGTAGCCATCAACTGCAACCTTAAATGTAAAAAGTACATATCGGACTTGTGCATCAAAGCAAAAAGGGTGATCAATGCTATGAGAGCAGTCAGCAGAGTTTGGTAAAGGGCAGATCCTCTCACACTAAGACACATTTACAAAGGAATAGTCAGATCTCACATGGAATACGTGGTACAACGCCGAAAGCCAATTTATAAACAACTACTGATAAAGCTAGATACTCTTCAATATGAAGTCCTAAGAGTCACTACAGGGTGCATGAAATCTACCCCTGCCAACTCTTTGTTAGCAGAGTGGAATGAAATATCATTGGAAGCTAGAAGAAATATTTTAGTCCAAAAATACATCCTAAAAAACAGGGCCATAAAGGACAACCCTGTCATTAAAAACATAACAAAATTAGCAGACACCATTTATAATGAAAACAATAAATACTGGCGCAACAAAGAAAGCTTACAGGGACTTTGTACTTGACTGTATTTGACCAACACAATGGAAATCAATGACACCTTACCTTGCTATAAATTTGACTTCCAAACCCTACTCCAATCTATCAAAACCATAGACCTGGAACTACCCAAAACTGACAGCATAAATAAAAAACTATTTTATGAGAAAACAAATAAAAAGGCTGGGAATATACCTGGATATTTACAGATGCCTTAAAAGATTTAAAAACAAATACAGTTGGATTCGAAGTATACTGTCCCTCAAAAAAATTCAAATTCTCACAACGACTACCCTCAGACATTCAGATTTACTCGGTAGAAATTATAGCTATTAACAGAGCCTTGGTGTTCTGTATTGATAATACCCTGAATAAAGCTGTTATTTTTACCGACTCTAAAAGTGCAATTGAAAAGATAAATAAATCTATACACCAAATCTAGATCATATATCCTTCAACACCAAACAACTGATCTTAGATGCCAACTACCAAAATTTTGACATTCGACTCTGTTGGATACCCGGACATGCCAGTATACCTGGAAATGAAGTGGCAAACGTTGGGAGAATACTAAAAATCCCCCTAGACATTAAACTAAACAAAAATTAATTCATGTCTCTGATAAAATCCCGCATCCAAGAACAATGGAAACACCTGGAAGGAAACAACTCAGAGAAAAGGCAGCTAGTATGCATCTATATAAGAAGAATTCCCCTCATGGTACAAGAACATAACATATTTGGATAAAAGACAAGAACTACCATCATTAGAATGCGTACAGGGCATGCTCTCATACCATCTCATTTACATAAAATAGGGTTAATCGAAAACCCATACTGGGAATGTAACACGGGTGTGGCAGACCTACAGTATATTCTATTCAATTGCTCTATATTAGGTCAAGATCTCTATCAAGACTTAAAAAACAAATGTTACCAGGCTCCATATCAATTAAATCATTATTAGCTAACCTTAATGAGAAAACCATTAAAACTGTTATGGAAATATCTAACACATAACGAAATCAATCTATAGCTTAGTATACTGCAATAGTTATAGCTACAATTTATCCCAATCTATACACTCTTTTAGGGTTCTAAATTCGAGGCAACATTTCCGGGTGTGTAATGCTCCTCCGTTGTCCAGGAGCACAATATAGGAAAAGTCTTTTCCTGTGTTGTACTATCTGTGTTTTACTAACTCTCAAATCACTAATCCGACAACATATTTATGTGCGTAAAAGGGACTATCTACTATCTACTATCTACTGTCAGTAGCCTTTTATTAGGCGGTCCGGAAGAAAATGAAAACAAAAGTGATGGGTAAATGCTTCTAGCGAAGCCCATAACCAAGTCAGCAGCAGCAGTAAAAGTGGGTTTTATGGTTCTGTGGTTGCTTCCTGTATTGTAGAGATTCAGGACTGATACATCAGTGCATACATGTTTATCTTCATATATGTTTATCTGTAGTGAACACATAGTCCATTTCGCTCTTAGTTGTGCTGTCTGGACTGTTGGATCCTTATACTAGAGATTACATATATTTTAGCAAACTATTATTAAAGTGGAGCAAAGCGGCAAGTAAAGGGCGCAATTGCTTTTACCTCCGCTGCTCGACCCCCTAGATTTTTTCTAGATCTGCCCCTGTTTGGACCAATATCCTCAACCGGGGTCTATAAGCTTTATTTTAAATGATAGGATTTGTTGGATGGACTGTTGGATCCTTATACTAGAGATTACATATATTTTAGCAAACTATTATTAAAGTGGAGCAAAGCGGCAAGTAAAGGGCGCAATTGCTTTTACCTCCGCTGCTCGACCCCCTAGATTTTTTCTGGATCTGCCCCTGTTTGGACCAATATCCTCAACCGGAGTCTATAAGCTTTATTTTAAATGATAGGATTCGTTAAAATTGAATAAACGACTACAGAAAATAGGCATGAACTTCGTTATTTTAAATAGAATACCCTGTATACTATGGCTTTATTAATTGGCTCTTTTCTTGCTTATCAAACATAAATATATTGGACTACATACCATTATTTATTTATTTATTTATTTTTATTTCGCTTCATGCCAAAAGATCTAAATAGATATGACAACGTCAAGTATAAAAATAAAGAATAAGATAAGACATTTTTAAAACTATATTAAGATTGGACTAATTAACAGAAAACAATTATCGCAAAATTTAAATGTAATTTCCAACAGTATAATCACTTTTTTCAAGATGATAATTCTTGTACTTTTCTAAAAATTTTTTGTTAGAAATTATTTCTCTTACGCTTGATGGTAGTTGGTTGTACATCTTCCCACAAAAACAGTAAGGACTTCTTTGGAAAGAGGTATAGGAAGGTATATAAATGTTTGTGGAGTTTCTTGTACCATAATTATGTAGTTCTAGAGGACGAGAAAATCTGGTGAATTGTTTTTTTAATGTTTAAATCTGTTGATTGGCCCCAGTAAATAATCCCGTAGCTTAGACGGCTATATGCGTAATAGGTATTTAAAAGTAGTTTTATTTCTAAAGTGTTTTTTAGATTTCTTATTCCAAAGTATTTAACTTACTTGCGACATGGTCCATGTTGTTGCACCATGTTATGTATGGATCTACATGTAATACTAGAAATTTAAAATTTTCCATCCTATTTAGATGTTTGCGGTTTAGTGACAAATTTGGAACACGAGGCATATCTTTTCTAGCAGAAAATGTCATAAAGCAGGTTTTGGATTCGTTGACAATGTTTCTCACACCATAAAGCAAATTTTTCCAAAATTATATTGGCATTATTTTCTAATTTCTCGAAATTATTATCAGAAATTGCTGTAGTGCAGTCATCTACATAGAGAATTATTCTCTTTTTTAATAGTGACATAGGCAAGAAATTTTCCAGATCATTTATAAAAAGCGTAAATAGTAGCGGTGAAATAAAGCTTCACTGAGGTACACCATAGTTTATATTATGTCCAGTAGAAGTAACATCCCCAATCGTAACTTTTATCTTACGTTCCTCTAAATAAGACACTAACCATTTGTTGATATCTCCCCATATCCCCAATGCGTATAATTTCTTCTGTAAAAAGGAGCTATTTAAGCAGTTAAAAGCTCGAGTTAAGTCAAAAAAGATGGAACGTAGAACAAGAACGTAGTTTGATGTGTCCAAGCCCTCATAAACAAAATTTAATAGCTCAAAAGCAGCTGTAGAAGTAGAGTAATCTTTTCTAAAACCGTATTGTTTGTTACTTATTATTTTTAGTTTAGAAAAGGTAGGCAGACCCGTAATACATCGATAGTTTTCGATTTTTTCTATGTCACTCTTTTTACAAAGCGAAATAACTTCCCTCACCTTCAACTCATGAAGGAATATACCTTTTTCGAGGGATAAATTAAAGATATAGTATAATGGGTGTTTAATATAATCCCATATTTCTTCTAATGCCATAACTGAGATGTCGTTTTTACCAGAGCAGGCTGTTTTGTTTTTTAAAAGTTTTAAAGCTGAATGGAGATCGTGCATATTCAGTGGTGTTAAAAAAATTGACCTGATATGAAACTCACTGGTTGTACAATAGCAAAATCAATATTATGTTTACCCAAGGATGTTGATATTAGGCTTTCTGCGGTTGTTGCAGAATTCCTCACATAAAGTTATATGAGGAGTCCAAAATTTTTTGTTTGTAGAAATTTGATTTCTCTAGAGCCAACTGTTCATAAAATAGTTTTTTTGACTGAGTGTGTGAGTGTCTTTTGACTCCGGTGTGATCGAAGATCTGCACAACCAATACAATTTTTTTAAATTCTCTGTCTATTCATTCTTTATTTGGAAGAGCGGTCTTTATAATTTCTTTTTTTAGGGGACAGGCTATATCTAAACAATGTAGAAAATTGTGTCAAAAATAAGTCCATGATTTATTAACATCTGTAGTAGTATACAGATGACTAAGGTCTGTTCTAGATAAGAGATAATTAAGTTGAAAGATATTTTGAGAATGAAACAACCTTTCAAAAAAATATAAACTGGAAATTATCTTATCTAATCTTTGAAGATAAGCAAAACAATTGACAAAATCATCCATCAGAGACTGTTTAATCCTATTGGTTTAAGATTTGTGTGCTGGAACTTAAAATGTCCTTTTCCATCTAACGCTCTTTATGGTAGGGTTTTCATTTAATGAAATGGTATAATACAATGTGCTCCATTTAAAACACATCTTTTAAAATATAAACAGAAACCCTGTACAGGTGCATTTTTCTGTGTGTACTTTTTTAATAGAATGCCTATATATTTTTAATTTTGGACTATCTTTAAATTTCTATGAAAATTGCAAACTGGGGAAATTTAAATGTCAAATAATACTCCATCACATATTGATAGCTTTTCACAGCTCCTAAAATACTACAATTATTTGTTTATAATTTTCTTCTCTTGAAGCAGAAAGTCGCAGTCTCTATGTGGTTTAACAGGGATAGCAATAATATCCTAAACGATTTCTAAAAATTTAACATTTACTGTAGTAATCTAAAAATGGAAGAAGATTGTTTCGAATTTTGTGTAAATTTCGTTTAATTTTATAGCCTCTATGTGGTTAATAATCACTTAAATAAAATGTTTTTCGGTTCCACGGATGCCATAGGAAGATATTTGCCGGCGTCCTTATAATAAAAAAGTTTGAGTAGCACTGGCTTAGGATAAAAAGGGTTTCCAAGTAGAATATACAGGAATGAAAGTGGAGCTCAGATATTGCGGGTCTTATAATTCACCCTCCTCATACTCTAAAATACAGAACTTAAAAAAAGTCTTTAACAAGAATTAAAGATATTTTTTGCAGGTGAGCACTTTATGTTTCGCTTAGAGATTCACTTCATGCACAACGATCATGGCGGAGAGAAGTCTCTTAAAACATTTGGTCAGAGCACCAGCCTCCCAAAACACGAAAGGCAGACACTGATACAATTGTTGCAGTCAAAAGACAGGAATATAAGTAGTGTGGTCAAGTTACCCCTTATGTTTCCCAAATTTCTTTGGATTGACAAAGAAGGTACACCGGAAGCAATTACTATGTTGGAGGAGACAGCTGATAAAGGTAAACATTTTTTATTTATGGCAGTAGTATTTGAACAAGAACAGTTTTGATAAAAAAAATAATGATTTATGAATAGGGAAGTATTTTGTTAGTAGTAAAGAGCAACTGTGTATAAATTCTTTTAGAAATATTCGGTTATCGAGATTATTATATATTCTTGAAAGTATAATTTCATTTTTTTAACATTAGTGTTGATCGTACGGTTGATATTAACACAGGCGGTTTTTACAAACATATCGATCTTTGAATATAGATAGGGTGATTCTCAAGAGTGCGTTAGGATAGTTTTATAAACAAAATGGACACGGATAGCGGGGGCAAGCCCCCCGATATCGGACCAACAGGTGCAATTTCTGGACTAGGATTAAGTGTTTCGATAGAAAAAGATACGGAGATGGTACATAACACAGGTAACAGGGTAGAGCAATCTACGCCAAAAAGCAGACCAAAATTTTATTATGAAAAAAATGATTTAGGCCCATTTTTTCACGTATATGTAGAAAATGCATTACCGGATTTTAGAAGTAAGCTGAGTGGCATTAAAGTTAATGATATTATCTATACGACTCATCCCGAGTTAGATAACAAAATAAAAGAAATAGATACAGTAGGCCGCAATAGGATACGAGTTGTTTTTAGGGATACAAATTCTGCAAATAATTTGGTAAACTCTAACTTACTAAAAAACCATAATTTAGAAGCATATATACCAAAATTCTTTATACTTAGACAAGGTGTAATTTCAGATGTAGATACAGATATTAATGATGAAATATTAAAAAACAAAATTGAACAATTTGATGCTCACTGTAATTTTTCTGTTTTCGAAGTTAAAAGAATCACAAAGTTAATAACAGATCAGGAAAATAGGAAAAAAATAGTAAATACCAAGTCGGTTATTGTAACAATTAAATCTCAAACACTCCCAAAATATATTGCAATGGGACACGTCAGATGTGAGGTGCGACCTTATATTCAGAAAGTTATTATGTGCTATAAATGCTATAGATACGGCCATACTAGCAAACAGCGTAAAAGTAGTTATCCTAGATGTTCTAACTGCGCGGAAGGTCAGAGCACGGATCAATGTTCCGCAGACATACTAACTTCGAAATGTCTAAATTGCCAAGGAAGTCATCAAAACGAATGAATTTAAAAAATGTCCCGAATTCTCCAGACAGAAAAATATTAAACGGGATATGGCGGAAAAAAAATTACCATACAGGGATGCGGAAAAATATTTCCATAAACATACGTACGCCTCTGTTACGGCTAAAAATACCAATTTTGATGAATCTGATCTAGAACTCGACGAACTGGATCAAATATTAGGCTCAAGCCAGTCCTCCAATTTCAATTTAACACCAGGGAAATTCCTCAAAATATACAAAAATTACTTCCAGAAAAAGAAATAGAGCTTCGTCTCCAACATCTGAAATTACCAGTGTACATAAACGTATATTATCAGAATTTAATACCTCTCAGGGGTGAAAAAATATTTTAAATGATGCCGTCCATCAGCAGGGAATTTCAACAAATAATCTTTATCCTGAAAAAATCACCTCAAGTGGGGGGTAACAAGATTTAAATACAAATAAGATAATCGATTTTGTTTTATCAATAATAAATATCATGAAAGAAAAAAAATCGTTTGAGATAAATAAATCTGAAATTGAAAGGTTAGTAAATGATAAAGTCGCCTATCTCTAGGTTTTCGGTTTCTTACCCTTTTTATAGTTTTATATACTTATAAACATATGGATAAATTTAATATATGCCAATGGAATTGTCGTTCTGCCATTTCTAACAAAGTAAATCTAGAGTATTTATTACACGAGAAAGACGTACATATAGCTCTGTTATCTGAAACCTGGTTTAAACCAGACCGCTACGTATCTTTTGCTGGTTATAACACTGTTAGGAAAGACCGTTTGGACGGAAGAGGAGGTGTCGCCATTTTAATTAAATCAAATATAAAATATTCAGAAATATCGCATCAAAATTTTGAAAATATTTTTTACGTAGGAATTAGGGTACCCTTGGGAAAAGGTTCCTATCTCAGTCTAGTTTCGTTGTATATCAAGCCTCAGAGCAGAGTATCAATTCAAGCATGGAATTTATTCTTTGCAAACTTTCAAGCACCGGTTTTAATTTCTGGAGATTTTAACGCCCACCACGTGACTTGGGGATGCAGTAATAATGACACACAAGGAAAAAATCTGTTAGAAGCAATAGACCAAAGCGATTTAACTTTTTTAAATAATGGTTCATATACACGAATAGGCCCATCAGGAAACAATAATTCAGCAATAGATCTTACAGTGTCCTCTGCCGATCTTTGCTTTGTCTTGGAATGGTCCACTTTGGATGATACTTATGGATCTGACCACGTACCTATTCTTATTAAATTTAATATTTTTCCAAGGTTTACCCCAAATAATACTCAAAAAAAAATAGAAAATAAACCAGGCTGATTGGAATCCCCTTTTTTATACAATGTATAAATGAATTTGCAGGAGTCAAAAACTGCACCTATGAATGTTTTCTAAAAAAATTAAATATCATTTTAAGTAAGTCTGTGCCTACTTACCAGGTCGATGAAAAATCTAAAAAAAAGGATAAACCTTGGTGGAATGAAAACTGCCAAAATATTGTTAATGAAAGAAAAGTTAAATACTTACAATATAAATCTAACCCTTGTGTTTTAAATTTAATAAATTATAAACGTGCCGATGCTTTAGCAAAAAAAACATTAAGAGAAGCAAAAAGAGAAAAATGGAGAAATTATTGTATGTCATTAAACAAAAATACTCCTATTAGTAAGGTTTGGCAGAATGTAAATCGGTTTAAAAACAGAAGACAAGAAAACAGAATAGAAACCTCATTGGATGACCCTCGGATTGAAGATTTTCAAGATAAGTTAGCCCCTCCCTACAATTTGAACCCTCCTTGTTTAGAAACACTCAACGAATATCAAGAAAATGATCTTACTAGGAACTTCGACATAAAAGAATTAGCAAGAGCCCTAAAAAATAATAACAACTTAGCTCCAGGAAAGGATGGCATTCACTATTCTATGTTATCCCAACTTCCAGAGAGTACCAAGAAATTATTATTGAACATCTTTAATGACATATTTTCTGGAAAAAGTGATATCCCAAAAGACTGGTATCAGTATGTAGTGGTTCCTATTCTTAAACCAAATAAACCCAAAAATTTAGCGTCATCATATCGACCGATTGCACTAGTCTCATGTATTTTAAAAACATATGAGAGACTTATAAAAAACAGATTGGAGTTCTGGATGGAAAAATACAACAAATTTCCAAAGACCCAATTTTGCTTTCGGAGAGGCACGTCAGCACAAGAAGCTATAGGACATCTGGTAACAGATATACAGCTGGGTTTTACTAAGAAGGAAGCTACTTCTGCAATTTTCTTAGATGTTCAGGGTGCATACGATAATGTAAACTATAATATATTGGTTAAAAAAATGAACGATTTGGGTATTCCGAAAAAAATAGTTAAAAATATCTACAGTTTATATTATAACAGACAACTTTTTATCCGAACAAACAATGGACTCACCCACCCGCAATTAGCTATGATTGGTCTACCTCAAGACAGTATATTAAGTCCTATTCTGTACATCATCTATACGTATGATTTAGAATCAATATTTGACAACAAAATGCATATACTACAATTTGCAGATGATGTTTGCATGTACTCGAAGCATAAGTCTACACAGATTGCCACCGAGAATTTGGAAGACAAATTTATAAATATAAACACAGCTTACAAACAATGGACTCACACTCTGCACTGAGAAATCTGTTTCGTGCATATTTTCAAAAGCCAGAAATCCGCCACCAAATATGATGTATTTTAAAAATACTTTCATACCATGCAAAACCACTATTAAATACCTGGGAGTAAGTCTGGATAGGAAACTGATACGGAAGGATCACATACAAAACCTAATTAAAAGAAGCCATCATAAATGGGGAGCAGACCCAAATATTTATTTGATGTTCTACAAATCCTTAGTTAGGTCAATATTGGATTATGGATGTATTTTCTATGGATCAGCTGCCGAAACACATCTGAAAAAATTAGAAGCATCGGACTTTTAAATAGCACACCTATAAATGTTCTCGAAAACGAATGTGTAGAACCACCGCTGGCATTGAGGCGGAACTTTCTAACAGACAAATTTTTACTTAGACTTATTTCTAAAAACAGTTCCTTAGTAAATAAGATAAACATGTTGTCTATATTTGGTTATACCCACATGTTTTTGAGAGTCAAAAAACTCGCCCTTTTAGTATTAAGCTACTCCTGGGTAACCCAAATAAAAGATAATATATATCAATCTCCAACAGCTCCTTTCAACCAGTTAAGTCTCTCAAATATAAACGAAATTCCTAAAGTTATACTCTCACAAAATATCATTAGTGACCCGAATATAATTAAAATAAACTTTTTGGAGTACATATACACAAAATGGTCTAACCATGAGCACATTTTTACAGATGGGTCTTTAATAGACAAAAAGGCCGCATGTGCTTTTTATCATAGCAACAAAAAAATAGCAAAACAATTTAGGTTACCTAACGAAGCATCAATTTATACGGCTGAATTGTGGGCTATCTGGGAGGCACTTAAATATTGTCTAGAGTTTAAAGAAAATAATTTCTTTGTTATTTTTTCAGATAGTAGGAGTGCACTTGAAAGAATCAAAAATTGTATAAATATTGCACCTACCAATCACATTATTGTCGAAATATTAAAAACGTATCATAGGTTACAGGCGAATAACATTAGTGTTTGCTTAGTATGGGTAAAAGCACATATAGGAATCTCAGCAAATGAAATAGTTGATATACTTGCAAAAGATGCTACCAAGATATTTCACCCAAATGTAGATTTAAAAATTCCATTTTCAGATATAATTAAAAATTCTAAAGAAATCATGTTTCAAAATTGGCAAGTGCAATATAATGATATCAATAAAGGTATTATTTATAAAAACATATTCCCTGTGATTAATAAAAGTAGATGGTTTAAAACAATTTCAAACAGAAGCTATATAAGAACTATTTCTAGAATCCGAACTTCTCATGCATTATATCCAAAACATCGGAAAAAAATTGGCATTAGCAATAACGAATTATGTGATTGTGGTGAATTAGTTGACTTAGAGCACTGCCTATTAAATTGTATTAGACTCAAAGATCATCTAAATTTCTTACATAACATGATAGGAAGTTTAGTACAATTACCTTTTAATCTGAGCAGCTTAATTGAATCAAATAATCTTAATGTATATAGGATATTGTACAAATTTATTATAGAAAGAAAAATTGAATTGTAAAGGAACCTATTGTAACATAAGTATTTTAAGTTAATAAATAAAAAAAAACAAAAAAATTAATTTAAAAAAATCAACAACAAAAAAGAAAAATATAAAAGCAAAAATAAATGCAAAAAAAATAAAGATGAAAAAAAACAAAGCTAAATATACAAAAAATGGAAAAAACAAAAATAAATATATATAAAAAAAAATGTTAATTGTATAGTATATAGTACCCTTAATATAGAATGTAAAGTACCCTAATTTAAAAAAAAAATAAATAAATACAAATAATGCAGAGAAAGATACGAAGCTGGCCATTTGGTTTCAACCAGAGCCATAAACTTATACACACACACATTTTTTTTAATTCAATATTGTTTTTTTTTCAGCACAATATGAAGAATTGTTTGCACAAGAGGAAGATGATGATGAAGATCTCCCTCCGAATCCTCAAAGATTAAGGAATATTCTTGCTACAGTTAAGAGTGATAGAGATTATTGGTATGCGTATTTGGTAACATTTTATAGCTTAAGTGCATCGTACGTTGAAAATATTATCTGCGCGCTATAGTGTGCCACTTCGTTTTTTAAATAGGAAGTCTTGTATTTATTGAGCTATATAATGCAGGTTTGGCAATTAAAGTAGTTCAAATAAATCGAAGGTTCATCGTTTAGCTGTAAAATAATTTTAAATGTTTTATTAAACTAAACAGTCGAGGATGAATTTGCGCCCGAGCGATAGCGAGGTCTGGCAAAAAAGTTCGAGACTAGTTATTTTCTCGCTCCCTGTATTGTATGTTTACAAGAAAATATTTGATATATTTTTGGATCTTCATTTTCATTACATTCGATAACATTCTCATTAAATTATGAAGGCAGCCGTGATCCGTTGCCAGAGTAAAATAAGCAGTTTTTATTTTATCAACAACGTCAAGTTGACAATTCATGGCGAAAAGTTTGAAGACGTCGAATTGTTTGATTCTGTGTGGACAAAATAGATGTTTCATCCATAGAAGAATCAGCGAATATTGCTTGTTTATCTCTACTACCGGAAAATTCGAAAAAAAGGTATGAAGCAGCATATAACTCCTTTAAGAATTGGTGCCAAAGCAAGACGGCTATTGCAGTCTCAGAAACCTTATTTTTTGCGTATTTCCACAAAAAAAAAGTGCTATATTGAAGTCCCCATCAAGCTTATGGTGTGAGTATTCGATGTTGAACTCCACCCTTTTTATAGACGAAAATATAGATATTTCTAAGTATCCAAAACTTCGAGCATTTTTGAAAAGAAAATGTGATGGTTATAGATGATATATACTTATTGATGAAAGTCCTAATGGTAATGGGAGTTGCTGCCGTTCTAATGGACTCTGTGAAATAAAAATGAACAATGTTAAAATAAGTCAAGAAGTCATAATTGTTACCATTCCTGACTCCAAAAATGGAATGTCGCGTACATTTACAGTGACAAAAAGTGACGACACTCAGGTTTGTCATTTCAAAATAATTCAAAAGTACATTGACACAAGATCCCACATGATAACTATTAATCCGCGCTTTTGTATGCGATATCGAAATGGAAAGTGCTTAAACCAGCCTGTCGGAAAAAATAGGTTTTCGTGAATTCCAAGTAAAATTGCGAAATTTCTAAAGTTTGAGAACTTCAAAATGTATACTGAACACTCTTTTAGAAGAACGTCGGCAACTTTATTAGCAAATACTGGAGTTGATGTATTAGCTATCAAGCGACATGGTGGATGAAAATTCGCTACTATTGCGGAAAGTTACGTAGCTGAGAGCCTCAATAATAAAAAGGCAGTAGCGAATAAAATTTTATACAATAAGACTCAGCCAGAAGTCTCTTGCAGTGCTTCACCAGTGACAGAAACATTGGCTAGATATGAAGGATCTGTGGAGTAATAAACATCGAGAAGAAACGAGAAAACGTGTTTCCAAATTTTGTTAATAATGTGAATAAATGTAATAATTGTACTATTAATATTCATTTTAATTAATATCACCGGATTTTTGTCCGGATTTTTGTAATATGTTAAGCTACTTATAATAATTTTAGATTATTATTTCCCTAGGTATGTAAGCTAACTTACATCCTGTCGTTAAGGGCAACCAATACCTTGTTGAGTAACTTTTTTCACTTACGTCTGTCAAAGCAGTGCGTAAAATGAAATAGGTTGCTTACAATACAGGGAGAGGGAAAAAATAGTTTCGCGCACGGGATTCTACTGCGGCAGTGTCCTGGATATCAAACCCTTGGGATGTTTTCAATAATTTTAAAATTATATATAGTTTTAGAAGAAAAGAATTAATATATTATTGATGGTTTTTATAAGATCCTTCACTAAAATATTAAAATAATTTCTTCTGGGTGATATTAACTATTTGTTAGTAGAATTTATTTTCATCCTAGTGTGTGTTCTAATATTTTAGTGAAGGATTTTATATAAACTATCAATAAAATTTCTTCTGAAACCGTATCTTAGAATAAATGATTTTAGATTGCACTATAGTCGAATGCGGTCTTATCGTGCGGATCCAAAGGTCACCAACATTATGAATCAAATCAGAAAACACAGTGTTGGTATTTTGGTGTTGTATGATTCTTTTATCGAGCTATTAAATCTCTATGGACCATTTACAAATATACAGGGAGAAAGAAAATAGTTTTTTTTATTATATTACGCAATATTATTAAGATAGCCATTTAATATTATTTTATATATTAAATGCCGAAGGACTAAATAAGAAAATTCGCCAAATATGTATTTGGTTAAATTTTTTTGGTTGGCAAAAACCAAAATACAGAAAATGGCAATGAAAGTGAGATTTTTTTATCAATCATCAAAAATTACGAGCCCCGTTTGACCTAAAAATCTAACCACTTATACAGTGTCATTTATTTAAATGCGGGCCACCCCTGTGCAAAGAAAACTTGTTTTTTTTGTATTGTGATAACAAAAAAATTTTATTTTGCAAAAATATTATACAATTTTTTTAAAAACACAAGATAATAAGTTATTACTTCCCTCGTGAGATTTTTTCAGATCTTTACGTTTAAGGGTCACTAGCCGGAAAACGTGTTTTCTAAATTCCGTCTGTCTGTAGGTATGTCGATCCGTCAGTCTGTGTGTTCGCGACATAGCTAAAAAACTACTTATCCCATTTCTTTAAATTTCAGATTAAAATTAAAGGACTATGCATGCGAAAAATACAGGCTATATATATATATATATATATATATATATATATATATATATATATATATATATATATATATATATATATATATATATATATATAGATACTAAAATCAATAAAAATGCGCTTTCACACACCTTTATCAAAAGTTCTTGGCCGGAAAAGATATACAAAGAATAGCAGAAATATATAATTTCTGCAGGTGCAAAACGGCCTACAGGAAGAATTGCTTTCGATTATGTCACAGGGTACCCTCCTGCGATCATGTTTTCTGGGCCTCTACCCTCACCAGGCAGGCTTGTACCCAGAGAGATCTGAAATAACAGATTGCTCGATATGACAAAATCGAAAACGAAACGCGTATCATACTGGAACAGTACTAGATGCTAAGTATAACACTTAGCGCCACCTATACTTAACATGTAGTACTGTTCCAGTATGATAGACGTTTCGTTTTCGATTTTGTCATATCGAGCAATCTGGTATTTCAGATGTCCCTGGGTACAAGCCTGCCTGATGAGGGTAAAGGCCCAGAAATCATGATCGCAGGAGGGTACCCTGTGACATAATCGAAAGCAATTCTTCTAGGCCGTTTTGCACCTGCAGAAATTATATATTTCTGCTATATATACTATATATATATATATATATATATATATATATATATATATATATATATATATATATATATATATATATATATATATATATATATATATATATATATCTGTATTTTTCGTTAGCATCGACTTTCTGGTAAAGCGATTTTACCGATTTTTATATATCAAATTTTGTCTTATTTATAAAAAAATGTATTTATTTTAAACACGCTTTAAAATTAGAACAAGTATTCTATAATTATTTATTTATTTCCTACAAAATTACAAATGTACTAAAAAAGTAAGCAGAAAAATGGTGTCAAATCTAATAAAAAAAAATTTAAATTCAAATTCACTGGCTAATATCCAGGAGCCAGTGGCAAAAGCTCTGAGAATCTGAAAATTACAGTCCTTTTTATATCGACAACCCAACATTTTTATTAATTTAGACGACGATTTTAGTGCAATTTCCGATATGCCTCGATTTTTTAAAGCTTCTTTTAAAACTTGAGCGGCTATATTGGTTTTTGATGTGCATAAATCGTAAATTGCATTACGAACATCCATTTTTACATTGTCACTTAAATCTTCTGTCATTGGCTTTTTTCGTGTACATTTCTTAATCTTCTTCGGTAGTAAATTATCTTTTTTTTCATGCACAATTTTCTGCACAGTCCTTATACCGATTCCCAGAGGTTTAGTTCCAACAGTTGTACGAGGCGGTTGTGTTTTCGCTCGTATATTGTTTTGCCGGTATTTGAACGTTTGTTTTGTTTTGGTTTGAACTGTTTTGATTTCAATTTGTTTTTGTGTGCTTTGACCCGATCATCAGTTCGTCGTTTGCTATAAACTAAACTTGACCTTGTTTACCCGGATCCGGTTATTAGTTATAAATATTGTTTGTGCGTGACATTTAAAGATTTTGATTTATCAACTGGAAATATTTACATAATATTTACATAAAATGTATCTACATCTTTTTTTAATTGTCACTTTTTTTGCTCCTTTGAAAATTTTAATTTTTTATTTATTTATAAAATGGCTGAATTTAAGTGCGATTCTTGCCAAAAAATCGTTTCGGAAAAAGACTGTTACAGAATTCGCTGTAGTGGGGAGTGCCGAAGAGATTTTTGTATGGTCTGTACAGGACTGGATAAATCCACGACAAAAGTGCTCTACAAACAAAAATTCAACAACATAAGATTTTTTTGCACTGTTTGCGACTCTCCAACTCTGAAATATTTGCATGATAAAATATCAGATCTCCAAAAGACTCAAATCTCTTCAGAATATCTCGAAGCCCTGGGTTCCTGCTTAAAGAAAAACAACGACATCCTTCCGATCATTGGCAAAATTTACGACATCTTACTCAATCATGACTCCAAATGGAAGATACTGGTAAATATTATTCTAGTGGTTCACCATCAAAAAGTAAAAATTTTTAGTCAATATGACGCGAAAAGAGGATCTAGCACCATCTTTGACCAATAGTAATTTTAATCTTTTTTTTCTTAATATTCAGTCCTTAAGACATAAAACAGACGAATTATATCTTTTGTTAGAAGAGCCCAGAAGTCATTGCCATCACTGAGCACTGGCTAAATATAAATCAACCTGTTTTTATTAAAAACTATACCACAATTGCCAGATTTAATAGAACTAATTTAACTCATGGAGGCACCATGATAATGTCTTTAAACAACGATTTTTCCGAAATATCAAAGTATAATCATTTATTATCTGAAAAAGTATTTGAATTTTCTATCGTTTATCACAATACTTATGACCTTTATATTATTTGTATTTATAGAACACCTGATGCTGATGTGCAATTATTCTGCCATAACCTTCTAAGTTTGCTCGAGTCCCTTCCTGTAAAAAGCAAATTAATCTTATGTGGCGATTTCAATATTGACTTTTCCAGTGTGTGTGCTGCTCAGGAATGTCTTCAGTCCATCTTTGAGTCATTAGGAATTGCCATGCACGTCAACTCACCAACCAGAATTACTAAGACAAGTGCCAGTACTATAGATCCAGATTTCTTAAGTCCAGATCATGAAGCAATTTTCACAAAATTTTCAATTACATCCAAAGCCAAAAATTCCTCTAGACAAGTAGGCCGTATTTTTTCGGTTAGAAATTTCATTAATTTCAAACACCTATGTCAAATAACTGACTGGGACTCTCACACTTATGATGTCGGCACTGAATTTTCTCGTTTTATAAAAAGTCTAACTAATATAGCTTCTGAATCTTTTCCTCTTAGGCCTATCAAAAATAAAAGAAGTAAACCCTGGTCCACTAAAGGTTTACGTATATCTTCTAAGAACATGCGGTCACTATCTCATTTAAAGAAATTTTCGGACAGTGTCTTTTTTCATAATTATGTAAAATCATACAGAAAAATTTATCATAAGACTATTAAAGCCGCCAAAGATATTTATTACAATAATAGACTTTCTAACGCCAAAAATGTAGCTAAAGAAACCTGGTCTATCGTAAATGATTTAAGAAACAAAACTCCTTTATCCAACACTATCCTTAACTCTCCTGAGGACCTAAACAATTATTTTGTAAATTTAGTCAAAGATTTGACTAAATCCGTATCTCAATCTAATGACCCAATTTCATATCTCTCTAATCATAGGGTAAACCTGCACAGTTTCTTCTTTTCACCAGTAGTTTTATCAGAACTTCGTAATACAATTAATGATATCAAAAATAAATCTTCCTCGGGAACTGATGGGCTTACTTTAAAAATGTATTCAAGTCTGCCGGAGTGCACACTAGAGCATCTGACTGCTTTGATAAATATGTCTTTCCAAAATGGTACTTTTCCAAGCTGCCTTAAAACTGCAATAATCATACCTCTTCACAAAGGAGGTGTTTCAGAAGAAGCTTCGAACTATCGCCCAATTGCACTTCTCCCTACGCTATCTAAGATCATCGAAAGACTGGTTAAAAAAAGGCTTTTATCATTTCTGTCTAGATATGAAATACTTACAAAACATCAATTTGGATTTTTAAGTAACAAATGCACAAGCGATGCCATGTTTTCCCTTCTTAATAAAGTTTACTCCAGCCTAAACAACCATCACGCTACGGCAACAATTTTCTGTGATTTTTCCAAAGCTTTCGATTGTGTGAATCATAATATATTAACTAACAAGCTGCAGTACTATGGATTTAGAGGGGCTCCTCTCGATTGGTTTAAGTCATATCTTAGCAACAGAAATCAAGTTGTGAAAGTTGACAACAGGATGTCTTCTTGTAGGCCAATGGAATATGGAGTGCCTCAAGGCTCAGTACTAGGCCCTACCTTGTTTCTTCTGTTCATAAACGACATGGCTAATTTAAACATTAGTGGAAAAATATGTCTCTTTGCGGACGATACCAGCTTTACGTGGAGCCACCCAGATGTCACGGACCTACATAGGATTGTATCTAATGACCTAATCACCATTAAATCCTGGTGCGATTCTAATCTTCTATGTTTGAACATCTCTAAAACGAAAGTCTTGTCTTATAAAAACACGCTGCAACCTTTTGACCTTAATGGCACCACTATTGATGTCGTAAACTCTGTAAAATTTCTAGGGCTTCTTGTAGATGATTCTTTAAAATGGGATCCACATATCGACGCTTTATCAAGGAAGTTGGGTTCTGCTTGCTTTGCGTTAAGATCTGTTTCCGAGGAGCTTAGCTTTTCTACCTCTAGAACTGTTTATTTTGCTCTTGTTGAGTCGCACCTCAGATATGCTATTCCATTCTGGGGTACATGTTGTGCGACTCAATTTGATCGAATTTTTATACTACAAAAAAGAGCTGTTCGTTACCTACTGAGACTTAACAGTAGAACTCACTGCCGAGATTTCTTTAAAAGATATAAAATACTAACCCTTCCTTGCTTATTCATTTTGGAATCGGTTTGCTTAATTCGTAAGCATGCACCTGCTCTATTAGAGAGACCTTCTCACAACTACCCTCTCAGAAATACTGAGCACGATCTCTATCTTCCAACCCCACACTCAGTTAGTTAATTTAATTAAAAGATCAGTAATCTACAATGCAAAAAAAATGCATAATCACCTGCCATTTAACATCAAATCCATAATATCTCTGACTTCATTTCGCAAGACTTTGAAATCATTCTTACTGGAAAGTGCCTTCTACACCGTGAACGAGTTTTACAACACATAATTTTATCCTTATGAACCCCTAGTGTGATAGTTGCCATTACCAACCATTTTTACCGAATTTTGTATATGTATTTTTTTAATTGTTTCGTACTTTTTTATTTTTTACTTTGCTTTTTTTATTATTTATGAAAATGTTTATAACATAGTACGACTGACAAAATACATTTCTAATGTACTTCTTTTAGGATTCTATAATATTAATATTCTAAATTCTTGATTTAAATATTATTTTTCTATAATATTTATGATGTGTTTTTGTTTTGTTTTGTTTGCTAATTTTGATGTTTGTAAACTATTTTTTTTACAACAGCATTGTCCACAAAATTGTAAAATTTTTTTTGACAATAAAGCATTTATTTATTTATTTATTTGCTACTGTCTCCTGGATATTGGCCGGTGAATTTTCATTTTCGTTATATTTTATTAGATTTAATACCATTTTTTTCGCTTGTGGATGCAAAAAACCCGAATATTGTTTTCTATTACTTATTTTGTTACCGACTTTTCAATCTGACTTTGAAGTGACATCGCTCAAAGATTTTTTCAACTGCTGGTATTTATATATTTATCCTCTTTTCTCATATGAAAATATCATAAGTCTATCTAATTCATCTTCCGGATTTTATGCGGAGGATATGAAAACACGTAATAAAAGAAAAACAAACTTTAAAAGTTTGTCGTTGATAAATCGTATGACCCGCACGATAACACTGCTTTTGACTATAGTAGAGTTCCAGGTGCGAAACAATAATTCTTATTTAATTCTTCAGGGATTATTCTAATGAAACAATAAAAATTATTTTATAGCTAAAGGATTAATATTTGGGTATTAGAAATATTTTAATAGCCAAACCCGCATTTACATTTATTTATATATACATATTTATATATATACGTCACCTAACCCCACTTTTTTCCTGGGCACGTGGGATTTTTGCTTTTTTCCAATACCCTATATATCTGACCTAAAAGTCAACACTCTAAAATCATTTTTACCTAATCAGGAATAAAATTTTCTGAGAAATCAATAATAAAAAAGTTTCCTATATGTTGGCGAGATTATGGACCCCATTTTATAATTATAAACAACGAAACAACAACGAGAATTAACTTTCTCAAGTTTTAAAGTTATGTGTCAAACCGTATATTCTTTAGTAAGACGAAATATTAGAATAATTGAACGTAAATATCTCTAAATTTGCTTCTTATAACGTTGTTTTGTGACTTCCTGTGTAAATAAAAGTATTTTCCCAAAATGAAAATCAGTAGTTATAATAGGGGAGCGCCTCCTCCTCCTCCTCTTCCTCTCTCTCATGTCCCTCATTCTTAACTTCCTCCCCTTTTATTCTCATTCGCATCATATTTTTTAATTTTTTCTCTTTGTTCTCCCACATTTGATTTTGCATTCTTAAGTCTTATAAATAGGTGCATCAAGATCATTTTAGTATGTTAAGGTACGAGTGACTGTTAAAAGAAAAAAATCTGTTGAATAAATCTATTAATAATAATATTAAAATAAAATGAGTGAATCAGTTGGAGAAAGAAATCGATCCATTCCGCTTCAGACAATTAGCCTCGAAGAAATTATACCAGGAGTTCAAGAAGAAAATATACCATTAGTTCGAGTAGAAAATAATGGGATTGTTTTAAAAAATTTGAATAAAACTGAGAGTGAAGAGAAAAAAGTGTTTTGTGCTATTTGTTTTGAAATAATCGAATATTATGATTCATGTAGACCAAATACATGTTCCCACATTTTTTGTTTAAAATGTATTTTAAGATGGAATGATGAAAATGGTTGTTCTATAATGGTAAACAATTGTCCTGTATGTCGCACTAGATATTACTATTTGGTACAAATCTTCAAAGATGTAATTAGACATCATTTTGTTGTAATTTTAAAAAGAGGATAATATTTTTTATAATTTGTGTTTGTGAAAACTCTGGTAACAAATAATTTTGTAAAAAAAAGTAAATGTAAATATATATAATAATTGACACACATTTTTTCCTTTTCCTATATTGAAACGACAACAATGATCTAACAAGTTTTTTAATACATACTAATTTTCACATTACATAACAAAACAATTGTTATGGGTTTACACAAAAAGTGCCACGCCCTAAAATGGCACCACTTTTGCAAATGGAAGCTTAAATTTTCTTATGGGAATTTACATGTAAAAATGACGGTTTTGATTGTCGGACCGGCATAGCCTAATCTACTACTTTTTAATTATACTAATAATATTAATATAATTATTCAAGTAAGAGAAAACTCAATTGAATACAGAAACAAGCGTTAACAAAATGTTATGCTAATATATGAGTGCTTCTAGTGGCAGTTGACATAATCGACACTTTTTTTTTACATATGATTAGCTATTTCATTTACAAATACAGTGTCAGATGTTAGAATAAAAAGAAGTATTTTGCATATAGCAATGAAAATATATAACCGCTTATAGTAACAGTTGACATTTTTTAAAATTAATATTGTTGACGTATTCTACTTATTATCTTTACAATTTATGTTTAAAATTAATATTTTTGATATAATCTACCCATTACGTTTATAACCTATATTTAAAATTAATATTGTTGAAATAATCTACCCATCATCTTTACAAACTATGTTTATTATTAATATTTAACAACATAATTTTCTATCTCTTTTTTTTCATTTTTGTTGCAGTAAAAGCAAGCATGTTCAGGAATTAGTAGAAAAAGATGTATCCTACAAATAGCACAATGTAAATCAGAAGGGGGGAGGGGGGAAGGGGGGGAGGGGGTAAGGTTGTTGATCGGCTTGGGAAAGTGGTTTTTAGAGATTGTCGTTCAACTTTAAGTAGGACACATGTGATTAACTTTTGCATATAAAATCGCCTCAGCGAAGAGACGAATGCAATTGATTTCTGCATTCACACTGTGCAGAGCTCGCGAGTTTTCTGGTGTTTACATTGTGTCTATTTGGTAAATTTTTATTTTTATTTCTAACATTTTTATTTGGCAAGATTTAATTCTTATATATATTGGTGACATTTTTATGTACATTTGTGGCATTTTTATTTGTTATTACGATTTTTTTCATAATGGACAATTTTTTGGCATCGAGTAGCAAAATAATTGACAATGACTTTGACTTATACACATGTACTCAAATGCAGAATTTTGCAAACCAACAAAACAATGAAACAGACGTATTTACAACTAGTCAACAACAAACTATTCAGGACTTGAATGAAATTATTTACAATAGCCAAGTTCAGAATAATGCCAACAAACACAACAACGAAAAATATTTATTTACAGCTACTCAACAACAAACTCTTGACGATCTTAATGACATTATTGACAACAAAACGGACTTAATTACAACAAAAACTAAACAAACTCTTGAAGAACTGAATGACATTGACGAAACTCAAAATTCTAGCTATGAGGATATTGTTTGTTTTCAAAAATCTAATCCAAATTATTTAACATTAAAATCGCCAATTAATTCTCCGAGACCAATTTGCTCTCCCTTTTTGTTTAGTGAAAATTCTGATTCGGAAGAAGAACAAATTGATCAAAATTTAAGTTTGGCTATTTGTCCTACTAATTCACCATATGATATTGTAAATTCTGATTCGCAAGAAAAACAAATTGATCAAAATTTAAGTTCGGCTATATCTTCTATTAATTCACCATATGCTATTGTAAATTCTGATCCGCAAGAAAAACAAATTGATGCAAATTTGACTTCGGATATTTCTCCTAATAATTCACCAGTTGAACAAAATTCAATTTCGAAACCATCATTTATCATTAAAAAAAAAATTTAAAATTAATAAAAAAAATAAAAAACAAATAGCAAACCTTAAGTGTCTGGGTTTCGCTATTCAAAATTTAACTAATTTGATCACAATTAAAAAGGGAGACGAAAGTACGGTGAATTATGTTAAACAGGCCTTTGACAAATTAGTTGACTCATTTGAAGAAATGGATTCATAAAGTCAATTAATTTCTATTGCTTTTTTCAAAATTTGACTATAACTAAATAAAAATGCACAATATTAATTTTATTATTATACAAAGAACTTCAAAAATGCAATTGCTTTTTTCAAAATTTGACTATAACTAAATAGAATTGCACAATATTAATTTTATTATTATTATTATGCAGAAAACTTCAGAAATGCATAAGTGTGTAACATGTAATAAAGTCTTTACTAGAAAGGATAATTTACTGCGACATATTAAAAAACATGTTAACGGAAATTCCACAAAACTCAACAGTTGGTTGAAAAAACCAAAGCTTGTTAAAGGTAAGAACATTTTATTTTTCATGTCATATTTTGTAAAATATTTTGTAAAATATTTTTTTCTTAATTTATATAGATTCTACAAATATTGTAAAATATTGTAAAGAATGCAAGAAAAATATAAACCAAAGTCTATGGGGTGGACATCTTCGATCTAGTGTGCACAAGAACAATTCCAAAATAGGCTTGGAGGAAGGTGTTGAAATTATCAAGTCAGCATTCAGGGAACGAATAGTATCTTATAGGATTTCCTCACACCAAAACTTCATAAATGTGAAAGAATATTTTCAACATTTGGAATACAAAATTGCACATCTAATAGATCAAGAACTGCAGAAACATAAATGTATCAAGCTAAATATGGAACTGTTCGGTTTCTATTTTAACCCCAGCAGCGACAGCTATGATGTCAAATCTTTTAATGCGCCGCTCCAAGTCATTTGCCAGGGATATCAGAAAAAAGAACTGTTAGAGCAAATCTGCACCATTATTGACCAGAAAGCTGACGAATTTGCAGAAAGAGATTCAGGTAAAGAATTTATTTTCGATTTTACAACAGCAACAAAAAAGTAATTTTTTAATTTTTACGTTGCAGGATGGGCTTTGATGAATTTACTTCATTTGGAAATTAATGTTAACAAGCACAATCCGCTGAGAGCCTCATCTTTTATCGAACTTCCTCAAGAGATCAAGAGACGTCAAGCTGTGATCAACATTAGGAATGATGACAACTTTTGCTTCGCCTGGGCAGTTGTGTCTGCTCTTCACCAACCACGCGGATTAGATTTTGAAACTTCATCCTACCCACACTACTCTTCTGTTTTGGATATGTCAGGTATAGAATTTCCAATGTTGCTAAAGAACATTAAGATTTTTGAAGAAAAAAATAACATTTCTATTAATGTATATGGATTAGAAATTATAAATCCTAAAAAGGGGTATGAAGTAATTGGTCCACTTTATTATTCATCGAATAAAAAAAATCAACATGTCAATTTATTGTTAATAAGTGATGATGATGAAAAAACTTTTCATTATTGCTATATTAAAGATTTATCAAAACTAGTTTCTGCACAAATTTCTAAACATCACGGAAAAAAATATATTTGCGATGGTTGTTTACAATATTTCCCTACAGAAGAAAATTTATTACAACACAATAGCTATGATTGTGATCATTTACGAATTAACCTACCTTCTAAAGAATTAATAAAAGATAAGTTTGGAAACTATTCATATGATAATATTTTGAAATTTGTAAATTATCATAAACAAATGAAAGTTCCTTTCGTGGTGTATGCAGATTTTGAATGCATTTTAAAGCCTTTAAATAATGACAATGTTGATAAAAATCCTAATACTTCATACACCTTAAAACAATATGAACATATTCCACATTCATTTGCCTATTACATTAAATGTTCCTTCGACGATAATTATTCTAAATTTGAAAAATATAGAGGTCAAAATTGTGATACATTATTTATAAATTCTTTAGAAAGAGATGTGTATAACATATACAATAAATATTTAAAGGCTCCTAAAAAAATGATCCCTTTGAACGAACTGGACAAAATTTATCATAACTATGAAAAAGTTTGTCATATTTGTAATAAACCTCTTTTAAATGACAGGGTTGCAAATCATTGTCATATAACCGGTCTTTATAGAGGTCCAGCTCATTCACTCTGCAACATAAATTACAGAATACCTAACTTTATTCCAGTTATATTGCATAATTTGCGTAATTATGATTCTCATCTATTTCTTAAAAAATTATGCTTAAACAAAGAACAACTAACAGTTATCGCACAAAACAAGGAAAAATATATTTCATTTGAAAAGCTTATTCATGTGGATAACTATTTTGATAAAAAGACACAAAAGGCTAAGAAAAAAAATATATCATTAAGGTTTATTGATTCTTTTCAATTTCTATCCCATTCTTTATCAGAACTCTCTGAAAGCTTAAAAGATGAACAATGTAAGGAAATAAAAAAAATTTTCAATGATGAAGAAAGATTTAAACTTATTCGGCAAAAAGGTGTATTTCCTTACAGTTATATTGATGATTATTTAAAATTAGAAGAAACAACTTTACCTCAGAAAGACCAATTTTATAATACTTTAACGGATGAACACATCAGTGATGCAGAATACCAAAGAGCTGTAAAGGTTTGGCAGTTGTTTAAATGTGAATCTCTTGGTCAATACTCCGACGTTTACTTACTCTCTGATACTTTACTTTTGGCAGATATTTTTGAAAATTTTAGAAGCACTTGTTTATCCACATATAAGCTCGATCCAGCTCATTTTTACACTTTTCCAGGTTTATCCTGGGAGGCGTGTTTGCGTTATACTGGAATAGAGTTAGAATTGTTAACTGATCCAGATATGATACACTTTTTCAAAAAAAGCGTTCGCGGTGGTGTGAGCTCTTGCATTTGTAGAAAATCTGAAGCTAATAACCCATTTCTTTTAAATTTTGATCCTTTAAAGCCAACTAAATACATAATTTATTATGATGCAACAAATTTGTATGGTTATGCAATGTCACAGCACATTCCAACGGGAGATTTTGTTTGGTTAACAGATAAAGAAATCAATGATTTAAATATTATGAATATTTCTAAAAAATCTAATAAGGGATATGTTTTAGAAGTTGATTTAGAATATCCTACAAGTCTACATTCCTATCATAACGATTTTCCGTTTTGTCCAGAAAACTTTAAACCGCCAAATTCTAAATGCATAAAATTAATACCCAATTTAAATGATAAATCAAAATATGTTATTCACTATCAATTATTAAAACAATGTTTGGAACATGGACTCAAGTTAACTAAAGTTCATAGAGTTTTACAGTTTTCTCAATCTGATTGGTTGAAAAAATATATAGACTTGAATTCAAGATTAAGAAATGATTCAAAGAATGAATTTGATCGTAATACTTACAAGTTGGCAAATAATAGTATTTATGGCAAGACTATGGAAAATGTTGATAGGAGAATTGACGTAAGACTTGTTACAGAGTGGGAAAAAAATAGAAGACAAGATGGTGCTGAGAATTTAATTGCAAAACCATATTTCAAGGACTTAACAATATTTTCTGAAAACTTGGTAGCTATTCAAATGCAAAAGATTCAAGTTACTTACAATAAACCAATATATGTAGGCTTCTCAATATTAGATATATCTAAAACTGTCATGTATGATTTCTTTTATAATTTTTTAAAACCTCTTTATCAGGAAAATATTTCACTTTTATACACCGATACCGATTCGTTCATTTTAGAAGTCACAACTCCAAATATTTATTCTGACATGATAAAAAATATTCACAAATTTGACACATCTAATTATGAATTTAATAATATTCATGAAATGCCTATTACAAAGTCAGTTATAGGAAAATTCAAAGATGAATATGCTGGTGAACCCATTACTGCTTTCTTTGGTACTGGAGCAAAAGCATATTGTATTAAAACGGAAAACAGTTTAACAAAAAAAGCAAAAGGTGTTAAAAAAAGTGCAATTAAAAAGCAGTTGGATTTTATTCATTATAAAGATGTTGTTGAAAATCATTCTAAAACCTTTTGTTCAATGTATGTTTTTCGATCTAGACAACATACAATTTTTACAGAGTTAATTAATAAATTGGCTTTGAGTTCCGAAGATGATAAGCGGTATAAAATTCCCTATAGTTTTAATACATTAGCTTGGGGACACCAAGATATTGCTTTGTATCAATGGAATGCAGAACATGAAGATTTAGTTATATTTATGTAGATATTATAAGGTATTTAAATTTGTTGTTTTTGAAACCAAAGTTAGTCTTCATAAGTCTTTCACAAAATGTGCATAGAAACTTTTGACAAAGAAATTGATAACAGTTATTTTAAAACATATGAAAAACGACTTTCCACTTTTAAAAAATGGAAAGGAAAATTGAGACCAGAAGTGTTAGCTGGAGCTGGCTTTTACTATACTTCAATCAATGATATTTGTAAATGTTTTTATTGTGGTATTGAAATTTTTGATTGGTTAAGTTATGATGATCCTATTGTGGAGCATAAGAAATTTGCTAGGAATTGTGATTTAAATAACTGTTTATGGAAAAATAGGAATCGAATAATTGTAACCATTCAAAATAATATAAATAAAAAATTTTAGTTTAGTAAATGTGAATTTTATTTGAAATTAATTAGCACATTAAGACTTTGTAATTTGTATCAGCTAAAGCATAAAGTGAGGAACAGAAATAAAACAAATTTAACTAAAATTTAATTTCAATTTAATTAAACAATATTTTTTTTATCAATCCATGTATTATATTTTTTATCAAGTCCTAACCATTTCACATAAACTTTGTTTCCTTTCCTTCTCAAAATCTTCTCAATAAGATACACATCGGTATGCTTTACTTTTAGTAATTCTTGCTCATAAAAACCACCCAGAATGTCCTGATTATCTTCGTCTTGAATTAAATATGTCCAAGGGTTTGTCATCTTAACTTCTTTAATGTGGAATATCTCATTTGACCAATTTGGTGTGTAACCTTTTGAAAATGCCTCTCGATGCTTGCTTATTCGTACGTGATCACCCACTTTAAACTTTGGAGATTTTATATCTAACGTTTTAGCATGAGTAAATGCAGATTTCAAGATTCTATTTTCATTTGTTTTATTTACTTGTTTTGGCTTCATTCCTATTGAAGAATGTTTTGTATTGTTATAATCTTTTACAATATCCGCTAATATATTAAACCATTTGTAATTTCCTTGAATGCTAAATATTTTCCACATATTATTCTTTAAAGTCCTGTTCACTCTTTCTACTATACTCGCTTTCAAATTGGAAAACGTGCTATAATGGTTAATTCGAAATTGTTGCATCAAATTTTGAAAATTTACATTGAAAAACTCTCTTCCTCTATCCGTTTGCAAGTTTTTTGGTGGAGTTTTTGCACTGATTAATATTTTTTTCATTGCCGCTGTTACGTCTTTTCCAGATTTAGATTTTAACGGTTCGGCCCAAACATACTTAGAAAATACATTTATGGTAATCAAGATATATTTAAATCCCTTATTAAATTTGGCATAGGGTAACATTTCAACCAAATCAGCTTGAAAAAGATCATTTAACCCTTTCACTACCACCCTTCTGCGTTTGTAGTTTTTTCTAGCAGGTTTATGTAATTCATTAACGACTTGCTGTTTAACGGTTGTCATGACAACAAACTTGTTTATTCAATTTTAAGGAAGTTCACTTTCTATGTTTTGTAATAATTCGAAATATAACTTTTATATGTTTTTTCCCATTCATTCAATTTATCAATTTGTATTGTATAACTTTTTTCATTTAAAATTTTACTAATTTTAGTAATCTCCTTTTCTAACGCATTAAAGGATTTTTTTATCTCTCCAGTTAAGAAAGTAGTTGATCTACTATCACTATTTTTTAATTCCTCCTCTGTTTTATTTAATTCTTGTTCTAATTTCTTAATTACACTGGACATTATATTTTCCAAGGAAATATATTGTTTATTTTCTTCCAAAGTGAGTTGGTCAATTGTTCTACTGTTAAGAATGCTATTTTGATTTCTTTTTTTTTCATCATCTAACCTTTTTATAAAAGTTCTTAATTGTTTAATTTTTTCCTTGTGTTTTTCAATTATTACTTCTCTTATATTTGTTTCCATTATTTTATTAATTTTGTTGATATCGTCACTTAATTTTTTGTCTTCCTTTTTAACATGTTCATTTAAAAATTGCAAATCTTTACTTATTTGATTTAGCGTTAGCAACTGTTTATTAACGTTTTCAATTGAGGTATAGCATCCTTTAATCTGGTTCTCATACTTTAAAAAATTTTCATCAAAAACCTTAAGCTTTTTAGCAAAGATTTCATTATTTGTTTCATTTTCACCTAATCTCCTTTTTAAATTATTAATGTCACTTATTCTCTCTTGATTTTGTTTTGAAATATGGCGTCCAAATTTATCAACTGTCATGTTGAGCTTTCATTAAACAATAAATATGATTATATTTGATAGCTGTTATTTATAGTATTACTTTATCTTCTCTTAATTCTTCAATAATAGAGATAATCTCGTTACTATGAGCATTATTTCCCGCATCACTTGATGAAATTAATAAACGTAGCCTATCAACAATTTCGTTAACATTATTCCAGTATACATAGTCTGTATTTGATCTGTTTGTTTTCAAAATTAATCCCTTTCCTGTAGATTTGGCTCTAGTTGTTCTAAACGGAGGTTTTGGTTTGTTAAATGCTGTAACTAATCTTGGCAAGGTTTTTGTCTTTGTAATCCCCTTTCTTTGTAAATATGGTCCTATTATTGTAACATATTTGTGTGATGTATTTCCTTGAACTTGTTCATTTGAATCAAAATTCCTACGATATACATTTGTTTTAGCTAGAATGTTCATGTAATTATCTAAATCTTCCTTCTTATAACCTTTCGGTTCTTTTTTGAAAAGCAATTCGTATAAACCTGGCGTGCCTGTGTACGTTATTCCTCCCACTCTAATGTCTTTTCCAATAATTTCTACCGGTATCTGTGTTAAACCAAAAGAAAACTTATCCGTTTCGAGGTCATGAACTATTCCATAATAACGGTCAAATTTATGTTGTGTATCTTTCACACCCTCATCAATATATGATCTGGGTAATTCATGAAAATCTGCTAAGTAATCTTTATATGATGGTGTACCAACATAGGTTTGAATTGTTTTTCTAGTTTGTTCCAATATGTCTGACAAGTTTAAATTTGTTGTTGTGTCACTAGAAGGATCTGAAGTTTCTGCTATAACAGTTGATGACAATGGTTGTACTACAGGAGAGGAAGAAGTGATACTACTGTCATTTAAAAATGTTAGTAGTTCTGTAGGGAGTGACGGAGTTTTTCCTGTTTTCTGAATATTTTTCGTCGGAGTTGATGTTTTATAAAGCTTTGTAGGTGTTTTGAAATCTTCATACTTTGAAACTCTTTCTTCTTTTAAATCGAATGGTTCGGATTTACCAATACTTGAAATTAGCTGTTTAAGTGGTTGTGTTATTGGTCTATAAGTTTGTTCTAATTCGGACTGAGCAGTAGAAGTAGCTAATTTCAAGCTTTGATATTTCTGCTTCACGGCTTGTCTCGATCTTATTAATTCTCGAGCTAAACGTTTATCCATGCTGTACAAGTTTTAAATGAAATAAAACTGCAAATTTTTTACTTTTATAAATATATAAAGGAATCGAATTTACTCCTATATCTGCCGTGATTTACTTCACAATCTTTGTCAATTACAAGAAAGCCATATGGATCCATCCAACAGTTAGCACAAATATTTTTAAACTGATCAAATGTCATATCTAATATACAGTGGTCATTATATATATGTTTTAAACTCAAACAGTCCTGTTTAAATAAAATTAATAAGTTTGCATTTTCTCGAATTAGACGTTTAAGGATTGAGGAATATCCTTGAAAAATAAAAAAACAATCGGTGTTTCTATGCCTTCCATGCGTGAAATAGTCCCTAATAATAGATTGATTATGACAAGGAATATCATCAAAAATGATAACGGAATTTGGCTTTATCTCATGAGGTGAAATAATGTTCTCATCGCTATCATATTCAAAGTATCCAATTTCTTTCATAGGTTTTAACAACTTTCTTAAATATTCATATTTTGGTTGATCTAATGACTTTGAATAAACATAGACATTTTCAAACCTAATTCCATTTGGATGCTCGAGCAGTGTAAGCATAACGTTGGTTTTACCGCTACCACTGCAACCAACTATAAGCCCTCTTTTTGAACCACCGCAAAATAAGTCACCATGCTTTCTCAACTGTTTACTTAAAATTTTTTCATCATGATTATTTACTGGTAATGAGAATTTTTGTTTTTCAATCCTCATTCTTAATCACACTAGTAAATATTTTTAGCTGTAAAAGTATTTATACCAGAAAAATGTCAATGTGCTTTTAGTATAAAAAGAACTTCAATGACTGTGGGTCGCCATAAGTTGAAAAAAAACTATTAAAACACGTAATAGAAAAGGCTCTGGTTTAGTAAATAAATTAATTAGCAAACTACCTTTCGAAGTTCATATACCAGGATATAATTATTGTGGTCCCGGCACCAACTTGGAAAAAAGATTAACTAGAGGTGACGTTGGTATAAATCCATTGGATTCCGCTTGCAAAGAACATGATATATCTTACTCTCAGACTGAAGATTTATCAAAAAGACACATATCTGACCAAATATTAGAAAAAAAAGCCTGGGATAGGGTAAAAGCTAAAGATTCTTCTATTGGTGAAAAAATTGCAGCTTTAAGTGTTGCAGGAATAATGAAGGGTAAAAGAAAGTTCGGTTTGGAATTAAAAAATACAAAAGGGTGTAAACTTAAATTGAGAAAAAAACGTATCATTCGAACGCCCAAAAAAATTGGAGGATTTCTACCTCTTTTGTTTCCCATTCTTGGCGCCCTGGGTGCACTAGGTGGAGGCGCGGCAGGAATTGCTAAGGCAGTAAATGATGCTAAAGCAGCTAAACAGCAACTAGAAGAAATACATAGACATAATATTGCAATGGAAAATGCTTCTAAAGAAGGGAAAGGATTATATATTAGACCATATAAAGGAAAGGGACTATTTATTAGACCTTATAAAGGAGGATCCGTCAAAATGAAAGCAATCAGACAAAAAAAAAACTCAAAATAAGTTTTCCAAAAAGAGCACTTACGAACAATGATATTATTAAATATGTAAAGCTGTTAAAAATAACTGGCTTTAGAGGTGTTTTTATGCTCGATGAACTTCCAAAAAAAATTAATCTGAAAGAATGTGGTATTGTAAATTTGGATAAAAAACAAAATAAAGGATCTCATTGGACTGCTTATATTAAAAATAACAAAAATGTAATATATTTTGATAGTTATGGAAATTTAAAACCACCTTTTGAACTTCTCAAATATTTTAATTCGAATGGCAAAGTGGATGTATTTTATACTTATGAAAATAAACAAAAATTTAATTCATATAACTGTGGTCAACTATCACTAAAATTTTTGCAAAAAAATATATAAACTCATTATTTATTGTAATATCTCATTCATAAATAAACTGCAATGTCTACCACAATTGCCATATCAGGAAACAGTTCTGTTTTGTCTGCTGATTTTAATCCGCCCATATATTTAGAGGATGAAAAACAATATTACCTGGGTTTAGCTGATTTTGAAACGTTTATGACTATCCCCAATATAAAAGAAGGATATAATAAATTTTATATAGATAAAAAAGTAATTGTTATTCCCGACGGAACTTATGACATTACAGATATAGAAACATACATAAGAGAAAGTATAGAAGATTTATTTCCGAATGAAAAAATTTTTTTTCTTTTAAAAGCAAATGTTAATACTCTAAAAACTTTTTTAATGTGTAGTAGAATAATTGATTTTACCAAGGAAGATTCGATAGGAAAAATGTTGGGTTTTAATAGCAGGATACTAGAAGCTATGAAAGAGGAAGAATCAGATAATGTTGCAAAAATAACTAAGGTGAATGCTATTTGTATTGACTGTAATATTTGTGTCGGTTCTTACAATAATGGTAAACCTGTTCATATTATTCACCAGTTTTATCCAACTGTAGCTCCAGGGTATAAAATAGTTGAATCTCCTTTGCCCATTTTGTATTTTCCAGTTAGCGTCAAAGCAATTAACAATATAACAGTTAAAATAGTTGATCAAGACGGAGAACTTATCAGTTTTAGAGGAGAAACTATAACAGTAAGGTTACATTTACAAACAAGTGAAATATAAAATGGTTGTTAGATATAATAGAGCCCTTGGGATGAGACTTGCCCCTACCACTATCAACAAAGTAAAAACTTATAAAAAGAAAAAGCCTAAACAACAGTTCAGTATCAAATCCAACACCAACAAGTTAAGACGAGATAATCGTAAATTTCTCACATCCTTGGGTTTCACTGTTTTAAAATAATGAACATATTAAACGTAAACGAAAAGCTTTATGTAGACAATTCCATCGTCAGTTCTGAGCTTCACACATATCAACCATATATTTCTTCAAAATTCGATTACAATGATGAAATAAGGATCCCAATTCAAGAACTCGATGCTTACACTCTACCATCAGATAGTTTACTTTATATCGAAGGAAAATTAACTAATACAGAAGGTACATATAAGAAAGAATTGCTATTTATTAACAATGGTATAGCCTTTTTGTTCAGAGAAATCCGCTATGAACTAAACGGAATTACTATAGATTCAATAAGAAATGTTAGATTAGCATCAACCTTAAAAAGCTACCTTTCTCACAATACCAACGAAAGTTTAAAACTGGAAAATGCAGGTTGGTTTCCACATCGGAAAGAAGGTGATACAATTTTAGTTGATAATGATGGAAAATTCTCCGTATCCATACCACTAAAAATGCTTTTAGGATTTTTTGAAGATTACAGAAAAATTATTATGAATATGAAACAGGAATTGGTTCTTATTAGATCAACTGATGATTTAGATGGTGTTATTTTCAAAGAAGATCCGGCACACCTTGTTACTGCTCCTGACACTCCATTGGTTACTTTCGATAAAATTTATTGGAAAGTTCCTCACATTCTAGTTGATATGCCACAACAACTTGCTCTATCAAAAATATTAGAATCAAATAAAGATATATTGATAGGATTCAGGAGTTGGGAACTTGTTGAATATTCTTCTCTAACCGAAACAACCCGTCACACATGGCCGGTAAAAACAACTAGTAAACTAGAAGCTCCTCGTCATGTTGTGATTGGCTTTCAAGAAAACAGAAAAGGGAAAATTGTTAAAGATATGAGTAAATTTGACAATATTACCTTGTCAAATATTAGAGTATATTTTAATTCTGAAAGATATCCTTATCACGATTTGTACTTAAATTTCGAAGAAAACAAATTTTCTGCTTTATACGAAATGTTTGCCAACTTTAGACAGTCTTACTATGGTGTTCCAAATGAACCCATTTTTAATCCTGAACAATTCAAAAACATTAGTCCTATTACACATATTGATTGCTCCCATCAAAAAGAAACAATTCAAACGGGATCCGTAGTAATGAGAATTGAATTTGAGACACACAATGCAATTAAAAAAGATACTTCTGCTTATTGTCTTATTTTACATGACAAATTATTTAGCTACAACCCTCTTACTAAAATTGTGAAACAATTATAAACTTTATCCCCACTATTTTCATATTTCGATTTAATTTAAAGAAATTTTCAAAAGCTTTTAGTTTTAATCATGACATCAAAACTACAACTACAAATTGAAAAATTTATTTTTAAAATTAATCAACTGAAAGAAGAAATTGCAAATTATTCAAGTAAAAAAAGTCTCATTAAAAAATTTGCTGCTTTGAAAATATGAGATTGGTTATAGATATTCAAGGATTCAAAGATGAAAAAAATAAATTTATACCGAAACAGCTTGCAGCTTTTGATGGTTATGAAATGACTCATTACATTTTTAAAAAGCCTTTTCCAATGGAGTTTCTTTCACCTGATTGTCACAAGCAGGCGGTATGGTTAACGAAAAATTATCATTGTATACATTGGAATAATGGATTTACTCCATTACATCATTTCCCAAAAATAATTGAAACACTTACGAAGAAAGCAGATTTTGTTTTTGTAAAAGGAAGCGAAAAAAAGGATTTTATACAGAAATATTCTAAAAAGCATGTGATTGAAATAGATGAACAACCAGCGCTAAAGCTAATGGAACCAAAATGCTTCTATCATTCAAAATCACCTTGTATGTGTGCTTTGACAAATGTGTTATTTTTATATGACAATTGTTTTATGAATGAATAAAAATATAAAAAAAAACTTAATTACCTTTTTATTTTGCATTAACCAACCATGATTGAATACAATTAATATGATACCTTAAATCTAATTTTCTAAATTCATTTAAAAGTTCATACTCATTTTTATATTTTAAATAATCATTACAAAATTTAGCGGCTAATTTACATTGTTTCATTCGATCTATATTATTAACATATGCTGACAAATCTTGTGCTTCTGCGTCTTCTTCGCCTACAATTGATAAATATTGGAAGTATGCAGCAGATATAATAAACTCTTCATACATTTCAGTAACCATTTGCTCCATTGTAAATATTATTAAATTTATTCTTCCTTTTCAATTTCTTGAAGAATAGTATCCTCGTCAATAAATTGCTTCAAGTCTTTTAAATAGTAACCAAAGCCAATATCTTTTAGATCTTGAATAAGTTGAAAAAAATTTAATGTTTCAATGTATTTGTTGCAACAGAGGGCAGCCTTTACGAATTCCTCAGATTGATTACAATAAAAGTCTATCCACTCCGGACCACTTGCCATACAATATGAGAAATAGGTTTTTGAAAGATTACTAAATTTCTCCTCTAATAATTTAACTGCAATCAGCAACTCAGCCATTTCATTTATTTAACATAATATTTTAAATATGTAGGGGGACGTCTCTTGCGAATAGGATTAACTTTCTTTGATAATACCTGTTTTTTATCTTCGTATAATTGAAACCTCTTTTGGGTTGCAATAATAGCAGGTATAAATTGGCAATCTTCTCCTATAAATTCTATTAGGTGGCTTAATTCTCCTACAAAGTATGATTTCCCAAATGTATTGAAAAACGTAGTAAGGCTTATAATTCCTTCTAAATAATCATCACAACAGTCAATTGCTTCCAAATAATCTCGTTTCAGTGGATAAAACAGCTTGGTGTATTCATCTTTCGAAATCACTTCAAAGAAATTGAGATATTTAACTTTTAACTGTCTGATAGTTGTAGTTAATTTTTCGCGATTACACATAATTCACTTATTACTTGACACATTTTTTCTTTTTGTTTTATACAAAATTGGTGGAAAAATTCAAAAATAACTTTTTACGCAACTCGAGCACAGCTTAGTAAATGTGTCTCGGCATACTAAAATGATCATGATGCACCTATTTATAAGACTTAAGAATGCAAAATCAAATGTGGGAGAACAAAGAGAAAAAATTAAAAAATATGATGCGAATGAGAATAAAAGGGGAGGAAGTTAAGAATGAGGGACATGAGAGAGAGGAAGAGGAGGAGGAGGAGGCGCTCCCCTATTATAACTACTAAAATCAATAAACTCTTCTATATGAATTTTCCATTTCGATCTGTAATAGTTAATGAGTTATCTGATAATTACATACTAAATAGGTAGAAAGCGGACCATTTTTTTTTAATTGTGGATGTTTCCGAATTCATCTGAATTAGCCAAAGTTTACGTTGCAAGGCCCTCGCAAGTTAAAAAAAATGCGGAAATGCAAAAATTCATTTTTTCTCCAATATCAAAATCATTATAGATAGAGCAATCATGTCAAAAGTGAAGGTCAGAATATCATGTACAAGATCTTATATATACTTTGTCTATGTTCAGACTAACGGTTATCGCGTAAATTTGATCTAAAACCTCATTGATCAAAAATCAAGTACTCTGGCTCATAGTAAATTTAACATAGGCGGCTTTGATCTCAATTGTTTTTATTTTAACATGGCCATTTTGTCACTGGTTTTGGGCACCTTATTTACTTAATTTCTTAATTATAGGGTATTCTGACGAAAAAAAAGCAAATGTTTTGAAAATATACTGTCGGGTAAATAATTACCGTGAAATACGAAACCAATATAGAATGGCGTATCCTAATTTAGTTGCTCCATCAACATCTGCAATCTATTATAATGTGAAAAATTTTGAAAACAGAAAGACTGTGACAAGAAAGATGCGATCAGTCACTAGAAATGAAGAAAGGAATATGCAAATATTGTTATATTTTGATGGTAATTTTTAATTATTATTAATTTTAAAGTGGGTTTCTATTAAAAGTATATTTTATAGAGGATCCAGAACCTCAATCCCAGACACTGTATTAAATTTGACCGGTTCAGAACTTAACAGACTTAATCAAACAAAGTACAAAGGGTTGCGTTTTACCGGGAAATATTAGCAAGTATGCAGGGAGATGAAATTTTGAGAAGAAACAAATTGTAAAAATTCAGGGCCGAAAGTCTATTTTGGTTTGGTAAGGCATTATAGAAAACAAAGTTTTGGGGCCTATAGTTATACATGGTTCTTTAAATGGCCAAAGATATTTAAATTTATTACGAAATGAGATAGACCAAGCTCTGGAAGAGTTACTTGTCCAGCTTTATAATAATATTATTTTTCACCACGATGGGGCCCCGCGTCATAATATTATTGTTATTAAGTTACAGAATACCTTAATAACAAATATGATTTATGGATAGGGAGACACGATATCATAACTTGGCCTGCGAATAAGTCAGACCTTTCGCATCTAGATTTCTTTCTTTAGAAACCACCAACAATTCGGGAATTGACTTTAAAATTGCAAGGCGAAATAAATAGTTTGAACGAAAATAATCCAGAGTTTACATTTCAAGCCATAACTGGTAGATTTAGAAACAACTTAGAAAAATATCTCAGAAATAAAAGGGGTTGGATAGACTAAATAAAATCTATTCCATAAATAATATTGTTATTGTTTATTCATTGTTACTTCATATTTAATATCCTTGTTTTAAAATGTTTAAATAAAAAGAAACATTTTCAAACAGCTTCATTTTCTTCCCGGTATCAATATTAAAATATCTATTATTATTCAGATGATTGTTTCATACAAATAACTCATTAAATTCAATTTAAATAATTTAATATTTGTAAGTAAGTCCCGGACAAAGTAAACAGTAAATATGTGTTAAATTATAAACATTTAGAAATTATTTTTAAAGATTTTGTTATTGTTATTTATTATTAAATAAATTAAAATTAAATTAAATTAGATCTATGCAGTAAAACAATTGCTTTTTTTGTCAGAATACCCTATAATTAAGAAACTAAGTAAATCAGGTGTCCAAAACCAGTGACAAAATGGCCATGTTAAAATAAAAACAACTGAAATCAAAGCCGCCTATGTTAAATTTACTATGAGCCAGAGCTTGGTTTTTCCAGATTTTAGACCAAATTTATGCGATAACCGTTAGTCTGAACATATACAAAGTATATATTTTTGAAATCAGAAAAAAATGTTCTTTCCAACGAATTAAAAATACACATGGTGTCTCGTTTAAAATAACAAAGTCAATGCTCAATTTTTTAATTTGCAATTGTCATTTGTTAATCTCATTTCTGGCGGTTCAGATAGAACCCAACAACTTTCGAATTTAACATTTTTTTTCTATCTCTAAAAATAAAGCGTGTAAACCCCGTTCAAAATATAACCGAAAACTCTGTTTGTTGATCAAATCAAATGATGCGTTTTTGAGATTTAAAAAAACTGAAATATGTGAACGCGTCCTGGAACTAAATTTATAATAATTCCACAAAGAATTTTATTTTTTGATGTTTAAAAATAAATTTTAAAGGAAAAATCTATCGGTACAAAACATAATAAATTTTTACCTGCACACCGAGCATACCGTATGAACACAATGCGGCATCTGCTGAAGCGTTCTCCGCGTGATCTATTTTTATTCTATTTAGAAACTGATTTGTTTCTCCACATACATAAATGGCGATACCCAATAAAATTAATGAAAAGATGTTGATTTTCTTTTTGATTTCATTTTTAAAACGCAAGAAAAAATAATCTCAGAAAAAGAAAGGAGCTATGTATGAAACACTTCTAAGTATGTATTAAACACTTCTATGAAGAAAAAAGCGAAAGACTTGTTAAAAAGTGGACATTTAAAGGTTTTGAACGATACTGAATATGAACCGATATCGTAATTTTTGAGGATTTGTGGTCCCGTAGCATGCATATTTAAAAAATGGTGGAATGAGGCGATTTTCAATTGTTTATAGCGAGTGCCGGAACCAATATATATTGCGTTCACCATATAATCAGGAAAAAAAGTATGCATGTTAATATCTTGTTTCATACGGTTTTCGGTGTTTTTATTAGTACGAAGTTTAATTTTCCTCATGTTTTTAAATTTTTCCAATTCTTATAATATTAATACGGTGAAAAAATGTCATATACAATGAACCCAGTTGCTACTTACTTATTTTATTAGGAACCTAACCGCTATCTATCGACAATGGAAGGGTCTTTAAAAGTACCTCTGAAAAGATAAAGCCAGAGTAATTTTCGGCGTGAGAGGTGATTGGTGATCGATTTATCTCAGAGACTATTATAATTAGAAAAAAAATATAACGACCATTTTTCTTCAGGATATAGTCCCCTTATTTTTTGCATGCTCTATCTACAAGATCTTGCCAGATATTAGCCAAAAATTTAATAAATTTTTTTGCAATTTTTTTTTGTAACTTGCCGAAGGTCTAGCAATGTAAATTTTGGCTACTTCTTAAAGCTTCAGTTTTTAAAAAATGGCCTGCTTCCCACTGTTCCTGAAATTTGATCTTCGAGATAATGGACTATATTCCCTAGATACTGGATATATATATATATATATATATATATATATATATATATATATATATATATATATATAGAGAGAGAATGGAATTTTGGTTATTTAAATATTAAGACATAATGTTTTTGCTACAAAAGCATTGAAATATCCTATGTTTTATCAAAATGTCTGCTATTTACTTTTGTTCTTGAAATGGGATATCCCATATTTTTTAATTTTAACCGTGTGTCAAAACATAAGTTTTAAAAAATAAATATATCTGATTTGCATTAAAAATATAAGGGCATAAAAGAAGGTAAACAAGAGAGGCATAATCATATTTTTCTCAGGCTTTTTAAATGGAAATTAAACGTTTTTTAACCGACTTCGAAAAAGGAGGAAATTATCAATTAGGTCATATGTATTTGTTTTATTTTATTTTTTATTTATGTACATAGAGTGATCCGCGATGATTTGATCAATATGGATGAAATTTTCAGGGAATATTCGGGATGTCACCGGAATGGTCCCATAGCAAGCAAATTGAAAAAATGTTTAAAATGTGGGAATGGGGTCATTTTGAACGGTTTTGCACGATGCTAAATTGAACAATATATGCGTTCACTAACGCATTCACCATTCTGTCAGGAAAAAAAAGAATGTATGCTAACGTTGAATATTGTATAATAATACTTGTTATTATACAATGATGTTACATAATTTATAATTCTACAATAGAACTGGTATGAATAGAACTAAAAAGGATTAAATAACAAAAATATAAAAAAAACCTGACTTCAAAAAAATGCACTAAAAATAATATTTTATTTAATCTGGACAATGTTACTCCGTGAAGTCGGCGTCTGACTAATAAAGGCAGTATGACATTATACTCGTGGTATTAGACATCAAAACAGTCAGTACAAAAATATATTTTTGTTCTTAGGTAATTAATAAAAAATTTGACTCCGACTTCACACAGTTAAATTTTTCAGACGAAATAAATTATTATTTTCTATCGGTTTTAGTTTTTAAAAGAAATAATAAAAAATGGCTTTGATAACAGAATGACATATAGGGCGATCCATTTAAAAATGAAAAGTTAATAACAGAAATTGCAATGTTGTGATAAGAAAAAATGTAAAATTGAACCTTATTTAAGCATTATAGTGGCAGCCACTAGCCACTTATTTGTAGCCCCGGCATGTACTACCAACATAATTTTCTCTTAGGTGGAAAATAAAAGAAGAATGCATTGCGAAAGATGATAATTACATGTATTTTCTAAAGGATTTAGTACATAATAGCTGCGATGACCTAGTATTATACACATTTAACGAAAAAGTGTTTTCTGGAGCATTACAATTGGTAACTCAGAGCGGGTAAGTTATTTTGTCTAAATATTACTTCCCTAATACGTCCTTTCCATCTTGCAATAAGACTTGCAATTCCATTTACGGTATGGTTTTTTGAAGTACTAGTTTAATAAAATACTGTTCTAGTGCACTTGCCCTTTTTAAAAAAAATTAACCACCTATCTAATTATCGCTTATATATTTAGGAGGCAACATTTTATTTAAAAAAAAAACAAAGAACGGGGGCTTTCACAGCTGCAGTTAATTAAAAAATCATGGTTCTTGGGATTTAACCCTGTCAAAATAGATTCACTTTACTTTAGATTGCACGAAGAATCTTCAGTAATCTTTACTTCATGAGATCGAAACATGAATCTGTTCCGATCTCGTGAAGTAAAGATCCCTGAAGATGTCTCGTGGAATCGAAGGCGAAACGTCGAGATATTATTCTATTTTCACAGTTTAGTCCCAAGAACCATGAGATGTTAAAAAAACAAGTTTAAAATATTTGGGTTGGGACAAATTTAAACATTTTATCGATGCCCTTTTTAAAATTCAACACAATGGTGTTATTTTTTACTTTCGGGTATTAAAAGAAGGATTCATTATAAGGGAACTCCGGGTAGTTGGGTAAAACCGACCTGAACTGGTTATATTTTAAACGGAGATATGAAAAAAAATTGTATACAAAAGTTTTATAATTTTCTCTGAACCCTCAGAATTTGCTAAAAAATAAACAAATGCGATTGAAAAGTAAACAATTTAGCAATACTTTAAACCGAACTATGCCCATTTATTATTTTAATTGCTGATTATAAAAATACCAGGTTTGATACCTATCTTTAAAGACAACCGAGAAGTTTGAAACCGTGCTATAAGGGGAAAAAAAGAGAACATACACATAAGTAAAGTCATTACAAAGGAATATACTGCCTCTTATGGCAGGGTTCTTGTGAATAATCTCGGTTGTCTGCATTTAAATCACCAAAGTCGATGCTCATTTTTTTACTTGACAATTGTCATTTATTTATTTTTTGATTCATAAGAAACCATAAAATTTTGCATAAAATATTTTTGCTAAAAGCTCTTGCTTTGACACCAATTCTTAAAGGATTTATAAGCTGCTTCATGCCTTTTTTTCGACTTTTCCGGTAGTAGAGATAAACAAGCAAAATTCGCTAATTCTTCTATGTCTGAAACATCCATTTTGTGTTCGCTATGAATTGTTAACTTGACGTTGATAAAATAAAAACTGCTTATGTTGCTCTGGCAACGGAACACGGCTGCCTTCATAATTTAATGGGAATGCTATCGAATGTAATGATGAAAATCCAAAAATATATCCAGCATTTTCTTGTAAACATACAGGGAGGGGGAAAAATGTTATATACTATATGGGATGTAAGTACATTAACCAGTCTCGAACTTTTTTGCCAGCCCTCGCTATCGCTCGGGCGCAAACTTGTCCTCGACTGGTAAAATGTTACTTGCATCCCTTATAGTATAAATAACTATTATAATGACACTTTTATGAACTTCGTATCGTCTGTGGTCTTTGTAAATACCAAATACACACAGACTTTTTTAAGCGCATTCAGTCAAAATTCAATTTTATCAAAGTTTATTCTGATAGTGGATAACTGGCTTTATTTTTCAGTATTCTTGGACTCTACCTACTGTATTTTATGGTGGTTATCGAGATAGTCAGAAGTTGCAGCCCGAAAATTGGACAAATGTATCTAAAGAATTTACCAAACGCAAAAAAAGTATTTAGAGTAAGTAAAATTTAAAAAACTCCAGAAGTAGTAGAAATCTCGGAAGAAGACAAAATTAGCAAATATTCAGTTTTATATTTTAAGAAAAGTTTAGTATTCGATGTTTTTCAAACCGCTCCAACAATTTCGATGATCAGAAATCTTATTATTAATATAATTTTTTTATTCAAAACACCCTCTAGAAAGAACCGATATGTTCAGCAATTCTCCGTAAAAGTCACGCTATATTGCCATCCTTTATCGGTATTCTCTTTTTAATTTATCTTCTTAATCTTCATTTTTAGTGGAAATATGCGATTTTTAATCTCTATATGTTTTTAAATTGACAAATATAATAAAATAAAATAAATTGACAAATTTGCAATAAAATATGGCAACATAATAAACGACTTTCAGTCAGTAACGGGTATTCCTACCTCTTGCGGCCACCATAGCTTAACAGCGCCGTGGCATGCTCAAAATTAGCCGTTAGATCTCGTTTTGTTCGATCCGCAGCCATATTGCGCTAAGCCTTTCTACCAGTTGATTTAGGTTTCTAGGTTGAGGTGCAGTGCCTTTATCTTCTTCCTATCCCATAGATGTTGAATGGGGTTAAAGTCAGAGCTTAGAGGCGATCAATCCATTAGTCGACTTTTTGATGATGGTCTTGCACCACAATAGCTACGTGCGAGCGTGCATCATCATACATAAGCTTGAACTGCCCCTCTAAAATTACCGTTTATGGCAGAACTTGCGGATCCAGTATATCTGTAAGGTATCGCTAAGCTGTTAATCTTCCACCACTCAATACCACTAAATTCGTTCGGTCCTCAAAAGATATTCCACCCAGACAATAATTGGCCCACCGTCGTAACTTCACTGGGTACAAAGTTGCATTTAGTGTATCTATCACCTAGTCTTCTTTAAATAATATTTTGCCTATCGTTGGGAAAATGACAGAATCTAGGCTCGTCTGAGAACAATATTTTAGCACAGTTTCTAATGTACCAATTTATGTTCTCCCCGCGCGCGAATTGTAAACGTTGTCTTCTGTGATCCTTTGTATAGGCCCTCAGTTAATTTTCAGTAAATCTCCTTGTAAGACTGCTCCGACAAATTGCAAATTATAGAGCTCTAAAAACTCGAGATGGATCAAAGCACTCTTAGTAATTTTTTTTCTTAAAGCTTGAGAGGAATTTAACGTTCTTCTCTGGGGGTCGTTACTCAATGACGACCCTGACCTTGTTTTGTAATATTTGTCCTAGTTTGGTTATAACGTGGTAGCGCACGGGAAATATTTGCCTGAGATACGCCAAATTTTTAGCCGAACTCACTTTGATTGAAACCATTGCAATGCATTCAACTTCCGATAGACTGCGATTTCTTCTTAGGATTGGTTTCATGAATAAAAGAAAATCAAACACCGTCAAGAAAGCACAAATTTAGATCTGAATAATAACTTGGCAAATGGTTATTTGTTTTTCTTACATACCAAGCACGTTAGATGATTAGTATTTTTAAAAAATGAAAGGCTAAATCTCACATCATTCCATGACTTACTACATCAACCCAGTCCGATTTTTAAAACGCAACTACATAGAAAATTATAGGTTTTGTTAAAAACAAATAACACCAGTCATCACTCTCCGGGGATGGAACAAAGGATCTTTGCAATACGAGTTCAGTTCGTCACCACTAAGCTAGCAGAATTCAGCAAAAACCTAATGAGCTTTGTTTACATTTCGTGGAGTGTCTTGGAATCATGTGAGAATTAGCCGCTAATATTTTTGAATGTGTAAAGACGGAAATCCAATAAAATTATTAGGGATAAAGAACCGTATAGTTCCACTGAAAATGAAGATAAAAAGGTGAATAAAAACAAGAGAATCCTTTACTACAAATTGCTGAACGTACCTTGGAGAAAAAAACACTCAATCATCTATAACATCCAAACAACTTTTTAAAAAAAAACTTTAATATTTAATAAGGATTCTGAAATATTGGCCTACCATATATAAAAAGAGTATTGAAACAGATAGAGCGGTTCGAAAAATATTATCAAAATTTTCTTAAAATTTACATTAATCGCCAATTTTGACGAGAAGTGTATTTCAGCTGCGCTTGGTTTGGACAAAATAACATTAAATTGTCTTTTGTAAAACACTTCTTTCTCGGAGACAGACTTGTTCGAAAATTTGACTCTGAGGAAGATTCGGTGAAAGCTCCGAAATGGTTGGGAATATTTCGGTGAATCGAAGAATGTCCGAACATTGTCCCCGATATTGAATCTGACGACACGTGTGTGTTACGCGATGTTTTACGACCCTCATCAGAACATAACTGGGGCGGTATTTAGACCAGACCCGCGTCACGTTGCTTGCTCTCGATATATCGTGTGAGATGACGATAACCTAGTTATATTGAAAAGAGAATGGATTGTATGTTAAATTTAATTAGAAAGAAAAGGTGGGATTTTTGAGAGAATGGAAATATAAAAGTACAGCGGGTTCATTTTAACTTGTCCATATTTTAATCTACTGTAACTTCGGTATATTTAGAATCCGAAAAAAATCTATTAAAAGTAAAATGTACGCGTATCTCATTTAAAAAAAGGACAAGTTATATTTATATCTTTCACAACTGACAATATTTTAATATACCAAAAAGACTTAGTAACTAGCCGTACAATTTATTTTCTGGATCATTTTGATATCTTAAAAAATAGAAACAAAGTAAAATGTGGGCACTTCTACCTAATTTACATTGGATTATTAAGACTTTCGGAGTTATTACCAAACAGCCATCCTCAGGATCTAAAATTTAAACGAATATTATCACCCAAAACTGTGGAGGTTTGCAAACAAAAATTACAAAAGCTTTTAGCTTTGTTTTGAGAGTGAACTACATTATAATACTAGACATATATATTATATTTGGTAGACTTTATATTGACACCTGTTATTTTTTTAAGAAATGCATGGAACTCTACGTAGCAAGAGATATGAAGAATTTCGAATTAGAACGAGAGATCTTCGAGGAATTAGTATTCATATTTAGATCACACGAATTACTCATAAAGCTCACCAGATACGAAGACAATAATTACGATCCCACGTTCATTTTGCCTGGAACCAAAGAGGGAAAATAATTTTAATAGTTTCTTAGTTAAAAATATATAATTGATTTAAAAGTATATGTTTACATAGATTAACTGAGCTCGCCTGGTCAAGAACAGGCAAGGGAGACCTAAAACTCATAAACACATTGGGTGCAATATATAATATTGTACAATTTATTTAAGAATTTGTAGAAAAGTTCGGGAAAAAACGAAAGCCGTTTGTGGTTTATAGTAATATAAATGAATATTGTGTTTCACTTAAAGTAAAGCTTAAAGCCTAGTACACAGTATGTAAGTAGCTGGCGTAGTAATTGGGTCCGGTATATGACTTACATAAGCCCAGTTTAGATTAGACAAGTAGCTATGGGCCTAGTAACTAAGCTCAGTCATTCGATTCAGTATGAGACTCGGTTTACACTGAACTTAAAGGGCGCACTATAAAAAGTACAAAAACTAATTTGCAAAATAATACTCATCCAAATGTATTTAATCAGTGGCGGCTCGCAGGTGAAAAAGTAAGTGAAGTGCAAATGAAGCAAGAAAGAATTTTTTTATATGTGGGGGGGTAGAATATTTTTTACGACTTACCTAAATTACTAAATCAATTCTCCTATCTTTCATAGAGCAAATTTATTAATAACATCTTCATAAAATAGATGAGTTGCCCTAATCTCCTACAGAAATTCCTTTTGAATTGAAATATTGCCAAGAGAAGTAAGTCTTTCTTGAGATATTGTATTTCTTAAATAAGTTTTTACACATTTGACGCAAGAAAAACTTCTTTCAACTGAAGCACTTGTCCACAGTATTGTCAAAATAAGGGAAAACAATTTATATGCTTCGGTAAAAATATATTTATTTTTATTAATTTTTTTCACTTACTCTTGCAGCGATATATTCCAATTACTCTCATTGGCAAAAATAAGACCAAGCTCATTTTTAAGTCGTTGACTTTTTAAAAACATATCCCCATATAACTGTAACAAATTTTCAAACGGGCCAGTCGGAAAATTTAGCAGAACCTGCCAAACATGAAAATGTAAGTTTTTCACAGTCTTGAAATCTTAGTGTCATCTCCATTAAAATATGGTCCAATATTTCATAAAAAAAGGTTCTATACTTAGCCCTAATTTCTTCAGGTGAAAGTTTAGCAAGCTCACGTTTGTAATGATTTATTTCTGTAATAGAATTTGCTTTATCAAACATGGTATTAAAAAAATGTTCATTTCTTTTTTTAGAGAGCGCCGCACGACAGCGTTTTATGCAAAAATGCATGTCAAGCGATTTGTTTTGAAGAACGTCAAATGGTTTGTCCGTGATTGAGAAATTTCATTAAACACTAATACCAGAAACGGGAATTCAAAATCGTTCATCTCTAAAAATCCTTTCGCAAGCCGGATTGATTTTTCATCAGATTTGTCACAGTTTGTAATAAATTCAAAGACGTCTTTTAGTTTATTCCAGTTTTGAACAATCACAGTTACTAACTTCGAATTTGAAGTTGTAACAACACCATAAATAAATATAATACAAAACAGTCAAGTTAACTGCAAAGGAACTCACCGGTTGCAGCGAAATCCGCGAAAATAAAAGTAAACAACCACCGCAAACTGAACGACACGTGGGTGTAGTGTACTGCGTCTGCAATTCACCGAGAGCGATGGCGCTGAGCTTGACGTCATCGAGTACGCGTTGTCGTGGCAACATAGTAGGAAAATTGTAAACTAAACATAGCACCTCCAGCAAAGTCAAAGCGGTTTGTGCCACTGTTATAGTTGTTATAATAAAGTTCGATTAAAAGTTTTAAAAAGACATGCCGCCAACCAAATATTTATTCGATATGTACAGTTTATTTTTTACCAATTAGTGAAAAAATTATGTAAAAACTTAAAATTTTAAGAGATATATAGTAAATATAGTTAGATCTTTGCTTGTTTATTTTTCCTGGTGAAGTAGCACTTGACCTACTTCACCTCAATAGCCGCCACTGTATTTTATGAGTGTTACTTATACCAACACTGAATTCAGTTTTCAGATCTCGTGAAATAAAGATCCCTGAAGGTGCCTCGTGTAATCGAAGGCGAAACGTGTTATAGTAATTTCAATTTGACACGATCTAATCTCCAGAACCATGATTTCTTAATAGGTTGAATAAGCGGTTATACTAAAGATACAAATCCAATTAAATTTAACGGTTAGAAATCTTTATTTTCTTCTTATTTATAAAATTAAATATACTTGTGCATAATATTGTAATGTTTTAAAATTATCTTAGTAAGCTATTAATTTGTTCTTATAATACTGATTAAAAATATATCCTTTTTATACACTGTATAGTAGCAAAATATGCCTACTTCTTTGTAACTCTAATCGTATCCATCTGTACGGTCATCCTCAAATATCCAATATGTTTCTACGTCCCCTTTTCCCTAAAAAACAACAAAATTTTAATATCATTTTATAAATATTATTATAATATATTATACATATTTGACATACAAATTCTACATTTCTTGCAATAAATTATTTTAAAATCCATTGTTTTGCAGTCAAAACAAAATAAAAAAAGCGATCTTAGGTATACGTTTAATATGTCATTAAACGATTGTTATGTGAGTGAGGAAAGTGGTTCTTGTCCGCACGTGACGGCAGTCAAGTCGTCAAGGGCGGAAAGGACACTTTCCCCATGTGTTAGGTACAAAATTTTTCCTACGATCGATATAGTCCTCAGATAAAAGTAAATTAGGTTTGAGTTCACGGTTACGGTACAGTGAAACCTCTCAACAACGGACAGTAGCCGTACCACAAAAACTGTCTGTTGTATAGAGGTGTCCGTTGTAGGGAGTGAACAAATTAAATACTAATGTAACTTTATTTAAAAAAATATTTTATTTTTAAGTAAAAAAATAATATGTTTACTACAAATTATTAATAAATTTGTTACTATGTATACACCAACATATTTTACATACATATAGGCATACAATAAAAATGTACTCCCTAATATAAAATATTATACTACCTACATATACAGTTTGGTACAGTTCTCACTATTTTCAAATTCACTGATGCACTCACATACACTTATGTTATGATTTTCCGTGAATATACTTTCATTAATTTCTGAATATGAAGTTAAGTCGGAAAAGAATACATTGATGTTTCTATATAATTCCGATAATGGCACATTATCTTCACTATCGTAGTCAACGTTTTCCTCGAGAGTTTCGTCGAATCCAGCTTTGCGGAAGCAGTTATTGACGGTCTTGGATTCGACTTCTTTCTATGCAGCAACAATCCAAATCAAGGCACTTACAACATTTATGGATTTCTCCAATTCGGTAGATTCAGAATTCTCCATGGATGACAAAAGTCGCTTGATTAAAAACTTTCTGTAGTGGTTTTTAAAATGTTGAATCGCTCCCTGGTCCAATGGCTGGGAATGTGATATTATATTTGGCGGTAAAAAAATAATTTTAACATTTTTTAACTCCAGTTTTGGGTGAGATGCAGCATTATCCAAAAACAAAAGTACATTTTGGTTTTGCCTTTGCATTTTTCGATCAAATTTTATCAACCAATCCGACATTATATCCCTTGTCATCCATGCTTTCTCGTTATAGTACCATTCAAGTGGCAACTTTTCCACGTTTGATTCTTTAAAACAACGGGGTTTTTTACTTTTTCTAATCACCAGTGCATTTTCTTTTTCTCCATTCATAGCGGAGCAAAGTAAAATAGTGAGTATCTCCTTGGACGCTTTCCCGCCAGCACATGTTTCGCATTTTAAAGAAAACGTTTTCTTTGGCAAGGCGCGGAAAAAGAGTCCCGTTTCATCGGCGTTATAAATGTCTCTCAGTGCGTAGTTTTTGATAATAGCACATAATTTCGTCCGCCAATCAGTTACCTGAATCAAGTCTACAGCCGCTGCTTCGCCACAGATGGATTTGAAGGAGATATTATGACGTTGACAGAACTTCCAGCCATCCATTTGATCCTTTAAAACCATCAACTTCTAGATTCTTCGCAATTTCTTGCGCTTTTTGGAGCGTACTTTACAAAACCAGTCGTAGACAATTTGGCCTATGGCAGCACCCTCAGTTTTCTTTTTCTCTTTCATGTTCCCGGTCTCGGCGAATCGCTTGTTAAGATCGCTCTTGTTTCTCAAAATATCACTAATTTGAGCTTTTCCTACACAGAATTTTACGGCTAATACTCTAACACTAAGTTTGTTTTTTTCCGCGTACTGGATTATTTCAACTTTTTCTTGAAGACACAGAAACTTTCTTTTGTCTGAAGACATATCGATAGCACCAAAGTAACATCAAAACTAAGATATTCTATTAATGAAGACTACATTTTATAAAAAGCCAGCCTATTGTTAAACTAATGCTATTAACCATAGCTAGGAGCTGCGCCGCTTATTAGCATAGATCTAAATATAAATAATGTGCCCACAATGTGCAAGAAAAATACCGGCATTAAATGTGGGTTTTTCAAAAATTATCTGAACACCTGTCTGTTCTGAGGAGGTAAATTTTACTGTTTTTGTTATAAATGTTCCAAATTTTACTGTCCGTGTCCGTTGTTGAGAGTGTCCGTTGTCAAGAGGCTTTAATACGCAGGAATACATCTACTGGCGTTCAAAATTATCCGTTCAGCAGAGGTGTTCATTGTTCGGAAGTGTCCGTTAAGGGAGGTTTCACTGTAATTACAAAAATTATTGAGCTTCTTACAAAAAAATTACTTAGTTTGCAAGTATTTCACCTTATTGAGTGTTTTAGATAACATATTCATTAATTTAACAAGTTATTAATTAAACAAGTTTAGTAGGCCTAAAAAGTTACTTTTCCGATTTTTTTTCGTGCGGAAAAGTGGTACGATTTATCGTGCGGAAAGGTTTATTTTCCGCACGATCGTAGGAAAAAAATATTACTAATATTATAAGCGTATAATCAATGAAATATGTCGACGAGTCAATGGTAAGAAGAAAAGAGGCCAGTCATAACTTTACTGCGTTTCCTTTTGTGAGGTCCGACAAGGATAGATATTTTTTCTTTGCAACACTTACTTGCAGTACACGTTTGTTTACTTTAATGATTGCAACATGCACGATTTTATTAATGAAACAACACAAAATGTAGGGTCTCCCTTATTATGTCTATGATATTAATATTGTAAGTTTGGAGAATGATCTAGGAAAAATTCCTTGCACAAAAATTGGGGAAAAAAGCAGACTATCCCGGTTGACGGTTTTGTGCTAATATCTGGAAAGCTAAAAATTGTTTTTTTAAAGATAGAACAATTAGTTAAATTAATTTAATGATACAAAATGAGTATTGTAATAGCTTATTTTAGCTTTTATTGTATAGGGTCATTTCTCATAATTCGTCATTAGCAATCTTGGTTTAATTTTAAGGAAGTACACTTAAATAAAGTTAAAATGTTTGTTATGTAGTTTACACAAAAAGTATACTTTATGAATTCGTGATGTTTAAAAAATGTGTAGACCCCATATCATTGCATTTTTCAACTTTTTAAATATCCACTTTTTTTAAGTCAACGGCCATATCTTGTATATGAGTACAATATGCTCTGATTAAAGATTTTGCGGAAAAATGTACGGACAGGAAAAGAGCAAATGTGGAATCTTACATTAATTACTTTATTTTTACCTTTAATTTGACGACTCCCCGATTTCTAATAATATATTTATCTTTAGGTAGCAACTTCTTAGTTGAATGTGAGATATGAACCATTCCCGGCTAAAACCAAAATAATTAAGTTAGTAACCTTAAAAAAACAATTAAATTTCTAAGCTATTGTAATTAATACGATTATATCAGCGTATATCCGGCAAAAATATGTAATAATATTTAGTAAAATTAGAAGTAAAAACTATCTATCTTGTACAAAATTTGTTTTAAAAGTGACATGTTTCGAACACAGTAGCTCCTTCCAATGTTATATCTCAAATGATAAAACCTTAAGATGTCCATGGATATTTAAGAAACCCGGTTGATAGAATTCTACAGAAAAAGTTACATCAAAAAGCTATCGATATAATTGACCATAACCTCAAAGCAAAAAATAAATGCATACAAAGTTATATCATATATTGCTAATCCCACCTCTAAAATAACTCAATTTCTAGCGTATTAAACAAATAATTCCTCAAGGAATTTTATAAAAATTAATAAACAGGCTTAAAAATAATCAGGTGTACACCAACTAAATTATATAAGAGAGAGGTAAGGCTAAGGGCCAATACTAAGAGCGTCTAAAAATCAATAAACTCAAACATTCAAAATGTTTGTTGAACGATGTGGTAGAACTCAACAATGTGTCCATCTTAAATATATTTATATGATATTGGATAAGCTACTACGCAAAATTTCTAAATTTCCTATTAAAATTATACTTACTTAATTAACTTTGCGTGAAACGTATTTGCTTGAGAACCGCGGATAGGAATCCAAAGGAAAGTTCTTTATGTTTGGATTAAATGAGGCGAATTAAAATAATTAGATGAATACAAAGTATCCTTGTTAGTACACATCCTGAAAACACGCTGTTTAAATTAATTAACTAATTAAAAACAGTAACAAATTAAACCAAGACAAACTGTTTTTGTTTATCATCTTTGTACTTATTTACTGACAAGAAGTTTACTTTAATGCTTGTATAAATGTACATACAAATTTACGAACATATTCTAGGAGTGAGGTTTAATTATATTAGATATTAAATTTTTAAGAACACTAGTTGGCACAGTCTGAGAACATCTAGGATTATTTTCAGTATCCACTCAACGAATTGATAACCTTCGCGTCTCACACGAGTCTTGCATTCATTAAAAAAAAAATCTTGTTGGAATTTAACAATAAAATAACATATTACCGAACTTGTTGACTGCATCCTGGAAGCGGTATTAACAGTATCACCAAAAAAGCAGTACCGAGGAACTTTTATTCCCACCACTCCGGCTACCACATTTCCCGAATGAACACCTAAAAAAATAATTTAAATAAAGCTGTCATTTTAAACATTATCTATTTTCTATTTCCTTAAACTAATTTGTCATAGAAAAAACTGAAATCGGTACTTCAAAGCTAAAAGATCTTGTACGTTTAAATTGGGTATATTCATGTTTTTTAGAAAATCGATAAAATGAAAGCCTATATGTTTATAAGTCGTACAATAAATTTTAAAAAATATGAAAAGAAATATATCTAGCAAAAACAGCCGTTTAAAATTCATGTGTCAGAACATGTCGCCTAAACGGGTTTTCCCAGGGTTATGGCCGTCTGACGTCACACCGCATATAAATATTGTAGCGTCATTCTTGTTTTTAGGATATTGTCGCCTTTTAAATGAGTTTAAATTTTATTATGGTGTTATTTACGTGGCTATAAGCAAAAATTTGCGAGCGAGAGTAGTAGTAACGTGACCTTAAACTTCGAATATTGTAAACAGATATAACATAATATAAACAGATATTTCACACATAAATACTTACGTTGCTGCTTTCGCACCTCTGATTTCTGCTGAATTAAAACGTTCATTTCATATCGACAGGGTTAACTACTTGTGGAAGCCTTGACAAAGTATTCGCTAGTCATAACCGAATCAATCAGAAACACCTTTATTTGGCCACACAGAACAAAACAATATACTGTTTACTTAGAAACTTAATGAAACACAATGGAATCAGACGGAATCGACATGTAAATGACACGTATTTATATGCGAAGTGACATTACGACCAATGAGCAGTAGTTTCGCTATTCCTATAACTTTTACCGCGTACCAGCGTTTTCTTACCTAAAATGTTTGGTACGGTTACAAGATTATAATATTTATCTGGGGACTCGTCCCTACAATTTGATATGCATGTCATTTCGTTTGAAATGTCGGGCAAATACCTAACTGTGTACAAATTTATGCGCACCATACACATAGGATCGCTAAATGTAGAATAATATACTAAAAGTTTTAAGGGATTTGACTGAAACCACTTGTCCATAAAATGTATGCGTGCGTCCTTTATTAAGGATATTAGATGATTTTTATAGTTATCAGAGTTTTGTAAAACGGTGATCAACCCCTCTAACCTCCTATATACTATGCCACGGCTGGAATTAGTATCTTTGTAATTAATCTATAAGATATCTAAACATAGCTATTCCTACCAATTCTCACATCCACTTTAGTTCCTGATGGAATCTGAAGTTGTTTCACGTGACGTGTCATGCAGAGAGAAACGTCGCACACATTTTGAGCGTGAAGAGGTGTCGGCTCAGGAGCGCCGCATACCGCCATGTAAATTTGACCCACGGTTTCTACCTATATAAATAATACAACCATTATCAATTGTGTTTTTAGGGTAATTTTTATGTAAAATATTCTCATTATACTGATTTTATTCAGTGTATAACAAAAATAAGGAACACTCGAAATACCTGCACACGAAAGCCTACCTGACAATGTCAGTTTTATTTACATTGATTTACACAGCTGGATCATTTAACCTTTGATTTAACTGAAACCCAAAGACTTGAAATTTTAATGATACTTCCATTAGCTAGATCTAGTGTAAGTAAAGTTCTGAAAAAAATTCGTGAAACTGGAAACTTAAAAGATGCTGCACATTCTGGTAAATCAAAAAGCGCAACAGATGGTGATAAGGCTCTAAATTTACTGGGCTTAAAGAAAAATCCTCATCTATCTACCAGAATGCTAGGAAAAGAAAACAATATTTAACACATGTGCGTGGATCGCCTTCTAAAAACCAAAAAAATCTCATTCGTATAAATAACTCGAGAGCAAGAACTCTCTGAAGATGACTACGATAGACGATTGAAAATTCTTAAGATCTTGTTTGAACGCTGAACGCCAATTCAAATTTTGTTCACCAAATAGGTATCGCTTACGAATAAACATTTTTTTTAATGGGATAGTTAATAAGCACAATTGTCGATACTGGGCCCAGCAAAATCCTCATTGGATACGCGAAAGTCATATATCCCCAAAAAGTAGATGTTTGAGTCGGTATAGTAGATCCAAAAATTATTGGTCACTGAAGAAACATTAAATGAAGATAGATATTTAAGTCTTTTGGGAAATTGTCTCAGCTCTTGCACAACTATTTCCGAATAATCGTAAGTAGCTGTTGTCACTTTTTTATCGGTCGGTTTATTGAATATTTGAACGGTATTTTTCAGGTGATAAGCAAGCACCAAATGATGAAATTTGGTTTCATGGTGTCCACCGCATTATGCTCAAAATGTTCGCCAATATCTAGATGTTGGGTTTTTTGGAAGATGGATTTGATGTAGGGGTACAACTGAGTGGCCAGCTCGGTCCCCAAATTTGTCGCCCCTCGATTACTTCTTGTGGGCCACCTTAAGAATGTGGTTTTCAAAACTAAGCCAAATGACCTCGATAACTTAAATGTTAGGATGAAAAGAGAATGCAGAAGATTCTAGGAAACTGGTATCCTTCAGAATGTTTTGAATGTTTTTCTACAGTATCTGGCTTACTGTCAGGAAGTAAACGGACAGCATTTAAAACATCTTATTTAGTTTTCATCAACCTTTAAATTGATTTAGTGTTTATGTATTGTATTTTACTGTGAATTGTATTGTACTGTATTGTTTATTCTTGTACTAAATATCCAAATAGGCATCACCTATCATCATCTGTTGAGCTTTTTGGTCTGCAGGGATGTGCAGCATCTTTTACTTTTGCAGTTTTACGAAATTTTTTTAGAACTTTACTTACAGTAGATCTAGCTAATGGATTTTTATTAGGATATTTGTCATTAAAAATTTAACAAAAATCTTGCTTTGTTTTTAATCTGTTCCCATAACCCAGTTAAGTGTTTAAGTTAAATCAAACGTTAAATGATACAGCATTTTACAGTATTTTAATAGGTGATACATTCATATATCGATAGGAAACCATGATTTTCTCAAAAATAGTTTTAATCTTTGACAATTTTGATTCTTATGAAACGTATATGCAGAATTCGAAAATGTAATTAAAACAGAGTATTCAGTTTAAAAAATAAAAGTTCCCATCAATTACAGAAAAACGGTAAAAGTTGGCAATGTTATAAATGTCACCATTAAATCAGACATAATATGCCTAAGTACAAAAAAATTCATTATAATCAGATGAGCAATAACTGAGATATTTCGAGTATTCCATATTTTTGTTACACTATATAGAATACGATTTAACTGAACGCGTCCTCTTTAAAACTGTTTAAAACGCGGTTAAAACATCTTGGCAAATAAGTGCTGCTTTATACATTGTACTAGCTTCTAGTAACTACATCGCTATAACCAGTGTCGGTTTAATTTTAATTTTATTTATCATCAAATTAAACGAAAACAAACTTTGAGGTAGGATAGAAATTGTTTACTAAAAATGTTAAATTTTCATAACCTGTGGAACACGATGCAAATTATGTCAAACGTTTACTTTAAACATTATTTTTCATTGAGTGTTTTTGGGTGTTTTGTTAGATAGTTTTTTTCAAATGTAGATCATAAATTTATATAGTTATATTTAGTTCCAGCGTCAAAATTGTCACCCATTTTTGTACCATAATGTGGACTTCCTTTTTAAATTTTGTTTCTGTTGGTTAGTTTTTACGTTAAACAGTTACGGGATTTGCATTGTGTTCCAGGCTTAAGCAAGTTTTTCTCAGATCCAGCATTACGATATTTGTAAAATGGAAGAAAAAGATGTTCAAAGGTCAACACCTAAGCCCACTTAGCTTGTGTTTTATAGATATGTAAATATAATTCGATAGACCAAACACGCCACACTCCGGTAATGTAACGTTCGAACTTCAACCACCTAAAAAAAAACGTCGCTTTTGTAATTTGTCTGGAATGCTTTTAGTTTTAGAAAGAAAGTCTTGAGATTTAAATTTATTCATGGCGTTAAATAGGTGTTAACATAATACAGTAACTCTTAAGAAAATGTGCAAAAGACAGTGCTGTACAAGTTATTAGAAAATTCAATATACCGTAATTAACAGTCTATGGTAATAAACTAAATAAATAATCAGAGATTTAAAATGTCTTCCATAACTCATACAACCTTTTGCTGCAATTTACATAATTAAAATTATTTTCACAGTAGGAACTGTGTTAAAAAATCAACTTTTAATTCATCAAACCACAAACTTAATGCTTCTTCTACTTCTTGATTTACACCCTTCTTCATTACCTTTCTTAGTTCTGATTTTTAGAGAGATAAGGAAAGAGTCACTACACTTATGGTTACTGTACTACTGTAAATAGATGATTTGCAGGTGATCTCGGGATTGATTCAAAAAATTAAATAATCATATAGAATTAAATGTATTGAAAATGTTTAGTGGCGAACTGGCCGTATCGAATATATTTTACAGGAGTCGAATACTGCACAGTGCATGGGATAGATATCAATATTTATAGCTCCGTTGCCTCACTAACTATAGGCGATGATTGCGATGAAGCACCTCCCAGTACAATGGTATTAATCAATAAATCATACATATCACATAATAGTTAAAATTGGTTCATTTATCATGACATTTTCTTTATCCTTTAATTAACTTAATTTTAACCAATAAAGTTCACTTATTTTTATCTTTTACTGCTAAATACTATAACCTGACGTTTTTAAGATGCTGAATTCACAACTGAACTCGATTTTTTTTATCGGAGCATACCTAATTTTCAGATTCATTTATTTGTTAGCAAGTTGCTGCAAGGTAGATACAGTAAAATAAATAAAAGTGAGCTAATATGGAAAAAAAATCCTAAATATTACGCAAAAAAGATAAAGAAAAGGTCATGTTACTGTTTTACTGATTGCAGCGCCAAATCGCTAAAAGGTGTTTATAGTCACTGGGCGATTTATAAAACAGTTTTCCCGGCGTGCGTGTCTACTATTTTGTGTGGGCTTTCATTTCAAAAATTTAAAAAAAAGTTATCTAAAATAAATTTAATATAATTACATATTCCATTATATAGCCATAACACAACACAACTTATTTTTTCGACGAACCCAGAAGAAGGATAAAGTCATGTGACGTACGAGGTTCATGACATCCGCGACGAACCCTGATTACTTTATTGTGATCACGTGCATCCAAAATAATGATCTAATCTTTGTCACACACATTGTTAAAGTGTTCCAATAATTGAAATTTATACGTCTATTATCAGGGCCATATAAGGCAGGCTAGGCGGCCGCTTAGGGCGGCATATTTTGTAATTATTACGCCTTACGCTAGGTAAAATTTGGGGGGTGGTATGAATATCTTTCGCCTAGGGCGGCAAATTTGCTTCCACCGGTCCGTCTGCTATAATACGCAGTGAACTTAGAGGGTTTTAAACTCTACTTTATGTACATTTCTTGACCCCTACGTGCGCGAAAATCCGTATAACAAAAAATTTAAAAAGTTTCAAATATAAGTTGACGTTCTTTCTCGCAATTTCAAAGTTTAAAACCTGATGTCACATCAACATCATGTTTAAATAACGTAGATTCATAGGTCAGAAACGCAACGTTAAAAATTGTTATTCGTTTCAGCATGTTTATATATTTAAATCTTATTCCAACATTTGATTTCCTAATAGTAACTTAGTTTGGGTTCGTTTTTTTGGTATGATAATTATTATTTTTCAAATTGTAATAACATAAAATTGTGTAATCTTCAGTTCTAGATTTAAATTTAAAAGGATTAGAGTTATTATATTCACACTGTTCACAGGTCACATCATCGTGCTCGGCTAATAATTTTGGATATTTTTAATCATAATCTCGAACTCAAGATGTTGAAAAAAATTCTGTTATTTTTCTTCGCAGATATTAAAACCCATATTTGAGAAATACCTTAAAAACCTAATGTTCCTAAAAACATGTTTATATTAATTTTTGCCTATCATAAAGGATTTTCTTTCTTATTTTTGAGGTAAGATGGGATTAAGTTTCATAAGAAAGATGAAGTAATGCGAACAACGTAAGATGTTATTTATAGTCCCTATAGCTTATTGGGCCATTTTGTCCTTCTGCAATAAATTACGATTTCAAAATTCTTATACGATCAGTGCCCTAAACGTGATTTAATAACATTTTTATGACGTCAATATTGAGCTATAAATAAATGTAAATGTCCCAAAATAAAAATGGATCACCTCAAAATATTGATTTAGGTAAAATCAGTATCATGTAGCGACCGGATAAATACAGCGAGATAAACAATTTTACATTAGCTGATATCTTGAAACCAAATTTATGCAATATCTCGGCATTTTGTAAGCAAAACAAAAATTTCGGAGAGGGAATGTGACATATTTATATACATAACATGAAAATGAAAAGAGAAAATGCATCGCAAATTGAATAAAAACAGAAAGGACAATGGTTTAGTGATGTAACAAATCTTGCTTACTTTAATGTAATTATAGACATTTAAACTGTTTCTGGCAAATAATAGAATAATTGTTAGGGTGTGTTTTTAAATAAATATAGTTAATTAATTTTGAATATATATATATATATATATATATATATATATATATATATATATATATATATATATATATATATATATATATATATATATATATATATATATATATATATATATATTTATAGTATAAATTACCCTATTAATATTTGAATTTAAATTTTCATTGAATATATCAATGATGCATTTTGTATTAAATTCAATTTCTCATGTTTTTACAGATTTTTTTTGGGTCCCTAGATGTCAAAAACATGTTTTCTCAATTCTATCGGTCTGTCTCTACATCTCTCTGTCTGTTTTCGGCATAGCTAAATAACTACTTACCAGAGTTATTACTGAAAGACAGGGCGAAACAAGTTGGCGGCCAAAGAAATTGTTTGAGCAATTAGTCTGACAAAACTACACATTCGAAAGATTTTAAATTTTGCGCAAGAAAAAGTGTGATATAAAGATAAACTTGCAAAATTGTGGTAAACTCAGCGTGAAGGAAACCTTTTTATTCAATTGACTTGAAATTTCGCACAAAAATCTGGTATAGGGATAAACCGATAAAATTTTGGTACGAATTCATCACGACGGAATAAAATTGCGTATCAATGTATCATAAATCATGACCAAAAATCAAGTGACATAGGTAGAAACTGATAAATAATGGTATATGCGAATACATTGAGGTGAAACAAATGGCGGTGTTTGAAAAACATAATAAAATAAATTTCCTTTACTCGAAACTTTTTCGTTAATCCTTTCTCATATTAGGAATAGGAAAGTATGAGCTTATTTAGTTTAGCATATAGTTAGGGTTGCTATACGTCCCGCATATACGGAACTGTCACCATATTTGACCATCGCGTCCCATATTGCCTCATGTCCCTATTTTCTACAAAATACGGAAATGGACCAGAGCTTAGTGGCAGGGCGACTAGCGTACAGTATATTAGCTAGGATGAAAGTATAGACCTTTCTATATACAGATTAGTCTCCGGCGGTATCAGGACTAAATCCGATACTGTAAATAGTCCCATATTGGTGTCTGGAAATCATGGCAACCCTACATATAGCCATTTAGTAGTTATATATCATGAGAACCTAAAGTCTGGGCTCACCTCTATAAGTTTTGAAATGCTTGAGATATCGCCGCAAACTCTACTTTTTAAACTAAAAATTACAGCTCAATTTTCAAAATGGCGACTGGGTTCCATTTTATAATATTTTTTAGTAGAACAGGGGTCGAGTGATATCTCGCCTTAAACGTATTTTTATGCGTAATAAAACCCTGAAATTTCAAAACATTTTATTAAACTGTTTTCAAATGGGGATCAGTTAAATGAAGGTTAGTCTTACCTAAAAGAGATTCGTATTTCATCTTTTTCCGCCAAATATATTAAACATCTGCGTTTTAATGTAGCCCCAGAGAAAAAAGTCGAGAGATGTAAAGTTTGGCAAACGTGGTGGTTACTCTATGGGGCCTCGCCGACCTATCTGTCTTGTTGGATATACTGCAGTGACGGCTCGTCAGGGTCAGCAGGGTCGGCCGAGCCGTACCAGAAAGTATACAGGGAAAATTCTCTTTTTAAAAAAGTACATATTTTTCAAAAATAGTTTTGCAAACATCCTACAAACGCACAAAACCAAAATGTAGTTTATTATTTCCTGGGCACATAGCAAATATGTAGATATCTTTATTATAATTGCTTAACTAACATACAAATAACACCATTAACGGCAGACCGTGGGCCACCGTCCACAGATATTCTAATATATTTATTACAAACGGTGGCTGGGCCAGCCGATGCCATCATCTCACATGCAATACTCCATCTACTAGTTCAGGCGGTACATAGTACGTTCGCATACATCCCATGCTATTACCTCGGTTATAACGTTCGTCGTAGCTTACAGCACCCAACACTGGCCCGGCCCGTCTCGATGTGGCCGTATCCCCAGAATTTTTCCCAATTGAATGCTAACACTAGTTAGTTCTTTGCTTTAGTCATGACTAATGATGGTTAATATATTATATTAGCAAGTTTTACTTCATGTTACATGTTTAAATGTGGTGACGAAACAAGTGCAAGTGAATGTTTTAAAATATCATTTGCAATTTGTTTTAGAAATCGACGGGCCGCATCGTGATTATTTCTGGACAATGTGCTTTTTTGGTTGTGTATGTAGCTTTTACTATGTTTGGCATCTATGTTATTTTCCTCTTGAGTCAAGGTACATTAAAATATCAAAAAATAAAATTGACTGACTAGAGCGCTTTACTAATATTTTTTTCTGGGTTAATAAATTTATACTCTAGCCTAGATCTACTATATATAGGTGGATAACTACCTAATTATCATTGAAGAAATAAACGGAAAAAGATAAAAGACTAGTATTAAACCATATTTGGACGCGGCACTAATTAACACCACATTGGCCTCAAGGACGATTTTAGGAAACTTCTGGGGGGGGGGGTTAATTTAAAAAAAAGGTTTGTTAATATATTTTATTATAAACGGTATGAGAACAACCTAAATACCTATAAACCCTGAAAAAACAGCTTCTAATAAATAGTTATAGAATAACGTCCAATTTTTTTGTCTGCAGCAAATTTATTAATTACCTTGTTTGGACCCAATCCAACAGGTCGCTCTTGTGCTATAGTGTTTCGTAGCCAAGTTTTTAATCGCAATTTCCACGTAAAAATATGTAAAATACACATGATGTTTGACCGGTCTGGGCGGAGGGAGGGGGGGGGGTAATTATCTTATTACCTCTTCACAGTAAAACTGCTTTTGATTGGCCTTGACCCCCGGCCGACCCTAAGTTTTAGAATACGAGCCGTCACTGATATGCTGTATTTAAATAATTTCTGGAATTCCTAAAAAAATGGGGGTGCTTCGTCTTGTTGAAAAGTAATGTCCATTTGGAATTCACGCTGATTTGCGGCAACAACTTCTGTAATAGGTGGACTGAGTGCAGCATCTGAAGGTAAATATGTTCATCCTTTAAAAATATTTTAAGAAAGAGCAAATTTCGTAGTTAACAAATTCCAAATGGTACATGAGGTACTTATGGATGATCCAGAGAAACGACTTTGTTTTTACGAAATGATATCGAACAAACTAATATCAAGCCCTAACTATTTTTATCATATTTGCTTTAGTGGCAAAATCATATTTTTTCTAAATACTGATGTCAATTTCCACATTTTTCGCTAGTGTCATACATTAGTATTCCCGGAAAATAAAGGGGGAAAGGCATTTTAGAGAGTCGGCGGGACCCAAAAGAGTGGCCAGCATAGTCGCCGGACCTTATAGCTTTCGACTTTTTCATTGGGCCTAGAGCAAAACGAAAGTGTTTAATATATATAGTAAAGAAAGGTGAAACATGATTCATCTCACGTAAAACTAACCTTCATTTAATTGATCTCAATTTGAAAACGGTTATTAAAATATTTTAAAACTTTGGGGTTAAATTACGCATAAAAATACCTTTAAAATGATCTAATATTCGACCCTTCTTTCTATTTATAAAAATGTTTTAAAATATCGCCCGGTCGCCATTTTCAAAATTAGAGTTTCATGTCCCAAATTTCGCGACGATATTTCAAGCACCTCAAAACTTATAGAGATGCATCTGGACTGTATGTCCTCACTGCATATAAATTGTGTTATCTTTAACTTTTGGTAAAATTGGTCAAATCAATTTGCAAAGGAATTTAAACGGGAATTATTTCCTAAATTTTTCCTTTTGCCTATAAAAGTGAAACAAAACACATTTTATATATATGTTACTAAATGACTATGTGCGGAACCAAGTAGACTCAGACATCGGTAGTGCTAATAAAAGGAAAGATTCAAAACGAGGGAAGTTCCGATAAAACAAATTTGCCGATTTTTTAAATTTATTTTGAAAAATATTTCTGTCACTATGCAATAACTTACCTTGTATACATTAAAAGTGTCCATCAATGAATCGAAACAGGAAAATACAGCATTCATCGTACTCACTAGCTCCATTGCATCTTCAACTGTGGATGAGTTGAACCCTACCAACTCGCAAAACATTACAGATACGGCGTCGAATGACTGAAATAAAATTAATCACATATTTAATTTTAGTCATTTTTTAAACCATTACGGCGAAATTGTTATAGTCATTAACCTGACGGTTTAAGAGGATAGCGGAGTGAATTTAAATTATCGTTTCTGCTGCTGCACCTAAATCATTCCAGTTCAAATGTACTTCGAACTCACGTTTTCTTGACGAGTTTTTGTTAATGAAAGACAACCCGTAAGTTAATCAATTTAAGGATACTAAGAGAATTTTGAATTCTCTATTCTGCTGCTACAAATAAATGACATGATATCTAGAGTATGACAGGTTGACATGGATCACCGATACAAATCTTATTAGTCTAGCAATTGAGCCGGATGTTCATTTAAATGCAAAATATGGTGTATGATAGTAATAAACGCAATGCAAGAAAACCTCTTTGTAAAAGTAACTCCTATATATCCTCCTAAACTAAATATTTTGTTCGTAGTACTGCTTGGTCAAGAAACTTGCGTAAAACTGCTTTGATTTTGAAATGTGATTAGTTTTTTTATTTATATCTAGGCAAGATAGGATTAAAGCTTATCCTGTAGTCTTACTGAAATACTACACTTCTTAAGTTAATTGGAAATCCATGCAGAAATTTAGAAATGGTTTTCGTATTTTATAGAGTTCTACTTTTCGCTACGTTGCCAGAAGAAAATATTACGCAAATTAAGCTGATTAAAACAGAGGAAAAGTTTTAATAAAATATTTAAAATAATAAGTAATAAGATGATTAATTTATCTACTACAGTAGCATTTTAATTCTCATATTCTTCGCATGGCTGTTCACTGTTATCCTGGGAAATAAAAACTATAAGAATCCGTAGAAAGGACAAGCAAAACCAACAAATTAGATGTTTTAATTAACCACCTCATTTTTTGCCAAGGACATACATAAATTTCCATTTATAAGTCAGCAGAATTTAATCAAGTCTCTCTCTTTTCCCAATGAATTTTCTCGGATGTCTTTAGAGACTATAGAAAGCACCTGGTACATTTAGAATTAGAATCAGCCCTATCATATGGCCCAAAAGTCGATCGCCAAAGATTTTAAGGTCGGTCGCGAAAGGTTTTAAGATCCAGGATCAATTGCTAAGAATAATTAAAAGTCTGCTACCATTTTTAAAACCGAATATCTCTTGTATGGAAAGAACAAATTAAAATAATTTGTATAAAAATTGTATCTGCTTGTTATACAGTGCCAAATATAGGACAAAATTTAAAAATTTTTCAGATGTCACCAATTTTTGCAAAAGTTGTTTTTTTTTATAGAACACCAATTTCTTTTTTATGAGTCATTTTTCACAAAAACGCTGGAACACTTGAAGTGGTTTAAATAGTTGTTAGTCTTTTTGTCTTTTTTCACCCCCCTCCCTGCCACCCCTTAGTTTGCAGGCACCCCAAATTTTTTTTTCAAATGGAAACCTAGGTCATGGGGAGCTCTATGAGAAGGTCTTCTAAAACTGAATCCGACACTAGCAACAAATAAGGGGTCTGCTCATTTCGTTACGGTAAAACGAGTCCACATAAGTTTTTTAAATAAAATTAATATTAAAGGGGGATCCTTAGCACTTACCTGATTCGGTTAGTGTAACAAGTGCGGAAAGTGATCTCCACCTTCTACTTGACATGCACCGAGTCTGTGGTAAATATTTTTAATCGCATTTCGGCTACTTTCGGCTGGTGAAACAGTCACCTCCATCCTTATTCTATTGTAGATCCTCAACGCTGTTTGGTCTATTTTTAAACACTCTGTCCATCAAATACCCCCGTAGAATGAAATCCAGTGGTATAAGGTCCAAAGTCCTTGGTGGCCATTCAATGGCACCCCGTCGACCTATCCACCGATTTGCAAAAATTTCGTCCAAGTACATTCGAACATTTATTCCAAAATGCGGTGGTGCGTCATCTTGTTGACAACATACTCTTTCATGGGAAATATCTGGATCACACTGGTTAGGAAAGAAATCTAAGTAACGCTCAGCAGTAAGTTATTCTTCAAAGAAATATGGTCCTAAAATTTGGTTATTTATTATGCCAGCCAACACAATGACTTTTTGGGGATGTTATGTATGTCCCTCACGTAACCACTGTCGATTTTGATCAGACCAGAATCGATAATTATGTCTATTGATCATTCCATTTAAAAAAAAATGTAGCCTCTCGGAAAAGATTTTCATCATATATTCCCCTCATTTCTTTACAGAATTGTATTTTCCTATCTTCAAGAAGTTCCTGTACAACATGTACTACGAGGGATACTTCTGGCTCTTTAAGAATCGCTGTACAAAAGCTCTATTGACATCGATATTTAGCGCTAAGATATTAGTTGAAGAGTGTGGATTTTCTTATACTGATAGGAGTGTATCAAGTTTTATGTTTTCAGTTAACGCGGGTGGTCGGCCTGTTTTATGGAGATACTTTTCATTGAACAACACACAAACTACATTCTGACTCCGTACTTTGTCTTCACAATCCAACAATATCAAAATTTCAATACGCTGCATTTCTGAAAGTACCATAATTCAAAAATATCAAAGTTCCAAAATACTAAGACTTGCTTATAATATAATGATGATTAACTGAATTTATTATTTTTTGTGTGTAGCTATTTGCCAAATAAACAACCAAATGTGGGAAAAAACTGCCCTATAACTGCTTCAAGGATTTGGGTACCTTTTTACCTGCATTTTGCAATGTAAAAATGTGTGACATTAGGAAGTAGCTTCTTAACATATGGGGTAATAATAAATCACTATCGTTTAATCAGTCCTCTCAAGATAATTCAATGCTATTTTCCCAAGCCACTGGATAGGTTGATGGGGTCTAATAATTGATGGTAACCAAGATCGTTCCGCATTAATAGCGATGAACAGAGCTCTAATTTATTGCTAGTATCGGATTATGTTTTAGAACACCATCTTACAGAGCCTCCACATGACCTAGGGTACCATTTGAAAAAAATCTTGGGGTACCTACAAATTAAGGGGAAGGGGGCTGAAAATATTACAAAAAGACGAAGAACCATTTAAACTACTTCACGTGTTCCAGCGTTTTTGTGAAAAATTACTCATTCAGAAGATATAAATTTCGTGCGTTTCTTTTGTACAACCCTGTATAGACTGTTTACTGTAACTAGTGTAGTTCTGTACGAGGAAATTGTGGGTAAAGGTCAATTTACCGATTTTTTTTACTTATTTTTATTATCTGAAAAGAAAATAATTAAAATCCTACAACTTTTATACTTAAAACGTATTTCTACCTTTTATAATTAAATCAGTAGATAAGTGTTGAAAAATAATATAACTCTCTAAGCATTTTTTACTATAATAGACTCACCTGACATGTACTTAGTGGACTGTTTCCTGCCCGGAGTTTTTCCGCAACAGGTTTGGGAATCATAGAATATAAAAGGTCATCTCCGCGTTTTTTCCATACTTCTAACAAACTCAAGTTACTTTCCAGTTCAGAAGCGCGTTGCTCAGCTTTGTCAAACATTAACTCTAATCTAGTTAAAAAGGAAATAAAACAGTAAATAACTTCCCTAAAATGTGTTTAAATTGAAAATTGATCAACATATAACGGCAAGAAATACAGTTAAATTTTAAAAATCAGGCACTGCCATATTCAGAATATGCATACCCAGAAACACGTGCCAAACTGGTTGCGCCCTTTTCTTCTCTCCATTTCATCAAATTTGCAGTTTATTTTTTAAAATTAGCACTGACTATAACAAAACCTGTCGCAAAAAGCATTTAAAATGTTGACACTAATATAATAAATAGATGTTGTAGTGGTTGCTGACTGCAATATTTATTAGTAATTAAATTAATAAAAAATTGGATCCCTAAATTTACTAAAAAGTTTTAAGAGGTAAACCAGATCTAGTTGTTATGACAAATAAAGCTGCAGTTCGCCAGTTATGTCTTGCTTATAGGGACATAAGCATCATTTTTTGAAATTGTGGCATTTAGAAAAATTCTTTGTTCGGCTGATGCATATATCATCTTAAACCTACAAATAAATGTCAAATTAGAGCCGATCTAAACCTCTTTAGTAAATACGGATGGAAAGTTTTACTAAATTTCACTAATTTTTTGCTACCTACATTATAACTTCGAAAACAGGCCACTTTAGAAATTTAGTTTTGTAACTTTAAAAAAATTAAAAGAGATTTTTAAACCTTCATATAAATAATAAATTATTTTCAAAACATACAAAAATAGAAAATCCAATTTATCTCTACTGAGTATAATATATTATGCTGTTTCGGAAAGCCGTAAAAAGAGCAAATAACACATTTTGTTTTGTCCCGACGCGCATTTATAAACATGAGGCGAAAATGCGTCCATTGCCACATTTTCCATTCACACGTAAAGTTTGATATTCAAATTAAATTAAACCTGTGGTTGGAAAAGAACTATTAATTTTGTTAAAAATCGAAAATTTACAAATAAAATAATTGGATACGAGCTGTTTTTTTTTTTTTTTTTGAATAAACGGGTATCAATGGAGTAATAAAACAAATTAAATTAATTAATGGTGAGATGAAGAGATGATATTTATTCATATAGAGGTATTCCAGAATTTTGATTCACACACATTTTTGTAATGGTTACTACAAAATACACTGTTTTCATATAAAATGGTTAAAACCAAGTAATAATGAATTAAGTTCAATGCACTATGCCCTTCTAGTAGCCCATTATCCAAAGATGGCCTTTATGTCGGATTGAAGTAATGCATGCAGTTACTTTACTTCAAGAAGGTTAATTAAAACATTGTTCTAATTCATAGTAGAAATATTAAGTTTTGTTCCATTACAAATTTTATGTCTGGATGTTTCAATTTTTTTTTCAATTTAATAATTCAAGAATACATACTACCCGAAGCGTAACATAGTATATTCAGAAACGAATATTTAATATTTTGGAGTGGCCAGTCAATTCTTTAGACACAAATCCTAGTGAGCACCTTTAAAGAAGGTTGTGGAATCGTTTGGCCCCAAAAATTTAAACAATTTTACAGAAATACGTCAATGGGAATGGTACAACATTCTAAGGTAAATTATTACATCATAGAATCCATGTACAAAAAAATTCAAGATGTTCGTTTAACCAGAGGAAGATCCCTGCATTATTAATCATTATAGTTGCTTACTTAGCTCTCTCATATGTTTTTTTATTTTATTTTTAAATTTAAGTCATTATTTTATTAAATAAACACCGTTTCTCACTCTTAAAAAGCTATTTCTACTTGATATTTATAAACATTTTTAAATGTAGCGAAATTTATTATTAGCATTTTAGCCGGATTTTTTTTGTCGAGATAGTTTGAAAAAAATTAAGGGAATCGTACTAATAACTAGTATTTATTCTATTTTTTCTTAATTATCACCAGAAAGCCGATTAGTTCGTTTGCCCAAATACATATAGTAGTGGTTAGTCAAACAAAGGCTCTCCTTACTAGAGCTCATCCATGTATCTAGTTCGTTTATCATGTTTACAAGCAAATAATTTTGGTATTCTAATTTAATCGTATTGAAATTGTAAAATAGTTGCTGGAATAAAATGGAATACTAGGACATCTTACCCGAGAGTAATTTAAATTATATATTGCAAAGAGTTAGAAAATAGTAAATATGTGTTTTTTATTGCTTTGGGAAATATTAAATCTGCCGAGAGATCGACAGATTTTTTTATTAGATATAAAATGTAAAATGACGATAATAACGCTTAAAAAAAATGTATTGCATTGTATGAAGCTTTTACATCTTTAACAGCTCTCTTAGGTCGAGGAGTTTCGCATTATTTATTTTATACCTTCACCGAAAACCTATACGTAAATGTTGTCAAAATTAGAGTAAATAGAGATTTTTGGTTACGAAAAATCGATTTAAATTACTATTTTAAGAAAAACTCTTTAGGGGGTGATCCAGAGATATGGTGCCTTTTCTTTACTTTAAGAATTTTTTGTTAAAACTGAGCTTTTTTGTATACGAGAAACCTGTCTAGCTCAGTAACTATTTCAGGACCAATCGTTTAGGACTTCTTACGACTCATGGATTCGGAATAAAACTCAATTTCTAAGAAAATTGTGAGCAAAAATTACGGGGGTTTTAGGGAACCATGTTCGGCCTTCCGGCTTCCAGGTACTTTTAGCTACAGTTTAATTTTGCCCTAATTGGGCTTAAATGATGGACAACAAATAACCTGCATCCCTTGTAAAATCAAAAATTTGTGCAAACGATTTTCTTCTGAACTCTCCAATGCTTGATAAGTTGATGAAAAATATTCTTGCAGCCTTTCGCGAACCTCTCATACTATCCCAAAATGATGGCCAATTCCGAATTGATAAAGAGAAACAAAGATGCAAATAAAATTATGACTTTTCACGTTAGGAGTGGTGGGACATAGCGAAAGTGGTGATGTTTTTATTTATAGGATAAAAGACGCTTGATCAACCATAGGAAAAAAGAAAAGAATAATGTCTGATTTCCGTGGTGCTGTATTACAAGAAAACAAATAAGGAGAAGGTTTAATTATTTAATATATTATTCTTGTAGCTTTACATCGGTTGTCAGAATAGAATATTTTTAGATTAAAGAGTTTTTAATTCTCAGAAGTAACGAAGCCGATGTATAAAATTGAAAATTAAATAATTTTTAAAGAGTTTCCATCAAATGCCTAGTCTCGACAATAAAAACGATTCATGCGGTTATGATGAATGGTTTGTCTTTGGTCGTAAGCATTTTATTTCAATAAATAAACAGTCCAAATGAACTGAAAACTGTCTTTTTCTGTTAATTTGAGACGGTCTTTAAAATGTTTATAAGCTTGCTCATAAAAATATATTACTTTAAGGAACGCGCTAACGTATCAAGTAATTTTGAACTGGAGCCCTGTACCGTATTTTTTATCATTGTTTATTTTTAAACACTACCATGGTTTAATTAGAAACGTCTAAAATTTCACAAAAGAAACCTTTTATTACAAGAGATTTTTTACAACTTCGGGCATTCTCAAACTCGGTCTACATAATATAAAATATGATATCCTCTGATCTAAGGAAAGAACGTTAATAAAAGGAGAACCTGAAACCAATAAAACTGAAGGATACTTCGGTTTTAATTTAGAACTTTCTAAACGAGAAATGTGTTGCAAATAAATGATAGAGAGATATTACATAATGAAATTAAAAAGCACTTTGTGGCTTAACGAGTGGCATAGGCCAATTTTCTCTTCCTTCAAATAGGGTCGGCACATTGTTTCATCATACTGAGTGAAGGATTATTAAGGCAACTATGGTACCATGTAAAATGCCTAAGAAACCTCCCTAAAAAGTCAAATCTGGATACTGTTATTTTCTTTACAAAATGTAGAAATCATGGTTCTAGAATTTAGCCGATATTAAAATAGAGTTGATTTAGTTTCGACTTTGATTTCACAAGGCATCTTCAGAGAGTCTAGTTTCTTCTTCTTTCCTTAGCTTTATCCGGATGATTCGAATGACTAACAGGACATCATAAAACAAAGCTAATAAAAGGCTAAACTCTAGTGATGCGTGATAAGTTGCCACTGAAGGTAATTATGGGCCACTCAATTTTGTATCATTTGATCACTCAGTTTTGTATCATTTGGAAAGAAAACGAAAGACAACCTGAAAATGTTCTAAGTTATTTGATTAAGGGGGAACTGCACGCAGTAATATGGATCATTTGCAAGCCTTCCGCCGCTGCAATATTATGTTAAAACTATAAGAGATATGTATTAGCTTCAATGTGACTTTAATAGGGAAATATGTATAGTTGGGCGCTAAAGGCGAATTTTTATGAAAAAATCAAATCTAGAGTTATAAAATAAAAGTAGATTTGACCATTTTCGACCATTTTTTGACTACTTTTTGACGCACATGCCTTCGCATATAATTTTTTTTCCACAAAATGGCTCCTTACCGCCTTACATTGATCCTTTGTCTACGTAACTGCAAAATTTGAAATGGTAAATCGTACTCATGTCTTTGTATTTCTGCAGCGCGTGAACCCTTTTGAACCCATTTTTAACCGAAATGTAATTTAAATTACTTGTACAAAACACATTTTTTTGAGGTCAGACGTGCAGGAAGTTTTTTTTAATGCGTAGGTACCTTTTCATCTTACTTTCAACTCGACTAGACCTTGTCGCTAGTTTTTCACCTTTTGCGTGCAATTCTCCCTTAATATACGAAAACTTTTAAGTTAACTATAGATATCGAGCAATATCTATGCACACGCTTTCTTGCTTGATATGTTACTGCCTGGAACAGCACCTTAACCTAATAAATCTGCAGGTTTCGCAAAAAACTTAGCATTTTGATATGCACAAATCAGTGTTTATTAGAATTATTTAAAAAATTCAAAAGAACAAAATAGTAAAATGTTCTTAACCACAATAAAAACCAATTGACATTATAGCAATTCGATATATCAAAAATATTACTAAAATTTGAATAATGTAGAATTGTATTTGACTTACTTTGAGTTATTTTGCCAACCAGCTAACACCATTTCTTTAGCCAAACCGTGAGGATTTAAGTCATTTAAGTATAATCCTTGGTCAGGTAGTTCTCCTATATCGTTCACCCTAAAACAGAGAACACTATTGAAATAGAATATTGTAAATATGTACCAAAAAGCTAAAACATGTTCCACAAAATTACTAAGTTTAATTATTACGGTCTAAATTTTGAACATAGCACAATAAATTTAAAACTAGTTTGGGTCTTATGTATTTATTTTATCGACAGAAAAATGAAATATGGAACGGTTGTGTTTTATGTCATATTTGATACAGTAATGGTGGTTGCAGAGCTGCAGCACTGGTCACAAATTTCAAAAAATAATATTTTTAATACAGTTTAACTTCATAGTTTCGTTCACTCGGGCAAAGCGTTAACACGATACTGCATACACTGCATAATATATTATCCTTGTTCCCTCATAAATTCGTCTTTCCACCGATACTACGTCAAGCAGCCATTGTCGCACTGCCAAGTGACGTTTTCGTCCCGGCCTGCCCATCCAATAGCAACTTGCAGCAAATACATGTGATATGTTTTATGACCTCGAAACGGCCAATAAACGACAAGCTGCAAAGAATTTACCAGCAGTGTTTCGTATTATAGGCGCATGTTGTATTTGCTGCTACTTGGCAAGGGCAAAGCCGATGAAGGTTTTTGAGATAAAAAGAAAAAAGCTAAACAAAGAAAGTTGAAGAGCCTCTACTTTAAAATTGCGATATCATAATTAATGTTGCAGTCGACCGTTTTCAATATACTCATCATCAAATTTATTTATTTGTGATTTGAATTTGAATCGTTTCCCTATAATCTATTAAGTCTTACACAAGGGTAGCAAAACAACAATTAAAGCCGGAACTCAGTGTTTTGTATTTCAATAACGAATATTGAAATTATTCATCTTGTGCAGTACTACTCAATTTCTTAGTTGACAATAATCTTGAGGAAGTTTTTCAAGAAACAATTAGATTCTTAAAAGTGCTGTAATAGTAACAACACAGCCGATTACGACTGTAGAAAGAAGCATTTCTTCTCTCAAACGGATAAAGACATTTCCAAGGAGTAATAGTAAAACAGGCTTAGAGTCTTACCATGTTTGTCAGTTGAACATTAACTTATTCGGTCTATTCCTGATTTGAATAAAAGAGTGATTGAGAAGTTTGCTATAAAAAAAAAGACGCACTGATTTGGCTTCTAAAAGTAATAAAAAAAAATTATGCGGAGTGCAGAAAATCAAAAACATTTTTTTTTAAATGTCATTTTGACTTTGTTTGAATAATACGAGGCATATTGTATATTTAAGGATAATCGCCGATAGGTGAGGTAATTGAATGAGTTAAATTATATATTATATTTTATTTTCGACTTAAACTACAGCCTGAAGCTTTATAAGGTCACGAGCCGCCACTGCGATATATTTATCCAAACTTTGAAGAATATACTTTTAGTAAAGGAAATATATATACATATATATATATATATATATATATATATATATATATATATATATATATATATATATATATATATATATATATATATATATATATATATTAGAAGCTTAATAAAAAAAATAAATTTCCCGTTTCTGCAGTTTCATATAGAATCTACTTTCATTTTACATTAAAAAAAAAGATGAGTAACCGTATTACAAAGACTAAGGGCCTCCCACTTTATTGGTTCGTTTATTTCCACAATGTCGCAATTATGGAATTTCTTTATTTAATATTTACCTACTGGAAAGATTTTTCTTTTTATGAATGTAATTTTCTCATATAAAAAAAACCCCAATTATTGCTTGTTTTTGTTTTCTTTATATACTCGCTTAATTGTATAAAAGTAAATCAAATTAACTGGGGATAAAATTGCTCGTTTATATGTATGCCTAGCGGGAATTATGGCCGCTGTAACACGTGCACGCGTTGTCAGTGTTTATTGAAAAATATTACTTTTTGCTCCTCTTTGCAAAGACTTACTACTCGCTCTTACACAATAATATAATATTTTTGTAACAGATGCATCATTCCCTGGCAATAGTTACCAGGTATGAGGCAACTTTTTTATTTCCAATTTATTTGTTAATTATTATTTGTTTATTTGTTTAATTGATATAAATAAAGATAGCACAACTGATTTTTCAAATTTTTGTATGTTGATGTTGATATTTTTTAATACATAGAGATACTTTTGTCAACAACAATAATTACATGTATCTATATAATATTATTTCAAGTTATTAAACTAATAAATATGAATTATTCAATTTTTATTTCATTAATATACAGTATGTCGATGGCTTAAAGCTCAAACATAATATATCCACTTTTTGCTGTTTTTGAGAATTTAGAATTGAATAGAGCTATATTTGCATGTGCAGTTATAGTATATCCACTTTGTATTAAAATTGTATCTGTGCAAACATATCACGTCCCTGTTCGGAGCACAAATATAGTAAATACATAGGACATATAATATTAACGCTCTTGAAAAATAACACATGCAAAATGGTAAATGTTGTGTGTTCGAACATACAATATGCGTCAGATTCGTAAGAGTGACTAATATTTCATGTCCGTGTATGAAAGTGTCGTCCACATATCTTATCCGAACTTTAGGTTTAACTCTTGCCAGTTCTATGGCATACTTTTCGAACCACTCTATGTAAATATTAGTCACCACTGAAGAGAGGGATGATCCTATAGGAAGACAGTCATCTTGAAAGTAGAACATATCTTTAACTTAAAAGTAAGAATTACGCAGACAACACTCCAACAGTCCATAACACCATCCAGTGATAACGAAGTTATTTCACCAGGTTTGGTCTTAATAATAGACAGGACAGCGGCTCTTCCAGCGGAATCTTTGTATATAGGCATTCCCCATCAAAGTTTACAAATTGGTCTTCTGGGTCTAAGGAGATATCTTTAACACTATTTACAAAATGGCTAAAATTTTTCAGAAAATAAGTAGTCTAACCCTGCGGTGGCTGGATGATCTGTAACAAATATTTGGACAGTTCGCTGGTCGTAAATTCCTTATATTGTCAAAGATATCTCCTGACCCTGAAGACCAATTTGTAAACTTTGATGTGGAAAGCCTGTATGTAAACGTTCGACTAAAAGACTTGATGGAGGCTTGATGGAAGAATATGTAGAATATTTCTACTAAAAATATTATGATTGACTAGTACAAATGTTGTCCATAATGATGTAAACCCATATTTTTATATTAAAAAAATAATATTGGCTAGGCTAAGCATTAAACTAATGTAGATATCTATACCTACTATAAAAATTAATAAAATCGATTAAATACTTATAACCTTCCTGCCAATCATAAAACAAAAATTGAAAAATCAAGAAAATTAGACTTTCGATAATTATGTCTAAACGTGCCCGACGAATACCGATTACAAAATCTCGCCGTCCATAGGTGCAATGCCGTGTAGAGAGTTAAATGAAATTATTTTTTTTCTCCACAAACTAAAATATCGAAAATTCTTATATGGCGAAAATTGAAAATTTATCACATGTGTAGTATTCCTACGTATGACTGCGTTGCAACGAAAATTCTTATTCGTGGAAGAAAGGGAATAGTATTTTTCATTAGTAGTCTAGAAACTAGACTTCTCCTGGGCACGCATGAAAAATTCTGGTGCGATGCCATTGATGATGATTATTTATAACCATAAATCTAATGTTGACATTTCTGACTTTTTAAAAGAAAGAGTGCTTGCCACCCAGATAAATATCACTTTCCACTCAGGAAAATGTCGATATTTAATGAATAACCAAAGGTGTTGTTTCAATTTTCTTATTGTACATTAAAACATACTTAACAAATTAAATTCAGATTAACATATAACGAAAGCTTTCACGGTTGTAGTCAATTAAGAAGTCATATTTCTTGGGATTATACCATGTCAAAATGGAATCACTTTTTGACGTTACCATATTTTGTTTTTCAAGGAACATTTTATGAACAAACCTCAAGAGCAGCCATGGAATCTCCGCTGTCACCAGTGGTAGCCAATATTTACATGGAAGCTTTTGAGGAGGAAGCCTTAGAGTCGTGTCCATTAAACCCAAAATTATGGTTCAGATATGTAGATGACACTTTTGTAATATAGCCGCATGCTCCAGAAAACCTCCCTACAAGCGGAAAATTAGAGAATCTATTGAGATGTTTAAGCATCCTTACAATTTTAATAGAGATACGGGCTTCAGTCTACATCATACCTGGAAACCGATCGTTACACCGAGCCACTGTTCGGTAAACACAGGTCGACTCTAAATAGCCGGCCTGGGTCTCTCCGAGCTCATTCAGTGTTCCGATCTCGTAAAGTAAAGAATTTATTTCATTTTGACACGGTATGAATGACAAGAACCATGATTTCTATATTCAAATTACTACAAAATATTTTACTAAGTTAATTTTAACATTCGAGTTATTATAAGCAGCATTGGAAATTATTATTTATGTGTACAGACAGTTACCTTTTTAGTACTAGAACATACCATTTCGCTAAATATTCCTGCGGCAATTTTAACCTGAAAATCTGAAGATTTATGAACGTACCCTTCCGCTACGGTGAAAGATTTTAACCTCCTAATATTTAGAATAGCACCACCGCTATTTGCCATTGTGGTGGCGGCCGTTATCCGAAAGTCGTGCACAGTGCGATCAATATATCTTAATAACATTTTAACCTGCCAAATCCCCTTTAGCTTTAAAGTTAGCCATATGAACCAAAAACAAATTGTAGAGTTGCTTAACTTTAAGCTTAAGTTTTTTTCTAATGATTCAAAAATGAGAATACTATCAGTTTTACAAGTTATCACCACAACGTGTATTTTTTACACATACAGCGTGTCAATCAAATAGGTTTTTTCTGGTAGATTATAGATCTGTCTGGTTTGATAACTTTATCTTCAAAAACACCCGAGAAATTTGAAAAAAAACCGCGATAGGAGGCAATATATTCTAACACACTGCCTCTAAGGGTTTCTCTCAAATTTCTTAAATGTATATGAAGATAAAGGGTCTTGTAAACAATTAAACCCACGGAATTTGATAATTTTTTAATATAAAATAGAAAGTTTACCTTCATTTAACTGTTTTAAGAAAATAAAAGAAATGGATGAACCACTTTTTCTATTAAAAAAACCAAAAAGAAATTCGATATTTTCACTGTATTCCAATTCGCCATATTCCTTAATATGACAATTTGAAGAAAGGCTATCTTGCATTGTTGCCAAACTTACATTATTGTATTGTATTAAATTTTTCATGTTTGTCTCCCGACAGTAACTCATTTGGATCCCTGTGCCGATCCCAAATATTAGATTTTCGCCAGTGATGCACTCGCTGTCGTTCGCCTTTTATATTAGGGCTTTAATGATGATACGGCGCCTAACCTGGAGCTAACCCGGTACCAATCTATCTAGTGCGGTCAACACTATTCAACAAGCGGGTGCATCATTGGCGGAAGCCAACAATGTTAGACTTTCGCCAGTGATGACCTGCGCTCTTTTAAGGCTTTAACGATGACGCCTACGGCGCCTAACCTGGTGCTAACCCGGTACCAATCCACCTAGTGCCTTCGCGCTCCTGCTGGTACCGATCCACAAAACACAAATGCATTTTGTTTTTCTTATATAATTTATATAGATTATATAAAATAAACTTGGCAACATAGCATCCCCAGCATACTGGATTTCCGTCCAACAGACGACACTCCCGCTCTCTCTTTATTTAGCAGCTGTAATTATGTTTAAAAACGTTTAATAATGTCTAATATAACAATTACTTCTAACTTTTAGTTAGAAATACTCATTTTTGTGTTATAAAGCATTATAATATAATCAGTCTTTTACGTAGTTCATAAATTAAGTTTGTGAAAAATATGTTTTTAGCGATACGCCAAAAACAAGTTCAGTGCAACCTTCCGAAACCTTAGTTTTTTGGATATAATTTGAAAAAGTGCCTCATCCGTAAATGTTTGTGTTTAGGAATTATTAAAAAAAGGTAATCTTTCAAATGTATATTTTAAATTTGTTAAATTCCATGGGCAAAATTCTTTACAAGAGCCGAAGATAAAATTATCAAATCAGATATATTTATAATCTGCAAGAGGAGATCTTTTGAGCGACTTATAATAAATAGAGTATCTCATTTAGTTCCATTTTAATTAACATTGCCTATTCTTCATTATTCACTATAAATACTCATGACTGGTAGTTTTTAAAGTTGGAATATCCACGTAAAATTTCAATTTATATAGTTCTATATGTGGAGAAAATGATTATTGACCCTTTGGATTTATATCCTAGATTTTATCACTTCAAAAATGCTAGTAATTTCGTAAATTTCATCTTTGATACTTACAGTGGTGCGCAACATTGAATAAGTAGACCAGAGGTTTTCGTCAGTGATGGCTAATATTTACGTAGAATTTTGCTAAAATATGCCATCATCGGTCTCAGAAATAGATTTCTGGACACCTTTTTGCGAGCACCAACTATTAAAAACATAAACTTTATAGTACCTTACAGGGCTCTTCTCAAGGAACAAACATTTTTTTTATTTTCCGCGGCTTCTCTCAATTGAGGAGGAGTACAGATAATTTCTTCTGAATCTTTCATTGTTTGGAAAACTCTTTCTTAAAAGAAAGGCCTCTTCTAGTGCCCTTTCTGGTTAAACCGGAAGCGAAATATAAAAACCGGATATATAAAAATTCTTCCTAAAGCACTCAAATTCCCCAATAATATGCAGCATTTTCAAAAATCATTTTTTATTTGGGGTTCAATTTTTTTCTCATATTCCGATAGCCGGGAATAAACTACAAATGTTGGGTTTTTAAATTGTTACTCTAGCCAAACTATTAAGAGTATAATGAAGTGGCTTAAGTGAGACACCCTGTACATATTTAAGGAAAAACTATGTTTGTCAAAACGCATTTTTTGCTATTATTAAGAAGACATTATTCGAGAAACTTGTTATCGACAAAATTTGAATATAAGAGACAATAAGAAAAATTTTGCCCAAAAATTGCATTCCAATGGCTTATCATACTACAATGAATTCGTAAACAATACTTACACTGGGCAGCACAGAAAAATAATACCAATTACATCAGTTAGGTATAGCATTTGGCCCTTCAATAAAATATTTTTTAATCCGGGTTGGCTATCTCGTCTTAAGGCGTAGGGCGATATACTTTTTCCGTCTATCTCGATCGAATCGGTAAGATTTTCCACTTTTTCAACAGTCAATCTCTTACCATCGGAATCAGTCTTTCCTAGCTCCGTTCTGAGAACTTCGATTTCAAACATTACGGATTTTAGATAAAAGCACTGAAAATTGCGATGGAAATAATAAGATGATGAAAGGTTTATATTTAAAAAAATGAAACAATGACAAAAATACACAGAATTACAATCATTACGGTAATTAATATACATTTTTGTAGAAACACAATTTTTTTTAACAAAAACATAGGTAGAGCGCTTACTATTGTCCGATCGGAGCCAAAAAATTCTTAATCTACAATTTTCCGATCAAACTATATTGATTTTATACGTCTATATCCTAACTTACAAAAAAAAACAAAACCCAAATGTTCGAAATTTCTTCACAATTTCACTTGTGTTTAATGCAATTTGATAAAAAGGTGATTTTAAACCTTTGTAATTAATAGAACTACTGAAAACTGTAATTCAATTTGAAAATCGTTTGTAGTTTTTGTGAAAACCACAACACTAAATGTTTAATTTTTTAAAAATAGGGTTTTTATTATCTTCAAAATTATTTATTAAATAAGAGGCTATTTAATAATAAAAAATGTTTGTTTTAAATATTTATTTTTATAATTAAATTCAGAGAAAAAACTTTCAAAAGGAAAAGTAAGTAAAAAAACGAGATTTTAAACAAAAAAAAAGAGATTTATAATTAATATTTTATTTTCAAATAAAGTTTATTTTAGTTTTAATTAATAACAAAAAGAATTGTTTTCAACTGTTAAGATATGAAATAAATTTTACTTTATTTAAAAATAAATTACTATTAATTTTAATTTCTTTAAAAATATAGCATAATCCCTTTTTTTCTAAATATACAAATAAATATTTAAAACAACAAAAAAACTCATTTTGTCAACATTTTTATTTTTTAAAATTAAGGAATTAAATAAAATGTCTAATTTTAATGCCATTTTAAAAAGACTAAAAAAACTTCATTTCAAAATAAGGCATTCAATTTGGCCGGTTTCCACAAGAACTACGGACGATTTAATTTTCAAATTCAATAATTGAAGTTTTAAGCAAATCTTACGATTAAGTTCCTCCGTGATCAACGCTCTTCTCTGTCATAAAAGTACTTTTATAAATTATTATTTATCCTCGTGTAATTATCACTTGGATATTAAACCAACATATTTATTAAAAAGAGCATTTTTCATTGAGTAATATTTGACATTAAGTAAAGAAGGCAATTTTTTTAGCGAAGTGTACTAACTCTTTAAGCTTTTTAATAGCCATGCGTTACCTGTTGTTATAAAATCCAGTTACAGTTTACGATTACATCTACTTTCGTAAATGATTCTTTTTACTTAGCTTAGATCGATTCAACGGAGATTGCTTTTTCTTTCGTTACGTTATTATCTGGTGGGTAACCAGTGGATAAAATAATTTAACTTGAAACATTGTTAGAAATTATGTATACAAAACAATTCAATGTTGATTCATACGCATTTAAATAATGGGGTTCAGAAATAAGATATACGGATTATTTAATTTTTCAGGGGCACGACGAAAAAATGCAAGATGTGTTTTGAAGATTTTCCAAAAGAGTTATACTAATATTAACGCACTACGAAGAGGAGACAAAAATGAGTAGTACACGCTAACGATTATTGTTATCCATAATATTTGGAAATATATTTATGACATTATTGGAAAAAAAATGTGACTGGATACTAATTAAAATCACTCCGAATAGTCCAACACGCAGTTTCATAAAGTACGAAAAAACGAATTACATATTTAGAAAAGCAGAAAAAACAAATACACCTTAATCTAAAAATATTGCTACAAGATAAGTCTAATAAAATGGTAATGATGGAAACATAGGAATATAATAATAAAACAGAAACACTTTTAAAAGATATAGAAACATATAAAAAAATAAAACCGGCCCTACAAACATTTTCCTAAAAACAAATAATAAACTCATTACACCCTGGGAAAACAATGCATGCATACAATCGACATTAAATACATTTTAAAAAAGCCTTATAAACAAGGTAAACACCTATATTAAGAACTCTTATGACTTTAAAAAAAATAGTAGGCTTTGTAGTAAGTCATGTGCATATAAAAGATATGTAGACGACATTTGCATAGTGTGGAGTGGACCTGAAGAATAACTGTTTGATATCACGATCTATGTTAACTCACTACATAGTAAGATCTCTTTTACAATGGAAACTGAGAAAGAAAACAAACTTCCATTTTTAGACCTCTTGCTAATTCGGAAAGATAACAAAAAAGTTTGAGGTATATAGAAAACCGTTCAACTCCATTTTCTATAGATTATTTAAGTTATCGCACTCGAGAGAAGCCTTCAATAAAGAACTTACGACTATAAAACAAATTGCCTCAAAAAATTGTTTTTCGGATTTTCCTATTATTAAACTATATCATAAATTTGTCAACAATTATAAACTTTCTTGCAATATTATCCAATTAAAATCTATTTGTATTCTTCATTTCTTTGCAGATGACTAAATTTTTGAAAATTATAAGATTTCCAAAGGTATTATATTAATATTAAGATTATTTTTTATTTATATTTTAAACACATTTAACAGCTTTCATGAAAAACTACACTTTATCATAGCAACCCAAAATAACTGCAAAATAAAAGTCTTAAGACATGGCGTTGAAACCGAATGGTAACAAAAAAAAACATGGTATGTACATTAATTAGCATTCAAAACACCCGATATCCCAAAAAGCAAAAGCATATCTACCCAAAAAACCTAATAAGAGTTTAACAGAAAAAGTTAATAATAAGAATTATGTGTCTATTCCATATATACAAGGCTTGTCCGAAAATCATCTGTCAAGAGTAAAAAAACACAAAATTTACTCTGCTACAAAAGCCATAAAACCTTTCAGAAAATCTTCTTTAACCCGCTTAAAACTCAAACTTCTATAAACCAGAAACCTCACACTATATTGAAAATACCATGCACTACTGGCCTCCTACATACTATAAAAGAAAACAAAACCCCTCTTACAAAACACTTATTAGTTATTTAACTAGCAAATGCGAAAAGTGGTACTTTATACACTCGACGCCAGTTGTCCGAATGACGCGAAGCGGTCAAGTCGGCACGTGTTAGGTAAAAATTTTTTCCCACGATCGATATAGTCCTCAGATAAACGTCAATCAGGTTTGAGTTCAATAGTAATATTCTTATAAAAAATTAATTAAAATAATCAAAAAAGTAATTCTTTTAAAAAAAATACTTACTTTGCAAGTATTTCACCTTATTAGGTGTTTTAGATAAGATATTCATTAATTTAACAAATCGTGCGGAAAAGCTTTTTAGGGCTAGTAGTCCTGAAAAATTGCTTTTCCGCACGATTTTTTTCGTGCGGAAAAGTGTTACTTTCCGCACAATCGTAGGAAAACATAATTTCTCACACTTAATTTTCAGGACACAAAAAATTTAAAAACAGAAATCAATCAGAAAAAGAGGGAGTTCCTAAAAATACTGTATATAAAAAGAGGTAATTTTAGTAAACGACAAAGCTGAAATTAAAATGTTAAGCCAAATTTACTACAAGATCTTAAAATAACAGTATAATAATAAATTATAATTTTTGAATTTTCTATATTTACACTTTCACACTAAATTTAATACGTATTAACAATCCTATAATAATCATAAAATCATATCCTGTTCTACTGCTACTAACAATAAATAAATAAATTTATCTACCCTAATCTTAGAAAATATATAAGATTAACCATTTTTTCTCAAACCACGCAAAATACAAACATCAGTCGAATTTTACCTACCTAGCTTCTGCTGCTTTTTAATTAATTTTTGCCAAAGTTTAAAGTTCAATTTAAAAATAAAAATGTATGGCCTTTATTTAATTCATATTGATAGTTACTTTCGTGAGGCTTCAAAATTTATAATGTTTCAGTACTTACATTCTTCCAAGTAAATGAAATACCCTTGGGTCTTCTTAATCTAAAATACTTTAACATGGGTTGTCCTAGAAGCTTGTCATCTCCTTCAGCCACCTAACAATATTAAATATTTTAACCTTTTATTTTAATGTCACAGGAGATATAGAAAATAAAAATGTAATAAAAATCTAGAAAAAGCTAAGCACAAGTCACAGCTTTATAATATTGGTATTTCAGATATCCTTAGGAAATGAAAGACAAAGCCATGAAATGCTGGAATATAATAACAGGTTTACTTCTTATGCAAACATAATGAAACATTTTATAAGCATACTTAAATAATAGAATTTCTTATGTAAATTAGCCAGTTAGTTAAATTAAAAAGCGAAGTGTTGTCATATCCGATAAAGTTATGATAAAGTTTTAAGAATAGAATAAATTATAATGAAGATAACAATTAAAATATTTTAGTTAACTAGTCAAATATGACACATGAAAAATTGGTGTAAGCTACTTAGTTGAACATTTATAGCTGTTACAAAAAAATTGATAGCTGAGACCTGTATGGTATGATACGTATAGTAATATAATGGTAATAATTGTTAATGGTTTTTTCTCAGGTCAGATGAACCTCAACCAGAATTCACTTATTGCTAAATGGCTATGTTTTTATATTCTAAAAATTATTAATATTTTAGACAAGAGGGAACGGTAAATTATCTGTATTACTTGATTCATGACGTATTTAAAGCTTCATCATTATTAGCGCACTTTAAATCTATAAAAAATAAAGTATGCCACATTATGCAGGCAACACCAAGCAAATATTAGTGTATGTTTTAGACAGGAAATAAAGAGTTTAGATCAGGAAGTCAGTAATGATGTTCATAAAAAAATACTTAAATTCGTGACTTCACTCAGTTTAAAGAGAATAAAAGCAAGGATATAAACTTTTGCATGTATTCCTGATTTAAATAATATAGCAACGAAAAGCGTTGCCGTTTATTTTCTTTATACAACATGATACAGTTTTAAATGTCGAATTAAAGTTACTAACTTGTGCAAGTTTTTCTCCACACGCTACAATTGACATAGCTGGACTAAACAGTATGGCAAATGGAAACAAAACTAACAGTAAATCACAATTAAAAGGTGGCAATTTACTAATGGTCTTTAAATGCGCTTCTTCCTTAACTTGTTTTGCCAAAATCTGCAATAAAAATGAGAAAACTAAAATTTCAACTTTTACAAAATCAAACCTATTTTGTAATTTTAACTGTTGGTTTGAAAAATAGCATTTAAATGATTTATCAAAGAGATTTAGCATGTAGAAGATTTGGTTAATACGAGTTATGAAACTGTAATGAAATAAATTAAATATCACCAAAATTGTGATAACAGAATGTATAAAGCATTTAAATGCATTTGTTCTGTGTTAATTTTAATGTTAACACTAGCAATTTATTAATATATATATATATATATATATATATATATATATATATATATATATATATATATATATATATATATATATATATATATATATATATATATATATATATATATATATATATATATATATATATATATATATATATATATATATATATATATATATATATATATATATATATATATATATATATATATATATATATATATATATATATATATATATATATATATATATATATATATATATATATATATATATATATATAAATAACTATGACTAAAGTCATTATAGTATAAAAAATGAAATTGGGATATAATATTATACGTTAAGATACATACATATTGGGTATTGTCGAAATTCAGTCGAAATGTCACAATTACAATAGTTTTTCCGTCTACTTGGCTCATTTCTGTCGCTAGCACGTCAGTTTCTAATTTCAAGTTAAAAATTTCTGTGGCTATTTGGTCCAGCTGACCTTAAAAAAATTTTAAAAGTATATTACAAAAGGTCTGTTTTTTTTCATTTTGCTGCTAAAAGCAAAGTTTTCTTTGTTAGAACTTATACCGTAATAAAAAGTATCGGCTCAAGAAAAAAATCAAATCATTTTTTTGATGCCATGCGGCAAGAGGAAGAGACAATGAGGGTTAATAAAAACATTGCACTGAAGGTGAGATAGAGATGGAAAGAATACCATACATTTAGCAATTAATGGAAGAAGTATTATTCTTCTAGTTGTGCTAGGGTTGCTGCGGCAGAAACAAATTTTTGAGTTCCCGAACTACAGTATGCAGAAGCATGCAAAGTTCTAAAATATCTACTACTGCCGCAGTACTGCGAGGTTTGATACGAGGAATGTTAAGTGTGTTTTGAACCCGTGTAGAAACTATTAAATAAGTCGGTCAGATTTCGATGGAAGGTAAACCAGTGTGTCAGCCGCGGCGCGATAATTATTAGTGTATTCCTGTTATGAACCCAAGTAACTCTGACCAGCTTGGGTTGTTCTATTTGAACACTGAGTTGTTTGAAACAATTGTTTTTCTATCTTTCTTATCACTTTTTGAGCACTATGTAACTATGGAAAAGACTGGAGTTTTAAACTCCAAGTTGTAACCTATGTGTCGCCTTTCCGATTTTAAACAGTATTTTACGTCACTAATATTTAAGGTCGCAGTACTGCAAGGCTAGATCGTAAGTGGCCGGTTTAAACACAACGGAAGCCAAAAGATTAAGATCAATGGTGAGAACGAAACTAAGCTTGCCGTATGCTGTTAGATCGGTACGAGAAAGACAACAAAAATAAAACGCTCATTTGGAAAGAATGAACGACGACATGCTTTCGAAAATTGCGGAAAAGTAGCGAAAAAAAAATGAAAGCGAGAACGAGAAAACCCAGAAAAAAAGAAAAAATTACGAGTTGAACATTAAATTTTTAGTTTTGTATTCTACATAAAATTCTAGATTTATTTCGCATAATACATAATATATGCTAGAGTTATGCAGTGGCGTAGCTATACTCCCGCTAACACTCGCAACGCGGGGGACACTAATGCAAGAAAGAATAGCAGCAAAGTACAAGACGGAGGCCTAATTTTTTTTGTAGTCATCAGTTATTTGTAAACCTCGTGCGGCTCAGGGTCCCCTAAACACTTAAACCCCTAAGCAGCATAGGTCCTAAATCCGGCTCTGTTTTTGGTGTTACAGTTACTTATAATTGGATTATGTATGAGTGTATCATGCGTATTAGAGACCCTTTGTCAAAAACGGCAGAAGAGCGCAAAATGTGTAGTTACGCCACTGCATCTATGTCCAATTATGATTCCGAAAATTTTAATTTCGAGATGCTGTGAAATCTAAATGATTTGCACATTTCTATTCTAATTTGTCTGATCTGCAGTATGTACTAACTTTTAGGGTAAGCAGAAAAAAAAATGTTTGTCAAAAACTAAACTAAAATTACCTATAATTTTTTACTACAATTTATTTACTCGGTATTTAAATATTGTTTATATGTAGTATATTGAAGTTAAGGATAAAACTAGCTATAACTTATATATATATATATATATATATATATATATATATATAGGGATTTTTTTGGGATGACTGCTAAAGCAGTGAAATTTGGTCGAATATAATTATTATTTTTTTATTATTATTGTATTCTTATATATTATATTCTGTCTTATGGTCTTCATAAACACAGTCAACTAGTTGAGGGACGAGTACAACTAACGCTAAAATTAACACGCAAAACCACACCAGAGTTACCAAATCAAATCCAATATTTGGGGTTACCAAGAGAACAACCGAAATCTTGGCCGGACTTGATATTCTATTACCATAGAGCAACATATAGCCACCTGAGGCGAAACTCATAACCCAAGAGTAATTAAATCGAAAGTAGGAAAATAGTAGAAAAAGAATTTTTTGGGATGACCGCTAAAGCAATGAAATTTGGCCAACTATAGACACGTGTTTATGACTTAAGGTCTTCATCAGTACAGCCAACTAATTGAGGGACGAGTACAACTAGCGCCAAAATTAATACACAAAACCTCATCAGAAACAATAACAGGAGCAAAACCGACATTTGTAGTTACAAACTCATAAGCCAAGAATAATTAAATCGAAAGTAGGAAAATGTTAAAGTAGCAAGAACTTTTATACAGTAGAAAAAGGATTTTTTGGGATTACGCTAATGCAATGAAACTTTATTTTTATCATTTAAAGCCCGTTCTAAATCTAATGCTTCATGACCTAGTTGCAAGAGTAAACTTTTGTATCTTTTCACGGGACAAGCAAGTAAATGAAGCTGCATTTTTAAACAAAGTAAGCGGCTACCTTTAGGAGATGTGAGGTTTTTAATTGTAGAAACAACTACACTAAAGAACAGGAAAAGCATTTAATTAGAGAAAGACATTTTCAGAACGAATTTTCCATAAATATATTTAGTGTGTCGTTAACGGCGATTGTATACTCGAACGAAAATTTCTCACACAGACGGACAGGTCATGGCAACAAATTTCTCTGACCTGTTCGTAGCCCCGACCATAACCTATTTGAGTTTAAAGCCATTTAAACGATTTAGTATTCATTCCATTTAAAAGATTTAATAATCAAGCCAAAATTTTCTACAAAAGATTCGTGAAGGAGTTAATGCCATTCCGAACAAAGAAGGTACCTTATTTAATGTGAGACAGTAGTCATGGGGGCAGATTTCCTGTTTGTTTATTAAAGTGTTTGTTAGCATACATTTTTTGTAATAGTCAACGCCTATTTAAATTAAAGTATAACGTTAATAATTATTTATTATTAATTAATATTTTCACTTGCAATAAATAGTTAAAGTTCAAATTTGTCGAAAACGGGACGGTTAAAGTTGGAAGAATCAAATTTTGCTATCAAAATGGTTGTTATGTTAATGCAGAAACAAGTTAGTGCCTTATTAATTGACAAAGGGGGCTGCAAAAAACCCCTGTACGTATGTATTTTCCTTTGCCCAATATATGTAATAATAAGCATGTTCCAATATTGAAACCTCTTTCGTAAATGTGTCTGTACGTATGTATTTTCCTTTGCCCAATATATGTGATAATAAACTTGTTCCAATATTGAAACTTCTTTCGTAAATGTGTTTAGGGTAAAAAATGTCTGGCTTTTTCAGCATAAATATGTCGTAACGAAAATGGTTTTAAATTCACAATCTACTCACCCATTAAGTAATGAGTAAATCCCACTCGTTTACTTCTGTAAACTAAAATACACCCATTTTTATCCACTTTAGTAAGATACATAGATGGACTTTTCATTTTCGGATACGACAATCTAAACTGTGAATGTATATTATCCACGTTTTCCAAAAAGTCTGTGAAGTTTCTTCCTGTTGCTTTAATTGTAGCATCATACCTAAACATAGTAAATATTATTTGTAAGGTGTTTTTTAACGCATTAAACTAAAAGACATAATGATGTTTACCCACTATCTAATAATCTTATAGTCATGATTACAGCCCCTCATTACGAACATTTAAAAACCTCGAACTTAATCATTTTTTCAGTAATTATAGACTGCAACTGTATCTTATTTACAAAAAGGTAGCTGTGATAAACCTATTTTTCGAAAGATCTGTTTTAATAATAGAGCGAAGAACAAAAGCATGCGGAAAAAGTTGATAATTAACTAATTTCTATTACAAGTCAAACTAAATTACAAAAAAAAACATATCTAGCGTTCTAATATTTTACACATATTTATATTTTTTTGTAAATGTTATGCATAATAGTACAAAAAGATTTAATATACAGAAATATTTTGACGTTAGTACCATCCTGTGAATATCTGGGAAAATACATTGCTAGAGGGACAATAAAAAAAGTATATGAATATATTTATTTTGGTCATTTGATTAGACTAAGGAGACAGAACCAAACCGCCGAAGAGGAGAGAAAAACAGAATTAAGTTGGACGGCCTTTAGTCAAATTGGAAAAAGATTTCGGTTTTGACTCGAGCGGAAACTATATATACAAATTGTATCTGTTAATGCACACATACTAACTCACTAATAAGAATAAGCGCAAGAAGACTGAAAAAATTTAATGAACAAACTAAAAAAATGAGGAAATAGTAATATACGTACACCACCAAGGCCTAACTAATAGGTACAGTGGTTGATTTTAAGTGAATATTAAGGGAAGAGGTAACATATTCTATAAACAGGATACTATGGAAATAAATACTTTGATTGATTGAAATTGATGCTCATATATTCCTGGCAGGAATGACTGAGGAAGGCATAATAGATGATATTTTATCAGAACAAAATCCATAGTAGTATCTGTAAAACAGAGAAAGATCACCCACAATTCGTTTGGATCATTATTGAGGTTAAAGGAATATGTACTTTCAAGCATTTGGTTATTAGTTTGAATCGTGTGGGTACTGGGAGATCATTTGTAAGATAGCAAACATGATTGTGTTTTAGTGGCGTTAAACTGAAGAAGGTTTTTTTTACTTTCTACTCTACAATATTATGGACGTCCTATGTTAAGGGTGAAATCATTACTTACGTCTATCATCCAATTCAGTTTTGGAAACAGGTTTGGGAAATTGTATGTTGGAGAAGAGAGTACTCCCGTCAGCATAGCAAGAAAGTAGATTGATCATTGATGTGCCGGAAAAATAGGGTAGGTGGCAACAGTGAATTCTGTGAAACGCTTGTATCGATTGTATGAAAGTTAGAGGAATAACCAATAATCATTACAGAAATACTTCGGTTATAAAGTTATAACTATATATTATATATAAGTTAATTCCGAGGCGCACTTTTTTGCCGGAATACCTTCAAGGCCGGAGGACTTTTTGCTATTAAGTATTTTGAGATGCTTTCAACCTTTTTCGCCCTGAAGGTGATTTCGAGAAAATATGAAAAATTGGACAAAATGACTAATACAATGGCGCCCTAGCCAATCTAAGAAAAGTACATACCGAAAGACGTTTAAAAATATGGCATAACGACATTAAATAAAGCTGAAAGAAAACGGCTTCAAATAACTTGAATTTAAGAGACGTGGAAAAGATTAGAAAAGGCTTATACATTCAGCAAGAGGATGGCGAATGGCTGAGCACCAAGAAGTTTAATATGAAACATAGATCATGTTCTTTCCGCAGTCTTGAACACATCTGGAAACAAAGGGCACTGACTTGATTCACATGCGTTTAAAATAACATGAAGGGTATAATAACGGGGGTACATGGAGTAACTTCAAGGACTGGTACTTCGTCTTAGAAAACTACGCTACAGCTGCATCGACGAAGTAGAAATCAGAAAAATATAAGAAACTTCACGAGAGCAAAACAGGACTGTACCGTGATCACTATCAACTGCAGGATCTGTGAAAGAGTTTAGCATGCTCGTGTGGACGAGTTGGTGCTTGCCAGTGTCATGGCGTTTTTATTGGCCTTTATTTATATACATGTAGTCTTTGGGTATTCATTGTAATTTTAAGATAGGTATGATAGCCAAATGGCTCTTTATCGACTGATTTATTGAGTGAAAGTTAATTCTGGCTGTGGTACCTCCTCCAGTAAGCAGACTTCCGGAATCGTAATTACGTTACTAGACCTTAGATCACTTATTACAGTACGAGTTGTTTTGTAAGAGCCGAGTCCGAAATATAAACTGGTACTGTAATAACATAACACATAAAGGACGTGTATCGCATAATATTTTATTTGATACTATCTTTACAATATAATAAAAATATTGTGGAAAACTTTAATGCAAATAAAATAAAATTTACCAATTTTAGTAATATGGCATAGTCATGACTCTGCCATAAATGGTTTATTCTATGACTTTTAGTTGAATTCGATCTAATACAGGTAGTAAAAGACTTTCCATTGTAGTTATATCTAATAATGTAATAATATTCTAGAAAACTTTAATGCAAATAAAATAAAATTTACCAATTTTAGTAATATGGTATAGTCATGCCTATACTATAAATAGTTTATTCTATCACTTTCAATGAATTTCGGTCTAACAGAAGTGGTAAAAGACTTTCCATTGTGGTTTATCTGATATATTATGGAATAATTGTGGAATACTTTAAGGCAGACAAAATAAAATTTACCAATTTTAGTAATATGGCATAGTCATGACTATTACATTATCCACCTTATTCACCAAAGAAAAAAGAAGATTTTGCCAGGGAATTTCAGCCATTTGGAGATTGTGTCATATAATTAAAAAATAATTGTTAATTAGTGAATTAGTAATAAGCATTAAAATGTTTCTTTTGTGATAAGAATAAATTGTTACTGTAATGATTATTTAGACATAGATTTTTAAGGTATGTTTAATATGAAAATGGGTCAACATCATTTTGTCTGTCAAAATGACAATCGACTTGAGAAAATTACGAGGAACGTTGCTTGGCAACGCTTTAGTACTGTAATAAGCCATTTACCGGCCGCAAATAAATAAAAAAATTAACATCAAGTGTACAACCTTTGAAAGCAATGATTAATGAATTATAAAAAACGTAAAATTATTGAATGTGCACACTTTTATGTATAAGAAACAAGGAAAAAAATTTTCCTGTAAAACATCATAACCCTGCCTCTAAAGTTATGAAGTCTGTTTTAGATTGTAAAAGTTTCGTAGGAAAAATATTGTAATGTAACATATTTTAATTGGTTTTTTAATTTTTACCGTTTAAGAAAATTTTTAATTGACTTATTTTTATAATTTTCCTATAAAACATCAAAACCCTGCCTTTAAAGTTATGATGATTGTTTTAGATTTTATAAGTTTCCTAAATACCATTGTTATATTCAAACAATTATGAAGTAAATTAAATAGGATAAGAAATATTTCCTAAATATTTTACTGCTAATAAATGTCGAGGAATGATCTAGTTTATAGCTTTATGCAATTAACTTTTCCCATAATCTTTAGTGGGTTACTACTTCATTAACACGACAATGAAAACATTTACATATTTAATTTTCTGATAAAGACAATTATTATTATTAATATTAGAAATTTTAAACATTTCTGCTAAAATTTTAAAGACTCTTGTAGCCGCTGTTAAAGACTCCGTAATGCTAAAATTGATCAAAGTCTTTAGACATATTAAGAGTCTCGCTCTAGGCTTCGTCATGAAATCCAATAGAGTAGTTGAATTTTAAGATACGTAAGTAAGAAACAAGTTTATAGGTTATAGCTTTATTAACTTATTTTTTTCACTACCCCATGGATATGAATTCGAATTAAGTATTTTTCAGTCGCGGCTTTCCATGGCACTAGAAATATTTATTTAAGCTTCAGAAAACCTATCATATATCCTTTTAAATTTTAAATTTTAATAACAGTCCAATATGAAATGAATCTGAAAAGCTCTTAGCAGAATGTGCTTTGTGAGCAAACTGGGCTGCACACAAACAGCCAGTTAAACCTGAGGCAGGTAGAAGATGCGTTTATAAACGTGCTATTCAGTTGCCTTGCTTTAGCAGTACGACAAATGGATCTAAAGCCACCCCAAAAAGAAGGAGGTTTATCAAAACCAGGCCTTTTCTATAAATATGCAGAGTTGTAATTAATCATCATCATCATTCTAGTCTCATCATCATCATCTTAGTCTCATCAACATCAAGGTGAGACGTTTTTCGTCACGTCAATACAAATATACATGATAAATGATAAAATTTTATCATTATTGTTCGCCTATCTAATATGTAACGCGTGTTTTGGGTTTTTTAAATTTTATTATAAGCTTTGTTTTTTTTTTATTTTTTGTGTTTGTATTGTATTGTGGTCTGAATATGCTTGCTAGGGCGAAACACGCGTCACCTTGATGTTTTAGAAATATTTGACTGAGACCAAGACTTTGTGCTTGATTTAATAAATACATAAACAAACTTCTTTTAAAAATATGGACGACTTCTTTTAATATTATAATCACTGTTTGCATCATTACTGGCAGTTTTTTCATAGCTTTAGATTCCTACGCCAAATTTTACAGGGTATATGTAGGTTGATAATTTAGAGCAAAGAAGTTTATATAACAGGAGGTAAACTCTCCATGGATTTGGAGTTAGGGAGTTAAAACTTTACAATCTTTTGACAAGGCAGCAACATTGCAATTACATTTTCTGAGCGACGCACAGATTGTCATTTTAAACGCTAGGTAGCTTAGATTGAACGTGTACAACATCTAAATAATAATTCTTCTTTTATGGTTATTCCTTTATTTTAGTATTTTTAAAAGTTCAAAACCAATACTTTTGAAAGAATAAAATTAATTAAGAAAAAAAAACGTTTCAAATTTTTGTGATTTTGCACCACTAATGAAAACATTTTTAAAGAAAGGTTAAAAATGAGCACTATTACTATTTACACAACCACGCAACGCAAATAAATTTACATAAGCTACTAAGGGAGTGTTGGGAAGGTTTTTTCTACTCCACTGCAGCAAAAATTTAATTGTGAGCATCACTTTTGTCAATAAATTCACCATCGCGATATACTACTGTCTTTATTTGACTCACTCCAAAAATAAAAACATGATAATACTATTTCACTGTAATGGCATTTACTGTTTTTCGTACGCATTGATTCTAACACAAATATTCATTCATCATTTTGTAGTCTTCTGACTTAAGATCTTCTCCGATGAATTGTTGGCGCTGAATGGGCATTTTGTCACGCTCCACCGTAAATAAACATATAACTTACTGATGTATATATTTTCTAACACCCGCGAATATCACTGTAGCGCAAAATCTGCATGTTCTACATTTACATGAACAAAAGTAGATATTTACAATAACATAAGTAGGTAGGTTTGCTCATTAATCTGAAATTATTATTTGTTTACAGTAGCAATTTAGAGAAAAAAATGCAGTGGCATGTGGGTTTCGTGTTGCCGGACTGTGGAACAAAATAATGTCAATATTTAGTTTTTCCTCAGTAATGGTTAAGTTTTGACCTCCAGTAACATAATACTTATTTTTCCTGAAATGACCCGTACTTTCATGTGCTGAAATATTTGTAATTATTGCCCTTTCACCCTGTAGTGGTTGAAAAAATCCCTTAATAACAGAGTACATAGAAATGAGGAAGCATCAAAAATAAAATCAACACAATCTTTTAAATAAGCCTTTTTCTACGACATTTGCTTGGGAATAACTGACTAATATGTCTGATTTAGTTTGGGCAAAACGCATATTGTTCCTTGAAAGATAAAGAGTCTAATGTTTATTGTAGCAGAGTGTATTGTTCAAGAGCAAATGTTCGAGATTTAGTACACGTGTGCATGAAAATAAATAATATCTCCCATGGGTTTTAAGTAATTTCATAAGACACTTTAGAAAGACAGCAATTTATGTTAATTCGAAAAAATCCCGATTTTGCATAATAGGAAACTAAGAAGTGTTAGTATAAATTCTAATTTTCTAATATTCTCTAGTCAATACTTATCTAAATTTATATTACCGCGAAACCTAAACTAGGGTACGGAGTTCTCCTTTTTAGGTACTTGGATATACTTGGGTTCAATGTATACAGTCACTGTATAAGATACTTGGGTATGAAATACAGGGTGTGTAAATATTGTAATAAAATAAAATCAAAATTTAAAAAACCGGTCCTTGGAAGTTTTTCTTTTCGAAGCGTTTGAGATACGTGTATGTTATCTTCAAGCACTAGTTTAGACAATCAGATATTGAGTATAGGGTGTGCAGAAAATGTTATAATTTTATATCAAATTTGAAAAAAGTGGAGCATTAGGATTTTTTTCGAAGGGTTTGAGATACATGTGCGTCTGTTTTACTTTCTAAACTAAATACTGTCTGCCACAGTATTCATGTGACACATTATATGAAGAGATACAGGTTTTTTAAAGGGTTAAGTTGCGTTAAGGTGGAAGTTGTGAATGTGTTACTTTAAGAGCCTCGAACCGTGCATATTCAGCAGTGGCTAGTAGAATAAGTTAATTATATATAGTAAATGCCCATAAGAAAATGTAAGGTTTGATTTACAATACTCCGTGTTGATGGTCGCAAATACTTTTTTTTGTTAAATAGGTGAACAAAATTCAAAATAAAATGTCCTTTATTATACTAAGTGGTTATAAAAAAAGTGAACAGCAATATCTATGCAATATACTAGATGTTATTATTCATATGCACATAAATATGTATATATATATATATATATATATATATATATATATATATATATATATATATATATATATATATATATATATATATATATATATATATATATATGTATTAAGTTATGTTATGTTGTGCTGCGTAATCTAAGGATACTATGAAAAGTAGGTATATATAAATATTAACTTATTAACATGTTTTGTTTTTTTTATACAATATATATGTTAGAAGTCACTGGAAAAATTATTGATTATATAAATTTCAACTATGACTGCAAGGCATAACACCTCTAGGAAATATAGGACAATTGTTGAAAGATAAAAATTGTTTAAATTTGATCTTTTTCCTCAGAGGCATTCTTAGATTACGAGATCTTCAATACAATCCATACAACACAAGGAAACACAACATAACATATCAAAAACCCAATACATACTTATGTGCATATGAATAATAACATCTAGTATATTTATTATATTTGATATATAATGTACATGTATTTTATAAAAAATAAATATAAATACAGTATGATAAACGACATTTTATTTTGAATTTTGTTTACTTATTTAACAATAAAAAGCAACCGTCAACACTGAGTAGGAAATGTCACGCTCTATAATGGCACCAAAACTGCAAATCGTACCTAAAATTTTCTTATGAAGATTTACATTTTTTTTAGTACAATGGAAGTCGAAGAACTATAATATTTTGCTTTGGAACGATGAAATTTCTTCTACAGGATTGTGAGTAAGAAAACTTCTTTAAAGGTTAAATTGTCTTCCCGGTATTTTTGTAGGCATTTGCTACAGTTCTTAAACATTGTTTTCGCCAGCAAATAATATAGTATTTTTCCACTAAAAGCGACTGCTACTTTGCAGTTTTCCTAATCAAAATTGATTTTCTTCAGATCTCTTGTGGTGTCGCCTTGCTCCTAGAATGTTCATCTTTTCGCACTTCAGCCAATATTTTGTCCAAAACAAAATTAAGATTTAAGTCTCCTTATAGCGACTTTTGTATTTGCTTGGTAGCTATTTTTTTCCTCTCTTCATTTCCGACCTCTCTCATTTTTTAACATATTACAACAATCTTTGCAAGACGTTAAGAATAAAACCTTTTTCTATTTGTAGGTAAAGCCCTTTTACTGAATTTTACACAGGAACAAAATCAAAAACGCCATCTATTTTAAAGAGCAAACTTTTTCACTTCGTTCCAGAAGATAAACTAAACATTAATGTATGTTTTTTAAGTAGTTTAGCCCCTAATAGGTTTATTCAGGTACCTAAATGTTGCATAAAAGCGTCTTGTAGAAATCTGCTTCGGATTCGTGCTAAGATTGCTATATATCGAGGAAACATTCGGATGATAGATCTTAATGACTAATAATAATCATTCCCCTTTAACATTCTCCCAGGTCTGTATCCGCTGAAAGCTGCAATTCCGTTAAAATCAACTAACATAAAATCGAATAAGTTAAATTATAGTAATTGGTTGTTGAGCTTTCGAGGTTTAGTACGTTCAGATAAAAACTGAGAGGTCCTGGGTTCGAGCTTTGTCTTTTCCAGAAAACAACTTTTTAAATGTTGTTACATTTTTTATTTATTTCTTTGTAAATTACTGTAAAATATAATACCAATATATATTGATTTAAATTTTAAATGAATAATTTTTAAACTAGATGATAACGTTTCTATGAAAAAGTAGGAACCACACATACGGAATAATCGAAACCAGGTTGATATATAGGATATGAATTCTCTATATTTCTGAAACGTACTTTAACCACAATCTTATACAATAGCAAGAGGGGACCATGTGGATAAAGAGATAAGTTCCGCGACCCTTGGTGATTAACTATAATTTTTTTTATTTCCATAAAACAAAAAAATGTTTTAGTATTATTTACTTATAGAAAGATATAACTCTTTTTAAAACGCATATTTACTTATAGCGGAAACTTGAGTCGTAACGAGCTAGCGACGCGGCTTAATATATGGGTTTTATTTAAATAGTAGGTCTTTACTTTAATTACATTGAAGATACTATTTTTGTAAATTAAATATCCAAAAATTTACTGTTATAAAATAACAAACACTTGTTTTTTCAACTGCGGTGCTACACGCCCTTATATATATATATATATATATATATATATATATATATATATATATATATATATATATATATATATATCATAGTCCTTGGCAAAGAGAGTTTTTGGAACTGTTTATAGGTTGAAATTGGAAAAGAAGATTTGTATTAAAACTGTGCGGAAAATTACTTTGCAAAGTGTTTGAATTTGCTTTCTGATTTGGAAACGATTTCATCCCCAAGAAGGAACTTTTCTAGACATTTTCTTTATCATTTTGGAGAAACATTAATATATTGCAATTTTGTAACAATATGCAAAATTCTCTTCACCTCACAATTTATTGAAGCCAATAATAGAACTAAAGAATATACAAAGGAAGTACTAATTTATTTACAAGATACTTATATTTAGTTCATCTGAGGTCATAGGGGATAGGTACCTATATTTTACACAGATACATACTAAAGACTACAAAGGTATTTTACTACCTTGGATAATACGTACCCTCTTCGAGAAAGGCAGAAAAGATAATCACTTTGTAAATCAATATTAAAAACAAAAATAGTAAATGTTAATGTGTTTTAAAACAACTACAGCATGTAATTATTATTCTCTCCACTTTGGATTATATGCTCAAGGTCTACCCGAGAAAACGCGGAAACAGGGAAACAGTTGTAGTGCGGGAACGAAAAGTTGCTCTGCATTTACTAACGTGATTAGTGATAGCCGCATGTTTCTGTCAAATATTTATTAGGATCATGTATAATTATCATTTATCTTCATCATATGAGGAGAAAGTTATTTGGTGAGCAGAATTACTTCCCACACCGCAACCGCTCTCGTTCCCACTGTCCCGCGTTGGTTTAAGTACAGTTTATCAGTCAGTAATCAGTGTGTCAAAAGTCAGTTTAGCGATATATTTATATATAAATAGTTAAACCAATATTTCTAATACAGACATAATAATATATATATATTGGTGCCGTACACTGCATTTTACTTTAATTTTTGTATTTTTTTTCGCATTCTTTGTCTTTAAATTTACAACTCGGTGAACTAACTTTTGGACCACCCTGTATATCACAGTTTTACTATTATTGTTTTACTAATATCCTAACTCTCTATTCAAATAGCTTTAAAATATCTGTCTTACTATCAAAATGATGTATTCTGCTATTAGGAGAGAGCTGGGTAGAATATTAGCCCGAGGGTAGCGTAGTAAGCCCCAAAAGGACACTGTCTTTGTTTATATTCTAAACGTGTCCGCAAGCTTAAGACGAACACCGCAGCGTCTTATATACAAATCGTCAAATTCAAACAAACTACCTACTAACTTTATTTCATTTTTGTATTTTTTTTTGTTTGGAAGCTAAATTAATTTGCATTTTAAATGCTAGATGCTATATATTCACAAAACTAAATAAATTTGGTTGCCAAATACGCTCAACCGTTCTCATCAAAAGACATAATAAATGTAGCACTAATTTTTATATCTAAACTAAAAAAAATTGTACAATATTCCCAAGTTTTGCGTTCCGATAATTTTTAATTTTTACTTCCCTCGTAAAGTGAAGTATAGATCATTACTTTTCAAGGTCCCCAGATGCCGAAAACTTCTTTTCTCAATTCCGTTGGTCTGTTTGTCTGTCGGGCTGTCTGTTCGCAACATAGCTAAAAAACTACTGACCCGATTCTCTTCAAATTTTGGTCAAAACTTAAGGATTATATAGGGATGACTTTGTAACAGTTTGGTAAAAATCCAACATGGCTAAGAAAAATGGAGACCTAGTGAAACTTTAAAAAAATTATTACTAAAAAAACCACTTTCCAATTTACACCAAATTTGTCACAAAACTCGAGTATTATGAGAAAATCAACATAAAATTTTAGTACGAATCTAAGATAGAGAAACAAAATAGTGGCTTAATAAGATATATAATGCTTTTTTAACACCATCAATTATTATTGTTAATACAATTATTTTTATATACAGGGTGGCCCAACGAAAAGGTCCCACCCTTATTTATGACTTTCCTGGTATATTTTGGGAAAAACGCTTGGACACGTCAATTTTGATTTTTAGGGGGACGTCTTTTCATGTATGATTGTATAATACAGGGTGTTCCAAAAATAAGATATCGCATTACACTTGACATTTTTAAATGGAAACCCCCAATTTTTTTTCTATTTTTGGATTCTCCAGGAAGTTTTTAGTAACTTTTGTATAATAGAGTTTATACCTATCTTCAACCATTTTGAAGTTTTTTTAATTTTTTTTATAAAATTCGCCTCATTTAATTTAGTACTGATAATACGGAAAAAAATAATAATCACCGATACCAGCAAGAAATTTAGCATCCGTCAATGTCATCGTAAATCATAGAACAACTTTATCTTTGATTTGAAATCGTTAAGTTGCCTAGTTCTATTATAATATTTTGCAATGATTTATTCAATTCAAGAAAGGGTCGAAATAACGAAACTGTATTATCAAAACGGAAGCATTGCAAGAGCTATCGCCCGGTTGTTTAATGCGTTACATCCAGACAAAAATATTAACCATAAGTATGTGGCTAAATTAATAAGAAAATTTGAAGCAACTGGATCTGTATCTAATATTCGCCGGAATCAGGAAAATCGTCCAAGTAGAAATGAAGCCAGAGAAATAGCAGTTTTGGGACACGTGGCTCTTGACAACACCCAAAGTACTCGTGGTCTGGCTACTTCTTCAGGATTTACACGCTCAACAGTGCAAAGAATTTTGAAATCCTATAAATTTCACCCGTACAAAACTAAACTTGTCCATGAGCTTAATGAAGACGATTATGATAGAAGGTTGGAGTTTTGCGAATTAATGACACAACGTTTGAACAATAACCCAAATTTGTTATTTAACATTTGTTTTTCGGATGAATGTACCTTCTATTTACATGGTGCTGTAAATAGACATAATTGTCGATATTGGAGCGACTCGAATCCACATTTGTTTCGAGAGGTACATTCGCAATACCCACAAAAAATTAATGTCTGGGCCGGCATTTTCGGAAATCATATTGTAGGACCTTTCTTTATTCCTGGAAACTTGACGGGGGAGTTGTACTTGGACATGTTGGAAAATACAATAGAGCCACGAATAACCGAAATAATAGAAAATGAGGTTAATTATAATGAAAATTTTCTTCATTTCCAACAAGATGGTGCACCACCGCACTATGTAGCTCCAGTACGACAGTTTTTGGACACCCATTTCCCAAATCAGTGGATCGGACGGCGCGGCCCCATTGAGTGGCCACCAAGGTCTCCGGACTTGAGTCCTTTAGATTACTTTCTTTGGGGACATATAAAAAGTAAGGTTTTTAGTACGAAGCCAGACTCCATCCAAGATCTTCGGGAGCGGATCACGGCGGAATGCAGACAAATAACTCCAGAAATGTGTGAAAATGTTAGGAATAGATTTGAGCAAAATATTTATTATTGCATGGAGGTAAACGGACACCACTTTCAACATTTATTACCACATTGACTTTTTGACACATTGTAGCTAAGTAACTAATTTTTGTTTAAATTTTAATGTGAATGTAAAACTGTAAATGGTTTAGTGTTCCTGATTCCGGCGAATATTAGATACAGATCTAGTTGCTTCAAATTTTCTTATTAATTTAGCCACATACTTATGGTTAATATTTTTGACTGAATGTAACGTATTAAACAACCGGGCAGTAGCCCTTGCAATGTTTCCGTTTTGATAATAAAGTTTCGTTATTTTGACCCTTTCTTGAATTTAATTTATCAATACTTGATATTATTCAATTATTCAAATAACTTCAAAATGGTTGAAGATAGGTTTAAACTCTATTATACAAAAGTTACTAAAAACTTCCTGGAGAATCCAAAAATAGAAAAAAAATTGGGGGTTTCCATTTAAAAATGTCAAGTGTAATGCGATATCTTATTTTTGGAACACCCTGTATTATACAATCATACATGAAAAGACGTCCCCCTAAAAATCAAAATTGACGTGTCCAAGCGTTTTTCCCAAAATATACCAGGAAAGTCATAAATAAGGGTGGGACCTTTTCGTTGGGCCACCCTGTATAATTTCTAATGCTTCATACTTATATTTTTATTATTATAGTCCATGCTTTTCAGAAAACATCTTTGCTCTCTACTGGATTGTATACAAAAACTTTCTAGCATTTTGCAACGTAAGTTGCAGGAAAATGGAATATGGGGGGTGCCTAAAATTTTTTTTTTCAGTGTCGCCCTATATCTGAGAAACAGTGCGGATTATGAGAGTTTTGTTTACGACATCGTAAGTATTACAAAAATATAGTAGTATCGTGCAAACTCCAAGATGATTTCTTTATAAATAATATTGAAACTCAAAATATAGGCACACTTACTTCATTACGAATATGTAAAGCCCTGTGTACACAATGAAAAGTCCGTGAATGTTTTTACTAAATTTGACTTATCTGAGACCACTTTTTCAAGCTAATATTGCCTTTTTTAGTTTTCTGGTATTAAAAAAAATCAGTAAAAAGTCATACTTTTTGAAAATAACCGTTACTATACGTTTGCTAAAATAAAAACATAAATTTCAATTCGTTTTCAAAATAATTATAAAATAGCTTTGTGATTTTTGGGATACGCTAATTTTTTTTCAATTTGGTAATGACTTAATTACTCACCCTGCATATGGGAAACACAAAACGTCTGAGTAGAACTAGATAAAATGTCCTATCGGCGAAAACAAAGTTTTTAATAATCAGACTAAAATTAACAAAATTAACAACGAATTTAAAATTTCGTAAAAAAACTAGTGTGAAGCGATTTATTCGCTATTAGGTTGCCAAAATACAAGGCGAAACAAATTCAATCTCTCTCCCTATTGTTCAAACGAATATTGAAATATTTAATGTTGCCTTAAATTATGCTTCATAGAACATGTTAATTTTAAAACCCTCTGTCACCAAAGTTTAGCTGCGAGCATGGGGATAATTATTATTTTTAGGTACATACCCAGAATTACCATTTTCTACAGTTTCCTAAAATTTTCTGTATTTAATTTTCCCTATAATTTTAAGATAATATTTCAATAATTGTTAAATTAGGCTTGCATTAGTTATTTTCTTATTAAAAAAGTAAGCATTTAACCACCCTTTTCATTTTTGACGACTTTTGGATGTCAAATTAATTTTTGGCCATTTTCTATAAAAATGATATATGATGATCTACCCCACATCTTAGAGTTCTACCTCTATTCCTTTTTATTTCTCTTGATCACCAATGTATATTACTCTTTTAATCGCGTCAGTTGCGTTCGTTCCTCTTCTTACCTCCTCTTTTCTGATCCAATATCTCAAGCATATTCCCAATCCCCCATACACCATACTCGTTAGCGACAGCGACATTGCCTCAAAGCCATATGTACTTAATGGTAAAAAACGTATCCTATACTGTACTTTAGGTTTATTGGAATGTTCCCGTTTTAAAATGTGTTGTAATTTATCAAAACAGGCCAGGTATATTTTGGGTCCTATTTCCAATTTTTTATTAAAGCAAGTCAAACTAAGCTACATTATTTTTTATCAATTTTAAAACGTTCTGTTGTTTTTTGAATTATATTTCTTAAAATTGTTTTATAATTTGAATCAGTCTGGGAGGCATTGGTGATTGATAATACTAATTTCACTCATTAAACCTGCTTGTTGTAGTTTGTAGTAATTTAGCCTATTGTAGTCCTAAAGTCTGACTTACGAGTCCCGGAGTACAGAAGATATGCGGGCAATAGTCATTGTAAATATTAAAGGCTCCGATGAGTCGACTAAACTGGCTGCTTCTCAACAGCAGACAAGGCGATGTGTTTTTATGCGTTTTACCGCCCGGTTTGCTGCATTTGAGCCTCATATGTGCTGATGTGTTTGTTTATTTACCAATTACAATGAATTCCCTTGCGGCTTTTCTGTTTTCGATTTGCCTGCAAAATAGCATAAATACCTCCTTCAAAAATGATCTCAATTTCATGAGTTGTGGGAATTATATAGAGTATGTTAAGAAAATCGGTAAATTTTCTTTACCCGGAACTTCCCTCATTATGAATATCTCTTTTTATTAGGAATAGTAAATTGTGATCCAATTTAGTTTACTACATAATCATTTAATAACACACATATATATAATATTTTTAAACGTTTTTATTGGGCGCCATTTTGTTTCATGATACTGGATTCCTACCAATATTTTACCAGTTTCTGCCTATGCCATACTTGATTTTTGGGCATAATTTAGAACAAATTCAACAAGTATTTTTTTACATTGACACATACCGCCATCTTGTTGCGTAATGCTGAATTTGTAGCAAATTATCCCTATATCACATTCAACTGAATAAGATTTTTTTTGCGTTGATTTAAAAAATACATATATTTGGCCGCCATTTTGTTCCGCTATCTTGAACTCGTACCACAACTTTATCAGTTTATATCTATATCTCACTTAATGCTTGCATACATTTTGAAATTAATCTAATGAGTAGTTTTATCAGACCCCCCATTTTGTTTTGCTTTCTTATATTCATACCAACATGATGTTACCCGTTCATTCCTATGTAACACTTGTATTTTGTGCAAAATTTGAGGAAATTGGATACTTAGTTTTTTTACTAATAATTTTTTTTTTCATTAGGTCGCTATCTTGTTCCGGCATATTCCATTTTTACCAAAATGTTATTTTACCAGTTGATTCCTACACAATACTTGATTTTTGTGCAAAATTTGAGAAAATAGTTTTTTTAGTAATGATTTTTCACTTTTCACTAGGCCGCCATTTTGTTTCGCAATATTGGATTTTTACCAAAATGTTAATAAGTCATCCCCATATGACGCTTAATTTGTGACCAAAATTTGAAGTCAATCGGGTAAGTAGTTTTTAACTATGCCGCGAACAGACCGATCGACAGACAGTCCGACGGATTTGAGAAAACATATTTTTCGGCATCTAGTGACCTTGAAACGTAAAGATTACAATACTTCCCTTTTACGAGGGAGTAAAAATTATTTGGTCGCCATCTTGAATTCGTACCACATCTTTATCAGTTTATCTCTATATCACATTTAATGCTTACTCAAAATATAAAATTAATCTAAAACGTAGTTGTTTCAGGGCGCTTTTTTAAATAATTTATTAGGCCGCCATTTTGTTTTGCTATCTTAGATTCATATCAAAATGTTACTAGTTTATTCGTATGTTACACTTGATTTTTGTGCAAAATTTGAGGGAATTGGATCATTAATAATAATTTGACAAATTTGATTTTTACCAAAACATTGCCAGGTAATCCCTATTTGACTCTTAATTGCCAGATAGACAGACAAACCGATAAACGGATCGACAGAATTGATAAATCATATTTTTTGCCATCTAGAGACGCAAAAATCTGAACATATGTAAAACCTGAGAGGTTACGATTACAAATATTTTATTTGGCCGCCATCTTGTATAAGTATCACAATTTTACTAGGTCATCAGGTACCACAATTAGTTATGGCATACAATTTGAAATCAATCCATTAAATAGTTTTTTCAGGCTGAATTTTTAAATATTTCATAACCTGCCATTTTGTTCCGCCATCTTGGATTCGTACCAAAATTTTACCAGTTGATTCCTACATAATACTTGATTTTTGTGCAATATTTTAGATAAATTGGATAAGTAGTTTTTTAGTAATATTTTTTTACATTTCACTAGGACGCCATTTGGTTTCGCCATATTGGATTTCTTCCAAAATGTTCCATGTCATCCCCATATGACCATTAATTTTTGACCAAAATGTGAAGGCAATCCGGTAAGAAGTTTTTTAGCCACGTCGCGAACAGACAAACCGACAGACAGAGAGACAGACCGACGGAATTGAGAAAATATGTGTTTCGACATCTAGGTACTAATCTCGAATGGCGATTTTTTTACGATTAGAATACTCCCTTTTACGAGAGAAGTAAAAAACTATACAATATTTCAAAAACAGTTATTTCAACCATCTAACAGATATAAATGCGTCGTAGAAAGAAAAATTGTTACTTCAGTTAGTGACGAACATTTGTTAAACAAGTTAATAGATGTGACGCTTCCACTTGGGATTTTCGGAACAATTTTTCTTAGAAGATTGTGCCACCATTTTTCATGTCGTGCTTTTTCTCCCTTAACTCCGTTACGGCATGTAATCGGATTCCACTAACACCCAAAAATCAGCCTTTTCATTCAGCATATATTAAAAAATGTGTTTAGAACGTGTTTTTATCCTTAGTTTTTCATCTACATATTTAAAATCGTAAATGTAAAGTGGATAAGTACCTTTTCCTTATCCGGGTCGTATTCAAGAAAGCTTTTAGAATTTTGCTTAATACTGAGTGGGTTAGTTATGTTATATTTACAGGGTGGTCCGTTTACTTTGGGATGCTACCTTATCTCAGAATATATAAGAATTAGTAAAAAAAATTATATATACAAGTTGTTTAATGTTAATCTAGGTATCAACCTCCCTATTCTTACTCGGAGGCAAATTCAGCGACATCAATAACATTGGTCCCAGGTTTACCGTTTCGGACTTATTTCCTGTTATTGAGAAACGGTCTTATTTGCAAGCATAATTTACTTAGTTACGTAAATACTTATAAATGTTCTGTAACAGCAAAGAAATAGATAATGTTGCTCTTTTCATTATTTAATAGCTCATATTCTATTACAGATAAGTAATCCGCAGTGTTGGCAAATTTTACGTACCCTCAATTTTCTTAATTTTTTATCATTATATAACAAAATAGGAGTCTAAATCACTGTTTTGGAATTATTAGGGGTTATCACTAATAAGCCCATTTATGAGTCAAGACTCTTTTTTATAATTTTTTTATTTTATCTAGGTATATTTTTTACGTTATTTATATTTTATATGCGTCATTTTACATGTATGTATGTATATTTTATTTATATTTTGTATGTATGTCACTAGACCTTCACGGTAACGGTAACGGTAACCGACTGTTAAAACCTTTATGATGAAAATTGTTTTATATCCCATATACCACAGTTAGTTTTCTTATTAGAATTTAGTAAATAACGTAACTATCTTTTTTTAGTTACCAGATATATTTTTGAAGAGAAATCTTAATGATATCTTATAACAATTTAAATTATCCTAACTATTGTTTAACAGAACAACTAACACTAAGTACTACTGCAGTAAGTTTTTGATATGCCACCAATGTGCGCAAAACAGGTTGTGTAAATGTCTCTAGATAAGAAATAGCTTTTTGCACAAACTGTCCTTCATTTTAGGAAAGGTACACCTTCTTGTATTCTGTATCGCAAGTCATTGACCGTTGTTGACTTTCGCTTATATACAATTTCTTTCAAGAAAGAGTCAAGTCTGGACTTCTGAGTGTCCACCCAAAATTTTCGTGTTCCTAATCCAATATTAGTAACGATTGGACACGCTCTTGATAAGTTATTGAATATATTTGCTTAAAAGTTGAACATATATTATCCTTATATCCTATAATTCTTGATTGGCAAAATGTGCATCAAACCTTTGTCGATTTTCTTCCTTGTCTTTTCATCTCTAATATTTTTTTTTTCATTTACATTGCTCCAGTCAATCATCTATTCAAATCCTGTAGTCTTCTATCTTTTAATTTTTAAACAGGTCCTCCTGCATGCTCTAAGTCCAAAGTTTCCTGCTGATTTTCGATTTGATTGAACTTTGATTTCTTCTAAAATACTGATACATGATTTCGAAGGTTGTTTTCTGGATGACTTCTAAAAGGATATTTAGTAATGTGTTTTCTTAGCTAACAACTAGACACTTGTTGCTTGACAAATAACATTCCAGCATAACGAAATAACGAAAATAAACAAAACATAATTGTATAGTAGTAATAATATAAAAAAATATTAAGTAAAAGTGGCGTGGAAGCTCTCAAAAATGTTATTTTTCCAGAATGACAAACATATTAGAGCATTTGTTACTCTGGACCCAAAGCCAACTGAGGTAAATAAATATTACCATAGTATGCAATAGTTATATTATACTGTGTATTGTTTAATATAATCAAGAATATTATATGCTATGATTTTGGGCTTCTTTATTTAAACGTTTCGAATGAACCATAATTTGGCATAAATTGAAATAGCTATTTTTTATTTTGAAACTGCTTACACAACATGTGTTGCGCAAATTGGTATATACATCAAACAATTACAACAATAGAACTTAGTTTTGAACTTATCAAACTTCTTTTTCAGAAATATTTGGTAATTAAAAAAAGGTAGTTATTAATTTAAATACTAAATTCTAACAGGAAAATAATCAATTGTATAATACTTACCAAAATGAAGTTATTGAAATATATATTTCAACGAAGTTTTAACTGAGCTTTAAAACTAGCCAGGGTGTGTATTTAACTATTTTTAACTAACCCTAGAGGTCGGAGATAAGGCAGTATCTCATAATAAACGAGTCACCCTGTATACATTTTAGAATTTTTTTACCGGTTTACTTCAAATCACCCAATTTTTTGCACTAATAACCAAAAGATTTTGAGCTTCCTACAATTTTAACCTTCCTATGTCTGGAAATAATACGTTTAATTGAAAAAGTTCAGTATAGCTGCCATTAATAATTTAATCTACTTTTTTAATCAATCATGTACTTATCTGTAATTTTGATTTTCCTAAATATCTACTAGATACTTTTCGTGATTACTCATAAAATGCGGTGTAGGGATTATGGTAATTATTAAACACGAATAATAAGAAAAATCCTATTAACTCGTCTGGTTTTCAGGGTATAATATGAAAAATGCCCTGTTATTATTTTCGGATTATTATTACAAAAAAATTAAGCCGACTCATAAAAAAAAACACTGAAATGTACAAAATACATCTTTTAAAGGTCTTTTTGGCATAAAACTAATAAATACGGAACAAAAAGTGCCTAAATAGTCATTCATGCGGTATGAGACATTACCCCCAAAAATGTATTGAAAGCAACTGTACTCAATGCCTAGTCAATACATGCAATATATTTGATGACTATTTGGTAATGCACTTAGGGTTTCAATTAGGGTAGCCAACTTTTTAGGACACAAAAAAATGACATTTAATGGCGCACTAAGGTGTTTTGGAGGGACTGAAACTAGCTCAACTTGAATTTAAAACTGGGGGGAAGAGGTAAAACCTTAATGAACAAAAAATTGTTTAAGTATTTATTTATTATTAAATAAATATTTTTGTGAACAATTGGCAACATCTAACAAAACTGGGTCATATTCAACAAAGTGATAAAATTTTGGGCAGTTTAAAGTTGCTCGGACAAATTACTTTTAGGGAGCATCTGTTACTCCCATACTCCCATCCATCCATTTTGTGCCTGATAAAAAAAAGATCTTTTTGAATGCCACTGCTTTGGAGTGGCCTTAAAATTTAATCCTTAAGAAATTACAAAATCATAATCTAATACCATTTTTGAAATTTCATTAAATAGGTTTTTGGTATCAATCTTTATATAAAAATTATTAATTTAAAAATAATATATGTTTTCAAAATTTTCGTTAGAGGCAACTTTGCCTCTTATTAAATTTAGATGTATTACTAAATTTTGTCAATTTTAAAAAGAACAATATACTGTATTTAAGTATTTAAATCCAGAGGCTTATTTAAGTGTTGGCTAGGCACTGGGTTGGAAATACTTAAAACGAATGCAAGAAGTAATAAATAAAACACTTATTTATTAACTTTGTAGTGCTTTAATGCTAAAATACGGTATAGGGTTTATAATAATTATTACACAAAAATAATAAGACCTAAATAATAAGGAAATCATATTTGTCCTCTGGTTTTTAAAGTATAATATGAAAAATCCCGTGTTATTATTTCCGGATTATTAATGCAAAAAATAAAGGCGACTCATAAAAAAGAACATTGTTTTCGGAAACATTGTTCCCCAAGACCTAAAACTACCTAGCTTATTTAATGTAGTTACACCTAAAACTACCTAGTTTATTTAGGGTAATTACAAATTACACCCGGTACACCAATCTGATAAATTTTCTAACCCCGGCTTAAATGCTCTCGCTTCAGATAATACTAAATCTTATTCCTATAAAATCATAATGAGCAAGCTCTAGCTTGTCGCATTCCTCAACATATTAATTTAACCCGCAAAGCAATTCCAAGGAAATGTAATTTATATAAACTAACTTTTTAGTTTACCTCTAAAAGCAAATTTCTAATAAGATGACGCCCCAACTTTATAGGAAATTGATCGTCTATATTTATTTAACGCCGCAATTTCATATCGTTCAAACATCGGCTTTTTATATTTTCAAGAAATAAAAACTATCGATCTAAAAATATGTTGTTTTCATCTCTGTTTGTCTTAACAGCTTCATATATCCCTATCACTCGGGAGAGTACGACAGGTCGTCGTCGAGAGTTAACTTTCAATTCAAAAGCAAGTCCCGCCGCTGTAGGTCTAGTGCTTTACTCTTCATATGAGATCTATTTGTTTGCCATGATACCGCTTTAATAAAGTGTGACGATTTGAAGTTTTAATTTCGCACTCATTACATACTCATTTGTACCTAGAGCAGTCAAACCCTTTGCAATGTAACCTGAGGTTTTTTGCTTATTGTCATGATACAAGTCATTTTTTTACTTACCTAGCATTTGTAATTTCGAAAGAAAATTAAATTCAACGTATCTGAATTGTACACAGAGGGCATTTCATTTATTGTGTATCATTAAAAGGTCCAAGTAGGGTAAAACAAAAGTGTTGTGATTTCAAGTTCTCAGGAGAATATTTAAACTAGCTAACAGGATTATGTAAGATTTTTCCAGTAAATAGTGTGATTTTGTGAGTGAACCGATTTTGATATTAAATTATTAGATATTGGAGGCAAAAATAGTTGCTCACTGTTTACTATAGCAATTTTTTTGGTATAGTAAGTAGATTATTTGTATGAAAATGAATGATTGTATTAATTCAAAACTTTTCGTTGTCTATGTAAAGTGTCATATGTTTTGATGGATTTTTTTTAAATTTTAATTAATTTAAATGGTCTTTCGAAATAAGTAGTAAATAAATTAAAAAAGAATTTGTTTTCTCTCCTTATGGGTCGTAATGGCGATAACGGCGTGAAACTAATAAATAACGAAAAAAGTAAATTCATGACGTACGAAACAATATTCAAGAGCATAACTTGAAAGTAACTGTATCCAACGGCTAGCCAAGACATGCAATCCAGTAATGATTATTTGGTGATGCACTTAACGTTTCAATTAGGGTAGTAACTTTTCAAGACACCGAAAACGGACAGTCAGTGGTGCATCCAGGATTTAAATTTGGGTGAGACTGTAACTAGCTCACCCTAGATTTGAGACTGGGGAAGGAGGTGAAATTATAATGAGCAAAAAAATTTTCAAGCATTTTATTTTGTGAGCAATTGGCAGTTTTCCTTAAAACTTAAAGTTGTTCGGCACCAATTACTTTAAGGTAGCATCTGTTTCTCTCGTTCATTTTGTGCCTCATATAGAAAAAATTATTTTTTAAGAGACGCAGTATACAAGAATACTCAAAAACAGGAAATGTTATGTATATTTTGAAAGAATTAAAAGACCTGGGGCCACTGCTTTGTAGTAGCTTTAAAATTTAATTCTTAAGAAATTACAAAATCACAATCTGATACCATCTTTCAAATTTCATTAAAGAGGTTATTCGTATCCATCCTTATACAAAAAAAATAATTTAAAAACAATATAAATGTTGTCAAATTTCTCGTAAAATGGAACGTTTTTTTTATTAAATTTAGGTGTATTACTAAATATTGTCAATTTGTTAAAAATAATCAAATCCTGTATTTAAGTATCTAAATCCGGATTCTTCTTTAAGTGTTGGCTGGGGACTGGACTGAAAATATTGGATACAAGAAATAATAAAGCGTAAAGTGATTTTGGTCTTAATCGCGATTCATTGAAACCAAAATTACGCCAACGAAAAGTAAAAAAGAAATCACCGACAGAGAGATCTGCAGAGGGCAGATAAGGGACTATGGTCTGAAAACAGAACTACCGATGAAATCGCTGTTGCTTTAAGGCGGTCGGACAATACAACTTTTATTTGAGCTTTCACTGTTTTTTTTATGAGAAAATCTGATAATTTTATCAATTTCGTTTAAAATGTCGATTAACTTTTTTATTTTTTACTCGTTCATAAAGTGTTACATGACTCTTACTAGAAAAGAATGTTACGTACGTTGTAATTTTGGAAAATTGTTTGCAGATTTTATGACACAAATTTGCTTATAGTTACATATAATATGTCGCATGTATATAAAGAACCCTATATAAGGTATTTCTGTACGAAAATTTTAAATATTTTTTCAATGAAATTCATATAATTCCAACATTATTAACATTACAATAAATATTAGTTAACAGTAAACAAATAATTAGGATATTAGTTCGGCAACTTTTCAGCACTTACCCATAGTTGCTAAAAAATCTGACGAAACAATGCCCAAAGAAATTCATAAAACTGTCATAGGATCTTGATGTGAGCTGAGCAAGAGCCGAAGCTATATTGCTCATTATATAATCAGGATATACCTGGTGAGTATTGAAAACTGTAAACTTGCATTCTGCCATAACGAGAGCCTTTTGCCAGATTTCTTCTCCATACTCTTGCTGAAATAAATAGGATGAAAAATTGTTGAAAAACGCTTTAAAAATAAATATCTAAATGGTGCTGTGTTAAAACCAACAATCTTATACAACTTACGGCCAAGGAGTAATGGGAACCAAAATATAATTATATAACAAACTGAGAAAGTTATATGACATAAACTTTAAAAACACATCAAGGTGTATTTTGTTATTTCTGGCATATATCAACAATAAAGAAAAAATTAATAAATTATGTAAAACTGGAAAAAACTGTTTCCTAAATTACTTTGCATTTAAAATATTTCACATAATGAATTGAGAACAAGTATGTTTAGAGCTATTGATGATTGATTTCTTTTAGTACGCTAAAGCTATACTTCTTCAAAAATTCGAATTCAAGAAATATAGGAAAAATGTCAATGGACAAATATTATTCTTAATATACAAAAAAATCGACATATATAAGCATTTTCGGCATTCCTATATGCAATCCATTATTGGTGTTATATTATCGTTAAGAAAACTGTTGGTAACAGTTTTCTTAACGATAATATAAGTTAACACCAATACATTTTAAGTAGGTATTAAATTTGTTGGTTGGGGTTGGTTCACAAAAAAAACAGGTGTTGCTTGTAAATTGAATCCAAATTTTTACTGGAATAATTATTAATTACACATCTGTTTACTTATTTTGACAAGTCCTTTCTCGACTTATTATAGAATACAATTTTCGTTTTACTAGAGATGGTTATTTATTACACAAAGTAATTTGACAGAAACATTCTAGGCGTATGATGAAGTATCCCAGCGACATGTGAAATATAAGTATGCAATATTTTCGGTATGGATACTACCAAAGCGTAGAAGGATTGCCCCCTTTTTTTTGTTAAATGCCAACTTGGATCTCAGAATTTAATAGATTCCGAGTTTATTTCGAAATTTATTAAATATACTTTCACGATAGTTACATCTAACCCAGAGCTGAAACGAAATTCTGCTAGGCCGGGAGCAAATAATTTTGCGGAGCTGTGCTTTAGAAATTATAATAAATAACAACCATCAATCATCAACATGCACGGCTGTAGTAATATAACATCTTGTTGATATTGTTGGACTTGCGACAATACAACTCCAACGTCCACATTGCTTGCATCTGTGTTCAAAATAAATATCCCTTATTGTTAACGGAAAGCCAGAATTGGACTTAAACATAAAGCAGATTTCAGTCTTCTAAATGCAGTACCACTTTCTGAAACCCGGTAATAGGCAGCTTTTTCTTCAGTTAATTTATGTAGTGGAGCTGCATTTTTGTGAAATTATCTACAAAGCGTCAGTAACATGAGTGTAATCCTAAGAAACTTCAAAATTTATGTTAGTCTATAGATGTTGACCCGGTCAGGTGAATTTCACATTTTTTTTAAAACAGGCAACATTTCTTTCGCTTCAATTTTATATTTGATTTTTTGAAAAGGATAAAAATGTCTTGGGTGTAGATACACCATTTATGTTTTTTCAAGTAAGACCCCATAAAACGTTGTCTTTCAAAAGTGGCGAGAGCATTGCACAGACCAAAAGGTATTACTTTGAATTGGTAAAAAACCGGTACTTAGGCTAAAAGCAGTTTTCTCTTTATCTTGCTCATGAATAACTACTTGCCAGTATCTACACTTTAAATGCAAGGTGGAAAGCCATTTGGAAATTGACAAAGTATCGTCAATTTTCGGTAATGAGTAGCTGTTCTTTTTAGTGCTATCATTAAGACTACGGTAGTCCATACAAAATTTTGTCTTTCTTCCTTAAAAGAACTATCGATGCTAACCATGGACTACTTGACTCTTCGATAACTATACCTTGAAGTTTTTTTATCTGTCTTTTAATATCCTCTTGTTTTGTATTTGGCGAGTTTTGTGGCGGTTGTTTAATCGGATGTGCCTGTTCAGTGTCGATTCTATGTTTTACTAAATTTTATTCTTCCGATTTGACCGTCTCCAGTCTCAAATCTGTCGCTTTCGCTTAACATAAAATACTTGTCTTTGTGAAATTCTTCTTCTGATAAATGACCCCTAAAAAACTATTTGTTTGACTGGTTCGAAGGTCGTGATCACATCTTTATTGATTTTACTAGAACTGGAGAGATATTTATGCAACTCGAACAAAAATCTTACTGTCTCTTCGTAATAGCTTTTCCAATAAAGAATTTTCCAGACTACCATTCCAACGCAGTTAGTTAATTTGTTGCTGCCCGATATTTGTAGAGTTTCACCATCTATGATATTTGTTCTTCGCACATCATTTTCGTTAATCAAACCAATTCTTCGTTTTCAATTTTTATAATGTTCCATTCAGGGTCAAATGATAATCCGCACTCTTTAATTTAGTTTAATTAAGCCCATTCCCAGAACAAATGCCTGTCGTAATTCGGTCACTGTTCTTTTGTGATGTAGTAGAATGGGGCCAAGTAGAAGCTTGACACTGGCTTCTTCATATATAGATGCTGACTCTTCGGTTACTGTGCGCAATAAGGGTTTGGTGGCTTTACTTCCTGAGCGTCAACGAAATTTCTTCTGACCAGAGAAACCGCTGCTCCAGTATCATCATCCTCATTATTTTTCAATTAACTACTCCCTTTACTGTGAGGCTTTCATAGGGTTTCTTGTGCTCTTTTATATATATATATATATATATATATATATATATATATATATATATATATATATATATATATATATATATACCAAAAACTTAATGTAATACAAATCAATTCTCTTATATTGTTGTACTTTTATGAACAGTGGATAGAATATATGTTGCAACTCACTAAATCACTAATTCTAGCCAAATCAACTAGTAATTACAATGCTGTATCCTTCTACATTAAACTGCCGATATTTAACCGTATTTTTTTACCCTTGTTTGCGAATCAGAAACTCCGCTTTTAAACTAAGCGAACATTTTATTTAAGTGGGTACGTAATAAAATTAAACCTATAACGGAATTGATTTCTGTGCTTTTCAGGGCAATAATGGAATGCGAAACCCAATTAATTAATTAAATCACCTTTCGTTCGAGGAACCATAATTTATGTATTCTCATTTGCCTATGTTAATTAATTAACCACGAAATAGGTTAATCTAAGTTATATCAGTAAATTTAATTTATTTGGCACGAATTGTTTTCTTATTTTTACTAGAACGCAAACAATATTGTTATGGAACTAGCAATAGTTATAGATTTATAAAGCTTTATGTTAGTTGATTGTTCCAATCAAAGTATCTTTTTTTAGTTCATCAGTTTTTGCTAAAGGGCGGCCCCGCAAAATTAATTTGCTCACAGCCGTAAAACCTCGCATTGACGTTGATTTTAAATCCATGTGACGACATGATAGTACCAATAGTTCTTCGTGAATGTTCTATTAGGCTTAATTCCTTTCACCTTGTTATATATAAATTATTTTTCTGGGATTCTCTAGATCATTCTCTCTTTTTCTAAAGGCTATATAGGCGCGCCGAAAGGATCAGTGATGAATCAATTTTGTTAGAGATTTCATAGTGTCAACTTCTGCTGACAGGTACAGGTTTTAGGTTGCCATAGTTACGATTGTTTTATATAGCATGTGTCCACCTTTAATAGCTGTAAGTTGTATTCTGCATCATGTCTTCAGAAACAATGTTTTAGGTTACTGGCAATCCAGAATATTTATTGGTGTTAGAATAAGGATACGGTTGAAGCTGAAGAAGTAAGAAATAGTGGCGAATAGTAGCAATAACTATGGAAGAACGCCTAGTTGCCATAATAAACATGGCGAGAGCAATAATACATGGACAAGAAGAAAAGAAAAAGAAGCGATAACTTAAATATTGCTTAAAGATATATCGTAATGGCATGACGAGGAGTCAAGAAGATCTGAAGAATAAATTTAAAAGACGACATAAAGAGAAACCAAGAATAGGTAAAACATAAAATGTCTTATAAAGGGTAATCAAGAAGACAAAATTAAAGACAGTTTTAAAAATGTGAGAAGGGCCCAAGACAACGTAAAACACGAAACGCAAGACATAAAAGCAATCCAAGAAGACATGCAATCTGAACTTAAAAGATAAATGAGAAAGAATGAGAAAAAGAAATACTCGAAGCAAGAAAGGCAAGAATGTGTCATAAGAAGAGACCTAGCGGACGTCAAACAAGAGATACCAGACAATAAAAAGAATCTAGAAAACGTGTTGCGAAACCAAGAAGACGTGAAAGTACAAATTCAAGGCATAAAAAAGGATTGAGAAAACATAAGGCAGATCAAAGATTAAGTGAACCAAGACAACGTGAAACAACACATGTATAGTATGAAAAAGGGTCAAGAAAGCATGAGGAACAAAGAAAAAGTGAAAAAAGAAATGCAACACCTTAAAGAGGATCAGGAAAGTATAAAACGTAAACTTTATAGAGTTTATTATTCAAGACAGAAGAAAATGTTGAATATACAAGTTACTTAATTTTACCTGAACCATCAGAATCTGTCAACAGGATATACAAAAAACCATTGTAAAGTAGACAATTGAGCATTGACTTTGTTATTTTAATTGGAACACCCTGTATAATATTATTCCAGTAAATGAGCTTCTTTTTGCTGATTTTAGAAATAACAGATTTGATAGGTTTATCTTTACACCGCTAAATTTAACAAAAACCCTGCCAAAAGAGCCAATATGTTATACGGAGAGAGAACATACACATAAATGAAAGTCATTAGAAAGAAATACACTCTCTCTTATAGTAGAGTTATTTGTCACAATTTTCAAAAGGATTGTGGCAACGCTAAATTCGTCAAAAAGACCTATGGAAACTATTTTGTAAGCACTAAAATTGGTTAAAATACAAAAAGTAATTAAATTACAAAAAAACTTTAAAGTAAGTTTTTAGAGTATTTCGAAGTATTTTAGTACAATTACTTTTCCTAAAAAAGTGGTTAACTACTTAGTTAAAATTATTTAATAGCTAACTATGCCCAGATTCTGCATATGAATCAATTTTCTACCAAAAAATGTTTCAAAAAGTTAGATAGTTAGTTAGAAGAAATAAATACTGGACAAATCCGGCGATGTTTCTTTACAATACGCTCTTTTAGTTTTTGTCAGTAAAAACGATACTGTGGTAATAACATAAATAAGTACAGGTTTGGCATCGAAAGGGTTTTCCAAATGAAAAAAACCCAGTTAGCACGGCAGTATCTTCCCAATAAGATCCCGTTTAAATTTTATCAGTGCATTTTCAAAGAGTATCTCTAACTATAAGGTATAGAGAACATGACAAGAGAAGGGGGGTCATAAGATACACGGACGAAACACGTATGAAAAGTAGCTGTTTAGGTAGACAAACATCAAAACCTTGTTTTTCCTTTAATATCCTGATAATACTACTCTTATCCCACCTGGGTTCTTAGGTCGTTGTAAGATAAGCTATCATTAAAAAAATAATTTTAATTCATTTATTTCACTAAGAATCTCAATTTCTCAGTTCCTGGCAACGAGATTTTAATAAATCGGAAATTTTCAGAGAATTTACACAATTATCTTTCATTTGATATTGCATACATTGGAGGATTTTTTTGGTACATATTATGGCCCCTGGTAATGATGTCCTGCCTGTCAGGTAAATATTATAAATTTGCACTCGCAACAGGAAACAGGAATCTTGAATATCTTTCAAGAGAAACCTGTCAAAATGCCTATTGACTGAAATAATTTTATACAGAGTATTCCATTTCAAATAACAGAGCCTATACTCATTTTTTTTACTTTCCAATTGTTTTGTTGTTTATTTTGTTGACAGATTCTGATAGTGAACATCCTATACAAAAGCAAACTCAAAAGGTTGACGAACAAAACTAGATGGAAATCCAAGGCATACGATTCCAGGTACTTATGTTGGACGATGAACATTTATAGGAATGTGGGGTTGTCCCCCCAAGGCTTATGAAATACCATGTATTATTCTCCTCGTGTTGAGGTTGATAATTTTCACGGTCGAAGACTAGTCGTAGAAGAGAGAAGCGAACCGACTGATATTGACTACTTGGGTAACCTGACTCACAATCAGCATTTGCCCAGATTACTACAAAAAAAGACGCAATCCTGAAGCAGTCTAGCTTGTTGGAATCCTAGGTATTTGTAGGTCTCTCCTTTGTTCATCAAGGCTTTACATTTTTCCATTTCAAATTCTACTCGTATATGAATGTCTTTCGAGAAGGTGTATGTCATGTCAATGTGCGTTTTTAGTTGGGTATGGTTTCCACCATAGAGCTCAATATCATCCATATACAGAAGGTATGGATACTTTCTGTATATGGTTCGGGAATTGACTATATTGGCTTTGATGTTGAAGCCATGTCCTGTATTGTTGAGCAACGTGGATAGGCGGTTCATCGGTAACCAGAACCAAACTGGACTTAACGAGTCTCCTTGGTAAACTCCCCTATTGATATGTATCTCATCGGTGGTAAGAATAATGAGTGTCAATATGGTGATAGGTACGGTTTGCAATGCATTATTATTTTTTTATTTTTTTCTCAGGTTTTTTACAACCGTTTTTCAGGAACAATCGGCGTTTGGCAAGCAAGATTGCTGCCGTTATCTACGACTCCAGGAACGATCTGACAATGTGTATCGCATCCAGGACTACTAACTTCTGTCTGTCTGTTGTGCGATATTTGCCTCATGATATTCTAATTTCTTTGAGAGAAGTATGAGTTTTAGGTATTAGTTCCATAGATGATAAAATAACTGGGACGGTCCTGACTTCTAGGAGGCCCCACATTTGTTTAACTTTTTTTTCTAGTTCTGTGTATTTGTTCATTTTCTTTGCAAATTTGGTTTCTATGTTGTGATTATTCGGTATTGCAATGTCTATTAGCAGAGCGGTTTTATTCTTCTTATTTAAAACAACTATATCAGGTCTGAGGTAGAATTTGCAGTACCTTAAGTATCTCAAGATAAACTATGGTGGCTACTTTATTGTGTCTTTCAAGATACTTGGTTCCAGCGAGAGATTGGCAGCCCGAAAGGATGTGCTCGATAGATTCCTGGCCACTGTCGCATTTCCTGCACCTATCAGTTGCAATGTTTCATAATATATTTTTGGTAGTTTCTGGTGTTCACCACTTGGTCCTGAATACCAATCATAAACCCTTCCGTCTCCGGGTATAGTGATCCATGTTTGAGCGACTGTAGAGAAGGGTCTACCGCTTCCCTCTACAGGTCATAGAGGAATCTTCCATGTAGCGCCTTGGAGCCCCATGCTACCAGCTTATCATCCGTTGTTTCGGCAGGAAAGTCTTCGTGTTCTTGTGCACCCAGATTGAGAGGGGTATATCTCTAATCGGCTTGATATATCGCTAGGCGTAGTTCGGTGTTTCTTGTATCGGGGGAAATGGAACTGTGAAATATTAGCCGACTACTGCTGGACTATTACGAGATATGCCCCAGAGGCTGCTTTCAAAAGACAGGCTAAGAAGCGCAAAATGAGAGTCCGAACTTTAAATGTAATGATAAAAATATGCTATTTAATTGCTTTTGTTGAAACAACAATATATTGTTATCTGTATTTTGTATGTTCATTGTATATGCCTATAAATTAAATCTTTGTAACAAATAATTGAGATTTTGTTTGCGAGGCAACTAAATTTTTTAATGGGTATTTTTTAGTTACTTGGGTGTAGTTGAATCCAAAAAAATAGATTTTGTTTAAGAAATAAAAACAAGTTGAAATTTGTTCCCCAGTGTTATTAGATAGAGGTTTAAATATAAAAATAACACAAATTTGTCTTCTACAGAAACTGTCACTAGGAAAAAACATTATACGTTTTACATGGCTGAAAAGCAGATTTAATGCCTTGGCTGGTTTCCTATAAAACGCTAGCCGTGGCATTAAATCTTACGCTTTTCTGTCTTGTGATCAAATAACTATTTATTCCCATACAAAATACTGTTAAAGAAACAATTGTAACCGTTATGTTACAAGATGAAAGTAGCCAGCCCAATGCCAATACCAGTACATTATTGTTTTCCTCACTAGCACAGATAAGTGTTTGCAAAACTGTCAAAGGCTTACCTAATGCAATCATTCCAAACATGAATAACATTATATCTTTCGAATAGAATTAGATTTAATTCAAACGTTCAAAACAATTAGTTTCTATTTCAATTGAACAATTTATTAGCGCTTTCCTGTCATCGGATTTGCATCTGCAATAATCACCTCTTATGGAAACATCTACCTGTTTCATAAATGATAGTAATAATTGCTATTTGTCACATTATTATTACTACAAGGAAATATTTTCGGAGGCCTCGGGTCGTTGTTGCAAGAGATTACATCTGTTATCCCTCTTCCACATTTTTCTCTGGGTAGGGTGACTCTTTCTACCGATGACCTCTTGAACTTTAATTTCGGTTCTAATCTTCCTATTTATGGCCTCAATATCTGTATGACTCTATTTCACGATGCCAAATGAGTATTAAAGAACTAGCAGGGCATAGCTATTGATTGCCTTCACTAGGTTGTTAGAGTTTAGACTACTTTTCAAGATACTTCGAAGACGTTTCTGAAATTCACAGGTGAGTTCATCTCTGATTTTTCCGTGTTCGACTCTATTAGTCTGTAGAATTCCAAAGTACCATATGGGTCTTTTGCCACTGATGCAATCACAGTTGTTTGATCTAATTGAACCGCTGCTGCCTGCCGAAGCATTCCTTTCTCAATGATGACTGTCTGACATTTTTTGACTCCGAACGTCATTAATTATTAGTATTATTATTAATATGACTTGTTGTCTCACAGTATTCCTGTGGTTGTATTTTATACCAAGTCAGTACAAAAAATAAAAATTAAAAAAAAATGGAAAAAAAGCAACTATTGTGTATTAAGAAATGATCTAACGATGTTACATGTTTTCAAAATGACCGATTTTTGGATGTTCCTGTGAATGTCTGTATTAATTCCTAATTGAGCCAAATGCGGTGTAAACGTTGTTGGGGTGAGACCTGTTACTGATATGACGAGAGGAACAATGATGACTCTTTCATGTTTTCACAGCCTTTTTACTTCCATTGCCAAGTCGGTGTATTTGGCAATCTTCTCACTGTATTTCGCTTGGACGTTATCGTCGTTGGGAACAGCCATTTCAATTAAATAAGTGATTTTCTCTTTTTTTGGATTGAAAGGTGATATCGGGTCTGTTTGCGGGGATTGTTTTACCTGTGTGGATGTCAATGTCCCAGTAGAGCTTGTAGTCTTCGTTTTCAAGTATGGATGTTGGTGTATAATGGTAGTAAGGGTCTGTGTTCTCCGTTAGTTTGTATGTTGTGGCTAATGCTTGATGAACGACCTTCGCTGCTGAGTTGTGTCTCGCGGTGTATTCAGTTCCGGCCATTATTCTACATCCACTCATTATGTGATCGATTGTTTCTCTCTGCTGGTGACATCTCCTACATCTCTCGTCTTCAATGGTTGTGTCCTTGATGATGTGCTTTCGGTAGTTTCTGGTTGCTATGACTTTGTCCTGGATGGCAACCAGGAAGCCTTCTGTTTCGGGGAACAGCTGCCCTTCTTGTAACCACGTATATGAAAGCTTTTTATGTATGTAGTCTTGCTTTATATGGTATCTGTGTCTTCCGTGAAGTGTTTTTTCAGACCAGGCGTTCAGCTTTTCTAGTCGTAATTGGATGTGACTGTGTGCGTCTGCTGCGTGGCTCGTTTCAGACAGGTCGAGCGGGGTATAATTCTTGTCTGCCTTCACTATTGCCTTGTGGAGGTTAGTTTGTCTGTTGTGGAAGAATTTTATGAGTTCGTAAATTTGTTTTTTATTTAGCCATTGTATATCTATAATTCCCCACCTGCCTTCTTTTCTCTCGATGGTGAGCCTTTCCTTGCATGCGTTGGGATGTAACTTCATGTGTTTAGTGAATTCAGAGCGTATGAGAATGTGAATGTTTTCTATGTCTGTGTGTGACCATTTAATGATACCAAACGAATACGTAAGAACAGGTATTGCGAAGGTGTTAATAGCTTTTGTTAAATTTGTAGAATTCAGTTTTGTTTTTAGTAGCTTTGTGAGTCTGGTTTTAAATTCCGTCTTGAGCTCTGATTTGATATGAGTGTGGTTAATTTTGGTGCTTTGATGGAAGCCTAGGTATCTGTATGTTTCTTCTTTGAGCATGTTATATATAGTTTCATTGTTGATTGTTTCCCTCGTAGAGTGGTCTTTCCACTGTCTCTTGTTGATATGAAGTAGCTTGCATTTACTTATACCAAATTCCATGTTGATGTCCAGGGTAGACGTTTCTGTGATTTTAAGGAGTTCCTTTAGCTGTGCCTTTGTGCTTGCATATAATTTTATGTCATCCATGTACAAGAGATAGTTTATTTTGTGTAGGTTATTTTTTTGGTGTTTAATTTGGAATCCGAAGTTTGTGTTATTCAGTGTGTTTGAGAGTGGATTGAGACAGAGGCAGAACCACAAAGCGCTGAGTGATTCTCCCTGAAATATACCTCGTCTGATGTAGATCTTTTCTGTTTCTATGTGTTCTCAGATGTGTTTCTGAGTTTCCGAGAGAGCATATATTTCTAGGCTCGTTCCGTATGTAGTGGTTTTGCTCATGAACTTATAATAGTTGTCGAAGTCCTTCATGTCGTCGTCGTGAAATAACGAAAATAACTGAAGTTCCTACCAGTTTTGTCGTAGGTATTTCAATGCGTCTTCTCGAAGTTTGGCATGATTATTTTGATGGCCAAATATGTGCAAGCTGACTGATCGGAACAGACAACTTCCGTCTCTAACAATCTCGGCTCTGATGAAATTCTCGGGAATAGGTTCGGCTGTAGCAGTTTTTTCGGCAAAGGCCCACACGTTCAGCCTTTTGCCGCCATCGTCCCGAATGCTGTCACCTTCAGCAGTGGCTCCAAAGGTGCCCTGGCGATCCCCAGGCAGCGGCTCTTTTCCGAGGCTCGATACTTTCTCCATTTTCATGGGCGTGCCACCAGTTGACCCTGGTGGTCCAGGTAACTCGGGTCCGTGGAGGCGTCACTCCCCAAGCAACTTAACCGAGGTTAGTTGCTCCGTGCGGTTGTATCATTATTATAGTTAGTATTATTATTAGTATTATTATTATTATTACTATTATTATTAATTGTAAACCCTTGATAATTACTGATTATTAGAACCCTACATAAGAATAAAATTATTGAAAACATTTCAAAGTTTAATATACGGGCAACGCATCATTAGAGGTGTTCTATTTAAAGTAAGAATATTCATATAAGCCTACGAAAAATGCAACACACTGTATACATAAAAGATAAAAATACATTTAAAACATGAAAAGAAACAGGGAAATTCTGCCTTTACGTCTGCGTACGTCGTAGCATATATTATGACATCTTCAAAATTATATTGAAGTAACTTGGCTTACCTACTAAAATTTTTAACAATTTGATGTCGGTATTATCATTTAAAATATGGACGTCTCAACTGTGTTAATTATATGGCTTGAAACGTGAAGTTTGTTTAAATGACCGTAATTAATGTATTAATGGTTATTGATTCCTATCTAAGGACGATATTATTGTTAAAAGGAAACATTAATTTTTTTAGCTATAAGAGAATTCTAATCGAATAACTTTATTTTGAAATTTAAGTTTAACAACCAATCAAACTAGCAAACACGAAGGTAAAAAGTCGGCCTTCAATTCAACGTTTAAACTGAAACTGAAAAGTAGATACTTGCTCCTCAAGATAAGTATAACATCTGCGAAAACTTTTCCCCAGTGTCAAGCGGAAAGTTATGATAAATTGCCTAAGGAGTTGACGGAACTTGGAAACATTTATAGTATAAATAAAATTGTTTTAAGAATACTTAAAATGTTTCACGTATTAATAATTCGTATCGCATTTTATACTTAATAAAGTGGTTACGCTTAAATGACTTATGAAAGTGTCTACCAACAAAATTCATTCCCCGTCTAGAAAACCAATACTTTATTCAAAAATTTTATCTTAAAAGGACATAATTAAGCCCCTTAAAAATGCATAAATTGAACTTGCCTGCTAGCCCAGTATCTCTAATACTTTTCAAGATAAACCAAGAGAAAGGACCAGCTACTAATTACATCGAAAACCGTTGCGGTCAAACTTGCTTTTTATATGTGACGGAAGAAGGTCCTCTTTCGCAATTTTTGTGACTTAAGTCTTCAGTTTCCTTTCAGTAGAACGCTGCTTTTGGTGTTTGAAAATCTCGGTATGAAATATATATACTAGGTGTTTTTTAGTGCGAGAAAGTCCAATATTTTGTTATCTTGTTATGGGAAATAAAATAAACTTTTTCATACGAAAGTTGTAAGACTTGTCGAGGTGTATACAGGGTGTTCTATAAAAGCGTGACAACAAAAAGTGTATTTTTTAAAATAGGAACCGATATCTTTAAGAGCAGAACTGAAATCAGCGTAAAATACTGCGTATAGTACACTATATTAATTTGATCACCGTTGCGGTCTTGCCAAGCTATTCAAATTTCTTTATGAAATTGAGAAAAAACATAGGTAGTCAAAATTTCGTTGAAAAAATACCTGTTTAAACTTGGTAATAATATTCTATGGCCCTTTAAACATCATGGATGGTGCAATAATTACGTAAAATTTCAACACTTGTACTTTCTTAAAACTTGTCAGGAACAAATTATGAATAAATAAATCAAAATGTTAAAGATTATTTATTGTACATGTATATGCTAAACACTGACGCTTTTAAAAAGGTGGCCATGACTTAATTAATAATGTCAAATATCAGATGTCATGTCAGAAATAATTTCGTACATTTTGATTTGTTTATCCATAGTTTATTGCTGACAAGTTTTAAGAAAGTACAAGTTTTAAGAAAGTACAAGTGTCAAAAAGTTGCAATGAATTTCTCAAAGAAGGAATTAGTTGACATGTTGTTTATAATAGGTACGAGTAACAGAAACTGTTTACTTGCACAGCGACTATATCACGAAGCTTATCCCGGAAGACAACAGCCAAAGAAGCAAGCATTCGAGAAATTGTTAGATTGTTATGTTAGGATAGCGAGAGTCGATTATGAAAAAAATGAAAGGTCGAAAACGGTAAATAATAAGAAAAACCAATTAACGGTGTTGCTTAAAGTTACGGAAAATCACTATATTTCTCAAAGACAAATTTCACATGAAACTGAAATCGATCGGTCAATCGAAATCAGATCAAAGAAAATTTTAGTTAAGAATAAAATGCATCCCTATCATGTTCAACTTCTACAAGAACTATACCCCGATGATCACGTTAAACGAGTCCAATTCTGTCAATGGGCGCAACAAAAAATTCACCAGTACAGGTATTTCTTCAATAAAATGCTATTTCCCGACGAAGATACGTTTTATAAAAATAGGAGCCAAACTAGATGACCCTTGAATGTGTGGGGTGGAATAGTGGGAAATTATGTCGTTGGTCCTCAATTTTTCCAAACAAAAACTAACAAGTACAGTGAATCTACAGTTTTTACAAAATGAGTTACCGCGCTTGTTAAACAATTTACGCGCTAACATTAAAAATAGCATTCATGACCACTTAAACCGTGAATTTCCTAACAAATGAATTGGAAGAGTGAGTTCACATGGATGGCCATCTCGCTCTTCAGATATAACAGAAATGGACTTCTTTTTATGGGGATATGTGAAAGAAGAAGTATACAAAATGGCCCCAAGGACGAAAGAAGATATGAAGAACCGTATTACCGAAGTTTTTGGAAACATCAACAAATTTGAAGAGCATGATATGCCCTACAAGATAACCTATTAATATACAGGGCATTTCATTAAAAAAAATGGAGTTTTATAACAAAACAAGTTACTATGTTGGGACCGTCGTAAAAACCACCCCGTATAAGTTATGGCAAATGTCTATTACGCAATAATTGCATCATTCATGATATTTAAAGGACCATAGAATATTATTACCAAGTTTAAAGAGGTAATATTTTTAACGAAATTTTGACTTGACTTGACTTTGAAAAATTGTTTTTCTGATTTTTCTAAAGAAATTTGAATAGCTAGCAACGCCGCAACAATGGTCAAATTAAAATAGTGTACTATACGCAGTATTTTACGCTGATATCAGTTCTGCTCTTAAAGACATCGGTTTCTATTTAAAAAAATACACTTTTTGTTGTCACGCTTTTATAGAACACCCTGTATACAAGAAAATTTTATGCATGTACACCTCGATAATGCTTACAACTGTCGTATTTCTATTTCCCATAACAACAGAGTTTTCATCCAATTATTATTTCTTTAAAGACGTTGAATGTTACTGACTATTTTTAAAAATCGCCATTAAAATCTTCGTTTAATCTGTGATAAAAAATATATTCTCCGTATTTTTTAAGTAAATAATAATAGGTCAAAATGGTGTTGTAGAAAAGGATATGTATATGTTATTGCCCTACAAACTTTTAAAATGCTATTATTTCGAAAACGGTGTTTTTGGAAAAAATGCAAATAATTTTTTATTGCAAGTTGAACGAAAATTCTAAATGCAGTAATATATTTGAAAATACCGATATACCCGCTACTATTGATGAAAATATGGCCTATTATGCTTAATGACCACCTAACAAAATTTAATTCTAATATTTTAGACTGTTTAGAGTTTAGACGAAACAAAAAAATATATATTTAAAAAAATATTTTTAACGCTCTGTATCTCAAAAACCAATGACCTGCGTACCTTTGTAATTATTTTTTTTTCGTATCTTCTTCAGCAAATGACCACATTAATTTATTAACACAATGAATTAAACCCTGTTTTTATTTTGGCTAATTAACAGCGAATATTTTAAATTCAGCGACTAATAAATACAAAATTCCTAATTACAAAATAGTAATTACATTACTCTGTAGTTAATAATACATTTTTGCTTCACTAATTAAATGGGAGGAAAGCTAATAATAAATCTACAATAATTTGTGATACGAGGCCAAAAATAAGCGCTACATACGGGTGATCATTTAACTTAAGACAGTGATTTATCTTAAAAAATGTTTCAAATAATCTGTTTTTGACCTTGACCTTTATTTTAAGGTCATTTGAGGTCAATTTTGTTTTTTTTTTAATTCTATGGGAAATTAAAATTAAATTATATATATATATATATATATATATATATATATATATATATATATACATATATATTAAATTAGAATATTGACGTTTCAAATTGATATTGTTAACACTTAATTAGTTGTAAAATGTAAATGGTTTGAATCGGGGCAAAACGGATTGCACTTTCCTGTCTTATTTTTTAATTATCTGTCGTATGGGACCAACTCCGGTTTAACCTGAAGTTAAAAATTTCAATCTCCGATTAAACCAGAAGTTGACCTTAAAAAATTAAAAACTAAGACAGGAATGTGCAAACCGTTTTGCTCTTATTCAAACCGTTTAGATTTTACAGCTGGTTAAGGTTTTCAAAATATCAAATTTGAAACGTCAATATTTTGAAAACAAGTGAATTTAGGTATACAATATTAAACATAAACTATTCTTAGAATTTATCGTAGAATCCAAAAATAAAATAATATACAAAGTATCCCATTAAAAAAAACAAAGTTGACCTCAAATGACCTTAAAATAAAGGTCAAGGTTTTTTTCTCCTCGACACCAAACATCTTTTATTGGAAATATTTTTTTCTAAATGACATCGTTTTTAAGATAAATCACTGTCTCAAGTTAAATGACTTGTGAAACTAGTGCCCTTGTATAATTAAATAAATACTAGTACTTTATAACATAATTTCACAAAAACTTACTTGTACAAAATATTGCACGCTTTCCAAAAGCATTCCATACATTTTCGGTTATTACCTATAGCAGCATTTAGACTTAAGGCAAGCACAGTCCTAAAATAATTAAAAAAGTATAAAATAAACTTTCAAAAGTTAAAAATTAAATTATTATTTTAAAACCAGAGTTGAAAATTTACTCACCCGAAACTCCTGCAATTTAAGTCGAAATTTCAATGAAAACTATGTTAAAGTGCCTCAGTGTGGACTTCGGTAAAAAAATCTAAGAAAAAATATTAGGTATTTATTTTTCTTCTTAATATAATTGTATTAAAGCAACACAAAAGAAGACTGACTCGTCTAGGGAGTTTTATGAAACTTTAATACGGTAAGTATACCTTTCTTATGAAACAATCTTAGAATTTTGCAGGGGTGTAAATGTTTATCCCTGTAATGAATATTGTGGATCTGAGGGAAAAAAGGCAATGTGATTTTATTTTATGTGTGTAATAAGTATTACTGAAGCACGAAATATTACTTTATTCAAAGGTATTTTATTGTAGTTATAAATAAAAAATTTGCATAATATATATATTTTTTTATTTGAAAAAATACTTGTTTTTGTTTTAAAAACTATTTCTTTTTTCAGCCATGTATTTTTATGTTTGCATTTTGAACCGCCATATTTCTGAAAGCTAAATTGCAGAAAAAGCCAATATTTAAAAATCTATACCACCCGGTTTTTTTAAGGTAACCAATAGTTTGCGGAAATGAAAGATATATATTTGTTATTCAGAATTTTATTTTCGGTTTAGTCAAAAAAGGACACCAGGGTTTTAAAGTAAATCTCTGAATTTTTACAGATAAGTGAAAAGATCTTTGTGTTCCTAATTGTAAGATTTCAAGCATTTTGATATTTATCTGTTATAGTTTCAGAGATATTCGTATCTGAGATGCGTTTCATACTGATAAATTGGTGCATGTTTTAAGTTAGATATCAAAGCAGCTTAGTTAAATCAAAGATCGACTATATTCCGAATAGACAGTCCATCAGGCACCTGTCGCAATTTAGTCGTAATATGTAGACCGCATGCAGCAATATTTGGCGAGGTGTTGCCAGTAGCGGGAATTAGATCGTATTTTTCATTTATAGCATTGCCTATTCGGAGTATAATCGATCTTGATTCAAATGCACAAATGAAAACAAAAATATGTACTTGCAGGCTATCTGAGTGAAATTAAAGTACTTATTTCTAGCTTCGTCATAGGTAACTAAGAAAGAAGTTCACTCGTAAGCTAATATGATATGTGAGGAAATTAATAATTTTGAAACTGGGGTAAAAAGATTTTTTATTTCTGTCGAAAAAGTAATAGAGTATACCTATAAACACTAAGTGATTCTTATTCCAGGGAAAAAATTACAAAAGACTACATTAAAGTAGTTTAGGTAATCGAAAATGGCCAAAAAAAAGTATAATAAATTTGTGGCGTACATATATACTCTCAGAAACAAATATATATAGATATATATATATATATATATATATATATATATATATATATATATATATATATATATATATACATGCCGATTTTTAATTCATCAGTATTTATTTTTTTAACCTTACAGGATATTTTAGTCTTACAGTAAAAAAGAAACATTTATAAAAAAATTAAGATATATTTACAGAACCCGTTCAATTTATGCATTGATTATTTGAAAATATATTTAGAAATATTTTCATAGCATTATTTCAAATCTATTTAAAAAATTGTTGATTCCTAAAAAAACCCTAGAAGTATACATCTATAGTATCAATGTTACGAACCAAATATAAAACCAAGGGAATTTGAAATTAAAGTATTTAAATTCGCGCGTAAAAGCTTCACTAGGATCCGTCGCGACGCCTTTTTAACAGCTCGCATAAAATTTCTATCGTCACTACACCGCGGTTGTTACAAGAATAAACGCGACCCCACGCGACGACGGACGATCTGACTTTGACCTTCAACAAGTGGTAGGAAGCGCGCGTTCTGCAAATCGAACATCACGAGTAAAGGAAAATCAGTTCCTGAATGTTTAAAATAAAAGGCATTAGAAAACAATATTTTAAAAAAACAACAAAAGACCATTTTCTCATTTGAATAGTTTTGGAAAAAAAACAGTATGAATAATGTTTTTGCTGTTTATTAAAAAATAAACTTCTGTATTCAGAAAGGGATCAAATGGATATTGTTACGCATCTCATTTTCTACATTTTTCAACCAATTAAGGTTTCGGTCTGAAATTTTTACAGTTTTAGCCAAATCATGGATCCATAACATATCAAAGCACGATTGCCGTAGCAGTGGTGTATCTAAAGTTGTGTGCACCCCGGTGCAAAATATGTTCATGGACCCCTCTATGCTGTATATAACCAACTTCCAGAATATAGCAAACTAGTTAGGAAAACAAATACTTAAAATTTTCGGGAACTAAACACATAAACTATTACAATTTTGTTAGTTCTTCGGTTGTATTTAACAGAAACATTCTATGAACGGTATAGAAAGCATACCAGAAAACCTTTTTTTTTAGTTGATTGCAAATAATATCAATAATATCTAGAATATAATAATAAATATTAGCCTTAAAATAATTATCTCTACTTTTATACTGAAAGTCTAAGCAAAACTGAACTTGCCTCCGAACTTCAAATTCTGACTTTATACCTATTCCATTTCTTAGCGAGATCAATTACGCCGCATTTTAAACTATTTTAGCCCTCTTCTTCTCTTAAATCAGAAGAACACATAATTTAATCCAGCTATACTAAACTATTCTTAGGAGTGATTCGCTCCGACAGCGGCCATGGAACTCCTTTTGAAACTTCCACCACTCCACCTATTTGTGAAAGGGGAAGCAATGAAAACAACAAACAGATTCTACCATGTCACCAACAGCATGGTGGATAGCACGAGTCACATGGAATCATCCAACATGCTGAAAGTTGTGAAAAACAATTACATGTTGAGAATGCCATCGGACCTGCTACCAAAAACTGTTAGTGCACAACAACCCTACTCCGTGATCTATCCAGGGAGAGAGGAGAGCTGTGCCTATTCACAGACGGCTCCAACGGTGTAGGAGCTGGAATCCATAGGGTAAGCCCGAAGGTTGCTCTGTACATATTTAATGAACTGAACTGAAAGGTCACTTTCATTTTCATATAAAGTGAAAGCTAATAAATTTACAAAAATATAGATAAATAATGGTTTTTGATCAAGCACGTCATTTTGTTGATTTAGAATTTAATAAATCGGTAATAATAGAATCAGTATTTATTATTTTTAATAACTCTCCTTCAATTGATAATAATGGAGAAGAAATAAAATTATTGTTACCCTGAGAGTTTCTTAGGTAGGCTTCGACTAATTTTAAAACAGAAAATGATCTTTCCCCTGACGCGTTACTTACAGGGATTTTCAGAAATACGTGAATGGCTGTGTGAATACTTTTTATTAACTGGCCGAATTTGTGCGATAAGTGATATAATAAAAGAGAGCTGAGGATCGGGTGTTAGCATTACGACAATTCATACAAAGAGCACGCGTGACATCAGTACAATCCACCAAATTGCTAACAATTTTAAACAAGAAGACCGCTCCACTAACCAGCCTACGCGAACTTTATATTTTTTTAAACTTAGTTCATAACCACTATTTAGCATTTTTGCATTAAATCTCGAGTTCATATGGAAAATAAACTTCACCTCCTTTCGGATTTAGAGCTTTTTAATTCCTAAAATAAAACCTAAGTCCTTATAGGCTTTTCCAACTGCCTTTTCTATATGTATGTCAAATAATAGTTTGGAGTTCATTATTACACCAAGATCCTTAATAAAATTTACCTGAATGGTTGCTGGAACACCATCTATATAATATCAATACAAAATATTATTCTTTTAGCATTTACTTATATTTAGGACAAATCTATTTCGTTCACAATATTTAGAGAGGTTGTCAATATCAGATTGAAACTTTATACAGTCTTCCATCGAACTAACCGCTTTTCATGATAATGTATAATATCTCTTAACTGGGTTATATAATCAATTATACTTTTATGTTATTACTACTTGATATAAATCAGTGTTAAAATTTGATAGTTTTGTTACCTTTATCAAACGGAAATAGAATGTGATTCCAGAATATAGTTTTTTGTGAAAACTTTGAGATTTTAATTTATCGTTGAATTTTGTGCATCATTTGACATAATATCCTTTAAACCTTTTTTAAAAGACTGATATCCTAATGATAATGCTTTACACGCGTCAGTCCTAGCCGACCAACGAATGTCTGACAAACTCTTTGGTACTATATGAATATTTTTTTCTAATTCTGTTTTTAGTAAATGAATCCATCTTAACGTAGAAGCAGCGAAAAAAGTATTACAACAATTAAAAAAATTGAAGTGGCTTCTAAATAGCAATCAGCAGCGGCGTTTCCTACTAAGTTTAGAGAATGAGCTTCGCATGGTGGAAAATAACCCAATGGTTTGTTTTGGTCTTATTTTTTTATTGTAAACCGTTATAAATTCCAGTCCTATTGCTAGCATTACCATAAGATTGCCACCTACAATTTACAATATCTAAAATCTTTTAAGATATTAACAGCAACTTCCATATATGCGGCTTTATGTCCTACGTGGAGAATAAATGTACCAAATCTCTCAATAATAGTTCCTTCATAAACATATCGTAAAATAAATGTTAACTGATCAACTTCCAAAATCCATGATTATTGAAATATTTATTGCTCTGAATTTCTCCGGCAATTGTTTGTGGGGTCCCGCAGCTTCCGGGGCCCTAGGGCAATTGCCCTTTTTGCCCTATTGTAAATCCGACTGTGCCTGTGACTCCGGGCATCGCAACGAACTGCTCGGTGATATGTCCGCTACTGCGCCCTAGCTTGAAGTAATTAACTGATCAGGAAATAATTGATAAGTCGAAAGTAAAAAGTTTAGGTTAATTAGGAATGTTGCCTTCTCTAACCTCCAAATCGAAAGATTTGTTTTGTGTCTTAGGGAGTACCTTTAAGATTTCATAAGAAGTTCATTTTTAAATAGACATTTTCATAGTTCTAAGTTTTTTATGCCTCAATATGGTACTTGAAATCCTCACCTTCATTGTTTACAATCACCGTATACCACTGTGAGTGGCTATTAGAAAATCTCAGCAATCAATCAAGGTAACAATAATCGCCTTGACTCCCATATTTAAAATTTACTTATTTCCAATTTCTAGAAATATTTTTCAGTATACATGGTGATTAAAAAACCGGGACATGATTTTTTTTATGAAACATCGTATTTCTTTTTTGAGTTTTGAATTTTCCACGAGATTCTTAACATATTTCATGAGCATGTCCTATAACTATCTTGGAGGTATTCACATTTGAAAATTGACAATTTCGGACTTTGGGACTCTATAGAATCTAAATGGTTCTTACCTTAGGCAATATTGAAATTGGATCTTAATTTGTTTTTATTATCTTTTTTAAGCCATTACCCTTTAGTGTAACCAGAAGTAAAAAGTTTTTTTTAACTATTTGCATCTTCAGGACTTTAATTATAGGTACTTAAACATTTTTAATAATCTATTTGCGACGAAAAATATACTAATGTAAGTTTAAGTATTCGTTGAAAAATGGCGATACATTGTTGCCAAGTTCTGAATTTTAAAAATGTTCTTAATTTTTTTCCTTGCATATTATCTTATATGTAAATGAAGCTAGTTTAATTTTTTATATATCAATAATTACAAGGGATCTACCAATACCACACATATTATCTGAATGAAAGAAAGGAAACATATTTTATTTAAAATTTGTTTAAAATATTAAATTTTTTAATTGAACTCGATAAAATAAAAATCAGTGACCTCTATTATTTCTAAGATAGTTGGCGCTCTTTGTTTTCCTTGCGATCAAAGGCAAATTCTGTGATGTAAATTGAATCCTATATTCTACAACATGAATATTTCACTTTTATTTTACTTTTTAAAAATCTACTTACATCCCCGCTGCTGACCTTGAAGGCAAGAATAACAACTGTCTTTCAAGGTAGTTAACTTTCTTAGAAACAAAAGCCGTTTTGACTACCCTCGGGTCTACCTCTCGCATATACTTATGCTTAGATCTTATACACAGTTTATCACACGATCCAAAATATTTAAAAAATTTTTGCCGGAAACATTTTATTAAATCCTGTGTGCTATATTACTCCAAATATATGTAAAATCCTGAAGATAATCAAAAATCTAATATCTCCGTTCCAATTTATCATACATCGCTGAACTAATCTTTAAAAAATATACCGAATTCTGCTTCAATGTACAGGGTGAGTCGATTGCATTTTTCGGGGAATAACTAGCCTGTTCTATACTGATTCATGCTTCTAGAAGAAGATGGAACAATTATTAAAATAGGTTCAAGTCCAATGAAAGCATTATTACTACACTTTTATACCTTCGCTAGGTAATCAACTTTTTTACGGGACTTAATTGTTAAAACTATATCAAGCCTATGCGTATGAAATACAATACTCCGAATTATTAATCCTGTTAAGCTAAGGGTATACTAGAAATTTCCAAAAGGAGTCTGCTTTCAAAGGAGTTTAAACTCTTAACCGCCAATTTTGCCAAAGAATAAATTGTTACGCAATTGAACTGCTAAGGTTGGAAATATGTTATTATCTTACTGTTGTGATCTGATCTACACTATTTTAAAATTCCAGTGATAAAATTTAATATATATATATATATATATATATATAAATAACATATTAAATCTTGGACATACCAATAAATTTAACAAACAAAATTTTATCACCAATCTTAGCTTTTCGCTATATAGAATATTTATCTAATTTAATTGGTAAAAAAATTGAGTTTGTTTTGTGATAATATTAAGAAGCCTTGCTGCAAGATTATGTTATGTAGAAAAAATAATGGATTTTATTTCGGGGGGGGTCTGAGCTCACATTTTTTTTTGTTGTTGACTTAAAAAAATCTAAAGGGACATCATTACATGTCCGAATTTACATAATTTTTCTGAATATATCAACGCCACTGAAAGCATTAATTTCTATGTGACTAATTTTTTTCTGGAATCTCATATTTCTGAACCGTAAAGTTCTCACCTACAACAGTCTTTTATCAATACTTCAGCACAAACTGAGTTAGTTTCAGTCATTTGGATGAAACAGAGGTAAGGCATGTCAAAATTTGACAAAAAAGTGTTTTCTTAATTGTATAAAAAAGCTCTTTCATTTTTTCGTTTGTCTTTAAAATCTTTATTGCCTGATAAATGAGTTGCCTAATAGTTTTTCACCCCCATCTGCCACCAGGTACACAAGCCATTTTTTTATAACGCGTTCATTGTTCAATTTTGTAAAGCAACGGATTTAAAAGGGCTTGTTGCCTAACAACTAACATATTTGAGCCATTGTTTTTTAACATATCCTATTCGACTACTCGTTATGAAGTCGACGCTTGCTGAAATATTGTTCTTTTTTAAACGTCTTTTATTTTATTTCGCTTTTCGTTTCAACACAGTATCGTGCAGGTGCCACATTTTACACAGGTATGAATCTGAATAATAAATGTTTTTCTCCGATAGACATTTAAAGTGACATTTTGATGTCTTAAACCTGCCACTCACTATTCGTCCATTCATTCATTTGTCTGCACACATTCGATTCGTCAGTTCATATGAATGAACAAATTAGTGATTCAACGAACTGACGAATATTCCTATTCATCAGTTTTCATTTAATTTACTCACGTGGATTTCATGGGTTTCAATGTTTAAAAATACACAAAAAACAAAATATTAGATTGGGACGAATGGTTCGCCGAGGTCAAAGTCTACTTGATTATTCGCCCAAAAGACGGTGTCGGTGCGCAACGAATCGAACCAATGAACCGGACACTCCACACTATGCGGATGAATGAACGAATGGACGAATCAACGAATAGTGAGTAGCGGGCTTTATGATACTGACAAAGGCCAGGTCATAACTAATACGTTGTAGCAAATTACTGGACCCAAATTCTGGAATCTCGATTTTGCTAATAAGGGAAATCCACATACTAATCCTAACACACTTTAAAATGCTTCTATGGAAAAATTCAACCTTTGTACTTATCATAATAATATTAAGTGTCCCGAACACCATAGAATTATAATTGTAATTATAATAATTATTATTAATAATATTATTATTATTGTTATTAGTATTATTAATACTTTATAATGTCATGCCTCTCTTTAATATTTTAAGTTAATTTTTTTTCTTATACGTCTAAAAAAGCGCTATATATTTGTTGCAGCGCGAAATCTCCTCGACCTCTTCCAGGCAAGATGGCTGACGTTAAATAGTAAGAGAAAAATCTATGCTACATTTTCTTAAATAACTAATGTAAATCAAAGTTTTAAATAAACGTATTTTGTTAAAAATCAGTCTTATACAGTCCATTACACGTAACAATATTTTTCCGACCAGATATAGAAACATTTCACAAAATATCTAATATGTATATTTTAAAGTGTCATGAATGTTTCATGAAAGTTTCTTCTTTAAATTCGAAGGATCAATTTTTACTTGAATCTTAAAGTTAGCGAATATAATAAAGGGGTTCAACCTTTTATACTAATGCTTCACTTTGTATTAAAACATGACCAAAATATTAGCAAAACACGAAAGTCCCTCACCCCAAATGATATTATGTGTAAAATCAATACCGGAATGGTTTTTTTTAATTGTCTTTTGGCTGATTCACACTTTAACTCTATTAGTTTTAACATTTATTTCACCCTGTATAATATATTCGCGATGTTAATTATAGGTTACTTTTATAATATTTAATATATTATGATGAGAATAATATAACAACTTTTTTAATTTGATTTTTAAGCTATAACTGCTGCCAAATTGGATGGGCAACAGATCCCGTATATAGCCGCTTCAATGTGCGCCGCCATATAAAGAAAACCGTTAAAATAGGCAACTAATACTTGGAGGTTTATAGTATTGTGTAAGATTTAACTTATTAAAAATGTCGTCAGGTTGTTCTAAAGCATAATCCAAATATTTTCCCAAACTTCCACATTTAAGCATAAGCAATACTTTCTTTGAGTGCAGTACAAATCACGAGAGAGGGCAGTGATTTATGTATTTGGCTCTAAAAGGCCTCTGTTCGATCCAGGACAATGTCAAACTTTGTTTAAAAGAAAAATTTGATGCGTTTCGTATCTGATGGGTAAGCGGTGATGCGCGCCATCAATAATACGCTAAGAAGACTTCAGGGCAAACGTATGCATCTAATCATCTAATACACACCGCCTGATATATATGTGGGAGACGTAGGCCAATATCCAGCGGTCACTGAGAGAATATGCTGATGGCGATGACGATACTTACTTTTTTCTGCCTCTTAGAGTGGCTTGCGAGAGCATTTCTTCTCTTCGTCTTTTATACTTGTTTAACGGTCCTCCAAACCTTGGAAAATGAAAAACTTTCTTGAGAATTACTAAAATGTATTAACTCCGAAACAGTTTGTTAAACTAATGGTTCTTTAATAAATATAATTTAAAAATTACAATATAAAAGCATCTATACATGTAAGACTATTCTATTGCGGTTCTAGTAATAATAAACTGAAATTTCATTTAAAAGTCTAAATATAGATTTTTCACAAGCCAATAGGTTAACATATCTCCTTTCCCTTTAATGTATATATGTCCCCTACTTATCAGCTTAAACTTATTGTCGGGAAGAAGGCTTTTTGAATCTGATGATATTTGTATCTTTCCAGGCTGAAAAAAGAGCAGATTTAAGCAAGTTTCCTCATCACCATGTTTTCCCTTCCCCATGAAATATAAAAATTTAAATTAAAACACCCATGATGTAAACTTACTTCACTGGTTGATTGCATTCTAGAGGCGGTGTTAACTGTATCACCGAAGAAGCAATATCTTGGTACTTTAATTCCAACAACTCCGCCTACAGCATGTCCAGAATGCATTCCTAGAATAAGAATAATTTTCAATCAACTACAGTATTTATCAAGTGACATTGAAAGTCAGCTCAGTACCAATTTTAACTTCAACAGAGTTGCCTGATGGGACTTTAACCTCTTTGGCTACCTTCAGCATACTTAATGCAACCTTAGCCATAATTTCAGCATGTTTCTCAGTTTTCTCTGGAGCGCCACAAGCGGCCATATAGACTTGACCTACTGTTTCTACCTAAAAAGTTCAAACTTCGTTGTCACAATGAAGTGCAATCAAATTTTGGGTAATTTTCATCTTTAGAAAAGTCTGCTAGTAGAACATTAAAGCATTAAAGAATTAAATTACTGTTTTAGTCACCTTATATACATTGTATTTATCCATGAGCTGGTCAAAGGCCGAAAATACCTGATTCATAATAGTTACTACCTCCATAGTCTCCTTTACCGTTTCTGACTGAAGACCAACCAGTTCACAAAAGAGGATGCTTACCGAACTAAAAGACTAATAATAAATACATTACTTAACTCTTAACAAGTATATACCCACTACCCAGCAGATTGTTAATTAAATAGAATAAATATGATGATAAATAAGATCTAATGACAAATATACATAGTGTTTTATGTAACCAAATTTCATTACTTCACAGGTGTCCAAAGCAGATACTCCTGTTCTAAGTCTGTCAGCGATAGCTTTCGGGATCATGGAATACAACAAATCATCTCCTCGCTTTTTCCACTGATCCAAAAGTTCGTAACTCTGTTCAAGCTCCTCAGCGTTTTGTTCAGCTTTATCGAAAATGGTTTGCAGTCTATAAAAAAAATGTTTTAATTTTAAAAGAATATTTAGAAATTGTACAGAGATAACCAAGTAAGAGTGAATAACCCTATAACTTCTTTTTTTATAAAAATCAAAGAAAATTTTAAATATGAAAGTTTCGTGGATTTTAACTAAACATGGCGTTAAACTTTTCCGATTTTTTTTTCAAAAGTAGAAAAACTTTTACTTCTGCTTAATTCATAAATGAATGTCAAAAAAAAGACAATAAAAAAAACTAAGATTCGAATGTGTATTTGGTTTTATCCTATGTCGAACCGTTTAGATTTTACAGCCCCTCAAAATCCGAAATTGCCAATTTCATAAAAAAAATAATTGGAAATCATCATCATCAAATTTATGAATGATCCATAAAAATCTACAAAACTTTTATATTTAACATTTTAATAATAATAATCGTCTTTTATTGATTAATTATCAAATACATACACAATTAGACGATATTTAGCTGAGTAGCTATTCTTACATATAACCTATCCCAAGAACTTCAATACATTTGTCATAGATAAGTATTAACCCCCTTTAGTACATAATGACTCTACTTTCTTTCTTAATTGTAAAATTAGAAATATACCTGAATAAATGTCATTAACAAGGACGTTCAACAAATAAAACAACAAAAGGCAATACATTATTTGATGTCAGAAAGGAAAAGAGAGAGAAAACATAAAAATAAAAATATTAAGAAAGAATCAACTGGAATGCGGTAAGAATATAATCAATTACTCAAATATTTAGACAAATTACCCTTTTTAATACATCGATTAAAAGACAGAATAGAAGAGTGTTTAGCAAGTGCGAGCGTTAGGTCGCAAAAAGGGTCTATTATGTTTATGTACGGAATTACTTTCAACCTCATTTAATTAACAAACGTCCATTAATGCAATACGTAAAAAAGAGTTGAGGTTAACTGTCAGATTCTAGGTAAAAAAATCGCTTGATAAACCGAACTAGCTGGTAAAGTGCGGGACACGAAAGAAAACCAGGCGGAGTCAATCGGTTTAGAAAGTTAGGCCAAGAAATCTCTTTAAACCAGTGGTTTCCCGTCGTTCTTTAAATAATATGGAACTCCTTTTTGACTGTTTTCTTTCGTGTATCTCACTTCTATATCTCTTTTGTGTTGCAAAAACGGCGAACTTTCGAATTTTAAAATGATTTAATTTTGATTTTTCTTGATCGATTTACCTATAAATATATTTTTTCTTGAGTTCTGTCATTAACGGTTCCCGGGCTACTGCCTACGTCCACTATTATTGGACCACCCAGTATAGTGATACACGATTTACAAGTCCAGATTTTACAAGGGCAGCCAGCATCAGATCCAGTGAACGAGATTTATCAAAATTTTAATTTATGCAGTTTGATTTTGTGCTACTCGGGTATGCCAAAAGTACCAGTGTATCTCCGTTTGTCATATTACTTTATACACAGGCCGTCATTGTGAAATACTATACAGGGCATTTCCTAATTGCGTGCTGATGTTAAAGGGGGTGTTTTTATGTCCTAAAAGTCTTAACTTTTGAGATACAGGATGGTAAAATTTAAAAAGAAAACATTTTTTTTCATCCCAATTCTAATGCTATTGTAGATAACTGCATGAAATTTGATACACGTCTTCTATGCATTAAGGAGCATACGGATTTACCCAGGCTAATTACATATGCACGCCACTGGTAGAAATTTCAAAAATTTATTGTTAATAAAAAATGCCCTTTTATGCATCAAATTTCACACAGTTATTTATATATAAGTTCATTAGTTTTTTTAAAACCCTGTATCTCCAAAGTTAAGACTTTAAGGTTCATATTAAACTTTTTTCTTAAAAAGGTCCAAGAATCACCCCTCTTTAACATTAGCACGCAATTAGGAAACACCTTATATAGTACTTCACAATGACGCCCCCTGTACAAAGTAATATGACAGACGGAACAAGCGGTCAGTTTTGGCATACCCGAAAGTCGAACTGCATAAGTTAAAATTTTGATAAATCTTGTTCACTGGAATCAGTGCTGGCTCCCCTACTATAACTACATTGATGTGTTAATTTTAGAAAAATATGAGTTCTGTAGTTTTTCAAATATTAATTGCAATATTAGATATATTTTGACACCCGGTATTAAACAGAAAATTAATTATTTTGAAGCAGTTTATTGACAGCTACTTTATGAACAATTTTATAAAATATTTAAAAAAAACTAAGCCATTTGACGGCTGTGATTCTAATGGTTCGATTTCTTCTAAATCGTTGTCTTCCTCTGAAAATGGTGAGTTTTCGTCGTCACTACTTGAAGATCCCACTGTGATAACTAAATCATCAATAACCGTTTCAATTTTGCCATCTACTTCCCAGTAATTATCTTCAATAGAACGAACATGTTTAACATACGATTTCCAATTTTCAGGCAATATTGAGTCAATCGCTTCTAATGTTATTTTATTTAAATCTTTAATTGAAAGTTCACTGGTGTTGCGCTCTCGGATATATTTTTTTACTCCTGCCCATGCAAGTTCAATAGGGTTGAGATCGCACATGTATGGAGGCAGCCTTAAAGGTGTATAACCGAGGTTACGTAATAGACCGAGAAGGGAATTTTATACTTTTTTTCTCCAGGCTTGTTCGCTGATATTACTTCATATAATTGATATTTTCTCCATGTTGGATCACATACGAGATTGTTCTATTTAAGCCACGATATCATACATGAACTATAATAAAGCGACTACTAGCAGCGCGATTTCTGAACCAGCATGAACAACACCTGTAACACTTTCACTTTGCCAGCATTTGTTCACTGTCATATCATTATCTACCCTGGTTTCGTCTAGATACACAATATTGCGTCCTTCTTGCCTATATTGCCTTACAGTTGATAGATATTTCACCCGCCAGTGAAAAATATTTGGTCTCTCAATGAGCAATTTTCGTTTATTTTGGCACTTGCGCCAAACAAAACCATTTGATCGTAAAAGCCGATTAAAGGTTTTATACCCGTACGGAAAATCTATTTTGTTCTTTACAGCACGAAGTAGGAGTTTGCAGGTCGAAACCTTCTTCGAGTTTATATAAAAATCCTCTATTGTTCGTCGAATTACTTGAAAATCACCATCGTCAATTTTATCTTTGTATGATAATCGGGGTCTTTTTATACCAGGAGATTTTAAAGGTGAAGTAGAAGAACATGAGCGATCATTATGTTCTCTTTGAATTTTTTCTTACACTACTTTCCGAAACGCCAGTGTAAAATGCAACGCGTTCTGTTCGATTTTGAATTGGAATAGTCAAACTATTATTTCCAGCTTCTCTAGTACAGGCCTCTATAACGCTCGCAATAACTTCACGTGCACCGCTTCGAATTGTTTTTCCTCTTTTTCTCGTCATCGTTACTTCCAAATAATAATTTAAATTCAACGCAACGCATTTATATAGAAATGAAAACAAATGCTTGAAATGTATAGGCGCCACCGAAAATAGCTAGAACCTTCTAGCGGCAAGTGCATGGAGACTCTAGACACATCCCAATTACAAGTAGACCAGTGCGAAATTTACTAAATCCTCGATTAATTCTCCGTACCGCTTAACTGGCGCACTTTATAGGTGAAGCGGCAAACTATTACATCAAATAAAATAACATAAAATTTATTTACGTACACAAATTTTACTTTTCCGCTTGCTTAAGACTATGAAACTTTATTTTAAGGACCGCCCGGTTTTCTTTCGTGTCCCTCACTTTACTAAAATTGTGGATTTTGAGTGCTTCCATTGTGCAGTATTCCTGTACGTGTGGCGTAGAACCTGTTTTTCTATTGTCATATCCATGACGGCTATGTTTTGTGTAATAAACGGTCGCTGGTCCTACTGGTATATAAATGGTTGCAAAAAAAAACATTTTGACAGCTGTTAGTATTAAAAAAAAACGGCAATGGTTAAAAAGTTATTGTTTAAAAACCATAATAATAATAATAATAGTAACCAAAAATTCAATTTATTTGCGAATTTAAAATTAAAGTATAGGGTAGGTTTTTGAGTTAAAAATGTCACAAAGACAACTATTTGAATAATATCCTCATTACTATTCATTGTTGATACAATTTTATAGAAATAAATTAAATATTTATAGAACTGGAAATAAAAGAAAATTTCTTTTTCTAAAAATTTGCGTTCAACTTAGAGCTTTCGATAAAACTCACATTTAAAATTTAATGAAAAACTTGAAAATTGTAAGACCATGAAAAAATCCTGTATATGAATGAAATATGCATCTGTCTAGGGCACATATTTTTCTAATTTATATTCATCAGAAAATATTTATATTTTTCGAGATATTTGAGTTTTTCTGATTTTCCATCAATGTTTTAAAGGGGTTATTGCCTGTATTCAAAAAGTCAAAAATTTTAAAATTTGGAATTATAATTAACGTACCTGATTATTATAATTTTCCTTTTACGAATCTAAACTTAGTAGCCGAATATGGCACAGATCCAAAGCAAAAGGTTGCTTAATCTATATCTTTTTTGCGAGTGTGATAATTTTCGAATTAATTCCCTTTACTATTAACATAACATTTACGGCTATGTTTTGATTAACAAATGTCCGCTAGTTTGATACATCCGATTCAGACCTTAGAGTAAAAAAATACGTTTTGCATATATTTGCTCCAAATACCAAATAAAACTTTAAATAAAGTCAAAAGCATGGTAACGAAAAATAACAAATTGAGTGTAAAAAATAAAAATTAGATATACTATAATTGTATCTAAAATTTATAGTAAATACCAGGGGCGTGCAATCCAGGGAAGCAAGGGAAGTAGTGCTTCCCCAAAAAAAAAATTACAAAACAACTTCTAAAATGTAATTTTTGAAATGGGAAATTAGTTTATATTAAAAATGCTAAAATATTATCCTAATTATCAAGCCCATAATAAATGCGGTCTTGACTCCGACCGAGCAATAGAATCGAATAGAACCTATGCGGGCCGCTAGCTTCTCTGCAGCCGAGTCATGTATGCTTGATTTCCTGTAAACCGAGCTAGAGGTTATTGAACTTTCCACCGGCTGTTTGCAATTTTTGCATTTTAGTCGCGTGCTTTAAGTGGGGGCGGAAGCTATCGTTGGAGTAGGTTCTTTGTTTGAACGGTTATCCGTGTGTTGTGTGATACGTACGTCGCGTCGTGCATGGTGCGATATGGAAGACAATAATACGGATGTGGATATGCGAATACCGTCAACTTCGGCTGCCGGTAATAACATTGAAAATGTTGGAGAATTCAGTAAGAAGAGTGTGTGTGAATGTGTGGTGTGTATCTTAATAATAAAGGGATTTTCAACATTACACTTCGCTGATAAGCTTCAAATAATTTCCAAAGGAAGGGCAAAACCGCCTATGAAAAATTTAACCACAAAAATGAAAAACTGTATTAGACATTTTTATAGGGAAAAACAATACGAACAATTTAAATGGCTAAAAGGGTGTCTCTGGAATAAAACTGGTTTTTCCGATTTAAACATTTTCCATAAAGACACATTATGTCCAAAGCGCATTTGCAGGCCGTCATAAAAGAAAAAGTGTTCGGCAAAACCAGAAATGAACACGCCCTTAATAAACAGTTGGAAATTAGTCACCGCCAACACAGTGAACTAGTCTATAAAAATAGTCAAATATTAAAAAGACTTAACGATGTTGTTTGTTTTCTCGGACATCACGAATTTAGAGGTCATGACGAAAAATGGGTTTCTTCAAATAGAGGAAATTTTCAAGATTTACTTAGTTTAATGGCTAAATATGATGATTGCTCAATAAATCAATTAAGCAGGAAATTGGCAAGGCGTGGTTCATTGTTATTGTTCTGGACGAAACAAATGATATCACTAACTTTAGCCAATTATCTATAGTAATACGCTATGTTAAAACAGACGGAAGTATTCAAGAGCGGTTTTTAGGTTTTAAAAATGTGTCCGAAAATCGTACAGCAGATGTTACTAAAGAAATTAATGCAGAGAAAAAATTAGTTGCTCAAAGCTATGATGGAGCTGCAGTGATGGCAGGACAATTAGGGGGTCTGCAAGCTAAAGTTCGCGAAACTTTCCCAAGTGCTGTGTTTGTCCATTGTTTTGCTCATAAATTAAATTTAGTTTTATCCCAGTCCATCAATCACATTAAAGAGTGTAAAGTATTTTTCGTTACTTTAAGTGGCATGGTTGCTTTTTTTCAGTCAACAAAACGTACACAAGCTTGGGACTCCATTGTCCACAAACGATTGCCCAAAGTAGCTCCTACTAGGTGGAACTATAATGGAAGACTTGTGTTAACAGTATCTGAAAATCGTGAGCCACTGATTGTACTATTTGAGAAGATAATAGAAAATAATGAAACGTGGGACTCAGAAGCAATAAAAGTTCGAGGGGGTTTTTGGACTGTTTGAAATGAGATATTAATTTTAATTATTTGTTGAACATATTTTCAGAAATATTTCCGTTCTCGGACAATGTTTTTAATATATTACAAACTAAAACAAAAGATATTGCTTTTTGTCCTAAAAAAAGTGGATGATTTTAAGTCCTTGTTAAGCCAGAAAAGAGGTGACTTTGACCTATTTTGGGAGAAAACGATTACGTTAAATGTATGTGAGCCACAAGCCAAGCGTCTTCGAACAGACAAGGTGGGAGGTGTTCAAACATCATACAGACGCCTCTTTTATGAAATAATCGGTCAAGTTCAGCAACAAATAAACAATAGATTTAACGGTTTAAATGATTTTAAATTCCTCGAGCTCTGCAATTTTGATGAATTTAAAGGAAAAACTTTTCCAGAAGATGCGTTTAAATCTCTTCTTCTTCATTATGGCCAGTTCTTCGACCGAGTGTTACTGCAGTCTGAACTAAAAGTGATTTACGAAACTGATGACATTAACGCAAAAATAACGCTAAGGAAATAATGCATTTTTTAAAAGACAAGGAGCTGGAAGATGCCTACACCGAAGTGTCGAAATTGTGTGAATTAGTATTAACAATACCTGCCACAAATTCATCAGTAGAACGCAATTTTTTAACACTTAAACGTATAAAAAATTTCGTGAGAAATTCAACGGGGCAGGAGAGACTTTCGCATACATCGCTGTTCATTGAAAATAAACTTCTCCAAAATATGTCGGAACATCGACGTTTTTGACGAATTGACGTCATTGACGAATTTGCAAAAAATGATCGAAGAATCGAATTACATTACATTAAGTTTCTAAAAATTGCTTCCCTTTCTTAAAATTTTACCGCACGCCCCTGGTAAATACTTATTTATAAATTGAAATACATAAGTACTCGTTTTCAATTTTCATATAAGATTTAACAAATAAAGTTGCAAGCCGCCTATGCAAAACTTTTAATCCATAAAAGCACGTGTTCCACTGTCAAATTAAAATAACCCTTGAAAATCAACCATCAGGCCTATTTGATCTTTACGCTTCCACTGTTTCATTGCATTCGAATTATTATTTACTTATAAGGTTTTTACCGGCTATTTCAATTTGTGATTGAGTAAGTGTATCATTTTTTAAGTCATGTAAGGTTCCGACTCTCTTTACTGTTAACATAACCTTAAACTAAAGGTTTTTTAGTTACAAATGCATACCATATTAACTTTCATATGTCTGTAAGTATCAAAAAAGTGTTATATGCAAATATACATGGTATTTAGCTTTTCTGATATCAATGAGCTTTAGTTTTATTTAGTCCATGGAATGGGTTCTTTCTTGCCGATCACATTTTTGGCCGACTTTTCGGTACCACATATCCAGTACCAAATGTGATACAAAAAAAATTTCAAACTGCTCTCTTAGAAACACGTCTACAAAAATACAGTCAAATTAATGGCCTTATCTGTAATATTTTCCAAAATACGCTCTCGAAAAATTCAAAAAATAGAGAATATACTGAAAAAAACACGACATCCCCACGTAAAAACCGTAGTAACTAACCGTCACGTTTTATGTATAAAATTGTTAACGTTTGTTAAAAATTCTATACATAAAACACGGCTACATATATTGTACAGTCATTTTGTAAATATAAAAATCTGTGCATTTAATTAAAAAATATATTTTCATACGATATGTAAAAATCTAATTTAAAGAAAAGTAATTGCTCAAAAGTTACAGAAACTAGATTTTTTTTTGGCCGCCGCCAAAATATTGTTCTGATATAAATTCAGACTATGACAAACCACATCTAAAAATTTTAAAAAGTTCAGAAGTCAGAACGAAAAATTTTTTTTGACTTGTGAGACTAAAAGTTATAAGGAACAATAAAAACTGTATTCAAACATTTTGAGCAGTTGAAAAGGTAAGGTAAGGTCGCTCTCGAACAGGCTTTTTGACAGGTCTCAAAATATTTTTTTTAATTAAATCTTTAAAAGCTACATGGAACTGACTGTAAAAACCGTATTTAAAAATTTTAAGCAATTCAAAAGATAAGAAAAACAAAAACATTTTTTGACAGCTGGCAAAATATTTGATTTTAATAAATTGCGCCTCAGGAAGCTACATGGAACTATAAAAAACGTTTTAAATTATTTTAAGTAGTTTAGAAGTTGTGGGGAAAAACGTTTTTTTACAACTCAGCATATTTTTTGAAATAAATAACGCCTTTAAAAGTTACATGGAACTGTAAAAACCGTATTTAAATATTTCAGATAGTTTAGCAGTCACGAGAAAATCTCTTATTTTGGCAGCTGTCAAAATAACCTTTAAAAGGAATCGTATAATCCACATAATAAAATTTACGAAAAAACAACAATTTTTTTGACAAATGTAGAATTTTCTTTTTATTAAATTACATTATAAAAAATGGCGTGCCAAAAACGAATCTCATGGCTTGCTAAAACAACAAATGTCCCCGCTCTTAAACAACTAAAAATAGCAACAACTGACCGTCTACTAACATTAATACTAAGACTTTTTCCCAGGTTGTTTGGTCATGTGATCAAACGTGCGGCATAGTAAAGTTGCGTATCGCTCATCTCTCGACGGCTGCAATTATGAAAACCGCGAAAGATCAGGATGCATGAAGAGCTATCACTAAAACAGGCGAACTAAACATGGTCACGACGTGCATTATGTCATTGAGATAATGCTATGTTTATCCTTACCAGGCCACTACTTGATATTTATTAATGTAAGCTATAAACACGAAACATCCATTGGTATAGAAGCAAACGTAGGATATAAATGCAGGTAACGAAAGCATTTCTTTTAAATTTGTTTTTAATGGAGCCTAAACAATTCACACAAATGACTTATTGTCAGTTGGAACAAAGGTACAAATCACTAAGGAAAACATCTATAATTAATAATTTGTTAGAGAATAATGACCTGTCAATGGCTAGGAGAAATCTGCGGACAAGAAAATAAAATAATATCACATTTATAATGTAGATGTCATGGTGTCTTATTGGGCAGAGAACCCATTCTAGGAGAGCACTAACCTTCTTGTTAGGCTAAAATAAATCCCCCTAGGCACCACAATTACCTATTTTACAACAATAGGCTGATTATTGGCCTAGGATGAGCGATGTACCCAGGAAGGATGTAAAGAGGGCCCAATGGGATCTAGGTATTGTGGCTCTCCCCCACTACAGAAATTAGTTTTTTGAGTACGCAGTCAATAAAATATTAGATACTAGATAATAGAGAGATTTCCTTTACAAAAGATGGGAAACTTTTAGCACCCTATAGAATTATACCGCCGCCGCATCTCTTTAAAATCACATTTTTGTTGTTAATGTACGAATTATTTCCAGGCACCAACTTTGCTTAAGAAAAAATTAAATCCTATTTTTTAACATAACACAAGAGCAAACCACTAGGAAATGCAGTATTATAATTTGTTTAGCATTTTACTTACTTTGAGTTATGTTGCCATCCTGCCAAAACCATTTCACGACTTAATCCATGGAAATTAAGATCGTTAAGAAACAACGATTGCGATGTCAATTCTCCAATGTCATTTATTCTAAAAACAAATTTAAATTACCTATGTTTCATTAGCAGCATCTAAGTGATTTTTTTTTAATTCGTTTTGTTAAAATTTATATAATAATAAAAACCAAATACTTTTAACAATTGATTGTAATAGGACCTAAGTTACTCGATACTAACAGACCCAAAAATATTCACAGGTCTGTTAAGCTTTTCTAAATATTACGCAGTCCCTCTAGGAGACATTGTCACCTTGAGACACGACCTCTTTAGTACATTTTTCTTAAACTCCAAGGAACTTTAAGTGGATATTAAATACCAATAACTTTATCCAAACCGATTAAGTGAACTGAGTCGTTAATAATTTCTTAGGGCGAAATACCATAAAATACAGTTGTAAGCAGTGTACGACCAAGCTTTAGATTTAAAAGATACAGGGCAAACTATAGATGCTTGTTTTTTAACAAATTGGTGATAACGTTTGCAGAGTCTATGTGCAATCGGAAATTTTCCATGGTATAAATTTGTAGCTTAGTCCTTACTACCTTCGTACACAAAAAATATTTAAAAAATACTGGCTACAAATAATAGACGGAAAACAGTATTTTCTGCATGTAAATGTTTTCTTTCGTGATTTTTGTTCTGATTTATATAAAAATGTATAAACTAGAACGTGTCTGTCGAATTTATTACAAGAATGGCTTTATGTCGTCTACAAAGTTGATCAAGTTATTGACATTTTTGAGGCAGACATGAAACCAGTAGCTGCTAGAGTATACTTCAATAAAACTCAAGGTATTGTAAGCTGAACATGGAACAAGCTCCAAACTTGCGGAGAAGTATATTATATTAACGGAAGCAGAGAACCGATAATTATATTGATTACAAGATTGCAACTTAGGCAGGTGTAACAAGTTTTCCAAAGTTGTCTCGTTGAGTAACTTTTTACAAGAAGCTAGTGGTAATGTTGTATTAACTATTATTATCAAAAGAATACATGCAGATAACTTGAGTTCAATACGCCCAGTCAGACATCAGAAAACTTTACCATTGAACAGAGTAACTTGGCTTCAGTAAGCAAGATTGCATCAGAACCTGCGAAGTAAAGAGAGTTTTTTCTGGGCTTATCAAAATTACATCTTCAGCACGATGACAACCGGTTAAGAAGATGAAGAGAATCAGACGAACTCTTTCAGAAAGGTTGCTCTGTGGGTAAAATAATACTTGGCGGGGATTAATAATTATTTGGGCGGTTAACATGAACCATAAAAGCCTACTCTTCATTTTTAGAAAACAGACTGTAAATTCGGAAAGTTATGTACATTTATTTATTGACGATACGATAAGTCAAATTGATGCTCAATTTTTCCGTACGTGAGTAAAAACATAAAACTACACAGAAGCCAAAATGTCAACGAGTTTTTTAAAAACGGAACTTTCGGCAAATGAGATGGCCAGCGGAGTCCCCTGACTGCAGTTCTATAGGGGATAGGGATAAATTGAAGCAAAATATCCATCTAGGATATATTGTTACTGCTACTTTAGACGATCTGCAAGTACCACTTTTGGAGAAATAAGAAATTTGCAAATAAAATTTTAACAGAAATATCATTAAGGACATACCATCTAGATGTAGGGCTGTCATTCGGCCGCGTGGGGAGTTTAATTATTTTTTACATTGGCTTGAATAACATTGGTTATTTTATTATTAATATATTTTAATTAAGTAACGAATAAATAAAATGTCACTCAGAGATTCGAAACTATATCTAGAAGTATTATATCACTGTAATTTATGGTAGTATTTAAAGATTATTTATCCTATTATAGTTACTATCACACAAAAAATTAAATTTTTAGCGTCAGGACAGAACATGTTACTTTGGGTACCGTACATTCTGTATGTTTTTATAAAATTTTCAAAAATGTTAAATACTACTAAGAAGTGTTTCAGTTAGAGTGCATGGAAACGACCAAAGAAAATTTTCGCAGGTTGAAAATTATAGCTATTCCTATATTTCAGAAAAAAAAACATCATTTACATTTTTGCTGATTGCACACATGCTCTGCAAATGGTCTCTCAAGACTTTTTCAAAACATGATTATATATATACACTGCCTAATATAATATATATTCTGGAATAGACCACCAACGTTTAAACCAATTAGCCATTTTACGAGGGAGTTAAAATTGTAATCGTGAGAAAATCACCCTCCAATATTTTTGCAGATCTTTGCGTTTTAGGGTCCCTGGATCCTGAAAAAAAACATGTTCTTTCATTTCCGTCAGTCTATTGGTCTGTCTGTAGGTGCGTCTGTTTGACTTTACACGGCATTGTTCAAAAACTACTTATCCGAATGATTCAACTCAAGGGTCATAAGGGGATGAAATGATTACATTCTGGTGAGAATCCAATGTGACAAACCAAAATGGCAAAAGCTACAGAATGTAAAAAATCATTAAGAAACTAGTTTTGAATGGACTTCAACATTTGCTCAAAAATAATGTGTAAATCCATTATGGCAAAACAAAATGGCAGCCTAATAAAATGTTTAGATAGGGGGTAAAATTTCATTTCCTGGAATAAAACTTTCTTTTTATGGAGTAAAATAATAATAAACTACGTAAACAATATTATGAAAAATAAAAAATAATAATAAACTAATTAACTAATTAAAAACTTTAAAAGTTGGAAAAAAATTACAATTTATAGGATTTGTTTAAAGTTTCTAACAAATAATTTATTGTTTATGTTTATTTAATTTTATTTCTGAACGTCCTCGTATTCTGCTTATTGCTAAAACAGGGCCCCAAAAACCAGTTGTTTCTGCTTTTGTTTTGCCGAATAAAAATAATTCAATTATTGATTATATGGCATTAAGACGCGATGTTGAAATTATCCCAGGTTATTTTTTAATTTGGTATTTCACCTACTGGGAGACTTTCACTTATCAATTCGGCGAAAACATCACTTTTCATATTGACATTTTTATATATGGGGAATTTTTTGGAATTTGGAATTCTCAAAAAATATATTACAAATTTATAAATAACAATAAAACAAACAACAAACAAAACGGTATAGGTACAATAACGTATTAATGACTCCGTCCTGCCAGGTCAGTAAAAATACCTCCGTCTCTGACTTAAGGCAATGTCAGCTTTTTGGACAAACCTAGATATTTCGGTAGAATTCTCCGTGCTGAGGCTTACCAATATGTTCTTGATAAAGGAGACTGATTTATACACTTATGTAATCTATGTCTAGATAACTCTGTCATGTAAGCACTCCAGACTCAAGAGTCCTCGCCCACCTTGAAGTTCTTCTCTAGTCCACTTTACCACCCCGAAAGAAAAGAGCAATATTGAGACGTCAAGCATATTTGTAGCAGTCACTTTATTCTTTCAGGAAAGTTCGGATTTCCAGGCGCTACTTATACTTGCCTCGAAGTGCTTGTTTAATTTTTACAACATCCTGGATGCGAGGTTGTTGAACACCAAGGTATGTGTAAGCTTCTCCAGTTTCCACCCATGGGTCCTTCTCAAGTCTACTAACGACGCACTTGTAAAAGCCAAATTCCATGTCTATATCCCGTGTGCATTCGTGTACTATTATTATTATTATTATTATTATTACTGTTATTATTATTATTATTATTACCGAAATTGGCAATCAATTTCTCAACAAATGTTGGGTTCCAAGTCCATCCCGTGGGACTGGTTTCTATTAGTTTTATGTGTTGTCCTGTAAGAATTTTCTCACTATGTGGCAAGTACTGAGCAGGAGTCCCTTCTGGATGTCGATGAAGGTGTTAGTATGCAATCCTATAATTTTCAAGTTATCTAGCGTTTTTGTAACTAGTCCAATTGATGAACGATGATCGGTATCACATGAACCTTATTCAGTCGCCACATCTGCTGTATCTCAATGGCCAGCTGCGCATATTTGGCCTTTTTCTCTTGATATTTATCCAACATGTTGTTATTGTTGGGTAAAGCAGCATCTACGAAATAAGCTTTGTTTCCTTATTTAACTGTACCACATCAGGCCTATTATTCGTCACCGGTCTGCAGGTGATAACTGCCCGGTCGTAGTACGGTTTAAAGGCATTATTTTCAAGCACTGAACTTGGTTGATATTTATAATAGAGCACAAAGGTGTTCAGGAGCCCGTATTTATCGGCAAGCTTCTGGTGTATGATGTTACACACCTGGTTATGTCGCTGGAAGTAGTCCGGGTTTGCTAGGTATGTGCAGCCAGGTGTTATATGCGGTATAGTCTTTGATCTCTCACTGCATTTACGACACTTATCGGATTCAACAGACCGGTCTTTGATGATGAATTTTGTGTAATTCCGTGTGTTAATAACTTGGTCCTGTATTGCCATCACAAATCCTGCTGTCTCTGGGAACAGTTGTCCATCCTTCAGCCACCTATTGGATGAGTTGTCACTGAGAGTCACTATGCGGTGGAGGCTTGATGTTTGTGCTTTGTTGGTGAAGAAATCTCTCAAGCTTCATGGAGGACCTCAAATTTCTTATACCAGAAATTGTGAATATGGTCAACTCCTGGTGACTTCCAGTTGCTCATTCCCCTAATAAAGCTGCTAACTTCCTCCTTAGTGATAGAGTCAAATTCCATTTGTGGTGTTTGAATTTGATCACCTTGAGATTGTATCCATGTAGCATTTCGATTATGCTCTTTTGGTTTTTCCTAGATATTCGACTAATACTCGGTCAAATGCTCTTAGCTCGGTAGCATATTCTCAGTATTGATTTGATCTTTCGTGTTATTAATATCTCGATAGAACTGTCTTTGGTTGGTGTTTTCTCTTTGAGCATTTATTGAATCTCTGCAGACGTTCCGCTTTACTGATACTCATCTAGTTTTTGTTGATGATTGAGATCGGTGGGTTTTGTACCTATCTTCTTAATACGCGTTTTAAGTCTGCTGGAGAGGTGTTCGATCTTCCAAAAATCTGTGAGTCTTCCTAGTTCCTGTCTCAAATCATCAATTGTCTTCTCAAGTCTTTTCTGCCACATGGGTTTTGGTTGGTGTCATTATTATTATTTTATATCTAATCTACCGTAAGCTTTGTCTATAAGAATTAATTGTATCTTTAATAATTAAGCGTGTTTTGAATTGTAAGAAGACTGCAACCATTGACATAAGGTAGTAATAACGATAAGGATATGTTTGCAGATAAATGAATCTTTCTTACAGGTTTAGGTCTATAAATATTTAAAGAATGAATGTACGAATTTTTAAAGTAGTATTTATTAAATATCAAACTTAAATTCTTCTTTGGTTCCAATAAAATGAAATGGATGATTTATAAATATCTTTCTTCCTGAATTTCTGCGTATAATTGAATTACTTACACTTCTACCTAGATTTAGAATCAGAACCTCAGAAAAAAACATCGGTTCCGTTTTTAAAATAATATGAAATAGGAAAAAAATATTTTTGTTTACATTTCTTCGATCATGGTCAATTGCAAAATAATTTATCAAGTATGTAAATGATATTTTTGTTCTTGGGCATGCTTTGTTTAATAGATTACAGTATCTTTGTTGCAAAATAGATTAATTATTTGTATACGGCGTTTATGGCAAACAAGCTATATCTGCTCTCATAAATATATGATTAAAAGATCTTACATTGGACTGCAAAGGAAAACAATGGTGTTCATATCAGAAATATACTTCATCTGCCCCTTTAGCAACAGGTAATTTCTGGTATCGTTATGACCTGCCTCAGCTTCTTTTGAGTCTTCCATTCGAGCCTCCTCAAAATTCCCATAACCTCGATTACATTCCATTTCAAATACCACCGCTTGCAAATTCTTAATCTAAAAATGAGAGTATAAATAAGTATTTTAAGATTTTGTCGGCACTCCTACCAACAAGAAGTCATATTTAACTCTATCCTATTTTCTATATTTTAAAATGGAAAATTTAATTTTTAAGGTTCCAAAAAAGAAGGTTTCTAAACCATCTGTGAGTGCAAAAGAAATGAAAACAAGTTTCAAAATTCCGTTTTCTGTCAATATTTTCCAAAATAATACAGATAAAGCAAATCTTTTACGTTTAAATTCCGATAATCGTAATAAAAAAATAACATAGTTTTGCTGGGGATTTTTTTCCTCGTTGATAAATAAGACCTTGAAAATTCGACGGGTTTTAGTGTTACTCCGATATCCTTTTAATACTTAAATGCTAACTAAACTACTAGGCTAAAATACCGCTGCCTGACTAGAAATAGAAATTTCTATTCTGTACGTACATTTCTCCATGTTAAAGCTATTCCTTTAGGTCTTCGAAGTCTGAAATATATAGACGCTAGCTTATTGATACACGATTCGTTGGGATTCCAAATCTTTCCATAGTTTTCTCCAACGGCAGTTACGTTTAAATTTCTATCGATAAGTAATGCAAAAGGAAACAGCGACATGAAAACGTCTACAGAAAAAGGGGCTAATTTTGCAAAACGTTGATCATTCTCTTTTTCTTGTTTGTGAAGCATCTAAAAATGTAAAAAATATTTAAATTATAGTTTTACATAAATAAACACCAATTCATTTCAATATTCGCTTCTTTTCCTTAATAATAATAAACTTGAACTTAAACTGACACTAAAAAATCTGCTTTTTTGGACGTTTCGGGAAAAATCTACCCCCGTGTTTAGCAAACTAAAAAATAAAAAAATAAGAGCAGTATATCCACTTATGTTTTATATATCAGAGATTTGACCATAAACCACAGATTAAAATGTTAAGGTTAATTAACACAATTCTTTCAAATTTTCTATATTCTGTGGTGTAAAACCCAATAATAGTTTTGTTCTATAACACTACCATCTCAATTGACAGAAAAGATTACCAAAGATTATGTCATCTCTATCCAAAAGATGATATATTTTTAAGAGGCAGTTCTGATTTTGACTACAGTGTGGGTTCCATTTAGTAAAAGTGTTTTCACTGCCTGTAAGCATTGCAAACTTTGGTTGTATTGCTTACCTGCAACGTTCGTTCAGGTAACAATGTAAATCAAAATTGACAGTGACAATACGCAAACACTTACCCCCATATTCACTAAAAAGGTTTAAGAGTTAAACTAGTTGCCATGGTCCTTGTTTATAGATAGACCATGGTACTTAAACTACTCCTCTCGCCAGTCAGGTTTCGCTTATGTCACTGTCATTTTGTAATTGTGACATTTAAAAAAAATATTTGTTCAATAGTTAAAAATTTCAAGTTAGACCTGGTCTGAATTTAAACCTCTTTAGTGAATACGGGTGCAAATGATTACACTGGGGAATAACAAAAATATTTCCGAGATCAAAATAGCAAAATCATACTTATTTTATTAGCTTAAAATCTGGACTATGATCCAAAAGATTGGAAACTTTTCATTGATTCCTCAAAAGTAAGTCTTAAAGCTGTGCTACTCCATAAAGGAAACAAGTTACCTTCAATTCGATTGGTCATGCAGTCCACATGCGAGAAACGTATAGCAATTTAAAATTGTTACTGGAGACCATACAATCTGATAGATATAAATGGCAAATTTGTGGGATTTAAAAGTTGTGGCGATTTTCCTTGAAATGCAGCTAGGTTATACCAAATACTGCTGCTTCCTCTGGGCCTGGGACAGTCGAGCACGATCAGATCACTATGGAGAGAAAATTTGGCCGCCGAGAGAGGAACCAGGAAAGAAAAATGAAACTAGCGCACCACTAGTTCCCCCTACAAAGATTTTACTACCGCCACTTCATATAAAAATGGGACTTATGAAAAAGTTTATAAATGCCATGGACAAAGAAGGCCGTGCTTTCAGTTATTTAAAGGAAAAGTTCCCTAGAATCAGTGACGCTATAATTAAAGATGGAATATTTGTGGGTCCCCAGATTAGGAAACTTTTCGGAGATGCGCAATTCGACTTCATACTTGAAGACTAGAAAAAAGACGTTTGGAATGCCTTTAAAATGGTTGCAATACATTTTTTGTGAAACATACAAGCAGAAAACTATAAAGTCCTAAATGCCCAACTTTTTTTGTGTTACCAAAACCTAGAGTGTAATATGTCGTTGAAAATTAATTTTCTGGATTACTTTCCGGAAAATTGTAATGCTGTAAGTGACGAGCATGGTGAGAGGTTCTACCAGGATATTTCTAACATGGAAAGAGGGTATCAGGGGAAATGGAACTGTGAAATATTAGCCGACTACTGCTGGACTATTACGAGAGATGCCCCAGAGGCTGCTTCCAAAGACAGGCTAAGAAGCGCAAAATGAGAGTCCGAACTTTAAATGCAATGATAAAAATATGCTATTTAATTGCTTTTGTTGAACCAACAATATATTGTTATCTGTATTTTGTATGTTCATTGTATATGCCTATAAATTAAATCTTTATAACAAATAATTCAGATTTTGTTTGCGAGCCAACTAAATTTTTTAATAGGTATTTTTTAGTTACTTGGGTGTAGTTGAATCCAAAAAATAGATTTTGTTCAAGAAATAAAAACAAGTTGAAATTTGTTCCCCAGTGTTATTAGATAGAGGTTTAAATTTAAAAATAACACAAGTTTGTCTTCTACAGAAACTGTCACTAGGAGAAAAAACTATATGTTTTACACGGCTGAAAAGCAGATTTAATGCCTTGGCTGGTTTCCTATAAAACGCTAGCTGCGGCATTAAATCTTACGCTTTTCTGTCTTTTGATCAAATAACTATTTATTCCCATACAAAATACTGTTAAAGAAACAATTGTAACCGTTATGTTACAAGATGAAAATAGCGAGCCCAATGCTGTACGTTACTGTTTTCCTCACTAGCACAGATAAGTGTTTGCAAAACTGTCAAAGGCTTACCTAATGCAATCATTCCAAACATGAATAACATTATATCTTTCGAATAGAATTAGATTTAATTCAAACGTTCAAAACAATTAGTTTCTATTTCAATTGAACAATTTATTAGCGCTTTCCTATCATCGGATTCGCATCTGCAATAATCACCTCTTATGGAAACATTTACCTGTTTCATAAATGATAGTAATAATTGCTATTTGTCACATTATTATTACTTAAAAATCTTCATAAAGGTGTCTGATATAGATCTTTAATTAAAGAATGTACTTGATGTTCAATCGTCTTTTTATTGAATTTAATCATGCAAATACAAGAAAACCAGTTGTACTTTGTAGATTCTTATAAATATCCCATATAATAGTGTAAAATTATCGAATATCTTAAATACTACGGGGCTTTTACCTTTTCTCAAATTTTTGTCTAAAATATTTATCGACGTCTACTGCATTATATCTGAGTTGGCGGAAAGGTTAAAAAAATATATTATAGAAATAGGCATTACTCTTCTGACGCCTATAAGATTTTCTACTTACTATCTACTACTATTTGCTAATACTTTCCTGTATCTGACCACATCCAACTTATTTAAAGCCTAGTCGTACTACATACTAAAATCTTCAACTTATCCTGCTAATCTTGGCTGTATATTTTTGAGGTTGAAAAAACTAAATGAATTGTGAATATATAGATTTTTGAAAGTTTAACATATTCTTCGATTATTAGTTAGCTACTTCACAAGCAAGCATTGTGTATATGATTTAGTCATACTCTTCGATAATAAAGTTCCATAATTTTATCTTTAAAGCCAGTACTAATATGTATCGTATCAATAGTGCAACCAGGCTTTCAGTTTAGTTAAGGGGGGGGGCTCATAATTTTTGATGACCAAAAAAAAAGTTCCTCACTTTCATATATTAATGACAAAATAATTCCCTTAACATACGGTAGAGGAAGTCCAGAGCCCCGAAACAATCGAAAATGCCTTACCTTAGTGCGCATATATTTAGGTATCACAAACCAATTTCATACAAAACCCTTTTAACTTACATAAATCTTGTTTTCGAAGTCGAGCCTGAAATGAACCAGAATTTGTTTCTTTGGTCCACTGGCTGAACTAGCTTCTTCTAATATTTTTATCTTTAACTTTAGTTGAAAAAAATCTTCGGCGCATTGTTCTAGTACTCCTATAGAACAAATAATAAAACAATATAATGTTAGCATTAATATAATTTTGATGATATAGAAAGCCTTAGTGATTACATATCGTAACAACCAACTAGCAATTCCACTGTTTAATGATATATTGTTTAAACTCCATAAATGTTAATAGTTATTTGCAAAAAAATAAACTTCTTTTTTTTAAATCTTAATTTGTTAATAACTTTTGAAATTATTTATGTAAAGGTTTGAAACTTGTGCATATATTTCTAATGCGTCATTTCGTCCTACAGTTATATTTTTACTAACATTAGCAAGAATGAACGCTATTTTGAGTTTGTGAACTAGTATCCGAAGCCTGACGAGGTTTCGATTTCATTGCACATAACACAGTATTTTTTTAAACATATAAAAAGTGTTAATTATTAAAAACAGATAATTATAAAGGTTTACCCATAATATAATGAGTATATCCAGGCCTGAAACTTCTGTAAACAAGGACACATCCATTTTCATCAATTTGGGTTAGGTACATGGAAGGACTTTTCATTTTCGGGTATGTAAAAGAAAATTGATGATGAATGTTATCTACACTTTCAAGGAAGTCTGTAAAATATCTCCCTGTGGCTTTTATAGTATCATCATAACTAAAAACAAAATTATGATATTTCATAAAAACAATAATACTAATATTTTTGGTAATCTGAAATGTGTGTGTTAATCTGAAAAAAATTACCCAAACTTGGAGGTAAAGCGAATAAAGCATTTTCCGAAGAAACTGATAAATGTATTATATGTTCCTCCGGTTATTTTTGCGCAAGCAGCTCCTAGTTCTAATACCAAACTGTCTGAATAAATTTGGTGGGTGTTGAACACGGTGTGTTTACAATTTGCTTCTCTTAAAATTTCCTTCCACATATCTTCACCATACTCAAGCTAAAATTAAGAAAACATTTTTTGATGCGTTTTTTTTTAAATCCATATGTGTAATCAAAAGATATACGATATTACGTGATACTATGATTCTAACAAATCATTATTGGGCCTAGTCCCAATAATGATTTTAAATTTGATAATTTAAATAATATATTTAGGGGGAATTCTCCCATCCTAGTGGGCGGAGACCTCAATGGCAAATGGCTCAAGAAATTGGGGTTGCCGAATAACTATAGTCGGAGGACTTGCGTTAAATAACGCTCAAGAACCTCTAAATTTTACAATTTTACCATCTAATACCCACACCCACATTTCACACATAGGTTTACCTGAATTATTACATTTTTTCGCTGCTAAAAACACTGCCAGAATATCCAATCCTGCAGTACTTTATGAATTAATAATTCTATAGTGCTTGAATTAAACTCTGATCACCTCCCAGCGATTATTGATTATGGAGACCTAGATCAAAAGGCCTAAGCTTTTTCTCCAAACCTCATAATAACTCGAAAAAAAATTTTAAAAATCAATTAGCCTTAGCCAACTCAGCCACTACAAAAATATTTAGATATTGCAAATATGGCGAGCTTCCTCCCGACTTAATAAAAACAGGCTGAAAAACCAAGCTTATCTAACAGGTAACCCTAAAACTAAAGGAAGGGCCAAATCAGGCCACTAAGGCCACTAGTGAAATAAAAAAATTATTAGCTGACCTACAAAATTCGAGGTGTTGCAAAAATCTTACTGAATTAAATGTTCAAGACAATAGTTTTTTTAAAATCACTAGATTACTTACAAAAAATTCTCAAAAACCAGTCACACATTTTTTAATCAAAACTGACACTGGTGACAAAATATGCGACTCCGTAAATAAAGTAGAACTTCTCGCAAACTTAAACAATTTACTGAAAACATCACCGCAGATCTGAAAGAATTAATTAAACAATCAATATTTTTAGGAAAATCCCCAACCCAATAATTCAAATTCCCCGGGTCGAGATAGCCACCCTTAACCAAATTAAAGATAATCTAAACGTCAAAAGAGCCCTTGGGCACGATGCGATTCCAAATTTCACTATCAAAAAATTAACAGATCAAGCTAAAAACTGAAAACCCCACCATTTCCACGAACTATAGACTCATAAGCCTACTCTCAAACATTAGTAAAATGACAGAAAAAATATATTAGAATACATGGAAAATTTTGTATATAACAAGAACATTATATCATAAAAACCATTTAGCTTTGTCAAAAAATTATGTACAACCTTACAATTTACTAGATTAACCACGAACATAAATAGTTTTAATAAAAAACATCATACTGGAGCTTTATTCCTGGATATCAGTAAAGCATTCGATTCGATTTGTCACAATGCATTACTTAAATTAATAAGAATTGGTCTTGCTAATTACCTAATACAATTAATACACTCCTACTTACAAAATAGATCATTCACTGTTTATTTATCAAGGCTCCCCCCTCGCTCCAGTTTTATTTAATCACACACACACGATATTCCCAAAACCAATTCAACCCAAACTTACTTATTTGCTGACGATACGGCTATCACAGCAACATCTAAAAACCCAAGAATTATCGCCTCAAGAATTTAAAGACATGTCACAAATTGAGAAATGGGTCCAAACTTGGAAAATTGTAATTGATCCCAAAAAACCAAAGCCATATTTTTCACAAAACCAAATTTTCAGAAACCTAATAAAAACATCAAAATAACCAACATCAACATTCCGTGGTCAGATTCGGTCAAATATTTAAGAGTAATATTTGACAGGAAACTAGAATGGAACCTCAATACAAAGAACTTGTGCAAAGCCAACGGACAGATTAAAGCTTTAGTTATATCCTTAGAGTAAGAATTAAAGTAGAGTATGAATTCAATATGGTGAAACAAAATCACGACCTGTTAAAATATTTGATGTACGAAAATGAAGAAATGGGCAGTTTTTCATCATCGTTGACAAAAAGAAGGATTTTTACTTATTCCTTAATGAGGCAAATAGGTATTTTTAATTTTTATTTTTAAAAGGAAATTAGTTATTTATATATTATTAAACTTTAGTTTTTAGTTATGTTTGCCTTATGTCGCTATCATTCTGTAATTGTGACATTTAGAAAAATTATTTGTTCAGTTGTTAAAAATTTCATCTTAAACCTGTAACTGTCAAGTTAGACCTTGTCTAAAGTTAAACCTCTTTAGTGAACACGGGTGTTACAGTTTTAAACTAAAATTAATGCTTTTAACGCGCTTTTATTGGCTTCCTATTCGTCTGATTGTATGTTTGTATGTCTGGCTCAAATCTTGTAATGGATTTTTCAGCACTTCCATTACCTACCGATTAATTAATTAATCCGAATTTTTTTAGTCAACGTTTAGAAATCCAAAATGGCAGCGCCAATACTGCCGAAGAATTTTGTTACTTGTGTAGCCAAAAGTGAGAATCAGTGCTTAGGAAAATTTAAAAGTGTCAGCATTTAAAAATTCAAAATAGCGGTGTCAAAATGACAATGTCAACAGATCGGACGGATGATTTTAACATTTGTGGGGATTATTTAAGAATGCAGAATAAAAATCAAAATGGTGGCGCCAATATAGCGAACGAATTTTGTCATTTGTATAGATTCGGCTGAAATATTAATATCTAGAAATATTTAAGAATAAAAGTTATGAAATTTTAGTCAATATTGGAGAATTAAAAATGGCGGCACCACCATACCAGACTAATTTTGAAATTTTTGCAGATTTGATTAAAATTCGGCATTTAGGGGTATCTAAGACTGCACATCATGAATTTTCATTTTTTTAATTTAAAAAACATTTTAAAAATTCAAGATTGTTATGCCAACATGAAAGAAAGTAGGAATCTGGGGGTATTTGAATACATATCATACATTTTTAGTGATAAATATTTAAAATGGGGATGTCATCAATCAATCCGATAAGTATTTTTTTCAGATATTTTTAAAACATTTAATTAGGCCACCGTTTTGTTCCCCCATTTTGAATTTGTTTCAACATTTTTACCAGTTCATCCCTATATAATATTTGATTTTTGAGCAAAATTTGAACATAATCGATGTAGTGGTTTTCTGCATTGACACACAATATTTTATTAGGCCGCCATTTTGGAAATTGCGTTTGCAAATCAAACAGGTTCTGAAGATAGCATTATATCTCACAGAATTTGTCTTAAAGGGCTCTATTTAAATATATTAAAATATATGTGTCCCATTAAAAATAAGGAAGTCGATACCTGTCCACAAAACAATATAATAAATTAAAAGCTCCAGTAAAACCAAACATTTTTTATGAATTCTTACAAGTTCTGCATATCATATATATTTTAGGAAGAAGAAATTAATATTAGCTAAAGTGTGTATTAGTGATGTAACCGAAAATTCCATATAGAAACAACCTTTTAAATAACCGAACTGTTCGCAGGAAAGTTAAACCTAAATTATTCATAGTTACGAACAAGCCGAAATTTTGGATACTTAATAAATAAAGCGATGTTTACAATTTCGTGACACGAGGCGTGCCTGGAAGTAAACTACTGTTTAACTTCAGGAAAACTTTCTTGTGACTTTCCAGTTAAACTACATGTTTTGTGTTCACATCTATTGGAAAATACAATTATTATAGGAGCGGAAATAGTTTAGTTAAAAGTTTCTGACAAATGGCTTTTTTTATTTTTTATATTTAATTAAAAGTTAATTATATACAATAATATAATATAAGCTTCCCTCGAAAGAGAAATGTGGACCTTGGGTGGTTCATCCTGTTTGGGACAGATTTAAGACCCTCTAAGTCGGTAAAATACGTGGAAGACATCAAATATTCTTTATTGTTCTGAAACTATCACATCAATACCGATTCCTTGGACTTTTGAATTCAATTGGAGCCAGAAAGCTAGATGCAAAAAAAAAACATGCTTTCTCATTTCCGTTGGTCTGTGTGTCTGTCTGTCTGTCCGTCTGCCTGATCGCAGCATAGCTAAAAAGTTACTTAACCGATTGACTTCAAATTTTGGTAAAAAATTAAGGGTTATATGGAGATGGCCTGGTAACATTTTGGTAAAAATCCAATAAGGCAAAACAAAAAGGCGGCCTAGTGAAATGTTAAACAAAATATTATCATAAAAATTACTTATCCATTTTATCTCAGATTTTACACAAAAATTAAATATTATATTGGAATCAACTGGTAAAAATTTGGTAAAAATCCACGATGGCGGAGCAAAATGACGGGTTAATAAAATATCTAAAAATTCAGCCTGAAAAAACTACTTAACGGATTAATTTCAAATTGTGTGCTATAAGCAATTGTAGAACGGAAGCTTTCACGGCTTTGGTCAATAAGGAAATCATTGTTCTTGGGATTAGACCGTGCTAAATTGGAATTACTATCCGACGTTTTGCCTTCGATTGCACGAACCATCTTCAGGAATCTTTACTCCACGAGATCTGAACACTGATCTTCCATTCAGTGTTCAGATCTCGTGGACATCCCAGAAGATGCCTCGTTCAATCGAAGGCGAAACGTCGGATAATAATTCCAATTCGACACGGTCTAATCCCAAGAACTATGATTTCTTAATAACTAATTGTGTTATAGGGATTAACTAGTAAAATTTTGATACTAATTCAAGATGGCGGAACAAAATGGCGACCAAATAAAATGTTTTTAATCGTGAAACAATTACATATCTTCACCTTTTAGCGTCCCCAGATAATAATTTTGTAATAAATCAACGTAAAAAATATTATTCAACTGACTTTAAATTTTGTAGAAAAATTAAATGTGATAATGGGATAAATTGGTACGAATACAACATGGCGTAACAAAATAGCGGTGTGTGACAATATAAAAACTACCTATTGAATATATTTTAAATTATATCCGAAAATCAATTGTGGCTTAGGTAGAAACTGGTAAAATATTGGTAGAAATCCAGTAAGATGAAATAAAATGGCACCCAATAAAATTTCTTGAAAAGACAGTATATATGTGTTACGTATGTAAACTCAGTTGGTTCACACTTCACTATTCTTAATAAAAGGAAAAGATCATAACGAGGGAAGTTTCAGGTAAAGGAAATATACCTATATTTTTTCTTGGTTCACCGTTTTAATCTCTCAGAAATGATGGATTACAATACCGTGTTTGTACCTTTTTGAGTTTTAAGTCTGATTTGCTTTAAAACTGGCAATTTGATAGAAACAAGTTTTGTATAGATTATGATTAAATTTCATCCGTTATTTGTCAGGGGCTTGCTCAAAGCGTGGAAAATAGGATTTTGGTTAACCACCACGGGCTTCTTTCTGCGCCTTTGTATCTTCTAACTTTATCTTACTTTATAGCAACATCCTTATTAGAATCTGATAACATAAAGGCTACTGATAATCCGCTCTTTTTTATAATGCACAATTGACAATTTAGACCCTTAAAATATTTCTATGTTCAGCTCATACCTTAAAAAAAATCACCTCTCTTTAAATGGCTCCATAAATAAAACATAATTTTTTTCTAGTAACAGTAAAGGAAAACAAAATATAAAAGAATCGTTAAAATGATTAAAGATGTTTTATTAGGCTCGGAACGTTTATTGCAAATAAACTAATATTACAGTAGTATGTAATGAGTATTGGAATATACAAATATCTTCGGAAGTAGTCCTAACTTTGAGATTCTCGCGATGGTGTTTGATAAACCTTTAATTAGGCAACTTTGCCTTCATTTAACTGACTAAATCCCAATGCTCGTGCCTCGAAACCCTGTATAGGCGAAGCTCTTCACTTATAGTGGTAGCTCAGCATTAAAAATACCGTTTTCTTACTACTGAACAAACCTTAACTGCGCCCCTAATTAATAATTTTTTATTATATAGTTAAATTTAATAGTTTTTTGGTCATTAAATTGTTGAAAGGATGTAGCAACAAAGTAAAACAAATCTAAGGTATTAAGACGCACTGATTAATACATCATTGCGATAAAATAAGGTTATCGTCTTAAAGAGATAGAAAAAATTTCGAAAGTATCTTAATGGGTAAAAAGGGGGACCAAGAAAAAAAAAACCTAATATTTGAGTTGTAGTTCCTAGTCAAACATTTAAACATAATTTGAGTTCGCCCCTATCTAGTAATAGATAACACTGAATCACAATATTATCAGTTCCAATTTTCTTATCAAATTAGTACAAAAGTGCAGCTACAAAGTAAGGCAGAATTAGAGGTTACAAAGAAACGGTAGTAAAATACATTTACATACATACATACTGTCTAGTAAATCTACTGTCGGTAAATCGAACATTACAGTATCTGATACAGCAATGTGACAATACAGTACATATCTGACACCATAATGTGTTGCCTAGCAACACTACCATATTATTGATATTAGGAAGCAATTATTTGTCAGGTTTGACTTTTTCTCACTTAAAAATTTAGGAAATAAAAAAATTGGTTTTATTTATTTGACGATGACAAGCAAAAGACAGACATAAATAGCTAATGGAAGATTGTTAGATTGCCAACTACTATTTCTTAGATTTTAATAAATATAATTTTTTATTGATTTTAAAAAAGATTATAAGAACCGTATTAAAATATTACTACAATACTCATTTATATTCCAGACTCGACACCTGCGTCGTCTCCTCCGTAAAACACCTCCCACTTGAATTGGTTTAACGTAAAATCCTATATTTTGTTAAAGTGAGGTTATTTTCTGAAAGGATTGAAGAAAACTCAGAGTTGTCAAAAAAGTCTAGAGAAATAATTTTATTTTTAAAAAAGTGTGCTAAGAAAAAAAGTACGTTACATAATAGAGCTGTAATTCTTGACCCAACATTAACCATAAAGCAAAATTCTATTTTTTTACCTTTAAGCACCCTTTCAATACGCCCTTAGCAAATAATAGATATCACTGAATGACAGTTACCATCATTATACTGTTTTAAATCAAATTGTCGTATGGGTGCAGCTACGAAATAAGACAGAGAAAAAATATACAGATATATGATAAAATGCATCATTTTGATAAAAATAGAATTGAACCAAGACAAAAAATTGTTGATTGGTTGTACTGTAGTTCATAAGGAAAAGTCATTATGCAAGGCTCTCTTTAACACCCTGTATGGAAGCTGGCCAGTTGGTTTCTACCAGTGCCATTAAACTTATACACACACACAACACCCTGTATAATTGATAGCCACTAAAAATTTTATTAACTTTGGAATTCATCAACAGCTTAAATAGGTATTATTTAAGTATATTTTACAGGCTATATTTAAAGTCTATGTTTCGTGCGTGGTCCTTTACTCAAAGTTAGCACATGTTTTATATATATATATATATATATATATATATATATATATATATATATATATATATATATATATATATATATATATATATATATATATATATATATATATATATATATATATATATATATATATATATATATATATATATATATATATATATATATATATATATATATATATATATATATATATATATATATATATATATATATATATATATATATATATATATATATATATATATATATATTTGCGTTTGCTCCATGTTTCTCTCATTTCTCATTTCTTCAATCCAGGGGGGTGCAATCTGGGAAGCTTGGAGGTCAAGCGACAGGACCTCATTCGGAAACATTATATCTAATTGTTCGCGTATTGTCACATATGGGAGCACTATCGTTCGTGAACCGCATGCGCCCATGAATATTAAAAGGCAAATTCTCTAATAAACCGAGCAAATCATTTTGCAGGAAGTCTAAGTAAGTTTCGCATTTGAATTTGGTGGGAAGAAAAAAGGACCAAATATTTCATCTCCAACTATTCCTGCCCCTACGTTTAGACTTAAAAGTTAGTGGTGATGAGATTCTCTGATCTCGTGAGGATTTTCCAGTGCCCAAGTATGTATGTTGTGAAAATTCACTACTCCGTACCTACCGATAGAACTGCAAGTGTCGCGGGAAATCTCGAAGAAGCAGACCTTGGACGCATTGGACATGAAACACATGAACATGAAAGTCCGCCAGACAGTTGCTTGGGAAACACAAATCCTCAGCTATTTGTCGAGTACCTAAACCGGATTTTCGGCGATTGCATTTAAAATCTGCTCCTCCTCCGTCACGTGGTCTTCCAGCATCATTCCTGGAAGTCTGGAATTTGCCCTATTCCTGGAGGTGCCGATAACAATTTGTGAAAGTTCGATGGTTGGGGAGTCGGCGATTAGAAAATCTTATTGTGTACAACCTATGAGCTTCATGTGTGTTACCATCAGTCAGACCGTAAGCAAAATGAATGTCAGCGAGATGCACATGAATATGGTTCATTTTCCATTTGAGTAAATTTACACCAAAGAAAAACACGTCGAGTTGTAATTTCACTTATAATTAAGTTAAAGTGCTAATTATGGCAAGTGTTATGTGATTTCCAAATGAATTTGACAGAAACCATCAAAACGGGTGACAGACGAAAACAAATAAACAGTTGCAGACCACTACGTTTTGTTAACTTTCATTTTCATCATGTTTATCTTTCTACCTTATTGATTATGTCTGAATGGGCATTTTGCTAAGTAACTTTTAAACGGTAGAAAATATCGAAATTTTCTAAGAGACCAAAAAATTAGGGAATAGAATGAAGAATATTTTTTCAAAGTAAGAGTAGTCACTGGAGCGGTGGAAAAAAAGTTGAGGAGTTTTTAAGGGATCATGACCCCCAAAAAAGTAACACCCTGTATATTTTTCTAAAATCTATTATAGGCATTTCGTAGAGAACAATTACAGAACCTTGTGTACCAATGATCATTCTTAATCCTTCATGGATCGAGAAATACTTTCATTCCGGGTGTAAATGCGTCCACACACACCAAGCCATGCATTTAAACAGCTGCGAATTTATAGTGGCGAATTATTCGCTGCCGCCGCGATTAGTTCGCGTTGTTCTGGGGGATTCTACAAATATAAAACGTATATACTTACTTGAATATAGTACTGAATGGCTTCCAATAACATTCCGTACATGTTTAGGTAAATAAACGCAGGTAAAAATGTAAATAAAGTATCAGCCTTCAAAAGATCTTAAATTTACTAAAGTAACGAACAAGCTTAGCCAAAATGGGCGATTGCCTTTTCAAAACATATCATTTAAACTACTATAATTAACATGGCGTTTAAATTAAGTTTGTTAATCTGCCCTCTAGTAGACAGGAGCACGCGATCTTATTTATTCTTGGGTGGTATGATAACACCCTCCGACAAAAGCAAGCGTTTCCAGAACACATTACCTTAATTTATTTACTTTCTTTTTTTTCAACTTCTTTTTTTCTTCAACAGTTATTAAAAATAATTAATAACTAACGGTTTATTAAATGATCGCAGTTGATATCATCTGGTTTTTCTTTCTGATGAAAATATGTTTTTGAAGGGTACAATCGAATTAATTGTAAGTATTAGTTTTCACGAAACCAGTATATCATAATATATTTTGCTAAGTAGTATCTGAGTAAAATGAAGTTTTCACAATGCTTTTAAGTATTTTTCCAGTAGAAGAATCTGGATAGCTGCTCCAAACGATGGATCAGTAGCGGCGACAAACTGTATGATATTTGAAAAAAAAAGGCTTTTGTCCTGAGCTTCCATGTAATGAATCCTTCCTTTCATTTGGTAATAAAAAGATAAATAAATATGAGTGTTAGGGGTTTGACTACAAATATTTTAACACGTAATAGTATGGATTATTTTGATCAAAAATGTCTTATAGAACCTTAGATCTATTTCTTACCAATTTTGAGAAATATGACCTTTATATTATTTAATTTTGAACACAACATTAATACTTTTATATATTTTATTATATAAAACAGTTAGCATTATTAACAGAATTAAACACGGTTCATTGTCCAATAAATGATAGCAAAACAAACAGTTGGCTTGTTTTCCTAAGCAGCTACGTAGCGTTTTGTGTTCAAGTTTAAATATGTAGTGTGCTTTTTAAAATGTTTACAAATGAAGGATACAACGTGAAGATAAAATTGATTCAGAATTGGCTTTGTGATACCTGAGGGTGCGTTTTTCTCCTTTCTGTCAGATGCATAATATTTCAACGATATTGTAAACCTTTTTTTTTTGTTGATAAAATACAGCTGTCTGATAAAATCAATCGTGTAGAACGTAACAGCGTTGCCGTATTCCTTTCGCGATCTTAAAACTGAAACCTTATTTAATATTTTAAACTGAAATAGTTCAAAAACTATTTATATTATAATATATATATATATATATATATATATATATATATATATATATATATATATATATATATATATATATATATATATTATATATATTATATAATATATATATATATATATTATATATATTATATAATATATATATATATATATATATATATATATATATATATTATATAATATATATATATATATATATATATATATATATATATATATATATATATTATTTTCTTAATTAATTTCTTATGTTATATATTTATTTATATGTTTCCAAGGTGCGTACTACATATAATATTAATTTTCTTTTAAGTGTATTTTTGTTTTTATGGTCATTGTTTGTTTAAAATGTAATGTTTTTGGAGTGATGTTTTTTCAGTAATGTTTTTAACCATTTTAAAATTTAAATATTAACTATACATGTTTTTATTGTAGAAAATAAATATCTTGAGTAAGCTCAATATAATGAGCGAAACGTCGATTGAATTATAGTTTTACTTCTCAATGATTTAACCTATGCCCAAGAAAATAATTAACAAAATATTTATATATGGTTAAAGAAAAAAAACGAAATATGTATATATATATAAAACCATGTATAAATATGTTACTTATTTTCTTGGGCATAGGTTCTTGGAAACATGTCAATTTTTACATATCGTAAAGAAAGTTTTTATCAATATCGCAGAAACAGTATCTAAGTTCTTTTGTGCCTACATGTCATAGAAAGTCATGTAGGCTTGTTGTCGTCATAGACATAATAACAGGTGTTTGGTCTATTGCATTATCTTGATTTTGTTGATTCAAAAGGGTGTTGTCTACTGTCTTACATAGAACAAAATTTATGGTTGCTGATATTAAAATTAATTTTTAAGGTGGTTCTAATACCAAAATAATAGCCTCTGTAATATCTCATTCAACTATATATAATTATTACTAACAAATAATTATTCAAATAACGTATTTTTTATTTCCATGCCATGCTATTCCTTAAAAACCGACAACACCGCTGCATTTTTTTCAATCGTAGAGAATATGAATTTACAAAAACTCTCAGTAAAGCTAACAAAGCGGCGTTGCTTTGAGTGAAAGCATTGTTTTTGACAGTGGCGTAGGTACATCCCCGCCAGCCCCCGCGGTGCGGTGGGGCCCACGAGGTCAGGTGGCCCGGGGATAATTGCAAATGAGCTCAAGGGGATTATGAGAGTATGGATGACCTTTTTTGTAGCCATCATATATTTTTCGGCTATATTTTGGGGGCTACATTTATTGACAAGTAAAGGAACATTTTTTTGTTTTTTATCATCAGTTATTTTTCTGTTTTGTGAGGGAGCCCTTTACCGAAAACCACGGGGGGGACCAAAATTTGTAGCTACGCCACTAGTTTTTGTGAGTTTTTAGGTTATTTCTTATAATTTTTGTGCTAGTTCTTGACCATCATGGTGCGTATGTAACTCATAACGTCTTTTCTTATAGAGTAATCATAATGTTATTGTTTTTTTTTTCTATTAATTGGCGTACACAGTATAAGATTATTCCTAATATGTAATATATTCATTTATAAGTACGGTTATCATCTAATATTTAGTGATTATTTTAATCGGTACAAATTCGCAAATTAACATAAAAAATCACTTTTATAAAGAAATGTTTCAAATAATATTTATTTTAAGGCCTTCTGGAATATTTTTTTATATTCATTAAAAATCACAAAACCAAAAAATTAAAATTTATTTTTTGATAGGCTTTTATTTTTATTACCATAATTTTATAATTGTGGAATCCACCTTTTTTCCGCCATTTTTTAAAACTTTTTTCCAAAACGATCTCACTCCAAAAAAACAAACTTTACGTGTACGATTTAGGACTACAGGAGCTTTAGGACTTTATTCTACCAAGACCTATCTTAGGTCTGCGTTTCAAACAAAAAAAAAGCTCAAATTCAAATGAATAGGTACTATTTAGATATTTTTTACAAAACATTTTTCTTATATACTTATCTAGTATCGTTCTTTTAAATGTTGTAAGTTGTACGTTTCTAATTTATATAAAAAGTTTTGTCCTTTTCCAATTTTTGTTGTAAATATATACATGTACAATTAGAAAGTGTCAAAAGAAAATAGATTGAAAGAACAATAATTTTGTTTTATAGTGGATTTTTTTTAAACCTGGGCATCAATTTAAAAAAAAATAATACGATAAGTGTAGCTATATACATCATTTTGTAGAAAGGGATTATTTAAATTGCATTAGGAAAAATTACGAAAACTAAAGATTCAAATAAAGCAAATATACCTTTTAAATTATTCTAATGAATTTATAAAAAATGTGATTGTGATACACATTTATCGCCAATAATACTATTTGCATTGTAATTGGTTTAGTAAAATACCTGCAGCTATAACCTAACAAATTTTTGACAAGTTAAATTTCCTATCTAGAAAAAAAGTATTATTAAAATGATAAAAACTAACAAAACAACAGCATTTTGAAATTTGAGAAAAAATGTGGGACTGAAGTCCGACATTTTTTTATTCTTAAACGTTAACAGTGATTAATATTATTTTATCAGTGACTACAATCAATAATTAACAACAGTTTAACTGCACATTGACAATAACATTCACACTGCCGATTATTATTAAAATAATAATAATAAAAAAACGATATATGTATAACGTTTATTTTGTGAAGAAAGTGGAAAAATACATTTTCATAATCAATTTATCTTATGTATTCTATAATTTTATAACAATGTATTATATAAATTATTATATAATGATTCCATTATAGAATAATTTTATTTTTTGTGCATATAATCTTAAAGAAATACATCATATTTTCAGATTATTTTATTGCCAATGCTCTCAAATCTTAAATATATCTCTAAAATGTCGCAATACAAAACCAGGCAACGTTGTGAAGGCATGATCTTAAGCTTAAAAAAACGAGAAAATGGTCGGCATTCATTTCTTGGAAAGGGAATCTATCAGCTTCTTAAATTCTTGACAGCCATCTTCGTTGGCCTCTTTGTATCCTGGTACTGTAGCTTTCAAATTATCAAACCATCTAGAACAAGCAAGTTGTTAGCGAACTGGCATTACTTTAATAAACATATTGAAACCCTTTGGCAAAGAAGATTCTTTTTATTATTTTTTTTTTGTACAAATATAACAATAATAATAACCAAAATGGACCATTTTTCGCCCGGTGATGATAGCCGCGAATTGGAAATAGGAATACGATATTTGATGAAATCATCGAGAAACGGATAACTTCGGAGCAAAAACACGCTACGTGTATTCCTACAGAATAATTAGAATCGCCGCCCATTCCATAAGTGGTTAATAATGTTTGCATACTCAGGGTGATTTTTATGAACATTACATGCAGCCCATAAGGGTTAAAATCAGAGTGCACTAATTTGACAGCCTGCTCACTGTAATAGCCCACTTCGTTCTAAATCTTTCGAGAGAAATACGAAACATGGTAAAACTACGTGGAAATTTGAGCGATGCTTATACTAAAGTGTATACGTAAATCCAAATAACTTATGCGAAAATCCTTAATATACACTCCTCAAACTTTGGTTCTATGTTCCGCAGTTCTGTTGAAACTTTCGGAACACATCAGAGTATTACAGTGAGAGACAAAGACCCGCGTACTCTGACGTTAGATCTGTATGGATTAAATATATGGTTCATTAAAGTCAACTGAGTACCAGTGGCATATTGATATATTAATGAAAGATAATATTACGAACATATGATGATGTTGTTTTATATTTTTCATTGTTAAGGGGTTCTGGACCACCCTACCGTTCGCCGGGGACGAATCTTTTATTATATAGTCATTTATATACGAAAATGGGGACGAATTCCTAAATACACCACTGCTGAGTACGGAAAAAAATTAAGGGCTATATGTCTGTAACGGAATAGATTATACCAATAGAACAGAGTATATAAATTCTTAATTTATTTTTTTCTCATGACAAATGCTAAACATGAGTATTTCAAAGAAGTCGTTAAAGTAAAGCTATCTAATATTAGTTTTGAGAGTTTTTAAAATCTAAACAAAATAATAAATATCATTTATCTCAAACGCTATCTTCTAGACTGTATAGACAGTTTTATATAAAGATAAACCTTCTCAAGTGGTTATCGTCTATGCCTTCCTTTCGAGAGTTCATGGTCCCATATGGACCAACGACGTAGAAAGCTTTCATTTAAGTTAAAGCTAATAATAATTAAAACATTTTATTTGTGTAGATTCAATTATAATAAATTGTCAACTTGCTAGGTGTTAAAAATACAATAGAATATTTTATAATAGAAGGCGTTTAAAAAATTCCATGTTTTTTGGAAAGCATTGTTTCCTTCGGAAAAGATTGGCTAAAAGGGTTTTTCTTTGCCTTTCTTTTTTTTTCGCCATGGTTTTTTTGAGCCAAAACGCTGATAGGTTAGTTTAGGTTTTAGACATTTATATTGAACTAACTATTATTCTATTTAGACGGAAATATAATTATTTTTTTCAATTACATACATAAAGTAGAACTTTAGGCGACACCTGTAAAGTATTTATCAATAAAGGGTTCAGGGTGCGTCTATGACGACACAATGCATTTCAGCCAACGAGAAGCAGTTCTTATCAATTTAGGTGCCGACCTTTTTTCTGTTTTCTAAAACAAGATTCAGTCTGTGTCAGAGTTCCGTTTTTACAGTTGATTATAAATTCTTCTTTTGTGGTGGTTTATAGGGCTTTACGTATACAGTGGGGTATTAAATTGAGGGATAATCAAAGATAGTATATTTTTTTTTCTTTTGCACTAAGTTTGGGGATTTTAAGTAAAATCCGTCATTTTCTAGATTTAAATACTTTTTTTTGTTATTAATTTTAAGTATTATTTTTGTACAGAATTTCACTTTCTTTACTTTTTTTAATAGATTTTAAGTTTTTCGAAACTAAATCTCTTATTTAAATAAACCACCTGTTAGTTAAAATAAATATATTCAAGAAGATACCATATTGTTGCAGTTTGCTGTTGTTCGAGATATAAGTGGTCGTAAAATTGGTGAGATAAGATGTTTAATTCAATTTGTACTAACAGTTATATTTGATAACATTGTAAATTATAATTTACGAAGAAGCCTACAGAGTACCTTTGATTTTACTTATCATATATATCAAATAAATAAATAAAATAAATAAATAATTTTAAATATAATAAAAAACCTCTTTATAACCCTGTTACATGTAAATATAGGCATTTTTGAAAATGTTACGAGTTGTTATTTATATACGTGTACTTCATACTACTAAAAAATTATATACCATAAAAATAGATTGTAAACTTAAATTTGATTTTAAAACAAACGGCTCATTTCCAGATTTTATTCTAAGTGGGAAAATGGTCTCCATATCACCAAGAAACAAATTTCGCAAGAATTTTCAAGCTAACCGTGCAGGATTTTTGAAACCACCCAGCAATTTAAAAAAAATCAATCTTCTTGACCCAAGTAGCACAAACATATTATTATTAGACCAAAGTGATAAATTATTCGCCATCTACACAAAATTGTTTTGGAAGAATGGGAGAGAGAAAACGAAGTCTAGGGTATATGTGTGTGTTAGAAAATAAAAACATAGGTGAAGCTATCCACCTGTGCTGCAAAGATCTTCATAAATGCTTCGTAGAATAAATTTTATTATACATTTGTTGCATAAGGATCAGATCAGTTTTATAAGTATATCTTCAGTGATGATGATAATAACTTATTAGTATTCACCATGTTTTATAAAAAGTTGGAGACCACTTACGTCGACCATGATGCTAAAATGAGATAAACTAAATAAAATAATAAAATTTAAGTTTAAACAACCATTTTTTATTGGAATTAAAATAATGCATTTTAAAATAGGGCAAGAAGTAACCTGAATCGTTAATTTTATAGATAATATACCAGTGAAATTTTCGAAATCTATATCCCAAATCTAAAATGCTTCATTTTTTTCCCGTGATTTGATAAAATGAGGGGACATTAAAAATGAATCTCAAATATATATTCATAATGTCAGTAAATTAACGTTGTTAGGAAAATTTGGCTCTAAGAAAACGTTTTATGCTCAATGTTTTTTATTTATAACTAAATTTACATTTCTTAGACCCTCTGTGTTAGATAATTAACTTAGCTTACAAAACTGGTCAGGTCCAAAATCATTTCAAAATCTCAGTTGTACCCCCAATATAAAGAATTCAGGTAAAATAAATGAAATAAATAATAATCGCCCCATAAGTGTAATAAAATAACTTAGGAAACATTTTTGAGAAAAGTCTGAAAGAAAGATTAAACAATTTTTTAACTACTAATAACATCTTATCTATAAATAAATTTGGTTTTTTTTAAAGACATGAGTACTTCTGATTCTTTACATGAACTGATTAATAATATCACAAACAATTTAAATAATAATAAAAAAGCTATAGGAGTGTTTCTAGATTTAGCGAAGGCATTCGACACAATCTCCCACGCCATGCTTTAGGACATCTTGGACAATTATGGTGTGAGGGGTTCAGTATTGAATGTTCTCAAGAGCTATCTTAGTAACAGAACTCAATATGTTAAGTTGGGAGAAAGTATGAGTCAACATAGAGAAATAGATATTGGCATACCCCAAGGCACAGTCCTCGGTCCGATACTCTTTAATGTATACATTAACACTTTATGTAATCTTGAGACAAACGGTTGCATAGTGGCTTATGCCGATGATACCGTTTTGGTTTTCTCTGGTTTACTAATCGCAGGTATGAAAAAGGTAAAACTATTTCTAGATCATTTTAAACTCACACTTAATGTAGATAAAACTAATTACATAGCCTTCTCATTAACATCAGTTAATCGTCCAGCTTTTGACCAAATTAACATAGAATCATTAAATAAACTTATTAAGGAAGTGCAGCGGACTAAATATCTAGATACCATAATAGAAAAATTGATTGTCACATTAAATATTTACGTAAAAAAAATTAGATTTTTAATCCAGAAATTTTATATGGTGAGGGAATTTATGAACAGAAACCTACTTTTAATATTTTATACAACATTTGTAGAGACTCTTCTTCGATATGGAATACTAATATGGGGTGGAACATATACCACACATCTAGAGCCGTTAAAAATCGTTCAAAATCAAGTTGTTAAAGTTTTACTCAGAAAGCCAAAATTAAATTCCACAAAACTTTTTTATGAAATAGAAATCTGTAATATAAAAACACTCTATATAACAACAGTTTGTACTTTTGTTTATAAGAATGCAAACAAACAATTGATTGCTCATCGCTACAACAATAGACGTGTAGCAAATAATCCGTATAAAGTATGAATGAAAGAATGAATCAAAGATTTACTAGATATTTGGCACCTAAATTCTTTAATCTAATTTCAAAAAATATTAGGGATATAAAAAGTGCCAAAGTGTTTGAAAAAGAATGTAAAATTTTTATTATAAATAATCCAAAACCAAAAATTGTTAACTATAAGAATATATATAAAAAATAGTGACCTAGGCAATTTAACTCATATGTGTATATATATATATATATATATATATATATATATATATATATATATATATATATATATATATATATATATATATATATATATATATATATATATATATATATATATATATATATATATATATATATATATATATATATATATATATATATATATATATATATATATATATATATATATATATATATATATATATATATATATATATATATATATATATATATATATATATATATATATATATATATATATATATATATATATATATATATATATATATATATATATATATATATATATATATATATATATATATATATATATATATATATATATATATATATATATATATATATATATATATATATATATATATATATATATATATATATATATATATATATATATATATATATATATATATATATATATATATATATATATATATATATATATATATATATATATATATATATATATATATATATATATATATATATATATATATATATATATATATATATATATATATATATATATATATATATATATATATATATATATATATATATATATATATATATATATATATATATATATATATATATATATATATATATATATATATATATATATATATATATATATATATATATATATATATATATATATATATATATATATATATATATATATATATATATATATATATATATATATATATATATATATATATATATATATATATATATATATATATATATATATATATATATATATATATATATATATATATATACATATATATACATATATATATATATATATATATATATATATATATATATATATATATATATATATATGATGCACATAGGGATGTCCCAAGCATCTAGGTGCATTGAAATATTAGAATAAGCTTAGCATAAACTGTAAATTGAATTCTTTTGTTATTGGATGAATAAATATGAAATGAAATATGATACCTATAGTTATATATGTTGCCATTAGGACAAGAAGTAACATACTCATCATCATAAAAATCAATTATGTTCTCTATAAAATACAAATACGAAATTTTTATTTTATATGTGATAAACAGGAAAACAAAATGTAGACAAAATAATCTCAATCGAAAAAAATTGTTTATTAAAATATGTATGAGTAATTAATTAATTAAAGTAAAAAGTAATTTTATTAACATTTTATGGTTACCTTATTAACGTTTACAAATAAAGTAATAAAATTTCAAAATAATAATTTTAAAATTATTATATTAAGCAGTTATCAAATACTCATTACAGTTATATAAGTGTCACCTGCAATTATAATATAACTATTATATAGCAGTACTATTTTTATAATTGTGGGCCTTTAACATGTTTATAGACCACAATAAAGTACTTCCAAAATATTTCGGTAAGATACAAACTGATATGTAGCAGTTTATATTACCAATATAACATTTGTGCTACTTGGAGAGTTTAAACTGGCTTAAAATTCTGATCTCGTTCAATAAACAATACTGAAGGTACAAATGTAATCAAAGAACCACGATTTCTTAATTTACTTGCCGTGACAGCATCCGTTTAACTGAAATATCAGGGAATGCTAAGCGCAATTTCCAAATTATAAAATGCTGATTGTTACATTTTACAGAACCTTAGGTATGTTTTGTAGAAAGTATAGTAAAATAATAGTATATTTGGAGCACATACCTAGTAATATTTGTGTAAGGAGACAGGTCATAACCCACAACCTCGAAAGTCGAGATAGACGCCACCAAAGCCAAATCTGCCACCGTCAAGTTCTCACCAACAGCATACGTTTGTCCCTTAAGGAAAGTATCTAAAAATTGCATGGCATCATTGATTTTCTCTAGTTTGGAGGGATCGTAGGCGGCACCACTGAAGAAGACTGGATACTAAAACCATATATATTTCTTCAAATATTATAATAATAATGAATGCTTTTATTGTCAGACATTTACAAAAACTTAATTCTAACCCATGATGAAAAAATATTATCTGACAAAGGGCAGAGTTCGCATTTACTGGTGTAGCAGCGAGCAGCGCTTTTCAACTCAACCCTAAACTTAAATAAAATTTAGCAGAAAAAAAACAATACAATACAATTGAGGGAGCTTAGAGTTTCTAGTAGCAATCATTAATCAAAAGTATTAACTTCACATATTTAGTAATGGTTTCCTAATATTTCATATATCTAGTCTAGTAGCGTACAAAATGATTTAAGAAGTAATAATAAAAAACTTATGATTAAAGAGTTTAAGAGCAGAGTTTTAACTTGCCTTTTAAAGGCCGGAATAGATGGGATCTTATGGTGATTTGGTAGATTATTGTAATTTTTTGGTACATCGAATGAAAATGAGCCACGAGATGAGGTGGTTTCATGCTGAGGTATGGTGACGAAATGTTTATATCGTACATTAACCGAGTGCACGGATGATGGAAATTTTAGTTTCTTATAAAGAAAATATGTTTTTTTAGCGATATTATCTTATGATAAAATAGCAGTGAGTGTAGTTTGCGTCGGTTCTCCATGTTGAGCCTATTCAATTCTTTAAGCGGCCCAGATATGACCTCGTCGTCTTATGCCATTTTATCTTATGATAAAATAGCAGTGAGTGTAGTTTGCGTCGGTTCTCCATGTTGAGCCTATTCAATTCTTTAAGCGGCCCAGATATGACCTCGTCGTCTTATGCCACATATAAGTATAAGGCAAGCATTCTGAATAAGCTAGAACCCTCTCACATCAATATTTAGTAAGCTGTTGGGACCATATATTACATCTCCATAGTCGAGATGTGATAGAACAAAGGACTCATAATAAATGACCCGTATTTTGTTAAAATAAAGTCTGTTTGTATAAATACATTTAATGGTACTAAAAGATTTTATTATAAGAGCACTGACATGCTATATGTATTGGTTAGAGACGTCAAGGAGATGTTTTAAAATGTTTAAAAATGAATGTCATCATACCGGAGTCAACTTCTACTGGAAAAAAAAGATAAATACATTTGGGAGTCATCGGCGTAGAAATGCGATGCACAGTGCTGAAGGTTACTGGAGAACTGAGACGTATAAATAATGAACAGAAGAGATCCTAAAACGGAGCCCTGAGGCACTCCGCTGTTCACCCGAGCAAAGTTCGACAAGACGTGGCGCAGTTTCATTACAGGTTTGTAAAATTTTTTGAAAAGCCCAGATAACCTAAAAGTGCGAATTTTTTCAAATATTTTTAATAGAGCACATAAAATGCTAATTGGTCTAAAATCTTTAGGCTCTTATGGAGATGAAGAACGTATTAAGTAAAGTTGAATCAGAAAGGTTATCACATTTATCTAATTTTAACTCTGGCTCAGCATCTTTGATTATTGTTATGCGTACATATCGATGGGTTTTTGACAAATTCGCCAAAAGTGAAATTTTACAGGAAACAATTTTTTTAATAGCAATTATATTAGAAAATATAGAATTTTTAAAACGTACAGGGATATTGATGTATTGTTTAAAATGCGTTCAAGATAACGAAAGTACATTTTCATAGTAGTTTCACATGGGATATTTTGTGGCACTCTTTTTGAAAAAGTTTATTTGGTTACCCTTACAGTACACACACAATATTTGGGTATCTGAAATACTGAATTTATTCATGTCAAATAAACAATCTTTTTAAATACATCTAAAAATAGTTAAAGGTTATCTAATTAAGCTGCCGAGTTTTTAAACTGAATATTAAGTGTTGTTAAGACTATACCCTGCCCCCTTGAAACAGTTATTTATAACTACTGCTACAGAAAATTAATATTTTTAACCATATTTATATTCGCCCCTTCGCCCCAACCAGTTTTGCCAGGTGTCTGGTAATTACCAGGATCTACAGTAATATGAGATATAATCTGATAATTGGTAACGAGTTTTTGGTAATAGCCTAATTTACAATATTTTTGCTAAACAGACAAAATTATTTTCTTATGAAGAATCCGTCTTATTACATAAGCTCGCGACTCTAATCGCGAACCTCAAAAGGAAAACATCGATATTTATGATATATGGATACATTATCTGCGTCCCTACTTTATAGGCTACGAAACAGCATTGGCAGTCATCTGAATTATCAGAAACTACGATAATTTAGGAACTTTACTAGAGCTGTCTCTTTCGTTCATTTCTGGGTGGTCAATCGATCGCCGAAAGTGATCGAATCTATTCAATCATTCATTCATTCATTTCGATCACGTAGCATAGGGATTCCATTATGAATGGACTGAAACGGATCTTTCGATTAATCCAATTAGTCTGTGAGAAGATTGATATATGTATTTTCATAAAGCTCTGTTGAAAAAAATATTTTCAAACTACATTTACTGTTTATTCCAATCCAAACTATATTATTGGTCTAAATATTAAACATATTGTGGCTTTATATTGCAAGAATCTCTACTGTTTTTCACTGTATTTGTATGAGCTTTTTGTTTTTCAAGTAAAATAACATCCCGTTTTAGTTACCGAATACCTAGAAAACCAATTTTGCTAAATAGACACGAACAGTCTTTTCTTGATAGATATCGACACGACGTGTCAATCTTTTATTGTTAATTTCAAGGCCACCCTACACCCTATAGCGATCGCGGCAGCGATAGGTTTTGATAGTCTGTGAATCATTTAATCGATCACTTCAATTCAATAGCCCACTATTTCTTTATAACTTAATTTGACTATGGCTATCTTTGTTTTGCACACTAACAAATTGTCTGTTCTGTCGGCTATTATCGGTCGCTGTCGCTATCAGTTGATCGTGCACAACAGAAATTGAAAGAATGATTGATTTCGGCCGGTTAAGCGGGATTAGATCATTCAATATTTTTTAGTGATCGAATCAGGAAAATCGAATCATTCACGCATGACGCACCTCTAAAGTTTACTGATAATTGATAATGTAATTCTGATAATACTTGAATCTACGATAACTTTTGAACTTTATATATTCAGTGTTATGTATTTATTGCTCATATACAATACAATTTTACTTAAACTAAAATAAATTAAATAGATATTGGTTAGAACTAGCCCGTTACTTGATGGACATTCATTTTTATAAAGTAAACGAAAACACTTAATTTATTTTACAAACAATAAATCAGGTGATAATTTGTTCGCCAACACTGTGACTTCATCATATGTTAAATGTTAAATAAAAGTGTTACACAAACTGTAGGTATTAAATACCTGAACTCCTTGATAGCCTACTAAATATTTGACAATGGGGAACTATTCAGGTCTAATTGATCGTTTAATAATGTTATTTTTATGTTTCTTGATTTCCATCCCTTCTAGTATATTAAATGTTTTGCTTTTTCCTTCTACGTGTAAAATTTCAAAGTTTTCATGGAAAGTATAATTTCCTTAATTAAATGTTTAGAGTAAATTATCTTTAGCTTTCTGTAACTAAATTTATACTCATTAATTCTTTTTTCTGCCTGTTTGTCCAATATAAATTATTTCGTAAACTTTGAAATTTTAGATGTAGAACGAAACAGTAAAAAACTTAATTTAATAGAAAGTATGGAATAAACAAACATAAAAGTAACAACAAATTATTAAACCATCAATTGAACCTAAATAGTTCCTCACTGTTAAATCTTTACTAGGGTATAACAGAAAATCCAGAACATTTTACCTGTATAATATCCGCAAAACGGGTTCAGGTATTAATACTTTCAGTTAATGTTACACTTTTATTTAAGATATAACATCTGATGAAGCCATAGATAAAAATGTATGCGAGTGATGAAGCCACAGTATTGTACAAATTAAGTGGGAATTTTAAACAAGTGTTTTCGTTTGCAGTGTTAAATGAAATCGGTATAAAGTAAATGCTCACAAAAAGTAAATACCTTTTTGCTAGTCGTACAAGTTGTTGCAATTACGTACATAAAACAGAAATGCGAGGACCATTTTCTTTTCTCTTTTTTTTAGTTGACAATCTAGACATTTTTATCCCCGATGCAATATTTATTTACTAAATCACCGGTAATTTTACCGCAAATCTGATAATTTCATATATTTTTCCTGATAATAGCCGATTTAGGTTGTGGAAACACTTCCTCCAACCCTCATTATATTTGCAGAACTAAGAAAAAGTGGAAAATAAATATGAATTACTTGATTTCGATAATCTTTTAAACGATATTGTTGATCCTATGCCATTGAAAATGATAAATATTAAGAGTAAATATATTTTTCTCTTATAATTCACCATATTAAAACTTATATTAAAAATAAACGCCATATTCCGGATGTTTTAATTAATTAATTAAATTTTATACCTCAACGTCTTTATCTACAGAATGAACCGTTTAAGGACACAATGACATCTTACTTTTAGAGTGTAACCTTTCTATTACAATAATAAATAATATCTTCGTTTAAAACGATCTGTAACACAGTGTTTTAATCGCCGTTTTCACCTGCAAAATTCACATTTTAGCAATAAAAATATTCTAATAACATTTCACTATATTTCATTATTAAGCAGAAAAAAATAACTTAAGCGTCAAAAGGAATAGCATAACCGACGGCGTTTAAGATTACACTAGTCAACAAATACGAAAAAAAAATTACGACTGATGTTATAATGGCTGTGTATGGAGGAGTTTGAGAGCCTCCTGAGTACGAATTAATTCGTATATAGATTTTAAGTTATAGAATGTATCAGTTATTTTTATTTTATTCCAAATTTTTTATAGACTTTTTAATATCGGTTCAAACCAAAGAAAAAATGATATTATTCTAATCATAACAGGTTTTATTCGCAACATACACATGAAAATATATTATAGTAAGTCTTTTGTAGATAACTTTTTTGCAAATGAAGACTTTCATTTATATTTCTGATCGCTTTCTCCCATATAAAAACCAACAATCTCCCTCCCCCATCATTGCTGGATCCCATCTGCCTTGGTAGCGTTGCTCCATTGTTAGTATATCTTGGTGTAACCTTTCATCATGTTCGTCACTAACAGCACCCAAATTTTCGGGAAAAAAAAATTTAAATGGAGTGCAAAAAGTGTATTTTAAGGACATGCGACAGCCCATTTTGCAGTAGTTCTTCTACAAGTTTTTTTCGTAATTTTCTATTTTTTTGTTTTCAAAAAAATCCGAAACAATTTTTTTAAAACACCTCCATGAACTAATTCAACATCACTTAAGTTCTGATCAAACTTTTCATCCCTGAGTATATTTTTAATTTGTGGCCCAACAAATATTCTTTCCTTAAGCTTAGCATCACTTAGATTAGAAAAAAATTGTTTAAGGTATGTAAACGTATCTCCCTTATCTAATGCTTTTGCCAAATTTTTCATAAATCCCAGTTTAATGTGTAATGGAGGCAGCAGAACTTTTTTAGACTGAACAAGAGGTATAGAAAACAGCAATACTTGGTAAATCTACCCTTAAAAAACGAGGAGAGCTACTGGTTACGGTTCCTAAATATTGTAACTTTCGTTCCAGTGGCTAGTAAAATCCATTGTTGTAATCTTAAACCTAATAATTTGGCTTCGTTGGACAAGTGGAGGTCCCGAACTAGATCGTTTAATTCAGCTTTTTCAATTATATGGTGTGTTTTTTCTTCACTTTCGACAAAATAAGAAGCGCCCTTTTCTGGTACATTATCGGGTTCTGCCTTATCATCATACATTTCTAAATGATTCTCTCAATTTGCAGTAGCGCTTGAACTGGTAAACCCTCTTCGTGAAGAACCGATCTTATTGCTCGGGATATTTTATATTATGTTTGCTCTTTCTTGAAAAACCAAACACTTTCGTCACGCAAAAGTAACAGTCGTTCAAATAATTTGCTGGTTCTCGCCAAATCATTGGAAATGCAAAGGGCATAGAAGAAAGTTTGTTATTTAACCAGTTACTTAGATTTGTTGCACAAGTTTGACAACATATGTAAGAAGCATTTTGATCGCCAACAGCACATCCAAAATACTTAATTTTGTCCTTTACTGCGATCTGGGAGCAAACTGACCATATATATAGCAAAAACTATCCGCGGAGTTAACACAGTCACGTTTCTGTACACTAATACAAGGCTCATTCTATTGGCTTGTTCTTCGCATTTCGCTTGTCTATCTAATACTGATTACTACTCGTGCTAAACCAATACTGATGATCCGACGGCCGACCGGCTGCTTTTATGACCATTTCGTCCCTCTGGTATTTACTAGAAACATAGGGTATCGAAACTACTAGAAGCGACCACATAATTCCTGTATGCAGGGGACCTTCGATAGCTGTAGCGGTAGCTGACCCTTCGAACACTACGGGGTTTGCTGAGAAAATCATAATTCAAAAATCTTACGTGTTAGGAAATTTTTACTATCATTTTCACAATTAGCGACCAAAAATAAACGAAAAATTGTCTTTTACATCACAGTCGCAAAATGGCTGTAAACTAGCGTTATCTGTTGGCAGTGGCATGCAGTGCCTTTTGAAACAGGGTAGGCAATAATAAATTATTATGTTCTTAAATTTACTTACCCCTTAAAAGTACCTCTGTCTTGCATCAGTTTGTAAACAGTTTAAACTTAATTTATAATGACTTAAAACCGCTCTGAAAAGATCTTTGTGTTTCGATCCAAAAAAAAATGCTTTGTGAAAAATCAGTTTAACAATGGGGCTATTTTTTTTTAAGTCATGTAACACTAATAGTTAAATTCTTTAAACAGGCGTTTCGCAAAGAAGTGCGACTTATTGTTAAACAAGACAACGATCGTTCCGCAGAGTCTCTACTGACTGTAATCTTATTGTTTTTAAATTTGATAACTTTAATAATTAAGGAAATACACGACACATTTTCTTAGCTTCACAAAATTTTAGCATTTCGTATGAACTAAATTTAGTATATTAAGACTAAAAATTTAAACAATTAAATTGATGTTTCAGTCTGTCAACTCAAAATTTTTCAGGGCATTTTTATAATTTATTTGAGCACATAAAAGAGCGATTGTGACTCTCAGCAAGCCGAAAATAATTAGTATTAGAAATATTTCGGCTCGTGCGTTTGTTTCTATTCTATGGCTACGATTCTTTTAATATCCTTGAAGCACTCGTACAAAAAAAGCACTGCTTGTGATTCCCGTAAGAGTTTTAATGGTGATCGAATTCTGCTTCCATATTGGCTCTTATGGGATGCCTTTGTAGTGGAATAGTTTTAGATAGTTCGATACCTTATGTTTATTTTTGATGATGGTGGATTTTCTATTAAATTTATGGAAAAAGGTCATAATAATTTAAAATAATTAAGAAAATTGTGACAAGAAACATAGATTACCCAGCCATTTGCATAGGGTAGGCAATGCTTTTTGCCTATATTGTATGCACGTAGTGTCTGGCGGTAACACAGTGGTGCTTACGATATAAATTCATATTATATTGAAATAAAATGCCGTTAACGATAATAGAAAAAACATTTTTATACCACTAACAATAAAGACAGCATACAAATATTTGCAATTATGTACAGATTAACCCATCGATATTTCTACATCAGAATATATCGCTTTTATATTTATCTTAGAAGTAAATTTACAATTACCTTCTAGTTTGTTTTGAGATAACGCGAGTAACCCATTTTTATCTATTATATTTAATTCCTATACAACAGATGTACAAACATATTATACATACTAATAATTTGACTTTACGATTCTGAGATTCTTAAAATATCCTAGACATGACTCGTAACATATTTGCTTGAAGTTAATAAATAATTATTAATTTTTGAAATTACTTTTTGTGTTCACGTTCTGATTTGCAACAATCTTTAATCGTTATAAAGTGAAAATTCCAATGAACTACTAGATAAATAGATAAATGCGACGTTGTTGGCTGTAAGATTCACAGCTAAATTTCCAAAAGATGACGTCTACTCTGGAAATAAGATAATTTATAAACACTGTTTTTATTGTATATGACTGAGGATTATTAACACGAAGTAAATATTAAAACCATTTATTTCTCATTGTTTGAAGGAAACATCAATAAAACTCTCATTAATTTTTGTGTAACAAGCAAATATTAAAAAATTCATTAGTTAACATTTACATAGGAAAAACGTTTTATAAACAAAGGTCTCTTAAGTTTTACAGTGCTCTGAATTCAGTTAAAGACGGACAATATTTTTTTTCAGGCAGGGACGTGTCTGATTCGTCGGGGTGTAGATCAAAATATTTTATTCAACACAAGTGTTTTTTTAACTGACGCCAGAGATGGATAGTATACCACGTTTTTTTCAGTGCGAGTTATTCGCTAGTAGTAGTAGTTGTTGTGGGGAAGTCTAGAGTCTTATAACGCTGAGAAAAACTATATGTTAAATAATTTTAAAAAATGATACACAATAATGAAGATTTCCAATTACAGAAATAACACAATACGTGAATAATTAGAGAAGTACACATAACTACATAAACCCGAGTAGACATCAGATGTATATAGACAGAAAACGTCACAGAACCAATCCGTTTAATTGTCCCTTTTGCTGCAAAGAGCTGAGTCTGAAAATGTCATATTCTGAAAAGTGACGATTGTAATTTCACACTAGTCGGTCAACAAATGCGCTGAGCTTATAATTTGCACGGTAATATCTTTTAAAAAATAGTTCAGATTGTTTTGTTCTCCTAGTAGGACCCAAAAATGAGACAGCAGTATTTCACAGTCAATCCCTCCATTGACTAATTTGTGTAGAAAAACAGGAAGCGCCTTCTTTCTTCGAAACTCAAAGATTTGCAGGCCAGAAAGAAGAGCTCAAGTATTATACGACAGATCTTGATATGTGATAGACTCCATATTTTAGAACAGTATTGTAAGACACCCAATTGCTCTGGTATCAGTCACATGCTTTGTATGTCGTTTTATAAAGCCCAGTAATCTACAATCCTTAAGTACAATGCTATCAATATGCAGCCTGGAAAAAACGACTGTTTCGTTTACTCCAGTCTCGATACTCGCAGTTTCCTCCTTTAGCTACGCCCTTTGATATAGTGCTTTATATTGGCTACCATCACTGATAACCTAGGTTATTAATTTTTTTTTACATATGGATTGCTATACCATTAACAACCTAATAAATTTAGGTAAAGCAGATCATTTTTTAATACTGTGCATAAACCAGTCTAGTCCTGGATCATGAATTAATAAAAATGTGCTTTAGAATAGTTAGGTCATCGACCGTTTCTATCTATCTATCATTAGTATTTCCGCTTGGTGAAAACATATGCTTTTCAAATAAAAAAAAATCGAATCAAAAATGTTTTTATTAAAACCTAGAGAAACTATATTTCTACATGGGCGTACCCTTTGAACGTTTTACAATAACTATAAAGAAAAACTACGTATAACCTTTTCCAATTTTAGGAAATTGTTATGTAAATTGGAGATATTTATAGTGAGGAATTTGCAGAAGCCATAGAGGAAACACTTCCAAGTTTTCATGATATTAATACATAAAAAATGTAAAGCGATTTCTAAAGAGTAGAAGCAATGTAAAAGATGATATTTTGGGCGCTTCATTAGTTAATGACCGTATCCTCTTCGGAATTTGCTGCAAAGGATTTTTATTATGTAATTGTATTGATACGTTGCCTTTTTTTATTATGTATTATTTTATTCACTTTTGATTTGTTAATCCATAATAAAAACGTCAAATATACGCCAATTTTATATATTTTTTCTGTTCTTCTGATACACCATACCGATCTTAGAAGCTCACACAGGTACGTAATGATGGAGTTAGTTTTACTGTATATATATATATATATATATATATATATATATATATAGAGAGAGAGAGAGAGAGAGAGAGAGACTTTAACTCACGTAATAATCAGCAAAACGAGCATAGAGGGTTCCAATATCGAAGTATAGCCTCTGATCCACGAGTGCTCTTTTCTTTGGATCTTTGGGATATAACGAATCATCTTTGCCATAGGCATTAACCAAATAAGTGATAATGGCACGGCTTTCCCATAAGCTGAATCCGTCATCATCAATTGTAGGGATAGTGTGCTGCGGATTTATCTGGAATGGAATAAGTCAGATATGAGAGTTTGTACGTCTATTATTTAGTTCTTTACTCATATAATATCACAAACCATACAGGTAAATTGCAGATGTATTATTAAAAGTAACAGTTTAAATATATCACCAAATTTTCATGATTATGGTTATTTCTAGAGGACCACGTAAGAGGGAAGCATTGTATTAGAAACAAAATGTGTTCTGGAAAACACAGTACTACCTATGTCAATAGTCTTTTCAAAACATGGGTGATTGGAGGATGAGATTATAAAAAACTGTTTTATCCATCTAAAATCACCCAATGTAGTTGTAAAAAAAAAATATATATATATATCTATATATATATATATATATATATAAATATATATATATATATATATAGAAATAATGATTTGGAGTCTCCTACCATTTAAAAAAAATGAAATTTTAATTATCTTTTTATAGGGCTCTTTCACCCCCTTAGAGTAGCCCTATATAAAAGCAAAAAACTTTTATTTCCAAAAAAATGCCCTATTTTACCGTTTTTTAAAAACGCTAAGCGTTATCAAAAATAAAAAATATTTGTATTTTCAATAAAATATTTTATCCCCGGTATAGTGGAAGAAAGTCTTTTATTTACATGGACATGGAGATAAAAGAAATTTGACATGTGACCGCTTTAAAATAAATAAATGTTTTCGTTTTTTGGGGGTTGCTTCATAACCCTAGGACTATCTGTTTAGTGAGAAAAAATCTATATAAAAAAATTTTAAATATTTGACGTGTTTCACCTGTTCTACCATTTATTGAAAAAGCTAAACGCTTAAAAAATAACTTGTTTGGTTTTCTGAGGACTATTTTTTCTACCTAGGGCTAACCTGTATACTAGAGGAATATGCTTTTATATACAAAGTGATAAAATAAATGTATCGCCGTTTTTAAAAAGCAAAATGCTTCTGAAATACATTTTTTTTCAGGGAGCTGTTTTAACCCACTAGGACTACCCTCTATAGTTGTGTAAATGTTTCTAAATAAAAACGATAAAAGAAGCTGGGTGTGTTTCACCATTTTTTTTAATATGTTGTTGTTTGCGTTTTCAGGGGTCTCGTCGTCCCTTTAGGGCTTAGCTGTATAGTGGAAAAGAATATTTTGTATAAGAAGAAATGAAATAAAAAAATAGAACGGAGATGTTTTATTCTGCCTTGAAAATTTGACTTTATTAAATCGACGTCAAATTAATTCTTAATTATCACAAAAAGACATTTATGTTTTGAGTGCCTACATATGTAGCACAGTAAATAGGTACTTCCTTTATTATGACACCGACTTCATAAAGTCAAATTTTCAAGATGGAATAAAATATTATTTTTTAATTTTTAGTGCTTTCGATTTTTTTTTTTTTAATTTTCTATTCTTTTTAATACTATTTATACAAAAATTAACAATTAATAAAAATTAAATGTTGAATCGAAATATCATAATTTGCATTCTTAAAAACGCCTAGATACCGATTTTCAGTCGAATCTACACAAGTGACAACATTTGTCCGCCATGTTGACGGAGCCACTTTGAATTTTTAAATGTTTTTAAATTTTTAGTTAGAAAATTCATAATTTGCACTCTTAAAAACCCCCGATTCCGATTTTCAGCCGAATCTGTACAAATAACAAAATATGTTCTACATGCTGACGCCACCTTTTTGAATTTTTAAATATTGACTAAAAATTTCATAATTTGTACTTTGAAAAACTCTTAAATACCGATTTCCAGTCGAATCTCCACACATGACCAAATTCGTCCGCCATTTTAAATTTTAAATGTTGACTAAAAACTCGTAATTTGCACTCTTAAAAACCTCCTAGATAATCTGTATCTGGAAGTTTTTAAGTGATAAGTGCCCATTTTCAGTCGAATCTGCACATCTGAAAAATTCGTCCGTCATGTTGGCACCGCATTTTAATTCTTTAAATGTTGACTAAAAATTCATAATTTACACAAAAAACCCAGATTCCGGTTTTCAGTCAAATCTACACAAATGAAAAAATTCGGCGGCCAAATTTTTAAGAAATGGTATATGTAAAGTGTATCTAAAGTAAATTGAGACATCGGAAAATTTGGGGTACGCTCAATTTACTACACCACGTATATCAAATAAATGTATTTTTATTCAGTTAATCGGTTTACAAAAGTAAGTTTAAATTTCATCACGCCGCCATGCGTCACAAAGAAATCGCTGACTGTTGAGGGATATTTAGTTTTTATGTTGTCTCAATTGACTTTAGATACACTATGTAACCAAGCAATGTTTTTATCTAATCATGTTAAATGAAGTTAAGTTTAAATGTGCGTATACCTGTGAATGTATGTATATACATTAAAATAATGATAAGTAAAAGTTGTGGAGCTAATAATGTATGTTCCTTCCAATCTAAATAAATTTTTGTAGATATCAATGAAACAGAAGTAATTTGATAAATTCCTTACAAATGCTCAGAATGTCTATTCAAGAATCCGAGCATAAAAATGTAATAAAAAGGAATATACCGTGTGACACAGAACATAGGGTACACGCAATATTTTTTTTACGTTTTCAGATAGGGCTTCGAAAGTTAGGTACGTTTAGTAAATTATTAAGATGCATGTTTTGACAGATAATTGGATTATACATTACTTCCGGTTTAAACCGGAAGCAGTGGCAGCTCGCCAGGGGACACCAATCAATTTACTTAAAAATAAAAATATTTTTAAAATATTAAGCATTTGATAATTTATATTTTTATTATAAAAATGCAGTATATTTTATATAAATTCACATTATTTACTTAATTATACCATAATTTTCTATCAAAACTAGTGCGTTATATACTCAAAAAATAATAATGATATAAAAACGTAGCGCGTTACTAATTGTAAATTAGTACGCTCGGATCGTCGGAGGCGAACTGAGATCGAATCGAATCGAAATTAACTTTAAGATATAGGTACATAATTGTTTTTAAGAACAAAAAAATGTATTTAAAATCTTATAAATTCATATTATTTCCCCTAACTATTAAAAAAAGCTCCAAAGCAATGGATAATTAACATCATAAAAAGATTAAAAAACAGCCATTTTGAGCGTAGCACCCCGAAAAATTTTCGCCTACGGCACTGTCCATCTTCCTACCTGCACTTCACCCGTTCTTATATCCACGAGCCGCCTCTGACCGGGAGTGACCTAAACTTTATTATATGAAATGGATCCCTCTATATTTATTTCCATAGTCATATTCTGTGCAAAATTTTCTTTCCAGTGATGTATCGTATCACAAGTTATATTTTCCTTCCAAAATGGCGCCACTAGAACCGGTTTTCTGAAAAACGTTATATTCACCTTATAACATTGAAGACAAAAGACAGTGTCGAACTTGAGGTGACCTGATTAAAATTAATTAATTAAAAAAATATGAAAGTATGTTATTATGTTTTTTTTCAAAATAATACGCTTTCTCGGAAAAAAAATAAAAATGTTAACTTTTAATATAAATTTTCTGCCAAAATTTAAATTGAACCTTGTATATTTTATTTATCCGTTTATTTCACGTTAAATTACGTTTGCAATAATGTACCATAAGTTATCCTTTTGTCGTTAAATTACAACAATATTTCAATTTTTCCTCTGAACTACAGAATTTTTTATCGGGGAAACTACTAAACCAAAATTTTCAATTTTTATTTGTTAAACTATGTTAGATTTATCTATCTATCATTTTTAGTAGAGAATAACTAAGTATTCTATTTAGTGTCAACATGTATCAGATTTGTTTATACGATTTAAACTTAAATGAGCAGGCCTAGGTTGGCCCTTTTATTCCCATACCTTTATAAGCAGTTTTAGCGATTCTAATACTCTAATCTCAATATTCCAGTTTATAGAAATAGGTAAACTGGCAATTTTATTTTTATAAAAAAACGTGACAGTTGATTAATATAAGCATTTTAAAATAATTTTCGCTTATATCAACGTTAATTGTACGAGGCATGTTTGCGCGCTGGTTACCTACCTCTCTTGTCTACGCACAGACGCCATTACAGTCTGATTCTTCATTGTATACGTTGTTTATTGAGTGTTTAAGATGCCTCCGACAATCGTGAGTCCCGCCGATTGTGAAGTACGTGCTGTTATACGATTTCTTAGTGCTAAAGGCGTAAAACCGATCGATATTCATCGTGAGATCTGTGAAGTTTACGGACAAAACATTATGAGTGATGGAATGGTAAGGAAATGGGTGAGAGCATTTAAAGATGGCCGCACAAATGTGCATGATGAAGAACGGAGTGGGCGTCTTTCGATCGTTAATGAAGATTTGGTGCAGAAAGTGGACGAAAAGGTGAAAGAGAACAGACGCTTTACAATTTCATTATTGTGCGACTACTTTCCTCAATGTTCTCGTAGTGTTTTGTATCGCATTGTGACCGAGAACTTGAATTACCGGAAATTGTGTTCACGTTGGGTTCCGAAAATGTTGACGGATTTGCACAAAACCCAACGTTTAGGCAGTGCATTGACTTTCCTTGAGCGGTACCACAATGAAGGTGAAGTTCTTGCACTTGAAGAAACACCTGGGCGGTAAGCGTCTTCAAGACGTCAGTCAAGTCAAAACAGTTGTGACACAGTGGTTAACCAGTCAGGCGGCAGAATTTTATGAGGAGGGTATTCAAAAACTGGTGCCACGTTATGACAAGTGCCTCAATATTCACGGAAATTATGTAGAAAAGTAGATTAAGGTACAGGCTTTCATGTAAAAATAAAATTATTGCGATATCTTTGCACGTTTTTTTTCCATTCCAAAACGGTACTTACTTAAAAAACATGCCTCGTATCTAGATGCTTGCTTAGAAAAAGTAGTAGGCTATGAAAAACAAAATAGCATAATACGGCAATTATTATCTCGTTTATTGGCAACTTTAATTTCTTATCATTGAGTTCTTTGACTATTAAAGAATAATTTATTTCTGTTGTATTTAATACAAAATGGCCTGTAACTCCTCTTTTCACATACATGGAAATAAAGTTTAGAAATGAAAAGAAAAGAAAATTTTATTCTGAGTGGAGAAGCGGAAGTTAATGTTCTAGCATATGTACAACAAGAGAAAAGGAAAAAGTAAAGTACATAAGCTCATCTTAACGGTTTTGTGGTGAAATATTTCGAGATTTTTTTTAAATATTTTATTTTGCTAAAATTTATTACAAATTTAAAATTTAACTTGAATGATGTGTTATTTCCTGCAAAAACAATTTATTACGTTTACAATTATTCTAAACTAGTAGAGTTCAACACGCCCTCCGTTATTAATGTAACATTGATTAACTCTTTTAACACACTGTGAATGTTAGTTTTTTTAAAAGTCTTCCGATTTTCCAGCAATGGCTATACAGATTCGGTCCTCCAGATCAAAAAGATTTGCAGGGGGTGTAACAAAAACCTTCTTTTAAATATGGCCAAATTAAAAAATCAAAAATCGTGAGGTGTGGCGATCTTGCGGGCCATCTATTAGTGCCATTAGTTCCCATCCATCTTTCCCCAAATCTATCAGATAAATATCTTGTTACGTCTCTATTATTATGAGCAGGCGTTCCATCTTGCTGAAATAATACGTTTCTATTTTCAGCTAGGAGTAAATTATCTATGAAGTTTTCGATATGGTTCTGTAAAAATTGTAAATACTCTTCGCCATTTAAAGGCTGGTAAAAAAATATCGGCCCAACAATGCGTACTCCCAAAACACCGAGCCACATATTTACGCCAAAACGTTCCTGGAAAACACCTTATTAAACGCAGGTTTTCAGTGGCTCAGTAACGTGTATTATTTTTATTAAATAATCCAAGACAATAATATGTTAAAATGAAAACAATTGTTAGTTTTCTAGGGAGATCATTTTCGTATAGGTGATGTTGCATTTGATACATATAAGATCGAAACCCATGTTGTCTTAGAACTCGTCTGGCTGACTCACGATTTACGTTGGTTTCTTTTTCTAATTCTCTAATCGATGCGGTTGGATCAAAACGGACGTATGCTAGAACATTAATATACTAACTAATATACTACTAAATCCGTATCTCAATCTAATGACCCAATTTCATATCTCTCTAATCATAGGGTAAACCTGCACAGTTTCTTCTTTTCACCAGTAGTTTTATCAGAACTTCGTAGTACAATTAATGATATCAAAAATAAATCTTCTTCGGGAACTGATGGGCTTACTTTAAAAATGTATTCAAGTCTGCCGGAATGCACACTAGAGCATCTGACTACTTTGATAAATATGTCTTTCCAAAATGGTACTTTTCCAAGCTGCCTTAAAACTGCAATAATCATACCTCTTCACAAAGGAGGTGTTTCAGAAGAAGCTTCGAACTATCGCCCAATTGCACTTCTCCCTACGCTATCTAAGATCATCGAAAGACTGGTTAAAAAAAGGCTTTTATCATTTCTGTCTAGATATGAAATCTTACAAAACATCAATTTGGATTTCTAAGTAACAAATGCACAAGCGATGCCATGTTTTCCCTTCTTAATAGAGTTTACTCCAGCCTAAACAACCATCACGCTACGGCAACAATTTTCTGTGATTTTTCCAAAGCTTTCGATTGTGTGAATCATAATATATTAACTAACAAACTGCAGTACTATGGATTTAGAGGGGCTCCTCTCAATTGGTTTAAGTCATATCTTAGCAACAGAAATCAAGTTGTGAAAGTTGACAACAGGATGTCTTCTTGTAGGCCAATGGAATATGGAGTGCCTCAAGGCTCGGTACTAGGCCCTATCTTGTTTCTTCTATTCATAAACGACATGGCTAATTTAAACATTAGTGGAAAAATATGTCTCTTTGCGGACGATACCAGCTTTACGTGGAGCCACCCAGATGTCACGGACCTACATAGGATTGTATCTAATGACCTAATCACCATTAAATCCTGGTGCGATTCTAATCTCCTATGTTTGAACATCTCTAAAACGAAAGTCTTGTCTTATAAAAACACGCTGCAACCCTTTGACCTTAATGGCACCACTATTGATGTCGTAAACTCTGTAAAATTTCTAGGGCTTCTTGTAGATGATTCTTTAAAATGGGATCCACATATCGACGCTTTATCAAGGAAGTTAGGTTCTGCTTGCTTTGCGTTAAGATCTGTTTCCGAGGAGCTTAGCTTTTCTACCTCTAGAACTGTTTATTTTGCTCTTGTTGAGTCGCACCTCAGATATGCTATTCCATTCTGGGGTACATGTTGTGCGACTCAATTTGATCGAATTTTTATACTACAAAAAAGAGCTGTTCGTTACCTACTGAGACTTAACAGTAGAACTCACTGCCGAGATTTCTTTAAAAGATATAAAATACTAACCCTTCCTTGCTTATTCATTTTGGAATCGGTTTGCTTAATTCGTAAGCACGCACCTGCTCTATTAGAGAGACCTTCTCACAACTACCCTCTCAGAAATACTGAGCACGATCTCTATCTTCCAACCCCACACTCAGAGTTAATTAAAAGATCAGTAATCTACAATGCAAAAAAAATGCATAATCACCTGCCATTTAACATCAAATCCATAATATCTCTGACTTCATTTCGCAAGGCTTTGAAATCATTCTTACTGGAAAGAGCCTTCTACACCGTGAACGAGTTTTACAACACATAATTTTATCCTTATGAACCCCTAGTGTGATAGTTGCCATTACCAACCATTTTTACCGAACTTTGTATATGTATTTTTTTAATTGTTTCGTACTTTTTTATTTTTTACTTTGCTTTTTTATTTTTTTACATTATATTTATGAAAATGTTTATAACATAGTACGACTGACAAAGTACATTTCTAATGTACTTCTTTTAGGATTCTATAATATTAATATTCTAAATTCCTGATTTAAATATTATTTTTCTATAATATTTATGATGTGTTTTTGTCTTGTTTTGTTTGCTAATTTTGATTTTTGTAAACTATTTTTTTTTACAACAGCTTTGTCCACAAAATTGTAAAATTTTTTTTTTGACAATAAAGCATTTATTTATTTATTTATTTCCGCTTCTTCACTTACAATACAATTTTCTTCTATGTCGTCATTATTGGCATTATCATCTCTAAACTTTACCTGTGTGTCTATCAGGATATCTCTGAGCATACAGGTTACAGGCCATTCGATTTTTTTCTACACTCGCCAAACACTAAAAACATCAACTTGTTTGTTTCTCGTGTAAACCATTTGGAAAGTAATAGTAATTATTATTTTGTATCAAATACAACAGAAATACCTTATTCTTTAAACAACAAAGAACTCAAAGAAAAGATAACACGACTGCCAATAACCAGATAATGATGGCGGTATTATGCTATTTTGTTTTTCACAGCCTACTATTTTTTCTCAAAGTATGCGATTTAAGCTGCATTTACGCTGGACGATCGTAAGCGAGCATCTAGAAACAATTAAACTTAAAATTAATATAAGCAAAATTATTTTAAAATGCTTATATTAATCAACTGTCATGTTTTTATAAAAATAAAATGGTCAGTTTACCTATTTCTATACACTGATATATTGAGATTAGCGTATTAGAATCGCTGGCACTGCTTATTCACGTATGGTTACCTATAAAACAGCCAATCTAGGCCTGGTCATTTAAGTTTAAATGTTATAAAAAAATCTGACACATGTTGACACTAAATAGAATACTTAGTTATTGTCTACTAAAAATGATGAGTAAATAAATCTAACATAGTTTAACTAATAAAAATGGTTAATTTTGGTTTAGTAGTTTCCCCGATAAAAAAATATGTAGCTCCGAGGAATAATCGAAACATTGTTTTAATTTAACGACAAAAGGATAACTTGTGGTACATTATAGGAAATATAATTTACCGTGAAATTAAATTTATACGGATAAATAAAAAATATAAGGTCCAATTTAAATTTTGATAAAAAATTTACATTAAAAGTAGACATTTTTTTTTTCGAAAAAGCGTAATATTTTGAAAAAAACATAATAATATGCTTTTTCTGTCTTTTGTTTTATATATTATATGATGAATATAATGTTTTTCAGGAATTCGGTTTTAGTGCCATTTTAAAAGAAAAATATAACTTGTGAAACATCATTGGAAAGGGAATTTTGCCCAGAATAATACTGTCAAAAAAAAATACGGCGTTCCATTTAATATATTAAAGTTTAGGTCAGTTCCGGTTAAACCGGAAATGATATAGGTATGATCCAGTTACCTATCAAAATATGCATCATAATAAGTTACTAAACGTACCTAAGTTTCAAAGCAATATCTGAAAAAGTAAAAAAAAATAGAGCGTGTACCTTATGTTCTGTGTCACCCGGTATATATATATATATATATATATATATATATATATATATATATATATATATATATATATATATAAATATATATATATATATATATATATATATATATATAAATGCATGCAGCTATTTGGTAAAAATGCCATTCTATAAATTGTAATTTACTTCACTTTCCTTTATAAAAGGATAGTTTTATTATAAGCTTCTAGAAAAACGTGGCACAAAATGGTACTAAATTTTAAATAGAAAAACCCATACTACTACGCAATAATCGATAAAAAATATAAGACCATATTTTACCCTTTTTAACAAAGAAGGCAAAATCCATTAAAAGGTCTACGCTTTGGCATCATATTAACGTTTCATTATGGCGCTTAATAGTTTTAGTAATGAGCCTTTTCATATTAATATTGTGGCGTGTTTTATGGCATGTATTATAAGGTGATTTATTGTGCCTGTCATTTCAAATTCATTAATTATTTTCAAATACCCCAAAGAAAACATAAGAATAAGTAAACTGGCAGATTAGAAAAAAATTACTGGGCCACGTCGACCATAACTCTTTTTTCTCAAAAATACGTTTGTACGACCTATTACTAATTTGTATGCAGAAAAATACAGCACCAAACATAATGCACAGCCAAAATTAAATATTAGCGCTCCTGTTCAATGTATTTCAATACTAGAACACAATATTGTAATCACGGTTTTTGTATTTTATAATTTAAACTATTCTATGATGGCTGATAAAGTTTCTTTTACGAACCACCTAATTTATAAAAAAAATACGGAATTGCAAGCCCGTATAAGACAAGATAAGATAAGATAATATATTTCATGTCAATATACAGAAGTACTTACATACGCCATAAACAAAGAGTTTAAGATAGTGCCACCCTAAACCAGACTGAAGTTAACTGTGGCATCGGCATGTACACACGGCGCAGCAGGTTGAAAAAACTTTTGTCCAAAAGATGTATGTACATTTTACGCATTTGGACATACAGTCCGAATAGGAGAGAACATGGCAATTAACGTAGGTTAATGTAAAGTCCAAACCTTAGTTTCTTAACCTTTTTATTTTTTAGCCTAAACTAAACTTTTACTTCTAAGTTTCTAGGTGAGGAGTTAAGTATCAAAAACAAAACTATTGCAAAAATAGCACACTAAAACGATAAAAGAATCACAGTTAATTTCATCAATAATTATTAGAATTTCAAACATACTGAATTTATAAGATATTCTCTACAAAAAGTGTTAATATTTTCTAGTTTATCAATAGAACTTAAAGAAAAATCCAAGTGTCTTATACAAAATGTTCTATTGTCAAATCTTAATTTTTTTAACTTTCGAGATGCTTTATTCTGGAATAGCTTTGTATTCTACAAAAGCATAGAAAGGCTACAAAAATAAAAATATTTTTTATTAAATTCCGACTTAGATCACGGAATTCAGTTCATTTTCCATTTCTAACTCGGGTTATATTAAATTTGGACTTGCATATCGAAATTCATTAAATTCTAACATCTAATTAGAAATTCATTAACTTTATAATTATGAAAGAATTTAGTAAATTTCCGACTTCTAACTCGGAATTTGGTAAATTCCAACTTAGACCTCGGGAATTTCTTGAATTAAATTCCTAGTTAGATGCTGGAACTGGGTAAAATTCTGAGTAAGATTAGGATAGATAACGTTAGGTTCAACTAAATTCCGTCAATTCATGTCAGAAATCCCTAGATAAAAGTGAGAATGCAATCAATTCTTAAGTTAGAAGTCGGAATTTTACTTAATTCCTAGACAGATGTCAGAATTTAATAAATTCCACAATCTAAGTTGAAATTTACCAAAACAGGATTTTTTTTTAATGTTTGTGGCCCTTCAACGCGTTCGTATGATAGACACAATAGGAAATCTCGTAAGCTGAGTAAATAAATATTTGTCAATAGACCGAAAAGACTGAGTATAAAAAAACACGATATTTCTTTAACTTTTAAATTACTTCGTCCTAGATTATAACATATTTAAATTTTAAAAAAAAGTACTAAAATATGACCTATCCAAAAAAAAAGAAGAAACTTTGCTTTCAATATCAAAAAAAAAATGTTAAATCTACTATTTTATCAGTTACTACCCAGAATTAGAGGTTGTATGATTTACTGTTTATCTCTCACTATTAATTCCCTCGTAAAGTTCTGTATTGTATCAGTGAAAAAATCACCCCCCGAGATTTTTTCAGATCTTCACCTTTCTAGGTCCCTAGATGCCGAACAAACACGTTTTCTCAATTCCGTCGATCGTCTGTCGGTCAGCCTATTCGCGGCATAGCTAAAATACTACTAATCTGATTGACTTCACATTTTGGTCAAAAATTAAAGGGCATCTGAGGATAAGGGATAACCTGGTAACATTTTGGTAAAAATCCCGTATGGCTAAACAAATGGCGACTTAGTAAAATGTTACAAAAATTACCAAAAAATTACTTATCCAAAGTACTTCAAATTTTGCAAAAATAAATCAAGTATTATGAGAAAATCAATAAAATAGCGTCTTAGTAGAATATTTAGAAATTGAGCCTGGAAAAACTACTTAATGGATTGATTTCAAATATTGTGCAATAATTAATTACAGAGATGAACTGCGAATTCAAGATGGAAAAAACAAAAGCCATTTTAAAAATTAGCCTAAAAAACTATTAGATTAATTTCAAATTTTGTACAAGTATTAGGAAGTGTGATATAGTGAGTGATAAACTCGCAAAGTTGCGGTGCAATGGCAAAACAAAATTGCGGCCAAATAAAATGTTTAAAAAAATCTTGTTATTCAAATGACTTTAAATTTTGCAAAAAAATTAAATGTGATATAGGGATAAACTTATACGCATTCAACATTGAACAAAATGGAGGTGTGTATTATTGTAAAAACTACTTATATAATTTATTTCAAATTGTACCCAAAAATCAAGTGTGACATAGGTAGAAACTGGTAAAATATTGATAGGAGTCCAATATTGTAGAACCAAACGATGCCCAATATAAATGTTTGAAAAGACATTATATGTGTGTTACTAAATGACTATGTACCGAATTAAATTGGTTCACTCACCACTATTACTAATAAAAGGAAAGATTCATAACGAGAGAAGTTCCGGGTAAAAGAAATTTTTCTTGAACTAGGCCTCCCTTTAACCATTTTCATTTACCCTTTGACCGAGTAAAAATATTTGGCATGAAGTAATAATAATATTTTCCTGTGTATATTTATGAAAAAAAATATTAGGAAATGAATGACTTGGTATTATTAAAGTACACATACTTATATTTGACCTTGCTCGAAAAAAAATCCACCAGAATATAAACGGATCACTGGACTCACACCGACAAATCTATTTAAAATTTCAAGGATATATCTATTAAACCATTTATTTTACTCCTGTTTAGTTCCATCTTGGACTAAAATATTGAATTATTATTATTATGAGGCTATAGATTATCGTGTTAACATAATTTTAGAACATCTAAATCTAACGATAAAAAGTTTTTTTAAATGTATTATTCCCGAAAATAATATTTTAATAAAGGCCTGAAGTTTATTGAGTAAAAGACAGTATACATGTGTTACTAAATGACTATGTGCAGAAATAAATTGGGTAACAAAGATTCATAACGAAGGAAGCTCAGGGGAAAGGAAATTTGCCGATCTTTTTTAAATATTCTGCCTGTTTGGCCAATATAAAATGTTGAATAGGTTCCACAATTTTATTTAACTTAAATTTAAATTAAACACCGGATTTACTCTGTTTTTTGGTTTTCGACTTATTGTTTTTTAATAATCTACTAAGGTTGTTGTTGGTTCTTAGAGCAACAGTATCACCTTTATACCTTTATTTTTTATAAGTATAAGTGAAAGTATAAACTTAGTTGAATAACCCAACGCGACTGCTGTTTTTTTCTTACTATTTTGTCTATGAGATTTTCATGATAACCGTTATTAACCGCTATTTGTTTTATTATAGCAAAACTTTCATTACTTAGAGTTATGTTGTCCAATCTACGAACAAAGCGTTTGTGTAGTGAAATGTCTGTATGAGAGGCTTATCGAAAATTTGCAACTTGTGTTTATTTAATTCATAATTTATTGTTAAGTCTAAGAAATTAATTTGTTTATTATTTTCTGATTCAACTGTAATTTTTATATTTGTTTCTGTGTTATTTAAATAAACTAAAATGATTATAATTGTCTGTAAATACCAGTAAAACATGTTATTATATCATCAACATACCTATACCTATATAGAAATGTTTACTAAGCGAATACTCTTAGTTTCTAAATGGGTCATACATATATCGACTAAAACTTTCTTATACACATAGTATCGGAGTATGGTTAAATTCAATTTTCTGATTAAAACCTGTCTCCAAGGCTTATAAGATATCCTGTTTATAAACTGGATTAACGTGATTTTAAGAAGTTCTTCAACTTTCAACTAACAGTATAACATCAGATGGCGGACTACTCGGGAATACATTTTGAGCATTAAAGGATATCAATTTGGCGTTAATTAAAATAATTAAATTTTACCTATTAATTGAAAGCTATTTTTATACACTGTAAAATAAATTAAGTGGAAATTTTAGGCAAGTGCATTTAGTTAAAAATTAATTTACATAATTATAATAATATAATAGGATTTGTTTCATAAACGCCGAGAAAAAAACTGACTTCGCGAATTATTTAAGTGCTCCAGATAATGTTATTTTACAAACATACATTTAAAAAATTGTATAAACAATCTATTTTAAAATGCGTAAGTTCTTTTCTAAAAGTTGTAGCTATTTCAACACTTTATCTTTTTAGATTTGTCCGGTGAAAAATGTATATTAGTTTTCGAAAAGATAGCGAAGAATCATTAAAAATTAGCTTTTTTGTAAATGTCAATAGCTTATGCAATTTGCAACATAGCACAAATCGTACAAATATAATCTACGTTATTTGTTAACGAGTTTTGCTTGTTTTACTTATGTTCCTAAGCACTGTTTTCAGAAACGCCCGTAACTCTTATGGACTTAGCGTGTTTCTAAATCAGCGATTCATTTATATTTTGATTTCCAGACACTTCAGACATGATTATACTGTTATAATATAAAAGCCTTTATATGAGGATTTTGAATTATTGTTCAATAAAATGTGGACTCACTTTCCTACATGCATGCACACTCTTTTGATGATTCGTCCAAAATCCGACTTGTGTCGGAATTCCCGCACAATTAATCACACGATCACAGTATGCAGTAAATTGTAAATTGTTGCGTCAATTCAGCACCAACTCGCAAGGTCAGGTACTGGGACACCTGGCGGCGCCGGCGGCGGCGCGCTTCGAAGTATGTCCTAATGGCTAAAAACTATTGGGTTTGTTTTCTAATCGAGCATTGATATCTCCGATTTTGTTTTTTACCGTTCTACGAAGCCATCTTACATCTTTTTGAAACTGTTCTTTCGCAGCTCAATAGAGGAAGTTTAGATCTATCGGTTACCTAAAGCATGACCTGCTGCGTCACTTTGTTAAGGCCCCAATGGCAAAAAACTATACCTCAGGAACGATGCGGCCGATCGATGCCTACCCTTTTTTAAAATGCAAAGTGGTCTCCAGATCAACCCAGAATGGTTTTAGATGGAACAGGATTTTGTCGTTTGCAATCACGGTTGTCAATCTACTCACTTGGACCACCTACCGACATGGTGCTTGAGAAGTGAGGGGAAAAAAGGATGGGAGGTTCTACTAGGCAACTTAATTTTAAATGGAACAAGTTCAAGACTGTCCAGAGTAACCTGGGTACATAAAAGGATTATACTAATTGTCCGATGACATGTTACATAATTAGTTAGGCTTCCACAAACGTAAATAACGCCCACGTGGACGACAATTGCGTAACATGAGAGATAGCGAGATAAGAATCTCCAATCACGGAGGGTGGTCCCAAAAGCGCACTGAGCAGCCGAGCGCGCTTTATATCTGCACTTCGAGAGACTGCTGACTGCGCCTGTTTCATAAAACTGAGGTCTGACTGTTTTTTTTTTATTTAATTATATATGATAATTAAATAGTAAACCAATTTTCAGCTATTAAAAAACTCTTCTAACCGCATCATTACAGCGACAAATTATGCGAGGTACTAACTCGCCGTGTTCTACAACTATGACCACTTTCTCACGTCATTTGTACTATGCATAAAGTTGTGGAAGGCGGCGAGTCAGCACTTTGCATAAGTTGTCTCGATAATGATACCGTTACAACAGTTTTGTAATGGCTGAAAATCTAACCATGTCATCTGTCAATGTCAAAAATCACATGTCATCCGTCATTTGTCAAAACTACCATTTTTGGGCAAGAAATGATGCCAGATGATGTCACAAGTATTTAAAAAAAGTTTAGCGCCGATAGTTTTATGCTATTAGGGCCTCAACAAAGTGACGTAGCGGGTCATATTTTAGGTGAGAAATAGATCCTAACCCTCTCTATCGATCTGTGAAAAAAATATTTCCTGTAATCTGTAAGACAGCTCGTAGAAAGGAAAAAACCAAAATTCGGAGACATCAATGCTCGATTAGGAAATAAACCTAATAATTTTTAGTCATTAGGACGTATTTCAAAGCGCGCCGCCGCCTCCGCCGAGTGTCCACTACCTGACCTTTCTAGTGGGTGCTGACTCATGTACACCCTTATGCATCATATTGAAATACGAGCCACTACAAAACAGTTTTTGTCACGAGGTATACGGCTATAATACTTTAAAATTTACCTTAATAAATTCTGGAGTTAGATGTTCACCAGCCATTAAGTTGGTTAACTTTAAGTTGAGCTCTAAGCCCAAAGCTTTTGCAGTTAAAAGCACGGACCTACATGGAGCGGATCCGGGGAGATAGTAAAAGTCAATCGGCATGATGATAGATCTGAAATCAAAATTACTTATAAAATACTGATTAAATAAACTAAATAGTCAAAACCAAATAAGGATCACTTTTCAATGTTCATGTATCCTTTGGGTAGTAGAAAAATGTTATGTCGATTTTTCATACAAATGGAATTTATGGATATAGGTGGGTACTGCAGATAACATTAAAAATAAAAATTCACTCTACATTTTATATACTTTATAGCAGTAGTGTTTTTCAATATAAATAACAATGAATTTCGAGTCGAAAAAAAGACCTTTGAGACAAGTGGATTGGTGAACGCAGTTACTTTATTTCAGGAAAGAGGGTCACTCTTAGAATTAAAGAAGTTATACCCTAATTTGTGTACGTCTTTGCAGGAATATTTAGTTTGATCCGGTTGCAAAAATACCATATTCTGTAAAGGAAAAGGCAGAAACCCAGCTACTGAAATTTGGTATGATTACCAATCCAAACTATGAAAAGAACAGCAAAAAATTGGTGACCGACCGATACAAATACGGATATATCGGCCCCTAGCAGATTATCGGTATCGGCAGATATACCTCAAGTGTATCGGCACGCTAGCAGATATTTTTCACTTTTATGTAAGTCAACAATAAATATTTTGGTATCAAAAGAATACATTTTCAAATAAAATTAAAATTTTAGATTTAGATCCAAACCTAGAACATAAATACAAAATAATAACATAAACCAAACCAAAAACGTCTTAACAAGTCAATATGAATATAAATAATTAAATGTTGGCAGATTATAGCGCATATTAAGCTATCTGATGTATCTAGGTTCGGCCTATTCCTTTTACAGTTGAAGTAAAGTTTCGGCCTCTGAAAACATCTGTTCACTGCCTACACATCCAGCGGGTGCTGACAAATACATAATGGCTTGCGAATATAACATGTGTAGAATGTCCTGTTTTTCTTTCTTAAATTTCAGATTTCCATTTTTCCCAGACCGTTAGTTTTGAAGATGTTTTCACCTCAAAAGATAATTTTGTTACCTCTTTAGAACGAATGCCTTCTCCATCAAATTCTTCACAGGTATCCAAAAAATCATGAACATCAGTACCAGATATGCAAGAAGTGAGAGAAATAACTTTATATAAGTGGTGTCCTCTTCATCTTTTACTTCTAACACCTCACTTTGTTAGTCGTCATTCTTATAATTACTACCAAATTTTTCAAGGGTTCGGTTGTTTCTCTTACATGAGTGTCTAAGCTTTAAATAACGATGTGACATATATATCGGGCGGCATCCATAAGAGGCAACCATCTGCCTCCGCTTCACGAAAAAAATTAGGTCATTTTTTACACCGAGTAATTTAGCCATCACTAAATTCTGAAATCCACAGTAGTCAAATATTTTTGCACTAACCTGCTTAAAAATTCTAACTCTACGAATCGAATGCCACATCCCATGAAAAACTAAGCAACAAACAAAATAGACACTCATGTACAAAATATTTTGAACGTAGGAACTCACTCTGTTGGAACAGTGGAAACAATGACGTTTTTCAATTTAAACGCAGGCAAACTACTGCCTACAAATTATATGAAACATTGGTGCATTTTCAGGAATATTTCTACCGGCAATAATTTCTTCCAAGAACTGATTAAGTAGTAATTTAAAAGGCTGCTACAATTTAAGAATCCCAAGTTCAGTGAGAAATGGTTGCAACACCAACAATAATTTGACTTTAGTAGAATTCAGAAATGTTTAAACCACAAAATTTGAAATCAAATTATTTTTTAAAATGATAGACTTTGTGTTTCTTTAATAGAAATGATCGAAACCTGAAAACAAATTTCAAGAGCAAAAGTGTCTGATATATTGCTGTTTTGTATAGTACGCATGTTTACTCCTGAATACAAAGTCTAACTTAAAACTGCCTTTCTGTTGTATGTGACCTCAGTTGACTTGTCCGTCGTTTAAAACCGGAAATCGGTGTTTTCAAAATCAATTTCTTTTTTTTTTTGGCTTTGATAAAATATTTCGTTCGCGTATTTTGCGAATGCTGTATGAATGTATTATTAATTAGACATAAAAATCATAAAAATTGCAATTATATGGAAGAAAGCGGAAAGGGGCAGATGAGAAAAAGTTGCACATATTCTTGACCAATATTAAACAAGTTATCTGTAAAGAGTGGACCTGAAATTCAGTGTTCTGATCTCGTGGAGTAAGTAAAGATCCCTGAATATACCTCGTACAATCGAAGGCAAAACGTAGGATAGTAATTCTAATTTAACTAATTTTGAAAACAAAAATTTGAAAAAATTATCTTTACTCAGATCTTTCCTTATTATGAATCCCTCCTTTTAACAATGAAAAAGAAGCATAACCCAGTTTAGTTGAGCACGTAGTAATTTAGTAAGAGGTACAGTATAAATTGGCTATTTCGGGTTAACGTCACATCAAGGGTCGCCATATTGCCTGAGTGGCAGACAAAATTCAATTGTTGTGTAAATAATCGGCGAAATTTGTTGCATTTTGTTCAGTTGTGGATTGTGCAATGCGATCAAAAAGGGAAAAGTCCGATTTTTAGAATCCCTACAGTTTTTAAAGATTGAGGAGGTTATTTAAATGCCTTATCACAACAAAGACGAAAAAATCTTTGAAACGAGTGTTGTACCTTGTAGTTATTTGGAGATGTTTTTATTTATTATTACCGTTGTTTGAATATAAATTCTTCAAATAACTCGTGTATCGTGATCTTTCTCCATAAGCTTGTATGAATCAATATTGTCTTATCTTTAGTTTTTCGTCCTAACGCTACTTCACATCTCTATCAAACAACTGGTTATTCCGACTAGGCGACATTTCCAAAACGGAATGAAGGATATTTTTAAGAAAGCTGACTAAACGTACGAAAATGTTCTGCTTCAGTCGCTGGACGTAGTAATAAATGGTAAAGAATGTTTTGCTTGACCCTCAAATACCTATTAACGTCACGTGACCAAAAATGGTCAATACAAATAATGTTAAAATCCTTGTTTCCACATAATTGGTGGTATAATTGTAAGTAAAAGTATGATTACAAAAAAAATCTTTATGCTACTTATTTCATTTCAGTTTAAGTAAAACTAGCTCTGGGGGGGTTTAATCCTTGAGAAAAGGAAGGATTCGTGACAAGGGAAGTTCCGCGCAACCAAAATTTATATTTTATTTATAAAAATTGTCCGTCATTTTTGAGTGCGTTCATGTAACAAAACTTAGTAGTTATCTTTATCTTTTGTAGTAAGAACACACCCTGTTTCGCGCTATAGTAGTTCCGTCACTGCTGTTATTAGTTGTTTTTAGTCATGTGACTTTAATGAACCAATGGAAATGCTTATTCTTAATGATTAAAGTTATTGCTCATAATACATTTTGCTACATGAACACACCATTAGTTTATTAAATAAACCCTATTTGGAAAATTTATAAAGCTATTTTTAATTAACAATTACATACATTTTTAAAAGGGGTCCTTATTTCGTTTTATACATATTTCGAATACTTCATTCTGCAAATTTTCAAAAATCTAGGATATGAAGATGAATATAGCATAACTATTTTACATTACACGCCGATTTTCTCTAAAACCAACAACCAGTCATGTACTAAGTAGGTGCTGCATGCGCTAAATACAGAAAAAACAATCTATACATCAACCTTCATTAAATATAACCTTCATTTGCATTATAAATATAGGAACCTAGTAAAAAACGGTGTGACTCAACAGTATACTGTCATGGGTACAAGTTACAAGTCATTTCCAAACGAAAAGTCATGGAATAGTCGTGTAGGTATTAATGGCTAATTTAATTATTTAGGTTTAATACAGCGTGTCAATTTAGTAATTAGGCAATTCTTGAATATTAGTTGTAAGAAAAAATGTATATATATATATATATATATATATATATATATATATATATATATATATATATATATATATATATATATATATATATATATATATATATATATATATATATATATATATATATATATATATATATATATATATATATATATATATATATATATATATATATATATATATATATATATATGGATATAAAAATAACAATGTGTTTTCATTCCGGGTGTACATTCGACAAGAGGTGGCAAGAATTTTGAGAACAAGCAAAACACCAAAACAAAACCTAAATGCCACTGAACAAAAGGCCCTAATAAACCTTCAAAAAAATAAAGACATCACAATCCTTCCAGCAGATAAAAGAAACGCAACTGTTGTTATGAATACCCAAGATTACGTACAAAAATGCAGGATATCCTACAAGACAATTGGTGTAGGCCTGTTTCAAGGGACCCGACAACGTACCTAGAAAAAACAACTAAAAATAAAATAAAAAGTTCACCAATAAACCCCGAAATTCAACAAAAAATCATATCACGGGAAAAGTCGAGCAGATGTCCTAAACTCTATGGTTTACCAAAAATACACAAACCAGGGGCGCCTATCAGACCGGGCAAACTAACAGGCGAATATCAGCAAGAGTGGAAGAGCATAAACTCAGAATCAGAAATAAACAAACAACCTCAGCTTTATTCGTACATCATCAGGAGATTGCCAATATAGAACATTATAAGACCAGAATAATCCGAGAAGCCATAGAAATTGAAAAACAAGGTGATTTGAATAAAAGGGACGAATCATTAAAACTAACTATGGAAGACAACAGCTGATTCATTTGTAAAAAACTCCGGAAAACATATTTCACTCGAATTATAAAAGAGAACACTTATATATATATATATATATATATATATATATATATATATATATGTTGGTGATCATAGCATACTCCCACTCGGGGGTCAAAGGTTATATCATATCTGCGCATGCGTTGGTCGTTATTTATGTTTTCCGGATGGTGCTATTGTTGTTGCGCTAATTGCGCTTGAGTTTTTGCGATTTTAGATTTGTCGATTATTGTCTTCCATACTGTTGGTAGTTTTAATGATTCGTCCCTTTTATTCAAATCACCTTGTTTTTCAATTTCTATGGCTTCTCGGATTATTCTGGTCTTATAATGTTCTATAAACACACCCATCGAAATTTATTTTATGGCTGGTTTCCTGATGATGTACGAATAAAGCTATTGTTTGTTTATTTCTGATGCTGAATTTATTTATGATATACCCGTTAGTTTGCCCGGTCTGAAAGAAGCTGGTTTGTGTATTTTTGAAAGCAAGTTTAAAACCCAAATTATGGATTTTTTTGTTGAATTTGGATTTACATATTTATTATATTTTTAGTTGTTTTTTCAACATGGTCATGCAGAGCTCTAAAAATTTCTGACTCATTTTTTGTACGTAAATTCAATTCATAACCACAGTTGCAATTTACTCTAGAGCTAGTGGAAAACAACAAACTACCATTTTTAGATGTTTTGATCACAAAATTTGTTTTGGTGTTTTGCTTGCCAAACTACATAACGGACATTTCGAATACCACCGTGAATAGAAAAAAACACATATATATATATATATATATATATATATATATATATATATATATATATATATATATATATATATATATATATATATATATATATATATATATATATATATATATATATATATATATATATATATATATATATATATATATATATATATATATATATATATATATATATATATATATATATATATATATATATATATATATATATATATATATATATATATATATATATATATATATATATATATATATATATATATATATATATATATATATATATATATATATATATATATATATATATATATATATATATATATGTGTTAATTTTTACTCCTTTATAGATGGAAAAATAACAATGTGTTTTCATTCGGGTGAATTCGACATGAGGTGGCAAACAAGCAAAACACCAAAACAAAACCTAAATGCCACTGAACAAAAGGCCCTATAAACCTTCGAAAAAATAAATAAATATATATATATATATATATATATGTATATATATATATATATATATATATATATATATATATATATATATATATATATATATATATATGTATATATATATGTATATATATATATATATATATATATATATATATATATATATATATAGCCATTAATACCTACACGATTATTCCATGACTTTTCGTTTGGAAATGACTTGTAACTTGTACCCATGACAGTGTATACTGTTGAGTCACACCGTTTTTTACTAGGTTCCTATATTTATAATGTAAATGAAGGTTGTATTTAATGAAGGTTGATGTATAGATTGTTTTTTCTGTATTTAGCGCATGCAGCACCTACTTAGTATTACTGGTTGTTGGTTTTAGAGAAAATCGGCGTGTAATGTAAAATAGTTATGCTGTATTTATCTTCATACCCTACATTTTTGAAAATTTCCAGAATGAAGTATTCGAAATATGTATAAAACGAAATAAGGACCCCTTTTAAAAACGTATGTAATTGTTAATTAAAAATAGCTTTATAAATTTTCCAAATAGGGTTTATTTAATAAACTAATGGTGTGTTCATGTAGCAAAATGTATTATGAGCAATAACTTTAATCATTAAGAATAAGCATTTCCATTGGTTCATTAAAGTCACATGACTAAAAACAAAACAACAGCAGTGACGGAACTACTATAGCGCGAAACAGGGTGTGTTCTTACTACAAAAGATAAAGATAAATACTAAGTTTTGTTACATGAACGCACCCAAAAATGACGGACAATTTTTATAAATAAAATAAAATAAATTTTGGTTGCGCGGAACTTCCCTTGTCACGAATCCTTCCTATATATATATATATATATATATATATATATATATATATATATATATAAGTAGCATAAAGATTTTTTTTGTATATATATTATATATATATATATGGAAACAAGGATTTTATATATATATTTTTGGTCATATAATATATATATATATATATATATATATTTATATACTACGACGAGCGACTGAAACAGAACATTTTCGTACGTTTAGTCAGCTTTCTTAAAAATATCCTTCATTCCATTTTGGAAATGTCGCCTAGTCGGAATAACCAGTTATTTGATAGAGATGTGAAGTACCGTTAGGACGAAAAACTAAAGATAAGACAATATTGATTCATACAAGCTTATGGATATATATATATATTTGAAAAAACTGATACTTATAAAATTTGTATCTTGATATAAGAGATCTAGAACACCTTGTAAAATATGTTGACAAAATTAAATAAGAAATTGGGTTCTAAAAAAGTTTTTAACTCTGTCAATTTTAACAAATAGGGCTGAAAGTTTTCATAAAAAATTCTTCCATGGACCTACAGATATCGAGAAAACATCAAAACAGTCCACATAGCACGAGAGAGACACACGAAGAATATAATGGTTGATCTAAATAAAAAAAAAATTTTGCAAAGTGGGGTCATGTTGAAACGTTTTATATATTATATTTATATTTATACAAATCCTCTTAGGCCATGACTTAAGAAGTTGAAACTGAGATATTCAGTTTTAAAAATAGTGGCAAAATTTTAATTATTCCTAGCAACTGATCAGCAGTACATCAGTTAACCTTTCTACACTATATATTTTTTTATATTTATATAATACCATTTATCAGTGACGTATTTAATGAGGGGCAAAGGGCAAATGCCCCCTCCCCCCAGAGCTCTTAACCCAAGCAAAATGTTTTAAAGTAAAAATTATTTTATAAGGCATTATTACCACAATTATATAAGTATGATCTTTTTTTTTAGTCCTTGTCACTAATTTTCATCAGTAGATTAAGCTTATCTCGTGTTAACAACGAAAAAGTTTTTTTTGTTGCCAAATGTAAATATCTGGAAAACAAAACCTAGGCATACGGTATATCATATCAGGTGGCCTAGAATTTTGCATAGAAATCTAAAATATAATATTTTTCATTTAAATTTACGATTTTTTAAATAATTTTGTGCCATATTTTTTAATTTGTTAGTCAGTTATTTGATAGTCAATTAATAAGATCCTTAAAAATATCATAACTCTACACAAATTTCGCACTTATTTAAAGTTATTTCTTTTTTATGCAATTTAAGCCCAGGGTATGCGACATAAGGCCTGTTCAAAGCTAGATTACCCTGGACATTTTACGCTCTTCTCAGTGCTTGTGACCCAAACCTCGTTTTAAGAAGCCAAGGAGTTGATCGCACCGAGCTATCGTAATAAAATAGTTCTATGGTTAAGCGACACTTGGATGTCTTCCACGTAAATCCAACGGTAAAGTTATTAAAAACTATTTGAGCCAAGTCAGCTTAAAAATCATGTATGTAATTTACGCCAATCCAGTAGGATGGGTACGGTGTAGTACGGACTACAGACTTATCTGGGGAGTTATGGTGACTCAAAAAGATTGATATTTAATAAACGTCTTAGAAAGAATAAAAAATATAAAATATTCATACAGATTAAGTTTACTCCACTGTTTTCCCCCATTCGAGTTATAAATGGCATAAACATGGACATTTGACAAAGGTGATATTTTTGCCACTACTGACGCTACAGCTATTGTTAATTAGGTGAAAGCAAGAATAGGCCAGACTTATTTTTATAGTTCTATTGTTTATAAATTAAGTCAGGGATTAACATATGGGGGATGGGGGAGATGAATGAATGATACTAGGCAGCTACGCGCAAGTGCAGACCTTTTATTTAGTTCTCAGTTGGATTTTTCTTATTTACTCCCCCCAATAATTTCTCTCGGGTGCGTTCCTGAATTAAGTTTAACTTTATGTTTAAAATACTTAGTATTCTACTTAGTATTAGAAAGAATTTTTTTTATATACCTATCTAAATAGATTAATAAATTCTAAATCAAAGCGATGAAAACTTAAAAAAATAAACCTAAATAACTTGATACAAATACTGCTCATTTATACATCAAATTCTAAAAATAAAAAATGCGTTTGATCCCAATGCACAAGCCAATAACAGGAATCAATACACCTTTATACCTAAATCAAATAACATGAGTAGGCGCTCTTTCTGGCTCTGACCACTGATACTGGGCGTCAACCAATATTATCTTTCAGCAAAATGATTCTACATTTATAACATAAAATACATTTATGAATCAAAATATGTAAATGGGAAAAACCCTAAGGTATCGGAAAAATTTAGATGTAAACTCTTACCAGATAAATTGCCTTTAAAAATAGGTGGGCAGAATTAACTACTAAAGATCACTGTACTGTAAAGTTTCGGTTAACAACACTCGCAGCGACAATATGATGGCGAATGCCGGCCGGCGAGTCAAGGAATTTTATATGGAACTTCTCGAATTCTCCTGCCCTCCCCCCTGTAGTCCCTACCGCTAGCTAGTCCAAAATGAAACGATGAAGACGATGTTCGTTTTCGTTCCGCATTCGATTTCCTGCGTATAGAAATGAAATACAATTCGTTTGAAGTTGTACATCTATACTATTCGATTGCGATACAACATATGCAGAAAACGGCTAGATCAGAATGCACAGAACCGTATATTTTGTATTAATGTGTTTTCACATTTAAATAAAGTAGATTATATACCTAATAATATTAAACGTTTTTATTTAAGAATATGTTAAAGGGGGGGGGTAAACTAAAATAATATGTATTGCATTATATTCGTTTCTTGAGTAATTCTCAATAACTATGTAGAATTGTAATTTTATGAATTACAAGAACATTTGCAAGCAATAAAATGTATATGCAACCATTTGCTAATCAATTATTTAGATTTTTATTTTTAAATATGCACATGAACATAAACAATAATAATAATATAATATATAACGATAATAGGTAATAATATCTACTATAACTACTATTTTTTTCTAGACGGTGAAAAGAAAAACCAAATTTCGTCTATTTTGTGAAAATCGATTTAGAACTTTTTCTATAAACCAGTCTTTATTATTTACCATTTGCCGATGAACACTAAGCCTATATAGCCCTGTAAGCCTATCTTCAGCCATTGCCGATCTTAACCAGGTTTTGACGCGTCTGAGTGTACTAAGTGATCTCTCAATTGCAGCTCGCAACTCGCAATGGTGTTTTTCTAATAACTGAATAAGATCTAATTCATTGTCTAAGTTGTCGTGTTTAAGATGCCACATTTCTTGCCAAGTTTTGGCTTCAACATTGTAAATTGTCAATTCCATATAGCTTTGAAATGTTCGGAATTTTTTCTTTCAACGAATTGGATTCTTTTAGGATTAATTTTGGGTGAAGAAGAGACGGCGCAAATGCATCATCTGTCTCTTGAGAAAATCTAACTTCAATAAACTGTATAATCGAATCAAGATATGGAATAAACAACGACAAACGAAAGTAATCCTCATCACAACCAGAGACATAATTTGCTCTCTGTGTTTGTTTCGAAGCCAATCTAGGAATTTTTATTTCGATGTCAAGCTTCTCTGCGTCCGTTGCACATTTTTGAAAAATATTTGTCCACGTTGCTTCTATGTTCTTTCAAGATAGTTAAAAGTGTATGAATATGCGTTTTGATAGATAAAATATATATGGTTTTTGCTTGCAAAATATTGCAAATCGGCTCCAACCGGGTTTCACAAAATAAAGGAATTTTGGGTACATATTTTCTTCGATATGGACTATCACGAAAAAATATTATTGCTTTTTTAATACTAGTTACAGTATTCTGTACATTTTGGATCTTAGTTAGGTCATTAACCACTAAATTTAGCCTATGCGACGCACAGTGAAAAAACGTGGCCTTATTATATTTTTCACGAATTATCTTCTGCACTCCTTTTTCGTGGCCCGCCATTGTCGCACACCCATCAAAACCTAAACCCACCAATTTGTGCATGTTTAAGCCGTATTCTTCACAGGCCTTTAAAATAGCGGTTTATATACCTTCTGCATTCATCGAACTTAATTGAGTGAATTCCAAGAACTCCTCTCGAATAGAATTCTTTGCATCGACGAATCTTACTCCTAAAGAAAGCTGCTCACACCTGCAATATCGGCAGATTCATCTGCTAATAGTGAAAATCCCTCGCTAGCGTTTATCTCTACCACAATATCTTCTCGAATAATATCACTACAAATTTTAATGAAACATTTTGGGTCTGATGCGAGGTATATTTCGCATTTCTAGCAGTTTTCAGATGACTTCGTAAAATTAAATCTCCTGAGTCAACTTTAGGAGGTCATCAAAGTTGCCAGATGTTTTACCACGTAGAGGTAAGTCATGCATGGGTACCACAAAAGATTATTGTTGAAGTAATAGGTACAAGTTTTTTTCTATTATATTCAACTGTTGCCTTTCAAAACTATTAAGTTGTTCGGCAACGCAATGGCTTTTACGCTCCATAATATTTTGAAAATGTATAGCTTTCAACGTTGAGGAACGATGCCACTGAGAGGGCATGTGGTTTTTCGCATTTTTATGAAGTTCTGATATGGCTTTACAATAAAAGATCCAAAATGTCCTATTCTTAAATTTGGACGAAAAATTACACAGTTTTTACAAAATCCACCCTTAATTTTACTGGAATATGTAAGCCATTCATAGCTTTTTAGCCACTCATAGCGGAAAACTCGTTTTCCATCTGAATCCCTCTTAAAGTTGTAGTTGGCTTCAGGAACGAAACGTCGCGTCAATAACGCGTATCTATCTCCGTCAGAAATACTCTCATAGAATTCAATAAAGTTTCCTATATCTAAAGGATGAATACTAGTTAACTTCACCAACACCAGATCTAGTAGGCTTTAACTTAATACCAAAATCCAATAACCCCAAATCTTGACTAACTATTAATGGCGACTCAACGATATGAGCATTTGAAGTACTAGGAATAGTAGGCTGGTTTCTAAATTTTTAGGTTGCGCGACATTTTGGTTGTTAGTAGAACGTTTCTTAAAAAATTTCTAATATCCATAGCTCTAAAAATATGGAAAAAATGTGATATATTTTGTTAAAAATAAGTTACTAGAATAAGATTTTGAAAGATTAACTGGACATACATTTCGAAATTATTCAATAAGCTTATTCCAACAAAAAGCGCTTAATTTATTGTACTACCTGCGCGTCCAGTAAAGACAAAATTAATTATTCTGCGGTGGTCGTGAGGTTCTGCCACCGATGCCCATATACGAATGTATATGGGCATCGGTTTTGTTCGTGTTCAATTTGTAAATTTAGGCCCCAAACTGAAGAAATATCAAGAAAACTTTAGTAAGTTTTACATTCAAATCAAAGGAAATTTGAAAAATTCTTGTTAAATCAATGTATTAAAGAAAGCTTGTCGATATTGCAACCTTTACTCGGAAATGATTTTATTTTTTGACGTTTCCTCGTTGGCCTTTTTCCGCTTTCGGAAACAGCCCTTTCTCTTGCATGAATGTACGATAATAATAATATAGTGATTTATGTTAAAATCATAAAGAAAGAATATCTTAATCATTTGTAATTATTGAGTGATTTTATGATGTTTACTACAATGACTTACCTTTTACTCAAATGCTCGAGCTACGAAAAATGATACTCAGAACAAAATCAAACACTTCAAACGGCTCTAACTTTGATAATATCAAAAATATATGTCTTAAGCGGGAATTTTTCGCAAAAATCTATGAATAGTCGAATAGCGGTTGACGAGCGATTACGAACAAAATCGGAAGTATAGCAGCGGTGTTGTCGGATGTGAACAAATCTTTTAATATTATGAAGTTTTCAAATCAAATTGGCCGATATTAAAAATGTATATCGATTGCTATACGATTATTAATGAAAACTGATAACAAAATGGTTATATTGACAGAAAATATTAATACCTATTCTATATTATTTTTTAGTTTTAGAATAAACAAATGCCGAGAAAAAAATTCAAGATTTTTATTACGTATTTGGTTTTTCCAGGCGTTAGCAAGCATCTATAAATAAAACAGTCCATATTTCAAGACAAATGACTACTATTTTCTTACGGAGTAGGTGATTTTTTTTATTTGCAGTGAGACGTTTGGTGGATCTAAAGGAAAAACGGCTTCATTTATGTATCACCCTGTATCTTTGTAGTGTATTATCTTATTACCAAATGATAATTAATACAGGGTCAGTAAAAAGGACGAAAGTAAGGAAAGATATAAATATATTTTTTTTAATTCGAATGTTTTCTGTTTATAGATGCACATTTTAAAATAAAAACAAATTTTGAAAATTATACCATAATTTTTTGATTATATGGTTTAAATTTGGGGATAAGTCAGGATACAGCATCAAGCTGAGACGAAAATACTGTATATGACTATTTCTTTTTCCCTAGGAATTTTGTGCCTTATCTCGAAAATTAAAAATCCGGTGTTTGAACCATATTTTTGAAAAATTATCCCATTTTAAAAAAATACATTTCATTTTATAGGTCATTTGAAAACAGAAAATTTTCAATTTAAAAAAAATATCTGTTTATATTTCCGAGGTTTGGTCCTTTTTATTGTTCATGTATTGTCAAAAAAGTGCTAATAAATTAATACACTACAAAGTGAGAGCGTGATACATAAATAAAGGCCGTTTTTTCTTTAAGTCCAATAAATTTAAAAATTATTTGAATTGAGCGAACGCATTTAGTTTTGCAACGACCCGTGGTATGGCGCTGCAAACTTTACACCAACTCCAAGCATGACAGTTTCCATTATATTGTGAGTGTTATGTGTGGGCAAGTGCCCATGTTTGCCCCCCCCCCTTCCGGTACCTATATACAAATTATTTTATAAAGCTAGCCAAACACACAAGAACTAATAGTCACAGTTTAAATTTTAGTATAGCCACAAAATTCCAGACTTTAGTATAGCTATTCGGTTCTTGAGTGTTAACGAACCCACGCATTTCTTGTATTTTTTTATTTTAAATGATATGGTATATAGACTAGATTAAAAGTAAAAACTCGGTATCAATTTTCCATGCAAAAACTCCCCTGATTTTCACAGGCTTTAATGATGGTTTTATTGCCGAACCTGGGCTAACTTAACGCTAACGCATCAGATTCACCTAACAATATAGATTTTGTTACAAAAATCCTTGCTTTAATATAGAGTTTGGGGACCCCCTTGCCTACCAGGGATGCATTGCTTCTTGTGGCAAGTTTTTTGACAAATTTTTCGGGTATCTTAAAAGATAAAGTTATCAAACCCAGTATATTTAAAAGCAGCAAGGCGACGCCCATCTTATAGACATAAAATATACAGGGTGTCTCTTCAACATATTTATGAGACGTTCTGTATACATAATTAATAATTTTCTATAAACTACGTAACAATCCTACAACCTTTGTATTCAACAGATTTTTTCTCTATTTAAAATTAAACCAATAGTGACAGTGACGAATTATGAGGAAAAACACTGTACCCTCTATCCACTGCACTAAACATCCTACAGCAAACCCAAAAATTAGTCTTGTTACGTTTTTGGCGCCTAGTTTAATTAAATCGTGTATGAAACTGTAATCGAATTTTAGTTGTTTCTGAAGTTAATATTACATTGTGTACTGCACATGGAGGCACTAACGACAGTTTTTTCGAAGACTGTAAAGGAAGTACAAGTAGACTTACCTTAATTTTTATTCATGTAACGACTAAGGTAGTGACAAAAATCCTGCTCGAATGTTCTGTTAGGCTTAATTCATTTGACCCTGTAGTATTTTTATTCAGTTTAGTTTGAGGTTTCAAAGTATTAGGATTAGGATTCAGTTGAAGCTAAAGAAGTAAGAAATAGTTTCTACTAGTAGCAATAATCAAAGCAGGAAATTTGGATTATTTGATGAATTTGCTTATTGCAATGCATAATGGCCTACAGAAAAACCAAGAAGATGTAAAGCAAGAAATGAAGAACCAATAACAAGAGAAGTCAAGAAGATATGAAGCAGGAAATTAAAAAAGACATGTAGAGGGGCCAAGAAGATATGAAGAAAAGTCAATCAGACATGAAGAGAAGTCAAGAAGAGAAGAAGAAAAGTCAAGACATGAAGCAAGAAAAGATCAAGAAAGATATGAAGAGGAGCCAAGAAGAACTAAAGTAAGAACTGACAGATAGCATGAGGCAGAACCAAGAGGACATAAAAAAGAACTTAAAGAAGATATTAGGAGGTATCAAGAAGACGTAAAACAAAAAGATGTAAAAGAGGAAATGGGACAAATGGAGAATAAAGTGCAAATACAAATCCAGAAGGTTCATAACCAAATGCAGCAGGAAGTCCAAAGTCTACGTCCCCAGATGCAGAAATTTGGAAGCCAAACAGAATTAAAATCCGACGTTACCTCTTTATCACCTGTGATAAAACCAATTACGTTTAATGGCAAGGTGCCGTAGGTTACTTACCTGAAATCATTTAAAGCTGCCGCAACTGAAAATAATTGGGATTCCACCGAAAGGGCACGAGCACTGGTTTGTTCCTTGCGTGGTGAAGCAATGGAGATGCTAAGGAATATACCCGAGATAAAAAAAAATAATTTTGGGATATTAGTAAGCCATCTAGAAATGCGTTATGGTGAAGCACATCTACAGAAGGTTTATAAAGCGCAATTTCAATATCGGTGAGAAAAATATAACGAGTCTTGAAGAGTATGAGGCAGATATTGTGCGGCTAATTAACTTGACTTATCCATCCTACCCTGAGGAGATCAAGTAAGAGTTGGCAGTAAGCAGTTTTATTGAAGGCCTTCGTGACCCTGATATCAATCAAGCATTAAGAATGGCTAGATTAAAGAAGATACCTGAAGCTCTCGCACATGCCCTTCAGTATGAAACTGCTGAGCAAACATCCAGAAGTCAAGGAAAATTGAGAAGGTTAAATTACATTTCAGAACAACCCCACAATTGAAGACATTTCGAAAAGTCTGAAGGGGTTGCAAGAGGCTCTTACCAGGCAACCGAAGGTTGAAAATAAGTATCTATATTTCCGACAAAGAAAAGGCATCCTTTGTTGGAGCCAGTTTTAAAAGGCGAAAACATCGATCAGAATTAAAGTATCCCGGCTAAAGAATAATAGCTCTAGCTTGATAGTACCAGGGAAGGTTTGTGATCAAGAATACCAAATGATACTGGATACTGAGTCTACACACCTTGGTAAAACCGGACATTATTACTACTTGTAAAATAAAAAACCCTTACAAGAATTATGTCTTGGAAACAGCTAATTGTGAATCTATACCTGCGAAAGGTCTCCCTGAAACAAAAATAAGCCTGTAAGCCAACGTAAGTTTGTACTCGACTTACCACAAAAAGTTCTCCGTACGAAAAATGAAGAATTAGTAATCAACAAGCCTCAAAGAAATGATTCTACCACAAGAGAAGTTGTTTTGTTAGAAGATGTTATTACATTACCTGTGAGCTCGGAATGTGTATGTGAAGAAGTAATTTTGTTCGACCGGGTTCAAGATTGTCCACGACGTGCAAAGGGATTTTTACGAGCAAGGATTCGAGGTAGAAGAAACACAATATTTGTCAAAATGATAAACGTGAAAAATTATCCTCAACAAGTCAAAAAGGGTGACAAGATCACCTGAAAACAAATAATTTTTATACTTGTTTAATATTTTAAAAGAAAAAAAAATATTGCTTACCTCACTTGTAGGTATTTGTTTAGATGGTTTAACCTTTTTGCTCTTTTATATAGTAATATAAGACTTTCCACTAAGCCTATCCTCACGTTGTGTCAGTCTGTAGGTTGTAAGTTTTATTTTTCATTAAAAGCACTTGAATTCATATTTGACATGTAAACAAGACTCTCGAACACAAACAAGAACGAACTGGTATGTATATTTTTAAACGACTAAAATGGCCGTCTGGCACTTAGATCAGTTAGGCGTACGAACAGAAAGCGGACTTATAAGTGGCGCCACTTCAAGCATTTCAATTGAAAAACATAAAATTTGTGGCACTTAGATCATTTACCTTTGCCAACTGTACATTTATATTTTACTATTATATAAATAGGTATAACGTAACAAAAACACTAAGAATAAAACAGCATTAACTAAAATCTCATAATCCTGCTGAACGTGGCAACAATTTTGTAATCCAGTAATCGTATGATTGAGTTTACTAAATGGTCGGTGACTGCCTTAAATCGTCGAAAGCGTGAGTAATTCTAATTTTTAATTTTTCGATATTGTAATACGGTGTCTTATGAACTAAACTTTTGATATGTCTCCAAAAAAAGAAATCCATTACAATAAGATCCGGACTATTGCCGGCCAATGTACGGTTCCTCAATTGCCAATCCATCCCTGATGATATTCTAAATTTAAATATTCTCGCACTCGAACAACTTTATGTGGAGTGGCTTCATCTTGCTGCCACATTAAGCGTCTCACTACATCAATTGGAAGAAGCTGGTAATACCGGTCACCTCTTAATTTTCTCATTTAAAAAAATAGATCCTAAAATATATATTCCGTTAATTGCCCACCAGGCGTTAACTGACTGCTAACCCTGCAGTTTAATTTATCTTATTTGTAAACCAAAAACATGAATATTGACGCTTACATCCTCTTCTAGTTGTAAATGAGCTTACATCTGTTCATAATGTGTTTATTAAGAATGCATTACTTTCATTATAATGGATAAGAAACTGCCGAGAAGAGGCAAGACTTCTTTCGCGTTGACCATCATTAAGTTTTTGAATATTTCTAAACTTGACTAAGATTCTAAGAACTAAGACTTCGTAGTCATATATTTTTAAAACTTTCTGAATAAAACCGCGAGAAATTTCAGTTTCTTCAACTACACGACTAATTAAAGTCAAAGGTTTTGGTTCAGACATTACCTATGGCTCAGGTAAAATATAATTAAATAGTTAATAATTGAAAATTAATTAATAATATACAGAATGTTCTATTTAAGAAAATTCCATTTGGGTCCATAAACTTTTTCGCCGAGTGTATATTATGAGGTTCGTCATAATAAGAAACACTTGAGCAGTGGTACCTACAATTTGTTTTTTGGTTCATTCCGATAGGTCAAAAATTAAAAGAACTATATACATTTGTAGAAACTAAACTGAACGCACTACACATATCTACTTAGTGCGAACAATGTTCACTGTACTGTAACGAGTTAAAGACAGAAGAGAAGAAATTGAGATAATGAGGTGTAACATGTTTTTATCAGTAAATAAGAGAAGTAGTATAAAATGTTAATTTTGCTATTTCATGGTTATATATTTCGTATCGATCTGCAAGTTGCAAAGTGGAACGGCGTATTTATTAAAGCTATATTTTCTGGGAAATACCCACAGCAGAAGACTGTGAGCTATTTTATTAGAAGGCACTATCGCTGCCAACACAAAACTTTTTATATTTAAATATACATTTGTTGCTAAATGCAGAAAGTTAAAGTAATTGGTTTCTGTACAGTTGGTCAATAAATATATGCATGCAAATCGAGTCTCGTGTTTCGCTTACAGGTATATACAGGAGGTATAATAGATTTTATACGAACATAATTCGAAGGAGTATGTGTAGGAATGGGGACATTTATGGTCGGGACTGATTTGTGATACATAAAGGTTATCAGGATTAATTCTTTTATGCCTGGAGTGTAGATTTTGTTAGAAACCAAGATTTTATTTATATTTATCCAAATGGTGTGAGCACTAGAAAATAAATTAGGAGATTTAAATATATTTCTAGGTGATATGATCATTATGTGCTATTGAGTGTAAAGCTGTAGATAAGATGGTCATAAATGTGGACTAGGAGTTAAAAACCTATGTTGATTTTGGAGGATACTAGATGAGCAACGAACAATCACAAAATGTAAAACGAAGAAATTAATTTATCTTTTATTTCAATGCAACGCAACCCAATATTTGTATCTAACTTATATTTGGTTTTTACGCCTGTATATTTTTCCAAACAAGTCATAGGGATACATTAAACAGATATTAGAGCCTTTGGTGTAGTCCTTTCAAAAAAAACATTTCTAGTCCTAATTTCCAATTAACTGAGCTATACACATAGAATTTGATTAATGCATCCCATTTGTGAATTTCGTTGCCTAATTCATAAAGAGAGAAGATAGGAGTTTGTAGTTAGAAAAGGGGGTTTTGGGTCGCTGTTGTAGTTGAAGCCATACACATAGTTTTGTCGCTGGTAGAGATGAAATACTTAGTGTTTTTTCTTTATAGTTGTTAACATAATAGACAGAGAGAGAAGTTCCACTCTCTCGTGCCAACTAAGGAAACAACGCACATCAGTCCCACTGCATATGGAAAAGATAGATTTCCAGATATTCCTTTCGAATTCGGGCAGGGATTAAAATTGTCCTGACTATGCTTTCTAGCCTTCCTCAAAGGCACATTGGACATTGTAATACTTCGTTTATGGAATACAACGGAAATAAGTAAAAGATTTAACTTACCGACACACGTATTAGATCTATACTAAATAGAGGTTATGAAGTTCCAAACTTCCTAAATCAACAGGCTAACTACCCAAATCAACGAGGCAACTGCTCAAACTACCGGAAACTTATTTACCAACTTCGAAACTTCAAGGCAACTACATTTAAAATAAAGCACATGGACCTGTAAGAAGATCGTACAATTGCGAAATGTATTCTTGCGCGTCTCACCCTTAAAGCAAAGCTATTCAACAGTGAGGGCGTTCGATATACGCCTCTATTTCATTTTCCAACGAAGATTGCATTACCCAGAATTCATAAATACAAATAATAACATGTTTTTCTTACGTAGTACAAGATAATAAAATCTAATTAATTCATTATTTATTAATTATCAATAAAATGCGACTTAAGTGAGATTTTTGACAAACTAATTCTGTATTTCTCTTTTTAGGTAGATGAGACAGGTTATTACCCTAAATATGCTAGTGCGTATTGCTAGAAATAATAGCTAGCTGTATGCTGTATAGAATCTTGAGTGTTTGATGAACAAGAACATAAAATAATTAATAGTTTTAAGCTCTTATTCGGATCCCAGAAATAAAGGTTCTATAATTATTTATTAAATAAACGTTTCTTAATTACATCTGGCTATTCTTTTATACATAAAAGAGGTGTATTTTCTAGCCAGTAAAATAGGAAGATAAATTTCACCAATATAGTCCGATATAATACAAGGAAAATTTGATACAGTGAAAATTTGAACTGTATACAATTCCGGTCTTCCTACCTTTTCAAAACATATAAAATGTCTTTTGAATTAAGCATCCAACCTAAATACTAATTCTGCATTAGGCTTCAAATCCTTGGTATGCCAATTCTCAATTGACACTCCTTTATCATCTCCTAACTCTTAAATACTGTCACAGGTTCACAGCTAATAAGCATTACGCCAACACATTTAATATAAGACTAATTCTAAAGGGTCGCCGCTCGGCCTTATATGTGTAATGGGAACCTTCCAGAATACTCTGCGCTCGTCTCGGGCGTACCTGACGTATAGTTGAAAGAACATAAACTTTTATGGTTGATGATTCATTTGGATAATCTTCGTACGACAGTCACACTGCCTCCCTTTTAATTCTGATTATCCCGATCAGCGTCTTGGCCATATTTCGTCAGTCTGATCAAGTGTACCACCTTCATCTTGCTTTCCAGATTTTTATGTATTCGATAACCAAGTTATTAATCCTCTTGATTATTCAGTATGATCATTTCTAGTGTTGAGACGATTTTGGAGGTAACCAGGGTTCTACAACCATACCATATCATTTTCATGGAAACCAACTCAGTTGACCCTAATGTCATATCTGGTCTTCATTCGATCACTGGATGATTTTATGTGGTTACGTGTTATCCCGTGAATTTGACGGAAGACGTTCGTGGATTTCATCAACATAATATTGTGTTTTTTCTCTTTCTTAATTCGGCAATCTAAACATTAAGGCATACGGCAGCCGTAGTTCTATTCCAAAAATAATTCTTGCTGGAGTCTGACCCATTGAGTCATGAACCGCTGTCCTATAAGCCAATAGAAACAAGGGTAGGTGTTGGTCCTAGCCGCGCTGATTTCCGAAAACAATTTTTAATAGATGTTCTGCTTTAGTCCCGTTAAATCGTTCCACCATGCCATCTGACGAAGGATGTAGAGGTGTCGTTCTAGTTTTTCGTATCCGAATGATTTCACAAACTTTCCCAAAAATACCTCTCTCAAAATTTCGTCCTTGTTCTGAATGAAGTTCCAATGGAAGTCCATGTCTACTGAAGGCTTCTTCAACCAAAACTTGGGAGATTGTTGCGGCAAATGCTTCAGGCCACTTAATAAAGTAAACCATGACTACTAGGATATATTTGTTACCTCGATCAGAGTCTGTTTATTGCTATCCTTTCGAATGATAAACCGCCGTTATATGGTTTCATTGGTCTCCGAGAGCTGCTTCTGGGGCCTTTACTGACTGTTTCCGGGACCCGGGGAATGACATGTAGAGCCTCCAGGAAAACTCTTCCGCCTATTATAAACTTAACGATAAAAAAAAGTCAATATCTTGTATTTCTATTCGCCTTTATTACCAGATCCTTCCTTTCGACAGGCCTGGTCCCTGAACATGGGTTTTAACGAACTAAAAAGTATGGTAGAGTTTCACAGCTTTGCTGTTAGGGACATGGGTCTCCCATGCTGTCTTGGATCATGCTTATTTAATTAATGGATATCGTCTCATCCGTAAGAGCCGATCCAAGGAAAGAGGAGCGACAATATATCTAAGTGATAATTTACAAATTGATATTTTGACGGTCGTGCGAACACTACCCAAATGTGTTATTAAACGTTTATGTACGTGGGCTAGAAGTTAACAAACACGTCATCCTATATCGAGTTCAGTCAAGGGCCCTCTGGAAAATTATAGCGAATTCGTAATGCATATACAAGAAGGGGATGTTCACGAATTAGGGTTAGTCTTATATTAGATGTGTTAATGTATAGTACTCGTGTTCTAGTGAGTATTTAATAAAGTTAGTGTTATTGTAAGTGTTTATTGTAAAAAGAACTTGTAGCAACTAGTGTCGAAGATGAGCTATTGACTGAACACTAGTGTGAACATTAGAAAATTTGAAGTGTGATCTTAGAGTATAAAAGAAAAGAGTACACTATTATGATTATTTTAGGAGCCAAATCACTTCACATTATAAACACTGTGGACCCCAGGTTGTTAAATCTGCGTTTAATTAGTACAACCTCCTAAGAAAACTATAATCATGAAATCAAATTCACCTGGATAAATAAAATTAATATTATGGCAAAAGATATATGAAATATGTGTTCTTAAAAAGAAAGAGAATCGAATTTCAAAGATTAAGGATTTCTGAGAGTGAAGTTTTGTATTCGTGAAAAACTCCCCTTCGAAATTTTGGCAGAACTTGGCATTTTAGGTTCCAAGATATCGAAAAAACATGTTTTCACATTTCCGTTGGTCTGTCTGTAGGCGGCATGACTAAAAAACTACTTTTTCGATTGGCTTTAAATTTTGCTGGTCCTGGTAGTTATATTATGGGATACCTAATAAAATGTTAAAAAATTAGCAAAGAAGAATTCCGCATAATTGCTTTTTCTGGAATAAAACCTTCTTTTAATAAAGGGAAAGAATAAATGACATAATCTCGTTTTTTATAGACTGTGTAAATAAAATTACGAAACATGAATGTTCACAATAATGATCTAAATAATAAAAAATTAAATTAAATATTTAGCAAATAAACTATCTTTACCCGGAACTTCCCTTTAATATAAAAAAATAACTTTTTGGATCTTTTGAAACATGAGACTTTTGCTGAGGTTTATAGAATTGACTGTCCAAATGAAGTATTCAATTTTTTGTTCACTGATCTAGCAAGGCTTGACAGAAGATACCTCTACCTTAGTAAAGAAGTAAATAATATATACACGGAAAAATTGAAAATATTTGTTCGCAATGCACATGTTTTAAGAATCCTAAATTCAGACAATACGTCAAAAGCCATGTGCCAATGTATTAAAAATATTTGATAACGGCGTTTAACTCTCAAATGTGGAGGTGGCAGAGAATTTCAGTAAACTATTTGCATTAATTGATGATAATGTACTTTGGACTTAACTTTTCTTGATGACAATATACCTCTTTTAGACAAAACTTTTTTCATGGCACCTGTATATAGCAATGACATCATAATTATAATTAATGGTCTAAAACATTCTAATTCCTGTCGTCATGACGGTATCTCTAATAACATTCTCAAAAAATGTAAATTCAGAATAGCCGAGGTAATATCCGATAAACTTATCTATTGAAAAGGATTTCTTCCCCGACAGTTTAAAACTAGTCTTGCCTCTGTATAAAAGGGGAGATCATAATGATCTTGAAAATTATCGCGGAATAAGCCTTTTATGTAGTGTTTCCAAAATAGTTCAGCTGGTAATAAGGGATCAGCTGGTTTCTTTTTTTTACAAAAATAATCCTAACATAGGTTACACTAAACAGAAGCACTGAAACGGCACTTTGTGAGTTTCAACGAACTATTGTCGATTCCCTCGATAAAAGAATGTTAGCACTGGGTATGTTAATAGATTATTCTCGCGCATTTGATGTGGTGCATCATAAAATGTTGCTTTTAAAGCTTTTTAGATATGGAGTTAGGAGAAAGCCTTTAGATCTTCTACAGTTCTACTTAACGAATCGAAGACAGTCAGTGAAAGTCAATTCGACTCAAAGCAGTCTTAGAACGGTGGAGACAGGGGTGTCTCAGGGTTCTATACTAGGACCGTCTATTTTTTTGATTTTTGTCAATGACTTGATCAAGTACATTGAGAGTAAATCCTATGCTGATGACACCAATGTCTTGGTTGTCAAGGACAGTTACATTTCACTGCGGGCCTTCGCTGAGGATGTATATACTAGAATCGTGTTATGATCGGAAAAAATAAATTAAACTTAAATAAAAATAAAACACAAACAATAATACACTTTTCGACGAAAACAAACAATGCAGTAAATTTAAAACTGTTTGAAGACTCAGAAAACTGCTTGAATCTCAGCAATCAAACTCAAAGTTGTTAGGAGTCATGTTCGACGAAAACCTTCAATGGTCTCCTCAAATTGAGAACTGTGTGGTAAGCTACGCAGCAGTTGCTATGCACTAAACTTTATGTCTTCACATTGCAGCCGGGATGTTCTTTTAACATTGTACTATGCAAGTATCCATTCCAGAATAACATATGGGATATAAAATTGGGGTATGAGTCCCTCTATTCAAAGAATCTTTATTTTGCAGAAACATGCTATCCGCTTGATTGCTGGATTAGGTTTCAGAGAAACATGTAGGGATGCCTTCCAAGGTTTGGGGGTTCTAACAGTTGCTGGTATCTATAGTTATGAAGTGTGTTTTTTCGTTTAACGTAACAGATCCATTTTTCAAGAAGTGAAATCTGCATATGATTATGACACCAGACGGAAAACTCTATTTTACTAAAAATATATTTATTTTACAGGATCTGTACTGTTTAATAAATTAAGCAATGATAATAGAAAAGCCAATATAAATATTTTTAAGAAACGGCTAAAAAACATTTGCTACACCAAACATTGTATAATGTAACTGAGTTTACTTAGATGTGTCTTTTGTTTTTGTGCTGTCACTTATTTGTCTACATTTTGTTACCTTTTAATTTTAGTTTTTATTATTTGACATTTTTTTCAATTATTGTGTTTTTTCAAATGAAAAAATAAATTATTTGATTTGATTTTTTATGATTCTTTCTTTTATAAAGGAAAAAAAGCAAGACGGAGTTTAGTTCAGCACGTAGTTATTCATCAATATGTACACTATGTACAGTGTTTTCCCGTATATTTTTCCACCCACCTAGAGAGTTTATTTGAATAGATACGGAAATGTCGTAAATACAAAAGTTGTTGGGTTTTTTTTATGAAGATTTAGAATATTATATCATAAGTGCAAAAATATTATTGGAAATCTGAAATTTTGACAGGTTGTCAGTTTTTTTAAATGAAACACCCTGTATATTACATCATATTCTTGAAGATCTTTTTTTTTTAATTTCAAATATATATACTTTTAATATATTCTGTCAATTAGTTTTGGATATATAAACTTTTAAACATTAAAGAAATGGTAAGGTAATTTGTATTGTTTCTTTCCACTATTCTAACTTTTCGTTTAAGTGTTTTTCTTTCATTCAGTTGTTTAACGATGTTTAATATTATGCAACAAGTCGGTGTTAGTCTATTTTATTATGGAAACCTTTTGTCTATGATATTCGTTTTACGAGCTATCGATGCATTTTTTTACCATGTGAATAAAATAATTCTATCATGTAAGAAATAGTTTCTCTTTAGAGCAAAATATAGTCCGAATAAACCATCGTCCAACATAGAAAATTAGATATTAAAAATGCGCGTAAACAATACTTAAGCTAATTTTATTATTTACCTACTTTATATTATTGATTTTTTATAGTAAACGTCAAAAAGGTTTTTCTTTCGTTCATTGCAATTGTCTTGACCATGGCTCACTATGTTTTAGCATGCAAATTACCTTACCATTTCTTTAATGTTTAAACGCTTATATATCCAAAACTAATTGACAGAATATATTAAAAGTATATATATATATATATATATATATATATATATATATATATATATATATATATATATTTGAAATTAGAAAAAAAATATCTAAAAGAATATGATTTAATATACAGGGTGTTTCATTTAAAAAAATTGACAATTTGTCATAATTTGACATTTCCAATAATATTTTCGCACTTATGATATAATATTCTAAATCTTCATAAAAAAACCAACAACTTTTGTATTTACGACATTTCCGTATCTATCCAAATAAACTCTCTAGGTGGGTGGAAAAATATACGGGAAAACCGTGTACATATACAATTGGTTATATTTCATTCCCTTAATAAATAAAAAGACTCATTATTAGGGATGTTAGGGGTAATGCTAATTTACCGAATTTGTTAACTTTTGGAAATAATAAAGCCAATTGTCTATTATTAGATTACTATTATTTTATTGAAAGATAAGTATTGTAATAGTAAAAAAATCAATATGATATAGCAATCAACTGGTACGAATTTTATTTAATTTATTTATAATTTAGACCTAAAAATCAAGTATGGCAGTACGAATCCAGTACGGTGGAACAAAATGGCGCCCAATAAAAATGTTTAAAGAGATAGTATATAAGTGTTAATAAAATAATAAAAGACTATGTGGGAACTAAAGGAAAGATTCATAACGAGGGAAGTTCCGGGTAAAAGAAATTTACCAATTTACCATTACATGAACAGATCAAAAATAAGAATACACACTACCTTTTTCGGCCTTTTTTATTGTTTATAACACTTTTGTTTTAAAACACAGTTTTAAAGATACGTGAGACAAATTTACAGAAACATTTGCCCCCGTCTTCACTAAAAAGGTTTAGTAGTTAAACCAGGTCTACTTGCCATGGTACTTAAAACTCTTAGTTCGCTAGTTGTGTTTCGCTTATGTCACTGCCATGTAGTAATTTAGTAATTGAGAAAAGATATTTCTTCAATTGTTAAAAATGTCATCTTAAACCTATATCTGTCAAGTTAGACCTGGTCTAAATTTAAACCTCTTTAGTGAATACGGGTTTTAAAGTTTAGATTAATACTTTGGAACAATTTTAATTTTTAAGAAAAAAGAATATACATTTTGTCTTTAGAAACTTTTTAACCCAACGCAAACAAAATTAACTGATTTATATTTTAATGTTAATGATATATAACATTATTATAAAAATCTCTTTTTAATATTTGATGTTTTTGAAAAAAAAAACGAAAATTTAGTTTGCATAGCAAGCTTTTTTCTTTTAGCATTTTAAAGACTATTCATTTTCAACAAACAGTGAAAATTCGATAATAGTTATTGAACAACGATATTTTTGTGTAACTTTATAATATTAATTACGAATACCTATATACACACTCAATTTTGAACACTTTGAATATCTTTTCAATTAAACTGTCTGTTTAAATTTTCCGAAGTACCTATAATTTTAGTTATTTTTAACACATTAAACATGTTTTAATTAATAAATATAATTACTGTGGAGAAATGTATTGAATTGAAAATATTGATTAAAGTTATATTTTATAACGGAGTACCCTAGGTTTATCTATTATTCATCTAAAAATCTTCAGCTAGAAACTGTAATTTAAAGATCAGGTACGGCGAAAATAAAGTTTAGGTTGATATGTTTCGTAAGTAAGGGAAGAAAAAATAGTAAATTCGGAAAAATTGTTATTAGGTGAAAAAAAGAAACATTAAAAACTTTTAAAAAATACCGAGCTATTATATGCTGTAACAGTTTTACCCTTTGCCTCCATGTGGTTCCTTTTTAATAAGAACGTGTGCGTCTCGTATAAAAAATGCATGCACATATATTTAGACGGTGATATTTAAACTAAAACAGGAGATCAATTTACTCGATGTCTAAATTGGTATTTCGCGCCTGAAATCCAAAGAAAAATTTATATCACCCTAAACTAGAAGCAAACATTTTTTAAGTGTTAACTATATTTTTGGGCTTAAAAGTGATCTTTGCACTCTAAGGCCAAAATGTTTAATTTTACGCGCACAATCGCCCAGAGTAATATTATATTACGTCCTGTGGTGGTAAAAAAAAACGAATTTATTATTTATTTATTTTGGTAGTTGTAGATATTAATCCTATTTCAAATAATTACTAACCTAGTTTACATGTTTTGGTGAATTTTAAATTTGTAAATATCGATGTGCCTCAAACGACCAAATTTAAGATTGTTCTAGAAATATACATTGCAATATTCTTTACTTTCCATGAAAAACCGCCGTAAGCATCGTTATTTTTATTCATAGAATATTGAAAACTGGACAAGCGTCTTACCTATATTAGCTGTATATTTCATACGAACACCCTCTCCTTTCTGGAAATGTAGGACGCCCCTACATAGAACAACACATAAACAATATCCGAAAGTTTTGACTTTGTCATCGTCTTTTAGACCTTAAGAAAACCTTATCAGAGCAAATTCAAGAAGATTCTAGAACATTCTATTTCGAAATTAAAACAATATCCGTAAGTTTTGATTTTTCTATCATGTTTTGGATCTTATAACGGCCATTTCAAGAAAATTCTAGAACATTATATTTTGAAACATATATCCGTTAATTTGAACTTTATCATTGCGTTCTAGATCACTCTATTTCCATACTATCAAAGATTAGTGAGTTTTTGGCTGTTCCATTGTGTTTTGCACTTCATGTAGATATCAAGACATTTTCATAAAACTTCTGTTCTAAGAGACTGCAAGTAGAACAGAAAATCCTTATGAAGAGGTCAGGTGATCAAAAATTTCAGAAAATAAAACTTATTATTTATTCAGCAATGAACTGATTTTATCTGGTTATTTTTTTTTTATTCTTTAAAATTTCAATTTGTAATAATTGTCTTTTATAGGTTTTTGGTATAAGCATATTCTTGATTGTGATTTGTTTTGAATTATATTTTTTTTATTGCCTGCTTTTATTTTAAAGAATATATTTAATATCATATAAAGGCATCTTTTACTTTAATTGTTTTGCCTGATTTTTTTGTTTTTTCTTAAATGTCTTTTTCAATAATTTGTTAGTAACGATACCATTTTTAAGTTAAGGGCAAGAATAGCTCCGGTGCGCGGCGCATGGCTAGAAACCTAAACTTTAAATATAGTATTTAATATTTAATACATTTTTAACAATTTGTTTACTGTAATGAAATGTTATGTTATTTAAAAAATATTATTATTATTGTTATTGTTTAATGGGAGGCTAAAAAGTGTAAATATTAACAAAGCATATTTTTCTCCTAAATATAAAAATCAAAGTTTCTATAAATATGGCTAGGCACAAGCTTCGTTTCTAAGAAGCAGTCCGGTAAAATATAATCTTTACCTCTTTTTAATTAAGTAAATTTGTATAGTACGGCCACTAGTGACATGCCAAATCATAGAGGAAAAATCATGTTGGTATTTTTTTTAAATTCTGCGCCTGATTTAGTATGCTAGAACTGTTTTTTCAAATATTCAATTATTGTCAAATTACTTAACAGAATTAATTTTTATATAATTTAAAAATATGGAAAATGTTTGTTTTTAGGATATATAACCAGAAGTACAGTTAACACTAAGAAAGTGATGACAATAATCATGGATACAAGATATTTTATGAAGAGAAAGGTATCATATTTTCCTTAAAAAAATAGGTAATCTGGACAATATTGCTTAAAATGGAAAGTTGTTATTAAAGGCAAAGCGCATTTGCTGATTGCAACTATTTTTTTTTATTTGCAAATACATATGTTAAAATTTTGTAAATAATTAATTTTAATACAATTACATTTGTACAATGTTTAGTCTAGGTATAAATGTAGTCTTGTCAAACTCTTGAAAAATTGTTCCCATACTCAAGGTACATATCGAAATATAAGATAATAATTGCAATTCATTTTTGTTTTTATTTTTTTTTAGTTATTAATCTCATGTTAATGTACATATAGCACTCACATACGTCATAGCAATACAATAAAAATACAAATAGTACAATGTATCATTAAAATATAAAGTTTTAAAATAATAATAAAAATAATAATAGTCGAATTTAAAATTATAATAAGTACATTAAGAATAATAAAATTTAATATATTACATTACAAATAAATGTTACAAACACATTTAAAATACTGACTTTCACGAAGCACACATCAAAAATTCTTCGACACTGTAAAAGGCTTTCTCCAACAAGATTAATTTTAACTGATTTTTAAATTGCCTTGGTGGAATATTTTTAATTTGCTCAGGGAGCTTATTATAAAGTTTCACTGCTAGGTATCCGGGGCCACCCCGACACCTCAAGACGGCGATATATAGAAATCAAATTATTCCGTTGTCTAGGGTCATAGTTTGAAGTCCCCCATGCACCTCGAATCTATCAATATTTGCTTTTACGTAGGTTAGGTTTTCAAGAATATAAACAGATGACAAGGTAAGTATATATTTAGATTTAAAAGCATGACGGCAGTCCTCTCTATAACACAGACCTGCTAGCACTCTCACAGCTTTTCGTTGAAGGCCAAAAATTCTGCTCGAGCCCGCCGAATGTCCCTAAACAAGTATTGCGTATGCCATGATGGATGGAGTGAAATAAAGCAAAATATAACACGTCTTAGAACAAGTGCCGAGACAAACTCTGAGAGTCTTCTTAGCGCAAACAAACTGCTTCCAAGCCAAGCCGCTACATATTCTATTTGCGGGATCCATCCCAATTTGGGATCCAGGTAGAGCCCTAGGAACTTAACAGATTCAATCTCTTCATTGAGTAGTTGTGTGTCTCTCAATGAGAAGATAACCATATTGGTTTTATCTTTATTTAGGCATTGGCACCAAACCACTCTTCTACTCTCGATTGCGCCTCGCACATGCCACTCACAGCATCATTGAGACTGTCACTGCTTACAAACAGAGCAGTGTAGTCCGCAAAAAGCGTAAATCTTGCATTTGCCCCTTCCAAATATAAATCATTAATATAAATTAAAAACAAAATTGGTCCAATATCAAGCCCTGGGGTACTCCTACTTCAATTATCGCTTCTGCAGACTCCACCTCTCTAGTCCTCACTACTTGAAGTCTATTGTTTAAATAAGATTGAATGAGTTTAATACTTGAAAGTTCAAAATTATAAAATTGCAGTTTTTGAGCAAGTAATCTGTGCGAAACGCAGTCCAATGCCTTACTTAGGTCACACAACAATACCGCACTATACTCTCTGTTTTCAAAAGACTCGATGATTCTATCGACTAAGTTTAGAATAGCCGTAATTGTAGTCCGCCTTTCTCGAAAACCAAACTGGTACTCGAAAAAACACTCGCTCTCCTCAAAGAATCTTAACAGTTGCAATGCCATTGCTTTCTCCACAATCTTAGAGATTATTGGGAAAAGTAATATTGGGCGATAGTTCGAGGCATTATCTTTGTCACCCTTCTTATATATCGGCAGCACAATAGCCTTTTTTAGAATGTCAGGAAATATGCAATTGAAAAGACATTTATTTATCAACTTTGTTAAGAGCATTATAATTAAATTTTTTATTGTTTTAATCATACTCACATTTAGTCCAAAAATATCACAACTTGTTTTATTTTTTCAATTATTTATAATTTCCCTAAAGTCATTAAAGCTAACTTCCTGAAACTTAAATGAGTTTAGTGGAGGACTCAATTTTTTCAAGTTTATTAAAGGATTTTTGCAGTTGAGGTAAAACAATTATTAAAAACATTAGCCGAGACCTGAGAGTCGTTATCTTCCCTAGGCTTTTTTGGATTTGAGTTTATTATTTTCCACATTGATTTAGTAGGATTTCTTGTGGATGAAATGAAATTATCATTTGCATCTCTTTTACACTTTTTTATTGTGGTTTTATATTCCTTCCTAAAGTTTTTATAGTTTTGTATAAAAGGTTCAGATTCATACATTTTGCTCAGTTCACCTAAGAAATTTAACCTTTCTTTCATTGCTTTCAATCTCTCATCAAACCATGCTACACTTACCAGCTTATTATCTTTCTGCATATACATTTTAAATGAAAACACTTCCTCGCAACATCTCTGGAGTTTGGTCATGAAGAGGACAGTTCTCTCATTGATGTCAAGTTCCAGATTGCTAACAAAATCAAATGACTCACTCTCAACCAGGCTATAGAATGTGTGTAAACCAACTTTATGATTTTACTTGGTTTGTAGGTATATTTTATACATACTGCCACAATAAAACATGTTTAATACATAACACATATAATTAAAAAAAAAAATTTTATAATGGTTAATAATACTAGTTATTTAGAGTTACAGATAATTAGTAATCATTGGAGAACATTACTGTGACATAATTCTACACTTTTGGTACTCTATCTAAAAGTTTTTTCTTAAAAATCCATTTAGCAAGCAATATGTTTATAATTTTACAATATAATTTCGAGATTAATGAATTTGGGCTTCAATCACATACCATACAATCAAGATCATCTTGATCGACATTAATAACCAAGTCATCAGAGTGTTCTAAATGTTTCCTGCTACTTTTGCTATGTTCTACAATTTTAGGTTTAATCACAATATTCTCTAAAACAGTTACATTACTGCTCTCAATGGCTACGTCCTGTTTATAACTTTGTAACTTATTCTTAAGATTCTTTATTCTTCTCTCCTTATCCCTTTTTAATTTTTCTTTCTTCCCTTTCGTCTCTTCCTCAACATTTGTTTGCTCCTCGCGAATGTCTGGAGCAAAATCCTGTGTTTTCAAAAATTCTTCTATGGCCGTATCAATATTACTACCTTTCTTCTGCTGACTACTGGTGTTTTGTTCAAAGTTCATATTAGAGGGCTTTTCATCATGACTTGCTGAGTCAATTATATCCTGGTTTATACCTATGTGTTGCTGTGGTTTATCAACATTAAGAGATTCACAATTGTCGTCCACTTTTAAAGTTGTAGTTATTTCTTGGCCATCTTTTATTTCCACACTGCCTTCAGAAACATTCTCAGAGCTTCTAATATCTATAACGCTGTTCTCTTCATTGGATTTGTTTGTACTTTCACCAGATGTACTTAGCGTTTCTGGTTCCACATCATCCTACAATAGAAGAACATCAGATATAGACGAACAAATAATTGTCTACCTTCCACTTTTTCCCATATGAGTCAGCAAATTACAGTAAAAAAGCCAATTTATAATCGAGCAATCAAAACTTTCATTACCTTTAAACGATTTTTTAATCAAGGCAATTTTTGTAATTTAAGACATTTTCTAACCACTATTGATTTTTCTGAACTTTACAGTACAGATGATGTACACAGATTGTGGTATCAAGGGTAATTGTTTCCAATCAAAATTAGAATAAATAGATACATTCAGATATAATAAAGGACAGCAAGGAATTTGGTGCATTTTTTGGATAAAAGTAGATACTACAAAAACAAACTTTTTTCAACAATATAGTGAATTCGGCAAATATCTCAAAAGCAATATGGCAGACAGTTAATAGTAATTGAAGGAAAACTAAGTCAAATATAGTACCATTTACTATACATTTGGACAATATAATTCATATGGATCCACATCAAACAGCTAATATATTTTGTTAATACTGTGCTACAGATATTGATAGTAAAGTTAATTATATGAATCCTTCCGAACAAACACATATAATTGATAATTTGACCTCCATATACATGCCTTATATAAGTTTAAATGAAATCTTTAAATCCGTAACATTAACAAAAACCTGTTGCAATAGTGAAGATGTTCCAGTATTCGCAATTAGTTATATTTGGGATTTTATAAAATATCCATTATGTTACCTTTTTAATGTATTTATAGATAAATGTACATTTGCGGAGAAGTTAAAATGCAGGAAATTATACATTTTCATAAAAAGGGAGATGTTCATCTAATCGAAAACTATCAACCGGTAACAAGCCCTTTGTCCCATTTCCCGTAGTCTCAACCCTTCATGATTATGAAAGAAATAATAAAATTTGTATAGCTAATTTTAGATTATCTTTAAACAGAAAGAGTATGGCGGCTATTCAGGTGAAGTAGGTGAAGTGTTACTTCACCAGGAAAAATAAACAAGCAAACATCTAACTATATTTATTATAAATCTCTTAAAATTTTAGTTTTTAAACTCATTTATTCACCTAATTGGTAAAAAATAAACTGTACATCTTGAATAAATATTTTACTTGACCGTTGGCGGCATGTCTTTTTAAAACTTTCAATCGAACTTTATTATAACAACTATAACAGAGGCGCAAACCGCTTTGACTTTGCTGGAGGTGCTATGTTTAGTTTACGATTTTCCTACTATGTTGCCATGAGAACGCGTATCCGATGACGTCGAGCCCAGCGCCATACAACGCTCTCAGTGAATTGCAGGCGCAGTACACTACACCCACGTGTCGTTTAGTTTGCGGTGGTTGTTTACTTTTATTTTCACGGATTTCGCTGCAACCAGTGAGTTCCTTTGCAGTTAACTTAACTGTTTTGTGTTATATTTATTTATGGTGTTCTTACAACTTCAAATTCGAAGTTAGTAAATGTGACTGTTCAAGACTGGAATAAATTAAAGACGTCTTTGAATGAGTACAAACTCTGACAAATCTGATGAAAATCAATCCGCCTTGCGAAAGGATTTTTAGGTGAGATCAACGATTTTGAATTCACGTTTCTGGCATTAGTGTTTAATGACATTTTCTCAATCACGGACAGACTATTTCACCTTCTTCAAAAAAAATCGCTTGACATTCATTTTTGCATATCCAATATAAAAAAAAGAAATGAACATTTTTTTAATACCATGTTTGATAAAGCAAATTCTATTACAGAAATAAATCATTACAAACGTGAGCTTACTAAGCTTTTACTTGAAGAAATTAGGGCTAAGTATAGAACCTTTTTTTTGAAATATTGGACCATATTTTAATGGAAATGACTAAGAACTAAGATTTCAAGACTGTGAAAACTTACATTTTCATGTTTGGCAGGTTCTGCTAAATTTTCCGAATATAGTTTAAATTTTCCGAATGACACGTTTGAAAATTTGTTACAGTTATATGGGGAAATATTTTCAAAAAGTCAACGACTTAAAAATGAGCTTGGTCTTATTTTTGCCAATGAGAGTAATTGGAATATATCTCTGCAAGAGCAAGTGAACACAATTAAAATTAATAAAAATAAATATATTTTTACCGAAGCATATAAATTGTTTTCCCTTATTTTGACAATACCGTCGACAAGTGCTTCAGTGGAAAGAAATTTTTCTTGCTTCAAATGTGTAAAAAATTATTTAAGAAATACAATGTCTCAAGAAAGACTTACTTATCTTGGCAATATTTCAATTCAAAAGGAATTTCTGGAGGAGATTAGGGCAACTTATCCATTTTATGAGGATGTTATAAATAAATTTGCTGCTATGAAGGATAGGAGAATTGATTTAGTATACAAAATTTAGGTAAGCACTTCACTTACATTTTCACCCGCGAGCCGCCACTGCGGTAAAGCACTTACACAGTAGACACATAATATATATTAGCCAGGTAAAAATGTTCTTTTTTGTTTTCCGTGTGTATCTCTTTTTATGTGGGATATGTCGTGGACTAAAATTGTAGATATTTTTATGAAACGCTTTGACTGAAGATCGATTAGTCGCATTGTCCATTTTATCTATTGAAAAAAAGCTTAACAGTGACAATTCTTTTATTTCGGCATCACTCCTAAGTTCTTCGGTCATGAGCCGCCACTGCTTGTGACTGTTAGTTTTTTTATATGATATTATTCAACATTAGCAGGTATTTAATAACATACTGTCTAATTTTTTTTCGACTTTAATACTTGTACAAGTCTATTTAACAAATAAATACGTATTAAAAGTTCCTTCGAGAAAATTGGTAACAATTATTATACAAGAAATTATTCATGTCGCAAATTTCTCGCAACACGAGAACGTATGGGTGTTTTACACTCGAACAAATCCTTCGCTAAGCAACAAATCATTAGCAAAATTACATACCTCTAAATTACCTTTGCTGCCGTTACCTAAATCCATTTTACTAGGAGAGTTTCTAATTACATTTTCTATTGGTTCACTAATTCTGTCACCATTTATATCATTCTTTTTATTTTCATTATCTGAAACTTCTCCTTCTTCTTGGTCACTATGATTATGAATATTACTCTTAGATACCCTGGACTGATCATTTGTTTCTGCTCCAGGTTCATTTAATGGCATACTGTCAACAGAATTGTGTTGAGGTGATTTGGCAGACACCTGTGTGCTTAAATCGGAAGTATTTTTATTTGCGTTTTTGGGGGAAGATCTTTTATGTTTATGGTAATGACTACTAGATCCAGCTAAAATATTACAGAAATAAATAGACCTTGATTTGAAAACGCATGTTATTACTTATTAATGGGTGTGCGAGTTTATTGTAACTTTTTGGGCAAATATCTCACAATAGCAAGTTGTTTAAAAAATCATGTAGTAGCATTTTATGGCTAATATTTGCTGTAAAAATATTCTCACAACAAATATTATAATAATAGAAAATATATACATTGCTCCCTGAAACGTTACACTGTAAAATTGCTCTTTAAATCCCCTTGTAAAAGTTGTCCTGATGGTTACATACAAAGCATCCATAAAATAACTTTGTACAGAACTTAAAATCCCTTGTGCCACACTTACAAAGTTTCCATTCGAAGGTATTGTTTGAGGTTAATTTAGTCTTTAAGGGTTTGAGTAGTGCGCTGGTCAGATGACCAGTCAAATTGACTATGATCAAATATTGCTGTTCTAAAATTTCATGTGCTCCCTTACAACACTCACAGTTTTACTATGTTCTCAATTAACAGAACTAGAACTGATGTTGGCAAGAACAGTATTGCAAACCGAATAATCGGATATATCAATACTTATATCCCAAATAATTTCAATATACAGTGTACTCCTTCTCCTTTAAAATGAAACTTAACATATTACCTAACGTCACTATATAGACCATTAACTCATCACCGATGATTGTCTTGTGATCAATTATTTTCATTGTCAGAAATAATACAATTTCTAGGCATCTGTGATAACAATTCTAGTTTTTTCTTTTTTTTTAATGTCTATATATTTTATTTTTATATAATGTATTAGTTGCCGCGATGTTGATATGTAAACTAAATAGGATCATAGTTTACGATTCCTAATAAAAGGAAGAGTTTATAAGAAGGGATTTGCAGGAGAAGAAAATATACCATTTTTTTAACATTTTTGGCCGCCATATTGTTCAGCCATCTTGAATTCATACCAAAATTACCAGTTCATCTTTATATCACACTTAATCAATCGAATTAATGTATGTATGTATGTATGTATGTATGTATGCCGTATTTATGAAGACTTTTTTTGTTTATGTCATTGTGTTATATGTACATACATATGTATGTATTATGTTCAAGATTTATTGATTATTATACATTACTAAAGCTAAAGAAATGTTTTTTTTTAATTTCAGTAACGTATGTAAATAACTTAGACAAATAGATTTAAAAAAAAAGATAAAATTCAAAATCGTATGCCTCGCCTTTTGCTTCTTCGGAAATAGTCACTTCATCCTTTTTTCCTGTTAAGAGTGGGATTTCAAAAAATCGGGACACTGATTTTTAGATAATTATTTTTGAACGTCATTGACGAAAAAATCAATTTAAAATCTCAAATCTAAATTACAAAGTGTTTTATCACAAGACTTTTATAATATATAATTTTATGATTCAAATTCTAACACCAAATAATAATGTAAGTATTTTAATTTTGGAAAAAAGTTATTTTCTTTTCAAATAAAATTTGGTGCAATTGCTTGGTCAATTGACCAAAAAGTTATTGACTGGCCAAAGGCACAACCCTGCATCTTTTTAGGGGATTAGTCAATGACAATAATTGATGGGTAAAAAATTGTAAATTTCTATTACCTTCATTTTCTGAATCACTTGAAGTAATTACAATTTCTATATCTTTCGGAACTTCCACAATAATTTCATCATCATCCTCTGGTCCAATCACAAGCATTTTTTCATTTTCTTTTGACTGTTTTTGCTCTTCCAGCTTTCTTTTATTTTCAAGTTCCAGCTGGGACCGAATAGCCCTGGCTCGAGCTTGCAATTCCAAGAGCTCCAATACGCTCATTAAATTTTCTTCTCCTATAGTTTCTTTATCATTAGGACTTATTTTTCCTGTATGTTTTAATTTTTCTTTTATTTTTACTATATCAGTGCTTTTATCTTTGTCAGCTTTTTCTTTTTTTATTTTCTTTGTTTTCTCCTTAGGTTCATCTTTAATTTTCTTCCTTTTATGTTTTTCTTTATGTTTTACTACTTCGTCATCTAAAAATCAAAACATTTTATGATTTATAAAAAATAAACAGAAAATCCTAGTAGAAAAAACTGTTCTGTATAGAGATAAGTACATTTCGTGTTCTGATGATATAGATTAATCAATTGTTATAGTTGTTTCCAATTTGTCACTCAGGGGGTCTTCACCAACACTGTCTTTTACCAAGTTAATATTATCATTAGCAAAATTAGAGTTATTAAGATATAAAATCAGATGTTATGTATTAATTTATTAGTATTGTCGAATAAAAGCCACTGTATTAAACACCAAATAAATTAATTATTTACAGTTTTTTTTATTGCTATTATTGTAATTATTATTTTTTCCTCTTTAATCTCAAAGTGTAATATGATTTTTGTTAGTTGTTTCTAAGGTTTTTATTATGTTACCTAGTTTTTTTTTTGTTACTGTTTTTATTTGATTGAATACAATGTCTTCAATATAAGACCTCTTCAGTAATTTTCAAGTTATATTTTTTTGGTTTACAGCATCGGTCTGAAAAAAATCTGGCAGAAGGCAGAATGTCGATGTGTCAATAATAGATAATAGTAATGTGCTTCAGGCAAGAAGAATATACCCCTTATAAAAGCAATATTGCATAAAAACATTTAACAAAAACAACAAAAATTAGTTAAAGTGCATTTTTATATGTTTTAAATGATTCCATAATAATGACGTCCTTAAAGCAGCAGTTCTCAAAGTTTTATACTTCGTACCCCCCTTTTTTTAAGTTAATTTAATAATAATTTTGAATAATTCACAGGGTTGAGGAAACTCAGGTTGAGGTCCCCACTCGCGCAAATAATGTCGCCTTTGTGGGGTTAAGCCCTCACTTATGTACTTCAATGAAAATAAGTTATATAATGTACTCGGGTGTGTTTTTATATTTACTAGTTAGGTGTGGTAGTTAGAGCACTGGTGGGACTCAAAATCAACCACTGTTGGGTCCACCGAACATGCGATTTAAAAACAGTTTGATGGAGTTGTTATTTTTGTTGTTTTTATTTAATAATTCTCTATGTTTGTAATAAAACAGAACTCAGTTTGTCCCTATCTTCACCCATCTTCTTGGCAATTTTCAATTTATTTTTTTGCAAACGGGATTTATAAACTTATTCACATTTATAAATTCCATTGCTACAAAACAAATTGTATACGACTTACAGCGTCTTAAGAACAAAAATTAATAATCTGTGCTTATAAATTGCCTTTGTTTTGATAGTTTTCTCTACTTCCTTATCATCCACCAAATCAACCATAACCCAAATCCAGTGAAAATTTTTAATTTATGGTGGATCCACAATTTTTTGGTGGCATCAGAAATCAACCAGCAAAAATTATAAAAGAATTCTAGTGTCTTGTTTATTTACTCAGCACCCCCTCTCGACCCGTTGGATTAGGGTATGAATAAGAGAAATGAAGTGTTAATAAACTGAAAGTCCCTGGCATATTTTGTAAAAAGGTTAGGTTAGGTTAGGTACAGGGTTTCTGTTTTCATTTTGAACGGGGTCTATAAACTTTCATTTTAAAAGATAGGAAAAAATGGGGGATACAAGAGTTTTAAGGTTTTATCTGAACTGCCAGGATTTGCTAAAAATAATATATATATATATATATATATATATATATATATATATATATATATAATATAGGACATAAAGTCTGGAAACCTTGAGATATGTCTAAAACTATACAGGTTGGGTAAAAAAGTTTCATATAAAAGTTGTATAGTTCCTTACGATTTATGATTCAAAAATGTCTTGAAATATACAGGATGTTTTAAAATCAAGTTACACGCCAAAACTTCAGAATCTCTAATAGAACACCCTGTATATTATTTCATTTTAAGAATCTACATGAAATTCTGATCTTATTTTATTAAGCATACCCTATCCCTAAAGTCAACTGTTTTTGAGATAAAAAATGAGAAAACTGTTTTAAAAATTTTTTTTAATAATGATTAACAACGATAGTCTAAAATTCTAAATCATGCGTTTTAACGTAATAAATGCTGGAACAGTTGTCCGTTCACTTCCTGACAATATCCTAATCGATTGATGAACTCTTGTTGTAGATTTCGAATGAAAGTAGGTGGGATTTGTTGGATTTCATCTCTTATATGATTTTTCAGCGCATCGATATTAGGAGGTCTGTTCAAATAAACTTTGCTCTTTAAATATCCCCACAGAAAATAATCTAGGGGAGTTAAGTCCATTCGTAGGGACCAAGATGTCCTATCCACCTGTTACAAAATATTTCACTGAGATACTGCCGAACAGGTAGCGCGTAGTGAGGTGGTGCTCCATCTTGTTGGAACCACATTGCTGCAGTAGGCATATCGGGCTCATTAGCTGGATACAATTGAGCTAAGGCAGGAATCCACTCAAGTTGTAAAAAATCAAGATAAATTTCGCCGGTTAAATTTACGTCGAAAAAGTAGGGACCTATACTTCTATCTTGAAATATTCCAGCCCAAACATTGATTTTCTCGGGATATTGCGTATGAGCCACTTGAGCCCAATGGGGATTCTCCGTAGACCAATATCTAGTTTTGTGGGTTGACAGTACCATTAAGAAAAAAGGTGGCTTCATCGGAAAATAAAATATTTCTACAAAAGAATGGATCCAGGTTGCACCGCTCTTGCATACTTTCGCAAAACTCAAGTCGGCGGTCAAAGTCGTCTTCATTTAATTCATGGATTAATCTTATTTAGTAGGGATGATACTTTGCCGTGTGCAGAATATTTTTTACCGATGATTGACTAAGGTTTAAATCTAATGCTACTTGACTTGTAGGTAAATGTGGATTTTCGTTATAACTGAGTAAAACATTCAATGTTATATCATCATCTAGTTTTGGCCTACCTGTCCTAGGAAGATCTTTTACACAATATAATAATAAATAAATAAATAAATAAATAAATAAACAACCATGATCCCGAAATTTTTTGATAATTTTGCTAACTGTGGATTTTGCAATTGCTTGTCCTCGCTCGGGATGCGTATTTTAAAAAGTTCACATACTTCGTCAAGATTTCTTTGGCGATCTCCCCATCCAAACATCATAAGAATCTCTATTCTTTCTCTTTCTGAAAGCATTTTTATCAGGAAAAAAGTAACTCTCCAACAATATGTTAAAAATTGACACAGTTTATTGTCAGTACATGACAGTTTCTATGGGAGTTAATAAATAAATAATCCACCAGGTTTCACTATGCATAGGGAAATGAGTTAATTTTGTTTAAAGCCATTTTCCATTTTCTCATTTTTTTATCTCAAAAACAGTTGACTTTAGGGATAGGGTATGCTTAATAAAATATGATCAGAATTTCATGTAGATTCTTAAAATTAAATAATATACAGGGTGTTCCATTAGAGATTCTGAAGTTTTGGCGTGTAACTTGATTTTAAAACACCCTGTGTATTTCAAGACATTTTTGACTCATAAATCGTAAGGAACTATACAACTTATATATCAAACTTTTTTACCCAACTTGTATAGTTTTTGACATATCTCAAGGTTTCCAGACTTTATGCCCTCATTGTATATATATTATTAACATACGAAAGAAAAAGACCCTATTCTCACAAAAATAATATTCTTGTGAGAATAAGGTCTTTCTTTTCATGTTAATAACAATATGACTTTAATAATGGGTTTTGAATTGGAAAAAAAAAAATAAATATATATATATATATATATATATATATATATATATATATATATATATATATGTATATATAAATATATACATATACATATATATATATATATATATATATATATATATATATATATATATGTATATACAGTGCAACCCCTTTAATCCGAACATCCAGTAATCCGAACGCTCGAGTTACGATGTTATAATCCAAACGCGTATTTATTAATCTGATTAATTATGGTGGTATTTGTTTTCTAGCGGGTATCTATGAAGATCCACTTTGTAAAAAGTGTGCTTAGCCTTCATAAAACAAAAAAATGTCTAAAAGACAACATGCAACATTAAAATTAAAGGAAATAGTAGATATTTTAAAGAAGAGAGACCTGTGTGAAAGTTATTCAGGCTTGAAATTGGAAAAACTACAATAAGTGATATTAAGAAAAACAAGGCTAACATAATAAATTATAATTCAGCTACAGATGAAGGGCCCGCAGACAGAAAAACTTTAAAGCTTAGTTCAAATCCGGCTATTGAAAAATCTTTATTTACATGGTTTCTGCAAGAAAGAGCTAAAGGTAAATATGTAAAAACATACATATGTAAAAATGTACGAACATGTATTAAGAATATATATGTACAGAGCTTTCATTTATATTTTGACACATTTTCTCGTTTGTCTTTAAAGATATCAAACACGGCATATTTATAATCGGTAACAGGAAGCACATTTAATGAAATAGTAATATACAGAGTGTACTATCTAAAAATATAGGTTATGCATATTTTTCCTAATTATTTTTAAATGTTGGACATTCGTAAAAGATAAAGATAATCCCAAGACTTTCGCATTTAAAGTTGGTGCCTCCTATAGTTAAAGCACTAAATTAGGTGTCAAAACATAAATGAAAATCCACAAATAGCAATTACTTATCACTATAAAAAATTATTCTTTTGTTACAGGTACTCCCGTTTCTAGAAATATTTTGTGTGAAAAAGCAAAGTTTTTCTACAAAAAAAGACGATTTCCAAGCTAGCGCCGGATGGCTCCAACAATTTAAGGATAGGTTTAGTATCCGTCAGTTGACTGTATGTGGAGAATCGCTCTCAAGTGATTTTGCTGTTGTGTTGCCATTTATCGAAGAACTTAGAAAAATGGTTCTAGAAAAGAAAAAAGTTAACACTTGACCAAATTTATAATGTGGATGAAAGTGGGCTCTTTTGGAAAGTGTTGCCAAGCAAAAGATTTGAGCACTCTGGGGAAAAATCAGCACCCGAAATGAAAATTAGCAAAGAGCGAATACTGTTCATGCCCTGTTCTAATGCCACTGGAAGCCATAAGGTTAAACTGTTAGTCCTAGGTAAAAGTCTGAGACCACGGGCCTTTGGAAACTCCAATATTCCAGTTTCTTATAAAGGACAGAAGCGAGCTTGGGTCACAAAAGAAACATTTACTGAGTGGTTCCATAGTGAGTCTGTGCTATCTGTACGACGAAAAATGAAGAAACTTAACCTTAACCCAAAAGCGCTATTACTCTTAGACAACGCACCAGGACATCCCATGGAGTTATCTAGGGATAATAATGAAATTTCCATGCTGTTTCTACCTTCAAATTGTACTCCATTGTTAGAACTGATGGATCAGCACTTAATACAAGCCATCAAATTATTTTATTGCAAAAATCTGCTTCAAAAAGTAGTTGAATCAGAAGACTCCATTCCTCAGACATTAAAAAATATAAATTTAACACATGTTGTATTTTCTTTGGATAATGCTTGGAAAAATGTAAGTGCCAACTTAATAAAAATAATCATGGCATAAGATTTGGCCATCAGAAAATCTTACAGAAGGCCTGTCTGACGATGATGATGAAGACAATATTCCATTAATCAGATGAGCCCAAAAATTGTCAGATGTCGAGAAATTAGCAGAAATAGAAGATGGTTTACAAGTGATTTGCAGTCTAGGTAGAAAACTTGACAAAAACATTTTAAATAATGAAATTGAAGAATGGGCAGTTGGGAGTAATGAACCATCTGCTATCATTTTAATTGATGATGATATTATCCAAGATCAGCTTGACGGCCGTTGTAGTGAGTCTAGCGGCGAAGGATATGTCAACTTGGGAAAACATGGAGAAGCTTGTTAACTTTTGAGAAATGTATACAATGGGCAACTCAAAATAATATACCCAATCACCTACTGGCCTTACTTAATGAACTTCGAAGTCAAGCTTTAATGTCTGAAAAACAAAGCATGACACAAAAGAAAATCACAAATTTCTTTGCCGAAGTCTCACAAAATATAGATGGGTAACTTTTTGTTATTATGTTTAATATGTTTGTATTTAGTCTTTATAAAAAATCCCCTCACAATATTATTTTTGTTATTAGAATTATATTTGATTTTTTAAAGTGTGTTTTATAAAATAATAAATGTATGATTAAAAGGTTTGCTTTTTTTTAATTTTATCCCATAATAAGAACAATTCTCTAATCTGAATATCCGTTTAAAACAAGCTATTTGGATTAAAGAGGTTACACTGTAGATATATATATATATATATATATATATATATATATATATATATATATATATATATATATATATTATATATATATATATATATATATATATATATATATATATATATATATATATATATATATATATATACATATATATAGAAACCCTTTACATATACTCATTATCATAACAAAAGCACACACATGTTTAAAATACAGTTATTTACAGAACTCTGTGTGCAAGGATTTTACAAAACAGAAAAAACAAATATTCTAAGGTAATAAAATAATAAAGTAATAAAAACAAAAAAGCAATTTTCGCAGCTAATTTATATTTTAAATTGTATTCTGTCTGATGTCATCAGTGTATTAAATGTTGATAATGTATGTTATTTTAATGAATTTTAAAGTACTTACAGGAACATAGGCTTATATAACCATATTCCTTTAAAAAAATTTCTTTTATTTATATCTTAAAAATATGACAATGCTAAAGCATTGTACAAGTTTACATTTGCAGATAAAAATGTATTATTATTAATAATGGAAGATCATATTTTGCCAGAAATACATAAATCACAAAGACATACAAATTCATTTAACCTAAAAACTCAATGTAATGAACTAAAAAAATGTGCTAAGATGTCATATTAGTTTACAAAAATAACAATATCTAAAAATATCTCAACAAAAGCTTGGAATATAAATCAGAATATAAAGAATAACTCTAAATTACCACCAATTTTTTAACTTGATAATGAATGTTTTAAAATCAAAACTGGGCAAGCTATAGCATTTAACAATTACGTTACAGAATATGTACCAAGATGAATCAAAGGGTGCCCTTAAAGAATGAATCCATGAATCCAAAAAAAACACACTTTTTACTGGAGCGAAGCTTGTTTTTAGTAATAAGTACTGTGTAGGTACCTGCACTTTTTTCAGAATTTCCATTCCCTATAGTTCCACTGAAAACTAAGGACAGTCAAATTATAATTTTCAAAGCCAGTCTCAATTTTAGTTCTGCCTGACCTACTTTCCAAGTCTTTCATACAACAATCTCAATTAGGAAAACATAAATCCCATAAAAAGAGTATGTATAATCTCACCTTTTAAATTATGATCTTGGGGCCTTCATTTTTATGACTTAAAGGAATTAAGAATTGAATTTGCCTAAGTTTCACCTAAACTAACAAAAATATAATCTAAATGAAAATGTGAATGGCACAACAAAGTAAGAACTTAATACAATTTAAACAATTTCTGACTCAAGGGCCCCATGGACTACCAGGTTACTTGTGATAGTGGTTCCCAAATTTAGCATAAAACGCATGAGCGATTTTTTGTATCTACAAGTTTAACCATTCTACTTTTAAAAGGCTTTTTGAAGGTTTTCCTAAAGTTTAACATAGTATAGCTTTTATTTGCTGATTTATTAAAGTTTTTATGCAATATTTGCTTGAATATTTGTTAAAATTAAATATACTATATTTATTTTTTATATTCCTTTTTTAAATGTAAACGCAAATAAGGCATCAAAATGATTACTTAATTAAAATTCTTTATTCCCAACCAACTTACAAGTATGTTTGCAAAAGAAATATTGTAGAATTACTAACAGTAAAAAAAAAAAATTTAGGATTTAGTTAAAAACATATAGGATGATTTTTTAAAGTTCAATGAAAGTTGTAAGTCATTTTCAATATTAGATTTAATTTCCATAATAGAATTAGCAAAATATATAATAGTGGTGTCATCAGCAAATAACATTATACTTCCATTTAAATTTAATTTAAATATAAGTTTATGTAAATAACAAATAAAATAGGTACTGAAACAGAACCTTGAGGATCTCCACAACTAATTGTCTTTTAAAACCAACAATAAACTTTGCTCAGAATTCCAATATTTAAAAGTTTTCTAAATAAAATAGTGTAATCAACAGTATCGAAAGCCTTACACAAATCCAGAGATAGAATGGCACATTTTTTATTTCGATATGATTACAAATATATATCTAACTCTGTCGCAACTCTTGAATCAAGTTACTAACAACAATATTTTATTAACTACCTCACAATTATAAATGGGTTTTACCAGATATAACTACAAAATCATCATCACTAATATCATCAAGAGATATCACATCAACTGGTTGATCTTCATCAGTACTACTTTCTTCCTCAAGGGTTTTTCCCTCAAAAATATATTTCAATCTTTTCTTTGAAATTCCTAATAATTCCTCTAGCAACATCGAGTTGATTTCTTCTAGATCCATATTCTAACAAAAATAAAAGAAAAATTTAAATCCATAGAGTGAAATGTAAATACACATTTTTAAGGCCATTAAGGATATTATTGAATATTATACATAATTTTGAAATGTTTCTATTTTCATACGCTATAGGCATCTTGATTTAAAAATATCTTGACCTAAATATATTAAGGCTATTTTGAAATCAAAGGTCCATTTTTTGTTTCTCACCTTCATACAGCCTGGTGCCATGCTTTTAATTTTTCTAGGTTTTATTATCTTTAAGACCTCCTTCATCAATTTTACCCTATCTTCTACATAATATAAGAGTTCATGTTCACTATCACCTTCTGAATCACTATCTACTTCAATAAGTTTCGACAGTTTTTTTTCTTTTTTAGTCCTAGTTCTCGATACCTGAGGTTTATAGACCCTTCCGGATTCTTGTGAGTGACGAGAATACATTTTAGAGGAAAATATCTAACAAATTACCATTTCCCCACAGAGGGTGCATAAAGTTGCTACAAAGGGAAAAAACATAAATTCCTGTTTAAAATTATTCCTGTATGAATTATAGGTCTACAAGATAACTTCGAGGATAACTTATTTTTTCATTTCATTACGGCACGAACATATTTTGCTTGAGCACATCAAGGCCACTTACCATATTATAAAAATATAGGCTCACATTTAATATCACAATAATGCCATTTAAAAATTTGTAAGAATTGATTGTGATTATAGTAAATATTTTCTTTTTTTTTTAATTTTTGTTTGATATTTTAGTTGATTTCAAAAATATAACCGCACTTTCTCTTCCCTTAACGATTTCAGAAGTTAAGCTACATTTACATTCAATTTCAACTCGAATTTGTTATGAAATTGGCATGTTTGTCAAATGGCAATAGTATGGTGTCATTTACATTGGACAAAATTCGAAGTGCACTTCAAAGTTGACTTCAGATTGAAGCAAGGAGCTTGCCGATGGCAAGCAAAAATTCAATAAATGTCAAATTTTCAGGTTATAATTTTTATTTTAGTTAACAAAATTCTTAATATTTTTACACATCTTACTATTTAAAAATATAAATGTTTTTTATGGCTTTAATAAAAAAAAAACTTTAATGGAATATTTTTGGGTTAACTCTGAAGATATAGCCGGAACTAGAGTAGACATAAACGCCTAAAACCACTACCAAAGAGGGTAAAAAAGTTACTAAACCATATTCTTGCTCCAGTTTAGTGTATTTTATATTAATATTTTGGGAAAATAATAAAATTAAATTACAAAATCTTATCAGCTGTTCATAAATATTAATTTTAATGTAAATGCACTTTTACGAAATGTCAATTTCAACTTAGATTTTGAAGTGAATGGCCGCGTTCACCCGCCTGATCGCTCAGTGATCGCTCTGAGAGCGTTACCATGAACGAGCTATTTAATCCCGCTACTTCGATAGCGTGTCGTTGAGCGGACGCCATGTTTTGTATCGTATTTCATTTTCGCTACTTAACTGAGCAACGATCAGTTGACATAACAAACGAGATGGCGGCATGTAATGTAAACATCAGAGCAATAACAGATCTTTTTAAATCATTTTTTTTAACACAAAATACAGAATGTATTATACAAACAAATTTACTATCATATTTCTTTTAATTTCAGTCGTTCCTTGTTCCTGCTGTCCCATATTCTCATTCTCATCAAGGTTAAGGTCAAGAAATATTTGCTCCGTTCAAAATCTCTAAAAACCGTTCAAACCATTGCTATTATTTGAGCGCTACTTTGATGATCGATAGCCAACGAGCGATCAGGCGGGTGAACGCGGCCATTGTATGTAGCTTTAAGCTTTGTACCCTTTTTAGTGCTGAGCGATGTTCATCGATGATTTTGAAACATCGATGTTTTGTGTTCGATGTCCGATGTTTCACCATCGGCGTTAAAGGTGACAAACATCGATGTTAACATCAGAAATACAGATATATATTTATATATATATATATATATATATATATATATATATATACTATTTTTATTGGTTAGATGTTTTATTTGAGTAGACCTAAACGAACGTCAAGACTCGTAAAGACGTACCCTGCCAAAGTGATATTGTAGTGTAGTGTGTAATACTGTTTTTAATACCTATATTTTATTTTACATTTATTGATAAGGTATTAATTATTTCGTAAGATATTGGTAGTAATTGGTTTAAGCGGAATATTATTTATTATATATAGAAAAATTTCCTATTTATTTAAGTCCTTGAAAATGTATACCTTAAATAGTGGTAATTTTTAATGCGTTTTAACACTCTTAACTCAAACCCGGTAATTAAAGACGTATTTTTCCCATACTTAACATGCAAACATCGAATTATGTCGATGTTGATTTAACATCGATGTTTTTACAACTATGTTTTACCGACATCGATGGTTGCTTTCGATGTCAACATCGATGGTTTGTATCGATGTCCCGGCACTAGTTTAATGCCCATAAAATACGGGAACACGCCGCGCCGGTCTGGACACCCTGCACGCCGCGCGGGTATGGTGTTATAAAGCTCCGGGTCGGGGTCTTCTTAAGAGTACGTATTTCGGATTTTACGATTCTTCTTCAAATTGTAAATGAAGGCCTATGTCTTATAGTACCGATTATAAAAATAGAATTTGCAGATGAAAAAATTAAACTGACCACAAAAACTTCCTAATATGGTATTAGAAATAAAAATCATGAAAATCACTTGCAGTGTTGCCAAAATGCCCTATATTTCTTGATTTATGATGTTAATATGTTAAACTTAACTCTATATTGCCAATGATTGAGTTGTACCATTTTTTATGTTATGGCTTTAATGATGATGCCTAACCTGGTGCTAACCCTGTACCGTTTCACTTAACGCCTCCTATACGGTTTTTGTGTTTAACGGTGATGCCTTCGGTACCTAACCTAGCGTATTATATTTATTATTGTGTTGCTAGCGCATACGGGTGTTTAACACCTAGGTGCTAATATGTTATTTTGGTAAATGGCATTTTTGTAAGTAATGAATACCAGTGTAATGTATTTATTTATTATTTGAAATAAATGTATTGTTTATTATCTATTCTGCTCGCACTTTTAATATAATTAAAATAACCGTAGACGTTTATAACTATCTAATGCCTTTTCAAAGTGATAACTATTTGTAATGGTTTTTTCGCAGAAAGAGTGATTTATCCGCAATTTTTTTTGCTGAAATTTGTTTATTTCGAGATAAGCTCTACAGTGAATCCAAAAGATTTAAGAAAATTTAAAATACTTAATCTCCACAAGAGCCAGTCTGTTCAAAAGCCATTAGCAAACTGATGACCTCAGTCAAGAATCGGTTGATTAGGATTTAAGGGTAAGTATTTATTTCCACATACCACAGTCGATTTTAATGATTTTTGGTATAGCGGTAAATTTTCAAACGCTGATAACGAGTCATATTTTTCCGGCAACGTTTCGTTTCCGAGATATTTGCTTCAAATTTAACATCTTATACAAACATTTTTTTTACCTTCTTTTCTGTATCCTTCAGTAATTTTTATAAGAAAACGGTTGAATATACAATCAATTAATATCAAAATTACACATATTTACCAATTTATGTTTTTATATTACTCAAAAATCACATCAATAAAATTGTATATCTTAATTTCAATTTTTAATAGGGAATTTTTTTTTATTTGTTTGTTTTATGTTGGCATTCAAAGAAAATGCAATAAATATTTAAATTCAAAATTTGACAAATTTTATCAAAGTAACAGTTTTCAAAACAGTTTATTATGGATATTTTGTGAAATAGGTGGATCGGTACACGTTTAGCAGATGGTCGGGCACCGGAACGCGACAGCGCGGATTCACCAGATGAACTTACCGCGTTAGCACTAAGTTGTGCGCCGGAGCGCAACAGCACGGAGTCATCATATTTAAAGCTATGTACGCTACCGCTTTCCCACGCCTAACCTGATACTAACCCAGTGCCAATCAATCTAGTGCCTCCGCGCTGTTGCGTTCCGATGCCAAATCATCTGCTAACTAATCAGTATAACTGATCTACTTATGTAACAAAATATCCATAATAAACAGTACAAAAACTAATACGTTAATAAAATTTGTCAAATTTCAATTTTGAAGATTTTTCTGAATGACAATGTTTGCCAACAAAAAACACAAAATCAAAAAAAAATTCCCTATCAAAAATAGTAATTGACAGATACAATTTTATTGATCCGATTTTTAAGTAATATACGTCGTAAATTGGAAAATATGTATAATTTTAATATATTAGTTGTATATTCAATGGTTTTCTTATAAAAATTACTGAAGGAAACAAAAAATAAGATAAAAAAACTGTGTGTATAAGATTGTGAAATTTGATGGCGTATATTTCGGAAACGTAACGTCACTACCGAGGCGGCAGCTATAAAATGAGTGTAATGTAAGAAATCCAAGTTTTTTAAATATATTTTTATTTACAAGATGTTTTTTTGCTGAGCCGGGGTAATTGTTCAGTACAACATCTACCACTGTTAAAATCCAAAAACCTCTTAAACTCAGTTAACCAGCGGAATTACGGAAGTAGCGTTTAAATCTCAAAAACTAATCTGCAGGACTTACAGGGATTTACTTAAATATATTTTTATTATGGATACAGTTTTTTACATAGCCCAGAAAAAGAGACCTAACCAGAGCTAGCGAAAAACGCAGTTCGATATTTAAAACACAATTACATTGAAAATTATAGACAAAATGAAACCGAGGATCTTTAGAATGCAATTCCGATGCCTTATCGCTGAGCTAAGTGAGCTTACACTAAAAGCTCTTACTTAAAAACAAAACTTCATTAATTTAAGCAGATCACCATAAGTGGCGTCGATGTACCGGAGTAGTTTCTGAGAAATACAGGCTTCTATTACGGGCGTACGTGTGAATGGGTCGGAATGATTTGGGTTAAATTGTTACCACTAGTATTGGCAAATGACCGATCATTTATAAATTGATCATTTATGGCAATGTCACCTATGGTCATTCTCAAAAAAGCGTTCAAAAATATGACTAAAAGGTTGCTTTTATCTTGAGCTTTCAAGTGATACCAAACAAAGTTGACCTATTAAATAAAAAAGGCACTAATCTTGTTTTATTCAACAGTATTTTATAAAGCAGCCACTTATAAAGGTAAATGACCAGCCGTTTTAATTCATTTAAGCAATCATTTTCAAAAATTGGTCACTTTTAAAAATGACAGGTCATTTATGAAAGTAAACCGGTCATTTTTAAGGTCAGTTATACATACGGTAAGTGACTTAAGTGACGCCCAACAATGGTTACACCCATTCACAAGAGTGAATTTTGGTAACAATGTTGCCTATTTTTTTATTTATATATTACTGTGAGGAATATCTTACGAATGTTTTCCGATTCATATACAGATAAGTTACAAATGTACATGTACCGAAATTTTTGGAGAACGCCTTTTTGTTTAACCCAGGTGAAGCCTTTTCGGGGTTATCGTAATACGGTTTCCATCACACATTTGTTCAACCTTGACCGCATACGGAAGTGAAAAGAGTAAATGAATCTGATCGTGGAAGCACGGAACTTACGTTTGGAAATACGGAAGCGTAGTTATCACTTGTCTTTAGACGCTTGTGTAATTTTGTACATAATCGTCTTTTATATAAAACTGGGTCTGGACCCCCACCCCCGGAAACTCTAAAAATATTTTAATATAGGTATGCTTCTTCCTAATTTTCCTGAGATTTGACTGTGTAGAACCCCCCCCTAAGTAATAAATTTTTGGTTTGGACCCCCCCGAACCGAATTTCTGGTACGTTCCTGAAAACGTGTTCTATAAATTAGGGGGACGTGACATAGAATAGGGAACGTAGTTTCGGATCGTGCAGTAAACCTGACCAGCGATCCAAGACGTACCATAATTATGGAATTCTGCCATAATTTTTACCTTAATTCATTAACAGTCAGTGAACGTACCATAATAAATAATTGTAACATAATTTCGTCCAATTTTTTGCTAAAAACTATTTAGACATTTTTAAACACGAAATCTTTAAAACACAGTATAATTTACACTAAAACTAAGTTAAATATTTTACAGTTGGGCGAACTGTTAAAACGAAACTGACTATGCGATGCCTGTAGCAATGCTCCACTGATTATTTTTTATTACAGTTGTATATTTTTTTAAGTTTTCAAATACATCATTATAACATAAATTCGAATTAGTGTTTTACTTGTGCCGAAGACAAAATTTGTACCACAAATTTCCCTAAAATTCGATAATTCCTGCACCGCTGCGCTATAATTTTATTTTTGACATCTGGCGTCGCATGGGCATCGCTGAGCTTGACAACAGTTTAAGCCGTTTGTCATGAGTCAGTTTATCAAGGATATTTCTACTGTAGTAAATATGTTATAAGTCTTTGAATTTGCCTCAAAAGAAAGAATTTTTTACACATATTTGCTTAAACATGAAAATATTATTTTTATTTTGTACAGATGTTTCCTGATTTAGATTCGGCAGTGTTGCCATTAGTCTGATAACTATCATTTCATTTGATAATTGAGAATAAGCCGTTATCAACTAGTGTTTCGAAAACGATCGAATCTTTTCAATTCAATCATTAGCTCATTTCAATACTTTTCTTTGCCGGTTGAAAGAAGGCACTGAACGACTGAGCGGACCGAGATAGAAACACAAGAGTCTGGGGAACAGATTTGTGAGAGTTCCGAAAAAGGTCGATTATACTTTTGTAGTCAGGGTGCCAGTGGTATATGTTGTGTGCATGGTCATACACCATGCGAGGGAAATAGACGTTTTAACCACTTTTTGCAAAAAAAGAGTTAAATATGTGTATCTATTAATACTTTTAACAAGTAGTATAATAAAAAAAACACGAAATGAATGGACATAATTAAATTTAAAAGTAGTAGATTAATGTATGTTTGTTAATAATTTTAACAAGTAACATAATAAATAAAATAATAAAAATACGAAACGAAAGGACACAAATTTAAAAATAGTAGAATAATGTGTATTTATAAATAATTTTAACAATAATAACGGTTAGGATTTTAAAGTGTTACAAGGCGATATCGGAAAAATGGTTTGGAATTTTTGTATAAAAATTTGATAAGTTAAGAGTGAGGCAGAGACACAGATTTTAACTTCGTTCATTAATAACTAGATACAGCATCATCCCCGAATTAGGGCAAAATGTTTGTCTTACTGATCAAAAGAGCGTTTTGGATAATCCATTTATTCGTATTACTCCAAAATACTACACACCAATAGTCACTGTATCAAACACGGTCTCTAAAAACTTCACAAACAAGTGAAGCAATAGGAAACACATGTAAATGTAAATATAAATACAAAAAAATAACGGCGATCGACGGAGGAAAGGAACCGGTAAATACTGCACTTTTACACTCATTGATGGTGTTGCAAAACCTCTTCAAACAGCCATAATTCACGAATGTTATCAACATAATGGAATAAACCCGATTGGTAGCGTTAGGAGTAGGCTAAAATGCACATTTGAAATAATTAAAAATCAACCACAAATCATCCCAGATCTAATATGTGCAGAGGAAATGAAAAAGTATTCCACATAAATTTATCATCTCTAGTATGTCTGGCCGCTACCAGAAATTGTTGATAGTTCGGGGTGAACATATTAGCTTTTATTTTTCCTAGCTTGTAGCAATCGTTTTATAAATTATTTTGAATTTTTTTACTGTTTCAATTTTTGCGTGATAATATGTTTTTCATTTTGATATTTCCTGTATACACCGCGGTATACATCCTGTAGATGTGTGCCCCATAACCCCTTCTAGACATAGCCTTTATAAATAAATAATTATAACTTTTTCTTCCAGAGTCAGTTTTTATTTTAACGAATATATTTTACACAACCTGTATAAACACTCCAAAAATTTTAAGCAACAAAAATATGACTTTTTTCTTTTCTTTGATTAAAAAAATATACTTTATTGAATTTAACTCTGTCTACCTTAAAGTATGAACCAACTGAAAACTAAAAAAAATCGTACCCTTTGTATTAAGTTAACGGCAACTGGACTTCATTAACGTCTATAGTAACTTAGAAAACACGGCCATATTTCTCATAATAGAATATATTTGTCGTACATATAGTAATAGTTACAATACAGAGTTCATGGACCTGAAAAAGAGAACTTTACTCTTCAAAAGAATACAAATCTTGTCACCCTAGCTAGACTATAATTTCCTCAACAAACTCCGCAGCTGTTTTTTTTGTTTAACTTCCCTAAATTTTAGAAATTATAAAATAAGTTATTAGAAAATTAAATTATAATTTGAGCCACCCTCTTAATACGTAACAAAAGGATTCCTTCTATATTTTATTTTTTAAATTAAATCATGATGATCGTACATAGTTTAGGTTTTTTAACTCACCTCTATGGTATAAACTATGCCTTCAATTATTGTACAATGAAAAAATTATTGTCCGATCAAACCTTTGATTTTGTTTCTCCTAGAAATAATGTTAATTGTAAGTGTTTGTAACGGAAAACTAAAAGCGTTTTAGGTATAATAATAATAATACGCACCTCCGAAAGGTTAATCACTTCCGCCAAAACTAGTTTACAAACGCAAATCTAATTTAATTTAGTACTTAACAATGTTCTGCGATCTAAGATCTAATTGACAACAGATTTAAAATTAAAACACTAAAATATAAGTATTCTCTGTACTCTGCACGGTCGAACAACACAACAGCGTTACATGCGTTGTCGATGCCAATCAGGTAAACTCGGAGCTCTTACAAATCTGCTTCCCAGACTCTTGTGATAGAAACCATCAAGCGTATTCCTGTATATAGTCATTTAGTGTGTTTCATATTGCTTACCTACACGCTAAACTATAAATTGCTACTCTACTCTCTGTTTTGCATTCTGCAGACGTTTAACGATTACTTTCATTTTAATTTGAAATATTGTACTGTCTATACGTTCTTTTTTAGTACGGGTTAGATATAGTAATGTAAATATTCGGATTATTTAAAGAATCGGATTATACGGAATCGAATTAACAGAATACTCGGATTAATTATCTAATTTCGAAATCACACGTTATGTGCGTCTTTAGGCAGTCCCAATTTTTATTTTTATGCTTCCGAATCGGCAACTGCGGAACTGAAATCGAATGACATCGGCGGGTGCTGAACTACCGCTTCCATGAATGCAAATACGATGTCAAACCAGAGTACATCAGTCGGTTTGATGTACTCTGGTCAAACGTCGAAATTCGAAGTAGGAATTAGAGTAAAGAAAGAATTAGTAATCTATGCTGTGAGTAGGGTCAATGTGTGAGAGTTAATAATTAATGTAACTTTTAATTAACATACCAAAATCAGATATCTCAATATCATTAAGGTGCAGAATAATAAATAATGCAAATTTAACCGTAAAAAAAAGATATGCGGAAGAGGGTTTTAATTTTAAGATAATGTTGAATAACCTATCTGTCCTACTTACACACAGATCCTCAACCCCCGCTTCAGTTTTCAATTTTATTATTAATAATCCGAATTTAAAAATCTACCGAATTCGAAATCAACGAGTTCTCAATATTCCTATCCTATATTTATTCGGATTCAGCCAGCGGCATCGGCCCGCTGCTACCGAACCCACGAACGAATTTTTCATTCGAAATGCGAATGCAAATTGTACTGCCGTGCTTACTCTTCTGACCTGGCATCATAATCAGCAGTAGCTCGGCGGATGCTTAACAGCATAATTATTCCGCATCCGTATTCCGAATTAATTTTAAATACTCGGATGATTCCGAATATCTCAATACTCGGATTCAACAAGAATTTTAATTCGAATCATTACATCACTAGTTAGATAGTTGTGTTCTGCTTTTTATTATGACTTCTGTATTGTGTTGTATTTTGGTGTTGGTTTATATTAGTTTTAGCAGATACATATTCAAAATATGGTTTATTAGCTACGTATGAAAATTAATTTTGCTCAATTTGTATTGAAAATTTTACTGCCTCGTAATCTATATTTCAGTGATGTGCCTTTACGCGTAAAGAATTAATTTTAAATTTTTTACTTGTAAAGAAGTAATGGATGTAAACAATGAATAAGAGTGGGTTAGAGAAGTTATGTTTTTCTTTATTCTTAATAAATTTGAGAAACTGATTTAGTGTAATATAATATAAATATTCGACACGATATGGTTATTAATTATACAATAATTAAGTAATAATTTAAATGTAATATCTGCATTTTCCATGATTGGGATCACTTTGTAACAAAATGATTGCTCCAACAAATGTAGTGATTAAATCTTAAACCGTTACGTAACCTGAAGAAGATGCAATAAAGGCATCGAAACGTTGCTTGGTAATAAGATTTAAGCATAGCTACAGTCCATTATTCTCGAAAAATCTTTAACCTAATTACTAAAATAGGACGTTGTTCGTTAATATAACAAATTTCTCAGAAATAATAATATACCTATTAAAAAATTATATGGAAGTAGGTGCTGCTTATTGGGCTACCGACTATCAACTATCAAAACATTAGGGTGCGTCCAGACCGCTGCGTCGAACGTTTGCAATTAGTCCCCGCGACCCGTAGTCCCTGGCAGTGTTGCCAGAACATTTTGATAAACGGTAAGAGATAGGCGTTCGAAAATAATAGATTTTAAAGAAAGGTAACAAATTCTTATTGAAGATTATTTTAGTAGAACACTGCCCCTTTAGAAAGCAGATAAATAAAAAAATAGCTTGCGTTTATTCCGTAAACGGTGATTCGGTCATTCAGCCATTCTCTTATATAAACAATTTTTTTTGCACACTAAGGTTTTTTAATTTTTTTTATTTCGAGCCTTGAGTAAAAAGGTAATAGATTTCTTCAGAAGGTAAAAAAGTAATAAATCTCTCCAAACGGTAACAGATCTGTTTCAGTTGTAATAACCTGGCTACACTGGTCTCTGGTCTGTCATGCAATTCAATCTCATTCGTTCAAATTAAACCGCATGCCGCATGGCGTATTTGATATTCAATCTACGTGGCGGACTGCGGATTGTAGGGCTGCCAATTTGCCAGTAATTACTGGCATTTGCCATTAATAAGGACACTTGCCAGTAATATTGCCAGTGATTTAACAAAATTTGTTATTCTTCATTTTTGAAGTTTTGATGTAGAATAACGGAATATGTTTTTCGTTTAAAATATCAGAACTTAATATCTCGAAATCATTATTCGATACTATACCTCATTTCTAGTGCTTACTGCATTTTCCTGCTTGAGCCGCTTGTGTATCTTAACTAATCATGCGCTGCTAAACCATTCTAGTTTAGATTTAAATAGCAATTTCCCAGCGGAACAGTACTGTTTGATTTAAAAAATGTCGCTGGTGCTGAAATTTACCCCAATTTATTTTTTGTATTTTGTTTGTCAGGTTTATTTAAGCAATACGTGTATTTATTTAGTTTTAGGTATTTTGTGATAAACTTTTCAGTGCTATATGAGCCAAAAAAGAAAATAAGACATTACAACTCTTGATTTTTTGTTTAATATTGTTTTGTTTTTTTTTTTGTTTAATTTAAGAGTTAAGCAATACGTCTGATTTAGTTAAGTACTTACATAAACTGTTATTTGTTCGTTTTTATTTTTAGATTAATTTGAAAAAAAATGCACTTTATTAATAGTGAAAAAGTTTATTAATAAATGCTAGTTTTATTTATAGAATGTTATTGATAAGTCCAATAAATTGTATGATACAATACAACAATATTCATTTTTAAATTTTACCATTCCTAAACGCTGAATTTAGACTTTGCCAGTAAAAGCGGAATTCCATGTCAGTAATTTTGTAAGGAGTTGTTGGCGACACTGGCAGATTAATTAGTACGGGCGGTCAACCGGTCGAGAGGTGACCGAAACGTTATTAACAAGCGGAATTAAATCGTTCAATACATTGAAGTGATTGAATCAAAGTGAACGTATTAATTACGATTGACCCAACACTATTATCAACAGGCAAATCTACCATAATTTTGAATAAATAGAATTTTTAAATTTAATATTTTAAAATTGTTGCTTGTAGCTATATTAGAGCTACTAACGGTTCTAGCTATAGTAAAATAGGAAATATATCACTATGTTTTCTGCATGTTTAATTTCTGCTACGTGTTTTAGTTTAGACTAAGATGGTGAATTCTCCGCCGAGCAGATGACTTTTTCGAAGTTTTTTTTTAAACAGAGCTTAAGCTTAATAAAAACGCGGATTAGGTAAAATAAGGATTGGTTAGGTTTGTTGTAGAGAAAGCGCATGGTAGCGCACCAAAAATGTCCAAGTCTATTAAAACGAGGATTTTTTTTAACAAAACCAATACTATTAGAAATATTTATAATCAACAGCAAAAGTTATAGTACGAGCGGGGATCGAAACCGCACCTCTGGATCTCTAGTCCATCGCTCTAACCAATTGCGCTATCGTACCACTGATAAGCAATTATTATTATTATTAACCTTATGGCGCGGCATTCCTGACTGTTGATTATAAATATTTCTAAAAATATATTTCATAGTTTAAAAATAAACTGGTAAAATACTTCTTCAAAACCAATACTATTAGGTAGATATGCCCCGCTGGTATTAGGCAGGCTCAGGCTCAGGTTCACCGATAAAAATCAATATTAAATTCGTAAAGTTAGTAATCATATAGTTAAATGAAAGCAAACTTATTTCATTTTATCGCGTGTTCGACTGCCTCTGCTAGGGTCCGCTGTAATCAGGAGCCGTCCTGTATTATAGTAAATAGCACGTTGCCAATTCAGAAGCATTATCCCTAATATTACGCGTGGAACACAATAGAACTACCGGTATCGTTTAACGAGAATACTAACCTACAAAAATTAAACTTAACAAGGAAGTACACGTTTATGGTACAAAAATGGGTGATAATTTTGACGGTAGTTTGGTATAACCGTTTATAACCTATATTTTAAAAAGGTATCTAATAAAAGGCTGATAAATACGCAAAGAAAAAAAAATTGAGGTATAGCCGGAAACGAATGACGTCAATTTCATTGTGTTTCACGTTTTACAGTTGGTCACTCATCGCAGTTTCAATAATTTTTATTTAGAACAGATTATAGCATATGTAATCCAAGCCTCGGGCACATCCGTAGTAACTTGTTGTTGTGGGGAGGGGTGGCACGAATAGAAAAACCAACAGACTTAAAACAAATTGCCAGCTATTAATAGCCAACTCAACCAGAATTTAGCTATAGGGGCGTCCTACCCCTATCTTGGTGACGCTCCTGACTGACTTTAAGCCCCTGCATTATATCTATAAACAAGTCTTAAGTGGCCTAACTAGAAATAATATTTTGTGACTGGGAATGTAAAGTCAACATTAAAATAACTCAGTTTTGGAATTGTCAATTCCTGCCCACCCCACAGCCCTACTTACTTCTTTCCTCTTCTTTCATGTTACCTTAGGTGGATAAAAAGGGTGTTCATGTATTTTTCTGTTTTCTTTTTCTGAAAAAGAAATAATTTTTTTTAAATTACTGCCACCTTGTAATGCTTTTCATGTATGTTTAAAAGAATAAAACATTAATCTCCACTATATTGAAATTCCCAACTTCAAGTTGAGAAAAGACTTCAACTTCAAAATGAATTTTATTGGCGCAAAAACTTATATTTTGGCGCCATTTTACTTCGGGAAATGAGTCGTTATTAAGAAAATGGATTAATTTAAGTAACAAGCAGAAAACCTCCAGAACACTTTTAAAAAATCTACCATTTGTATTACAATTTTATGCAATAACTTAATAACTAGAGTTTAAATAAATATAACTTCTTTTATTCTTAAATATCACTTTTCTGACTAGTTCAAGCTTCCTTTAACCTGGTTCCAGCAGTTACCAATAAACGCCGAGGTGATGCGTGTTTCCAGAAACTGTCGATGCTGATTGGTGGAATAACCGAATTTTCTAGAAGGCACGCGTGACCCCATATAAATACCGCCATTTGCAAAACTTACATTGATTTGTTCTTTGCAATTGTAGTAGGTTACACGTGAGTTCATAATTTTAGTTTTTTAAAGTTTGTAACTAATTCAAAAAGGTAAGAAAGGGTAGTTATTGTAATTTTACTATTATATATTTGTGTTTTAACTGGTATTTTTGACGTTTCGTAGAATTTCAAACTTTATTCTGTAGCACGTGCCAAACCTTACACTCGATTTTTTGCGTCTACTACAGTATAAAAGTTTAAAAGTGTTTTATCATAGCAATTATTTAGAAGGTAATTAAAGCTTTTTTAATATCGTGAAATGCCCAACAATTTTTTTCTATGCTATTTTACTGGGCGTAGGCTTGTTTTAGTTTCAAGGTTATAATGCTTTCCTATAGTAAAATAGGCGATTCTCGTTCTAGAATTTTTCTATACGACACAAAGGATCAATCTTACAATTTTCATTACTTCGAAAATACTAAAATCTACCTCAGTATTTTCACGTGTTAGATTTTTATCATACGTTTATTGGGTTCTGAGTGTCTGATGTGATGAGAATGATCTGAATCATACATGATAGCAGTCAGACAAATTGTAATTTTAAAAAAATCGATTCAAGGCTGTACAATGTACATATTTGTTCAATTTGAATAATTGATAAACTTTAAACGATGCATTTGTCAAGATATTTTTGGTAAATTTAAAGGTATCATAGTCTATTTTTATTAGTTTTGGTTCACATGTATAATTTGGTGTGCTGATTCAAAGCTAAATAATCATAGGATAAAACATGTCACTATTTTCTCTATTTTTATCCAATACTTGGACTAATTCTATAGTAATTTTGAACAAAGCAATAAAAATACACATTTTTTATGGGTCAAATTGTTTTGTATTGAAAGCGTATAATAAAATTTTGATTATGGGTTTGTTAGTCCAAAATGAATTCCAAAGGCGGTTACGGCCTTTTTGGACAGTTTATTTAAAAATTCAAATAGAGTGCTGACAAATCACACTGGTCAAAGTCACCCTCAAAACCATATTCTTATGACTGATAAGTTACACGTGTGCTGATCCAAATTGATATTAAGTCACTTTTAATATGCACAAGGGGTGTGTCTCTTTAATTTAAAAATGTGTGCATATGCCAGGAATAATAATTTAAGCAGTTCTAAGAACCTGGCCTTGAGGATGACACTGAACAGTTTATGGATAATTTAACATTTAAATGTTAAATTATCCATAAAAAACCAATAGGTCCCAATTACAAAAGTGTCAATTATTACAAGCATCCAGTTTCCTTTTTTCAGTACAGTATTTTTCTTTAATTTCAATAAAAGATACACATTGCTTTTATTTGTTTTCATAATCAATCCATTACATATTGACCTTTGCTCTATAAAAATATAATTAAGCATAAATATATTTAAGAAGAAATAGCTTTATACAATCAACAAAATTAATTCAAAATTTCACATAAACAATTTAAAATGGAATTGTGGTTGATTCACATTACATTGGTGATATATACCTACTATATATTCAAATTTCGATATTGTTAAAAAGGAAACATGTAAAGAATTTACAGAAAACAAAACTAAATAATAATGCCAATAAATCCATATAATTATGAGTGAGGATAAGAATAGTTATGGTCGAAAAACGAAGCATCTTTAAAATATGTTACTGGAAGTTAAACTTGCACATGCGCAAACCATGTTGTTAAAAGTTAAATTTTATCCACAAATTTAGGCAACTGTTACAAATTAAGATATGAAAATAAATAGTTTTCATAACAGTCGGTATCTGAAATATTGAAATTTACAGTTAATATTTATTAGTAATCAATATCTATAACATGTAATTATTATTAAATCAGCTTCAACTATTCTAACCAGGTATGCAACTATGCGACAATCTGACAATGATATTGTTTTGAATTTAAACTATATATTTAAATATATAAAAAAAATAGTCTTGAATTAGATAATTTAGAGAATTATACAAACATTCCCACACCAAAATATTTTTCTTGCATAATCTGAATGTTAGCAAGGAGAATAAACTATTTTCAAGATTCATGAATACATAATTTATTCCTTATCATTTGAGTAGGTACTCAGTAATTATGCATAAAATAAATAACAGGTTTCCTCAAAAAATATATTACAAATTCCAAAATCTCATTTCTAATCATCGTAATCACAGTCTTCAGTCCATAAATAAAACAATGTAGAATATACATAAAAAATGAATGTCCAAATTTTAAATTAAAATTCACTGGATAGCAGGTTTTTTTAGAATTTAGGTGAGTAGTCATTGTATTTAGGTTCTTTGAGCCCAATATAAGGTATTAAAAAATTGATTTTCTGTTTTGAGCTTTTGTTCCCAGAATTTCTGGGTAAAATTGAGTCCGTAATCTCTTAATAGCACAAGTTTATGTATCAGACAGGTTCACTAAACCAAGTTTAGAATTTAGACCACAGAAAAGCTGTTTCTTTTTTAAAGTAATGTAGAAATGCTTTTTTATACAGGGTGTCCCGAATTGCAGTGTTCAAACTTTAACAGTGCATTCTGCATTCAAAATAAGCCCTAATTTTCTATATAAACATATCGGGAAATGCTTCGTTTTCGAAATACAGGGTGTTAAAGTTTTAAGAAAAAAATTGTTTAGTCATAACTTTTTTAGTACTTGAGATATTGTTAATATTATAATATGAGTAACAAAAGGCGTTTTTTGATTTGAAATATTTTTTAATTCTTTATCAGTGGCGTCCGTACAGGATTTTTTATTGAATATTCTTGAAGAAAAAAAGGTAAGCTACTGCTTTTTCTGAAAACAAATCATTCCTAAAATCCCCACTCAGTTTGGAGCAAATTTGTTCCCTTGCCTTTTTTTCCTGTGATGCAAGGATTTCGAGTTAAAAACTAAAAACTATTTTTATGTATGGCGTAGTTAAAATTTCCATTATTGTTAATTATTTCAGTGGCAAAACCTTTAACATCTTGGTATCTAAAATCATTGCTTATTTAAAATTTAAATGTATTTTTTTAGTTAGTTTAATATAAAATCGGCAGTTAAAAACATGATTGAATGAACAAAAAAAAACAGGTTTTGATTAAAAATTTTATAATGACATATCATTTTTAAAAAATGTCCCTTTAAAATGATGTATGACATCTATTTTTAAAAAAAAAGTGTATGTCAAAAAACGACAAAATTCGTTTTTTGTTCCAGTTGGCTGTGACAGGTCATTTCTTTTAAAAAACAATTGCTATTCGTTTAGGTCTAGGGAATTCTAAGAAAGTCAATTTGCATTAAGTCTATTTCCATATTTTATTAATCTATGCCCCCATTTCATTACTGACGAGGGCGACGTCAGATTAAAAAAGAAATTAATGATAACATCAAGCTATAAACGTTCTACGTGAAATAAATATATGTATTCAAAAACCTTTTTTTTTTTATTTACTGTCAAAACTAAACCTGATAAAAATTAATAAAATAAGAAAACTGAATTAAACCTAATAATCTCTGGATAAAAGATGTTCTTCACACTTATTACTAATTTGCATGCCTATGGAAGTTTCAAAAAAACAGACCAAAAAGTATCAAAAAAATAATGACAGCTGAAACAGAAACATTCAAGAATATTAATTAAATAGTTGATAACAAAACAAATTTAGCAAAAAAAAATTTAATGCTAGAATTCAAAATGCCAGCCATTTTTGTCAATGCACTTTTGACACTTCTTTAATACTGATCTGGTAATGTGATGAAGAGTGTTCCGATTAATATTTGATAGTAGATCCCGCACACGTTCAAGTATTTGTATATTTTCAGGGGGGTCAAATTTATTTTACATTTTTAACATCGCCATAAATAAAAGTGTAGGGGTGTAATGTCTGGAGGCCACCGCACAGGGCCACTGTTGAATATAACTCACCAAAAGTTTCTGATAGAAATGTGTGCACCTCTTTGGAATTGTAAGCGGAATATCTATTTTATTGAAATCATAATTGTTGAACTCAAGTGGTGGAACAACTTCTATAATTGCTGGAACTATTTCTGTTTGCAACATTGCAAGATATCTTCGACTGTTTAGATGCTCGTAAATGAAAGGCCCAATTAATCGATTTGCTGGGAAAAAAATTTTATTCTTTACCATAAATTCCACACTACGCGTTAAAACCAACTCAGTTTGCAGACTTCATTGTTGCCCTAGTTAAGGATTTTCTACAGCACAGTAATGGTGGTTATGTCTGTTAAACACGCCACGTTTGGTAAAATGCATTTCGTTTGACCATAAAACATTTTTGAAAAAATAGGGTTTTCTTGGTTTTGTTTTGTTACCAATGACAAAATGGCAGTCTTCTCTTAAAATCACTTTCATTTAGGCTTTGTACAAGCGCGGGTTTCTAAGGAGGGTAATGGGCTGCTTTTAAGACATTTTATACAGTTGACTTCAGAAAGGTAATTTCTCTGCTAGAGACTCATGTAGAAGATGTAGGATTTTCGGCAAAATATTCTTACATGTTTCTATTTCAGTTTTCATTATTTTTTTGAAACTTTTGAGGTGTTTCGAAACTTCAATATGCAAGTAGGTTGGAAAAAGCGTGAAAAACATTTTTATTCCAGGTTGATGTCTTTCCAGAAAATTTTCCAAAATAATCGTTGGCGGTACTCTCCACATTTCTTTGGTTTTTAATGTTACTAGCATGTCCAACATTTCTATGTTTAAAAAAAAAATCTGGCATCTTGCTGAATTGCAATTTTTGACAACATTTCGATAAAATGTGCAGTTAAATGAAAATACCTGGGGGCTTTAGTACTTATTTTTTTGTTGGAGGTGGGAAATCCTTTTACGGGCGCTAGGTGGTGGTTTCAAACTCCCCCAGAATCCCGATCAAAACCATAGCAATGGCAAATATTTTTTTAATAGATGTCATACATCATTTTAAAGGGGCGAAAAGTTATTTTTAAATTTGCTAAAAAGCAAAATGGCCGCTATAAAAAAAAAGTTGATGGTATCTCAAAACCGAAACGTCGAAATCACAATCTAAATGCAGGGATGCATTGCCCAAATAATTTTTTACACTTAAATATGAAATAAAAAAATATTGCACTGCTTGGATATCACAAAAAAAGGATAGAGCCGTCATCAGACCGTCATTGAATTTACTATTGAATGGCCTACAACTTTCCCCATTCATTTGACCATCTTTCTATCCCTTACATTCCCAAGATCCAATACATTCCCTACCAATTTTGGACACAGTATATAGTTGTACTTGAATAATAAGCAGTCACTGTAGTAAAATGTCTTGTCACAAACAAATAATTAGCTTTTTATTTTTATTCCAGAAAATGGCTAAAGCACCAGCGGTAGGTATTGATCTTGGAACAACATATTCTTGTGTCGGCGTATTCCAACATGGAAAAGTTGAAATCATAGCGAATGATCAGGGTAACAGAACAACACCATCCTATGTTGCCTTTACAGACACTGAGCGTCTCATTGGAGATGCTGCCAAAAATCAAGTGGCTATGAATCCAAACAACACAATTTTTGGTAAGAAAAGTTTTCATTTTTGATGTTGCACCACACTATCTGGAAACATAAATTTTTGTTTTTCAATCTACATAAAAGTAGGAATCTTTTATACTCTTAATAGGAAAAAAGGAGGTTTTTGTCTTAAGAGAATTCAGCTCTAAATTAACAAATTCAATAATGTATAAAAGGGTATTTATGCCTCTAAATTGTACACCTGTAAATTGTAAACAATTTTCTGCAGATGCCAAGCGTTTAATTGGTAGACGATTTGATGACCCCGCAGTTCAAGCTGACATGAAACACTGGCCATTTGAAGTTATAAATGACAACACGAAACCAAAGATTAAAGTAGATTACAAAGGAGAATCAAAGACTTTCTTCCCTGAAGAAATCAGTTCTATGGTACTCACAAAAATGAAGGTAAATTAAAATAAAAAACAGTGCTAACATATGAAAAGGGTTCTCGTGTTGTTACCAAACTCGCATACTTTGATTTTGTTTTGTTTATGTACAGGTTTTGTTAAAAAGAACAAGTGGGAAATGTAACAAGTTTTTGCTTTTAATCAACTCTAATACACTATAGGCTATCAAAAAATATATATATATGCATGGGTTCATTAACAACACAAGAACCATGAAAAGTAGATAGTTCTTGACTTTATAATTGCTATTGTCATGGTGATTATAAAATGTATTGTTCTTAGGAAACAGCAGAGGCCTATTTAGGTAAAGCTGTCACAAACGCAGTAATCACAGTACCAGCATATTTCAATGACTCACAACGACAAGCAACAAAGGATGCTGGGACCATAGCAGGTCTCCAGGTACTAAGAATCATTAATGAACCTACTGCAGCTGCCATTGCGTATGGTCTCGACAAGAAAGGTAAGAGGTTTTAATAAATCTGGTGGTTTTGTTAGGTTTTCTTTATTTTTCTCGTGATGATATTACAAAAGGTCATGCCAGACTAGAGTTTCTGAGCTACATTTATGATTATTTGTCTAACTGATAAGTATAAGTATATTTTGCTAATTGAAATCTTATTTGAGTTACTGTGGGATCACATGATTTATATATTTTTCTTTTTAAGGGCATGGAGAAAGGAATGTTTTGATTTTTGACTTGGGTGGTGGTACTTTTGATGTATCAATCTTGACCATTGAAGATGGTATCTTTGAAGTAAAATCCACTGCCGGAGACACTCACTTGGGTGGAGAAGATTTTGACAATAGAATGGTAAATCACTTTGTTCAGGAATTCAAGCGCAAATATAAAAAAGATCTCACTTCTAACAAGAGGGCTTTGAGAAGGTTAAGAACTGCTTGTGAAAGAGCAAAGAGAACTCTTTCATCATCTACTCAAGCTAGTATTGAAATCGACTCGCTGTTCGAAGGAATAGACTTTTACACCTCCATTACTCGTGCCCGTTTTGAAGAATTAAATGCCGATTTGTTCCGCTCCACTATGGAACCTGTAGAGAAGGCCATCCGTGATGCTAAGATGGACAAAGCCCAAGTGCATGACATCGTACTTGTTGGTGGATCCACCCGTATCCCCAAAGTTCAGAAGTTGCTTCAAGACTTCTTCAATGGAAAGGAACTAAACAAATCCATCAATCCTGACGAGGCCGTTGCTTATGGTGCGGCAGTGCAGGCCGCTATCTTACATGGTGATAAGTCAGAAGAGGTGAGATTGATGTGTTTATTAATATTAAATTGTTTTTGGGGATTTAAGGAAAAAACTAAATCACCCTAAAGTTATCACGTTTTATAATTCAAAAACTTCATTTTGTTTAGGTACAAGATCTTCTACTCCTTGATGTCACCCCATTGTCTTTGGGTATTGAAACTGCTGGAGGCGTGATGACTGCACTTATTAAGAGAAATACTACAATTCCCACTAAGCAGACACAAACATTTACCACCTACTCGGACAACCAGCCTGGAGTACTTATTCAAGTATGTACATCTACTTCATTTATTAATTGTTAGATAAAAATGATCTTAAACTGGTTGTGAGGTTTTGATGATAATTGGATTAAATGTCTATGAAAAAAAAACATTTCCTATAAAATTTATTTTAATAAATGAGAACAACATATGAAATGGGATACTGTTTGGTATTTAAGGGGGGGGGGGCTATCCCTGGCATATCCTAAAGTTTTCTCTGTAAGTAATGTTAAATAGGAATCTAGTCACTATTTAGTGCTTATAAGTAAGAGGTATCTCAGGGAAAATGCAAAGTTCCAATTTTTTTTTATTGTGAATTTTTAATTAGAAAAAATAAACACTATATATGAATATTTTTGTCATAGAGTTTTTTCTGATAATTGTCCCTAATTTTCAGATGTTTTTTTTAAATTATATTTTGTATTCTAGTTATTTGTTGTAAACTGAATAAGTTTAAGCCAGATTTTTAGAAGCCTTTTAATATCAATTCATGGAGTTTAAACCTGAACTGGATTTGAACCTCCATACTTATCACTGTCTTAACATATTGGTATTTATATATCTAATATAATATACAGTTTTGTATAAAAATTATTAAAGAAAAAAGTGTACAAAGCCTTATAATATTAGTTAAATGAGTTTAGTGACCCTAATTGGATTTAAATCATCACACTTATCACTATCTAAAAAATAATAGATAGTAACATGATGATATTAATAAGTCATGCCAGACTGGAGTTTATGAGCTACTATTATGATTTTTCTACATTCTGAAAATATTATTCTTTTAATATACTTTTTTATAAAGTCGTGCTATTTTCTTAATTTTTATTTTTTTCTTGCAGGTATATGAAGGTGAACGTGCGATGACGCGTGACAATAATCTCTTGGGTAAATTTGAACTTACAGGCATACCACCTGCGCCCCGTGGTGTACCCCAAATCGAGGTCACCTTTGACATTGATGCCAATGGTATATTGAATGTAACTGCCATTGAGAAGTCCACAAATAAAGAAAATAAAATCACCATCACCAATGATAAGGGTCGTCTTAGCAAAGAGGACATCGAAAGAATGGTCAATGAAGCTGAGAAATATAGAAGTGAAGATGAAAAACAAAGAAACACCATATCTGCCAAGAATGCTCTAGAGTCATATTGTTTCAACATTAAGAGTACTGTAGAGGATGATAAGATCAAGGAAAAGATTAGTGACAGTGAGAAACAAACCATCTTAGAAAAATGCAATGAAGTAATTGCGTGGTTAGATGCAAATCAACTTGCTGATAAAGAGGAATATGAACACAAACAGAAAGAATTAGAAGGTATTTGCAATCCCATCATTACCAAACTTTACCAAGGCGCTGGTGGCGCCCCAGGAGGTATGCCAGGAGGATTTCCAGGTGGTGCTGGCGCCGCTCCAGGAGCTGGCGCTGGAACCGGAGGTGCTGGACCAACAATTGAAGAAGTTGATTAAAGTTCTATTTCATTCCACTTTTATTTTTATACAGTATTTAATAAAAAAAGAATTTCTTTGCTTTGGTGAATACAATGTTAATAAATAGTTCCTTTTTTTTTTTTGAGTTTTTTGTCATCAGAGTTTTAACTACAGAAACTAAAATTTTTAAATAAATCAAATTCAACATGAGAAGTGTTTAATTTACCTTTTCTATAGGTCTGCAAAACGATTTTAATAACATTTGCTAATTGGAGATGAATTAGAAAAATCAAAATAAGATTTTTAGCTCACGTTTGTCGCGGAGGAGAGAAAAAAGCCGAGAGCTAAAACTAATTTTTCCTGTGTATAATACACTATTTTTTTCTATGACGGGAAAAACGACGATTTAATATTGAAAATGGTTGAATATAGTCAGAAAATTATCGATGTAAAATTTGAAGGTTTAAACTGGTAGTATGACAATTAGACCTGAGGTCCTGAGTAATCAAATATCTGTCATTTAGGTGATTTCCTTATGTTACAATCGAATAATGTAAAATGGGGAAGGTTTCCACGCCCAAAAAAGCTGCGAGTTTTACGTACACAAATTAGTGATATCTGTCAACAGGGGTTATTCCCGCCAGAAAAAATTTTTTCAGGCTATTTTATCACAGAATGTTACTGACAGATAACGTTAATATTCTTGTGAATCAAAATTATACAGGGTGTTACATTAAAAAGAAATCCGCTTGGTAAAAATTCCGAAACTGAAAGATGTTTCAATGATGTAGACCTTTCAACGCTGCTAGTAAAAAAATGTATTTTAAAGTTCACTTTTAATATAATGGAAAAAGCCATAAGGGTTTGAGTGAGTCACTATTTTGTGGCCTCAAATGGACTTGTCATGTTGTCAATACCAAATTAAATGCTATTGTGAATATGCTACGATGTAATTTTTCTACCTACTTAACCGCTCTACCATTATCTCTCATGACTAGTATATATACTTACTTTTGACTTAACACCTTTTACCTACCCTGCAAGTTAACAAAATGGAACTAGAGAAAAACAATCGATAATATCAAAAATGTATTGGATTCTTAAAAATATGCCAGAAGCAAAACTTCGCTTTTTTAAATCACTAGAAAACGTAGAACTATACTTCGATTTATATATTGAATTTTTTTAAGTTACAATGTTACACCCGTATTCACTAAAGAGGTTTAAATTTAGAATAGGTTTAATGTGAGATTTTTAACAATTAAACAAATAATTTTTTTTAATGTCACAATTTCAAAATGACAGTGACAAGCGAAACAACTGGCAAACTAAGAGTTTTAATACCATGGCAACTAGACCTGGTCTAACTCAAACCTTTTTAGTGAGTAAGGTGGTACATGTTTAAAATCGGTATTAAAAACTAAATTTTGCGTGAAAATCAAGCATAACAGAGATGAACTGATACATTTTTATGTGTCCATTATTTTGTACAAAAATCCTGCAATATATTTAGGAAAAAACTGAAAGATTTTGCCGATTTTGGTGCAAATATAATATGGTGGAATAATAAAAGTGTTTAAACACTCAGTTTCAAAAAAATAAATACAAAATACTTCAAATTTTGCAGAAAAAGTTTGGCATGAGGATGTACTGGTAAAAGTTGGGTACTAATCCAATATCACGCAAAAAAATGGCGCGGTGGCCTAATTAAATCATTATAAAACATCGGTATAAAAAACTACTTAAACAATTAACTTCAAAATTTGCTCAAAAATCCAGTAGGATAACTAGATGAAATGGCATAATGCGAACCTAATAAGATGAATAAATTGGCAGCTTAATGAAATGTTTATAACATCATTTAAAAAATAAATTATATGCCACAAATATAACCTCTTAAAAATATTAGTTTATTAAAATTTAGCGTTCTTCGGTTTTATAACCTGTTTCACCCCTTTAGATTAAACCCATATCAGGAATACATTGCTTATGTATGCAAAAAGAAAAAATAGATTTTTCCCAGTTTTACCGTTTTTTTTTTGAATCTTGAATATCCAAGGACTATTATGTATAATGGAAAAAAGCTTTTATATAACCACTTTAAAACAAAAATATTTTTGGGGCACTGCTTAATACAAAATACTTATAGGGCTGTATGTATAATGGGATAAATGTAAATATAATAAAACAGGAGAAATTTGACGTGCTTCTGTCTTTCGTTTGAAAAAGCTCAGCGCCCTTGGAATATGTAAGAGAAATTAAAAAATAACATCCATTTTAATTTCTTCGTTCTGAACGTAGTTATTTAGTAATACCATTGTATGAGCGAAGCCTCCGCTCTTACAACGGTTAATACCGGCATATACAAATTGTTTCATCTAGTGGCGCAACTAAGGGGAGTTTTGGAGGTTACCCCCTTCAAATTTTTCGACGAGGCCTAAAATGTGTACTACTAAGGTATGAATTATAGATTTTCATTCAAAGTTTTTTTTCAGGATGGGCTACTGTGTGTAATGTTTTATGCTGATCTTATTGTGAGTTAAAAATATTAATTTTTAGTCAAATATGTAATGTAACTGATATAATTCCATTTGGAGTTTATTACTCTGTAGTGTATTGATTGATAAATAAATAAAGGATGCACTGATTATGAAGGAGTTTCCATACAAATAGGCAAGACCCATCTGAATGAGAATTTAACTGGAACTTTCCTCATAATAAATCCTTTCTATCCAATAGTGTAAGTTAACACCAAAATTGTGTATGTACATATTACTAAATAACTACTATGTGCAACTATACATTATCAATACACTTTACTATCTCTGATAAAAAGAATGATTTATTGGCTGTGACTAACACAAAATAAGAATAAAACAATTTTATAATTGGTTCAACATAGTTTATTTTTTAAATAGAAAATATAAAAGGACATTTTAATAGAAACGAATAAAGACTTCTTATATATTTATATCCATATTTTCGAGTTACAGTTATGAAATGCACCATTTAAATGCAATAATACAAGAGGGTATACTAAGGACTTGCCCCTTTTAGTTTTTTAGGGCTTGGATTTCTAGTATTATACAAAGATTAAGTATCCAGCCTAATACCCAACTATCTTCTAGTTTCTGTATTTAAGGGTTTCCTTCTTAAATTTAAATTTCTCTATTTATCTTTGAGAAATATATCTAGTTTATCATCTTTTTTTATATTTTTAATTTCACAATTTTCATTTTGTTCTTCAAAACACTTACATTTAATATAATCGACTAGCCTGAATGTTGAAAAAGGTATGAGATTAAATTATTCATACAGAAAAACTAGATATAAAAAGATAAGAAACACTTTACTATGCTTTATCACACCTATATACCTGACAAAGATCAAGATACCATTCATAAATTTAAAAAACAGGCCACAGAACTTCTTTATTTTTCAACTTCTTCAGAATCGGCAGATACTGACCCTTTTTTCTTCTTTAGTGCTCCTGCTAAATATTTAAATCGCATCATACATTCTTCCTGAAATACAAAATTTTGTAATCAGAAATATACTGGTTATTTGTAATTCTTATACATGTTGAATTTTGTTACAGGCAAATAAAAAAATGTTCATATATTTTTTTCAATATAAGTGTATACTGTTTCTATTATTTCCTCCTTCAATGAACACCAACTGTTTAGTACTATAAAAAAAACATTAAGTTGTCTTCAGAGTAAAGTCGGTTCAGAGAATTATTTATTCACTTGACACTATTATACAGCAGCTGGTCAACTGAACAGGCCTGTATCCTTCACAAAAATATTTTTTATTTGATTTTGATGAAATAGGTATCTCTTTTACCTTCAACTTTTGCTGTTTTTTTTTTTAATAAAAGCCAATAAATAAACCAGTCAACTAAACATGCTTTACTTTAGTAAAGTATAGAAAGCTTTATGTACTTTGTAAACAACTAACCCTTGTTCTGGAAACATTTTATAAGGAAGCTATGGCATTTAAATTGAACTTTTTACAAATTTGTTAGTTCCATTTTATAGCCTTAAATGCACACAATATTATGTTTTAAGTTGTAGTAAAAGTAAGTAGTAGTAAAATTTTAAAAAGCATAATTGCCTACTATAAGACAATTCAAAAAATATAGAACCAGATATATTAACTTACTATATCACTTAAGTCTAAGTAAAAGGACTGTATAAGGAATTCTTTGAAAATTAGATTTTATCCACTCTGTGGCTTTTCCACATAAGCTACAAACATAAGTAAGACATTTTTAGAAAGTTGCACAAAAAAAACTTACTTCAAAAAAAGTTTTTCACCCTGTACATATAGAATAAAAATTCTTTATATAAGTAAAGCATAATTATACTTGCTCTTTTCACAAAAGACAACTGTAAATTTAAAAAGTCACACATCAGAAGGTGCTTTAGTGTACTCACTTTGGTTTTTTCTGGAACATGATCTGCTATTCTATCCCATCTCTCTAAAGATCCTTTTGGATACTTAGCTAGCGCATCTTCTAAGGCTTTTTGTTGAACTTGACTCCATTTTTGTACACTGTCGCCTGAATCAGTATCCTTCTTCGTTTTTAGCTTTATTTTAATTTCACCAACTTCATCTTTTTCGCTAGGTAATCTATAGCCATTTTCTTTCGTTTTATTCGCCATGTAGGTAACTTCAGGTACTGATCTCCCTAAAGCCTCTGCAATGCTTTCCCACCTAAAAATATATTCTTAGTATACATACAATATAACATATATTTGACCTATGCTACGAATCAAAATAATAAACGTAGATGATGCAGGAAATTAGAATATGACACTTTCAATGCTGGAAAAAATCAGTTGTATTCCAATTCGGAAAATTAAAAATTCTGTTTGTACAAGTGACTTTTGCACAGTATACTTGCTTCCCTTCATATCCAAAGTATTAGAAAAATTAGCTCATTTGCAAACCTCAGATTATTTCGTAATTTCAGTAATCGTACATCAATCTGATTTTATAGAGGGCATAAGTACAACCTCTGCTCCCTACATATAAAAAAATAATTTTAGAGTTCTTGATAAAAAGTTGGCCGTTATCTTGATTATTTAAAGGTGCTAAGGTTTTAATGGTTTTAATAAAAGGGGGGCATCTCTTTTAGATCTTACTCATCTAATAAAACCCAAGTTATATTAATCGAAGACATTATTTACTTAGACCATAGTTTGTAATTTTATGTTATTAGTTTATTTATTTATTATTTTGAAATACACATAGTTAATTATAATGTTTTTATACCCACACTATGGGGCATAGGTGATTACATGCATAAAATGTAAATTGAAGTTCATTAATATAAATCAACAGCTTACAGCTGATAAATGTTCAAATTTCGACTACATATTACGAACTAAAAAGGATTTTTTTGCTGGGAAATACCATAGGCACTTTGAAATTGTTATAGCTTTTTCAATTTACACTTTATTTGGTATTTCCATTTCTAGTTTCCACTCTAACCTGCCGTTTGATTATCTGAGTACACTAATCCTTATCTATAAGTTTAAAGAAACTAAATAATAACTGAATAAAATAAATTCAGAAAAGTGAGTAAAAATCAACTTTAGAAAGTTCATTACATATTTATGTAAGTAAAACTAGCCAAATTTTAGCAGGGGTTGACTCCCAAAAAAAACTGTAATGGTTTGCTCTATATATACATTTTTTCTTATAAATTAACTATCACAGACAAATATAAAAATGGACAATAATATATAGCTGATAGTTGATTGAAATAATAATTTAACTGTCATTTTCCTCTATATAACAGAAGCATGTCAATAAATTACCTCTTTGATGATCCTTGTGGATATTTTTTTATTAGTCTTATCAACTCATCTAGATCGTCATCAGTCCACAAACTACCAGATACAGGTGGTGATGTTGAAGGCAGTGCAGATTTTGCAGAATTACTTTCTACAAAATGATAATTACACATAAATGATCCTAAATGGACATTTAGCATATACTAACTTTAGACAGCTCCTTTATTATGGCTTATTAACACTGTTTCAAAGTTGATTGATACAAGAAAGTGTTCTTTTTCAAGAATTAATAAATCCCACAGAACTTAACTATAACTTTATTTAATCACTTTTCTTAACTGCCAAATTTTATAGCATAAAATATACATATATCAAATACAATTGTAATTATTTTTACAAAAAAAATGTATAAATATGTACAAAAAAAAACTTGAATATATTTTTTTCATTTTGATTGACATATTATGACATCATACATACATATGGCAATAAAACATAATTTGAATTATTACAGTTAAGTCCTAACACACGACACGTTAATTATTAGAAATAACGATAAATTAGAATTTGTATTTATAGGAAATTTACTAATACTGATAGGTATATAACATCCGACTCATTTTATTGCCGTCAACACAAAATAGCAACATTTCATTTCTTAATGCACAGGTTAGACAATTTTCTATTAAGTAAAGAACGTTTTAACAATGAAATGAATCAGATTAAAAATATAGCTAAAAGTAATGAATATAATGATAATAAATTAGTAAATAGACATAAACATAAGAAAATGTTAAAAGATGCCACTACTCTTCAAGCACTGAGTTTCCCAATAAGTTCATAGTAATCCCATATAATCCCAGATATATGAGAGGTCTAGAAAAAGTATTTAAAAACGTAGGTTTTAGAGTAGCCTACAAAACGGAGAACAGTTTGAAGAATCTCCATGGAAACCCTAAAGACAAAGTTGTTAATCTTGAACACTAAAATATTACAGATATAATAACAATAATGTGAATTTTATTAAATGTAACCAGCCCCAAAAATGACTTTATGAAAATGTAGTATGTAGCACTATAGGTAAAAGAATATCTATATGATAGATGTTCTAATATCCTCTACTTGTTGAAAAATTCAAGCATATGCAGATGATCAACTTAGCTATTATTTCTGCCTTTAATATACTCCACAAGTCATTCAGAACATTGACTAATATTTAGATTAAACCAGTTAACAAACTGAAAAATTCAACACAAACTTTAAAATAGTACATATTTCAGGATTTTGCTTGTTTCTTTTTTGCATCTAATATTAAGAAATAAAGTGATAACAGTTTCATAACTTTATTATTTATTTCTACCCAATATTCAAAATAACTATATTTATACCTGTAAAGGACATTTCAAAATTGGCACCTTCAGGAACAGTGAATTTGTTACGTTTCCTGACAACTTTTATTCTAACTTGTTCAGGCTCTGGCTCAGGATCTGGTTTAGTGGTTTCTTTAATTTGGTGTATAACAGTGGATTTTATAAAACCTATAAAATAGGAAAAATCAAAATTGTTCCTACAATGCTGCATAACTATTTGCAAAAAAGTTCTTTTCAGATTTTTCAATACATATGATTTAAGATTTATATAAAATGGATGTGAAAATAATTTAATCTTTCTCAGATATACCTAAATAATTACTTACTAAACTCTTAATTTAAAATACGGTAAATGTTCTTTATCAGGAATTTCCCATGGAAGCCATCCTATTCATTATTATTGTTTTAATATGTAGGTGTGCAAAAAATAAAATCTTTTTCAAGGACAGTTTACCACAATGCGTAAAAATAAATATCGAAATTTAATAGGTATATTGTTGAAATAAACACATTTTCTAAAATTACAGTAACGACAGTAAAGAAACTAACTGAAAATTAAATAATGATATAAAAAAACTAATATTTTGTAGCATATCCTTTAAAAGCAATAATATCTAGACACCTCAGACTAAAACTCTAAGCTCACTCTCTCTCTCTCCCTCTCTTCTTTATCTCTCTCTTTCTCCTTTCTCTTGGATGTTAGATCTCAAATGAACAACCTTTAAGAGTAGTATACGTTTATGTCTAATACAATTGTTGTTGGGACTTTTCCAATAACCCATTAAATTTTTAGGTCATATGATTATAAATGAGGACATAAGCAGATAGAATTACATTTAACTAGTTTTGACAAAATATACCTGGATCATTGTTTTTTCTAGGTCATCTTTGCTTAGAATAGTTTCAAACATCTACTGAAGTCAGTGTGCTTTGACCTGGTTTATTTGCCCTTGCAATATGTGAATATTACTAACTTAATCATATTAAAGGTGGGTTTATAAAGCACATAAAACAAAATAAGAAATAAGAACAATTTCTGTCAAATCCTGTAACACAATAGTTTTTCCAAGCTTTTCAATACTGCTATACTTATTGGATTAATTTTTTAAACACAAATTTAATTTAAAAATACACACAACTCAACTAAATACAAAAATATTCAGCAGTGAAATTGTCAATATTATATGTTCCAAGACACAATGCGCAGGCATATTTTCGAAATAAAATAAAATAAAATGATAAAAGTGGCTCATCCCTTATTTTATTTCTTCTTTATTCATTTTCCCTGTATAAATGCCTTATGAGAGTTGCATGATTTGTTCTCCTTTTTTTATTTTATTTTATTTGCTGTATAAACCCACCTTAAGAGTTTTGAGTAAAGTAATAGTAAACCTATATCTATCAGAAGTATGTATATAACTACGAAGGGCAATTGCTGATGGCAATCCTCCCTATGTTTTAAAGTTATGTCTAAATAATTAGCAAAAAAATATGAAATCATAAAAAAAATCAGTATTATGATTGTGTCAACAGTCATACCTGCTCATGCCCTCATTTATAACAATAAGACCTACAAATTTGATATATTACTGAAAAAGTCTGAAAATAATTGTATTGGAGGTAGACTTAAAAACAGACATTTACTCTTAAAAGTTTTTCATTCGAGATGTAACTTCTGAAGAAGCTAATGTGTAGATAATCATATCACTTGTTAAATAATTATCATAGAAGTGTCTGTAAAAAATGGTTGGTTTTTACAATATTATTATAGTTTGCCACCGAAAATTGGCTGACAATAATTGTATTTTTAATTCTGAGATATTATCATCAAGAAGAGGTCTACAATGACAAAAGATTCATACCTATATGATAACATGTATCCAAAAAAATTATGGGTGGCTGCATTTTTGGCAAAACACCTGTTATAAAATGATTAAGTAATTACTTACATATTACATCTTTCAGCTAAAAAAATTTTCAAACTTGAAAATATTTTCCTTTTGACAGCATTTGTTAAATAGAATTTTTAAATATTATATTTCTCAAAGATTGCAGCAAGCAACCATTAATAGGACACCCTGATAGTGCTATTATTTACATCTGTTAGAATATATAGATTTGAGACAATTTATTGCTAGCTAACTATAGTGTCTAAAAAAAAATTTAAATTCTCTTGACTGGAAATCATACTAAATCTGGATATATTATGTAGGTACCTAGAGCAGAAGGTGATGAAATTATTAAAGTCCATATACATTTGGGAATTTGGAATGGAAGTGTGTCAAGAAAAGATGGTTTCTGAATAATTATTTCCAATTCATCATCAAAGTTTTTTCCTTTCCTGCCTGCCTTTCTCTTCTTATAATTCATTTGCTAAAATTTTTTTTATTATATTATTACATTATAACTTTATAACATATAGCTTTATAACAAACAATTTTTTTCAACATTACATTAATTTTGATCAGTGAATCTTCAATTTCTGGTGGTGTTGTATTAGAACAGACACAAAAATTGCAACCATAAACAGGTCATTTTATTTTTTTCAAAAACACTTTATTAAAAAAGATTTTAGTAACCCAAATTAAAAACAAACAAAATAAGCTTTATTGTCATTAAAGAAAAAAGTCTCATCGACAAAGCAATCTTAACAATAGAAATGCATAATAATACCTTAAGGAATAAATCATATTGCGTTAAATAAAAAAGTAAAATAAACATAAAACCAGTCAAGAAAACAGACATAAAACAAAAATAAATAGTAGCAGCAATAACTGCAAATACTGCAAACAAACATCCCATAAATAGAGATATTGGTTAGCAGGAGAAGGAATAAAAAAAACAAATGTTAAATGACTAATACTTAAAATATACCTACTATGACTGAGGATTATCATAAAAATAACAAAAATTAAAACTGCTATCTCCTAGTAACAATAACAATGATAAGAATAAATAAGAGATGCTTTTAGAAGTACAAGTTTATTTCCTATAAATGTCCTTTTCTTCTAACTTTTTTTTATGGACAGATGACAAACCATATTGTACTGTGTATCATGGTTGCTTTAAGTAAAAAATGGGCATTCTGTTGATATAGAATTAAAATACTTGCTGATTCTCTCTTAGGAATCTTTATAAGCAACTTAAACATAGCATCAAGAATAAAAATAATTGAATTAAATACTTACAATGGTAAGTTTTCTTTCGAAATATGCAGCCCAGTTTACACAATACTGTCCAACAGTGACTATAATAAATAAGAGAATGCATGCTTCGGCCATACCCATTTTACGAACATATCTGTAATAATAAACAGCTGACCTCCAATTTGGTAAACCTTTAATAAGTACTTCATCATAATACTTTCTTTTTGAGGGATTTCTTAATATGTCATATACAGAAACCAAATTACGAAATTGTTCTGATGTATCAACATCAAGATTTTTATCTGGATGCAATTTTAACGACCAACTTCTAAAAGCTGAGCGTATTTCTGAGCTAGAGGCATCCTAAAACAAATAAATTTAGTTTAGTCCATAATTTCAATTCAAATTCAGAAGCTAGATACTTACTTACTTTTGAAATATTTAAAAGATCATAAAAATTTTCTTTAACTTCATCAACAGCATCAAATACTTCTAACTGTTCCGAGTCCCACGCTAAAATAGAAATTACGGGCACAAATAATAATGAAATACATGAAATTTTCATCTGGAAAGGCTTGAACAGATTGTTAGTGTTAAACGTCGACAGTCGACACAACACAACTAAAAAAATTACAGCAAACAAAAAATTAAATTAAATCATAAATATACAACATAACCTCTATCAGACACTCACTGATATAAATATATATGGGTGGTAGACTTGTGGCGTTCCGAGTGGACCCGGTCCGATCGAACGAATCCAATGGCGGACCCGGTTGAAACGAATCTAGTATCAAATTCGGACCGGGTCCATACGCGTAACGAGTCATCGATTTCGCAGCACCGCGATGGATGGCGATTGGACTGGGTTCGCGTAGATCTAAATTCTTGACAAGATAAGGAATTGTTATTCTAATCGTACGTTTTTGTACAGTTAAAAGAATATATTCTTTTACCTGTGGTTTTAGGGTTTAGCACCTAGCAGATATGTAGAGAGATTTATGTCAACAATCACAGTTATGACCGTACAATTTATAATCGTCAGCAGTTTAAAGTAAATAATAAAATATAATAATAATTTTATTTTTAAAATTTAATAAAAGCTTCGCCAGACTAACATATAAAATATTGGTACAAATTATATTGCATCAATGCGTTCAACTACGATATGGGTTCCGCAGTGTTACCAATCGACGCCGATGGATAAAATCGGATGTTTCTGAAGCAGTAATAGATATTGCACTCTCAAAGAAATTGTAAACGCTGTATAAGCGTCATTAACCATGTTTATTAGTATGTTTTGATTATAAAGTTAGTTAAATAATATGTTTAATACATTTTAAATAGGGCATTTGTTTATACTATAAATATAAAAATGCACCAGTGTTTCCTTAGTTTAAATTAAGAGTTTGTCTGGAATCTCTTTATTTAGAGTTATAACTATTTTATATATGGAAAACATAATATTTAAAATTGATTTCACGTACAGGGTGGTCCACTTAAGATGCTCCTATACTTTATCTCAATAAATAAGACACTGAGAAAAAAAAGTTAAATACAAAAAGTATTTGACCCTAAGTATATTTTTTATTTATAATATTTTTATGTATACAGGGTGTTCCATTGTGCCAGGACAGTAACCAACTTTTTTCTTTTTAATGAAATGGTATGAATATTTTTAGAAATTCTAATTCTACGCTTGATTTTGAGTATTTTTTGTCATCATAGCATACGAAATTTTGAGTAGTTTTTGAGAAAAATTAATTTTTTTAATTTTTTTCGGAAAAACAGGTTTTTGGAAAAATGTGATTTTTTCACACTTGAAGACTAAAATTGTGAATTTTGGTTATGGATCCATGGGAGTGGTTAATATTTAATACTCCGACCTATCAAGAGCGAAAATTTATTATACAGGGTGGTCACAAATGACCATCAAAAAAAATGTTTTTGTAACTAAAAAAAGTTATTTTTTTTAAATCGAACACCCTGTATTTAGCACTTTTATTGTGTTTAGGATCTAATTCTGCATCCTTCCATATATATAGTTTATATTCCAAAAATTAGTAGTTTAGTAGTTATTAGTAAGTTATGACCAATTTTCTATAATAATTCAGGTATTTTTGTTAAAAATCTAACTAAACCTAAACAATATCCTATTCTAAGTTTTTTTTAACATTATAATTTTCGCAATAATAGCATTTCTAAACGTGTCTTAATTTTACAAGATATGCATGGAAAAACAAAACTAGTAAAATTGTTGCCTGGACACCAATAAATACACAGTTTTTATTTGACATTTAGTTGCCTCTAACTCTTTTTAAAGTAAAAATGGCTTTATACAGTGTCCAAGAGTATTTAAATCTTCATGAATGTTACATAAGAAATAATAAGATTCCAACATTAGCCCTGCGGGAGTATCGGTTGTTGTATCCTGCAAGACGGGTAACCACGAAACATATTTTTTCACGAATTGTTCGTGATCTTGAACGTGGAGTGGTAATCAATAAACAAAAACGGCCCCCCAAAATTGTCCTAACAGAAGAAAAGCAATTAGAAAGTCTCCTGTATTTTTAAGAAAACAACGAAAATTCGCAAAGAGATGCATCCCGAGATCTACCGGGAATTAGTAAGATTAGTGTTCAAAAAATTTTTACCAGTTCAGGAATTATCCCAACAGGACTTTCAAACAAGGCTTTTTTATTCTCTCATGATGGACCACCATTTTGAAACTGATATTTTTAAAAATATTTTATTTACCGATGAGGCAATTTTCAATACGGCCGGCACGTTCAACCGAAAAAATACTCATTGCTGGTGTAACTCAAATGAACATCGAGTAAAAGAAATGAAAAAACAGGGTCGGAGAAGTGTTTATGTGTGGTGTGGTATGATCCGTGATCGAATAATAGGTCCAGTGTTTTATGACTTTGTTCTGAATGGTGAGAAGTATTGAAATTTGTTGGAGAACGAAATATTTCCGTTAATTGACAATCTGCCGAACGATATTAATGAAGGGCTTGTTTATCAACAAGATAGTGCTCCATATCACACTGTAGTGCCTGTTAGAAATTGTTTGAATCAACGGTTTCCATTTTGGATTGGTCGGTACGGGACCATAGATTGGCCAGTGATGAGCCCCGACTTAACACCCCTGGATTTTTTTTATGGGGCAACCTAAAAAACGAGATGTATAAAAAATAGGTGTAATACTGTTCAAGATTTTAAAAGGAGAATTAGGCAAGAGGTAGAAAGACTTAATGCAACAGACGCGGTTAGAAATGCTATTGCGAGAATTGAAACCATGTATACTACTTGTATTGCCAAAGACGGGGGTTATGTCGAAAATGTTTTGTAATAAGTAATTAGTTACTTTCTTTCTTGCATTACTTGTTGATTTAATGTTAAATGTAATTATAATGTTAAAAAAAACTTAGAATAGGATATTATTTAGGTTTAGTTAGATTTTTAACAAAAATACCCGAATTATTATAGAAAATTGGTCATAAATTCTAAACTACTAATTTTTGGAATATAAAGTATATATATATATGGAATGATGCAGAATTAAATCCTAAACACAATAAAAGTGCTAAATACAGGGTGTTCCATTTAAAAAAAATTAAGTTTTTTTAATTACAAAAACATTTTTTTTGATGGTCATTTGTGACTACCCTGTATAATGGATTTTCGCTCTTGGTAGGTCAGAGTATCAAATATTAACCACTCCCATGGATCCATATCCAAAATTCACAATTTTAGTCTTCAGGTGTGAAAAAATCACATTTTTCCAAAAACCTGTTTTTCCGAAAAAAATTAGAAAAGTTAACTTTTCTCAAAAACTACTCAAAATTTCGTATGCTATGATGACAAAAAATACTCAAAATCAAGCGTAGAATTTCTAAAAATATTCATACCATTTCATTAAAAAGAAAAAAGTTGGTTACTGTCCTGGCACAATGGAACACCCTGTATACATACAAATATTATAAATAAAAAATATACTTAGGGTCAAATACTTTTTGTATTTAACTTTTTTTCTCAGTGTCTTATTTATTGAGATAAAGTATAGGAGCATCTTAAGTGGACCACCCTGTACATATACATATATTGGTTACTTACATTACACAAATTCTGCAACTCTGCATAGTAAATACATAATAACATAATACCCGAAAAATATATTTATTAATAAACCTTAAATATTTTAATTTGTGTTTCTTATAATCAATCATCTTCTATTACCGAAGTTTCACGTGATCTGCAGAAAACGCATGTTTTTTATTTTTTCTTTTAAGTATTTCAAGTGTTTTACACGGGTTTTGCATCATAATGAGTCCGACGAGTCCTTAGAAAACAACAAACAAACATAACAATAAAATGAGTTAGAGACTTTACAACCACATATCTAGTTAGCTAAATCGTACATATTGTTGCGAAAGTTTCGATGAACCTCTTTATTTTTGTCTTTACTATTTTGCCGTATACTAAGCGCTGGCAAATTAGGACCACTTACCTTGAATTCGGTTATTTTCTTAAAGTTAAGTTCGTTAGCACTCTTTAGTTGTTTAATTTTTTGCACTACCCACATTTTATTTCATCTACATTCACAACTCAAACATAGACCACCTTGAAATTGGTTATTTTTACAAAATTAAGTTCGTAAGCACTTTTTAGTTGTTTATTTTTTTGCGCTAGTCACTAGCAACATTTTATATCCTGTATATTTCCAAGTCACGCATGGATCATAAAAATAAAAAATATATATTACAAAAAACAGTATATAAATCAATTTTCATCGGTTAAAAACGTCCGAAACAATATCGAGTTAGAATATCGACCGCGCGATCTCTGAACAACTGAAGTTTCGCATGCCGACGTGATGTCGCTACCGGTCGATCGAATTATGAGAAGAGACCAGCTGATGACCCAAATCGCGATTTCATATTCCATTTGCTATTAGGTTCGGCTGCCGCTCGGTAGCTGTGAAATCCTAGGGCACTTTCGTCAAACTTTAAAGTAATCAGGGCAATTCGGACTGCTCAGCCTAGTTAGTATAGCGTATTTTATTATGCCTAAGGAACGCAACGAGACCATTCGAACCGCCGCTAATAGTGTAGCGTATTTAACTTTTCAAAAGGTCCGCGTTTTATTACAACTATTAGGAGTGACGGTCAAACGAATAATTTATTATAAAATAAATCACTTACATCACGTTAATACAGGACGAACATTACATCGACACATAAAAGACCAACGTTTAAAACACCTACATACATTAAAAACTAATTATAATCTACTGAAAGATGAATTGTAAATGTGTCCTGGCTGTGAAAGTCAAACCTATTCACACGTCGAGTATATAAAAACAGGCATATAAAAATAAACATTCTTTTGGTTTAAGATAAGAATATAATATGAGAATTGCTCAATATTTATTATTTAAATAATTTTATTATATGGGCTGCCTCAACAAATTGTCTACCGATGGGTTCATTTAGTGTAGTATAATTTTGATTAATCGAAATCTACGCAATTTCCAAGCTCTCAAGAGCATCCTGTTTTTTACCCCTGGGAATATTATGTAAAATCTTAAAATTATCAAATATCGTCAATATCGAAAGAATGTTTTGTTTGTTTAAGGTGAACGCCAAATGCTGATTTATTATCATTTGGAGATTTTTGAGCGTTGAGATGTTCTTGGATTCTCAGTTTGAAGTTCCTACCTGTTTTACCAATGTAAGAAGAGCTGCAATTGCTACAATCAAGTTGATAAACCCGACTTTTCTTAAGATTGTCTATTTTATCTTTGGTATGTGACAAAATTCTACCCAAATTCCATACAGAACTATAAACTATTCGTATATTTTGTAAAACATTTTTAAATATATTTCCAATTCTAACTGATACTGGACCAATGTAACTAATTTTCAGAAATTTTGGTGGTTGCCAAGGAGGAATTGGGTTATCCATTTGACTGTTACATAACTTCCTATGAACTTGCAAAAACTTTTTATTAATTAGTTTGTCAATTAGAGCTTTGGAATAGCCATTGGCAAACATCAAAATTTCTGAAAATTAGTTACGTTGGTCCAGTATCAGTTATAATTGGAAATATATTTAAAAATGTTTTACAAAATGTACGAATAGTTTATAGTTCTGTATGGAATTTGGGTAGAATTTTGTCAGATACCAAAGATAAAATAGACAATCTTAAGAAAAGTCGGGTTTATCAACTTGATTGTAGCAATTGCAGCTCTTCTTACATTGGTAAAACAGGTAGGAACTTCAAACTGAGAATCCAAGAATATCTCAACGCTCAAAAATCTCCAAATGATAATAATCAGCATTTGGCGTTCACCTTAAACAAACAAAACATTCTTTCGTTATTGAAAATAATTTTAAGATGTTACATAATATTTCCAGGGGTAAAAAACAGGATGCTCTTGAGAGCTTGGAAATTGGGAAGATTTCAATTAATCAAAATTATACTACACTAAATGAACCCATCGGTAGACAATTTGTTGTGGCAGTCCATATAATAAAATTATTTAAATAATAGTAAGCAATTCTAATATTATATTCTTATCTTAAACCAAACCAAAATGTTTATTTTTATATGCCTGTTTTTATATACTCGACTTGTGAATAGGTTTGACTTTCACAGCCAGGACACATTTACAGTTCATCTTTCAGTAGATTATAATTCGTTTTTAATGTATGTAGGTGTTTTAAATGTTGGTCTTTTATGTGTCGATGTAATGTTTATCCTGTGTTAACGTGATGTGAGTGATCTATTTTATATTATATTATTCCTGATTCCCTTAAATTTTGACATTTTTTTAGATATTTACATACTCTTGAAAATGGTTGTTTGACCGAAACGCGTCGAGCCTAAATAAATACATTTTTGTGAAGATTTGGTCTTATTATTTTTTTAATCATTATGGTCCGACTTCCCGCTTGAAATGAACTCAACAAATTAAGAATAATTTATTTCAAAATACAAGAGTTCTAACCACACTACACCACAACTGGTTACGTTCTGGACGCGCGTTTCGCTAACCAAGTTAGCATCATCAGCAAATGATATAAACTCATTTTATATCATCTGCTGATGATGCTAACTTGGTTAGCGAAACGCGCGTCCAGAACGTAACAAGTTGTGGTGTAGTGTGGTTAGAACTCTTGTATTTTGATCTATCGTCCACCACAGGTTCCAGTGTTAGGAATAATTTATTTTCTGAAATATTTTTGGGAGGTCATTGACCAAATGACCACCTCTGAGAGTTTTATAAACAAAGTTCGTTAAGTTTTTGGTTCTGTTTGCTCAATGGTATGGCACCGGAATGCGGAATAAATTTCACTAACGGCCACAGAATGGAGCAAAACAAAAAGCACAAATGTTCATAATTGACAGTGCGATCAGGCAGTGATGAATTCAAGGGGTGCCCGGGGATATGGATCATCCAGCTTCCCCAAAATTGACTTCAACACTAGGACAAGGAATTGCATGTACTCCTTCCCTTTGGAAAGAAATAATGTCCTTTGTCGGTCGCAAACATTGTCCAATTTTGTTGTGGGTGTTGAAGATTGTACATATGTTGAACCGGAGCAGTAACCATAAAATGATATAAATAGTTATGGCCGAAAAGTAAAACATCTGAAAATATTTTACCGGAATCGTCGTATCTGCTCATGCGCAAACCATATTGTTAAACATTTATTTTTACTACAAATTTAGGCAGTTGTTACAGTTCATACCTGAAACTTGTAATTAATATTCGTTAGCAATCAATATTTATTTATAACGAAACGTTATATAGGTAATTATTATTAAATCAATTTCCAATATTTTAAACAGATATGCAAAATTCGGCAACCATGCAGGGACGTAGACAGAAAATTCATTTTGGGGGGGGCCAGTTGGAGGCACAAATAGTTCTAGAGGAGCCTATATACAGGGTCTGTCATTAGTGTGTCAAAGTAGCATACTTTCCTACTAAAGATTTTTTTTACATTAATGATGAATCCTGTAACAAATAATATGTGCCAGTAAAAAAATTAAAACAAATTTTCTACATTTATTTTAGGTTTTTAAATTAATTAACAAATTTTATACAAAAGTAACGTAATTAAACCCATTTGAAGAGACATGTTTTTCTCACTTTTATTTAATGTAGAGTTGTGGAAGTATTACTAAAACTAATAAAAAATAAACATGAATATAAACCGTTAACTAAAAAATACAAAAAAAAATCGTAAAATTAAATTTATTCTTCTCCTATTTTCCGCGAAAATATCTATTACTCTTTGAAGATCTGTTTTTTATTAATGACTTCTCAATTTATAAAATAGCCAAGTTTGATAGTCTGTCATTTCCAATTCTATTTCTCAAAAATAATTTTATTATTATTAAACAAGAGAAAGTTCGCTCTCATGAAGCACTAGAGACCGTTTATATTTTCTTTGTTTTAATTAGGTAAGTCAGCTTATATTTGGAATTCTTACTAGTAGAGATATTTTGTGTTGTTGTGGTTTGAGTATTTTATTTCGTTAAACATATTGTGCTTGTATGAGCGTATTGTATAATATATTTAGACAGGCCAATGGGGGGCCAGATGATAAAAAAATCCCTACAACCATATGAGAACCTGACAATGACATGGCTTTGTTTGTAATTACATTGGGTGACTACTAAGTAGGTGCTCTATAATTATGCATAATGTGAACAACGTTAAAAGGTATTTTCAAAAAATATATTACAAATTCCTTAATTTATTTATTCTCAACATTCCCAACCAACAGTATAAGTTCATTACAGGGAATTCTAATAATGCTAATATTATAACAAACTAACAATTAAGAATAATAATAAATAACAAAATAAATCATATTCATACAGTCAAAATTGTTTTTTCTTTAAATCACGTTTCGATAAAAAAAAATGTTTTTTTACTTACTTTTTAAATTCTATTAAAGTTTTTATTCTGCGTAAATGTGTTGGTAATTGATAACATATTAATATACCACTATATAATGATATTTTTGCAAGCAAAATTGTTTCGAATACAGTTGTATTTAATAAATCTGTTTGTCGTGTGTCATGATTATGTATAGTATGTCTTTTTTCTAAATCTATATTGGACAATTTATCTTTTGTAAGTATTGAATGAATGAAAATGCATGTTTTTAACTTATAAATATTGTTAGTATCTAAATGGCCAAATTTTGTATATACATTTATTGTTGGTTCTAGGAAAGGAAGTGGATGTATACATTTAATAATTTTATTTGGTAAACAACATAAAGGTTTTAATGTTTTTAAATTAGCAGATCCCCAAACTGAAATCAAATATTGCAATTTTGAATATATTAATGCCAAATAAATATTTTTCATAAATTTTAATGGTATATTAGAACGAATTTTATATAGAATTCCTACTAGAGCAGATACACTTTTTCTAAGGTATTCTAGATGATTCCGCCAACTTAAATTTTCATCCATGTATAGTCCCAAAAATTGAATGCATCTACTATAATTACTATTTTTGTGGTTGAATTTAATTGGTTCCATTTGATTACTTATATGATTTTTGCTTATAAACATAAAAGATTTTTCAAAATTTAAAGTTAGTTTATGAGACTGTAGCCAATTAATAATTGTTAAATCTTCTGCAATGTAGTATCTAATTTCTGAAAAATTACTTCCAATTATTTTCCAAAATAAAAAATAGTTGTATCACATGTATATTAAAAATAAAATAGGTCCTAATATTGAAACCTGAGGTACACCACATGATATTTCTTTCCTAGAACTAATATTATTTCCAATTTGGACATATTGCTGCCTACCATTTAAGTAATTTTGAAACCAATAATAGATATTTCCTCGAATTCCAATATTGTATAATTATTTTAATAAAATATTATCATTAATTGTGTCAAAAGCTTTGCATAAGTCTAAGGATAAGATACAACATTTTTTATTGTGATCAATTTTTAAATGAACATCAGTAGTAATATCAATAACTGCAGTCTCTGTATCCCTAGACTTTCGAAACCCATATTGACCACTGAATAGTAAATTTTTAATTTCTAAATAATTTATTATGCATTACTTTTTCTAGAATTTTTGATAGAACTGTTAATACACATATTAGTCTATAATTATTTGGATTAATATTATTTCCTCCTTTATATATTGGCGAAACTCTAGATATGAACCTGAAAATGAATGTCCACATTTTAAATTAGTATTGATTGCATATCAGGCTTGTTTATAATTTAGGCGAGTAGCCACCGACCTTAAATTCTTCTTTGGCCTGACATAATATACTAAAAAAACTGAAGTGAATATTTTATAAATACCTTCCATTTACTAATTCGAGTTTCCGCTGCCGGAATTTCTGCTTAACTGCTGAGTTAATAATATCTTGCTAGCACAAATTCATCTATCAAACAGACTCACTAAACAGTTCTACCGAATTATAGCATCAAAACCACAGAAAAAAACTGTTTCGTCTATAAAGTAACATGAAATAGGAAAAAATGCTTTTATTTACATTTCCGCGATCTTTGTCAATTGCAAAAAAGTTCAACAATTATGTAAATATCATTTCTGTTCTTGCGCCTGCGCTTTTTGGCAAATTCCGGACGCTTTTCTGTTAAATGACTTCGCTACACGGTGTTTATGATATACAAGCTATATACCCTCTGATATGGAAGTAACTACGCAATGGTGGGGTTCGTGTATAAAGGAAGAACTACACTTTTCAGAATACTTGTGTAATGTAATGTGTAAACCTTTTGAATATTAAATTTTAATTTAGCCATGAAATATACACATATATGAATGAAATATGAAGTGTTATTCATATAGTTTATGGCTTTAATGATGGTTTTATCGGTGGACCTGGGCTGACTTAACGGAACGGATCCCCAAACAGTATAAATCTTGTTAAAATAAAACCTAAATAGATCCACTTTTTTACATCACCTCAAAAAAATGTTAAAACTGGAGAACCCTATCACTGAGCCACGAGACTTTTTAGACAGTTTAGACTTTAGAGACAATTTAATGAAACTTGTTTATACACCGTCGAAATAAACGTATATAATATCATTGTTTGATGATGATATTATATATTCAAACAAGGAACAGAATTGGACAATATATTACGTGATTCAAAATAAGCCAATAAGGTATCTCCCATTATACAAGTAGCATAGGATAAGAAATCGCAGCCCTAAGTTAATAAAATCAAAATATATTTAAGCAAATCGCCGCAAGTGGCGCAGGAGGTACCGTGATGTTTTGCAGAAATGAATTAAGTTTTTTGAATATATAACAGTACAATGACTATGACGCTATCTCATATTATATACGGTAAAAATATTGGTTTAAGTGAATACCCTTGAAAATGTTTCAATGCGTTATATATATATATATATATATATATATATATATATATATATATATATATATATATATATATATATATATATGGAACAGTGAGTTTTATGTTACGTAACTGGAATGGCAACAACGTAATGTTCGAAAACCGAATAAAATCGATAGACAACCCACAGCGTTAAGGTGTATCCCTCTCTCTCTATCTTATGTTGTTAAATGGTGAGAAATGTGAATATATATTTATATACAAAAATAAAATGTGTTAAATAAAAAAGGCATTTATTGTTTTTTTTATTCAACAGTCATTTAAGGTTACTTTTGGTAACAGAAATAAATTAGGTCTTGCTATCTGTATTAAGGGTCGCACATTTTTAATAGATCCATAAAGAAAATACCACCTTTAAGCAGTTAAGAGGGTGATGTTAGTCACGCACTAGGTTTTCAGGGTTTTTGTTTTTAATATATTTTTACTGCATGGCTTTTGAATAAAATTGAATAATGATTCTTGGCTATAGACCTTGTCAAATTGGAGTTACTTTTCGCTTGGAGTTGCACGATCCCGTGTAGTGATACAGTTTTCTGCAACACCTAAAAAGTAGCATGGCACCGCCTAGAGGGGGGAAGGCATGTCCCTGAACCCCCGATTATTGTTACCCTAACTTACCCTTTTCTTCAGTCACTTAGTTCTTGTTACTTTAATACAAGAGGGATCTTTTTTTTTCTGTTCTGTTTGATTTCATCCTGGCGACGCCCATGAAAATAGGCAGTCAATTTTATTATTCGCGCACCACTCGCCAAGAACTGTCATTTAAGCCCCGGTAGAATTCTAACTTATTCCCTATAATTTCTACCAAAAAATTATTAAGAATTAATAATCGCTAATGCATTCCCTTTTTTTTTACCTCAAAATAACGCCAAAAATGTCCTGGCAGAAAATTAGCAATCAATTTTATTTATGTAGTATTCGTACATTATTTATGTTAGAACACTATACACCCCACATAGGTACCAAAATTGTTTGTTTGTCGGTTCTAAATGCGCTTTCATTTACGCGCTACTAGTAAAATGCTAATGTATTCCAAATAGTGCTTACCCGAAACTTTCTGAACATTAATGAGACCGTCCAGTATTCTGCTACATGAAGACATAGCTGTCAATTTTATTCTTGCAGTACTCATCGAGACGTTTTATTTAAGCCCTGTTAGAACGCTAATGCACTACCATACTTAGAAATTTAAATAAGCAACCTGAATTGGCAGTCAAAACCAGTTCAGTTGAGACTATTTCCGTCAAAACGGGTCTCAACAAATTTTATATTTATATTTGATTTACAAAATAATATCCACCAAAGGCAAGTTTGGAGCTCAGTCACAATAATGTTCCAATCGGCAACATTGTTATGTGTAAATTGAAAGCTAAGTAATCTACTTTTTACAATGATTTTTTTTTGCTGAATTTCTTTATTGTATGTGTTTTGCAATTTTTATAATTGCAATTACCCAGACAAAAAATGGAAACATTTTGCGATAAAACCAGCGACGTAAAAATCACTGAAAATCAGTAGACAGTATGATATATATTTTATTTATATAAAGGAATATAGGAATTTGGACTTCCGTACACGTTCTCGAAAAGAAACGCTAAGATCTATTTTAAAGCATATAATGATGTATTGTGTCTATTCTCCATATACATTTTGCGAACAACTTCCTCACATTTCCTTCATTACAATTACTAATTACTTATTAATTATTACAGTTTTAGATCTTGTATTCAAGTTTGCCGATTTTTTTAAAGGTTATTTCGGTGGCTTGCTTGTTTTTACAGAATACTTTATATATTTAGAACAATCTAAACTAGTTAAAACGTTTAGGCAACTTTTCCCATTTATACTGACATACTCTTATGAAACTGTTTTTATACTTTAACATCAAACATTTGCATAGTATTTTCTTCCAACTAATTAGCGCATTAGTCTATCGTTGGCAGTGCAGCTTCAGTGCATTTCAGTGCTGGCTAAAGGCACACCCACAAGAGATACTGACAAGTATTTGACGTGAGTTTGCCAAGTCGAACTTAACTGGAAGAACTTGACGCCGTTAAATTCTACTCCATCAATGTACACTGCAAAAAAAAATATAGCAGTTTACATAACTATATATGAAATTAAATACCCCTATTACTACACGTTACCAAAATAATTTTTACTATTGTTTTTGTATATTGGAGACTAAAAGATCTAAATAAAAAACATCCTATAAAGGCGCATTTTCACGAGTCGATTTTAGTTAACCGATTACACTTGATCAATAAAAGTTGAACGAAAACTATCGTTTAGACCCTTTGTTTCAATAAAGTTGATCAACTTTTTACTTGATCATCAAAAAGCTTGTACCATTTGATTAATAAATAAAACGCCCGTTTGAAAACCGAGCAAGAAGTCATCAGATTATGCTGAAATTTTTAGAACTATATTAAAAATAAAGAAGCAAGGGAAAATGGTTTGTCTTTTATTGTCAAAGAAATGGATTACTAATAGTTTGGATGGATACTATTGCCTATCTAAGTTACGACTTCCAAAATTAGCTTGTAAATTTAGTAATCTGTCTTCTCCAAGAACCCGTTATAATGCGTTTGTGTTAAAGCTTCTTTGTTCTTTAGTAAATTTAACCTTTTTGAATATCTTCTCAAGCCGTATTTAAAGTAAATTTTGTACAAATGGCAATACTATTTGATAACCATTTTTGTCTACGATATAATAGCGAAAGCAAGTATCAACAGCTGCAATAGTATATTACGTAATAAGTGTCGTAAAACGCATATTACGCTTTACAACGCGCATTTACATACTTCACCTACGACCACTTAACATTTTTGCCAAATATGTAGATATACTTTTTAGAATAATGAACCTTACAATTAACTAAAACTTCTTATTATCCAGTCGAAAGTATTTGTTTATATTTGACAGTTGCTATGACTACATCAATGACGGGCGATGGCACGATCATAGCCTACTGACGATAAATTAAAGGTCCCTCATAAATACATTCAACAACTCTTCGTTTTGTTTACGGTGGCCATGCGTTTGGTTTACGGTGACCGTACGATTTGTTTAACGTATGAAGTGAGCTATTTAATGAGCCTGTAGATCCTGTGTTTCTGTCTATTGTCGTCGTAGTCGTATAACAATATATTTTTTATGCATCGCAAAAACCCAATCGATATCAGCACCAGCATCTTTTATTTATTCCCATAAATGCAGATACTAGAAAAAAATTTAATACTTAGAAAAAACAGATTTTGCTATTTTAGCACCACATACATCAAGACAGTCTGTCTTTTGAGCTTCTCAAAGTCTTAAGCGGAAAATCTGAAGCATAATTTTTAAGTACTAGATATAAAGGCGTTGAAATGAATATACTATAGATATTTACAGCTTTAGTTTTAGCGAGAATGTTTGTCCCATCACTATAACTTGTTTATGCAAGTCTGAACTTAAAACAAAGTGCATCGAATTTTTCATCACATATTTTTAAATTATTCCTGTAACCTACTTTATACTCAAACGCTAGAAATGTTTCTTATGCTCCTGGTCCACTTTTTCTTAAATATACCTTTTGAGAGAGATTTTACGACTTTGACGCTTTCCAAAAAAAAGTGTTTCAGCCAAACTGCTACATTTTTATGGACAACTCGATTCGACGTCATTTTAAAATTTCAACGGTTGTTCATTTTCATTAACACATGTGAACAAAAACCAATCTTATTCAACTTTTGTTTATCAACTATAACCAGTTAACTAAAATCTACTCGTGAAAATGCGCCTTAAGGAAGAAATCTATTTAACGCAGCATTAGTTCGTCGGAACTCAAAAGAATTATTGTTAATATTCATGTAAAAATCTTTGGAATCTGCATCGACAAAAACGCCTTCAAAGACGATATTTCGTATAAGAAAAAGAGTAGGGTCAGATAACGAGGGGAAAGTCAATATTTGCCATCTGAGGCTGCTTTGAGTTTTTAAGTAACCGATACTCAATACCTAAAATAGACGCATTAAATTACCATAAATATTTTAATGACTATGTATTTCACAGTAACGATACTTTAATTATAAAATTAATTAATAAATATTAGACAAAATGGGTCGTTTTTCCATCGCCCAGTAAACATTTTAGTCTTTGAAAACCAATTAAATGAAGTCTAGAGTTTAGAAGACTTTTAAATCACTAACAAACTTTTATCTTGATTAAGTAACAAGAAAATTAAATTTGTTAAAAAAGCTAACTACTCAGCTACTAAAATGGAGTTTGAACTATAGACGCAAAAAGAAAAGCAATAAAAATAAAACTCCCTCTTCAAAAAAGTACTGAAAAATAAAAAATACTATTTTAACATATCAAATGCCACTTTATGGGTACTAAATAAAGCTATCTATTTGGAATTAGTTGCTTTCCTTTAGAACGTATACTTTTAAACCCATAATGTTACTTATTTAATATCTGAAGTAATGTCTATTTAATACTCTTACAGTAATAAATGGGCGCCAGTCACAATTTCAGCAAATCGCGAGTTTTTTTTACTAACCTCGCATTGGAGAATTATGTGAAGCTCGAGCAGAACATATCAGCCTAGATACTCCCTCCACATTTTGACATCGTGGTTCTAACTCCTTTTCTTTTTCCTTTTTCTTGCCTAATCTCATTACTAAAAAAGATGTGTTATTTAATACATCTTTGGTTACTTTGCTTTGTCTATAGCCCGCTAAACCTACAAAATATATTGTATGTTCTATTTACAGCCTATGCAAGCAATATATGGAAATTTGATAGAGACTTATTTTAAAGAGTAAGAGAAAAAATGCAAAATATTCGCTACCAATATTTAATATATATATATAATGTATTACTTTTCTTGGGTTATGTGATCATAAAAGTAAAACAATCCTTAATTATCTAATCTGTCATGTTTAATTCAAATTCGACGTTTTGGCAGGGAGTTCCATGCCTTTTTCAATTTTTGTTTCCTATTTTTCCATGAGACTTAAATCAAACGGTATTCAAAATGAACAATCAAAACATTAAAATTATTTAAAATATACACAGCACATTGTCACTTTGTCGCACAAACTTTGGACAAACACGCATAAAGAGAATCGGTTAGAAACTTGTGTGTTTGTCCAAAGTTTGTGCGACAAAGTAACAATGTGCTGTGTATATTTTAAATAATGTTATTGTTTTGATTGCTCATTTTGGATACCATTTGATGTACGTCTCATACAAAACTATTCGTGCAAGGCTCACATATAATTGCCATATTACCGACTTGTCAAAAAAAGTTTTAACTTTTTCTGCTCAAAATTACCTGTATTGTTAAAATATTTGTAGTTATTTGTGGCCCTAATAAAACTAATACGATAATAACGCTGATATAGAAAACATGCAATCCCCTAGCCAAACGGCGATGATGTAACTGATATTTCGAAATTCAGTAATAATTGATTTTCAAAATATCTAGCCAAATGTAATCACTTATTGGTTGGCATCAAAAATTTTAATCATATATCAATAAAAGTATTTATCATATTATTATTAAGTTGAGTTCGACATGTAAAGCACCACCGAACATCAATTTTAGAATGTAAAACGACAAAGGAACAAATTGTACTATTTTTGTTACTTACTTTTTTGTTTCTTTTCTTTGTTGGCCATGTGCATGTTCACAGAGAGGCCAGATGTGCTGCTTGGAGAAACTTGCAATGCTCTAAAAATCCCTTTAAGCGACGTTTTACCGTCTTGCTTTGCCTTATCCTTTTCCTTATCAGTCTAGAACAAAAATGTTAAAACAAAGTAATTAAATGTACAGGGAAGTAGCATTCAAATTTTTGCCCAGACATAAATATGAAGAAACGTTTCTAATATTATGTGTGCTGAAGTGATTTCTGTATTCTGAATGACTATAAATTTCATTATTAAACTTATTCTGCATAAATAAAATATGTAGTACATTTAAAAATTATCCTATATATAATTATATAAAATAATTCACTAAAAATATTTAACCCTAATTTTTATTGCTTACACAGGGTTTTAAGACTGTTAGTCCGCCAATTGTTTTCTTTTGTCAACGTCGTATTTAGTAAAGGTTTATCAAATAAATAAAGTTTTATTACTTGTTACTCATATCTATATCATATCTCTCCAAAACATTGGATATTGCTGTTTTATCATAGCAAATTGAATTTGAAATGTGCGCCCTAATTTGAAATATTTTACTTCAGATTCAAAACGTGTGACGTCAAAAACCACAATTGAGTGTTTTTGGCATTTCGAAATTATGTAGTTTCGAACATGCACAAATGACCATTTTAAGTAACGTGACACATTTTTCTGACGGAAAACGAATCAATGCCATTTTGCTACTACATTGTCAGGTTGTAATGAGTTTATACTGCATGTTTTAGAATTTGTATCGCCATTTCTTCCCTCGAACGTCTGGAAGATTATACTATTTGAACTGAGAAAAGTGGTGATATTTAACTGCCAATATGATCAAATCTTCGAAAACTTTGACAATGTTAATCATATATATCAAAACTGACATAAAATTGCTAAGACTGCTAGTAAAAGGGTGCAACACTATGGTAAGTACGCCAAACGTTTAGATCTTTGCGTGTTTTGCAGTGTTTTGGGAGATACTTTTTTGAAATACACGTAATATTTATTTCGGACGCCAAAATTATCACTCCCTTTGTGTGTCACATTGCGTACTTCCTTTTTTGCTTTTGGGTTAAACATATGTTTTGCTGATGATCTCTATGAGGATTACCTCCTTGGAAAATTGTCAGAATATCTAATATCATCAGTCAGGAATCCTTCCAATGCCAGCCACATACCCACAACAGAACAGGTTCAAAATAATTTTTTCAGATACATCGCCTTTAGGTCTCACATTGATCCTTCTGATGATTTTCATTATAATTATGATACCCTTCATAGTAAATTTTCGCTTCAATCTTTAAGACTAAGACGAAACCAAAGTGACATAAAGTTGCTTTTCAAAATAGTCAACTCCCATGCTATATTCAGTTAGCCTCTCTGTACCTGCTAGAAATACTAGGTCATCAAATTCCTTTCTTTCAAGAGCAGTAAGCTTGCTGTAAAAATGTGAACATATAGTTACTATGATAATGAAATATTTATAGATAAAACCACCATATATTCTTGATTAATACTTATTCTATAGTATTGTTTGTGAAGTTTTTTACTAATGTATGTATTAACTCAAACTGTAGTGACTTTTAATTTTTAATCAAAGAAATATTGTAAATAAATTAGATAAAAGCCCTGTAATAAATAAATAAATAACTGTTAGACAAGTTAGAATTGGTCTGAATTTTCACCTCTTTCGTGAATGTGGTTACGGCTATAAATGTTTTTATTAAATACGTGTTTACGCAATAAATAATTAAATGGAATCTAAAAAACACTCTGCAGGGTCTTTATAGCTGTTAAAATGTTAAATATGTATGTATTTTTGAACTCTATATAAAAAACGAGCTCGGTAAATTCCCATTAAAAATGAATCAGAGGGACATATTACAACGAAAACATAAATATTTCTAAAGTATTCTGAATTTATTAGTCAGAATTTTATTTAATTTAATTAATTATTATAGTATCCAATAGATTTGATCTTTACCTTAACTGGGCTTGGGTAATAGTACTGGCAGAATCTTCCTATCGATCACCCCCGATGTTTGATCACCCTGTACAATCGAGATCTAATTCATAATGGGACAACATTTACAAAGTTCGCCAATCCCTTAACAAAAGTTAAATCTACAGCATGTAATTTATTAAATTCTTTTAGAAAATACGTTTTTTACTTTAGCCTTATTTAACCCTTACTTAAAAATTGACCATAGAATCAACTTGTGACACTTTTTATCGGGCTTATACTAGGTCGAAAATTCTGATAATCTGAACAGGAGAATTTGATATGATCCTCTTTTAAGTATGGAGTGGGGTAACCGAGTTGGCGTGGACAAGATATAAACAGACGCTCAGTTCAACAAGCTAGTACCTTTATCATTGAGTCGTTAAATTTTGGCATTTGCCAATAGTCTAATTGTAATTCTAAGGGCTCCCAAGGAGATTCTCGTATCTGGACATTGGGCGATGAAGGTGGGGTAACAGTGGGAGCGGGAGGACTCGAGCAAATGTCGTCCATGTCGACTGAAGCAGAAAGTGAATTTTCTGCAGGTCCAACTCGAACTTCCTGCAAATAAAATATTAAGTAATACCAAAGCAATTTTTTTTTATTTATATTAAATTCAGATCTTTTAAAAAACATTTCATTATAGTTGAAATTGTTTTAAAAAAGTTCAAAATGGCATAAGTATAATACAAGATAATTTTGAACTGATTAACATTTATGTGACGCAATTGTAGTAACAAAACAAAACTAATTACATTACACAAAAGTAAAAAAGTGTGTTTAATTTCACATAAAAAATCACAAATAAGTGTATAATTAGAAACTTACATTAACAAAAGGTATAAACAACTGACTAGTTTCATCATAGCAAGTCAACATGGCTTCACCAATTGGCAGATGTGCTGATGGAGCAGAAGGCGGTACCGATGTGTACCGAATGACTCTAAAAATATAGTGGATTGTTAAATAATATTATTTTTGTCACTACCTTAGATGATATATTTAGCTTTTATAATATATATGTTCTCTACTTCCATTTAGAGACAATCAGTTTTGTCACTGAAAAGGACCTTATTTGCTTATCGACAAAGGACCACTCACAAACCTTATGAAAAACGAGCTTCAATGAACTGCGCACAATTGTAGTAGCACACCTCGAGGCGAGATGGGAAAGTAACTTTGTCAATTTTACGAAACTAAAATTTTGGACCAATCAGAACATTTTCCTCATATTTTGCGCATGTATTTTGAGTTCTCATTAGATTCAAAAGTTACGATAGATATTATTATGACATACTCTTCTTTAAAACTGAAATGTATTAAATAGAGATGTGTATAATCCAGGTCATCTATCGTGACTTTGAAACTCAAGCCAGAATAATATTTAAGAAAATGTAATTTGAATGAGATATTTATTTCCCCAGTTACAAATATAAAGGTATTTTTTTCATTCACCATTCACTCAACAAAAACCGAAAAAAGCAACTTCTGCAAAACATAAAATTTTGTTGCAAATATTTGCTTAAATAAACTAATGGTCAAAAAAGAACGATAAAAAATTTTTTGTCATGTCGGTTGTTCCTTTTTTGAATTTGATTTGAAGAAGCTTTTCGGATTCTAAAAGCTTGTTTCATGTAGAATCAGCGGCGAGGGATACTTCTCTCACTTTTTTTTAGTCTTGTACAAAAGGTAATCTAAAAAAGTAAAATTTTCAGTGAAGTGTATTTTCTTAAACAAAGGTTTTCCTCGTTATTATTGAAATTTTGTCAATTTCACTCAGTCACTATCTCGGGACATTTCTGGCAGTTTGTGTTTACTGTTTTCTAACAAAAATGACGTTTTTTTTTTCTGAAAAACAGCTGATTTAAGCAAAAAATGACGAAATGTTGAAACTTAAAATTGGTTACTGCCACATTTCTGTTAATAACTTTGGTTCAATTTAAGAAAAACATTTTTAAACCGCACTCTTTAACTTATATCAAGTAAGGTTATAATGAACTACGACCAGAGTTATCATTAAGAATACAAATGTTGTATTAGCCAATTAGAAATTTGAACATATCATAATTCTAGAATAACGCCATTTTTATTATAAGGCACTGAACAAAAAATAGCCAAATACGTCCAGAGATCTTGACTTGCGCTTTAAAATATCAGTTATTATTGAATAACGACAAAAACCATCTTGTTAGTTACAAAAATTAATTAATTAATGTATGAAACAACATCATAAATAGAACCCGAAAAGTTTATTCAAATCGGTTAAAAAATGTCACAACGACTGACATTTAAATATCACGACAAAAACCTTTGGCGGTTTTTTTGACGAACAGTTTATTTATTTAAAAACAAATACCATTTTATAAATATATAGCAAGCCCATCTTTAAAGTCAAAATGATTTTAACACGAGTACTAAATTATTTTTGTCCGATTTTAAGTGTCTACTCCAGTTGCCTAATTTTTAACAGATACGCGCAAGCTTAAAAAATAAGGAAATGTAAAAAAAAAAAATGCCTTCAGGCTTCTGACAGCGAGTTTAAGCAACTTTCTCTTTAGCCTTAAACTTTGGTTAGTAGGTGGTTCTTGACCTTCTGAACAAAAGGTATCATAGGCTCGTCAAAATTGTAAGAAAGAAGCTTAGTAGCGAAAAGTAAATAGGAAATATATTTGGTTACTAAGTGTATTTCGTAGTTATTTCCATTTATACAGGATGTCCCAAAAACACAGTAGAGGGTGCAACTTAATTATTTTAAATAGATGATCCTATATATTAGAACATATTTCGATTTTACGAATTATTTCTAAACATTTGTTACAAATTTAACTGCCTCAATTTTAAGATACTGGAGATTTTAAAGAGCTTGACTTAAAGCCAAACGAATTGCACATTTCTATCTTAGTTTTTTTACGATTTTTCTTATGGTATCAATTTGCAATCTAACCAAAAGTTAACATGCATTCTATAAGAACTACGATAAGTTCGTTTTCCTCAAGCCTTTTAGATTTTACATTCTCTCAAAGCCTACTAAAATTTTTAGTTTAAAAGTCAATATTTTCGAAAATACAATTTTATTACATGTATCCGTTACACCTTTAACCCGAATAATTAAAAAAAAGCCCTGCGAAGTTTTAAAGAACAGAACATTGCAGACATAATTATTGTTATTAACAAATAACTACGTGGTTTCTGCTTATATAAAGCCACTGCAAGAATATGCTACAAAATGTCTCGACTCAAATTTGATGATCCAGGAAAATATAGTTTGTTCACTTTCCGATTGTCAAATGTTTACTGTTTCAACATATTTTGACCATTTACAATTAAGCAATATCTTAAAAACTTTTACATAAACTAGTTCTTTACAATTCTATGTACACTCCATTCAAAATATAGGATGTTTAACAACAATGTACCATCGTGCATATTATTACACAACAAAAGCAAAATAATTATTGTCGATGTGGCTTGGTTTTCGAGTTACATTAAAAATAAAAACATGTGACTTATTGACTTTTTTATATTTTCTTAGCATGGTTATGTAGGCTGGTTAATACCTGTTGAAAGACTCCTCTTGAGATGTTTGCGATTTCGATTTTAATTATAAGATAAGTGCAATTATTAATGGAGAAATTTTGATCATGGAAAAAATTTTTGTCGTTGGCTATTAAGTAAATTGAAAAATGATCAACATTTCTCTCGTCTTATTTTTACACAGGAAGAATCCTAGATAAAGAGAACTGTAATTTTTCAAAACTCGCATAATTCGTTTAGAGAAAATCATCATTTACTAAGAGTAGCAAACTTGCAGTCGTGTAACATGAGTAATATATTTAATTTTCATACGAATAAATGTACTGCTTTAGTGATAACTAGAATATCATCTGAATCCGGTGATCCTTCATTGGCGCATTTCATTACTGATTTTAGGGAGTACCTCAAGGAAACATACTGCCGTATGTTATGTCATGGTAATTCAATAGCAATGCCACCTTGACTCCCTCGAGTTCTGCAAGTTATGCCGACAACTGAGGGCTTGTAATGAAACTGCTATTGTTAGTATTAGACTACGTACTGGACACTACCTTACAACATACCACTTACATAGATTGGGAATCAAGGACAACCCCTACTGTAAGTGTGGACAACTCAAAGATCTTAATCATATCTTCTCGCAGGGCCCTATTAAAAATATTCCAATCTTTGATCTATATAAAAAACTTATTGAACCAGGCAATCCAAGCCTCATCAGTATTCAGACAGTTCTATCTAATGTGCTGGCAACATCTGTCAGGTTAATCATGAAATTTACCTCTATTAATAAAATCAAATTTTGGAATATATAAATCTCTCTTTCAGCAGTGGAAAAAAAATATATATACCCTGTGACTACAGCTTGTTACTCATATGTTCTGGCGTCTGGTGTTGTGATGTCCTTCACCTTGATATAATGTCTCCCACTAACCTAAACCTCTGAGACGAACTAAAAAAGAAGAACCATACCCAGTAAAAGTACTCAAACAAAAAAAATGGAAAAATAAAAATAGAAGAAAGAAAAAAAAAGTAACTTTTTGGAGGGACCAGGAGCATAAGCTGGCAAATTGTCGTTGAACATAACAAACTATCTAAGCAAGACAAGACAAACTGCAACGGATAGTGATCCCATTCAGGTAGATTTAAAAAGTGATAATAAAAATGTATATAAATTAAAGCATTTTAAAATTTATTAATATGAAATAGACAATCACTACACTGTAATAAACGTATCTAACAGACGAGACCGAAAGCGAAAAATATCATAACTATACCAACGAAAAATAAAAAAGTCAGTGGCGCACAGTTTTTTTTATTATTATTTCATTTCCATGGTGATACTTTTTGCTGTAAAATTATTTTAAATGTATGAATAAATTAAAAAAAAGGAAAAATAAATAATGGCCTCTATGTCAGAAGCTTATTTTTGTGCGATGAATATCTCCTAGAAGCGATAGAACATGCTTTTTGAAACCCCCTTAATAAACATAAATCCTGTACATTTGCATACATTTTGTATTGCTAAAAATATCTGAGAAGTAAATGGATGCCTTCAAATTAATCCACTTACTTTTGAGCAATTTCGTCGGCTTTAGGTTCTGCTTCAAACGGAAACAAAGCCATATATACGGCATCGAGCGTCGCCAAGTGCCGACTAACGCCACAGGTTCCCAACGGCACCATAAAAATACGATTATATGACAACCATTCGGACGGCTTACTTGACAAAATCTCTATGAAAGGTCGAACGAACCAACCGGTTAAGGTATCTCCACCGATAAGTACAATTTTTATAGAGGTACTTGGTTTCACACAACTGTTGGAGCTGAAAATATTAAAAGACAAACATGTTTATTAGAAATGTTTATAGAAAAAAGGTGTACTACAATTCTATCGCGAAATTTCTCGGTGTCTGAGATATTTGTTTGCTATAACCTTTCTTGCATGCACAAAAGTTATAAAGTATGCGTCTTAGAAACAGAATAATTTAGCGACATTTTTTCCTATAAAGATGTTCAATTTGTCAAAACATCAACTAAAAATCAAGAAAATTGTACAAGTAAAAAAAACTATATTCAAAACGGCTAGCTACTTCACACAACAAAAATCCACATCCTAAAAAAACAGAATGGGTCCAAGCACTGACCCTTGAGGAACTCCAATGTTAATTGATCTATTTGCAGAAGATATCCCACCAAACTCGACATTCTGAAATCGCTTAGAAAAATAAGATTAAGTGATGAAATTTATACATCTGAAGTTTTTTTAATAGCAAATCGTGCAGTACGCAGTCAAAGGCCTTGGCAATATACCCATGACTATACTTCGGTTTTTTCGGAACCCATACTAATTATTAACAAAAGATTTATTTTTTCCAATGTACTCACAAATCCTCAGCGCCAAACACTTCTCAAAAAATGTGCAAAAAAAACAGAAAAGATGCAAATTCGCCTATAACTGGATGGATCACTTTTTAGATTCTTTCTTAAATATTGATGTCACCCCAGCCAACTTTAGATCTGCCGGAAGAGAGAGTCAGAGATTGATTAATCTAGTAAGAGAGACTAAGATAATATTTTTTATACATTCTAGGAGAAGAACATTAAGTTGAAAAATATCTTTACTAGATTTATTTTTTAAAGAATCTATAATTTCTCTTATTTCATTAAAGCTAAGTTCCCTGAAACTAAATTCCCTTTTTGGGATATTTAGATTGTTTATTATTGTTAAGTTTAGATTAAATTTAGATTTAAAAATGTTTTTTTTGAGGTTCCAACATCCGACGGAACAAATTCGGCACGCCTCGAAGAGGCGCATTCGAGCACCGGTCCAAACAATGTTTTTCAAGAATCACGAACGTCCATGAGACCAAATATTTCGGACGGACCTGAAGTAGCTGTTTGCGGCTATTAGCGAATGTTGCATCAGTCTGGACACACCGTAATATGGTGACAAAGGGAAGTACCCCTAGATGATACCATCACGTATTTTGTAGGTTCTTGCCCTACTATATAATAGGGGAGGATGTGGCCACTGTACCTAGGCTTAATGAACCCATTACATATCCTGCATGGGGACATTGCCATCCTAGGCCATCATCAACTATTCCTGCAAAATAGGTAATAATAATGTAATAATAATGCCGACTGGGGGGACTTCTCCGTAAGCTGGAAAAGGCTAACGGTCTACTAGAGTGAACATTTTGATTAATAAGAAGGCAGGACTACAGAGCAAATGGGATACTTACTGTCCCAACTCTTTGTTCACAATCTTAACAAAGAGAAGTGTCAATTGGTCGAATATTGTAAAGGTATTTGCTTAGCTAAGTTGTTAAAGCAATTCTCCAGGGTAAATTTCATTGTACTTTATGAAAGGAAAAAGAAGATCTAGAACTTCACAAGAAATATTTTAGTAGAAACCATCCGACGCTTTTCGGCTCACCGGCCATTGTCAAGGACAGAATTTTAGTAATGTAAGGGACAGAGAATCATGTAAATATGCAAAATAATAGATTTTAAAATAACTTCTAAATACCATCTTCTCTTAGAAATTGGTAATAAATCAAAATTACACTACAACTAAAACAATACTATGATGAATCCTTGTTTCAATTTACAAATTCGCGATAAAGAAATTTATGGATACTATTAACACTTACTATTTGTGAATTTTTAAAAAGAGTGCAGTTAGAACAGCCTTCACTTCAACAGCTGATGTAGGTTGAAATAATTTAAAGGAGTTTTGAAGGGTAGTCAGTCTATTTGATATCGCTGCGGCAAGATTTTCTGGACCATATATTAGTGTAACACATTCAGGAAGAGTATTTTCGTCAGAAGGGAGGAGTCTTGATATTTGTTCCAGGAATCCTTTTCTTATCTAGAGAAAAAAAACATATTAACAGACCCTAACTAAATTATGTGAACAAAATTGTTCTAAAGACAAATTTAATTTAATATGGTCATTTTACTACATGACGGATCAGCACCACGTTAGTCCCTGTCATGACTGAAGCACGTCGGCGCGGAGGGACTCCGTTAAAATTATAACACAATAAGGCGTATAAAAGAGCTTTTTGTAAAACGTACCTTTTTTCCATCATATTAAATATGTTATATCTATATCACCGGTTAACTGTAGGCTAATTAGCCACAGCGACAAAAATAGTATCCCATTAGGGTGTCTCAAATCAACGCGTGACGACGGGACGTGAGAGAGGGATTTAATTCTGTTAATAACAATAATGTGTAAAAAACTTCTGTAATTAGAAATAATTAACCGATTACAAGCTGTTCTATGTAAAGGCGTCCCAAAATTATTTGTATTTCTAGTAAGGTGAGGGGGTTTGTATAAATTTTAAATTACTATTTTGTGCGAAGTGATAGTAGTGAAGTATATTTTCTAAATTTGAATTGAAATTATTTTCTGAGATCTGCAAATTGTCTAAAGTGAATGACAAATACGCTTTGGAGTCATCAGCATATCTCTGAAGTTTGGAGTATGCTACACAGGTACAGAGTGGTCCAATAATAGAGGACGTCGGCTGTAGCTCGGGAACCGTTAATGACAGAACTCACGGAAAAAAATATTTGTAGGTAAATCGGCCAAGGGAAATTGCTGTAAATTATTTAAAGTTCGAAAGTTGGCCGCTAGGGGGCGTAACAGTAACACAAAAGTGTAAATATCAATTTTCTCTGAAATTTGTATAATTGAGCTTGTTGAAAATATAAGCACTGTATTCTTCAACCAATTACGCACTTTTTTACTCCAGATCATTTTTCTATTTTCAAAAATAAAGTGATGGTGGGGAAAGGTCCAACATTTTTATTTTCAAATGTAGATATCTCTCTTTTGGATGAACCGATTTAATTCAACTTAGTGTTGAATAAAAAGTGCTTTTAATGCTCAGCTCGTGGAGCCACAAACTGTACCGAAATGACTTTGTTAGTTGTCACTAGATGGGTAGATGGCTTTGTTAAGGAATTCTCCAAATAATGCTGATTTTTTCAAAAAAATCAAATGGTACATTATAACTTTTATATCACAGTTTATTTGATATATGAAGGACATTGAATAGTGAAATAAAAAATCCAGGCCCGCATTTAAATTCATTGGTTAAAAGCTTTATAATAACACGTTGTGCAACAGACTAAGGAACCTCTTGCTCACTCATACCTGTACTGAGAACAGAATATAACAGAACAGCTAACTGTCTTGGTCCTCATCCACTCCACCATCTAACTTGAAAATGCTTGCTGAGTACAATAGCAAAATTACCGTTTATATTAAAGTCACCCTCATATGTCAAATAAAATTATATTGTCTTGAAAAAATCCATATTATTATTCCTTTTTTGGAATATATAGATTGCGCGTAAATAAAACCTAATATATATATATATATATATATATATATATATATATATATATATATATATATATATATATATATATATATATATATATATCTATATCGCGCGTTTCGCTAACCAAGTTAGCATCATCAGTAGATGATATAAACTAAAGTAACTTCTGGGCCCAGTTGTTCTGCAGGGAATATTTTTGCCTACATGGTTTGTATGAGCAAGTCCTTTAACTTTGGCTTTTTTTATTGTTACGTTCTTATACATTTCACTGTTTCTTACACCTCTTTTCTTCTTTTTCTCTTCTCCTGCATTTTCAGAACTACTAGAATCACTCATTGTTAAAAATAATACTAATAATACACACGACAGAACTCAGAAAATGTGTTTGTTTACTCAAATGACAAACTTGACGTGCACCAAACAACCGTCGCGTCGTAAAACAACTGAAACAAGTGAACTGGATTATGCCTAGGTTGGTTTATTCCTATAAAAATAGCAAGTTCTGATTGGTTCGCTTAATTTGCGAATGGCATGGCGTAGTAATGCATCGGGCAAATACATTACGAAAAGGACCCATCTCCGCGAGATGAGCCCTTCTCGAAATTTTGTTTTGAAACGACGTCTTCGTATTTGTGTGAACGAAATCAGATATGAGTCCTTTTCCTTCGTAAAATGTTGGTCTATTACTAAACTTGAAAAATTTGCGGGAAAGTCGAATTCGACAAAAATCCGAGTTGAGTCCTTTTCGAAATTCACAATTCAATTTAAAACACCAGTTTTTACCAATGAAGTAAAAATACCACCTAAAAACCTGGGAAAATGCATATTTTTACATAATCCTCTGTATAAATAAAATGCTTGCTAATTGTCAACTCAGTCATTCCGGATAGAATTTGATAAAAGGTCTCGAAAACAACACTTCAATATACTATTTAATTTTGAAAATATTCCAGAGTTCTTTTGTTGTAATTGTTTTCCGTTATTTATAGCCAGCAGTTCAGAATATATTAAACATTCTCATTCTCACCATCAAAATAAGTGGAAGTAAATACAAGTCAATATATTTGAGGTTTTATTATAAGATTCGCGACAATATAAAATAAAACTTGTAAACTCACTGCTTGCTTTTTTGTACCGGCCGATTGTTCACGAGGTGGTGAAGTCTGTGGATCACTTTGTACTTCTGGATCAGTAAAACACACATCTGCATTAGAATCACTTGCAGAGACCGTTTTTTCATCACCAACCTAAGAGAATAGAATTTTGTCAAAATCAGTTAAGCCAATACTCAAATGTTTAATTGAATCTAAAGATAAATCACTGTAATGCTACAAAAAGATGTTTTATTTTCTTAAACAAAAAATTTTAGATAAAAATAGTTTTATCAGATTCCAAATTCCGCAATAAGAAACCCGGTTCAGTGCACAAAATCCTTTACTAACCCTAAAAACAGCATGATAGTTGACATTATTTTTTGTGATTAAATATCCTTCTGTACTCTGTAGTTGAGATGTTTTAAACTCAATAAAAAATTGTTAATAGAATTTAGTTTATTGACTTATATGAATTACAAACTATAGTTTGTTGCAAAAATTTCAATTAACTATAAATTATTTTAGCCCATTTAAACTGAATAAATTTCAGTTTTTATCAATTATGGAGTAACTGTCTTGAGATTAATATTATAAAAACATGTCTCTTTTTTGTTATTTCTTTACGCCGGTACACAATTCTTAGCTGGATTGTACTGATAAAACGAAGTTCGGTTCATTTTTGAGTGATTTACGAATCCGTCTAAAATAAACTATAGTCAAATACGTTATTGTTTTGAGAGCGAGATATGTATATTTAATAGGAAAAACAAGTTCCAGGAACAATCACAATTCAAAAAGTAAAAGTTATTTATAAGAGAAAAATTGACCACGTGAAAATGAAGATTCAATAAGAATATACTTACCTTTTCAGTTTCTATATAAGGAACGGAAGTTGAGTCTATTAAACTTTTACTACTGCTAAAAAATGGACGCAAACTTGGTTTTGGAGTACTGGAAACAGACAAAGTATCCTGTTCGGCACCAGAATCCTCGTCACAACTTAAGGATTCTAATTCTTGGAATAAAGCTTGAATATCACTGGGATTATCGAGATCTGCACCTCGTCCCCCTAAAGATAAATATTTGTCACGTATGAAAAAAAAACGACAGACATAGTCATATGCAAGACATATATTCATCAATTTTGTAATGCAAATACTTTTTTTGCCTTCATGTAATTCATAAACGGATTTTGTAATTATAAAAAAATTACATAGAAAAATAAATTATAATTTATATAAACTGGTTTAAAAAAAAGACACTCCATATATTTTATCAAGTTTGATTGTTCAAACGAGTTTTTACTTCCCTCGGAGAAGGAAGCATCCTAATCGTTAAAAAAATCACCCTCCGGGATTTCTTCAAGTCTTCAAACATATTTTCCAATTTCCATCGGCCTGTCTATTCACGGCATAGCTAAATAACTAATCCAATCGACTTCATATTTTTGCAAACAAGATTCCAATATAGCGGAACAAAATGGCATCCTAATACAATATTTAAACAAATCAGTATTATAATGATATAGGAAGGGAAGTAAAAATTACTAATTCAATTGGCTTAAAATTTTGCATGAACATCAAAAGTGATAAATATGTCTTTTTTGCATGGCTTTTGCTCCACATTTTTATAATTTAGTGTGTACATAACAATTATATATAGATCGATTTTATTGTTGACGCTTAATATATTTGTAATGTGCGAATAGTGTAGGACCCTAGTTTACTAACTCTAGAGCAACCTGAAAGGTCGTTGACTTCTAACATTCTAAATTATTAATTTTTTACACAACTGAAGGGCGTTCAATGTAATGTCGCAGTACCATGGTTGCTTTAAAACTGCGTTTTTTCACGGAACTTTATATACAACACGTTTGAGCATGTCTAACGACGATACATGTTGCTTAACTTCAATATAGTCCATTACTGTACCACGACAATAAATAGCAGAAAGCCTCTGAACTGGATATAATTTGTTTTTTTTTAACTGATTACTGAAACACGTTTTTGCTATTTTCATGATATACAAAACAAAAAACGACAAGAATGAAGAGGTGATCTTACTGTCTACCAATCAAATGGAGAACACATTAAATTCATCTTAACCAAAGTTTGTCATCGTCTGGGATGGCTAATAATGCAGATATCACTGCTCTATTTTACTCAGGACCTGGGAAAAAATACCCGCAGAGTATCCTCTTGAACCCCGCTTACTACAGTTACAGGCTTGGAATAAATATTAAAACTGGAAATTAATTTGTGGATACCAAAAATTAATGTTGTTATTAAGTTAAGTTGGGTTAAGTTTGCAAATTTGTCACTCCTAAAAATGTCCATTAGTTACGCGCATGTGCATATCGGCCTAATTTTTAATTATTAACCGTAAAAGATAAAAATAAATAAACTTTAATGACATGATTTAAACTAAGCACTAAAGCAAAAGCTAAAATATGTATGTGAACGCTTGTATTTAAAAGTTAAGGTTTAACTTATCCTGATTACTAATACTAAAACGAATGAAAAAAATTACATGAACCCACCTTAAATTTAATATTTGCCTCTTAATTACTAAAAGGATTCTTTTTAGTAGGCCAAGACGGGAGAACTTACTGTGTTTATAATATTTATAATATCCTCATAGATACCCTGGTAAAAGGATTTTTCCGAACATAAAATCAAATTTAATTCAGCATGGTTCATTATCCTAGCGAGTGTTTACCACGACCTAAAATCTACAAAAAAAACTGCGGGATTGTTGAAACAAATGTGTTGGCTTCGGTTGAACCAGTTCTAACTAGTTTTTACAGGAAAATCAAAGATTCTATTCGACTTTCTAAATCAAGGATTCAAACAATTCTAGAAAAACATTAATTATATCTCGGGAACGCGCAACACCATATAGAATTTTGTAATTGGTAACTGCAAATGGTAAACATGGGAAATAATTTTGAAAACGTCGTGCCCGAGATAAAAGATGTTCCTTTGGCACCTCTTAATTTGTATCTGCAACAAGATGGGGTGGGAGCTCAATCTTTTGTTTATATAAAATAGTTACAGCTCACAACAAAATGCGCCAGTTTTTACTTTTCTGATTAGTTAAAAGATAGCCGAAATACGAAGAGGGCTCCAAAATGAAATATTTCCAATGTCACCTTGTATATCAGAAAAGAAGATGGCTATACAAATTTTATTTGTGACATCTTTCGTTTCATAAAAAAGCAACCCAGTGTCGCGAAAACCGGAACCCTCTATCTTTTCAAACACGGATATACCCCATAAAACTTTCTTAAATTGGACACCCTGTACATACTCATAGAAAATTAACAATCCAAAATGATTAGCAAAATTGAACCTTATGCGCCTAAAAACTGTCTTTTCCCTCCCTTTGCTTGCTTCTCTTTATTGCTATACAAACAAATGAGTCAAAACATGATTACACTGTATAACATCTTTAATATCAACTTTTGAAAACACACGCAAGGGCTGAGAATTCTCATAATACTACCTATCAATAAAACGAATAAAAAAGCATCAAACTTGACAAAAAATGTAGGTTTCCTTCTTTTTGTAACTCAGTGTATATTTTAGACCTAAGACCAAAAATTGATTCCCAGTTAAAAGTTTTTATTTAAAGTGCAGCATTTAACCACATCAAAATAACATAAGATTTTTATTATAAATCATTAATGGGCACAAACTTAAAGCAACTACATAATATAAACTATTTTTTATTGCAAAAATAACAGGTAAAATGACTAACTCAGCATGATTATTAATTTAAATATTATAATTAACAACTGTCTTAAGGGTCTTAGCGGTCGTTAGCGCTTTCGGGCACTAACTGTTACCTGTCGTATGTTAGCGAAAGCAATTGTGCTAATAAAATCCGTTGAACGAAACCAATGGCTTGTGTGCCAAGAATACTTAGGCTTTTCGTTAGAAGCCACCCAGTTTAAAACATTAAATTTGGAGACCCTTTTAAATGAGAAATTAGGCTCTAAATGAAATAAAATAAACTACTGACCGTCTCAGAACTTAGGAAAAACTAGATCCGTACTAAACAGTAAAAGCGAACATATGAAAACTACACACAACAAACTACAAACCCATCTTGAAAGAATCTAAAGAAACTGTAAGTTATACTTACAGAAAAGTTTGACTTCTAGATAAGCAGCGCGTAAGTGAGGATCCTTTAGTTTCCAAAATTTTACAATAAAAAGCGCGGAGTACAAATCAAATTATAATCAATCAAAAAGAAATAAAAGATAAGATCACAAGCAAATCATAATAATGGTCCTCGATATAAAGAACAAAAAGGGGACTAATTGACTTACGAGAAGGTTGATCAGTAGTCACATCATAATATCCCCGTCCAATACTACTTGAAAAAAAATTACCCTCAGAATCTGCAACACGAAATCGTCGAAGCAAAGACACGAACCTCTGTTTCAAGTTATGTCTGGTGTGAGGAAGTTTAGTGCGAATGGGTTCACTGTCTGACAGATCTCCAACCTCCTCTTCTCCTGATGATATCTCATCGTCTTCGTCACTAAAAAAAAGTTATTTTTATACATCTATCATTTTTCAATAAAATTCTTTCGCATGGTTAATGGTGTCGAAGATTGTGAATTTATACAGAGTGACATTAATAATTTTAATGCATGGTGGGGCAATAACTTTCTCACTCTGAATAACATCATACTAAAAAGCTACAGAATGTTAGGTTTTATCAGAAGAAACTGTGATAATCTTAATGATACCAAAGCTTTGAAAACTTTGTAGAATTGTTTAGTTCGTAGTATTCTTGAGTATAATTGTATAGTATGGTCTCCCTATTACAATTTACACATCAAACGCCTTGAAAATGTAGGAAAATAAATTCTGCAAATTTCTTTTATTTAAAATGCACTTTCCTTATACAGATATTCCTTGTCAAGTAAGAACTCTCTTGGTTGGTTTGGACACGCTAGAAAGGAGATGGGGTAACGCGATGATGGTTTTTCTTTTTAAGCTAGTAAACGGAATGATCGAAAGTAGTGAAGTTTTATCGAGAATTTATTTCAAGGCCACACCATACAAATTATGGATTTAGGGGAGTGACTGACCGACTTGTTAAAACCTACAATGATTATTATTATAACTGTGATATTTTCAGCTGTTCCTTTGAAAGTTTTAAGAATATTACTTAAACTTAAATTGAAATATATGACCTGTTTGAAAGTGATGTTGTGAGAGAGCAGTTTTGTCTTTGTCTATCATACGGCTATTTTTACAGTCATATTTGTGTTGGCTTGAGTTTCCCCAAGTTGTTTTCTATGCAATAAACGGTTTTTTTTCTTTGGGTGTGGGGTCCTTTAACGTTGTATATAACACATTTGTGGTTTTCTTATTGTAAAACGCTAATTTTGCATGGTGTCTCTGAGACAATGTCAATTTTTTGTGAAAGACCATTATTATATGGAAATCTAAAATATTTCTTCTCATTATTTATATTATGTTTTCGTGTCTTATATTTATTAATAGATCTATTTATAAAATTCAACGGGTAGTTGTTTTGTCGAAGGATAGTTTTTATTTTCGTGATGTTAGATTTGTGAAATTCAGAACTACTAAGATTAATTGATCTATGCAATAAGCTATTAATTATTCCTTTTTTGTTGGATACTGGGTGGTTTGAATGGAAGTTAAGTAATCTACCTGAGTTGCTGGGTTTGGAATACCAATTAGTTTTAATTGACATCATTTTTTTGATTTCTATGTTAGAATATTTTCTTTTTCCATGGTAAATTGTAGTTTAGGATGGATATTATTAACATATATGAAAGGTTTATATGGTTTTCTGTTATTAAAAAATTCATTACGATATTAGCTTGCATTGATGGCTATCTTTTTGTAAATATATTTTATTTTGAAAGGAGAAGTAACTGGATTCAAAACAATATAAAACTATATCAATTAATAAAGATTTGGATATGTTAGAGAAACATGATATATATATCTGTAAGAACTATTAATTATTTTAATAACCAGTCGTTTGGGTATATTAGTAAATAAACTTATTACATCTAGAGACGCCAATACATAATCTGCAGGAATTATTTTATCTTTAATTAGTTCTACAAATTTTTTTTAACATTGTAATGAAATGTGGAGATGATAAAATTTCATGTAAGAATGAAGAAATATTATAACAAATGGACATTATTTTATGGCAGAATACCTTATATAATTAGTTAATTTATGTTTGACCACAATCTAGTACAATTCTGACCCACTGTACTACTGTGTTCTTAACCCCAAACTAAAACAAACACTTTCAGTTGTTGATAAGTAAACGTGCTGTGTCCGTCCTAAAAGTTTGTGTAGTTCCTACGTCAGTACAATGTGTATATGTTTATTTATTTATTGTGTAAATGTCCATAATTAAGGTTTTCCCACTAACTCAAGGTAAGCCTATTAGATTGTTTTTCGGCTTTTAATCTAATTTATCTAATTTGTCCCCAAGCTTGAAAAAGTGTTAATGTAACACGAAACGTTGCAATTGAAAATAGTGGTTTCACTTTAGATCTTATTGCAGTCCCATAACCCACGAATTCAAGTTACACTTATTCATTAGGGACACGAAATGCATCCAAAGTATAACATATTATTTTCGGATGAATGTACCTTCTTTTTAAACGGAGTGGTTAACATACATAATTATCGTTTCTAGAGTCAGGAAAATCCACACCGGATATGTGAAGCTCCTACGCAGCGTCCTTAAATGTGTAATTTTTTTTCATGTTATTGTTTTCTTAATGGTGTTGACTGTACTGTGTCACTTATGTTAATACTTATATTGTATGTATTCATGTTTGTTTGTTCATCATCGATCGGATGTATCTTGACATATTTTTACAATTTTGTTTTTTGAATATTTCTATTTTTTTTTATAAATTGACTATTGACTATTTCATTAAAGTGTTCTGTATTTTTTTTACATATTCTGCGCTCAAATGTTGTATTTTATATAAATTTGTACTTATGATCAATGTAATACCATTTGGAACTTTGCTCTGTAGAGTACTGTTTGATAAATAAATAATAAATTACTAAGTGAAAGTTTCACAAAACAAAAATATTTTCTCAATGCAGAGTTCTATGGAACTTCTTAATGGATTTTAAACTGATGAGAATCAAGGTTTTACGAGTATATATTCCGGCAATATTCAAAAAAAATATGTATATTTTTGTAATAAACTAATTTTAGCAAACAGCTAATTTACTATTAGGTAAAAAGTTAGAACATTAGAACACTAACTTTCTGCAAAAGTTATTTTGCGACGATTTTCATCTTCACCAGATCCCACTCATCGAATCGACTCGGTGCGTGAGGCGGCAATAATCCGGCGCCCAACGTATTTTAATAAATGGGAAATAGGGTAGAAAATAAATCAAAAGTGGTTTTTCGGCGATGGATAAATAAGATAAAATTCCTTGGAAAACCTATTATAGTTTTAAATCAAACACCGGCTAACAAAGCAGCAAATTGTAATATCAAAAAAATTCCTCAAATGTGTAGTGTAGTTAGTAGTTCCAGTATGTGTCAATATTGTATTAGATGTAATCTGATGTTTAATCTAGATAGGGTGGACAAACATGGATATTATGAGAGGATTTTTAATTCACAATATAAATTGTTCAAGGGGACAGGCCCTATTGGACGGAGTTAAAAACGTATATATGTTCAACCAGCAATTGTCAAAAACAGGTATATTTTAAAAATACGATCAATGTATAAAATTCGGTGGTAAATTGGAATTACCATTGAGGAAATATAACACAGACATGCACAGACTAAAAATTGTGATATTTTTCAAGAGCTAATCGAATCAACTTCTGAAAATCGCAGCACTTCCTGAATGTCTGAATATACGAACCTAAAATCATGTTCACGATCAGCTTTATGTTCCTGTTGATCCACTGGGGTTGAGCTTAGTTGGATGATATAAAGTCGCGCACAAGGTCCTGCGATTTTGTCTTTTCCTGTCCCATCCGTGATCAAATCCAGTTCCAAATCTAAAGGTTTCTGAAGAACCTAAAATGTGCAGGTATAAAAAAATTAAAATCCCTTTCACTGTGCCGAAAACATTTATATTACCTGATGAAATAAATGTAAATAAATTTCAAATTACATAAAGTTCTTCAAATTTACTATTACATAATTATTTCCAGGTAATCCATCATAAAGACTATTAAAATTTTCCCATATTTTTTTAAACGTTGTATGCATTTAACAACAAAAGACTGGTTGTAGATAAACATGTTAATTCAAAATGCACCATGAGGCGTATAATTAATCTTACCACGTATTTTATCTTTTTTCAACTTTTTAATTGTTTCATATTGACACATTAGGCTCAAAGCGAAATTGTTGATACTTCATTATCATGAAACTGACTCAGCCTGTCTAGCTGACTGAAGTCTGCTGACAACATTTGCTCATTTTAATTTTTCTAAATAATTAAATAAATCAATTATCAGGAACATAGTTATAACAAAGGCTTAAATTGCCATTTATGTTGTTGCATAAGTACTTAAAGAATATCATTAGACAATTAAGGTACACCAACATAAAATTACCTGATCCATTCGAATAACTCCTTCTGCTAACGTCTTGAACCCAAGCATAGTTCGATTTTTATATCTCTTTCTTCTCTGAAGTAATATGTGAAGTTTATTTCCCTCTCTCTTCAAAAAATGAGGATACTGCAAACAAAAAGTAACATCTAACGGAGTATCAAGAGAACCGTTGGACTGCAAGATTAATTCGTTAGATCTTAATGTACGCTTGCTTGATTGCATTTTAACAGCAATACAGATAGTAGCGACATCTGAACCCAGTGGTTTCAAAATTTGGAGTCTTGTAAGGGTTAAGGTGCAGAGTCTGAAATATAAAAAGAAAACTAATAAGAATTACATTTTCAACGATACAAAATATATTAGACTAGCTTTGCAACCTCACAATTAGGTTACGTTGAAAATGAGTGGGTCCCTCTGATCCTCAACTACGACTCTTTGGCCTATTGCGACTCGCTGACTCTCACACCTATAATATATTTCTTATAAGTATCTCCAACTCTTCTAATAGTGTAAAAATTGATTTTGTGAAAATATCTTTATATTGCTTACCTACATATGATTTCTGTTTTGTTTCTTAAGAAATAATAAAATATTCTTTCAAGGATCTGAAGAGTATTATTTGGAATTGAAGCTGTTTTTAATAATTCCTAATAATAATAATAACAATAATAATTAATGATAACTTTATTCCGAACTAACATATGAAGAGTTCATTATAGTGAACTATAAAAATAAATTGTCAAAAAAAGAAAAGAGAACATACATGTATGCAAGTAGCAAACAATAACAGTCATAAAGGTGCATTAAACAAGTAATATACTATATATATAACGGTTTTTTTTGAAGGACGATAGAACTTTAAATATGGAAAAAACAATAAAACAAAATTTTATTTTATATAACATCCATATTTTGAAAGAAATATTCATTAATCCGGTAACGTTCTCCATTGGCTGTACCGTTCGCTCCAGCACCATCTTTATAGAAATAAGGTCCGATTATGCAACCAGCATGTAAATCGCACCAAACGGTACATTTGTCTGAAGACAATGGGGTCTTTTGAATCTCCTGTAGACTGGCATCACACCATATACGGCCATTCTGTTTGTCTACAAATCCGATAAGTCAAAAATGGGCCTCATCGCTAAACACAATTTTGCGGTAAAATCACGGGTCACCTTCCAACTGTGCTAAAGCCCAATTAGCAAAATGTCGACACAAGCACACAACACATAATCTAACGGCTTTAATTCTCGTACCACCTGAATCTGATATGGGTACAGCCTAAAATATTTCCGCAAAATTTTCCACGTAGTCGACGGGTAGAGCCTAACTTGCTGCGACCGACGACGAATGGATAAATTTGGATTTTCTTCCACACTTTCACGTACAGAGGAGATATTTCTTTTACAAAGAAAATTTGAATATATATATATATATATATATATATATATATATATATGTTCTATATACATATATATATATATATATATATATATATATATATATATATATATATATATGTATATATATATATATATATATATATATATATATATATGTATATATATATATGTATATATATATATATATATATATATATATATATATATATATATATATATATATATATATATATATACAGGGTGTCCGGGAAAATTACGCACATTTCTTTGACGCATTATTGTTGTCACATCATGTAGAGAGTATATCGTACGAAATCTATCCACAGTGCGACGGAGAGCTTGCTCAGAGGGACGGTTAAGTAGGCCTTAAAATTCACGAAGTCGTCTGTAAGTTTCGCGAGTCGAAGCCCGACTTACAAAGAAAATTTGAATAATTTGGGAACGTTGGTCAAGCCTGAGTTATGATACACTGAACATAAATTCTATAAACTGCAGCAGATTGACAGGTCAAACTGACAGTAACTTCTAACTAAAGTTCTATCTAACCTATAAAAACACCCTTTATAATATATATATTATATATATATATATATATATATATATATATATATATATATATGTATATATATATATATATATATATATATATATATATATATATATATATATATATATATATATATATATATATATATATATATATATATATATATATATATATATATATATATATATATATATACGTATATATGTATATATATATATATATATATATATATATATATATATATATATATATATATATATATATATATATATATATATATATATATATATATATATATATATATATATATATATATATATATATATATATATATATATATATATATATATATATATATATATATATATATATATATATATATATATATATATATATATATATATATATATATATATATATATATATATATATATATATATATATATATATATATATATATATATATATATATATATATATATATATATATATATATATATATATATATATATATATATATATATATATATATATATATATATATATATATATATATATATATATATATATATATATATATATATATATATATATATATATATATATATATATATATGTATATATATATATATATATTGATTTTTAGTCCTTCACGGATGGAAAAACACAATTTGTTTTCATTCCGGAAGTACATCCGTTCACTACTGTCGTTCTGAAAAGAACAGTTTTGCTGACGTTTCGCCAAAATCACATTTGGCATTTTCGAAGCTTTCTTTCTCGCGTCCGAATAGAGACTGAGGTGTTGGTGACTGCGACGCTTCCTTTTATACCCCCACCCGGGGCCGAGAGTTATATCTGCGCAGGCGTTGGTCGACACATATGAGACAAAACGAAAACAAATCGCACCGTAGAGAAAGCTATTAATGCACAGGTTTCCCGAACAACGAACAACAAAAATTATGAACCGGGAAAGCAACAAGTAGTCTTACCATATGTAAAAGGTACAACAGACAGAATCGGAAGAATTCTTAGGAAACACAACATACAAACAATACACAAGCCACAAACAACTATAGGTAAACTACTTGGAAACCCAAAAGATAAAATCAAATTTCGAAAACCACGGAGTATACAGTATTCGGTACCAGGACTGTGAAAAGTTGTATGTGGGGCAAACTAACAGACGAATATCAGCAAGAGTGGAAGAGCATAAACTCAGCATCAGAAATAAACAAACAACCTCAGCTTTATTCCTACATCATCAGGAGACCGGCCATAAAATAAATTCCGATGGGTGTAGGGAGATTGCCAATATAAAACATTATAAAACCAGAATAATCCGAGAAGCCATAGAAATTGAAAAACAAGGTGATTTGAATCAAAGGGACGAATCATTAAAACTACCAACAGTATGGAAGACAATAATCGACAAATCTAATATCGCAAAAACTCAAGCGCAATTAGCGCAACAACAACAGCACCATCCGGAAAACATAAATAACGACCAACGCCTGCGCAGATATAACCTTCGGCCCCGAGTGGGGGTATAAAAGGAAGCGTCGCAGTCACCAACACCTGAGTCTCTGTTCGGACGCGAGAAAGAAAGCTTCGAAAATGCCAAATGTGATTTTGGCGAAACGTCAGCAAAACTGTTCTTTTCAGAACGACAGTAGTGAACGGATGTACACCCGGAATGAAAACACATATGTATGTATGTATATATATATATATATATATATATATATATATATATATATATATATATATATATATATATATATATATATATATATATATATATATATATATATATATATATATATATATATATATATATATATATATATATATATATATATATATATATATATATATATATATATATATATATATATATATATATATATATATATATATATATATATATATATATATATATATATATATATATATATATATATATATATATATATATATATATATATATATATATATATATATATATATATATATATATATATATATATATATATATATATATATATATATATATATATATATATATATATATATATATATATATATATATATATATATATATATATATATATATATATATATATATATATATATATATATATATATATATATATATATATATATATATATATATATATATATATATATATATATATATATATATATATATATATATAATGTATATATATATATATATATTGATTTTTAGTCCTTCACGGATGGAAAAACACAATTTGTTTTCATTCCGGAAGTACATCCGTTCACTACTGTCGTTCTGAAAAGAACAGTTTTGCTGACGTTTCGCCAAAATCACATTTGGCATTTTCGAAGCTTTCTTTCTCGCGTCCGAATAGAGACTGAGGTGTTGGTGACTGCGACGCTTCCTTTTATACCCCCACCCGGGGCCGAGAGTTATATCTGCGCAGGCGTTGGTCGACACATATGAGACAAAACGAACTTAAGGTAATATCCAGTGCTTTAAAGAAAAATGGCTACACAAATCGCACCATAGAGAAAGCTATTAATGCACAGGTTTCCCGAACAACGAACAACAAAAATTATGAACCGGGAAAGCAACAAGTAGTCTTACCATATGTAAAAGGCACAACAGACAGAATCGGAAGAATTCTTAGGAAACACAACATACAAACAATACACAAGCCACAAACAACTATAGGTAAACTACTTGGAAACCCAAAAGATAAAATCAAATTTCGAAAACCACGGAGTATACAGTATTCGGTGCCAGGACTGTGAAAAGTTGTATGTGGGGCAAACTAACAGACGAATATCAGCAAGAGTGGAAGAGCATAAACTCAGCATCAGAAATAAACAAACAACCTCAGCTTTATTCCTACATCATCAGGAGACCGGCCATAAAATAAATTTCGATGGGTGTAGGGAGATTGCCAATATAAAACATTATAAAACCAGAATAATCCGAGAAGCCATAGACATTTGAAAAACAAGGTGATTTGAATCAAAGGGACGAATCATTAAAACTACCAACAGTATGGAAGACAATAATCGACAAATCTAAAATCGCAAAAACTCAAGCGCAATTAGCGCAACAACAGCACCATCCGGAAAACATAAATAACGACCAACGCCTGCGCAGATATAACCTTCGGCCCCGAGTGGGGGTATAAAAGGAAGCGTCGCAGTCACCAACACCTGAGTCTCTGTTCGGACGCGAGAAAGAAAGCTTCGAAAATGCCAAATGTGATTTTGGCGAAACGTCAGCAAAACTGTTCTTTTCAGAACGACAGTAGTGAACGGATGTACACCCGGAATGAAAACACATATGTATGTATGTATGTATATATATTAATAATTATATTAATTAATGAGCCAAAAGGAAAATCTTTAGTAGCTTATTAAATTTTGAGAAAAATTTTATTATTTTTAAAGATTAAGGTAGTTCATTAGAAAATTTAATTCCACAATGAAGTAAAGATTTTTTGCCAAAATTACTTTTTACCGTCAGCATCTGTAAATTATTGGAAAATCTGGTATTATAGTCATATATGTTGTAGTTTTAGTAAAATTTATATTAGATAGTTTCTTATTAATATTTATAGAATTTATTAACATGCCCCCGCACGGGGGTAATGTGCCTGCACATTACTTGGGGAGTGACGTCCCTACGGGCATAATTACCTGCAAAGACCTAGTAAACTGCACTGAACAAGAGATCCTTGAAAACCTGCAAGACCAAGGCGTTGTAAATGTTAAACGCATAATACATAAAAGAAATGACAAAGAATTCCCCACCAATAACTACATCCTTACCTTTAAAACTCATTCCCTCCCCCCTAAAGTTTTCGCTGGATGGTACTCCTTAAGAGTACGTCATTTTATTGCAGAACCTTTCAGATGCTTCACCTGCCACAAATTTGGTCATTCATCAAGTCGATGCCCAAATCCCCCACTTGCCCATCTTGCGGTCATACTCCTCATCCTGATTCCCCTTGTTCATTACCTCCTGTTTGCACAAATTGCAAAATGGACCACTCACCAAGATACAAAGGTTGTCAGATATATAAAAAAGAATTTGAAATTCAGAAAATTCATACCGTTGAAAAACTATCTTATTTTGGTGCTAAACTAAAGTATGAAGCCCTAAACCCTTCTTTCGCTACATCATATAGCGCTATTGCTTCAAAACAAATAGCTTCCACCTTCAATAAAGTTTCAGTATCCACTCAATGTGACATTAATCCTAGTAATCCTATCGCAAACCCTTTAGTCACCAAATCCCTACCTCCTTCTCTTCCTCCTCTACCCCCATCTACCCCTCCCCCGAACCTCCCTCTTCCTCTCCATGAACACATCCAATAAACAAACCCTCAAAAAACCACGAACCCAAAAATCCTCCCCGACATCATCATAGATTTTCAACCTCTAACTCTAAACCCCCATCTAAAAGTCACTCTAGCCCCCCCAAAGATAAAAAATCCCCATCGAGAGATCGCTCTTCATCAACATCCAAAACATCTAAAACCTTAAAATTAGCTCCTCTAAAGAAAGTCTTTGCAGTGACATGTCAGTAGATGAGGTCTCTCATTCATATTCCAGCACTCCTCCGAACAAACAAAACCCTAAATCTTCCTAATTCAAAAAGTAAAATTCAATATACTGCCAATCTTACAATGGAACCTAAATGGTGTTTCTCCTAGAAAAGAAGACCTACAATACATTATCTCTACTTATAATCCCTCTATTATTTGCTTACAAGAGACAAACTTCCAACATAATACTTTTATCCCCTTAAAAAACTATATCCACTTTCTGAACAGAAAAGATGCATCCAGATCATTAGCAGGCGTAGCAATTTATATTCACAACACCTTAGACTATAAACCCATTACCACATCCACTAATTTAGAAACTTGTATAATATCAACATATTTTAAACATTTAACTACCATATGTTGTCTTTACCTTCCCCCAAACTCTCCTCTCTCTATAGATCATTTAAATACTCTCAAATCAGAACTTCCCCAACCTTTTCTCATTTTAGGCGACTTAAACGCTCACAATCCCCTATGGGGCTCTTCTTTTACCAACTCTAAAGGCAAAATAATAGAGGAATTCACTCAAAAAAAATCCATCTCCATTTTAAATCAAATCTCCCCAACTTTCATCAGCTCTTCTTCTGGCTCCTTTTCTACAATTGATCTCTCTTTATGCAGCCCATTACTTCAACATGAATTTCAATGGGACATACTAGAGGATACATACGGAAGTGACCACTACCCAATATTGCTCAGATCCTCATGTCAAATTAACACTCCTACAACAGCACAAATTAAATGGAATCTTAGCAAAGCTAATTGGCACCTATTCCAATCTACTATAAAATCACCTCCCCCTAACTTTACGAATGTGGACTCATTCTTGGAGACTTTCGTAAATGAAATTCTTTCAGCAGCGTCTATACCAATCCCTACAATTTCATTTTCATATAAAAAACCCCCAGTACCATGGTGGTCCAAAGAATGTTCCAAGGCAATTCAACAAAGGAAAAAAACATTGAACCAATTTAAAAGACATCCATCCCCCGAAAATTTTATAAACTTCAAAAAACAAAGATCTATAACTAAAAGAACAATAAAAAATGCCAAAATTCAATCCTGGCGAAATTTTACCTCAAATATAAATTCCCAAATGTCTAGCAAAGAAATTTGGAGACATATAAACAAAATGAAATCCTCTCCTGCTAGATCAATCCCGGGTCTCCTAGTAAATAACCCTTGGATCACTGACACGAAATCCATTACCACTTCCTTTACAAAATTCTTTAAAGACAAATCATCAAATCAATCATACCATACCCTATTTCAAGAACTAAAACAAACATTAGAATCCATCCCTATAAACTTCAATACCCCAATCATATATGAATATAATACTATTTTCACCATGCGGGAATTAAAATTAGCTATGAAAACTAACAAAAAATTCGCTCCAGGTCCCGACGGCATTATCATGCCCATGTTATCAAACCTTCCCTTACCTCTTTTACAAATCTTACTCAATTTTTACAACTACCTATGGTTATACGATGTTTTCCCTACCTCTTGGAGATCTTCTATTCTAGTCCCAATTCACAAACAAGGTAAACCAAGGAATCAACTAAGCAGCTATCGCCCAATCTCTATAACAAATAATCTCTGTAAAATTTTGGAAAGAATGGTAAATAACAGACTTACCTGGTTCCTTGAATTAAACAAAATAACAATCCCAAATCAATATGGTTTCCAAAAAAAAAGATCCACGGTTGACCACCTAGCTGGCTTAGAATCAGACATCCAAAATTCCTTTCTTGAAAAACATCACTTAATTGCCGTTTCCCTAGATATATCAAATGCTTACGACATAACATGGAAATACAATATTCTCCAGCAATTAAAGCAAATAGGCCTCAAAGGCCATCTCCCTAAATTCATAAAAAACTTTCTCTCATCTCGTTCTTTCTTAGTTCGCCTACTAAATACTACTTCATCTCTTCACTCCCTTGAAAACGGTATCCCCCAGGGCTCAGTTCTGAGTACTACCCTTTTACTCTTATCCATGAATTCTATAAACAAACATATCCCCCCTCAAATATCCTATAGACTCTTCGCAGACGATTTAATAATCTATCATGCATCTCACTCCCCACGCACCAGCGAAAGACAATTACAAATTTGATTAAATAATCTAATTACATGGTCCTCAACCACAGGATATTCCTTTTTCCCGCTAAAATCATCCCTTATACACTTTTGCAGAATAAGAAATTGCAGCATGATGAATAATCTTGAATTAAATAACGAAAACATCCCACTAAAAGATAGCTTTAAATTCTTGGGTATGATCTTTGATAACAAACTAAATTGGAAAACTCACTTTGCCCATATAAAATCCATTACCCAGAAAGATGTAAATATTTTACAAACTCTTTCCCACTCCTTTTGGGGCTCAGACTACAATATCTTAATTAAAATATACTGATCCATTCTCCTTCCCAAATTAAGTTATGGCGATTTCATTTACGACTCCGCTAGACCATCTTACATAAAAATTCTTGATCCTATACAAAACTGAGCTCTAAGGCTAGCAGCCGGAATTTTCCCTACATCTCCCATAAGTAGCATCCATAGCATCACAAGTTCTCCAACACTGTCATATATTCGATTAAAATCCCTTCTTAATTATGGTTACTCTATTAAATCCCGCCCTTTCCTAATAGACCACCATAAATTCAACTCCCCCCTCAGTACATCATAAATCCAAAGAAAACTTATGGCTGTAACATCAGACTTAGACATTTTATGGCAGTTAATAACATAGTCCTCCCTCCTACAGGAACATCCTTTACTTATCACTTTCCTCCTTGGATCACTCCAAGTCCAGATATAAATTTTGACCTACTATGTCAAAATAAACATAGCCCCCCATTCTCAAATTCGATCTCATCTAAACCACCTATTATCGACTACCTACTCTTCTTCTCTGCAGATAAACACAGATGGATCTAAATCTTACCAAGGCGTAGGCTCAGCGTACTACATAACTGATAATAAATCTATCTCTATAAAACTAAACCCCTCATCTTCCATCCTATCTGCAGAACTTTTAGCCATTTACAAGAGTCTAGACTATATTATAAATCACCTCTCCACAAAAAAAATCCTTATTACCACAGACTCACTAAGCTCTCTAAAAGCAATTCAAAACTTCTGGTCAACCCACCCACTAGTAATAAAAATAACTGACCTTTTATCCATTGGTTTTCAAGGCAACAAAAAAATTTCCTTTTTATGGATATCTAGCCACGTAGGCATAAAAGGAAACGATCAAGCCGACAAATTGGCAAAATCAGCAATTACTAACGGCTTTCCTTTTACCACCCTTATACATAAAAATGAATTTAAATTGTATTCCTCTGACATATTAAATAAATTAATACAAACAGAATGGGACATGTTCGAAGGTTCAAATAAACTTCATGAACTCAAACCCTCATTTTTCCCTCCTTTTCATTTCGAAAACTTAAATAGAAAAGAAAACATAATATGGAAAAGACTGACTATAGGCCATACAAATCTCACTCACTCCTTTCTACTAAAAAATGAAACCCCTCCGGAATGCAATACACGTCACGTACCCTTAACCGTAAAACACATCATCTCCTTTTGTAAATTATATAAAGATCAAAGAAAAAAAATCACCTCACAGAAAATTTTCAATAAAACATGAAATTTAACATCAAAAATGCTATACATATTCTAAATTTTATTAAAGACACCCAATTGTTTTCTAAAATTTAAGATCCATCTTCCTAAAATAAACTGTACGTAATGAAACGTTTGCTGGAGCGCTAAATGGTCAAAGATACCGACGCGCTCTATCCCTAAAACAAATCAAATCAAATTATTAACATGCACATTTTTAATTTATATGTATTCTTAATATCTAGATAATTATTACGTTTGTATAAATTAATAGTGGGTTCCAAAAATGGTATTTTATGAATACATTTGATTATTTTATTTTGTAACCTTTCAGGAGGCTTTAATGTTGTCAGGTTGGCCATTACCCAGATTGAAGTTAAATATTGTAATTTTGAATATACTAGTGCAAAATATAAATTTTTTAGGTTAGTTTAAGATAGGAATGTGGTCTCTATACATTATTCCTATACTTAACAATTAATATATCACAATAACAGGTTTCATTTTAAAAAAATATTGAAGCTGCAACATGTTATTACTAAACCAACAAAAATGGAGGGGCAAAGCTATATATTAAACTGTTTACAAATGATATGGGTGATTATTTGGAGTCAGGTCATTTATTGTTTGCTGATGAACTGAAGATGTATTGAGTAATCAGGTATAACGAAGGTTCACCTATGCTTCAATAGAATTTCAACAGAATGGTAGGATACTCCAACCTGAATGGTCTTCCATTTGAATAATTCCTAGTGCTTCGTAATTACCTGCTCAAAAAGCCATAACTTTTCCTAATATATTTATTTATAGCCTTTAATAAAAAATTAGACTACAGGCCCATATCACCAAAATCAAAGGAAGAGAATTTAGACAGCTAGGATTTATCCTTCATCACAGCACCCCACCCACCCTTAAATTACTATATTTCACATTTGTCCGACAGTGTTTAGAATAAGGCTCAGTGATATGGTCTCCCCAATAAGCAACCCACGTTCTATCTATCTAAAAGGTGAAGCAAAAAAGTTTTTATGCTTCTAAATGTAGTACTAATACTCATAACTTAGAGTACCCAGAAAGGTATCAAATGCTAGCCTTTGATTCTTTAGAATTTCGGAAAAAACGTTGATTTGATTTTTCTGAGCTTTTTAATGGACTAATAGACTGCTCCAAATTTGCATGGATTACGGAATCTTAATTTTCCCAACAATGAATATAGAATGAGATACTAAAGACTTTACAGATGTCCAAATTACATCCTTCTCAGTCCAATGACGAGAGTGCAGAGAAATTACAATACATTCTGATGATAGATTGGACATGTCCGTTTCGGTAGGATCCTTTAACCATTTATTAAGTAAATTAAAGTGATAATTATGTAATGTGATATTTAATTTATTATAATTTCCCCTTATATTAGTTGTTGTAAGTTCCAATAAATAGAAGCATACAAAAGGGTAACACCATCTCCCCACAACTCTTTTAACCTTGCAAATGAGACAGATATAGGTCAGATATGCTGTCTGAGCTAGCACTGGCATCAAAAACTATTGCCTAAAAATGAAGATGAAGACAGAAGTCATGAGCTCCACGTTAAAAAAAAAGGGAAAATGTGGAAAAGTACATAATTTAGGTCAGAAAGTAACACTGGATAAAGAAACAAAACCATCAAGATAGACAGGCAACTTCAATTAGGATAGCCAGCTTTCGGAAGGCTAAAACATATACTAACAAACAAGACGATACCTCAACACCTCTGAACTTTAGTATTCGACGCGTGTATTCTATCAGTTATCACATACGGAGCACAAACATGGACGATTACTAAACACAAATAAGACAAAAGTTAAGAGTAACACAAAGAACAATGGAAAAAAATATTGGAAATTACATTGGGACAGAATCAGAAATGAGCTAATACGACAAAGAATAAAACTAACAGACGTCATCCAGACAACACAACTAAAGAGGGATTATGCAAGCCACATTGCAAATTTTAGGAGAAACTGGATTTATTAGAAACTGTATGTCTGATAAAGAAGAAGTATAGACTAGAAATAAACTCAATATCTGTTTATAACACTCGCTAAATATATAATGCTAGTTTACCTTAATTGAAGTAAATTTGAATTACCGCCAAGTTTGTAGTTGTTGAACCACCGCGGCAGAAACCGTGTTGCTTCCCCGAGATATAATGTTTACGTGACTGAAACATTTCATCAGTGGCAATTGTCTCGAACAACTTTGGTATGTGCAAAAGCATACGTTTATAGTTTTTCACGTCGCATTTATAACCGGATTTAAATTCCTGGAAAGAACCAAGATTAAGGGACCTTTGATCATCGGCCCAGATAAGACTGCCAACATCTTTACAAAAGAATTTTATTTATTTATTTATTCATTTATTTAGCTCAAAAAACTAATAACTACAATAATCAAACATTATTACAACCAATTCAAGTTATATATGTCAATTGATTTACAAATCAAACATTTTTTATAAAAGAATACACACAAACAACAAATACTAATACTAATACAACCAAGTTTTAAGGCAAATATTTTACAAATAAAACAATAAACATTTTTTACAAAAGATTAGGTATATACATAAACAACCAACAAATACAAATAATTATTATACGAATGAATTTCACTGTTGTAAATTGTTCTGTTACTCAAATAAGATGTCGAATGAACGACCAATTTTTATTTTAAAAATAAAGACTAAAACATTAAAGCGTATGTATTCGATTACCGGTAGCCACTGTAAGCAATATATCATTGATCTAATTGGTGTATACCTATTACACTTCAAAATAATTCGCATTGCTCGATATTGCATTTTCTGTAATTTATCCAATTCATTCTTATTTAACAAAAACAGAATTGTTGAGCAAAACCACAATGAGAAGTGTGAAGCACAGCGTGAAAGATAATTAATATTATAACTGATCCTTGATATCATCATATCAGCATGTTCCCGGAATGTTAATTTTTAGTTAATTATTACATTCAATAAATTCTCTCAACTTTTTCATTGGAAAAAAGCTCATTCTTGACAAAGATCGCTACACCCCCATGCTTATGCTCAGTTCTACAGTAGCCAGAGGCTAAGACAAAACCACTCAGACACATTGAACTAAGTTCATTAGCTTTCAGCCAATGTTCATTGATACATATAATGTTATAATTATAAGTGATTAAAAATGGTTCTAATAGACTTGTTTTATTTCTGAGACATTGAATATTGTAGTGTAATAACTTCAGAGAAGCACCTACCTGCTTTCCCAATGGCTAGAGTTCTGGATTCATAACCTTTTCCTTGTCAATCTTCAGAATACATAATTTGAAAGAGGTTTTCCATATGTTCTTGCTTGTTTTTAATTTTTCGCAACTACAGTTTTCTACCCCAAGGTTAGTCTTGATGTATAATAAAATTGAATCGGTTGTGCGTGTGCTGACACCAGATAAAAATATACAAGAGACATTCTTTGAAACAGTTGCAGCAACTTCCAGGATTGTGTTATTTGCCTTAGTGCCCCTAAGAGGTGCGGTGCGATTCGAAAAACTAGCTTTAGCTCTCGGCTGGTTTTGTGGTAAGTTGAGAGGATTGCTTATCAAATTTAAAATTTTTTGAAGTTGGGCTGTCTCTATAGCTAACTTAACTGAATCCGAATCTATTGCAGGTTTGGGAGAAGGTTTAGTTTTGGAATCCAGAGGTTTTGGAGAAGCTTTTGGCTTTGGATTGGAAAATTTTGGTTTAATTTGATCAGTAGTGGTAGTTTGTTCATTCTTGTTTATGTTATCCTTTAGATTAAGATTCTTAGGAAGTGAAACGTTTTGGTAAACTATTGCCTTTTCTAAAGAGGATGTCAAGTTTTCTAATTTGCTATTCAATTTTTCACTCAAGGTGTCAGTTTGTCTTGTATAAGTCTTCTTTATATCATCAAATGCTTCGCTGATTGACCTCTCCATTGCATCTCTAAGCAGCTCCAGTTGGCCTTGAAGAACTGCAGTGAACGTTTTAACCGAATTTTTTACTATAGGTATACAATCTTCACAGGCAAACAAAAGAACTCTTTGCTTGCTAAGCCTGGTTACATGGGCTTCAGATGTGGTTAACTTGGAGCAAGTTTGGCACTGTGTGTCGCTGCAGAAGTCACACACCAACTTAAATTTCCTGTCATCCTGTGCCAAAGTATTTTTACATTTTGAGCAAGACATAATACCCAAAACCACTTCTTGGTTACTGCTTCATCCAATAGGCATTAAATTGCAGTCTCACAGCTATGCCTTTTGCAAAATCCCGATTGCTTATTTGTTAATAAATCACCATCCTTTAATAAACCATTTTTTTCTAAAAATTTTTTCCAGTGCACTAAGCAAATTAATTGGACGCAGATTCGCCGCCTCAAAAGAATTAACCTTTTTCTGAATGGAGATTATTGTTGACAGCCTCAAAGTATTAGGGAAAACACCTTGTTCAAAGGAGGTGTTTACCATATTTATAAGAGGTATAAATAGACCTAATGATTTCATTATTAAGATCATCGGGACTGCTTTTATTTAAAAAGGAAAACACAACCGTTTTTAATCATTCTCTTGTAACTAGTCTAAAATTTCATAGACAGGGTATGAGTCATCCATGTGACTTATATCTAAATCTCTATTAGAAGGGCTAATTTGTGCTAAAATATTACTAATACTCTGAACATAATATGTATTTAATCTATCGGGCATTATAACTGTGTCATTTTCTATTTCATTGTTTCCAAAGTCAACATCATTTTGAAGATTATTATTAGGCAAGACTGTTTTCAAAATCAACCACAATTTTTTTGAATTCGTTTTGCATTCATATATTTTCTCATAGAATTTCATCTTTTCGTTAGGATTCATCTCTTAGCCAAACTGCATAACTTTTTTTCTTTGGTGCTATTTGATCAAATATTTTAAAGAATATAATAAAAGTCTTCAAATTTTTTATCAACATCACTTGTGTCATACTTCCAATCAACACCGGTCAACTTGTTGTTCGGTCCTTTCATTTTTTTTTTGTGAAAGCGATTCTTTTAACCAATAAGGTCAAACAAAATAAATACAGAAATATTTTTCTTAATTTTGGGGCTTTACTAATAAACCTTAATTATTGAATTAATTATGATGTAATTAATAGTCTCGACACTCTTGGACAACAATAAAAAAAAAGAAAACATTAGTAATTTGCTTAAGTCACAATAAAACAAGTTCAATGTTTATGGTTTTTTCTTCATTATCAGAAAAGATGTTTCAAATGTTAAAATATTTGAAGTTATTTTCGTTTCACCCTGTATATTACGGGTAAATATCATTTATACTAAGCAACTTGATTGTTTATTAAATCTTACATAGCCTAGCAAAACAAAGTACGTAATCAAATTAAAAAGATTCCACAAAAAGTTCTCAAAAAATGGCTGTATTCTAATCATCTTATTTTAACATATCAACATTTACAAATTATATATATATATATATATATATATATATATATATATATATATATATATATATATATATATATATATATATATATATATATATATATATATATATATATATATATATTGCCATATTTCTAGATCTATCCAAGGCTTTTGACACTGTCGAGCACCAAATTCTATTAAAGAAGCTGGAATTATTTGGTATAAGAGGTACAGCACATGATTTGTTTAGATCATATTTATCTGATAGAACGCAGAAGGTAAAAATAGGACACTGCTTACGTAATCCACTCTCGGTAGAGATTGGTGTTCCACAGGGTACAGTTTTGGGACCGCTTTTATTTTTATTGTATATAAACAGTTTAATTTTTAATGTATCAGCTTTTATCAAACACTGATTGGAATTTTTTGAAGAATGAACCTAACGTTAACACCCAAGTAAGCCTTTTCTATGAAACATTGTACAAAATCCTTGATTTATCCGTTCCCTTGTTTAAAAAGTACAACAAATATAATAAGACCTCTTATCCAACTTGGTACACCAAGGAAATACTAAGTGATTTAAAGCGTAAGAAACAGCTTTATACGAGATTTAAGTTATCTGGCTTGCGATCCGACTATCAGTCGTTCTCTAGACTTAGACATGCCATTAAGGTCAAAGTTGACAGTGTCTATAAAACATATATAGACACCACTGAATCAACAATTAAAACTAATCCCAAGCATTTTTGGAAATATATTCGGCAGAAATGCAACAAGACCCGCATCCCGGGATGTATGACGCTCGGTCCATCATCACTTGAGACTCCACAAAATATTGTGAATGGTTTTGCCGAATTTTTTAATAGTATCTATGAAGATTCCTCTGTTCCACTCCTTACTAACCTGGACGAGTCAAGCATCTCGCAGAACATAACGATTAACCATATTTCTCAGTCTCAAGTTTATAGGGCACTGAAACAACTCAAAAATACTAACACAGCTGGACATGATAAAGTACCCTCTTTTATACTCCGTGACTGTTCTCAATGCTTAGCGACACCTCTTTATCATATATTCAATGACGCCATATCATCTAATACGTTTACGCTATTAACTCAAGGAATCAACTTGACGTTGTATACACAGACTTTTCGAAGGCCTTTGATAAGTTGAATCATGATTTGGTTGCTTCGAAAATGTTTAGACTCGGACTTCATACTGATCTAGTTAAACTTTTTATCTCCTATCTTAGTGTTCCAAGCGGTGCCCCTTAGGGCAGCAACCTTGCTCCTCTTATATTTGCCATATTTATAAATGATAACACCTTGAATATTTCGTCCCATTGCTTGTTGTTTGCTGATGACCTTAAAATATTTAGAGTCATAAAAGACTTTCAGGATTGCCTTAAGTTGCAAGAGGACGTTGAAACCCTATCAACCTGGTGTATTACCAACAAACTTCCACTAAATGTCAGTAAATGTAAGTATATGTCAATATCCATTCTTCACCATGAAATTAACTTCAGTTATAAATTGGCAAATAGCGCTCTTCCTAAAGTTGATCATGTGCGCGATTTAGGAGCGATAATAGATAAAAAGACTTAATTTCAATAGGCATATTGATGATGTTGTACAATCATTTTTAATTGTAGCTCTGATTTCAATTTTTAATTGACCTATTTTAAGTCATGTACATCTGGTTAGATTATTTGTGGCATAACTTATTTTTAGATTTAAATTTTGTTTATTATTTTATATCTGCCCAGCCACTGTAGTCATAGGCTGATATCAATGTTAAGTTTCTTTTTGTTTTTAGTGCCTAAATTGTCTTTTTATTGGGATTTCCTGTTAGACAATAAAATATTTGAATTTGAATTTAAAAGCACTGGGTCAGATGGAATACCGCCAGAATTTTTGAAGAGTTGCTGCACATCTTTGGCTACTCCTTTGAGCATGGTTTTTCAGGCCTCATTCGATCAGGAAAAATTTCCAGCCCTGTAGAAGCATTCTTGGGTGGTTCCTATTTTTAGGTCGAAAAAGGAAATTCAGAATTATCGTGCAATTTCATTGTTCAAAGCCTACAAAAACGAAACGCTTTAGCATGCTTTTTGCATAAGCTTCTAAATGGTAAAATTGATTGCAGCCATCTACTGTCTAAAATATATTTTCATATACCTCAAAGGCGAACAAGATCTAGGAACCTCTTTCAAAATATGTATCATCGAACTAATTATGGCATGCACCAGTGCTTTACTGATAGGCTTATGAGGAACTATAACGATAATTTTAGAGAAATAGATCTTTTTATGTTCAGCTTTGAGGTATTTAAATGTAGAATTAAAGATCAGCATTAGTTAGAAGCACCAAGGATTGATTTTGATTTTCTTTAGTTAAAACTTTTTTTTTATGTACAATTTGGAGTTATTACTCTGTATGTATTGTGTGAATAAATAAATAAACTAATATAAGTAGTGATAAAACTCTGTGTTATGTAGACGATACCGTAATTTTGGTAAGGGACAGAAACTGGGATGAAGTCACAAAAAAAGCAGAACAAACTATGCAAAAAGCCAAATATTGGTTAGATAGTAATTTATTAACACTTAATGTAGACAAGTCCCATTTTTTGACTTTTGCTATGACAAAAGGTGGTCTGCCAGAAAATTTAAAAATAAAAATTCACCCTTCAGTCTGTAATAATATGGGGAGTTATATCTGTAAGGAAAACATTACACAGGAAGATAACCTTAAATATTTAGGAGTATACTTTGATCAGTCTCTAAGGTGACATAAGAGCACATATCCTATGTAGTTAAAAAACTGAGGAGAATATTATACAAGTTCTACGTTTTGAGACAAATAGTACCTCGTCATGTACTGAGAATCATATACACAGCTTTGGTTGAGTCAGTTTTGGGTTACGGAATTTCCGCGAGGGGAGCTGCTTGTGGTAACATAATAAACCCTTTGAAAATTTTACAAAAGTACTTTCTGAAAGTAATTTTGTTCAAGGATTGGATGTATCCCACAGACAGACTATATCAAGAAGCAAATGTCATGAATATACGACAAGTTTACATCAAATGTTCCATTCGCCTATAGTTAGTTAATTCTTTATTCAATCCATATATTACAATATAATAGTTAGACCCCAATTGGGTTATGGATCATGTCACAATGAGTCTTAAAACTAGAAATACCTACAGCTAAATAAACAATAAGATTACACTTGTATTGTACCAGCTCAAGATGGGGAAGTTTCGTGTCACATGAGATAGGCACTAGGTCATTGACAAGAAAAAATCTAAGTGTGCCATATACTTTGTCGTCATTTGCACAGACATTTTACGTACGTAATTCCAAAAGTGATAAATTTTATACCCACAGAAATAAACTCTGCAATATTTCAAAAAATAAAAAGACAATTAAAGCAATGGATACTTGAAAATAATGATATAATTAATACAGTTATTCCATGGTTTCAGACTCAGTTTTACTTTTAGTTTATTGGTTTATTAGACTTATTAAATTTTATCGAACTGAAATTGACCTTTAATAATAGTAGTATAGAATTGTTTTGACTGTATAAAATGTTAATTTTGACAAGAAATGTACATTGTGATTGTAAATTGTACTAGTACTATCAGATGTGGGATTGTGATAAAGTAGTGTACACACAAATTCAGCAAAATGTAGCAAAACATCAAATGTAATGTATTAACACTTTTTTGAATAAAGTACAATTCAAACTATATATATATATATATATATATATATATATATATATATATATATATATATATATATATATATATATATATATATATATATATATATATATATATAATATATATATATATAACAGAAACAGTTTAAAACTAGATTTTGAAGGCCAAAAAAACTCCAAAGATTCACAATATTTATTAACATCTGCTAACATATGATTGACTACTGTATTTGATGATGTTCGACACGCTCAGGGCTACTCATAAAATTATTAAGTAAGATAAACAAAGCATACATTGTAGTATTACTTTCTCCAAGCCAGTGCCAGTGCAGATGTACCTAGATATGCAGTTGGTGGCAAGCATATCGCGACGAGTGATCTAGACATTTTACAGACATTAGAATCAAAAACTAATATAATCGTGGTTGGAAGTCCATTCCAAACTCATCGCCCAGTTCTCAATAAATTTATTCAGGACCAAAACCTCTTCCTACATACTTATTTCAAAGATAACGAGACTTCCTTTGTCCCACTAATAAGTACTACAAGAAATGGATTTCTGGATTTTCACTATAAAAGAGAGCTTGTCGAGTTCATTCTAAGAAATCATGTACTCAACAAGATTAATTTTTTATAAATTCGGATAGATTCTCTCCTAGCATACCCGATCATAATAGAACAACTAGTGTTGTTGACCAACCTACCTCCTGCGAAGCTTTCAGAACCAACAGTGGAAATAGTCAGACAGAAACTTTAAAAATAGTAAGTGTCAATATACAATGCATAACAAATAAGATTCCACACTTGGAAATATTCATTAAAATAGAAAATCCTGATATATTATGCATACAAGAACACTGGTGTACTGAAAATGGTATAAGTGCAATACACATACCACAGTATTATACCGTTGCCAGTTTTTGCAGAAAAAAAGCAAAACATGGTGGTACCATGATATTTGTAAAGCAGCAGAAAAAATGGGAATTTTCTGGGATTGACTGCAGCAGATTTGCCGAGGAAATACATTTTGAGTGTAGTGCAGTAGGGTTTATGTGTGAAAGCCGTAAGTACGTTATTTTAAGTGTTTATCGTTCTCCAACTGGAGATGTTTCCGTATTTTTTTTTCGAAACTTTATGAGACTGTGTTGTATTGTCTAAGTGTTGCCACCTATGTTTACATTTGTGGAGATTTTAATATTAACTATTTTAGTAATACACCAGACAAAAAGGTCTTGGTTGACTTTTTAACTAGTTTTAATCTTGAGACAACCAATTCGAATAGTAAACAATAATAATATTTTAAGTAGTACAAAAATTGACTATATCTTAAGTAATAACAGGGAATCAAGTACTTTAAATTATGTTACACAACCAAACTTGGGCGACCATCAGGCACTTGTTTCTGTATCGAATATATCTCAACAGAAAATAGAGCAAGCTGGTGGAAGTTTTGAGTATTACCGAAGTATCTCGGAATTTAATCTAAATATGCTTAGTCAACATATGAAAAACATGAACTTTAGAGAAATATATGACGCTGGTGATGATATAAATAAGGCCTTTTCTGAATCTGTAGCACTGATTAAATTTGGCATCGATGCAAACTGTCCAATAAAACAAAAAAATAATGCTTCTACTAAAAAAGGCTGGCTATCTGAAGATATCCTAAACAAAGGTCGTTAATTAAAAAAACTTTTTTACTCTGTTAAAACATCTCATAATGATGAGCTACATTCCTATTATAAGCAACAAAAGAAAGTATATAATAGCATTCTTAATATGTCAAAAAAAAACTATAATGCGACTCTTATTGAACAAAGTGAAAATAAACAAAAAACAATATGGTCGGTAGTCAATGCAAGTTTAGGTAAACTAAAACAAAAAACTCAAATAAAACTTGACAGTAATGATGGTGAAATCTCCGAGCCAAAGCAAGTAGCAAATTATTTTTCTTCTTTTTTCTCAAGTGTTACCCATGAGAAACTAAAGGAAAAATTTCCTAATGGAAGATCCACGCAGTGCACCATGCCAGCTTCTGTAATTGCAGAAACCTTCTATTTTCGGCCCTGTGATAGAGGGGAAATTCTAGCAATTATTAATATCATGAAAAATAAAAAAACTGTAGGTAGCGATAATATATCGATAACTATATTGAAAACAATTAAAGATTCCATAGCAGAACCATTGGCTCACTTGATTAATAAATCAGTATGCACTGGTATCTTTCCAGATCAATTGAAAATTGGGAAGCTAATCCCAATTTACAAGAAACAGGACAAAAAATGTGCCGAGAACTATAGACCAATCACTGTTCTAAACACCCTATCCAAAATATTTGAACGGGTATATTATAATCGCATTATAAACTTTTTGGACAAACATCAAGTGCTTGCAGCGGCCCAACATGGTTTTCGTGCCAATAAATCTACAGAGGGGGCTGCCTGCGAATTTATGCAAATAGTATATAAGCGTGTGGTTGATGGTCAATGTGTAGCGGGTCTTTTTTTCGATCTCTCTCGTGCGTTTGACAGTCTTGAGATAGGCTTCATCATGAATAAACTATCAGCCAACGGAATAAGGGAAAGTATGACTAATCTATTGTACTCATACCTCACGGATAGAAAGTTCTATGTACAAATTAACCGAGCAGTTTCCGATATAAAGGATATTGATATAGGAGTGCCCCAAGGCTCCGTGCTGGGACCATTGCTATTTCTCATTTTCATAAATGATATGCCCAATCACATCAACAAGGGAAAGGTCGTCATGTTTGCTGATGACTCATCAGTAGTGGTGTCAGCGCGGACGTCTGAGGAACTCCAGAACTTAGCTGAAAATGTTATGAGTAACTTCGAAACTTGGTGTACAAAAAATAATTTAATACTCAATCTGCAAAAAACTGTGTATATCAACTTTAGATGTCGAATTAATTCGCCAGTTACTGATATTGTTTCGTTGCCATCATCAGAAAGCTGTAAGTTTTTAGGTCTGCTTGTAGACCAGTTTTTAACATGGGAATGTCATGTCGATTATGTTTCAAACAAATGTAATTCTGCATATTTTGCTATACTTCAGCTAAAAAACATTTTAGATGAGAAATCGCTCCTTAGTGTTTACTATTCACTGGTGTATTGTCATTTAAATTATATTGTTGTTCTTTGGGATAATTCAGTCGATTCTAATAGAGTATTTTTGGCACAAAAGCGCCTAATTCGCCTTATATATGGATTAAAATTCACAGATAGTTGTAAACCAGTGTTCATTGCAAAAAAAATTATGACATTCTCCTGTATTTACATTTTTAGAGCTTTGATATATGTAAAAATGAATGAAAGGAGATTTGCAACCAATTCTGCTTTTCATGATTACCAAACCAGAAATGCAAATAAGCTGTCAATAGTTAAACATAACCTATCTAAATTCGAAAAATCGCCTGATTATGCTAGCTCAGTTTTATTTAATAACCTACCTAATGAAATAAGATCTCTGAACTTGAAATGCTTTAAAACTAAAATAAAAAAATTCCTGATTGGAAAGGGTTACTACTCGGTGTCAGACTACTTAAATGATAGTATATGTCCAAGTGACTTTTAAGATATGTATCTTGATTTTATTTATAATTCTATCCTATCATGTCTATGTCTTTCATAAATATTTAGATATAAGTTGATATTTTTGACGTGTACATCCATTATTGATGGCTGCTGTTAAGCAGGTATGAAATAAAGATTTTGATTTTGATTTTTTGATAACGCAGATTGTTCTTAAATGCAATGACTTCCACAACGAGAGTTTATATTTAGCATATTTAACAAATTTTCGCTGAACATTTGTTGCTCTATTTATATGCACTTGATGATGTGATCACCAAACTAACTGGGAGAACTCTAAAATTGATCGGATTAATGTCTTTAAACATCTCATAAATATTAACAAATGTCATAAAATTCACACCAATCAAAGAGAGTGTTAACATTTTGAAGGGTAGCCATGACCTGAAAAGGTGATATTTAACTAATTATCTCCGTGAGTCTTTGACTAGACAACCATATATCATGACAAGGATTTAAATGCTACATGATACAGCAATATTTTACACAATTAGACATAGGATCAACGATCAAATTTATGATACCAGACTTTCTACACAAATCATCAATACAAATTATTTGAAAGTGTTTTGATCCACCACAGTCAGTATGAAAAATGAAACAATTCCAGCTGATATGTTATAATACTTTAATTTTATTATATGCGTATCACTCTGTTTAATCAAATTAATAGATGATTGATACGTGTGCTTTATTTAATTCCATTTTTCCACTTAATTTAATATTGGTTTATGTAGTTTAGTTAGATTACCCATATCTCAAGCCAACATTTTATTTGTTGGATAGGATTATATTAATGCATAGTGCCATCTATTATCAACAACTATCAATGCTGTTATACTAAAGTAGTTCACCAACCCATTCTAAAGAAACATTTTACAGCAAGTTTGATAGCTGTTATATGAATAGCAATGCCTGGATTAATTGAATTTAATATATTAATTAAAATTAAAATTATTTAAAAACAAAAGCCCAAATAACATCTAAAGATATTTATTTCCTAATATTACAGAGTAAATAAGAATTTAATTTTATTAATCTTAAAAACCTGTTTTGCCTTCTTTATACAAGGTTTGACTTTCCACTACTCTTGTCAGGGTTCTGCATTTTCATCTTCAAACGTTTGTTTTTGGGTCTAAACATATCTTTTATGTTGCTGTAAATAATAAAATATAAATATTCATATATAAAGTCAATATTATGTATTAATACTCATGTGTAGGTGACCTTGATAAATATTTATTTTTCATAGATATATATAAGATTGTTTTTTTTTTTGGCCAATACATGTTCCTTACTTTAAATCTACCCATATTATTTGTATTCATTTTTGCCATGGCTCTCTAATATATAGAGGCAATCAAACAAACAAAATTTCTCAATTTAAAATCAAGATTCATACCTTTTTTTTCTGAGCCAGATAATTAGCTGGATTTTGGTAAAAACTCTATCGGTCCTTCGTAGTGTTCGGAAATCCAAATTGACCGCACTTTTAAACTATTATTTATTTATTTATTTATTTAATACTTATACTTACAGAGTTATTAACTCCAAATAGTACAAACTTATACATAATTAAACATTAATACTAAGTACTACATAAGTTGCAAATACAGATCTTTAATATCTACCTAAAAAAATTAAGCTGCTACTTGTTCTAATCTATTTGTAAGTCGACCCTTAAATGTACACAATTTAAAGCAGAAAAGGTCTAGATTTACAAAATGGTCATTATAATTTTTCATCAGTCTATGTAAGAAACACTGAATGCTATAGTTAGTACGGTGATGTTGAGTGTGAAAAAGTTGTCTACTTCGGGTTTGTCTATGAGGTATGTGCAGTTGAATATAGGAAAGTATCTCACTGCAATCCATCTGGCCGTTGACTAATTTGTGTAGAAACAATGCCATTGCAACCTTTCGTCGTCTTTCAAGACTTTCCGTGCCAGCCAATTGAATGCATGTCACATATGCCACATTTTTGTATGGAAATCTTAATTTGAACAACAAGAATTTGACAAACTTATTTTGAACGCACTCAAGACGTTGAATATGACAGTTATAGACTGGATTCCATATGACACTACAGTACTCTAAAATACTACAAACTAAACAGTTATATAAACATTTAAAGGCTTTAGTATCACAGATATTTGAACATGTGCGTCTCAAAAAACCTAGCATTCTTGTGGCTTTTAAACATATGTTTTCTATGTGCTCATTGAAACTGAGGTCGCTGCTAAAAATAACACCTAAATCTTTAAAACTACGTACACTTTGCAACAGAGAACCCTTTATAGAATACTGGTACTTCACAGGATTCCTACATTTGGAAAAGCACATGACTTTACATTTTGTTATTAACAAGATTAAACAATATTGGACTCCACACAATCTAACAGAGTCCACACTGCAAAACAGCTTGAGGTTGTCCGCGTATAACAGACATCTCCCTTTTTTTAAAACAGACACAATACTATTCACTAACAAATTAAACAATATTGGACCCAAGTGTGAGCCCTGCGGAACTCCCGAAGAAACAGTTATTTCGTGCAACACTACACTTCCCAACTTGACACACTGCCAACAATCCATCAAGTAGGACTCGATCCAGTTGATGTAGGATGATTTGATTCCTAGCGCTGAGAGCTTCCCGACAAGTAACCCATTATCGACTCTGTCGAAGGCCTTTGACAGGTCCGTGTAAATGATGCCCACTTGAGAGCCATTTTCCATACTACTCCATACATAGTCTTGAAACACTGCCAGGTTGGTAGCCGTTAATCTGCCTTTAAAAAAACCATGCTGTTCTGGTGATATATGATGTTTAAAGTTATCGGAGAGCTCATCAGTTACTATTGATTCGAAGACCTTAGACATGACAGGAGTAAGGAAACACCCCTGCAATTTTTCACATCCCTTTTGGATCCAGATTTAAAAATGGGAACTATCCAGGAGAACTTCCACACCGATGGACAGTGGCCGTTGTTAAAGGACGCTTGATAAATCATGCTAAGAGGGCCAGCCAATGACTCGCAGCACTTCCTCAGAAGTTCGGCCGGAATCCCATTAGAACCAAGACTCTTACCCACCTCAAGAGTCCTCAGCTTTTGTAGGGCCTCTGTAGGGGTAAAAGAGTGATTTATGAGGGAGAGATTATTCTAATTATCTAGGTTTTTTTTTTTTCCTTGACGTTGCTTTTCTTGTACTGAGATTTCGCATATGAATTGTAGCTATGGAGTTTTCTGGTCTGGGGCGAAATAAACCCTATTGAAGACCTTTAAGGCTCCCTTCATCATAAAATTAAGGGCTCCTAGTTAGGGGTGTAGAGTCTACCCCTATGTAGTAGCAGCTTCATCTTTAGTGCAGGCCTAGGTTCCCTTGCCTCACCTTTTTGGTAATGTTTTCCAACCTTTCACTGTTACCTGACCTAATCTATCAACCCCTGAGCATGATATAACAAAATTCCATATACACGCAAAAAAAAGTATCCTAAAACAAAGCCAAACAAGAACACCAAGAAGAAACCCAACCACACCCTGACACCACAGCTCTTTCAGCAAGGCCTGATAATCAACAATGTCAAAAGTCTTATTCAGATCAAAGAAGATTGCTGTTACTGTCCAAGATTAACTTTGTTATCTTATTTATTGTGTTGAATATTTTTGTTTGAAAACTTACAAAACATAAATTAAAATAAACATATCACAACAGAGTATACATTAGAAGGACTCCTAGGGATTGTGCCATTCTGATGAAAAAGGAAAAATTGATGCCTGCGCTACAAGACGACTGCAACCGACTTGGTTTCCAAGTTCACTATAATATATTATGTAATGTAAAAATGTAATCTAGAATATGATAATCAAGACCATAATAATAATTAAATAAAAGTTTTTATATTGTATTAATATAGATAAAAAGAATAAATTAAAATAATATGAAAAAAAAACTTGACCTGTCCTCTCTATAAATTATGAGCCTGAGATTAAAAGTCCTTAATTACTTTTTAATTGCTAACTTATGGAACAGATGACATAAAACGAAAAAAACAAAGTGTTTTGAATTTCCAATTCAAATTCAATATTTATATATGTCCCTCAGAGAATTAATTCATTGTTGTATGTTTAAATTGTTGTTTTATCTATATTAAAATAACCTAAACATATTTACAAATTCAATTTAAATTTTTTATAGCTCGTGACTAATTTCCACAATTTTACCTTTTTTCTTTGTTCTCTTACCTTAATTGTTATTTTCCAACATTCTGTATTTTTATCTGCTAAAAGAATTCTTACATTGTTATATATTTACTTTATTTGGTTCAATGTGTATTTATAATAAGATAGCAGACAATTATACCTTTCTTTAATGAAGTGGACATCACTATCATTACAGTACAAATTGATTAGTCTTAATGATTACAAGTACTGCAATCATTGTTGTTTGTGTAACACTTTAATGACAAATAAATATATTTGTGTTTCTAATAACATATCCTTTGTCTTTTCTACCTTTTCTTGAAGTCTGATATTTTGGCAATATAACAATTTTAATATGAAAATTATTTCACTGTACAGGAATAGTCAAGAAACAATCAAATATTTCTTATCTGATTTGTTCAGAGCTTGTGAAGTGAAGTAAGGGGAACATCTATAGATATAATATTTAGCAACATTTATGTATATAAGTCAGTCAGTTGATTTTACCCTACTAAGTATTTATAAAATGTATTATTTCCATTTAATTAAGCAAACTAAGTAATAATTATTCCTGTAATCATACCCCATTACATTAAGAACATAATAATGAAAAAAGCATCTTTCCAAATACAGGGGAACCTACTTAGGTTTTAATTTATTTGTATTATGAGTCATACATTTTTATCACATAACAAACCTACTGTTGGGATAGAGGCTTACCTAGGAATACAATTAGTAGGTGTTCTATCAACCCAAGTAGCATAAAGACGCATTTTATTCGGAACGGAAGCACTCGCCCCGGTTAATGTTTTGTTTGGCTTTTCACTCATTTTTACTTTAATAAATAGTTATTCGGAAATCAAATAATTCGAATATTTATAGCCCGAGACTGTCTCGGAGTCTGTTATATTACAAACTTTCATATCTTTTGTATATTTAGTAGTCGTAATATAAGCTACTACTCTGAAAATCACTATATAAATATCAACAATCAAATCAAAACTACTCAGAAACTGACGTCTCTTCTGCGCGACCTGACGTCCACTTTCGGTATTTATGAGTAATTGACATTGATAAATGTCAAAGGCTGTTTCGCCAACGCATTTTTTTTTTATTTTGCACGGGGTAAAACCATGGGGGGGGGGGAGTCTATTAGGAGCCGCACATTGTTTATTTTTAGACACCAGCACGAGTCCCGCCGCTGGCCAAGTCTTTCGTTTGACTTTTTTGTTGATTTAATATAGATACACTTTTTATATAGATACAGTTTTTCCAATTATCCATTATCAAAAAAAAAAGAACCTAACCAGGGCTAACCTAAGCGTAATCCGCTTTTCAAAACCCAATTTTTTTTGTGAAAAAAAATTATAAAACCAAGACTCGTCAAGCGGTGGGACTCGTGCAAATGTTAGTCGACTGTGCTATAGAAGGGATATTCACGGTGCGCGGTTATTAGAAAATGCCAGGGTAAAATCCCGGTTGACTATGACCGATTTTTGAAGATTTTTGACATACTAGGCACTAATTATCATCAAAATCTATACCTTGTTTCCAATATTTTTCAAAATTATTTCGGAAAATTTTTTAAAAAAACTAGTAAAACACGGTCAGAATGTAAGTTACACATACCTACCTCTTTAATAAATCAAGTTATTTCGCATTAAAAACTCACAATATTAGATCTTCCTTTTCCGAGAGTTTCCTTGTCTTTACCTATTATGTTATGATTTCCCAGCTTTTAGTTTGTGAAATGTTCTTTTGTTTAAACGGTTTTTTTATTTTATTATCTTTTGTACCGCTGTCTACTCAAACCAAGTTATGTATTGGGAACGGAAAGTTGCTTTACATTTACTGATGTATTTAATGAGAGCTTCATTTTTATGTCAAATGACTCAAATGTCTGATCGGATCTCTGTAAGATAGTTTACGATTTAATACAGAATTTGCGGGAATATTTGTAAAACGGAGGCAAAAATAATCTAAATATAAATCATATATCTGATATATTAATAAATAATTCAAGAACGGAACGGTACCGGAAAAATCTGCACTACTTTGATGATTTGGAATTGGAAAGTGGCATATTAAAAAAATTGGAATAAAAAATGTAAGATAGGAATGTGCAAATCGTTTTACTCTTAAGGCGATGCAGCGTTCAAATTGTTACGCCTCTAACAAAATTTAAAATTGTCACTTCTTAAACACCAAAATGGAATTCAGATGTAAGAATTGGGTGTTACTAATTTGCCGCTTTTTAGAAATTATATTCCGAGACACCTAAGGAAGAACGGCAATCGCAACTGAAACCAAAGAACAGATAACGGCAAGCAACTATCATTTACTATTAACTTCTCCCACGACGGCCTTGGAGCAAAAAATATATGAATAAATGATGTTAAAGCACTGCATGTCTTTTGTATTTTGGTAATCCGGTATAACCGGGACAATTCTTGTCCCGTTTGTATTGTTTTTTGACCTGGACAACTTACGTTACTCCGGGTTAATCCCGACCAAACCGGGACGGCTGGCAACGCTATATATATATATATATATATATATATATATATATATATATATATATATATATATATATATATATATATATATATATATATAGCTACCTATCTGTGCGGTGACAAAACTACTACTTATCTACTATCTTATCCATAGTTCTTGCCCAAATTTTACCTGTAATTTATTTATAGTAGAGTTTGTAACCAAATGTTTTACTTTATACCCATCTCATAAAGATTTGAGTTTTTAAGTTAAGTTAAAAATGTATCAGTATACTATATTATCGTCGGGATTCGAACCCACATGCTGCACAACGTAGGCCAAAAACTTTACTTCTGAGCCACAACGCTTTATACTGAGAGTGTAACAAATCTTGTTTATGTCTTGCCGAAACGTAATTTCGCATTTTATTATATAATATATATATATATATATATATTGCGGAATGTTTACCCAGTAATATGATATGTTACGTCTAACACCTGGAACACAATGGAACTCCCGTAAACATTTAACCTAAAAACTAACCAACAAAAATGAAATTTAAAACGGAAATACACATTTATGGTACAAAAATGGGTGATAATTTTAACGTTGGAGCCAATTTGACGTAATTTGTATTGTGTTCCATCTGTAATATATTCTGACGTCCAAACAACGCTTAAACGAAAATAGTTATCGACAACACTGTACAGAAATCTTCAAGTTCAGGGGTGTTCCTAGGTGCAGAATCGTGCATATTTTGCACAATTTACACTCACTATGCACCACAATGGAAAAACATACACCATCAAAATAATTTTTGAAATATCAAAAATGAAAAAATCTTTAAAATCTGTAATTTATGAGAAAAGAGAAAGCTTCCTATTAGGAAAAAATTAATTTATATTTGGGATTGGCAACATTTGAAATCATCCTGTGGCGGCGACAACCGACAATATATATTAAGTATTTCTGGTTTAGATCCGTGGCCTTTTTATATCAACATTTAAATGTATATTGCGTCATAATGACAAATAAATCCATAAATGATCACTTATTAAAAATATTTATTCGTTTGGTTTTGACAAGTTGTCTTCAGTTGATGTCATACAGCGTTCAGTCAAATATAATGAAGTAACATATCAGATGCACATTCTCAACTGAAATGGCACAATTTTGAACATTTTCTAGGAACAACCCTGTTCAAGTTCATGAATCTATTCCCCATCTCTACTTTAACATTTACCTAAACAATATAAATAATCCTAACAATTTTGGAAATTAGGGTATATTATATTTTGTTTCTGTTTGTTGCTTATATAAGTTGAAAAGTGGTTTATAATAGATTGATATTTTTACTAATTTAAAAATGCAAACTTTTAAAATGATTTAAATTGTAATAAGTGACACATAAATACATTATAAATGTCGGAGACTTCTAAACCAGGGGCCCAACCCCCTGTGAAGATTGGACATTATATTTTAGGTCAAACCTTAGGGGTAGGAACATTTGGAAAGGTTAAAATTGGTGAGCATCAACTTACCAAGCATAAAGTAGCTGTTAAGATCTTGAATCGACAAAAGATCAAGAGTTTGGATGTAGTGGGTAAAATAAGAAGAGAAATACAAAATTTAAAATTATTTAGACATCCACACATTATTAAACTGTATCAGGTTATTAGTACACCAACAGATATTTTCATGATTATGGAATATGTCTCTGGAGGGGAGCTATTTGACTATATTGTAAAACACGGAAAATTACAAGAACATGAGGCTAGGCGATTCTTCCAGCAAATTATTTCTGGAGTTGATTACTGCCATAGGCACATGATTGTACACAGAGACCTAAAACCGGAGAATCTACTTCTTGATCATAATATGCATGTTAAAATAGCAGATTTTGGTTTATCAAATATGATGATGGATGGGGAATTTTTAAGAACAAGTTGTGGGTCACCAAATTATGCTGCTCCCGAGGTATAGTTTATTGCACCACTGATTCTAATAAAATTAATATCACCCATTTTAGTAAAAAAAATAAAACAGAATGCCTTGTTAAAAAAAATTGTGAAAAGTATCAATGCTGAAGGTATTTGCTACCTTCTTTTCAACCATACATTATATGGCCTGATGTCATAAAAAACATATTTCTCAAAAACTGTATAATCTCTCACATACTTCTGTATAGTCTCTTTAAAAGCTCACGAGACATAGGTTTAAAAAACAAGGCCTAACTGATACTATGTTAATGAAATTAGGTAAGTTGCTAATACTGGTATAACTAGCAGATTGAAACTGTGCACATATTAGTTGACGTCCTTCCAAAAAATAAACGGTCATGTTCAAGATCAAGATGCAGTAAATCTGAATATTTACCTATAAAAATGCTGAATGACAGAGTGGCTAATTTTCCATTACTGAAACACCAATATTATTAACATTTAAAAAAATGTGTTGCTTAGGAAATGTAAAATTTTCCACTGTGTAATGGGCCATTTAAATGTAAATATTCAGATTTACTGCAACTTGATATATATTTTGATGCTATTATTTGGTTATTTGTTAGTTTCCTGATTGTCTACTTCAGAAAAACTCTTTTTTTCGTATATTGTTTTATGATGTACCAACTTATTTATAGGTTATATCGGGGAAATTATATGCTGGGCCTGAAGTGGATATTTGGTCATGTGGAGTAATACTGTATGCTTTGCTTTGTGGCACACTTCCATTTGATGATGAGCATGTGCCAACTTTATTTAGAAAAATTAAATCTGGTATTTTCCCTATCCCTGATTACCTTAACAAATCAGTGGTAAGTTTACTTTGTCAAATGCTTCAAATTGATCCAATGAAGAGAGCTTCTATTGAAGATATAAAAAAACATGAATGGTTTCAAAAAGATTGTCCAGCATATCTATTCCCCTCACCAGTTGAACAAGATTCTTCAGTTATAGACACTGATGCTGTGAGAGAAGTAAGTCTAGTTTTATTTTAATTTTCTTTTGTTAAATAATTTTACTATATAATACTTTGAATTTTAATTAGCTGGTAAAGATAATCAGGTTATTTTTCCATGTTAAAAGAACTTATGTGTGTTATCTTCAGGTTTGTGAAAAATTTGGGGTTCAAGAATCTGAAGTTCATGGCGCTCTTCTTAGTGGTGATCCACATGATCAGCTGGCTATAGCTTATCACTTGATCATTGATAATAAACGTATCGCAGATGAGGCCGCTAAAGCAGAAATTAAAGATTTTTATGTTGCTGGCAGTCCACCGCCCGTGAGCATTACTCCTATTCCAGTCGATTTTACCAGTCCCCTTAAGCCTCACCCTGAAAGGATTGCTCCTCTAAGAGACCGGGGTGCTGCCGCTAATCATGCTGTTACAGCTGGAGATAGAAGTAGAGGTTAGTAAACCACTTAATTTTTATCCTTTTGTCTAAACTCTTCTATAATCTTCATTTTTAGAACATTATATCAAGGTAATACTTAAAAATAATAAGTGTACAAGATCAAAAGAAAGTCTAATAATGTTTTAAATCAGAGGATATAATCAATATAAAGATATTATTATAAATCCACAGAGAAAATTATGATGAATGGAAAAAATGGTTGGAAATGTATATTTATAAAAATACATAAAAAAATATGGGGTTTTGTTAAGAATTTGTTTTAACTTACTCTTTAGTTGCAAAAAACCTTTTCGTAATGCCAAAATATTTTTATTAAAAGTATCTGTTTTGTGGGCATAAAGACACATTTTAATTTATATGTTAAAGCCTCACCTATATATTAATTTTGTATTCCCTTTCTTATTGCTTCATATATGAACATAAATGGAATCTGTTATTGCTAGTAAGTGATATTAAAATATAAATAAAAAAAAGTAATGGGGCTTTGGTGATTATTTTAAGCAGTTGACACAAAGAGTATTCCAGTGAAAACTATTCATTTGAATATAGTGTAATATTACACAAATATCTGTATTCTAGTTAAACGTGCTAAATGGCACCTAGGAATTCGGTCTCAAAGCAAGCCAAATGATATCATGATGGAAGTGTACAGGGCTATGAAAACTTTAGACTATGAATGGAAAGTAATAACGCCATACCATGTAAGGGTCAGACATAAGAATCAACTTCACGATAGATATGTTATGATGTCTTTGCAGTTATATCAGGTGAGTAGTTGGGAAGGAGGAGTGTAATGTTGTCAAGCAATAGCTCAAAAAAAATCAGATATCTGACCATGTAATTTTTGATTAGTAAAAAAAGGTACTGTTGTTTTTCTTGTTTTGCTTCTTTCTCCTCCCATGCTATGTGAAGGGAATCATGGGTATGTTTTTTGGTTTATTATATTTCCAATGGTTAAATCATTTTAACAAAAAAAAAGTTATATAATAAGTAACTTAATATATACCTATCTTTAGACTACACAATTAACACAAAACAAATATCACAGGTATGGGAAAACATCACATATAAAGTACATTACCAATTGATTATAGCTCTGGTAATATTTTTAAATTTAAGCCCGGCCATTTCACGTATAGAAAGATTATGGCTATTAAACATGTTCTGCTTTCTAGTTAAGGGATTATGCAAGCCATAGTTGGTCGTGTGAATTCAGGATAAAAAAATATTTAACGATTAAGCTTGATGGCCAATGTGAAAATTAAGGCTAACCAGAAAACTGCTATCAATATTATCTATTAGTAGTTTGTGTAAAAATGAGGCATCTGTTTGCAGTCTTCTGTTTTCCAATGATTGAACATTTACAGTCTCTGTCGCAGATACCCCTAAAAAGTTAATAAATTGGTCACAATTAAGTGACTTTGCAGAAAGCCATCCTGCTGTTTGTTAATAAGTGCTCTCTACATTCCCAAGTAAGTGCCGATGAGAGAAGTGAGTCTGGGATCTTGGGGATGGCCCCGTATGATTTGACACATTATAGCAGTTGCCTGTTCTTAAAGATAGGCTAACTCATAAAATATGAAGGAACATCATGAAAGTGGTTTAAAGAAGGTGGAGATAAAAATTTAATCATATAGGTTTTGCTTTATTTGGAGAAAATTGACAAAAACTGCCATAGGAGAAATTGTGTTAGGAAAGATAATGTTTTCCCATTGCCTCCAGATGTGTGTCAAATGTAGAATAATATACAGGGGTTAACAAAAAATGTAAATCAGTGTCTATGACGCTTTTTTTACAACAAATGATACATTTTGTATTAAACCTTTTTTCATTCCAAAAAGTTAAAAGATTGTCCAATTATAGTGAGACACCCCGTACATACTATGTTTGATAAGCTTTCTTCTAGAGTTTATAGGTTGACTATACAGAAAAGGAGCATTTTTTAAATTTGTAATAGGTATGCTAGTGTTTGCCATGATCACTATTTTATTTTATTTTTCAGGTTGATTATAAAAGTTACCTACTTGATTTTAAAAGTTTAAGCACTGAAGAAGCTGAATCTAATAATATCAATCCGGCTTCATTATTATTGGATACCATACCCACACCAGTTCAAACAGGTATTATAATTTGTTTATCATGTTTTATTTTGATCAATTGTTTTCCATTAAAATAAAAAATAATTTAATTAGTCTCATCTCTTTTGTATTGATCAAATAATTATTTACAGAAACATAGTCTTAAACCACAGAGGTGTATATCAAAGTCACTAATTATGATATTTGCTTAATTGCTAGATTGAATGTAGCTCTTAAATATAGTACATTCAGATATATAAGAAAGACCACCTGACTCCTACTAGTATAATAATATAATTTGGGATTAACTACCATAAATTTGGGAGGTTGTTGAAGTTGTGTTTTAAGTGAAACCAAAATATGGTATTACTAGTACATAAATCGTTTTATTTATTACTGTTTACTCAATACCCACTATTAAAATCAGTGTTATTATCGCTATTATTATTATCTACATTAATAATTAACTGTTCTATTTTATTATAAATATGATTATAAGACTGTTCTCCTTTTTTTATGTGTGAAACGCAATTTGTCCAACTACTTACAGGTATTTTTAATACCTTACTTTTGATAAGATTTAATACATCAGTATTTAATGTAGGAGAAATATTATTTCGACGAATTCCAGATTTTTGTTCGCGCCATATATGCTCGATTGGAGTAAATATGCAGTGACATAGTGATATATACTCTTTTCTTATATTAAAATACTTTATCACTTCAATTAATTGCTAGAGATATCTGCTAAAACTCTTTGTTTCTTCATAATTCCCCGTTCGGTAAGGGTTAAATAAACGTTGGAATAAAATGTCTGATTATCTTCCAAAAACTTTTTTCTAAATGTTCGTTTAGGTCAGCGAAGAAACTCAGCGAATGACATTTGTTCGACCTTGGCCCGTTTTTAAATTTGATCTGTAGAAGTTCTTTATAGTAACGCGAAAAGAAGCCGCTAGATCATCTTAAAATAGCTCTAGGTGAGTGTAGACAAATCTACAAGTTCCTGCAAATTGATATTATACACACAAATACCTATAATAAACATTAAAGCTAAAAAAAAAGTTATATGAAAGTAACTTTCAAAGTCTTCTTCTTGGTTTTTTAAATTTTGTTAAATTAATAAATTAAGTTTGAACTTGCATTGTCAAAATTGCCACTTTAATATAGAAGGCGGGCATTTAAATATTTTGGTAAATACTTTTCAGATGGTAAAATATAAAATATACTACCTACTAAAAGTAAATTTATTAAAAAAGTCATCGAACTATTAACAGAAATAAAAAGTATTGAAAGTTCTAACCATAGGCGCCCGGAGGTAAGGAGCGCTTGCCCCACCTTTATCTTGAAAAATGCTCTTCTGATCTTACATACTAAAGGCACACTCCGTTCACCCCATGGGCACCACATATTTGCCATTCGGAAGTTATTTTAACACAAGTGATTCACAGGAATAACTACAGATCTCACTAAAGCTTAATATAGTTTAAGTACCTACCAAGATAAGTACGGCCCATAGCTGTCTTTTTACCTATTCAAATTACAGTAAGTCCACAATGCTTTCTTATACCTCAGAATATACTTTACATACAGATTTTATTCCTTCTAGTTATTTTAAGAGATATTCCATATATTCCTGGGTAGTGTAATAGACCTTGAGAAAAATGTTTTATATTCTTTCTAAAATAGTTATATTTAATATTGTAAATTATCCAGGCAGTTTATTAGATAGTCTCGCGTATTTAAAAGAGTTTTCAAGTAAGGGTGTAAGGTATTTTTTTTTAGATAATGAATGTGCTACATATTCTGGTGTTAGCTAATGAAACTATATATTGATCTTTATTTTAAATTATGTACAAATAACAGGTCTTCCACAATATATAATTAAGGTGGGGTTAAAATGTTTATTTTTTTAAATATGACCTAGTGAATATGTGCCTCTTGATTTTTACTAAGATGGTCTGAGTTTTAAAAATAATTTATCCTAGACTGAAAACATGCAAAATAAACCACACTGCAAGCAGAGAGAATAAGTTGCTATGATATAGATTTTTGTTGTAATTTATAACCTGAGCCTTCCAGTTAATTTTACTATCAAAAAAGTGTCTTTTAATTTCACATGCAAATTGAATGCCGTTTCAGCAATACAGGAGGTTCTCTGTTTGTACAAAGATGTTTGTACAAAATATATACATTGTTTTTTTTTAATAATTAATTCCTATTTTATTTATATCACATTAGTTTGCTGCTTGTAATATTAAATTGTAGTTAAAATGTATTAGTGAATTCTCAGAGTTACCAGATCATTTTAGTAGTGTTTTAAAGAAATGATGATTGTTTTAAAATTGATTTTAATTATCTTCAAATCAAGAAGGTACAGTTGATTAATTAGAGCTTTAAAGTGTTTAAACAGCTATCCTACTCTACTGTTGATCTTGTTCCATCCATCACCAAGTCCAGAAAATTAGTAACAATAATATTTACCTAACAACATAACATATCAGCTTATATACTAAAGCAATTTTGTCATTTGTCAAGTAATTCAAGTAAGCAGTTCCCAAATGAAGTCTCCTTTTTCATGTCGCTTTTCTAATAAGAAATTAATTTTTAGTACTGGGTCTGTATCATTTAAAAGATCATTGCCCATATTTAAGAAGCCCCTTATTATCACATTTTGATGTTATGTATTATAATAATAATATTACATTTATTGTTACCCCAGGATTATAAATCATATATTAAATTATATTAAGATATATATATTTTAAGACTAGATGATCAATAGGCTTTGCAAATGCAGACATCTAGCTCGAAGACTTGGATACTGTTTAAACCCCAATTTGTTTATAAAAATATTTGTACTTTAAAACGGAATTAAATAACATAAATACAGTAAAATGTATTAACTAATGTTTCTCTTTCAAAAATTCAAACAAAAAAAAAAGAAAGATTAAAAGATGGGTAATAAGATTTAGGAACAAGGACTGGACCACGGAGAACAAGGAGCAAATATCCCTTTTCTAGGCTACTACTGCAAGCTGAGCAATAGTTCTTTGACTCAAAATTTAAATGCTAAATTAGATTTTGCATAATCAATGTAACCTAAAAAATTTAAAAAACTAGGTATGTTATATGAGAAGGATCTTTTGAAAAGTTCTTTTCTATGTTGCGGCACACTAAGAGTTTTTCTTCTATGTAAATTTAGGTTATGAATATCGGTTTTAAATGATATTTTTTTACACAGGTAGGCAGGTTGGTTATACTTAATGATCTTGAATCCAAAACAAGACATATACAGTCTGAACCAACTGAGCAAGATATGGAGTTATTTGATTCCTCCTCACACCATAAATCAATCTTAAACATGAATTTTATACTTTTTGAAGATAGTAGCGATCAGAGGTATTAGGACAAGGATCGTACACCTCAATACAATGATTAAACTCCTATCCCTCTAGAAATATAATGTCTGTTGCCATAAATAGGCTTCAAGTTGCCATAAGTAATCCGTAACATGCTCTTTAAAACGCAACTTTGTGCCAATATTTAAGTAGTCGACTTTTACATGAATCAGAAAAAGGTATGGTAATGTTATTCAATTTGATTTCCATGCTATTTTTACAACATGCTATCTGAGTTTGGGTAGATGCTCAGAGGTACAGTATAGAATTGGTCAACATCTGAGTTAATTAGGTTTTGCACTTGTTCCATATCACGCTTTCGAAAAAATAGATACAATTGAGTATCGTCCTCATAGAAACGGAAATTGCAATATCTAAGAGATTTAGAAAAATGTAAGGTGTATATTGTATATAAAAAGGGAACCAATACACTTCCCTGTGGCACACCCATATTGACACTCGGAGGCGATAAATGTGTCTGATTGTAGACAACTTATATATTTTAGTATATTGCTGAAATCTACATCTACCATGATGCATATTAGAAAATCAAAACCACCAGTGATCGCGAGAACATTACAATAGAACATGTAGTATTGACGGTTCAGGGGATCACTGGTGATTTTGTTTTCCCAATATGCACCTTAGTTTTTGAATATGCTATACATAAGGGGTTCTCAACCTATGGTACGCAGAGGTTCTCAAAGTGGTACACAAGCAGAGATATATGGTTTCTGAGAAATAAGGGCGATCTCTGTACTAGCGAAATTTTTAATAGTTTAGTGCTACGCGATACCCATGTGTGGTACGTGAGAAAAAAAGTTTGAGAACCCCTGCTATAGATACATTTTCTTCTTTTTGTTATTTTATATTTATTTTTTTTTTAATATCGTTTTAGGCAACATATTAACAACAATGAAACCCAGTGGTCACCACACAATGGAGTTTTTTGAAATGTGTGCTGCTCTAATAATTCAACTTGCTCGTTGATCTTTCTACGAAGATATGCAAGCAGCTGATGAGATCAAGCTGCTTTATAGTGCTATATATTTTATTAATTTGTTATTGTTTTAAAATATTTTAAAGTACTTATGTTAATAATTATTTCGAAATCTATAATTTGATTGTAGATTTGGAAATATCAAACAGGTATTGGATTCACAAAAATCTTTTAACTAATAACCTTACAAATAACAGTATTTTGTGTATATATATATATAGAACATTTATTGCTTCTTAAGGGGCCTAACTTTTTCTTTTTTTTGTGTAATTGTTGACTTTTTAAAAGGAATATTTAACTATTAATTATTAACGTTGTATTTATGTATAAACATATGTTTTCTTTAATTTTAATTTTCTGTTTAACCATAGATTAAAAAATGTTCCCATACAAATTTATTTTTTAGAGGGAAATCAAGGATTTCAATTGTATTTAGGAATATCTATTGTAATTGTAGCTTATATATATAAATATACACCTGAAATATACAATATACGAATTTAAAATTACGTTTTATTATTTAGTTAAAGACAGCCTTTTGCTCCAGCTAGTCTAAAAGTAAATTGTATTGTGGTAGAAAGCAAAATATATTTTTTATTTTAGTAATATAAATATTATCTCAATGGCTAAATTTGTAGGAGATGACGTGCTAGGAACATGGAGATTTTGAATTCAATTTTCCTACTCGGAACAGGCTTCATCATTTATTTATTCATATTTAGTTTCAAAATTTGGTCTCTCGTACATTGTTCTTATTTATTTTCATTGGGCTATATTCAACTAGAAGTGATGAATGTAAAAGAAAATACTAGATGGATAAAAATATTGCTAATTATAAGCTGCAAAACTCGCTGCTTCACAGCACCTATCTCGTCACTACATACGTATTTTGATATCAGAAGGTTATATGTTACTTTGTTCTTTATGTTAGTTTGTACACTACTGACTGCTAAGTATTCCAAATGGTACGGATTCGCGAAATAAAAAAGAAACGATGTAATAACATATTACACAATGACAATTATATGAATAAAAAGAAATATTAGACAAAACATATGATCAGAAGTGAATCATGTGCCGAGTCTGAAAATGTCACATTCTGAAAAATGACGATTGTAATTGTATGCTAATATGTCAACAAATGTATTAAACTCGTAATTTGTACGGAGATACCTTTCAAAAAACAACTGCGAATGAGACAATGAAAAACGAGACTTGCTCCAGCAGTATTTGGCAGTCAATCCATTTATTAATTTTTGCAAGAAAACCAGAAAAGCCTTTCTTCTCCGAAACTCGAGAGTTTGTAGGCCGAAAAAAAGAACTTTTGTAAGACAAATCTTAATATGAGAAATTTAAGTAAAAGGTATTTGGCAAATTTATTTTAAACTTTCGATTCTGTCAATGCGACCGTGATATGAAGAACTCCATTGATCCATATAGTAGATCACACCCAAACCAAAGAGTTATAAAGGCAAGCAATTGTTTTAGTATCGGTGACATGCTAGTGTGGCGTTGGCCTAGCAATATCGAGCCCTTAAGTACTATGTTATCAATGTGAAAATTAAATATCAGGTTTTCATACAAAATAACGCCCAAATCGTTGAAAGAAATAACAACTTCGACACCTACGTTGTTTATAAGTACATAGAATGCATTGGGATTATAAAATTGGAGCACTTTACAATTCTGTCAATGTGAGACTGCACTTGACTGGAGTCAAAGGAAACTGGTGAATATAATTTTAAGTCGCCAGCATGTAAAAGATATTAAAAACTTTAAAACACAAAGAACTGGATCGTATGCGGGACACTCGACGTTACACAACCTCGTTGGAACACACGTTGACGTCGATTGATCCTATCCGATATAGTTTCCAGAAATTTGCTGTAATTTTGCTAGGAGAACTAGATGGCAAACAGCTAAGCTTAAAGCAAAAATCGATAATACTTCAAAGAGACAGTCTATTAGATACAAATAAATTAGCTTACATTAACTGCTCGTGTCGCAGTTTAATTAGAATACACGCAACCATATGTGATTAAATTTTGCCAAAAGCGTCTAGTTGTTAAGAAATACAATAGGTACAAAAATTATGCTTGTCTATAAGAAAAATTAATGTCTTGAGTATTTGATTGCTTTGTGTTCAGTTTATTCGAGATAAACCACCCTTGTATGACAATAAACGCATCCCGAACACTAAGATCCAATTTCTTCTAAAAGTCAAACTTGATGACTGTGAATGTAATCTATGTAAGCACTCTTTCTCCCGTTTACGAAAATTAAGTTTTTGTATAACACTTTAAGCATTGACTTTCAAAATTTATTAACATTAACATAATAAAATTGTGGCGTTATAGATCCCACTAATGCTCACGTGCAATTGACTTATGGACAAGTACTGGGCCGTTGTGTGAAGGGAAACAAGAAGAATTTATACTTGCTAGATGTTTTCTTGTTGAACTTGAAATCACATTCCACGATTGTCTCGAATTTCGATGAAATGTTGGGTTGTTCTTTCCATCAGGACTATCGGATCTTCTCTCGGTGACCATAAAATAGGCCCACCTCGACCAAAAGCATTTGATAAGCGCTGACGAACTAAATTTCTAAAATAGGACAGTGCACGATCGTGCATAAACCACATATGATTTCTGATTTCCATTTTCTGATAAAACGGTTAAGTTTTATTACAAGAACTGTAAATACATAGCACCATTTAATCTGTCTTCAAAAAAGAACGGTTCAGTGAGATGATTTCCAAGAATTCCCCCAAAATGCCTACAATATTAGTTATGATAAAAAATACAACAATATATTTGGGCGATTTTAGTTTAAATGTTAGAAATGACGATATCTACGTAAATAATTTTTAAAAAAAATTATACATTTATTTGGAATAAAATAATTTCAGCAGGAGTGTACAAGAATAACTGAAACATCAAAGACTACTGCTGACTTGGTTATATCAAATGATTTTACATTAAAAACATGAGTAAAACCTCCACTCAAAATTGGTGATCATAGTTGAACTTTTGTTTATATAGAAGATTATATTCTGGAGAAACATGAAAAACAAAAGTTATGAAATTTCTAGATTATAAAAAATTAAATGTGGAGCTAAATCTTGTTTTCGGAATTATAACAGTACAAATAAAAATGATATTTAGGGAGAAATAAAAAAAATATTACAAATTTACTTAAGATAGTTGAAAAACTAATTTTTATTAATATGAAAAATAATTCGGTACCTTGATTCAAGAAAAATATTTTACAAGCCAAAAAAAATCGAGATAATGGATATAAAAAGTTTAACCAACAAGAGTATTGATTGGAATATATACAAAAAAACGCGAAATCAAGTTGTAGGAACTTTAAGAAAAGAAAAAACTTTATATTTTCAGAATAAAATTGATAGTAATAAAGACAACAGTAAGAAAATGTGGAAAACATTAAAAAAAAATGTTAAACCGGAAAAAAAACATTACGGAAATTATTTTCGAAGAAGGCAAAGAAAACAATGGGTTGAAAATTGCAAGGAGTATCAAGAGTATTGAAGATATAATAAATTCGATACAAAATTGAACTGAAGAAATTTGCATATTTACTGTTACAAATACAAATATATTTAAATCATTTCGTGAATATCCCTGAACAGCTTAAGTAGACAAATTTTAGATCTAAATTCAAACCAAAATTATACTGAAGTACTAAACAAAAGATTAATTAAAGAAACCATTGGATATCTACTTTTGCTAAATTTTAGTTTAAAGTGTGGTCTAATTACCGAAAAATTAAAGCGCTCGTATATAACACCAATTTTCAAAAAAAAAACTGTTAAAGATTTCATGAAATGAGGCCAGTAAACGTACTGGGGAACTTTGAAAAGTTAGTAGACAGCATATGAACAGTTTATGGAATTTATAAATGGAAACAATATATATTTCAGTACGTCAAACGATTTTAGAAAAAAAAATAGTCAATCGAAACACCATTGCAGTTCGTAGCTGAAAATGGAGGAGCATGGCAATGAATGAAGGAATAATATAATAGCAGTTTTTACGAACGTTAAGCGGGCTTTTGAAATCATTGACAGTAGAGATGGCTAGGGAGTGAGTGATTCGGTTCGCGTGATCCGATCTTTGATTTTAATGAATGACTCGAGTCACTTATCTTAAAATCACTCGAGTCTCGAATCTCAAACGCGACTGCTAAGTTCACTTACTATGTACACTCTCTGATTCCTGTTTCAGGTCTCGTTACTCTTGTACAGCGGAAAAATCTGTGAATGCTGTGAACAGTTCTTTGTTCCATGCCTGGCAGTCGGTGCCGGATGAATTAAATACTATTTAATTGTCAATATTTTTACATAACTGACAGACGGAACCGGTTTTTCATTCGCTTATTTTATATTCCTAATACTACATGAAACATAATTTGTTTATTTCTATTTTATATATATTTATAATTTACAAAACCAAACAAAACCTATAATTTAAGGAGTTATACGAGTAAAGTATTCCCACACTACACTCGTTTGTTTTTCTGATCTTGACATTGCTAGTTAACTTTTAATTTTCCTTAATAACCTAATAACAGTGGCGGCTCGTGGTGTTTAGGCTAGGGTAGGCGACAACCACAATAATTTCAAGAATAATGACGTTATAAGAAAACGTTAAGCCGCGTACACACTTAGCTGACAACTAAGTTTTATAAATTAAATTTATCCGCCTATCTTTTAAAAGGGCGAATTTACTTATTATGACATCCGTAAAGTTATCAGCCTTCTGTAAGGAGCAGAACAACTCTTTTTCTATTGAAATTAGCGCATGTGACGATAAACGTTCATTTTTTATTGTATTGCGAGAATACGTTTTTATTCGCTTTAAACAAGAGAAATGTCTTTCCACTGAGGTACTTGTAATAGGTATGGTAGCAATTAACGCAAAAAGTTTGTAACTTTCAGGAAATATTTCTTGAAGTTCATTTTTTACGAAATGTTTTAAAATTGCCTCGACGCTCAGCAATGCAAATTGTTCATCGAGATATATTACACTAAGCTCATTAATTAATTTTTGTTTGTCAAAGAAATTTTTATAAAAGTTGGTCACATTCGTCACAAATTCAAGCGGAAAATTTTTGATATATTCTTCGAATTTTGAAAGAATCCGCTAAAGAAAAATATAATAACTGAGACATATCTGCAAACCTAACTTCTATTTGAGTCACAATATTGTCAATTATCTCATAAAATAAAATGCGTAAAGAACTTTGCTCATCGCCTTTAATGGTGTCCGATAACTTAATTCTTTTTGACAATTGCCCTGAGTCCCTATTATTAAAAATCCTTGTTTGGGCTTGTTCAAATATTATATTAAACATTGTCTCATTTCTCAATAACTTGATACGATCTCTTGCCATAAATATTTGCTTTTTACAATAGGTGATGTCCAATGATTTTTTCTGTAGAATGTTGAAAAGGGGGTCAGTTATGTCAAAAATATGTTTATACACAGCGGTAAGAAACGAAAATTCTAAATCGTTCATAAATTTAAGATATCCCTTGGCCCCGTTTATTGACTCAGCCGATGATGATTGGTCGTCAATAATTTTAGAAAAAACTAATTTTAGGCCTTCCCATTCAGAGTGCAAGATTTGAATGATTTTAGAACGGGAAGCCCACCTGGTGTCTGAACTGGAAGAAATCCTCTTTCCTATCGTCGAATCTAAAGTAAATGTCCGTTTTGCAGACTGATGAAAAAATCCGGGAATCGAGGACGCACTTGCGAAAAAAATTCGGCAATTTTTTATATTTTTTGAACCAGTTTGTAAAACCAAATTCAATCTGTGCGCACTACAATGCGTAAACAAAGCAAAAGGAGCATCATCTTTAACTTTTTTTTGCAAACCATTCAATGAACCTGCCATCACACTAGCACCATCGTAGCATTGCCCAACTAATTTTGTTTTATAATCGAAATTGCCTATGACTGTAACAATTAATCCATACATTGCGTCCGCTGTTCTGTCTTCGCTAACGTCATGAAAACCCAAGAAACTTTCTTTGATTTCACCGTATTTATTAACGTACCGAATTGAAATCGCACATTGGGACTTCTAAGAAATATCCGTAGTATCGTCAGCTTGCACTGCAAAAAACAACGACTCTTTTATCTCCCTATGAATTGTATCTGCAAGGTAATCGGAAATACAGGATATCAAATCATTCTGGATAGTTTTTGTAAAACCAGAAAAAATATTTCCAATTTTTTTTAAATGTTGTTGTATTTCGTTATCACGTTTAATTAACAGATTAAAAGTTTCCCGCAAATTTCCCGCACTAACGGAATCGCTTTTTTCATTATGGCCTCTGAAAGATAATTCTTGCTTTGCTAGGTGACACGTAACATCGACCAAATAGCTCATTAGAAGTCTGTTTTTTCTCACCTCCTCATTATATAATTTAAGAGACAAAGAAGATTGTAATTGTAGCTCATCCTGTATAGTGCTACTGTTTTTTTCTAACCGCTTTAAACTAAGATAACTGCTTAAATGTTCTTTCGATGATTCGTGTTTTTTTATGGCCGCAGATAAATTTTTCAAATCAGAAAATCCCTGACGCACCCAAGTATTGTTTCTGCCTTTTGCCAAAAGTAAACATGGCCAACAAAACAAATTTTGTTTAAAATAGCTACCACGTATCCACTGATGACTTTCGTACCATTGAGCTTTAAACGATCGTGAAAAAGTTTGGCCCTGTTTTTTATCAGGCTTTAAAATATTGAGAAGTGGCGTGGGGCGGCCAAAATAAATAACATCTTTTCGATCGTTTTCGTTTAGACGCGAAAATGGTGTCTAATACAAAGAGCAAACAATATCATGCACCGGATTATTCGCCATGACTTTTTAAAAATCCATTAAAAAAAAAACAAAGCAACGTAATGTAATATAAAATAGAACAAACCGGAAAAAACGCACTTAACCTACGGTCGACGCGACGGTAAATTCATCGAATATGAACCGTCCAACCCCTAAAACTAGCGAAACTACACTTAAAAGCAAAATATTTAATACCTAAATATGTCTATTAGAAACAAATAAAACAAAAATACTTATCCGTTTATCAGGATTTCTTCGTTTTTCTTCTTTAGTATATAACAGAATGTTCGGATAATCAATTTAATTAATTAAAAAATTAATGCCGATAAAGAACCAAAATCTAAATTAAAGCACAGAAAAAAACTAGCAGTTCGCGGTCGTAAAATAATCCAATCAAAAAAACACACACGTTTCGCCTACTGTAGGTTTATATATCGGTCGCTGGTCGTCGGCGATGTGCGTTTTCGTGGGCTGGCTGGCTGCCGTAGAGAACGGCGGTATATATCGCCTCTAAACGTACATAGGTTTCGCATGTAATCGATGTTTATTTAAATGTTAGGAATTTCTAAGGGAAACGCACGGGTTTTTTCGAAAGTTTTGTATATTTTGTGATGTTAAACGGTTAAATATTGTTTAATTGATATGAGATATTAGATTTTTTGGGCAGTTATTCACGATTATTCAAGGGTAGGCGGCGCCTACCTTGCCTACCCTGACGAGCCGCCACTGCCTAATAACCATAAACCAAACATGCATAAAATTCCATGTTCATCAAAATGCGTCATCTGCTAATTTTATTTAGTTTCTTATGAGAGAAAGCGATCAGGAATATAAGCGAAAGTCAGCATTTGCAAATAAAACCTTTTATCCTTAGAATATCTTGATTTTTTTTGTTGAACTAATATATAAAAATTTTGGAATAAAATACAAATAACTGATGCATTCTATAACTCAAAATCAATACGTGGTGGACGATTTTGGTTAATGAATTGAGGACTTCAATGCGGTGCCCAAGCACCCAAAGCAATTTTGCTACGTGTGCGGAGCACCCAGAGCAATTAATAACAACCTTGTTAAATTTGTGTTCCAAATAAAAATATTAATTTGAATACCAGCTTTGTTAAAATAAATCCGAGATCTTTTCTCGGGCAAATCTAGTGAGCCTACATTTAAAACTTTAATATTCCCAGGGTGATTATTTAGTGTATTCTTAGATATATCTTTAGAGTTTAGATGTTGAGAGCAACCTATTTTTTTTTTTAATAAAACGCCTCATATATTTTAATTTTACAAGTAATTCAAATTCTGAAATGGTAAATTTCTAAACCTAAATATTTTTAAAACTGTTCCTTCATTTCGTTTTTTTTTTGTTGTTTCTCTCAAGCCAGGTAGAACTCGGTTTAATCTTTTGCCCAAACCGAGTCATACCCTGCCTCGCCCTAGCTTTAGCTATTTTGTTGAGAAGCTTATATGTGATTATAAGACGTTTTAGTATTTTTTGCTTTGTTCCTTTGTTAAGTTTTGTTCATTACACTTATGTATGATTACTAAAGTTTCTATTAAAGTATTGTTTTTTTCCATTTTTTTGATTTTCCTAAAATTCTAGGATTAATTGAAATTAGAGATGAAAATAATTTCCACTTTACCATTGTCACTTTTTCTCCTCTACAAAACGGCAAAGTTAGTTTTCCAATACGACGTTTTGTATTCAAGACACCATAACTGCCAAATAAACTGTGATATAAAAGTCATAGCGTACCATTTGATTTTTTCGAAAAAATCAGTATTGGGGAACTCCAAAACAATGCCATCTAGTGACCACTAACAAAGTCATTATAGTACAGTTCATGGCTTCTCGAGATATAAACATTTGATATTAAAAATGTTTGACCTTCCCCACCACTTTATTTTTGAAAGTAGACAAAAATGGTCTCAAGCAAAAAAGTGAGTAATTGGTCGAAGAATATAATGCTCATAGTTTCAACCGCAATTAAGAGAAAATAACTTTTATTTTTTAACATTTTTGCAATACTTTAGTCAAACTTAATATTATACGTACCGCCTTATTTTTGCAACCTGTTTGGAACAGCCTAGTCTACCATATACAAAATAGTTGAACCATATAGAAAATGGGGTAGTATTAAACTATTATCTTAGATTAAAATTGTAAATTTGTGCTAATTATTTTTAAATATTTCATGTTTGCTGCAATTTTTGTAATTAAATTTTCCTATTAAATAATAAATTTTAATTTTAAATCTAAAAGTAATCCTGAATATTTAAATGAATTTACATTACAACTTATCATTATCGACAAAAATATTGGTATTTTTTTATGGATATTTAATCCTAAAAACCAATTTGACAAGATTTAATTTAGTTCTAAATTTAGGACACTTGAAGTTTTCCAAAATATATTTACACTTAAGTGTCATCAGCTAACAACTGAACTTTACAATTTTGCAAAATTAATGGCATATCATTTATATACAGAATATCTGTTTTTGTTTCCAAAATTTTTTTGTGAACCATGTTGTAGTATTATTTCAAGGTAGACCCAGTCATGGTCCTTACTTTGGATACTTTTATAACATTTGCAGGTAGACTATGTTTGTTTGTTATTTAAATTTTTTCATATAAATGTGATTTAAAAAATGTATATTGAAATCTTCCGTATAATTGACTTATAACCCAACTCAAAAATATTTATAAAGTTAAAAGGGCTTTTTTTGTAATTTATATTTGACTGAAAATCAATGTCTAACTTGAGAGAGAAAAGCTTAAATATATAAGTAACATTTTAGACTAAATTTAAAATTTAGCAAAATGTTACCTAAATAGCAACTTTGAACTATGTATTTGTACGTTGTGTTTATTATATTTTTTCTACTTAAACTTTCTTATTTTATATACAAGCCAGCTGTCCAGGGCGCGTTTTTTGCTGAATAGTTGATATTTACACCAAATTATTATTACATCCCTAGAAATGTAATTCACTTTGACTGAAGAACATCATTATTTAAAAATTATTAATCCGTAAAAGCATATTAAACACATATATGTATAACTCCTTTTTAAAAACGAGGAATTTTTGCTTTGACAATAAAGTTACATTTTTAAACAATGTTCTCATTTGCCTTATTTTTCTCCCCCCCCCCTATTCCCCAGGTCCCTCCCCTCAAACATGAATTACAAAGCACCCAAAACAATTCTAAAAAGTTAGCGCCTATGACGGCGTGCAAAACTTCGAAATAATTTTAGATACTAAAATGTTAAAAAACAGACATTTACGATAATAAAATGACAAAGGCAATTACGGTTGCTTTTAAGTACTTTATGCACACTAAAACTAAAATTCTAAGTGCAAAGTCACAAAAAGAACAAACTGCATTACCGCAAAAGTAATTATAGACAACATATTCGAGACACCCTCTTGTAATTCTGTAAAACCTTTGGGAAATGCATGACGTGCTAGATCCGCAAGCAAGCGTTTATTAGATTTGCAATCCATATTGTGAGCTAAATGGACCTTAAATTGATTTTTATTCCAATAACCACGCAGTATAAAATGGCTTCTGGACATAAGAAGAACGCAGTTACAATTCGCAGTCAGTGCATACACTTCTAAAAGCAAAGTAAGTAAACAACAATGTACTTAACAGCATATTTAGAATATTATTATATACTTTTATTTTATACTTATTTTATATATATATATATATATATATATATATATATATATATATATATATATATATATATATATATATATATATATATATATATATATATATATATATATATATATATATATATATATATATATATATATATATATTATATATATATATATATATATATATATATATATATATATATATATATATATATATATATATATATATATATATATATATACTTATATTTATATATATATAGGTTTCCGGACCCTTAATGTATATTCAGTACAACAGTTTTCTTGGGTATTTTGGTCCATTTTTTTTTATATATAAAACGAAGACTAAGTTTGTATATAGCATATAATCTCCGGCATCATAATAATAATATATATATAAATATATATATATATATATATATATATATATATATATATATATACAAACAAAACATTTATAAACACCCTCTCTGGCACAGTATACGATATTTATTTTCTAAACATCACATATATTAAAACATATTCAAGAGCTAAAATTCGTCTTATCTTCTCGCGGCCGAATAACTAAGATACACGTAACATATGGAATAAAAAAAAATAAAATAGAAGAAACATGATTACATTTGACATCCACAGATCAAAACAAATATGCACTTTAAATATCAACACACATACAGGTACGAGTGTAGGTCAGTACTGAACGTTTAAAAGTTATTTATTACGGCAAATATTTGTGAATAATAAGGATTTTGTGTTTTGGTGGGTGTTTATTTGAAGACAATTTGCCTTAGATTTGTTGACCTATAGACTTTATCATGATGTACTTTATTTAAATGAGTTATGTAGTACTTATTATCTATTCCGTTGGGATTTTTCTTTATATAAATCATTTAATAAAAATCAAGTTTCCTGTTGTAATGCTCTGTCTTTAAAATTGTTGTGTTGTTAAAATCGAAGTTATGGTCGTGTTTTTTTAAGGCGGTGGTATTTTACGGTCATATTTGTGTCCATTTTGGCTAGTTTATCCCACATAGACAGAGGGGTATTTTTTGAAGGGTACTTGATACTACTATATATATATATATATATATATATATATATATATATATATATATATCAGGGGCGTGCAGTGAAATTTTAAGAAAGGGAAGCAATTTTTAGAAACTTACCTATTTATAATGTAATTCGATCATTTTTTGTAAATTCGTCAATGACGTCATCATAAAAAGATCGATGCTCTAATATATTTTGGAGAAGTTTATTTTCAATGGACAACAGCGATGTATGCGAAAGTCTCTCCTGCCCCGTTGAATTCCTAACGAAATTTGTTATACGTTTAAGTGTTGAAAAATTGCGTTCTACTGATGAACTTGTGGCAGGTATTGTCAATACTAATTCACACAATTTCGACACTTCGGTGTAGGCATCTTCCAGCTCCTTGTCTTTTAAAAATTGCATTAGTTCCTTAGCGTTATTTTTTGCGCTAATGTCATCAGTTTCGTAAATCACTTTTAGTTCAGATCGCAGTAGCACTCAGTCGAAGAACTGGCCATAATGAAGAAGAAGAGATTTAAACGCATCTTCTGGAAAAGTTTTTCCTTTAAATGCATCAAAATCGCAGAGCTCGAGGGATTTAAAATCATTTAAACCGTTAAATCTATAGTCTAGAAGACGCTTGGCTTGTGGCTCTACATTTAACGTCATCGTTTTCTCCCAAAATAGGTCAAAGTCATCTCTTTTTTGGCTTAACATGTACTTAAAATCATCCACTTTTTTTAGGCAAAAAGCAATATCATTTGTTTTAGTTTGTAATACATTAAAAACATTATCCGAGAATGAAAATGTTTCTGAAAATATGTTCAACAAATAATTAAAATAAAAATCTCGGTTCAAACAGTCCAAAAACCCCCTCGAACTATTTATTGCTTCTGAGTCCCACGTTTAATTATTTTCTATTATATTTTCAAATAGTTCAATCAGTGATTCACGATTTTCAGATACTGTTAATACAAGTCTTCCATTATAGTTCCACCTAGTAGGAGCTACTTTGGGCAATCGTTTGTGGACAATGGAGTCCAAAGCTTGTGTACGTTTTGTTGACTTGGAAAAAAAGCAGCCATGCCACTTAAAGTAACGAAAAATACTTTACACTCTTTAATGTGATTGATGGACTGGGATAAAATTAAATTTAATTTATGAGCAAAATAATGGACAAACACAGCACTTGTGAAAGTTTCTCGAACTTTAGCTTGCAGACCTTCTAATTGTCCTGCCATCGCTGCAGCTCCACCATAGCTTTGAGCAACTATTTTTTTCTCTCCATTAATTTCTTTAGTAACGTTATAAACTACGGTGTATAATGCATCTGCTGTACGATTTTCGGACACATTCTTAAAACCTAAAAATCGCTCTTGAATACTTCCGTCTGTTTTAACGTAGCGTATTACCATAGATAATTGGCTAAAATTAATATATCAGTTCTTTCGTCCAGAACAATAGCAATGAACCGCGCCTCGCCGATCTCCTGCTTAATTCTTTTTAGAATAATGGTTGCAACAGCGGAAATTAAATCATTCTGGATTGGATTCGACGTTCCGCGAAAAACGCTAGACTGCTCTAAATGATTTTTAAGCAATCATCATATTTAGCCACTAAACTAAGTAAATCTTGAAAATTTCCTCTATTTGAAGAAACCCTTGTTTCGTCATGACCTCTAAATCCCAATTCGTGCTGCCTGAGAAAACAAACAACATCGATAAGTCTTCTTAATATTTGCCTATTTTTATCGACTAGTTCATTGTGTTGGCGGTGACTAAGACTGAAGACTTTTTCTTTTATGACGGCCTGCAAATGCGCTTTGGACATAATGTGTCTTTTTACAGCTTTATGGAAATTGTTTAAATCGGAAAAACCAGTTTTATTCCAGAGACCTTTTTTATTTTCAAAAAGTAAACATGGCCAACAAAACAATTTAATTACATTTTCACACTCTCTTAGCCATTTAAATTGATCGTATTGTTTTTCCGGATAAAAATGTCTAATACAGTTTTTCATTGTTGAAAATCCCTTTATTATTAAAACACACACCACACATTCACACACACTCTTCTTACTAAATTCTCCACCATTTTCAACGTTGTTACCGACAGCCGAAGTTGACGATATTTCCATATCTTGCGTATACCAATGTATTTTAACATGATTTTAACATTAATTTCAAACTGGAGTTTTAAAAATTGTAACGTCCTATTTTAACATTTTATTATAATAGTTTTTAGTGTGTCAATCGATGATTTATAGTTTTGTATTTATTGTAGGCCAATAATATCCTTTTGAAAAAGCTCTCTATAAAGCGTGAAACGTTAAGGAAATAAATAATTCCTTTAAGAAAATAAACCAGTACCCAAGAATTAAAAAAAAATTAATGTTTTTAGTATATATATAATGTTTGCGTCTTTATATATATTTTTTCTGTGTTTTTTGTTTTAATGGAAAAAAACTTTTCTTGAGAAAGCGAAACACAATATATATGTATATATATAAATATATATCATGTATTTCATGTCATGTTTTGGTCGATTCTCGACAAAATGGTGAAGGACCTTACCGTTACTATATATATATATATATATATATATATATATATATATATATATATATATATATGCAAATATCTTAGTATGAAATCAATAAACTTATTTAAGTTAAACACCTCAAAAAGAATGTGTGACTTATAATTTACATGACGCCTTGGTATGCAGTTCTTTAATTTTTCTTGCCACCAAATTGTTAGAAAGGTCTTCTTCATCATAGTCCAAAATATGAAAAATGTCTATTTTATTAAAACATATTTTATTTGCATAATATATGATTTGCAGGTCATGGCAGCAAAGTTTTTATTCACCAAATTTGTTATGGTACTGATCGTCTCTACAATTTTGTTTGTGCTATCGCCCTCCCAAGCAACATATCGTAAGCCTCCATTTAATGGATCTATCTTTGGGAAAAGATCGGCAACTGCCACTGGTGGTAAGTATGCTAACCAACATTTATAAACTGTTTATTATTTAAATATATTGAATAGAGCCTTTGAATTTATGAATGAAGGGAGCACGATCACGCAAGGGTAGGGAATATTGGGGAGGGGCGATAGCCTCCTTTCTGGCGCAATGTATATTATAGGCGGACGAACATAGGCGTAGTATAGTTTTTACCGATTGCCTTCGATTTGTTTCATTGACATACACTCCTTAAAACTCGGTCTGGATATTGATATTCGTGGCAAAAATTAAGAATTTCGCTAAAAATAGGAGTATTCGACCGTTTTTCAAAACATTTTTTCTTGCTTACAGCCAGATCCTTTAATTTTTATGCTAGAAAAACTACAGAGTGGCAAAAGGCGCTGGGACATAAAAATACTGAATCATGTTTTTTTGACAGAATTCAAGTTTGCTATGGATTGTACCATAAACTTTTTCCGCAACATTTTAATGTCTGTTTTGTACCAAACCTTAGCTATGAAGTGTATATTGAATTTCAAAAATGTCTTTATTCGTGCAGTAACTTCCAAGAAGACTCAACATTATTTATCAATTTGTTTTTCAACATATGAAAAACTGCAAGGCTTTAGAACCCTTGTACAAAAAAAACTCTCTAATCACTTAAATATTACTAAATCTATGAGAACTACTTAGGCTAACTTTAGTTTAAATCTCAGAATCTGAGATTTAATCGAAATGGTTTTAGGAGGAGTTTTTAGGTTTATTCTGTGGTTTTTTCCCCTTTAGTATAGTACACTGTATACCTAGTAGGAAAAGCTAAACATTCCCGGACAATCATAAAGATTGCAAGCCGATTGTATTGTCGGAGTCCGCGAATATGGCTTTTCCTAGGAGGTATACATTCTACTACTATTCTTCCGAAAATCGAAAATTGTTGAAAGGCTATAAATTATAATAATGAACCTGTTAAAATTTTAAATAAATCATTATTAATTTTATTCATAAATAAAGAATGCTATAAAATACTTGTTTTGTAACTATCGAAACAAAGCTATATTGAATTATCAAATCTGACTTTTTTTAGTATACAAATATCTGTGAAGAAATAATATTTCCTCGCAGTACACAAAAATGTCAAGATTTCTGAACGATTTTCGGAAAACAATTTTACTTGCAAAACCTCAGTTTTGGCATTTTAATTACTAGGTAGTAAAATAATTAAAATTGCCAAATATTTCAACCGTGTATTTCTTGGTATGTATGGCCTATATTGCCCCCAATAAACGTATTTTAATATACGTAGTTATTTTTGATTAACTGCCGAAAGTTTGTTGCCGGATTTTATTTTCTGCCAAAAGTTTCATCTGAACCGCCAGGATAGGCTAAAAAAATAAACAAACGATAATTGGAAAGTAAATTGACTGTTATTTCAAATGGAACACCCTGTAAAATATTGTTTGATTAAATGGGTTTTTTCTTGCTGATTATAATATGAATATATGAGGTTTGATACCTTTATCTTTACAAGCAACAGAAACAATTGACAAATTGATTATATTTTTGTGTTAGAAGTTAGAATGTGCGCTCTCTCTTTCTGACAAATGGTCTTTTAAAATAAAATTTTTGTCAATTTTGCCGGTTGTTTTTAGAAATACAGGTATCAAACTTGGTATATTCATAATAAGCCATGAGATACACAAATAATGAAACAACATATAGGGGAAGAATTTAAAATAAAAAAGTCTGTGCTCATTTTTATACTTTCTTTTAATTGTAATAAGGACATTTTATAAATATTTTTTAATGTAAGAATGTCACAAGAAAGCAAGGCAGTTTTCATCTTCCATTTTTTAGCACATTTTGCAGCATGAGCAAGATCTTAGATATTTTTCATATAGCACATCGCATATATACTAGTTTTATCTATTTTTGATATTTTTGAAAAATGGCGATTTCATATTGAGAGGCTAAGTATAAAATTTAAATTGTATGAATTGTTGCAAAGCGAATTGCACACATTCCTGTCTTTTGATGTTACTTTCAATTTCAACATAGTGTTAAAACTTTTTTTCATAAGCAGATTTTTAAATTTTTTATTCCGTCAGAGTTAATAACTTAATATCATATAAAAATTTAAAATACGAAACTAAGGCAGGATTGTTTGGAAACATGTGACACTAGATATAAAACATATGCACCATTAAAATGTCCAGAATCTTGAATACGAAATTCAAAAAAACAATGGCCTAATTCATAAGAAAAAAATAAAAGTTTATACCTTTTCTGCGTGTTTTTCAAACAAATAATATGGAATTAGTTCTAATTTAATTCTAATTCTATCCTGTTAATAAAAAAATGTTTTTGTTTGTATCTAATTCTTACAAGGAAATATGTTGTATATATGTAGTTTATACTAAAAAGATTTGCAGCACACATGAATCATGCAAGGATTTGCTAATTATATCTTTAAAATTAAGACACGCATTTTTTTTTAGAATACGACTCGGTTGGTATGACCCTATCAGCAATGTGCGGAATCGCAAGCGAGGCATGTCAATCATGGTTTTCATCCCAAGAAAAATAGAAGCTTCGGAAAATGACCTCGAATCGAAAAGGACCCTCACTATCTATACATTTTATACAAAAAAATAAGGAATAAAACATAAAACTATGTAAGGTTTTATTTTCACCCCTCTAAAAATTGCAAATTTAACAACATTTAAAAAATATGTTATTGGCATAAAGCAGTTATGCTTGTCCTGGAAACAGTGGAAAATCTAAATAGATCGTGTAAAAATAATGCTAGTTTGTCATACAAAATTTTCTTTTAAACTATTCATCAACTGAGATATTCGATTTTAAACCTATTTGAGAGATTTAATTTTTCCGAAATACTTTTGGTAGGTTTGGTATATAACTTAGTTATATTTGGATGATTAATTAATTAACTTAAAGTTAAGGGGTAGCAGATGGAGGAGGCCGAGAATAAACTACTTATAAATGTTTTACTGCGCGATTTTTAGCTAAATACAAATATTTCTCTGAATTTAATTTTTTTGTCTCCCAGATAGGTTTAAGCAAAAAAGGTACTTAATATCAATTTCGAAAAACTGAAGCGTTAAAAAAAGCATAGTGAGCGAATAGTGACTAGCGGGCTTTAAGATCGCTTATCACTATTCTGTTCTATTCGCCCATTCATATGAACGACTGGCCGAATCAACGAATGGACGAATATTTCATCCACACTATTCATCAATTTTTATTTAATAGGTTCACATGGATTTTATGTGTCTTCAATGTTTGAAAATACGTAAACAAAACAAAATATATGATTCGGACGAATGGTGCACCGAGGTCTAAGTCTATTTGATTATCCTCCCAAAAGACGTACAACGTATCGAACGGATGAACCAAATCCTTCACCCTAAACGGACGCATGAACGAATCAACAAATAGTACCAACTGGTTTTTCTCTAGCCCACAACTCGTTCGTTAGACTTTACCTATTGATCATTTATGTAAATTAAGTATTTTAAGTTACTACATTTGGAACCAATGCACGAATAATAACAATGGTTTGGAAAAATTATTTTCCACATGCTAGGACCCAATATCTTAGTTGGTGAGCAGTTTAAGAGAAAACTTTAAAGAACAAACTAGTATGATTTTTTTTCAGAGTTTGCTCACATTTTTCCAGACTCCAATAGTGTACACTAGTTTTACTTTAAAATGGTGAGTTAGATAGATTCCAATCCCACCCGTCTTCCCTCAGAATCTAGTCCAACCAAGGAAAAACCTGGCCATTTAGAACAAATCATACCACTTTTGTGTTTAAAATGTGTCATGCAATAGACTCTGACCGTCGTATAAAGAAACTGAGGCCGGGCCTCAAAAGGTATAATTTTTGAATAGAATTTATATAAATATAAAACATTCTTTGACTTATTTTCAATCAACAAAACTATTAAATATTCAATAAACACCAAAGTTTAAAATATAACTTTTAATATTTACCGTGCCCCCCTTCCAACTTTGCCTATTTATTCCTCTAATTGCTCAAATCGTTGCCCGACCGTTGCACGATCGCATAAATTTACATCCTATAACAAAATAGTACGCGCAGGAATTTGGGCTTCATACACGTCACAAAACCTCCATAAAACTCTATATATACACCCCACTGCTTCATTTCCACAAGACGGAAACTTAAATAAGCGAATTTTTGTAGACGTTGAGGCTTGAGCTTGTATTCCTATTTTTTTTTAACGGTAGCTAGTTTATGTCAACCATTTACTATAGCTATAGAATTCAATTTACTGCGGGAAAAACTTTAAATTAAATATTAAATAGTTTTGTATATATTTTTGGCTACTCTAATTCTTATTTTGTTTTGTTTTGTTTGTAAGGTTTTCAGCTACCTTAGGCATTAATTATTTTTCAACTTCAACATGAAACAGAATGTTATACTTGGGCTAGCTTGACCGGCTTAGTAGAAATACTAATTTATTAAAAAAAAACAGATTTATTAATTTTTTTTGCACTTAAATATTGTATTTTTGCCATCATGCAGCACCAAATACTAAAATTATACTCATTTTGATCCAAAAATATTAATAAAGGGAATATTGATAACCCAAAATTCATCATATTGAAATAAAAAAATTTAATAAAGATATTTTAAGTTACACTTACATAACTAATAAAATTATAATTAAATAGAAGAGAAAATCAGACCATCTTATTTAATGTTTTTTATCTTGCTTCTTCTGCCTTGCTGATATGTTCTTTTAGCTCCCGAGCAAAAACTAGCATCATTTTCCCAATTTCTTTTTCAAGAACAAATTTCGGTATTTTAATGTTTAAGTTGGTATTCACAATCCAAATAAATCGACACTGGTTGTCTTCGTTGGAAATAGTTTCAATAAAATAGCCACCGACTCCGTTTTCACCCCTGAAAATATAAAACTATTGTATTATTTATTTCAAACCAGTTTATAGAAATGTATAGGCATTATTAGTGGGCAGTTATCCCCTCCTCTGAGCTTCTCCCCATTGAATTGTAGTTTTTTCTATCAGATTTGAGAAAACTATAATCAAAAATTAATATAAATTAAACATTAACCTATTACACAAGTTGCGACTTACTATAAGGAGCACTACTAGTAAAGGTGTCAATGAGATTTCATTTAACTAAAATTATTTTTTTGTTTAGACAGACTATGAAGCCCTGGTGCCTAAATACAATGTACCCTTACATTACACCGTAGTTGCCTTCATGGCCTTTAACTGTATTTTCAATTTAAAACCTAGCCCAAAATAAGTCATCTTAATGTTATAATAAAAAGATAAAAAGCCTTCAGCGAAATTTGTTTTGCACGCACAATTAAAGAACCAGTTAAAATAGAAGTGTCTCCCGGCACATCTACTTTTTTTGCATCACCAGTAATTAGAGAACCATCACTTTGTCATCTACATAGGTGCCACCTAGTTGGAACTTAAGACGTTACTCTGAAAATTTTGTTATGTTGAGAGTAATCGCGTTTTAATTATCGGGCAACTGTTTTGGTCAGCCCAGGTTAATTTTTTGTTTTGACGTAAAAAAGTATATCAAACTAAATTTTTGGCATCGGCATGGTCAAATTTAGTGTAATCTACACTGATTACTTTACTTTTTATTAAAAACGTTCCCGAAATAACCTCAATAATTGGCAAACTACCTACAATATATATATATATATATATATATATATATATATATATATATATATATATATATATATATATATATATAGTACTCAAGGTGGTACAAAAAAGAGGAAGCTACAACGGGACACCCGTGTTAAAATATATATATATATATATATATATATATATATATATATATATATATATATATATATATATATATATATATATATATATATATATATATATATATATATATATATATATATATATATATATATATATATATATATATATATATATATGTAGTCAAGGTGGTACAAAAAAGAGGAAGCTACAACGGGACACCCGTGTTAAAATATTTTTACTAAATGTATATGCCGCGGTACATTTGGGAGTGAAGGGGGTACATGCGTTAGTAGTTTAAAACGTTGAACTTGTGTATAACGGTACTTTGGGATTCGGGATATAGGACTGAGTAACATCATGAATTAAATAGCAAACAGTTTAAGTAAAGTTTAACCTTTAGAGCTTGCTGAGCTGCGTTAGTAGTTTAAAACGTTGAACTTGTGTATAACGATACTTTGGGATTCGGGATATAGGACTGAGTAACATCATGAACTAAATAGCAAACAGTTTAAGTAAAGTTTAACCTTTAGAGCTTGTAATTTAGTCAACTGTTTTTATTTAATAATACAAATTAGTGGAGTGAATTGCCAAACAGTAATAAGAGTCCTCAAGAAAACGTGGAAAGTCATCCAATTTTTTTAAATTGCTGCTCTTTTGAACCAGCCATTACTAGACTCTCCACAAGTTAAAAAAAAATATAACAAAGTTACAAAAATTCATGTTTCCTCAATATCATATAAACCTTGTTTTTTTAATGTCCTAAATAATTTTACATTTGAGCATCTTGCTTTTTAGTAATTTTCTAGCTTTTTCAAAAATCTTCTGACCAACCACAAATAAAAACCTCAGAAATTATGATACCCCTTGACATTTAGTATAGCTGAGTAGTTTGAAATATCTATTTTTTAATCACTTTTAGTTTGTTTTTTGAGAAGTGGACCAGTTTTTGAGAATTTTAAATAAAAAGGGTAAAAATAATTACAGCATATTGTAGCCACAAAAAATAATATTTTTAGGTTGAATTATTACAAATTTGGTCCTCGGATGCGTTTACAATTTTAAGATTTGTAACTTGACAGATCTCAGTGGGAGAAAATTAACTACAGGCTCCGACCGATCTCTCAGAACCTATTTAGGAAAAAAACATTTTTATACAGGATATCCTAAATAACATTCATTTTTTACATTTACATAATCAATCTACAATAGTCAAATATTGGCAAAATAATGAATTTTCGAAACTTTCTTGCAACTTTTTTTGAGGGTTTACCAGTTTAAACTTTGGCTAGTTTAACAGGGCTAAAAATGGCTCTGTTTTCTAGACTATAACTATAATTTTTGTTTGTTAAAAGCGATTTATTTGTAGGGATCCAGATTTGCTGACCTATTATTAGATCGAGAGTTCAAATAAAAATGTAATACAGCGTGACCATGGGGGAATTTTCCGTGATGTATTTATAAACAGCCCCTTGCAATTGAATTAACATTTGGTAGTTACTGTTGTTATTAATTTTATTAATAATCAAAACTAGCAGGTATAATAAAATCTGTTTTATTTTAGGTAGGGTTGGGGCACAACTAAACTTGTTCAAGATTTGAAAACAAAATTCTTGATACACACTATTTTTTAAACTTTTTAATTAGTTTAATTTAGAATACAGACATACTATAAAAAGTGTTATTGTTTCTAATAAGTTATGTAAAAGTAAGCTGAATAAGATATCGGTATGTATTTTGTGGCGTGCTCAACCGGGTGCTATGTGTTCATAACATTTATTTTCAACTATATAGTTATGCATGAGTGGAGATAACAATAGCTATGATCGAAAAGTGAAGCATCTATAAAATATGTTACCGTAAATGTCGAATCTGCGCAGGCACAAGTTGTGTTAGCAAACGTTAATTTTTATTCACAAATATAGGCAACTGTTACAAATTAAGGTTTGAAAGGAAATATTATTCATATTTGGCATAATTAAATTTATAATTTATGTTCGTTAGCTATCAATATTTATTTATAACGAAACGTAATATAGGTAAGTATTATTCAATCAACTTCAACTATTCTAAACAGATGCAACATTCGACCAGGATATAACAACATTACAGTGACATGACTTTGTTTGTATTTCTATTTTTAAGACAATTTTAAGGACGCTACAGTTGCGAAGATATATTTAAAAAAAAATAGTCTTAAACTAAGAAATTTGGGGAATTATACAAAATTTGCCGCACCAAATCTACATAGATACCAAACTTAGTTCCTACCAACTGAGTACTCGATAAATATATACATAAAATAAATAACAATAGGTATTTCAAAAAAATATATATTACAAATTCCTAAACAGCACTGTTATTTCCAGCTTACTTACAGTTTTCAGTCCACAAATTAAACACAAATTGAAATACGCATAAAGATTACATATACGAATTTTGGATAGGTAGCAGTTTTTTTTAGAAAGTAGTCATTGTTCTTATATTCTTCTTTGGCTCCAATATAATACACCTAAAAAACTAAAATGGTTGATATATAAATATCTCTCATTTTCCATTTCCAGCTTTCGCTTCCGGAATTTCAGAGTATAATTAATGCCATAACCTCTCGATAATTCATGTATCAGATAGATTCACTAAACACTTCTTGGAAATTTAGATTAAAAACCACAGAAAAAAAACAAAATATGAAAAAAATGCTTTGTTTACCGTTCTTAGATCATTGTCAATTAATATATAATGTAGTATGTAAATGTCATTTCTGTTCTTACGTATGCGCTGTTCGACTGGTATCTTTTTTTTTTGTAAAGTGTCCTTTCATAAATATATCATTGTAATCCCCCCCCCCCCTTAGGGCTGTGACATTTCTAAACGTAGTACAATTGTGAATCTCAAGGCTCCTATTGGTCAGAAATCGCCGTATTAATTTAGTTGTACAGATTATAGATAGACTGTTTATTTTTAGACAAGCCGGTTTCATGTAGTGTTTAGATGGCTGCCAGTCACTCAAAAGGCTGCGATTCAATCCTCGTGTGTTGGCTCTTTTTTACATTAAAACCCGTTTTTTTTTGTATATAGTATAAAATTAACCGCGTTTAGCCAGGTTATGCCTTTTTGTTTTCATGTACAAAAGTGTATCAACAAATTCAGCGATTCCAGGCCAATAGGGGCGTTGGCTTTCGCGTTTACTAGATTATTGAAATCACCCGCCGTTTAATATTACTACTGCTGGAGCGTCATAAACAGATTTGCGTTAACAAGGATGTGCCACCCCTGCCCCTTAAAGATTAAAAGCACGTTCCTAAACATATTAGAAATATAATTGAAAAAGTACTTGAATATTTAATTATAAATCTTAAGTAAGTAATTTGTAATTGAATTACATTTTTTTGAAAAATAATTTCTAATTTCACGATTATTTTTAAAAGTAATTGTGCCAATCTATAACATTCGTTCATAAAAATGTCAATACTGCATATCTTGAGTTCGTCTGTAGTGCACCAACACGCAACTCCGATTAAATACTAGAGTTATATCCATTTTAACCGGTAATATTAATAATTAAATAACGATAACATATCATACACTTTATTGAAATAAAAAAGTTTAACACAGATATTGTGACACTTAGCAACTAATAAAATTAAAACTAAATAGAACAGAAAATCGGTGCATGTTATTTAATGTTGTTCTTTGTCTTTTCTTCTGACTTGTTTATGTGTTCTCTTAGGTCCCGAGCAAACACTAGCATCATTTTTGCAATTTCTTTATCAAGAATAAATTTCGGTATCTTAATATTTAAGTTGGGATTCACGATCCAAATAAATCGACAATGGTTGTCTTCATTTGGAATAGTTTCAATAAAATAGCCGCCGATTCCGTTTTCAGCCCTTAAAATATAAAAATATTGAATTATTTTTTTCCAACCTGATTACAGAAACTTAGAGGTCATTAGTAGGCAGTTAGTTATCCCATCTTCTGTGTAGTTTTTTAAAAAGACTTGAACAAAAAACTACAATCAAAAATAAATATAACTAACTAAATATAACTCCCAACAAATTGTTATTAAAGCTTCATTAAACTTGTTTCTTTTATTCGTAATTAAAATTAATTTGGAAGATAAAAAACCCGTTGGGGAATTTCCTTTGTATGCACAGTAAGCTGTATACAAAAAGCCTGTTAATATGTTCTTACAAAATGCAAATGCTGCCATATGCTTGAGAGTAAAAAGAGCGCAAGTAGTACCAATTTAACAAGTTGAACTTGTTTAATACTTGCGTAAATTGCGTTCAGTTAATAAAATAGAGCATAGAGCTGAGTAACGTCATGAATGAAACAAGCAAGCTTTTAAATACGTTTTTTTTTCCTTCACAAGCAACGAGTTTCACCAATTTAAAACGTTGAACTTGTATAATACTAGTCAATTGTGCTCAGTTAATAATAAAGTAACATTAATGGACTGAGAAACATTTTAAATAAGTCTTTTTTTCTCCACAGCTGCCATTGCTCACCAATTAAAAACAACAATTGGAAAAAAATTGATACAAACCTAATATATTTACTACAGGGTGGTAACTTTGGATGATCACATTTTACGCATGACATGGCGTAGGTGTCTTCAATACAGGCCCAATGCCTAAGATTTACAAAATCTCTACTGCTAACTAATCCACCAGCACCAACTTCTGATATTTGGTACGTAATGTCGGTGTGTTCGTCTATAGTTTGCACTTTGTATGATTCTTTTACAGAGCTGTTCCATTTAGCTAGGTTGGAAACACCAAAATATAACTCATCAAGTAGGTATCTGGGAGAACTATTTACCTTTGTCTGAAATATCGAAAAGTAATTAAGACACATACCGAAACATAAATTAAATATTTTTGGTAAGAATAAATAATAAATGTAATAATATCCCATCATGAACTAAATTTTCTTAAGTTGACATTGACAGATTCTTTAATTGATGACTCAGTGAGACACTCTGAGTAAAGTGATACTGTATCATTTCCTTGTTCGTAACCTCTCCAAAAAAATATCACTTAGGTGCATATTGTACAGTTGTTTTCTTAGATGATAGGGTGAACCCTATCATCTAAGAATTCCTGTTGCAAATGGCAGATTTCTAGTTGACACTGGTCATTGCCGTTTTCATCTTAGGGTCCCCGAGTATCTTAGGGGCCTTTAAGGGCAAATGTCTATAATTAAAAATGCACCACCATGAAGGGAAACGTTCATTAAAACTTGTTAAGCATCTTGTGTTTACGCGACTATGCCGGCAAAGGAGGGTAATTTCTTCAACAGTCCACCTACAGGTTAAACGTCTGGACCGATTTTCATAGGTGAGGCATCAACAGATTCGTCTGCATCCCGCTTAGCTAGATTTGTCTAAAAGAATAAATATTTTTATAATTCATTATGGTAGTTATCAAACTGAGAGATTTCTAAATGTATATACGTAAACTATGATGTTTTTAAATGTATATACATATGCTGAACATGAAGTAATTGCCTATATTTGGGACTATAGGTGAGGCATCAACAGATCCGTCTACATCCCGCTTAGCTAGATTTGTCTAAAATAATAAATATTATTATATAATTCATTATGGTAGTTATCAAACTGAAAGATTTCTAAATGTATATACATAAACTATGATGTTTCTAAATGTATATACATATGCTGAACATGAAGTAATTGCCTATATTTGGATGTCCCATATATAGGCAATTACTTCATGTTCAATCCTAACGGTTCGGCTAAACACCTAAAAACCGTATAAGTTCCCTCTAGAGACTTGTTCAAAATTCAGTGCGATCGATGTTATGACTGATTTTTTAGAAAATTTTCAAATGTAGGGTGCACGAATTTACTTGGTTTGAGCCTTGGTACCTGCATACCGGTACCTCCTAAGAAAAAACGTTTGGGCAAGTCAAAAAGTTCATGTTTTTTTCTACAAAACTCAGATTTATGTTTTTTAGTCCTAGGTCAAGAAATTTGGTAAAATCGAGTTTAAAATGCACAAATTGTTCATTTTAATGAAAACTGTCAACACGAACAAGGCGAACTTTTTATTACCCCGACATGAAATCAATATGCAAATATCTGCTCAAATGTTTTAGGGGCGCTAATAATGGATATAGAACAAAAATTAGAATACACTTTACGGTTTCTGTCCAAATTTAAAGGAACATTATCTGGCGATTAAGACTATTATTCGTCGAAGTGTAAAAAATAGAAATTAATTAACCTCGATCTTTGATTTCACGTAATAATTTGATTATTACTGTTTTACGATACATAATTTTTAGAATTACGCGACTCAACAAGGCACACCTTAAAAGGGGAACTTTTTAACCCGATATGGGTTCATCAATTTGCAAATATCTCCTCAAATGCTTTAGGGGCGCTAACAATGGATAGAGAACAAAAACTAGAATACATTTTACGGATTCTGCCTGAATTTAAAAGAACAGTATCACACGATTAAGACTATTTCGTCAGTGTCAAAAATAAAAATTAATTAACTTCGTTATTTGATTTCACGTAATAATTTGATTATTTCTGTTTTACCAAACATTATTTTTAGAAAGAAAAGAAATTATTTGCATGATAAATATAACCATTTTTGTACTTCTTTATCTACATATTTTGTTAATATTTCCTTTTAATCTTGTTAATAGAAAATTTGTGTTAGTTATTCGAAATTTCCTTTTCTGTACAGTAGTTGATTTTTAGAACCATACATATTAAATTTAACACGAAAGCAGTAATAGAATAAAGCTATTAATACCTATGAAAACACAATTCATTTTTTGCACTCTGCTGGCAAATTAATTACACAGATGGCGCTTCGGAAATTTTAAACTAATTGCCTGCGCTAGAATTAAATATTCTAGTGCCCCTTCTGAGAAAATTTCGCTTCATCAAACTTAAATTTGGGAGTTATTGTAGATCTACTCGGTGGCGCAATGGTAAAAGCGCTTACCGTACAATCAGAACGCGTTAATTCGGGACTTGGCGTGGGCGGCACTTTTTTCCAGTGCTCGGAATGTTTGGTTCGATACCTTCCCGAGGTGCCTTTAGTCGTTCTTCTTCTTTTTGAAAGACCGAACACGTATTCGGGCGTTTGCGATGGGTGATATAGTCGAATACGGTCTTATCGTGCGGGTCCAAAGGTCACCAACATTATGAATCAAATCAGAAAATACAGTGAATAACAAAATGTTGTGGATTCTTTTATCGAGCTATTAAACCTCGATGGGCTATTTACAAATATACAGGGAGAAAGAAAATAGTTTTTTTTATTATATTACGCAATATTATTGAGATAGCCACTTAATATTATTTTACATATTAAATGCCGAGGGACTAAATAAGAAAATTCACTAAATATGAATTTGGTTAAAATTTTTTGGTTGGCAAAAACAAAGATACACAAAATGGCAAGCGCCTTAATAAAGTCGGAAGGCGGTTCGAATCAGTGGAACAATCAGGATATGTTCTGTTTATACAGGCACTTAATGAAAGTGAGATTTTTTTATCAATCACTAAAAAATATGAGCCCCGCTTGACCTAAAAATCTAACCACTTATACAGTGTCATTTATTTAAATACGGGCCACCCCTGTGCAAAGAAAACTTGTTTTTGCATTGTAATAACAAAAAAAAATTAATTTTGCAAAAATATTATACACTTTTGTTAAAAACACAAGATAATTAGTTATTACTTCCCTCGTGTGATTTTTTCAGCTCTTTACGTTTAAGGGTCCCTAGATGCCGAAAAACATGTTTCCTCAATTCCGTCTGTCTGTAGGTATGTCTGTCCGTCAGTCTGTCTGTTCGCGGCATAGCTAAAAAACTATTTATCCGATTTTTTCAAATTTCAGTCTAAAATTAAGGACCATGCATGCGAAAAATACAGGCCATATATATATATATATATATATATATATATATATATATATATATATATATATATTTTTATGTATCAAATTTTATCTTATAATTAATAAAAAAATTTACTTATTTAAACATGCTTTAACATTGGAACAAGTATTCTATAATTATTTATTTATTGCCTACAAAATTACAAATGTACTCAAAAGTAAGCAAAAAAATGGTGTCAAACCTAATAAAAAAATTTTTAAATTAAAATTCACTGGCTAATATCCAGGAGCCAGTGGCAATAGCTCTGAGAATCGGTATAAGGAATGTACAGAAACTTGTGCATGAAAAAAAAACATAATTTACCTCCGAAGAAGATTAAGAAATATACATGAAAAAATCCAAAGGCAAAAGACTTAAGTTACAATGCAAAAATGGATATTCATAATGCAATTTATGATTTATACACGTTAAAGACTAATATAATCCTTCAGAATTTATATTTTAATATTATAGACTAAAAATATCATCATCACTTAAAAAGTCCTCATATTCCGAGTCGTCCTCAAATGGCGCAATGGTCATTGGTGTTATTTCGACATCTAGAACTCCTTCTCGATTCTACCAATCCCATATTAATTTCTCCGTATGTTTCACTTCCATTTCTTCCAGTACTCTGGCGTAATATAATTTAATTAATGTTGCCAAACAATTTGCACTTCATCTAATGTAAGACCATCGTTCACGTGTTTTTCGTAATATGATTTTGCCCCAGCCCATATTAATTCTATTGCGTTAAACTGGCAATGGTATGGCGGCAGTCGTAAAACCTCATGTCCATTTTCCCGTAATATTTTATCTACGGCATATATTGTCGGCTTTTTAATAGATTTTGCCATTAAAAGAAGTTTTAGTTTCAGCATATTGGGTAAAGATTTTGTTTTTGTTTTATTAGCCAGTAGGTTGTTATTTAAGATTCTTGAATGATAAGAAAATATCCAAGTCTCGTCTAAAAATATCACTTTTCTTCATTTTGAATTAACATTTTCCGTGTATTTCTTTAAAAACTGGATACGCTGACTTGCTATATATGGCAACTCGCATAAAAATCCTCGATTACAGTCCTTTTTATATCGAAAACCCAACATTTTTATTAATTTTGACAACAATTTTAGTCCAACTTCCAATATGCCCCGATTTTTTAAAGCTTGTTTTAAAACTTGAAGGGTTATATTAGTTTTTGATGTGTATAAATCGTAAATTGCATTACGAACATCCATTTTTACATTGTCACTTAAGTCTTCTGTCTTTGGCTTATTTCGTGTACATTTCTTAATCTTCTTCGGTAGTAAATTATGCTTTTTTTCATGCACAATTTTCTGCACAGTCCTTATACCGATTCCCAGAGCTTTTGCTACTGTCTCCTGGGTATTGGCCGGTGAATTTTCATTTTCGTAATATTTTATTAGATTTAATACCATTTTTTTCGCTTGTGGATGCCAAAAACGCGAAAATTGTTTTCTATTACTCATTTTGTCACTGACTTGTCAATCTGACTTTGAAGTGACATCGCTCAAAGATTTTTGCAACTGCTGGTATTTATATGTTTCTCCTCTTTTTTTATATGAAAATATGATAGGTCTATCTAATTCATCTTCCGGATTTTATGCGGAGGATATGATTACAAGTAATACAAGAAAAACAAACTTAAAAAGTTTGTCGTTAATAAATCGTATGACCCGCACGATAACAGGGCTTTTGACTATAACTTGAAATGTATCTCATTCCTTTTGCACTACACTAGACCATTATACCACGAACTGTATTCCACGTAGTGATTACCCGTTACCTTCTAAGCAGTTGTGTGGTATAGTGTGCGTTGAGTAAGAAGCCTTGTTACTATTCGCAGTCAAACCCAAGTCTATGAACAGAGTTGTTATTTTATACCCGCCCTGCCAAATATCTAAAATAATGACGCGCATACAGTGTCAAACTTTTGACACTATTTTATAGCTCTAAGTTATCCAAGGAAGAAAGAGTATAGAAAAAGAGTTGAAACTACTACAATATACTATACTATTAGAGCAAAAATCCAAATGTATGCCGTCATTTTTGGCTGTAGCACAACTTTTATTTTTTGAGGCATTTATAGAATTCGAATCAAAACACCTCACGTATCTTGACTGCACTATTTTTAAGATTAATACTAAATAGATCAAAACATAATAAACACTTAATTATAGACACATTCGTTTAGAATATTTATTAGCAAACTTGTTTTTGGACCGTTCTCTGTCCCGACAACTAGTAGGATTTTTTTATGTCGTTCTACTTTACGTCAAATATACAAGCTACTTACTTCTAACCTAAAAATGGTACCGACTTTGGTATCTTTTCTCACAAACACGCAATCTTGACCTTGTTTTCGATCTAATTTCCAGTCAGTCTTTTGATACAAATCCCATGCAGATTGTAGTGTTCTTGCTCCCATATGCTTATATTGTTCTTCCTGGAATCAACAATAGGCTTTTAATTTTGTAAAATATTATAGACCATATAGAATAGTATCTGAAGAGTCAAACATCAGGAAAACTAGGAAGCAGGTAATTGTTTTATTGGTAGATCTTAGGAAGCACTTTTGCACTAGCCAAAGTTTCATAGCTAGACTCTCCGCAACTTAAAAAAATGTGTAAACATTCAGTTTTGTGCTAATATCTGCTAAAGTATTGTAAAGTGATTAAATAAATATGGAAAATGAAGATGCGGATATCCTGAACAAAAATGGTGCTCGAGATTTATTTCCTCAATATGAAAGTTTCTGAGATAAATCGATTGGAAACTATAGTTAACTTTCTGAAAATTATGAACGTTGACAAAATAACATTGAAAAGAGAAATCCGTGGCTACAATTGCGATAATTTGTTTTTACTTGTAAACGTTCCAGAATATGGGAAAAATTTTTTTTGTCTAATATTTTTAACACAGATTTTTTTTAAAAATAATATCGCATTGAAAACATTTTAAACATTGCTTTGTTTATGAGGTAAATAATCATTACTTTTTTCTTGTTTTAGTAGTTTCCCCAATTTTTCTAAAATCTCTACTTTGTGAATGATTGGAAAGCTTGAAACGCCGACTTTTTATTGAGTCTTTCGTTTTTTACTTCCCTCATAACAGGAAAAACTACATATCCGATTGATTTCAAATTTCGGTCAAAAATTAAAGGGTAATATAACACAAAAAACAAGTGTGCTATAGGGATAAACTGGTATTTTTTTTGAGAAAAAAGCCATTATGGAACAAAATGCCTAAGTAAATGTTTAAAAATTCGGTAAAATTACATTTCCGGGAATAAAACCTTCATTCTATGGAGGAAAATAATAACTGACAGTTTAATTTTTATAGGCTATGTAAAATAAATTAAAAACTAAAAGAAATTAAATAAACTCCTGTTTATAGGATATATATAAAGTTAATACCAAATATATATAGACTGTGTTAAATATACGTGGTGGAATTCTGTACGAGGAAGGTCTGGGTAAATGTAAAGGCGAATTTACCAATTTTCTCCTTAGAAGTGTTACTTTTTTAGAAGACTTGTTTCTTTAAAACGCCTCTTTCTTTTCTGAGGTTATTTTTTTCCGGGTGTTTTAGATACAGGGTGTCTAAAAAGACTGGAAACGGCTTAAAATCTCCCAAATTTATTGGCCGATCTAAACCAAATTTGGTACAGTAGTGTAAGGGGATATTAGACACCCAATGATGGTATTCGCGATGTTGCCACATATCTGTTTTTTCAGAAAATCTAATGAATCTTAATTTTTTAAATGGAATACCCTGTAATTTTTTTATTTTTACGTTTTACAGAAATTTCTAATACTTTTGGTATAACATGTCTTATTCCTAATATCAATAGTTTTTGAAATAAAGCCGTTTTTCAAACGCATTAAATAATAACCAATTATAACAAATGTTCAAATTGTTTCCCTGAACTGCTTGACAGTTAGTCATTGAAAATAAAACCGTTGAATTGCATTGTAAATCATCTCTGGTGTATTAATTTCATTTCATCCAGTATTCGACGCTGTAATTCAGCCAGATCTTGAGGTTTGGTTGCATAAACATTATTCTTTAAGTGACCCCATAAGAAGTAGTCGTTTAGCGCCAAATCAGGGGACCGAGACGGCCACTCGATAGGGCCTCTTCCAATCCACCATTACACACCCTGTACAAAATCAAAGATGAAATCACAATGTTTCCATTTATTACACTGATTTTGTGTACGGGAAGAAAATCAACTTCTAAATTAAATAAAAATGGGTCAAGTGGAGAATTCTTCAGCAGCGGTCACATTATGCGCGCCCTACTGTACGTGCTCAGGTAAAAGCTAATTATCACCTATTGAAGTTACAGATTTCCCTTTTCAAATTCATTTTTAAACTAAAAAAAAATCAAAATTTTAACTTAAAAGGATTCGATTTCCCTCACGAACTATCATATTTAAGAAAAAAAATCATTTGGACGAGGTTTGTACAGGATATACTGATATTTATTTTTTCATTTGGAGATATTGGTAAAAACATGAATTTTTGCATTTTTTATTTTTGAAGATAATAAGTCAATGCAATATGTTCAACTAAAGTATAATAATGAAATCAAAGAAGTTTTTATAACGTGTATAATATTAGCAAACTAAAATAATTATAAGAAAACATATATTCAATTAATTAAATATTAGACAAACAATTGACAAACGCTCATGAAAATCAAATTTACAGTTTGAAAAGCAGCTGTCTGCTACGAAAACGTGATGGAACCGAGTCCCTTCTGAAGTTTTGGATTTTGAAGTGTTTCAGAAAAAGGAAACAGACGCTTTATTGGAGCCTGAGAAAACAAGAATTATGTTTATTTAATTTCCTTTTAATTCATTTAGGCTCCTTTAAGAAATGCTACAAAAAAAACCTAAATAAATAACCACAAATTAGTGTACCAAATCTCCACTTAATCAATTGTCAAAAATTATAAATAAATAACATACATACTGTACATATCTTGTTGGCTTCCGACGATAATCTTTTCCAAAGAAAAAGTCACAGCTTGTGTTAATAACTGATCGTATCATTATTTATCACTCGAACGTTTCTTTAATTTTGTTAATTATTGCTTAAAATTTCAAAATATACAAAATTTTTCCGTGTTTTAGGTACAAATTGAAACACATTCAAGACAAATTTTATATACAGTGTCTGCGAAATTCGAGTGTCTATATAAATTCTTGAGATATTTAATAAAATATCAAATATTTTTTTTATTTCTTAAATCTTTAAATACATTTCCAAAGCGTGTACGAAGATTTTGTATAAAATTTTGGGCAAATGTTCAATCTGACGTCAATTTGTTTTTTTTATACAGACCTGAATATTTAACGTTGTTTTTTACAAGCATTAGTCCTCACAAACCAATGGTTTATCGATGCCAGATGCTTGTTAAAAACGTAATAAAAAATCGACACCCGTAGTTTAAAAATCAACATCTGACTACACCTAAAAATTTAACGTAAAAAGTTAATTTGGAAATATATTTACACATTTAAAAAATTTTGAGGAATAAAATTAAATCATAATTTTTAAAACGCAAGAATTAATTTTTATCTGAATATCTCAAGAACCAGAATAGCTAGAATTCGTCTTAACATGCCATAAGAAGAGTTAAAAAAAAGTCTAAAACTTTATCCATTTATTTAACCATTTATCTAACTTTTATAATAAGAAAGATCCTCGAATGCTGGACACACTGTATGATATTTTTCTACGTAAATCGATAGTTAATTGTATAGGGATTTACCTGGAACACATTTATCTCATTTATATGTTTTAATTTTTGGGTATTTTTAATTTATATATATTTTTAAAATAAAAAAAAACACATCAAAATACTGCTTACTAGTTATGACTGATATTAAAATCCAGAATTTAAATTAAAGCTTACTAAGAAAGTGAGTATCAAAAGAATTAATGTGTAAACTTTTTACTGCAAATTAAGTAGACATGTAATGTAATAAACCCCGGTTATAGCTGGTTCAGTACTTGTATATAAAAATTAGTTTTTTTAGTACAAGTTGATTTTGAAAACTTTTTATATTTCTATTACAATATTTAGATCAAGTTTTACTTTCAGAAACTACCAATGTCCATGAAAAATATGACTGGGTAAAAAAAAATCTGTCAATTCTAACGGTTTGTCACTGAGAGAAATGTATTGCCTTAATTAATTTCTTAATTTTAAAATTTTAACCCTCAATAAAGCACCTAAAGATATTTCGCCCAATAGAAGGTTTTTTTTTTACTTTTAATGCTCCGTTTTCTCGAAATAAGTTGTAGTATGACAAAGTTGACAACAGTTTTGTATTAGAGTTTATATCACAATTCTAATATCTAATTTTAATTGTTAAAAGTAAACATGTACATTTATAATATAATAAGTTTAAACTTATAGGCCAATCAGAATATATAAACTTTTCACTGTTTTTAGGATAGTTGTGTCCGTATTTTGTATGTTATTTTTTATATATTTATTTTATTAACTATAAAATATGATTAGATAGCATACAACCAATATCCTTAACTGAAATTTATCCAATAAATTAAGTTCAATAATGTTAATATTTATTAAAAGAAAAATATCATTGAATACATGAACCCAGTTATAACTTTGGTTGTAATGTAATTTGCTGTTTAGATTATTTTAGCAAGAAGAAATGAACTAAGAATAGATGTGCTTAATATTAAGGTAATCGTCTGCAACAAACTTTCTTTATCCATATAAGTTGTAAAATGGAATATTGCCTATATAGAGAGTGGATATTATTTTCTGTTTTTGAGCTAAGTATTATACAGTTGCCTTGCATCCATTTTATTGTGTAAATACTAAGGAATTAAGATTAATACTTACCTCAGTTTTAACATACATGCAGATCTGACAACTGTTTTTCAATAAGTTCCAAAATAATTATAATTCATTCATCTACGACTTTATTAAACAAAATTTTTACTAAATGAGATAAAATTTGCCATGTCCTATAAATCCCTATTTAATTTAGTAAAGATGATTTACTTATTGAGTTTTACCCAACAAATTAAATCAGTTAAGAATATAATATAAGTAAAAGTAAGCATTAAACTTCAAATACTTAGAGGCGATAATGTTTTTTTATTGTGTCTATTTCACTCAAATATTTGTAAAAAACATAATAGAGATTTATATGAATATGTGTTTCAATCTAAGTAATTCTGAATTTATTATGTTATTAAAAAAGCCATGACCTTTATTTTTTATTCGCGCCTCAATTAAAATATAATTAAATAAATTCTAAATGTACTCTTTATTTTTCTACAAAACTTGGAAATCAATACAATGTCTATTTAAATAGTAGACGCAGATATCAGAAAAATAATATCTAAAATATTTAAAATATAAGTATAAAAATATACATAGTAATTTAATATTGTTACATATTGATCTTAGGACGTTTCAAAACAACTTATTAACCAGCTTTAAGATTTGTGTTAGAAAATCATTATTAACATCGGACGCCACCGGTATTTTAAATACATGGTAACTTAATTTGCCTAGGTACATTCATCATCCTAATTAAAGTAAATTGTCATATTAATTACATTAACAGGTCAAATTCTGTATAACTTCACAACAGAAAAACAAATTTATGGGCTAAGAAGCATTTAATTGCTAGTTTAATAATACATGATTTTTATATATATATATATATATATATATATATATATATATATATATATATATATATATATATATATATATATATATATATATATATATATATATATATATATAAGAAATTAATAAATCTAGAAGTTCGACATTAAAGAGGCGTATTCACCTGTAAAGTGGCGAACAGAGTATCGAACGGCATATGAACATCATGGCTTGAACTGTTATTGCCTTATGAATATGATACGGTCCAATGTACTGGGTCCTGCAACTCTGTAGACTGTTACAATAGTAAGCGACTTAACAGAAACAGAACCTTAAACCGTAACGTGTTCACGTGTCATCTATCATAGTGTGGACGTAGATGGACTCTGTACATCTAATTGTATCATATTATATCATTTCAAGCTACTGCGTTAGGTTCACTGACAATGTAACGGTTCATGGTTCTGTTTCTGTTATAAGTGAGAACCTTGCTTAATACATCCAGCCATACCCATTTTTGAATTGGAACTACACTGCTGGATGATAGCCAAAGGGACAGTTTTTAGGTAAAATTTAAATTCGAATATTTTTAAAACGGGAATAGGTATTGGAATATGGTTTTTAGCTATGTCTTCCCAATATTGTTGCCTATTAGTAATTTAAAGCGTGAAATTTACTTAAGCTAAAAATTTATTTATACAGGGTGTTAAACAAATTTGTTTCGAAATTTTACAAAAATGTTTTAAAAAATTTTAAGTATTTTTTGAGATATAATTTTTTTTTTGAAAAAATTAAGTTCTTATATTAAATACACACATACGTTGCAACTTTTTATTAGCCGTTTGATGTAAAGTTTTATTGCTAGAGTGTCCTTAAGTCTTAATTTTTGTATAATCTGTAGGGTTTGCCCTACGCAGAAAATATACCGGGTGTGCAAAAATATATTAAAATTTGTAGCATGAAAACTTATTTAAATTTAAAGGTTTTTATTGAAGTTTTAAGGAATTCTGAACATTTCTCCCAAACGGGTTTTTATTTTTGCTCTAATTTTATTATTTTTAGAAATATAGGTATTGCTTTTAAAGCCAAATTTGCCAGTACAGGGTGACACAGGAGACATGTAACAGGCTGGCAATTTTTTTAGTTTTAAAAATGTCAAATTGAAATTTGAGATATTTCTATCATGCATCTAACTTATATGACGCAACCCGTATACTCGTTCTACGCAGACTACGTTCGTTGGAGGGCAGCACATTAACTATGTTATCATGGAAACGAGGAATACAAACAATAACACTCTTGTCATTATTCCGACATTTTTGAATTTGAGTTATTCACATTTTAGGAATTAATTCAAGTATATGTTTTATATTTTTTTGTTTCTTTTTAGATTATCTATCGGCGATCGACCGATATTACAACAATGTATTCCAGATTGATGATGCCAGCGTATTTGTATGTAGTATGTTTACTATTGCAAAACTAAGTAGGTGAATTCATTTAAGAAAGTTTATGCTAAAATAAAAACTACAATCTGCTTGTAATATTCGAAAATTTAGTTCAATACGTTAAATTGTCTCGCAGTAGATTTCTGACCCTTTCGCAAGGCATTGAAGAACTTCGACATGAGAAAAAATTGGTTACTATTATTTTTGTACTAAGAATTATTTTCTCCGCTTTTACAGTAATTAGTTTTAAGCTAATTACTTTCTTTAATTAACTTTTTTGAACTAGCTAGTTAGCTCAATATTATATAGTTATATTTTTTGACTAGGCGTTACTATTTTGATACCAATAATTTTATTAGTAATTAACAGTCTACAATGCCACTTATTTAGTTACCGACCTTTGAATGATCTTTGATTAGTTCATATGTTTTGAAACGTAAACTATTAAGAACATGTAACTGATTTATTCCGACAAGGATTAAACAAAAACGTTTTGAGAAGAACTAAATAAGCATGGAACATCGTACAATCTCTGGACTTTTATACGAAAACATCTGGTATGAGGCTTTGCTAATCCATGGCTGGTTTCAATATGCTCGCCAAAGTGGCAATAAGTAAAATTATTTTTATTATATTCTGGAAAAAATGATGGCATTTTCCTCCTTTTGTACATTTTTCACACACCTTATACACTCTAATTAATATTAATTAGAGTATCTGTATTCCACATAGCATAATACAACGAAAATCCTTGAAAGTACACTATATTCAATACCAAATTAACGTAAACAATTAAAAAGCTAATAGTTAATATAATTATGCCCAATAAAGTATGTTTATTGAAATAGCTAATAATTTATTCACATTTTTTATTACCAGAAATCGAAAATTAGAAGAAAAAATAGGATGTGTTCAAAATTTAACAATTACACTCAATAGCAAAGGGTGGGGGTAATACACTGTCTCTTATGGAACGATTTTTGTCAATTTTCAGATTTGCCTTTAAAGAAAAACTATTAAAACATGGAATATGTATGCTCTCCAAGAAGAAGTCTATATTATACAATATATTTCATATAAAAACAATAAATATGCAAGAAATTAACATTTCTGTTTTGAATTAACTAGCAGAAACGGTGTGAATAGATGCGCAAAAGACACTGTGTCTTTTATGTATATATATATATATATATATATATATATATATATATATATATATATATATATATATATTACCAAAATCACAGAATTCTTGAACCAGTGTGTTGTATATTGTAGGGTTATTTTCTTGGGAATATGGTTCAGATAGACAATTACGAGTTTATTACAAGGACTTTATATTGTCTGCAGGACGTTTCGGTCGTGGGTACGGCCTTTTTCAACTGCGTTAAGCTAAAATTTACATACAAGCCAATATAAAAAAAAACTAGAAACAAAGAGTCATAACTTACCATAGACAAATAGTCAAACATTACAAAATGACACATAACATAGAAAAAAAAATAGACAAGATCGTCACTACATTTGAACATGTACAGGTTAAACAAACTAATTTACATATACAAAACAGTAAACGTATGCGTGTACGGGTGACAAAGAGTACTGAAACGAATTAAAAGTTGTTCCTTCTTTCCACGGCAAATATTTATCTTAAGAATTTGTTTTTTCTGGGTTGGTCATTTATTGCTAGGCACAATTTGACTATATATGTTACATTAGAATATTGTGATATATTTTATTTAAATTTATGGCGTTTGGAGTTTTCTTTATGTAAATCATCTCAAAAAATTCACGTTTCCTATTGTGCTGTTCTGTTTTTAAAATTTGGGTATTATTGAAATCGAAAGTATGATTTGTCTCATTTTCGTGTTTTTTTAGGGCAGTGGTATTTTTATGATCATATTTGTGCCCATTTAGTCTATTATGTAGGTACTGGCTTGTTTGTCCTACGTATACAGAAGGGCATTCTTTGCAGGGTACTTGATAGACTACGTGTGTTTTTTTGTTTTTTGGAATTTCACTTTTTAATTTACTGAAACAATTATTAACCAAATTGATGGCCTTATGGCTAACCTTTATGTCATGTTTTTTAAAAAGTTTTTGAAAGTTTTCAGAGAGGTTTGGAATGTACGGAAGAGTTAAAAAGTTATTGGTTTTATTCTTTTTGTCATTTTGTTTAGGAGCATTTTGTAAAATGTTTTCATTGGATTTCCTAAAATTTTCCATTCTATTTCTAAAAATCGGGTTAATCATTTTAAGGGGATAGGAGTTAAGTTGGAGTACTTGCTTAGCTTTTTTTATAGAAGATTTCCGGTATTCGGGGCTACTCAATTTAATGGCTCGATCCGCTAGTCCAATTATGACAGCTTTTTTTTGGGAAATATGATGCTGTGAATTATAATTTAGGTACCGTCCCGACCATGTTGGTTTTGTGTACCACTCAGCCTTTATTGTGTTGCTGCAATTGTGCAAGGTCATGTCCAGGAAATTAATTTTATTGTTAGTTTCGATTTCTATGGTAAATTTTAGCTTTTCGTGGTAATTGTTAAATTTTTTCAATACGTATTTTTCACGATTTTGTGGAATGCAAGTTATACAATCATCCACGTATCTGTAAAAAAATGGTAACCGAAAATCCAACGTTGGTATAATGCTGCATTCTAGATCTTCCAGTACAAGCTGGGCAATTATGCTAGAAATCGTCCTACAGACAATATAAAGTCTTTGTAATAAACTCGTAATTGTCTATCTGAACCATATTCCCAAGAAAATAACCCTACTATATATATATATATGTATGTATATATATATATATATATATATATATATATATATATATATATATATATATATATATATATATATATATATATTATATATATATATATATATATATATATATATATAGTTAAATTGTGTATTCTTGGGATATGGTCCTTCAGTTTAAAAAATAACTACATTAAGGAAGTAGCACAAATCTTTATTATTGACGTTTCGGCCGTACGTTCAGGCCTTTTTCAAAATCTACAAGAGATAAGCCGGTCAGAAAGAGTTTTAAATTTTAACTTATTGCTAGGACTTACACAAATAGTAAAAAGAAACTTGAGGAAATCTCTGTGTTTCGGTCATAGTAATCCATTTAGTCACGTCGTTACACATATGTCCAGGAAATTAATTTTATTGTTAGTTTCGATTTCTATGGTAAATTTTAGCTTTTCGTGGTAATTGTTAAATTTTTTCTGATTTTGTGGACCATATTCATCCAAGAAAAAAATAACCCTACTATATATATATATATGTATGTATATATATATATATATATATATATATATATATATATGTATATATATATATATATATATATATATATATATATATATATATATATATATATATATATATATATATATATATATATATATATATATATATATATATATATATATATAGTTAAATTGTGTATTCTTGGGATATGGTCCTTCAGTTTAAAAAATAACTACATTAAGGAAGTAGCACAAATCTTTATTATTGACGTTTCGGTCGTACGTTCAGGCCTTTTTCAAAATCTACAAGAGATAAGCCGGTCAGAAAGAGTTTTAAATTTTAACTTATTGCTAGGACTTACACAAATAGTAAAAAGAAACTTGAGGAAATCTCTGTGTTTCGGTCATAGTAATCCATTTAGTCACGTCACAGACGTTACACATATAGTATTAAAATTCATTTTATTAAAAATCACAGATCAAAACAATGGTAACACATTGGAAGAAAAGACAAGACGTTCACCTTTACATGTCATTAGACGTACTCGATACAGTATGCAAAATAATTGTGGTTTTTTGTTTTATAAATATTTTATGGCAATCCGAACATATTTGTAATACAGATTGATATTTTACGAGGCAGAGTTTAAAATTGATTTGTTTTGTAAAAAAACTAAAGGTTGTTAAATAATTTATTAGCAGAATAATCATACCTGCTCTTGTGTAAACTGAGCCGGACGAATCTGGGTTTGTTCAGATTCTGCAAAATACAAGGAACCTTCCGGTGAAGCTAAAGGTGAGTAAAAATTTCCAACACTTTCAGTGTATACAGAAGGAAGGCCTTGCACATAACTTCGAATCAAAGGCGCTCTTTCCGATTCCGTCGCAGCTAAAATTACAAAAATATACTATAATGCTTATATTTATATATTTATTGGCATTATACAATATAATACCCTCAGAGTCAGTTTTCAATATATGTTTTAATCCCAAATACCACTAATGCTGTTAATGCAACAGCTGGAGTCAAACAAAATAGTTAGTAATAGAAAAGAGTTATCATCAGCCTTTCATAGTGTATCAGAATACTTCTAAATTCTAGTTCTATACTGAAGGATTTGCTAAACCCCTATTATGACTTTTACCTATCACCAGTAAAATATAACTAACAAAATAGCAATTAATGCAACATACACTCATTAATATAGTTTTGAAATTATTTATAACCACGGTTTCAGAATATAAATTAAGTAAAACCATCAAAGCAAGATGAATAAGCGAATTCGCAATCATTTTGTGAAGTGATCAAAAATCACTAAGCTCTTCTAACTCTTCAGCTCTGATAGGAACAGAAAGGAAACAATACAACTTGTTCAAAACGTAACAGTCACCAGAGAATCAATCCTGAATATAGATGGGAACCAGTAGATTAAAATCGGTACAAACGAGTTTATAAGCTCTTTGAATTTAGTCTATAAGCCACGTTTTCAAGTCCCTCAAATGTGAAGATCGGTCTTTGTTTTTCCAATTCGTTCAAATCCATTAATAAGAAAAACCTCAGAAAGGATATGAGATAACACTTAATTCAGAGTAATCAAAACATTTCCAAAAAGAAGAAGTCCTGAAAGAATTCATTTCGTTGTTACAGGTCGTGAAAACACTAGAAATCAAAGAATCTGGATTTGTTCAGATCAGCTATTTTTGTTGTTGATGAAGTATGGAAGAAAAACATTATTCATTATATACAAGGGCAGAGACAATCCAGGTCAGTTGATCAAGTGCAGAATGCGCTGAACTGAAACTGAATTGCAAACTTGGTTGGGGGCCAACAATCCATAAGTTGTGAGATGTCCTTTTGAGAGACCAGGTTTGACCTTCGAATGAAAGCTAGTAAATCTACTATATTTTATAATTTGAACTATGACAATTTTATCTGATTTTTCCCAGGACTCACTTCTAGCAACCCAAGACTTGAGGATTACAGTTCAAAATTGCCATATTTTGTAAACAAGTATATTTAAAAATTAATATTTATTGATAAAACTGTGCAATTTTAAATAAACACTATTGATTAATACATACTTATAATATACCTATTGGCATTTGTTTCCTGAGGTATAACTCTAAAATCCAAAAACCATGCTTCTCCCCAAGATAAAATAAATGAAGCGAGAACGAGCAACACTTCGAAAATTGGTTGGGATGACTTAGGCCACTGAAAAAAAGGAACCATTAATTAAAACATGGCTTATACAAAATAAAAAATATTAAAAATCAAATTTAGGGGTGTTCTTAACTTATAACTTTGATTAAACATATATAGTGTGGCACTTGTCTAAATGACAATTTTCTCTTGACATAGAATCAATCAACAAGATATTATTTTGCTTGAGAAAAACTCATGACAAACTAGACAATCATATTTTTATGCAAATGAAGCTAAGAGTAATCTAAAAATACTTATAAATATCCTATACATCCTAAACTAATGATAGTAATACCGAAAATTAGTAACATAGTGAGGTATTACAAAATAGCGACCTGTGCAAGTTCAATAAGTAGTGTTAAAATCTATTAAATTTAGTATTAGAGGACAAATTAATACTAAGTAGTTTCAATAGAAAACATGGAATCAATTCTAAAGACGTCGATTAGGAAAACATATGTGCTATTTCATTCTCACCATATCCAGTTATTTTGTGGAATAACAACTGTTCATATCTCCGTTATTATTATACCATTTTTATGAACTACAAAACTATTACATAATTTAATACAAGAAAGTTTTCAAATAACTTCTGTCATAATTCTAATTACAAACAAATGAAATTTAGAAAATATCTTCTATCAAACATAATTTTATTAAAACCTATAACCATCTAATTTTTAAAGTAAGAAAAATAATAACTGGATACTTACATCAAACATAAATACTTTTGCTAGAAGAAAAGCACAGCTTAATGCAGTTGATAACTAAAAAAACATATTATATAGCCAAAATATAAATGCTTACCTACATATCTAAATTACGCATGTTTCAAATATCAACAAAAACAATGTGTTATAAAAAATCAAATATTTTGTACAGTACATGAATGTTAAAACAATAATATAAAAATATGTTTTGTACATATTGTTGTACAATAAGAAGTATCTTTGACTTCAAAATATAATCAAATAAATATAACCCTGTCCTAGAAAAAATAAACTTAGTACATAAATAAAATGCAAATCAAGTTTAACCAAAGAATAAATAAATTGTAATTTATTTATAAAATATAGGCAGCTAGAGAACACAAAAATTAACTAAATGTTTCAAAATATGACTGGTAAGAATTAGATTTTTTCCAGTTCACTTTTATCAAAAATATAAAGGACCACACACTAATGAAAAAGTGTTAACTGTCTGAGCAGTTACCATTGTTGCAACAAAATCGTTGGAGCGGGTTTTGGAGGTAGTGTGTTAAATTTTGCTCAGATCCCATATAAAATACATAGTGAAAACACAATGACACAAAATAAGCCTTTTCAATAAATTTAGCTTATAAGAAGTTTTATTTAAACATAAATGCCTAAATGCTTTGTTCTCGACATACAGGGTTTTTATATGTAAATGTTATTTTTTTTATATACTTAAAACTATTTTATTCCAAACCAACTTTACAAGTGTATTATATTGAATGTAACTATAATAAGAAATACTAAAAACAGCAATAAATGAAAAAATCCTATGTAATAATTTAATATAATATAAAACTTTAATATTATATAAAACTAACTTAAAATAAATATAAAAAAAGAAAAATAATTTTTAATTTTTTTATAAATTTTGACAATTTTCTTTTATTTTATATACTCTCTGGTAAGTGATCATGTAATTATTAATGGGTTATTCATTTATCCTTTTATTTTATATAATGAAATGCAGGCCTGCACAATTCTGTGTGGGTACACCTTAATTGTCAGAGATTTTAAGTAGGTACTTAAATATGGAATTTGAAGTTACATTTGAATACTCTCTTGAAAATAACCTGTCACAAGCATTGGGAAATGGAAAACACCTAGAATAAACATAAGTATATTTGTTATTTATATGCCTCAACATCAGACTGCCATGTTTCAGAGATCTTTTACTTATAATGTCATAAGTTTATATAACTCATTACTCTCTGAGCTAAGTTTGTTAAATGATATCAAATTTAAGTCTGCTCAAAAAATACCTTTTTAATCTTTTCAGTTCATTTAGCAAATTTTTTGTTTCTCTGATGTGATTATCGTGAGTAGACTGCGCCCTGTTTTTAGCTGGAGGTCTTTATCATAATTTTGTACAAATACTGTAAATAATAAATTAACTCCTCGTGTTAAGTTCATGACCCAAGTCATTTAACACCCTTAATCGTGAAAACAGTTTAAACGATTTTTGGCAACAATGGTAATATGTGCAGTTAAGAACTACAACATACTAAATATATAAGGAATTTGACCGAAACCACTTTTTCAAAAGATTAGAGAGTTGCTGTATACAAAACAAAGAAAAGTTATGATTGAAGTGAAAACAATGATTTTTTTTTGGTACTACCAAAAAATGAACATTTAGATAAATTATGGATAACATATATTTTGTACCAAGTGGGCTGCACAAGCCTTTTTGTGCATGTAAATTGTTGTGTATAATTGAACTCCTAAAACTTGCACAAGCCAAAAGTTTGGCATGAGTAAAAACATAACCCACCAGATAAGTCCATTGTCTACAGTAATCACATTAGTACATTAGACTCCTATTTAAAAAATCCCTAATGCTGACAGGGCAGCACTCTTATGTGCCTTATCTAAGTCCATTAAAACTTGTACAAAATAAACTGGGCATGTACAAATAATGTATAATTTAATACATTATTAAAATTAAATTACATTCGCTAGTTCAGTTAATTTGGGCAACTGTACATGTGCAAAAAATCAAATTGTGCAAGTTACATGAGTATGGGAACGGTCCTTTAAAAAAGTTCCAGAAAAGGATTGAAAATTGAGAAAACAATAAGATCACACTAGGTTGTAAATTATAATAAAGATTTCATTTGCATGCTACTTACTACTTATTTAGAGGAACTGGGTCTTGATTTCTGAACTAACAGAAAACAAAAGTCAAAATAACTTGATATCATTCCTGTACAAGAGCAAACTATTCCAGACAGTTTATCTACATTATGTATATAGGAAGGAACATCATTAAATAAATAAGTACCTAATGCAAGAATTTAATAAACATTATTTTGTAACTAGGGTTTTACTAGTAATAAAATTTTAAATGGGATATAATACTATATGTTATTGATTTTTTTTGTTTTTCAGCATTTCCACATTGCTTTAAGATATATTTCAGTATATTCCCAAAGTAGAAAGTAGTCATGTTAATTTGTCCATATTTTAAACTGCTATAACTTTTCTATTTTTTAAGATATCATAATGATCTAAAAGACAAATTCTATGGATAGTTACCAAGTTTATGGTAACATTTGAAAGATATTAAAAAAGTGTAAATTTTTAAAGATATAAATATAACTTAATTTTTGTTTTAATAAGACACCCAGTACATTTAATTTTCAGTTGCTAGATCCCCTTGTTCTGGTTCTAAATATATCGAGTTTGGTATGTTTGTTCTTAAATATAAATGAAAAAATGAATATCAACTTCATCATAAGACAAGTGTGGTCAAGAGAAAAAGAGAATCTTCATAATACACGTTGGTCTTATCACACAGTTTTTCTTTCATTTATTCATTTAATCTATTTTCTATAACTTTCCAATTTTCTGTTTGTTTCTATGACATACCAAAATCTGACTTGAAGAAAACTTGGGCATATATTTTACATTTTTCTTATAAATTAAAAAATTCCAGAGCATCCAGCCACTTTGGGTCAGAGGTAAATGAGTATATATTTTTTATGGCCTCAAAAACAATTTCTTGGGTATTTTTGAGCAGGAGAAAATTTGAATGTTTTTAGAAAGGTAGCCACAATATGCAGCTAGTTAAATAAATGTAAATATATTAAAGAAACATTTAGACCCCTAGGGATGTGGAGAGTTAGTTACTATTGAGTCAATGTTTGTAATGATATTGATTTGGCATTATGTATCTTTATACTTAATCTGAAAATAATAGTAATACTGATCAGTGATGTCTCTACAAAAATGCCCTTGTGGGAATTTTTTTTGAACATTTGTGTAATTAGTTATGGGCTTTAGTTTAGGTAAGGCTCTGATGATGTTTTAGAATGTCTCTTGGGAGAAAAAAGGCCATATTTTTGCAACTAAAAAAAAAGTCCTTACTTTGTGAGCAAATAATTGTGGTAATGTCTTATGTGTCTAATGTCTTTATTCATATTTTTTATAATAGTAAATGCATAAGCACAGGTCATTTTTTAGCATCTCTAGGGTCTTGGGTTGGGGGTAATTACTTCCTCTATAACCCCTGTAGCGACGCCCTTGATGATGGAGGTGGTAATAAGCAAAGTATGACTTTCATAGCATCTGGTCAGAAAGGACTGATCTTTTCAAGAGGGTATGTTTGTTGGTAGTTTATAAACCTTGGATTCTATTATGGTGGGTAGATATGTAAGGGCTGTTGTACTGCAGATTATAATATGAAATTGAACTTCTCAGCTATAGGTTCCTTGGCATTTATTTTACCAGTTATTTCCTTGTTGAAGTCAAAGTGGCTCTTCTTCATAAAAACTTTAATCATTTTCAGGGATCTACAAAAAATCATGTTTGCAACATTTATTATGCAGTAATTAAATTAATGTGAGTTGACAACTGTAATTAAGTGATAGGTATTGTTTTAGAAGCAATAATCAAAAATCTTAAATTTCAAATTTTTGACCATACAACCACATTTTTTGTCTTTTGTAAAATTTTCATTGCGATCCTGTTATGCGGATCCCTACACAAATACTTAAATAAATAATATCCAATAGCACATTGTTTTTGAAGCTACAAAGTATTTATCTTAAACAAATTTTAATACTTACTGATATTATAATCCAATGATTAATATATATAATAGCATAGAACAATATTAGAATTAAAAATCTACAAAAAGCAACCAGCACAATGTCAAACAGAGAGGTATGTACATTATAATGCAGTATTTGTTCACTTAAAGCTTTCATTATATTTTCACCATCTAACTGAAACAAAACAGAAACCATATATAGATGTATACCTACCTATATGGTAAAACTTTTTTTACTTGGGCCCAGTGACACAGCCATACTACAAACATCGGCTTTATTGTATTTACAAAAAGATTGGCAATTGTTAATTAAAAGTGTGCGATTGCACTGTTACCAATATAAACTCTAATTTGAAAAAATTGATGTTTTTATAATGTCAATATCTTGCATCCATCCCTACATCAACCATCCAAAGTTGAGTGATTTGTTCGCATTACACCAGTCCACCATGTGATCATAGGGCTCTTGTAGAGTTAATTTTTTTGTTTGTTTGGATAATGTTTAATGTTTTGTATTTTTGGTTTTCATAAAGGTAATATATTAATGAGTAAGACATTGTTGATTATTTTTTAGTGTTTTAGTTATATTCGAGGTTATATTTGAAATTCATAATATACTAAAATGTATTATCATTCTGGTGATCCCCTCAAGCTTAATTTCTGGCTGTGACAGGATCTTACAATACTTATGTATTTTATGCTTATGATTAAAGCATGTTAATGGAAGATTATTTATGCTTGTCAACAATATTGTACATGTGTCACTGGTATCAGATATTAAGTACTTACAGAATCATAGATCTCATAATTTGTTATAAATTAATCCTTAACTATATTTAATATAAACAAAACAAAATTTTAAACAAAAAGGCAAAATTGTTAAATTCCAAAAGTCATAAGATTTACCCTAGGATTTACCATAGCCAAAATGTTTTTAAAATTAATAAAACTAAAAAGGCACTTGCTGTTTTGCACAGATAAATTAAAATACTTAATACATAATACAAGGTTGTTCAAATCAAAGCATCTTTGACTGAAAAAATATATTTATAAATATTTACTACCACCATTAAGACACATATCCCGTTGTTTGACAAACCAATATATACCCTGCTCATAAAATTTTTGCTGCTACTAATTGAAGAATTCTTTAAGTGTTTTTTACTTCTGTGTCAGACTCAAAAGCTTACCTTTGTAGTGACCACATGTTTCAGTTAGATTTCTTCACAGTCATATATGTGATAGAAGTGTTTCTATAGACTTCTTATAGTTACAAATGAACTGTTGAAAATCCTTGCACAGCACACAAGAATTGAAAGACAGCATGCCAGATTGGAGTGATTCCAGACAAATTCAATTTCAAACTCATAATGTTTAAAATCACTATCGAATATAATTGAAAAAAACAGACACAATCATCAAATACTAATGTTGCAAAACATCATCAATAAATCCAATTGTTGAATGAAAAACTCAAATTCAAAATATACTTTATCGTCTTAGAAACAAAATAATTGTTGTTAACGAAGCTTAAAAACTTAGTAAACTTAACCACTAATAAACAAATGATGTGTCTCCTTCCTCCCTAACATGAATGAACTTTCTAAATTTTGGTTCATGTGAAATGCTAACTAATTTAGGCTATTTATTTATTCTTCGTCGTTAAGCTTGGTAGTGTAGAGCTAGGGTTCTCAGCTTTCATCATATAGCATGTGGTTTCAAATCCCAAAACAGACAAAATTTTTTTTTTTTAATTTGTAATTAAAAAAATGCGAATTATTTATTTTCTTAAAGTTAGGTTAGGTTAGGATTGGTTTCCGAAATTCCGAGTCTATATTAAAACAAGGATTTTTTTAACAAAATTTATACTGTTAGGCAAATCCCCCTGTTAGGTTAACACCAGTTTGTCAAAAAAACCATCATTCACCCATTTTTCTTATTTAACATTAACCAACTTTTTTGATAATTCATTTAAGTACATTAGCTTCGAAGGAGCAAAGGCGATAAACAAAATGTTATAAACATTAATATCTAACTCAACCAAAGATGAACTTAAATAGAGCAAACCTTGTAATTGAGTATTAATACATATGAATCGATTATTTCTGAAAGGGTCTAAGTGCTATTTCAGCCATTTTCTTTTTACTGCGAAAATTTCATTCTCGAGTCAAACTTTAGCGTTTGGTACAGAAAGGGACTACGTATCATTACTGCTTAGTTGTGTTTATAGGCGAGGAAATATTTGTTTAGTGCAGAAAGGAGCCAAGTAAGCCAACTTAGCGCCTTTAAGAAATAAATATTAAACATCGCGCCATTTTCGTAGGTATTTGACCTTGCTTCGGTGTTTTGTTTCGGTTTGAAATCCAAGCTTGTCGGTTTGTTATTGTTTAGTTCTGTTGTAAATTGGTTTTGATACCGTGCGAGGGAGCATTAAAACGTATTTTTGTTGCAAAATGTCTAGTTCAGACGAAATTATAAATACTGATAATGAAGGGGAAACACTAGAATCAGAAGTTACTAAGAAAAGACGCCGGGGTGTTCGAAATGAAGACACTTATCAGAGAAACGTGATAAAAAAAGCCAGAACCAGTGGTGCCGCTTACAAAAATTATAAGGGCTAGGGGTAAGGGTAGTTGAGGCTAAACAAATTGGGATTCCTTGCAAGTAAGTTAAAATAGCAAAACGTTTTAGACTGCGTAGATCTAAATAAACTATTTTTTAGATGTAAAATGCAATGTTTCCAAAAACTAAACGATGAGCAAAAGCAGATAGTTTTCCAAAATTTTTACAAGCTGCAAAATAAGAACGAGCAGGACATATATCTCCAAGGACTAATAGAACAGAAAAATGTAGCGAAACGAAAGAGGCAGGAAAATGAAAGGAGTAGATTAAGAGAAGTATCTTTCGATCATTTTATTCGTGTTGGGGTGCTAAGAGTCAAAGTGTGTTGTGAGGCTTTTATGAGTTTGCATGCTATTTCCAAGAAAAGGTTACAGAGAATAAAAGCACTTATTAAAATCCATGAAACTCCTACAGATAAAGGGGCAAAAATATTAAATGGACTATGCCAGAAGATCAGAATATATTAATTCGTCAGCATATTGATAGCTATCCAGTAAAAGAAAGTCATTATTCAGGGAAAGAGTACAAGTATCTAGATAGTAGACTTAATGTGAAGATTATGTTCGAAATGTTTAAAACCAAGTATCCTGAGACAAAAATTAAATACAGCTATTATTATACCTTTTTTCGAGATAACTTTACTTTAAAATTTGGCCGTCCTCAAATAGATACATGCGTAAAATGCGAAGAATTAAACTTAAAAATCAAAAGTCCTTCTCTAGGAGATGCCGTGAAGAAAGTAACTGTCGCTGAACTGCTTGTGCATAAAAAAAGAGCCAATAAATTTTATAACACTTTAAAAGGTACCACTAAAGAATGTCATGATAGGGATGACTTGGTAGGTCTAGTATTTGACTATATGCAAAATGTTCACTTACCGCATATACCTGTCCAAGAAGTCTTTTATAAAACTCAACTGACAGTTAATGTTTTCTGCATACACAATTTAAAAACACAAGAATCATTTTTCTATATCTATCATGAAGGACAGGCTAACAAAGGTCCCAACGAAGTGTGTAGCTTTTTACTTGATTATATCAAAAACAATATACCATCCAATGTAAAAAATTTAAAACTTTTTTGTGACAACTGCCCTGGGCAAAACAAGAACCACTCCATTGTTAGACTCTGTTTAGCCCTCACAGACATGAAGCGCTTTAATAAAATTGATCACTTTTTCCCTATCCGGGGACATTCGTTTTTGCCCTGTGATAGGAAATTTGGTGTTGTAAAGAGGTACTTGAAAAAATTTGATAGAATATTTGATATTCACAAATACACCGAAATTATTGTGAATTCAAGTGCCCAAAGTAAGTTTACAGTGAAGGAAGTTCAAACCCATGAGATTCTCAATTTTAAACAATGGTGGCCTAAATATTACAAGAAAACATGCCTATCAACTGAATCCGAGAAAAAAAATATTCCTCGAGCTCAAAAAACGTCTTTTGGAATTTCGACGCTCAACCATTACGCATACAACACTGAAACTCCAGGTTATGTAGTTGCATCAGAATATATTAACAGCATTTTTGGTGTTAGCCACTTCCGTTTAGCTTTACCAAAACAAAAAAGTCATTTTAATATGGAATGGCCCACAGAACCAGCATATCCTGACGGCATGGTACCAATTTTAGAATCAAAAATAAACCATCTACAATATCTAAATCAGTGGGTACCTGAAGATAAACAAAACTTTTATATCCACATAATAAATTCTTGGAAAACAAAGAAGCCCAAGGCGAAGACCTCTCATTAAAGCCAGAAAAAATCGTCATATTTTTTAAATACTTTTATTTTAGCTAGAATAGCGTTTTATTTTCACTTTCTTGTATAATATTACTTTAAGTTTCTTTATATATTTTTGTATACGTATTTAAAACATAAGTTTTACATAACAAACAAAATAAAAAGGTATATTTCTGAAAGGACCTAAGTTGACTTTTTTCAAAAATTTATAATATAAAAAAAAACCAAAAGCAATTCTCAGTATTACTAATTTACAGCTTTAAATAGACCACACTATGAGTAAAAAATATGAAACGTAAGAAATGTCCGCGTTTTACATAAAAAACATGTTTTTTCAGTTTTTCTCAAAACTAGCAAATAGCACTTGGGCCTTTTAAGAAATAATTGATTCATATGTACATATACTTATATAAGAAACTTACCATTACACAAATCAACCACATCAGAGATATGAAAAGGAAATCAAAGGTTACAAACAAACAAAAAAATCTTCGAACATTTGACATCCTTCCATCAAGCCTCTGTCCAGCTAATAAATCCTCTGATATGATGTAGTCCCTAACTGAAGGAATAGTGTTGATGCTATGTGACCGAGCTGCCACAATAAAAATATAAATAAATAATTGGCCAAACAAAATCATTATGTACCTAAATCTAAATTTCATTAGTCACTTTTTTCAACTTACACATATCCAAAAGGGACTGATTATTTTGGCTCTGGTAACTCGAAAACAATTCCCGCAAAGGGTCATCTTCTGGGGTCATTTTAAACAAAGTAAACTTACTTATACTACAAATACAATGTTTTTGTTTATCTACAACGTCCACATCTTTGTTGTGTGTATTTAATACTTATTTATTTGTATATAGAGAGAAGAATTTTAAATAAACAAAGAACCCTTTATTTATTTAGGACAATAATTAAATATGAAATTTGTTGACATGTTTCTTTTCGTTTTAGATGTTTATTTTTTAACTTTAACCTTGACCCCACAGTCAGTTGTCAATAAAACAATTATAATTTGCACGTCTCTTTGACGTCAGATATACAGGAGGGGTACTAAGGCAACACCTGGAGGTATTGACTAGGGCCTAAGAAATAGTATACTAGGCGGAAAATTCAAAATAACAAAATTTTCTGCAAGTATTTATTGTCCGTTATTAACCATGATATAATAAACGGAAGGTAAGATATCTAGAGGGTCTCAATTGCGTCCGGTTCGCGCAGTGACGTCATTGCGTGGGTAGATTTTTAATTTGCTTATGGAGATGAATGTCGTTTCGAGCGTTTAGACATTATATTACCATTTTTTCAATTAAAAATGTTTTTCTAACGAAACATTGACATATAACTCACTAAGATAAAAAACTTATGACATGGTAGTTATATGTGTTTAATAAAAATACAAAAAATACTTTAAAGAAAGAGTTAAGGTTGTATAAAATCCGACAGTATTTAATTATTTTGTTATACATGTTTATATTTAGTTCAATTTAGAACTCAAAAATGCTATACTACCTGTGTTTTTTTATAAGTACAGGGACGTAACTAAGTTCCATTTGAGGCGAGAAGGTCTAATTAAAGAAATGCAGGTATGAGAGGGAATAAAACAATACACAATAAACAAGTTTAACCTTTATGTGCACAAGCTGGGGTTTGTTCCTATATTATCATATGAATGCTTGCCAATTTTGTATTAAATTTAGCTTTGGGTTTACACAAGCGTGTCCATTCACGTAAACATCTTTTTTCTTTAGGGAAAGTAAAAAACCTTATATTCTTATAAAAAAATTTTTGCCTGATTATCCCCGTCACACCCGAACACAGCACACCTCATATTTATTGTTGTTTAATTAACTAAATACAAAAAAGAACGCCGAAATCCGCAAACATTTTAAACATGAACTGAAAATGCTCCGAAATCATATGGCCGAAGGTCAATGACAGCAGGCGGTAATTACACGATGTCGTGGCAGATCGATGCACGATATCATACCTTTGGCTTATTATATCATCGGTATTAACAAAGGCAGTTTATTGGATGGAAAATACACGAAAACTATTGGAAATAAAACGTTGACATTTTTATGTTGAAAATTATGTTTTCTAAATGGTAACTATCTTTCGCGCTTCATAGTACCTATAACCTATAGTATATTTTTATGTTTAACGTTTTATTTACATAATTTATAATTTTTTATATTTTGCCATTACTAAACAAAGATGGGATTTGACCTACATACTTATAAGAACTTTTTGCGTCAAAATTCGTTGAAAAAAGCTTTTACATTTTGATAATCTTTCAAGTACTTCTACTATTTCTGAACCGGGGGACATATTGGCGTGTAGTGAGAGTAGTGAAACAGTTTTTCTAATTTATTCATGATTAATGACAAATTTCAGGAAAGAAAGTAAGAAACAAAATTGTACTTTGTTTCTTACTTCTTTTGTACAAAAAAAGGCAGTGGCAACTGACTGGCAAGTCATAATATAATATACACAAAAATAATGTCATTAAATCAATGCGCAAAACATCCCGAGTTTTGATAAATATGATTAAGCGTGTTCTAGAAAGTTGAGGAAAAAAAAAGGAAAACTAAACACTTTAGACATATATGGGTTTAGGAACTTTTTATCCTGTTATGGGACAACAAATGACCCCTTAAAATGTCTTATCTTCTTATCCTCTTAGGACATCCTATACGTAATAGATATTTAGCGGATACTCGAACCTTGGTAAGAGTAAGTGCCGCTTAGCGCTGACCATTAATGCTGATGGCTCGTATTTGACACCTGTAGAATTCAGATAGCGCGTAGACATATTAGAATATATCTTCGTACCAGGCAAGCCGTTGTTGCCGTTATGTGAATGATTAAGAAGTTAAGAAAAAAGTGTCACATTATATTGCAATTTAAGAGAATTTTCAGTTTTTTTATTATTCTCAAATGACCCCTTAAAATGTCTTATCTTCTTATCCTCTTAGGACATCCTATACGTAATAGATATTTAGCGGATACTCGAACCTTGGTAAGAGTAAGTGCCGCTTAGCGCTGACCATTAATGCTGATGGCTCGTATTTGACACCTGTAGAATCCAGATAGCGCGTAGACATATTAGAATATATCTTCGTACCAGGCAAGCCGTTGTTGCCGTTATGTGAATGTTTAAGAAGTTAAGAAAAAAGTGTCACATTATATTGCAATTTAAGAGAATTTTCAGTTTTTTTATTATTCTCGAATGTCAATAAAATCTTTTAATGAATTACATCATAAACGCTACATATTTATGTTCGAATTTGTACATTTTAAAATAAATCGAGATCTAACGTAATATATCAATTTGTTTATTTAAGACCTTTATGCTGTTTCTGCTCTAATAAGTTACTAAAACCTGTCACTATATCAGCTGCCACGTAGCCGTAAACTTTGTTTTTTCGCAGAAAAAAAACCCATATGCATCTTTGCTTTTCTGCAAGCTTGTGTCAATTTTAAACTGGTAATTTTGGCGTGGACCAAGTACATATTGCTGTACCCTTAATATCAGCGCACATGTGGAACAGTGCATGCCGCCTTTGAGCTTGAGCGTGCTGACCATACGTCGACGCACGGCCACGACTTAGCTAACTGTACAAGCTAATTATATGCGCCCCGCGTGAAACTGTTCATTTAAACACGCGATTCTATCACATACGTCCTGATGGTCAGTACTGACCACCCATTCCATGCGAAAAGGCACTAAACCGGTGAGGAGAGGATATATATATATATATATATATATATATATATATATATATATATATATATATATATATATATATATATATATATATATATATATATATATATATATATATATATATATATATATATATATATATATATATATATATATATATATATATATATATATATATATATATATATATATATATATATATATATATATATATATATATATATATATATATATATATATATATATATATATATATATATATATATATATATATATATATATATATATATATATATATATATATATATATATATATATATATATATATATATATATATATATATATATATATATATATATATATATATATATATATATATATATATATATATATATATATATATATATATATATATATATATATATATATATATATATATATATATATATATATATATATATATATATATATATATATATATATATATATATATATATATATATATATATATATATATATATATATATATATATATATATATATATATATATATATATATATATATATATATATATATATATATATATATATATATATATATATATATATATATATATATATAAATACATAACTGGAAACATAACTGGCGAACTAAGAGGTTTAAGAACCATGGCAACTAGACCTGGACTAACTCTTAGACCTTTTTAGTGAATACTGGGGTTAATGTTTTGGAACGACACCAGTTGAAGACATTAACAATGGGCTATTTCAGCTTCTTTAATTTTCAAAACATTTAAATAGGGAATTTGAAAAAACAACAGTAGACATTGTAAATACTGATATTTAAATATATAAATACTACTATTTATGTATTTATTTTATTTAGAAACAAGCCAGAGGCCCGAATATGGCACCCACTCAGGGCCGGATTTGCCAATAGGCAAAATAGGCGCTAGTCTAGGGCCTCAGCTTCTTGGGGACCTTATACTAACAACCCATATATTTTTTTTATAAAAATGTCTCTATAGATAAAGCTCAGTACAATTTTATTGGAAAATATTAAATTATACTTATTTGCATACAATTTTTAGAAACACTTGCATCGAATGTTTATGCCTTCTTTAAATTTAGATGGAGACTTGAATGTGCCTAAAACCAGATTTTTAGTTTATTTAATAAAAACTTTTTGTTGTAAGCGGAACATAAAAGTGGCGTGGTTTTGTGTTATATGCATAGAGAAACCCTGGATAGAATCTATTTTGTTCGATCTTCCTTATATTATCAAAGCAAATTTTAACATTATTAATTACAGCAAAAATTAAATTGCATTACATCGTTAAATCGTTAAACGCCAGAACGTGCGTAATTATGCTATGTAAAAACACTCAGATTACGCTGTTTTTTTTTGTTCTATCAGAACAGGATTGTGACGACTGTATTAGTGAAATTAAAAGGATATACATATAAAGACATTGATATTGAGCACCTTCGCGATGAAAATTTACATTTCTTTAAACTTTGTGAAAGAATAAAATATTTCAAATTCAGCCAATATGTATAATTTAATTAATAATGGTCTGAGATCAACTTTTCCCAATATTGAAATTATGTTAAAGATATTCTTAACAATGCCTGTCAATAATGCTTCAGGCGAGTTTTCTTTTCAGTTTTAAAACAGATAAAGAATCAATTACTTACGAATAGTCTACGATCCGAATGCTGATTTCTAGCCCCATCTGGTTTTTTAATCAAAATATAATTTTTAGAGATAATTATTAATAGAGGAACACGTTTCTGCAGGGTTCCCTAGCAAAATATGGCCGCAAATACTTTTTCTTAAATACGGGGTGATTTATGAAAAACGCCTATATATATTTCAAAAACTACTTTTTTGAGACAGTTTAAATATAAAAAAAACCTGAATTTTTTATTCTCATCGAATCACTTTTTGTCACCTTTCAAATGGTGTACTGCACAAATACCTTTGATCACGTTTTGTACCTGTAAAATGTCATCATGCCGTAGTTTCATCATTTAAAGTCCTTATAGATACGTTTTATTGCATTTTATTTAGTATTTAGAACATAAGTGGAAATCAATTAATTAACAATTATAAATACTAATATGGGAACAAATAACGTTTTAACACAAGAATCAAAACAAACTGTAAAATATGTAGTTACAAAGGAATTTTCTAAATTGGAAGAATTTATTACAAGTATTGGAAATGACCATGTAATTGTTGTGATTCTTTAGGGTAAAACGTTGTTTGTTCCTATATTATTATTTAATTGTTAATTAATTTATTTCCATTTATGTTTTAAATATTAAATAAAATGCAATTATAATTACCCACGATGACATTTTACAGGATCGAAACGTCGTCAGAGTTATTTGTTCAAAATATCATTACAAAATAGTTCTAAAAATTTGTATTCAAAATCCATGTCCGTATTTAAAAAAATTAAGTTGATGGTGGTGGCTTGAGCACGAAACAATCGGAGATGATATATGTTGTGAACCTTGTTGTAGAGCGAAATAAATTATAAAAGTTTCAAATTTAAACTGTCTTTCGGAAATCAATAGCTTTTTAAATATTCGACGAAATATTTAGGCGTTTTCACAAATCACCCTGTGTACAAGAAAAAGTATTTAAGGCCATATTTTGATAGGTAACACTCAAAAAACGTATTCCCCTATTAATAGTTATCTCAAAAAATTACTCTAAAAATTACATTTTGATTAAAATACAGATGGCGTTCAAATCATGTAGTCGGATTTCGTACTAGAAGCTGTATGCAACAGGAAAAAACTTCCGATATCTCGATGTTATTTATCGAATCAAAAATTGTTAAAAGCATATATCACAATGAACTAGTTGATGATTTTGTTAAAGTAAAAGCAAGACTTTTTTTTTAATAATAATTTGTAGGATATGTAAACCGAAAATGTACTTGCTTGGATTGTTGTAATAATATTAGTATACTATGTTAATGTGTCTGACTTTTACCCCCCTCAAGGAAACATCTAAAAGTTATTAAAACTTTTAATAATTATTGCCGAGAGGGCCTCAAGTCATATAGCACCTAGGTGAATCCGGCCCTGCACCCACGATTTACGAGGCGGTGTAGAGATCATAGTTATGCTTAAACATAACTAAGAATAACCAATTATAAAAAACAAGTATTTTATAATTACAAAACGAAATCCACGATGTTAATAACTGTTTTTCTTAAAACTAACGAAGTACAAAATAAATCAATGGATAAAAAATATGGTAGAGATCATACGATTCAGCGGTGAGTATTTAGCTAGATTTGTTCTATAAAAACCTTTTTTCTAAGAGGTGATTATTTCGGAAGTTATGTTTAGGTAGGTAAAACATTATTTATGTTATTCAAGTCACGTGCATCTATATGGTTATTTAACATCTCTATATCCAAGTTTGGCTAAATTAACATAGACATTTTACGCAGTGTTTGTTTAGAATCTAAAAATGATAAAAAAAATTGCTCTGTTTCCTTTCCGATCTGCTTTTATGAACCGAATATTGGGATATCTAGATTTATCTCAAGACCTCAAGAAAAGAAGAAAATGTTCGTCCGTGATGGCCATAGGCAGAATCCGGAAAATCTATTCTAACTCTTTACATGCTTTAATTAATTAATTTTAATAAAATTAAAATGTATAATTCAAATCTATATACTATATACTATAAATCTAATTAACTACTTGTACTTTTACTTATAATTGTAATTTTAAAGTTTTTTACTCTGATTATTTTCCCCTTGTGTTTTTAATACTGTTAATATTATTAAAAACGTTATCGAGAAATTATATTTTTATTTTATTTAAGACCAATACAAAGGAGGATCGGACTACACCATCGGGCACCATAGACCTGACTGACCCAAATTGAGCGGCTTTTCGGATTGAAAATTAATTTTATTAACAATGATGCATGATTACTAATCATAAACTAAAAACAGTTTGACGGTTGTGTTTAGTTATTTCAAGTACTTTAAACATAATTGATAATTTAAGTCAACTCCCATTTAATGAACAAAACGGTTTTAGATCGTAAATAATTCATAAATTCCACTATCTCGAATAATTTATTTATTATAACGGGTGTCCAATTTTGACATTCCGATTTAATTTAGGAATAAAATACACAAAACACTTTAAATGTTATAATATTATTATATTATTTTGAAGTACAACTATTGCGGTTAATAATGAAAGGAAGTGACCCCCTCTACTTCTTTGGCATGCTAATATTCTTTTCTCAAAATTTGCGATAACATTTTCGCAGACATTCTGTCCAATTTGTCCAATTGCTTGAGTAATGTTAACTTTAAGCTGTTCAGTTGTTCGAGGATTGTTAACGTAAACTCTTTCCTTCAAAAAGCCCCATAGGAAATAATCTAATGGTGTGAGGTCGCACGACCGAGGCGGCCAGTTAACGTCAGCTCTTCGAGAAATTATTCTATCGCCAAATCTCTGCCTTAAAACATTCAGTGTTTCATCTGCGGTATGGCAAGTGGCACCGTCCTGTTGAAACCATATGTTCTGGACATCCATACCTTCCAATTCATCCCACAAGTAATCTGTCAGCATTGTCCTGTATCGGGCTCCGTTCGCAGTAACTGCATCACCGGCTTCATTCTGGAAGAAATAAGGTCCAATCACACCTCCCGCCCAAAAACCACACCACACAGTTACTTTTTCTGGATGCAGTCGTTTCTCCAGTATTTCTCTTGGATTTTCGTCACCCCATATTCTGCAATTTTGCTTATTTACGTATCCGCCAATTTCGAAATGAGCTTCGTCGCTAAAAATTACTTTGTGAAAGAAATCGTTCCGTTCTTGCTTTCTTTCTAAGGCCCAATTAGCAAACGTACGACGTGACACATGATCGTTTGGTTTTATTTCTTGAGTCAACTGTATTTTATATGCTTTCAAATGCAGATCTTTCTTTAAAATGTTATGCAGACTCGATTTTTTAATGTTGACTTGCTGTGACCGTTTACGAACTGACATTTTCGGGCTTTCATCAACACTAGCCCTCACCGCAGCAATTTTTACTTCTGATCGGACACCACGATTGTGAACATTTTGTCTATTAGCTGTTACGGACCCAGTCTGTTCAAATTTCTTCATAAAATTTTCAATTACCTTAACAGATGGTGCTGCATTTCTTCCGAAATGCGTACGGCATCTTCTTGCAGTTTCAGCAAAACATTCCCCATTTTGGTAATGACATTTCACAATAAATACTCGTTCTTCGATGGATAATCGCTCCATGTCGACCAAGACACAACTAATCGCAAAGTTTTCTCTTTACATCTGTCACTATAAGAAAACTGTCAACAAAGATTTTTAGAAATGGCGGCCAGTTTAAATCGGAATGTCAAAATTGGACACCCATTACTAACCAGAATAATAAATCTCATTTGAAGCATATATCTCTTTCTATATTATATATTATTTACGATATTTTCAATGAACGCATGTCAATGTAAACCAGTTTTCTTAATTTTTTTTGGTTTTTTACCAAAGGCGCAATATTTGGAAAGGCGTGCTTTATTGATATTAATTAAATCATAATAATGGTTTTTAATGAATTGAATAACATATTATTATATTTAATTAGGAAAGTTATTTTGATATATTCCGCGAAATGAATATTGTAAAAGTACAAAAGCAAATGATTGTTTGTCGCAATTTTAAATAATTACAATACCATTTTATTTTTTTAAGTTATATTAACAATTGAGAAACTATTTTTGTGTATTAATAAATAAATATAATTTCTGGGGAAGTTTCATAAACTAAAAATAGTTTGACGGTTGTGTTTAGTTATTTCAAGTGCTTTAAACATAAATTGATAATTTAAGTCAACTCCCATTTAATGAAGAAACGGCTTTAGATCGTAAATAATTCATAAATTCCACAATCTTAAATAATTTATTTATTATACTATCCAGAATATTCATTTGAAAATACTTACTTTTGTATATCACCAAAGATTTGATAAGGAATAGGTCGTTGTATATCACTAAACAGCTGTGTTTAAAAAAAAAAGAAGATAAGGGTGCTTTAGAAAAGTATTCCTGGGCCACCATGTCAAAAGATCCAAGCAGAGGATTGCAATTTTTCTGGAATATTTAATAGATTTTATTGATTGAAATGTAATAAACTTAGAAAATATGATTTCCTAATAAAGCAACATTTACGTTACATGGTCACCACCATTAAAGTTTATATATAGGCTGGAATTATTCATGATAGATTTATCATTGGGTCCATATTTTTTATACTGGTGAACGATGAACGATATTTTAGTTTTTATACAAAAAATTATTCCAAATTTTGCAGTTTTGTTTTCCAAGTCGTTGGATCCACAAAACCGAATGTGGATATCTAGTTTTAATAGGATAGAGCATGTTCCGATTATTCAATGCCTGTGCGTGAATCGTCAGTCGTTTTCAAACATGAGGATTTTGAAAAGGGGACAATATAATAACCAATGTGGGTCTGAATTTACTAGTCTAGAGGTTTAAGGTTATTCATAAATGTAGCCAAGGTAAGGCAGGGAGGGAAGCACTTATAAAAAAATAATAATTGTTTTCTAAGGTTACTCAACCAAGGCTGTCCTTTATACCTTATTGGGTCAGCATTAAATAGCATTAAATAACGAGTAATCTTAAACATGCTTTTAGAGCCTAGCAACTCTATTAAAATAAACATTTTAAAAGTGATGCCAGGGGCTTGTGTATAAAAAGAATTTAAACATTATGACATGGTCTCTATCTAAATCTTTAAACATTTTTGCCCCACCCCCCTCGCGGTATATGACTTAGCATATTAATTGCCGGGTTCTAACAAAAAACATCAGCCATAATGTAGGATTTATTCCATATTCGATGTTCACACTCTAGCTATGACCTGAAACAAGAACAAAAGCCTAATGAATACCTTACAGCAACAAAATGGGCATTCATTTATTTATTGTTAAATACGATCTTAGATTGACGGATAGACTCACTTTATGCCCGTAATATTAGGCCTTTCTTCAATCTACGGGAGGGGGGACGCACATATTAAACATTATGTATTTTTTGGATTTAAAATTGCTGCTATTTAGTTCTTTAGTTTTGGTCGATTAGTACATTTCGCATACATTATATTAGTTATTACATAGTTATTCATTATCTTTTTTACTAGAACACTGATAAATCTTAAATCAGCTTAATACTCTATGAATCCCTGCAAATGTTCAAATGAATAACAATTTTAGATAAGAGACCACAATTTGTTTCAAGACCATCTAAACCGTCACTGGTTTTCTAAATCATAAAGGAAGCAACATAAAAATGTTTTTAAATATAAATCCAATCTTGATATTTATTAAAATGTGATTTTTGGCACTATCTGAAATTTTGGGTTACTCTCAGAACTTCCAGGGTATAAAATTTCATTTAAAAAGCTGATGGTCTCAATGAGCGCCAGGGCAGATTTCCACTTCGAATGCGGCCCTGAACGAGATATCCACCTTCAGTAATTATTTCTTTGTTTAAGACAAATAACGGTTGATTATACGACTTCTTTTCTGCTTAATTAAAACTATGAATCCAAGGCAAAACAGAAACTTGCAAACCTTCGTGTGTTAATGAAATAGTTACGCAATTACATGCTGTAGAATATCAATGCAATGGGGGTACATTCTATTTCTTTACGTGAATGTGAAAGCAAGATATGTATATTTCTTGAAAATACCAAGAAGGTAGTATTATGCCCGGCAAAGATTACAACACACACGGGTGCATATTTTTTTTAATCTGAGATGCGGAACACTTATTAATTATTTGTCGTCAGTACTTAACAGTAATGATATTTAAGTATTTAGCGTTTTCTTTTATATGTTTTATGGTTTTAGTACTTGAAAGCAAATGTCAAGATAAAATCAACATTTCTGCAGGTTTGTAAAATATTATGTATTCTCGTTATATGTAACTTTCCACCTGTGACATTTTCTTTTAGCATACCTACACGATTGCATAAACTTGTATGTGTTATTTACGATTATATTTGCAATGAGCGCATGTCAATGTAAACAAGTTTTTTAAATTTTTTTGCTTTTTCACCAAAGACGCAATATTTGGAAAGACGTGCTTTATTGATATTAATTAAATCATAATAATGGTTTTTAATGAATAGAATAGCATATTATTATATTTAATTAGGAAAGTTATTTTGATCTATTCCGCGAAATGAATATTGTAAAAGTACAAAAGCAAATGATTGATCGTCGCAGTTTTAAATAATTACAATACCATTTTATTTTTTTAATGTATATTAACAATTGAGAAACTGTTTTTTGTTTATTAATAAATAAATACAATAGGCAATTTCTGGGGAAAAAAATCGGAAAAATTCATTTTTTGTCGTAACGAATCTAAGCACACACATATATGTATATATTGATATTAGGAGTAACTTTATAAATGTTAAATATAAAATGTAAGGGAAATTCCGGGCCAAAAACGGCCTTACCTATTTTCAAACCAAAACACCAAGAACAAACCTCATAGTGATGTTCTTATTTAAAAAAAAAATTGAAATATATTACAACTTATATAATATGCATAAAGTTATTACCAAATAACTATATACATATACAAAATCTTTTATTTGTGTGTGGTGAAATTAGTTACGAGAAAAGTTAGAGGTCAATATACCGTTTTTAGTTTTTTTTTCTTGGACTCGCAGAAAATTCATGTTAATTGAATGAGGAGGTTTTTTTATATTAGTATTTTTATTAAGCCGACATTTTATTCCCCAATATTGGATTCTTACCAAAATCTTACCGTCACATGTGATTTTTGGGCATCATTACCAATGTCACGTGATTTTTGAGCAAAATTCAATAAATAGTGTTTTACACTGCAATTTTATTAATTAGGCTGCCATTTTGTTCCTCGTATTGGATCTTCTTGCATTCAAACTCTTACCAGTTGATTTTTATAATTTTTTTTGTCAATTAAAGCAATATTTTTTTACAGTGACCATTGAAACATTTTTTAGAGCATAATTTTGCTCCGCCATATTTGATTCGTACCAAACTCTTACAAGTACATCCTTATGTTACCCTAGATTTTTTTGCAAAATTGCAAAAGTCCTTTTTTTACATGTTTTATTAGGCCGACAGTGAAGTAAGTAAAAATATGTAAAAATTTGGGAAGGTGATTTTTTTTCACGAGATGTTACTTAAAAGTATTATATTGGATGTGTGTTTTTTTCCTGAGAAAATCCGAAGTATATTTTTTCCTTAAAATTGTACATAGGTACGTATAACTCGTAAAACGGAAGTGTTGTAATGGTGAAAAAATCACCCTCGGAGATTTTTTCAGAGTCACTAGTTGCCGAATAACATGTTTTCTCAATTCCGTCGGTCTGTCTGTCTGATCCCGGCATAGCTAAAAAACAACTTGCCTGATTAACTTCAAATTTTCATCAAAAATTAAAGGTCATATTGGGATGACCTGGTAACATATTGGTAAAAATCCAATATGGTAAAACAAAATGGCGGCCAAGTGAAATGTTAAAAAATTATTACTAAAAAATGCTTATCCAATTTATCTCAAAATTTTGCACAAGAATTAAGTATCATGTAAGAATAAACTTGTAAAATTTTGGAATGAATCCAAGATGGCGAAACAAAATTGTGGCTTAATAAAATACTTATAACATTTTAGTATGAACATAAGATATAAAAAACGGCCTAATAAAATATTTAAGAAATCAGCATGAAAAACTACTTATTAGAATAATTTCATTGTGCATTGTGCAAGAATTAAGTGTGATATAGAGACAAACTAGTAAAGTTGTGATACGAATTCAAGATGGCGAAACAAAACTGAACTGAACTGGGTTACACTTCACTATTCCTAATAAAGGGAAATATTCCTAACGAGGGAAGTTCCGGGTAGTAGAAATTTACCGATTTATATATATATATATATATATATATATATATATATATATATATATATATATATATATATATAAAAATCGGTAAATTTCTACTACTAAATTTTCTAGGGATTCGTACTTTATATTGGTTATTTGAATTAATCGGTCATTCGAGTAAACATTAAATCGATTCCATTGTCCAGTGACCTTAAGTAAATGAAGTACGCTATTAGAAAATATATCAAAAATATAATGATAAAAAAACCATTGTCTTTTACATGCACAGTATACAAATAGACAATGTATCTATTGCTTTTGGTCACGATGCGTGTCTTTAGATGGCCTGAAGAGCTTATAAACTAGGGTATAATTATTAAGCTGTTGGGGATGCCTGTCCCCCACGTGGGTGTACCACTGCATGATTTAATTACTGTTTGTTTTTTTTTGTAAATATCTGTGTATCTGGCTGGTTCTAAAGATAAAAAAATAGAAGACATAAAAAACTATCACGAAAATCAAAGTCTGACTTTTTTCCAAATGTTGGTTTTTTACTTAATCAGTATAGTGAACAATTATTAGAACCGATACAATACTTAATATTATTCAGGAACTAAGGTTTTACGTAGAAAACGCGTATATCCAACTACTATGTATACAATTTCTAACTGTATTCAAGAACAAATGAAACAAGTCAGATAGAGGTTTGCTCCCCGCTTTAAGTTTTCATAAATGTTTATAAAAAAGCGCGATTTTTAAGTAAAGATTTCTTGATGTTTTTCATTTCCAGAAAAAAATGAAATATCTTACCAAATGGGGAACCAGATAAACATGTCTAAACCCAACAGCAAGTTAAGTTTAGTCATGAAGAAGCCCCAACATGATGTTAAGACTGCGACATCAAATACTAAATATAAAGAACTGAAGAATGAAAATATTACACCAGAGCCAAAAGAAAACTCTGTTACGCAAAAAGCATTAACTTCTTTGACATGCCCTAGTAAAGATTCTCCTAAAGTGTTATTCTCTTTGCCTTGCTTTGCAACTACAAATTGTGGATTCTTAGGAAAAGACATGTTGTGCTGCAACGGCAGATGTTTAAAGGGTGTTCAGCCACCTAAAGCTGATCTAACTCATGAACGTAAGTAAGTACTCATAATTTCATATGTGCAGTAATATTATAATACTATAATCAAATATTTTGACACCTTTTTTCTTATTTTTAGCAATATTTTTTGGTATAGTCGAAAGAAAATGTCCAGTAAACCCCCTAACAGAATTGTCAGAAGTAAAAGAATGCATAACAGATGATGACTGCTCTCCGAGAATTTGCTGTGGGGAAACATTGCCAACTGGCGAAAAAAATAAATATTGCAGAACTCCAATTCCAGTATGGGATTCCCTGCCGTTGCCTTCTCCAGTTTTAGAACGTAAGATTAACTTGTGAATTAAGATTTAAAGAAACACTTGTCAAAATTATGTTTTGACGCATCACTTCTAACTTTCGTAATAATCTCAATCTGCAAATTATGCCTCCACTACATATCTAGTAAGTCAAATATAACAAAAAATAAATGTACTTGTATAAAGAAGGTCCAAAGGTAATGATAATCTGATTCACACATAGTCACGAAACATTCTTAATTCTAAAAATTGAGACTTCCACTTTAAACCATATTTTCAACTCCTACTTCTTACATATAAAACTAATAGTGTATAAATATTTGGTTTGATTATTCAATCCCAAATATGTTTCACCGATTTTAATGGATATGCTATAGACCCGTATATTCTGAGACAGAAAAAAAATAATGGAATGAAAATATTACATAGAGCCGGACTTACGAAAATTTTCTCAAAGTGACGCATTTAAAGCGGTTGCAAAAATACACCAACAGAACTGTACTGGTTTAAAACGATTATAGAAAAAAAGTTAAAAAAAAAAGATATTTCTATGCTTTTAGGCCAAACTGAGCCGACTTTGGTCAACAATACCTTTTTTTGCTTTTTAACCGAATTTAATAATTTTTGGAGCGGTGATAGATAGCACCTTTTCAAGTTTACAAGGAAAAAATAGTAAAATAGTAATAGTTATCATGCATGTAATCAATTATAGTTTTATTATTGAAAAACCTAATTTTTTTAACACTAAACGATAAAACTAAACTGAACAACAACAAACATAATTCTACTAAAACTCATTGTGAATATGTCGCCCTTGATTGTTAATGACTGCCTAAAGTCTTCTTCGCCACTGCCCAAATGCACTGTTTATTGTATTTTGACTACAACGGTTCCAACAATAAACAATTCTTGGATTCAGTTCTTTAACAATGGTAAGTGTTGTGTTCCCATAGACATACAAAATTGTAATCAACAGGGTTTAATTCTGGACTAAGCGGCCATAGGTTTGGTTCTATAAAATTACAACAGTTTTCTTAGAGATACCGTATAGTACCTACTCCTATATGTATGAAACCGAGCGCCGCCCGGGTGAATCGTATAATTGTCATTTACACTTTCTATTTCATGATGCATATTTTCCAAAATTTCCGTTTGATAAAAATTGGAATTAATTTTAACGCCAGCATCTATAAAATAAATGTGTTTTTCCTAATACCGACACTGCCAAAGAAACCATTTTCGACTGAGAAAAGTGATCTCTTGGCACCAAAAGCTGTTCCAGTACAGTTGAGTATACCCTATTCTTTTCTATGTTTTTTAGTTGAAGTAAAGAAAATATTATTCGTCGGAAAACCAATTTTTTTCCATATCTACTTTTCTTCTGAACCTCCATAATAATTCCTGACACCTTTCATATCTTTTATTTTTTACATTTGCTGATAGTTCATTTTTTATTATTCTTCTTATATTTGTGTTCTTAACAATTTTCCTCGAACTGACGCCATGTCCTGGTTTGGCATCATTAACGATTGTTCGTATTCTTTGTATATTTTCATCACTTCTACCAGTTCTTTTCCTTCCCCTTTCTGACTTCATTTTAAGTGAACCATTAGTTTCCCGCAAATGCTTTAAGAAATAGCTGACTGAACTTATTTTCCAATTACCCTCTTGAAACATGCCCACTATTTTTTTGGCACCATAATTTTTACTTCTTAACGATTTAATTAAAACTTCGTCGTCATCATATGATAAATAATTATAAACAACTATTTTGAAAACAAAATATTAAGGAAATATGTACTGTCAAATATTTGAATTTATTTCAAAGCCACCTTATAATTAAAATGAAACACTTCATAGGAAAACAGAGCCATGATCAAGTTGTTTGCTACTTATTGCATATTACCCCTTAAAGGGTGAGTGTTTGTTGTTGATGATTGTAATTCACTATGGTTTAATTTAATTTGAAATTTAAAGTACATGTTGCGGTTTTAGAAAAAGAACGTTTTTTTTCTGCAACGTGTCCATTTTAAGAAATTCAAGTATTGCAGTCTGCAAAATGGCCTCGAAAGCGGTTAGATCACTTTTTTAGTGGGGTTGCATAATTGTCAGATTGCTTTAAGTTTGAAAGTTTTTAGATAAAAAATAAATTTTAGGACATTTTGGCGACTCTTACGACGCGAAGTATTAAGAAAATACTACAGCGTTTAAGAAATTATTCAAAAATTATGATTCACATTACATTTTTCTAACTCCCCGCCACCAAGCAGAATTGTAAAATTTGGTTTACATCAGTATCAGTTAGTTCAAGTTCTAAAACTGTTTTTTCAACAGCAAAATAACATAAAAAACACAACACAAAATATGTTCTATATAAATCAAATGTTTATTGTACTAGTTACTATAAAACTTAAGAATAAAATTAAACGGTGCATACTATTTTCAATATACTTTTTCTCTATATCTATTTAACTCTTAATAAACAATCAAATACGATCAAAATATTAAAGGTATACATTGAGTATATGGCCTTGTCTACTCACAACCTTTAAAACAAACTAACACATTTTCGTAAAATTATATGTAGATATTTGATACTTTGTTTTAGCTTTAAAAACTTTGACCAGCTATATGCAATGTACACCCCCTCCACCTCCCCATTTAGATCTTTATCCGAAAACTTGTCAGAATCCCATGGATTGTTTTCCAAATCTATGCTGTCAAGAAAAGGGGAATAAGTTTTGTAGGCCACCGAAGAGATCTTTGTTAGCTTTAGTCGCCGAATTGGGGCAAGTAAGTATATGCGAAGCTGTCAAGTAATTGAACTAAAAGAATTAAAAAAGTAATATAATTACTTTGGGTACTTCAGTTACTTTAATGCAATTACATTTTGAAGACCCTAAAACTGATAACTTCTTAAAGTAATTGTAATTAGTAATTGGAATTTAGTGTTTTGGGATACTTCAATTCTTAACGGGTAATCGAATTCCTAAAAAGTAATTGTAACATGTACTTTATAAGTACTTCAGTTACTTTTGCAAGTAATTGAATTCCCCAAATTTAATTATTATTATTGAGTAATTGGATTTGTGGTATATTATAATTTATGATGATGATATATGTGTCCTATATATAGTATATAGTATAATATATATATATATATATATATATATATATATATATATATATATATATATATATATATATAATATATATATATATATATATATATATATATATATATATATATATATATATATATATATATTTTGTTAACGTTGATTAAAAAAATATATTTGGCTGCAATTTTGTCCCTCTTGCGTACTAGAACTTTACCAGATTATCTCTATATCACACTTAATGCTTGCACAAAATTTGAATTTTATCTATAGTAGTCCACCACAGGAATCTAAAGCAGTGTGGGCAGAAGCTTTCATGAAAATGGTACCAAATCCAACTTAAAATTGTATCAGATTTTAATCGATTGTAAAGAAAATTCCAGAACCAAAACAGGAGGCTAGTTCCATCGGTAGGAGAGAAAACTTCAAAATAAATTGAAGAGATAAAAAAAAACAAAAAAAAAATCAAATTTACTTATCCGACACACTTGTGCAGTCGTCACTCAAATGTACCTTTAAGTCCGTTTATTTTTATTTTGAAAAATTTTGTGTTCTGGTCCTGTCGATGTTTAATATTGTAAAAATGTACCAGAAATATTTAAAATGTACTTTTGTACAGACAGGATTAAAATGTATCAGATCTGTTCAATTATACCAGCTTTGGCAACGCTGATCTAAAGCCGCGACCACAGATTAATTAAACTGGTTTTTGGAGTTTATATCATCTGCTGATGATGCTAACTTGGTTAGCGAAACGCGCGTCCAGAACGTAACAAGTTGTGGTGTAGTGTGGTTAGAACTCTTGTATTTTGATCTTTAAGACAGATGCTAAAACAGCTCTAAATATGCTATAGCCTATATAGGCCTAATATACTAATTCATACTTTAAAAATAACTAAATAAACTTCGTTACTAATTGTGTACGTGTTTTGGGAGCCCCTGACAACAAAAGTGAATTTGTGGAAATTACAGACAAAGTAGCGATCGAGCGATCGATACGCGAAATCGGTGAGAACGTTCACATACCATTTCTTGTGTGGCATCGCGTTATTAAATGTAGGGATTTTTCGAGATCGCGATTTTAATCCCAGGATTTTCAAAACTGTAAACTGATTTCGAGATTCCGATATTGAAAACCTTAATTATTTTTTCATTTAATGTCTTTTAGTTGATTTGTCTAAAAATATTCAAATTGGTTATGTGGGCCTCATATTACCTACTTATAAAGTAAAAAACATCTAATAATGTTTTTACTTCCCTGGTAAAAGGGAAGTATTGTAATCGTGAAAAAATCACCCTCCGAGATTTTTTCAGTTCTTTACGTTTCAGAGTTCCTAGATGTCAAAAAACTTGTTTTCTCAATTCCGTCGGCGTGTCTGCCTGTATGTCGGTCTATCTGTTCGCGGCATAGCTAAAAATTACTTAGCCAATTTGCTTCAAATTTTGGTCAACAATTAAGGGTTATATGGAGATGACCTGGTAAAAATTTGGTAAAAATCCAATATGGCAAAATAAAATGGCATCCTAGTGAAATGTTAAAAAAATATTACTAAAAAACTGCTTATCCAATTTAACTCGAATTTTACACAAAATTCAAATATTATGTAGGAATCAACTTTTAAAATTTTATTACGAATCCAAGTTGGCGCAACAAGATGGCGGCTTAATAAATTATTTAAAAATTCAGTCTGAAAAAACTTATTTAATAGACTGATTTCAAATTGTGTGCAATAATTAACTGTGTTATAGAGATGAACTAGTGAAACTGTGGCACTAATTCAAAATGGCGGAATAAAATGGCGACAATATTAAATGTTTGTAATCGTGAAAAAATTACCCTCTCAGGTTTTATATATCCTCACGTTTTAGCGTTCCTAGTAGTATTTAGTATCAGTTTTAGATATCAAAACAAAATGGCGGTTAATAAAATATTTAAAAAATCAGCCCGAAAAAACTACCAATTTGAAATTTTGTGCAAGCATTAAGTGTGTGTCTATGTAAAAACTACGTGTTGAATTGGTTGCCCAAAAATCAAGTGTGGCATAAGCAGAAACTGATAAAATATTAATAGGAATCTAATATGAGGGAGCAAAATGCCGCCGAAAAATGTGTTTGAGAAGACAGTATATATGTGTTGCTAAATGACTATGCACAGAACTAAATTGAGTCACACTTCTCTATTCTTAATATTTATAATAATGAAAGATTCATAACGAGGAAAATTCCGGGTAAAGGAAATTTACCGATTTTTTAATTATTATTTGCATGTCATGTAAATAGGTATTGTAAAATTTTCATTCACTGGTTTAAATTTTGTTTTTAATAAGCTTTTGTCAGTAACGCACTAAAAAGTACAAAATAATGTAATGTCGAAATTAATTAAACTAACATGCTTCTCAAGGAAACGGAAAAGCGAATCACTTTTTTGCACAGTCATTGAAAAAAATATATTTTAAGAAAATTACATTATTTTGTACTTTTAGTGCGTTACTGACAAGAGCGTGTTCTCTAGGTATTTCAAACTATAAATTTTTATTGAACCGTGGATCACATATGGTTTTATTTATTGGCGTTCAGTCTTGCTCGCATTGATAGCATAAAGCATGTTTGTCATGTTAGCATTAAAACTATTATTTTTTATCTAATCTTAGAGCAAGAAACTGGGCCATGGCCTGCAACAGAAAAGATTTTTTAGATAAAAGAAACGATCTGCATAAAAATCAAAGTTTATGTAGCTTACACTTGAATCATCCTTTTACTTATTTATGGATAATCCAAAAAATATAAACAAACAGAAAAATTGAATTTGATGACCACAAAAACAGTGAAAATCAGAAACATAATATTCCATTTTTGTGATGTGAGAGAGTATAATAGTATATAATATTTACGTTTTTCTTTAAAACCCTTTCTAAATGATTTGTTGAAATCATCTTTCTAAATGATACTAAAACACAAGTTCAGCGATATAACTGATCTAACAATAATATTAAATTTAACCTTGCTCTTATTCTTTCATAAATCTATTAAAACTCAAACCACTCTGTACGTGCATAACTATATATACACAAATTTTTCATTCATAGCCACAAAATATTTTAATAAGGTCCTGTTCAGAATAAATAAAAATATTTCGAGTACATCTCTTAGTTCTACGCCCAACTAATGGGGTTCGATTAAACACATTTATGAATGAAAATTCCAGGAGTGCGGTATTTGATTGGTTATTAATTTGGGCCTCGACGAAAGGGAGAGGTACATCAAAAGCAGTCTGTTTCCATGGATATGCAGAGTTGTACAACCACGAATGAATAATGCACCCTTTTCCATAGTTACTCGTATTCTTTTCATAGACTCAAATTCGTATACCAAACTTTAATAAATAGTTTTTCAGGCTAATTTCTTAAATATTTTATTAAGCCGCCATTTTGTTTTGATATCTTATATTCATACCAAAATGTTCCCAGTTCATTCCTGTGTAACACTTTTTATGCAAAACTTGAGATACATTTCATATTTTGTTTTTTTAGTAATGTTTTTTTAACGTTTCACTAGGCCGCCATCTTGTTCCGGCATATTGGATTTTTACCAAAATATTACCATGTCATCCCCAAATGAATCTTAATTTTTGACTAAAATTTAAAGTCAATCTGATAAGTAGTTTTCAAGCTATGCGGCGAACTGACAGCCAGACAAACAAACCGACAGACCGACCGACGGAATTAATAAACCTATTTTTTTGCATTTAGGGACGCTAAAACTTGAAGATATGTAAAACCTCAGAGAGTGATTTTTAACGATTACACGATACCACAGTTAGTTATGCCACAGAATTTGAAATCAGTCCATCAAGTAGTTTTTGAGGCTGAACTTTTAAATATTTTATTAAGCTGCGATCTTGGATTAGTACCAAAACCAGTTGATTCCTACATAATACTTGATTTGATACATCGGATAAGTAATTTTTTAGTAATAGATACTAGCTAGTTTTTAATTTTGATTTTATCCATTATATTTTACATTTTGTTTCAGAAAATTATCCCAGAGGACGCAGCCAGAAAGTTCATTGAAAGGATATCATAAATATATTATTTTATTAATTTTATTTAAATTAGATCTGCTAAATTATAAATTTTGTTCAAAGTTGTGATTTTAAACTACTTTATGTTAAGTTATTTTTGTAGAAAAAAAAATTTACTAATTATGCTCTGCTAGTTTTATTTTATATTTTGATTGCTTTGTACACTTCTATATTACCCCTCATAACCAATTGTATTGTACTGTACGCCGTGTACGCAGGTGGCTTTTTTATATCTTTCATCTGGTTTCTACCAAGGGCGTAGCCAGGCCTGGGGGAGGAGAATCTAATAACACTACCATGAGAAAGATCCCACGACTAAAAAGTGATCATTCCTGTACTATTATGACAAGTCTAATTAATGTGTGCCTTTTAATACAAATATAACGGTGTTTCTTTTATTTAATTTAAATAAAGAGTCTTGGACGGAGGATATATATATATATATATATATATATATTCACCATTTCTTAGAATATTCCAACTATATTTAAAAAGTATTGGGGAGTGGAGAGATATATAATCCGCCATTTCCCCCCGTGGCTATGGCACTTATTTCTGCAGAAAACACCTGTCTACTTATAAATACTGATTTGAATATAATTTACAGAATCTTTCGCATTGTTTAAAGCTAAATCGGATGTCTGGGCCCGATCCAGCTTTTTCGGCAAAGTTTATTTTTGCCGCCTTTTTATATTGATTAATTTATCAACATTTTGTAATTTTTCCATAAAAACTTATTCCTATATTTAAAATTAAGCTAAAAAATAAGAAACTAAATTTATATAGTTTATAATTATGCAGTCGCTTCTGTACATATTAAAAGAAAAAAGAAAATAAACAATCCACATTATTGTGATAATTATGTGGGTATACCGGGTTAGAGGTTTGACTACAAACATTAAAACATATACAACAAACATTAATACATATACAACAACCTGTAGATTTGAGACAGACTCAATTAATTTAATACAAAGGATAGAAGTTTGTCAACATAATATCGGCGTGTATACAAAATAGAAATAATTTTTGAGATTATTTATTTGTACAATTTTAACTGCACAACCCAACAAAAATTGAGTTCATTACTTTCTGAAAATTAATAAAAAATATCAACTTACCAAGTTCATTTATAGCACTAGGTAAGTAATTCACATACTAGGAAATGTATTTGAAAAACTTTATTTAAATGCTGAAAGTGACTAACGCTGCGAAATCTAACTTTACATCAGGGATTTTGTAAGATTAAACTATGTTCACCGTTTTCCTATGCTATTTGTCTCCGAGGTCCACGATCGTTATGACAAACGTTTACACTTCCCGTATCCTGCACTCTTTGTAAAACAAAAAAAAATGTGCAGTCTGTCTATATTCTTCATAAACACGTATTAAATTAGTATGGAAGCAACAAAAACAAAACAATTGCAACTTCTACGTTTGCGAATTATGATTTATGTTCGTTGAACCCTGATGTTTGTCAGCGAGGTTCCTGTTTTCAAGTAAGCATTTTAAAGTAAAATCAAATATTGATTGGGCTCTTTGTTCTCTAAATTTAGATTTTTAAAATTGTGTACTAAAAAAAACCGTACTAATTTTGAAAAAAATGATATAATGCATTGTTTTACAAAATAAAATTAATAAAAGTTTAAACGCTTTGCATAAAAATTAAAAAAACAAAATACAATTTTAAGGTCATTTTGTTAAAATATTTGTTTTCAAACACCCTCTATTGGGTTTTAGTTTATTTTTAATAATAATCATAGTCCACTGGTTCATACAATTTTACAAATAGATAGGCATCAGTTTTTGATACTACCATTTAATATGGACATTTTGTTACATAGACGACCTCGCCCTATAAAAAAAACTAACGCTTTAGTCACTATTAAATAAATGTCTTCAAGAAAGTGCTTTATTGTCTTGAGAGAGATAAATCCACAACTTTGGTATAAGGAAAGCGTACGTGAACACCAAATAATAATAATTAATATAGCATAGGACTAGTACTTATATAAGAGGTCATGAGTTCGATCCTCACAGCCGGTAAAAAAAGTCGGCTCTTTTCAGCGTTATGGTCGTCTAGGTCGTCTTAGCCCTAAGTTATTATATGGTGGTGAACTCCAGGGTAATAATAGGCGGTTGAAGCATAGCACAATAATTTTGATGGATACCCTAAGGACATTGATAAAATAAGCTGTCCATATGTATGCTTACTCTAAAGCGTGAACGCGCTATACAAAAATACTATTATTATATAAAGAAACAAATCAGTTTCTGAATCACATTGCTAGCAACGTCAGTACAAAAGTTTTTTTTATAGGCCTGCGGCATAATGACTATAAATAAAGACTGATTATATTCCAAATTATACAAGACTCTCTAAATAGATTTGAATCCTATTTGCTCATTAAAACATAATTTTGCTTTGTGTTTTTATTTTAAATATCCCTGAAATACGCTATAAAATATATCTAAGCAAGTAGAATTAAATCGCTCTGCTGACAACACCGCGTCAAATCGTGCTGCCTACGTGCTAATAATAAGATTAAAATGCGTCAAGAGATGTCTATACCAAATATAATCGAACTTTAATATAACAAAAAAGAATATATTGTGATTTGTATTGCTTAATTATTATAATTTTTTAAATAATTTTACATTTTCTTTTTTCTTGCCATTATTTCTTATAAGATAACAAAAAACGAAAATAGAAATATCGCACTGCCATTAATTTTCTACAACTAGTACTAAAAGCACAGCTATGTTATTTGGGAGACATATCTATTAAGATAGCCTGTTTTGCATTTTATATGCTAAAACTTTTGAAAGTGCATATTACTCTCTAGGTGAGAATGACATATTCCAATTCCTGGATTGTTTATATTTGAACTTTAATTCTACCTACAGGGTTCATAAGATGAAGTTATTATTATTTGATTATTTTACTCTAACTTGTTCTACTGAATGCAGACCCGGCTCCTACAGAATTAGCCCAAGTCAAGAAAAAATTCACACAACAAACTTTACTTTACGTATCTTTTTAACATGATAACTATTTATGTAACTAATATATAAAATATTATCTTTTTTGTTTCTCCCTAAAGGCTTCGTCTTGTCATAAGCAAGTAATCGTCATGTGAAAAGATTTATAATAATAATCATAAGCTTGATAAATATATTTTTTTAAGTTGTTAGAGATTAGTGAAAAACGTACATTGAAATTTAAGAATTTATAGAAATAAAATACATGGCTAAAAGATAAATGTATTTTAACTGATCTAAAACATTCTTTCTAACCGTCTCGTGGAAGGCAAACATGTGTGTTTTTAACATAAGTGGTTCCATGTGTTCGGTTTAGCTGCTTTGATTCGGGGGGGACCCCTTTAGAAAGGGAGCTGACTCTGAGAATGTGTGTGGCCTACATGTTCCTCCATTTAATCCTTTTTGTCTGCCCGGTAATATATAGAATATTAGTGTAATGCTCGCTATGTGGCGGAAGTAAAACCGGTAAGATGATAGCTTGAAAAAAAAGGTCATCCCGTGATACGAGTTGTATTATCAAGGGGCATGTAGTGGAAGCTAAGATGCATTAGAAAGATTTTAAAAGAAGAAAAAAATTGAAAAAGTTATTTGGAATAAACGGGGTGTACCGGAAGTTTAGAGCTCGCCATCTGAACATCCCACTGATAACGTCTCCTAGCTGTAATAAGGTGTAAATCATCTGGGAGACCCAGGTTTGACTAGCTCCGGACGAAGAGCAATCTGGTAAATGAACTAGTATCCATGGTAAGAGATAAAATATTCACTTGCGCTTATCTTCGCCGATTTTAATGATTTTTGGAACGGTAAATTTTTAGACACTGACAATCAATCTGAACTTACATTTTTTCGGCGACATTTCGTTTCCGAGACATACGCTATCGAAATTCACAGTCTTAAACATACAGTTACCTTCTTTTCTGTTTCGTTGAGTACTTTTTATATATAAAACTATTGAATTCATAATCAAAATATCAAAATTACACATATTGTATCTGTCAACAGCTATTTTTAATAGCGGATTTTTCTTGGTTTTTTGAGTAATGGGTCAATCTTTATCATTCGAAAAAAAAAAAATTTATATTAAAATTTGACAAATTAATTTTATCAACATAGCCGTTTTTGGTACTGTTTATTATGGATATTTTGTTAAGTAAGTGGATCAGTATTATGTTAGTAGAAGATCTGGCACCTTAGCGCATCAGCGTGGAGCCATTAGGCAAATCGGTACGGGGTTAGTAATTAGTAATATAGTTTAAAGATGCTGCCTCCGCGCTGTAGCCCGCGCTGTAGCGTTCTGGCGACTAATCTAGCGCTCATCGGGTACCGATCCACCTATTTAACAAAATATACATAATAAACTGCTTTGAAAACTGTTACTTTGATAAAATTTGTCGAATTTTAAACTCAAATATTTACTGCAATTTCTTCTTTGAATGACAATGGTTGCCAAAACAAAACAAAGATTAAGAAAAATTTTGAACGTTATTAAGTCGTAAATTGGAAAGTATATGTAATTTTGTTATTTTAATTTTTTATTTATTCGTTTTATTTATAAAACAACACTGAAGGAAACAGAAAAAAAGGTGAAAAACTGTGTGAATAAGATTGTAAACTTTGATGGCGTATGTCTCAAAAACGAAATGACACCGGAGAGACGTGACTTCGTTGTTAGCGCTAAAAATTTACCGGTGTTCCAAAAATCATCAAAATCGGCGATGGTAAGTTTAAACAAATATTTACTCAATTTGCAACTTTGAATAAAAGTCACATATTAAAACAAAATAGTTGTTGATGTTTTAGGTATGTTGTTGTTTGAGATATCTCTTCATCTGGGGCTTGGTCATAGCTGGGGCGGCCTTCCCAGATGATTTACACCTTAAGCTATATTTACATTCACTTCAAAGTCCAAGTTGAAATTGACATTTCGTAAAAGTGTATATACATTGGAAATTATTCCTGAATAGCTGATCCGATTTTGTATTTATTTAATTTTATTATTTTCTAACATATTAATGTAAAATACACTGAATTGGAGCAAGAATATTGTTACTTGTTTAGTAACTTTTTTTACGCTCCTTGGTTCTGGTTTTAGGAGTTTATGTCTACCATAGCCTTGGCTATGCCTTTAGAACTAACTCATAAATATTTGAATAAAAGTTCTTTTCTTATTATAGCAGCAAAAAAAATACTTTAAATTAATTTAAAACGTTGAGTGAGAATTTTTTTATCTTAAGTAAAAATTTGACATTTATTGAATTTTTGCTTGCCATTCGCAAGCTCCTTGCACCAATCCGAAATCAACTTTGAAGTGTACTTCGCATTTTGTCTAATGTAAATGACATCACACTATTGCCATTTTCCAAGCAAGCCAATTTCATAACAAATCCTAGTTGAAATTAAATGTAAATATAGTTTTTTTATTTCAATCTGGTGACGTTATCGATGAAATGTCCAGATGGCGAGCTCTAAACTCCCGGCACACCCTTTTATTCCAAATATCTTTTGCAATATGTTTCTTCTTTTTAAAATCTTTCTATGCATCTTGGCTTCCACTATGGTGTCACCTCATTACTACCCACATAGCGGCCATTACGCTAATATTCTATGTAAAAGGACAGACGGACAGGATAGAATGCAGGAACATTTAGGCCTCTCACGTTCACAATATCTGCTCCTTTTCTAGCGAGGTCAACACTGAGCGGTTGAGTCTGTCGCATCCCCCCCGAATCTAAGCAGCTAAACCGAGCCCGTGGAACAACTTATGACTTACCGTTAAAAACACAGAGGTATGCCTTCCACGGTTCCAAAGACTGAAACAAAACAGTTAATCATTAAATAAACTGTAAATAAGGCTATGATATCACTAAACCATTGACATATAATTCGAGAAATATATCGGCTCTACTTGCATATTTAATTTCGAGAATTCGTATATCTAATTCAACTTTGACAGGATTGACAGGAATACTTATTATTCTTCTTTTTCTGTTTTTGCTGCTAACTTCTCTCTCTTTCGCTCGAAAAAATCTTTTGAGTTGCCTCAATTATTGTGAAAGGCAGTAAAAAAAATCTGTTAAAAAATGGGTTTCCAAAATATTTGGTATTCTCATCCACGAAAATATGGACAGGGTTCTAGGTCATGGTATGTAAGATAATAAGTTTTAACCATTTTTTTTATAACAATATACATGTTTACACCTAACCTCAATGGTGCATGCTCGCCTTACTGCTTTTTTTTTTAATTTAAAGTCTTTTGCACAGTTGAATTTGATTCGTAACAATTTAGTGTGGTAATTATTTACTTTTTGTACACCATCGGCGGTTATGATGACTTTTGGTACACAATAGGATTGCCAACTGGAGTGGAGAAGTTTAAGGGAGGACAAAGGGTAGGTTTGCCATATCCTCAATCTTAAAAAAATCCCAATTTTAGATGACTATAAAATCTATCTTTTTGGTGGGAGAACAGTTCGCAATCCTAGTACACAGGTAGATTTTGGCCCCTTTAGTAATGTTAAGGAAGGTTCATTAGGAAGGTCCAATGGGCCTTGTACTAATATAAATTGCTGCAACATCAAGTTAGTTGAGATGTTTGTATCTGTTTTTGTTGATTTCTCACAATATTGAAGTTAAATTTTTTAGGAAGATTACTCGGCATAAGAACTCTGATGTCTTTAATTTGAAATTAAATTATCGGGTTGTTTTATTGTTACCAGTTAACTAGGTTTTTTATCAAAACACATTATTTTGCATGTAAAGTGTTTTAATTATCTGACTACATTTTTGGTTAGCCCAAGTATGCCTTGTTTTTTGGTGTGTAAAACAATTTCACACAGTGAAATCTGATATAAAAGAAAAAGTATATAAAACTAAACAAGACAATTTTGTGTGGCAGGGCAGCAATTTTTATTAGTACACGGACCATTGACTGTGCAGGAGATACTTCTCTATGATAAATAAATCAATATGAATAATGTAACTAGATTTTGTAATGACCAATGCCAGTGAGGCACAACTTTAGTAGTAATACCCAGGCAAAAACTACAAACAAGATGTTCCTTCTTCCTCAGTAATATAGGTTTAAATGTACATATGTAACAAAAATCAATACAATTTTCAAAAAGTCTGAATAGTCAATTCCTAATTATTTAGTTCCGACATGGTTTTTCTCAATTGTTGATTTAAGAGATGTATGGGTCTGTCCAAAGATTGCATCAATAATCATAATTTTAGCATTCTATGTATGTTGTTAATTTTAATTAATAATTCCACAATTTTTTTAATCAAAACTTTGGTTATATATATTTTAAGCTGACACTATCCATAACCAAGCTTTGGGGAAGACATTAATAAATAATTTGTTAAGAAGGTAGACTTAAACCCAATTGCATAGGCATAGAGCAGAATGCCAGCAGAATTACCACAAAAAAAATATTGAAGTTATTAAAATTCATTACAAATAACACATTAATGTCCCCCTCAGATCAAGAATAAGTAGGAAATTTAAATTTAAAATTAATTAACTCTCTTATAGCCGTGCATGCTCTAACAAACATGGCTTGATCCGGAAGTATGGGCTCAACCTGTGCCGCCAGTGCTTCAGAGAATATGCAGGTGACATCGGTTTTAAGAAGGTAAATATTTACTGATTTTGAAATTTGATTGATTAGATATCATTGCAACTTTTATATGATTTTGGTTTCTTGAAATGATTTTCTCTGTACTAAATTTTTGAAAACATGTCATTGATACATTTTGGGAAATTAATAAAAACAGTAAAAGTTACAGTTACATAAAGGAAAATATAAATATTTGTTGCTTGTTCAGATTATAATATATGTCTATAAATTTAAAATAAAACTCTCAAATGTAAAAAAAACTCAGTGTTAAAATGTTGGTTATTCACTTAATTTTTGAATGCTTGTTACAAAGCTGACAAATGAAAAAATATATAGTAAGAGTGCTGTATATGGTTTACTAATATTACTGCAATTTTTAAAAAACTAATTTTACTCACTTATAGTGTTAATTAATAGTCCAAATCCCCTTGAGAGTGTGAAAAATAATGTTGTTTTCAATAAATAAAAATAAAGACTTTCAGAACCGGGGAGTGAAATTGGGGTGCTGGATGGGATATAAAACATTAGGCAATAATTATATATGTAAGAGTCTAAATACAACCATAGTTACTAAATATTACTAATTTTTTTCGAATAAATTATTCAAAGTAAAAAAATGAATAACCTATAAATTAATGGAAACTAAACTTACATCTACATTCAATAATATTGTAAATTATAGCAGAATTTTGACATCACAATACGGACAATAGTAAATTATTCCAGGTTTAAACCATTTTATTGGGGGTTTACCTTACAATATAATTGTGAAAATGTTGGGACAAAAATTTATGATTTAACATCTTCATAATATTCAAGAAATAACTTGTGAAGAATTAAGCTGCCTCAAAATTTTTACTTTTTTTAATAATAATCTTGAAACATGTCAAACACAGGCTATTGAAAATGTCTTTTATAGGTGTAGGTGTTAAAATTAAAAAAAAAAACTGTACTATACAAACTAGATGTGTATTTAATATTGTTTTTTTTTCAGCTTGATTAAGTGGGTTGCAGCAGTTCCCTGGTGAATACCTATATAAACAATAATTTGTACTTTCCTAAAAATAAGTAAATTTAATTTGTTTTATTTTGTTTTTTATTTCTACCATTTATCGTGCTACAAAGCGCCAAAGTAGGTATTACTGTAGTTTTTAATCACACCACTTTTAGTGGAATTTAGAATGACTCTGATGTAATTCAGTAGCATCTTAATTATTAAATCAACTTCAACTATTCTAAACCGATATGCAACATTCGGCAACCAAAGGCACAGATTAACAATCAAAGGTATAGTAACTTACAATTTTTAGTCCATACGTGAAACAAATTAGAATATACTTGAAGAGAATTCCAAATTTTAAATTAGTTTTCACCAGAAGGAGGCTTTATAATATAGACGAGTAGACATTGTCCTTAAGTTATTTAGGTCCAACAAAATATATGAAAAACAAATTTAAATAATGTTTTATAAATCTCACATTTTCTAATTCGAGCTTTCGCTTCCAGGATATCTGCGTCACATTGAATCCAAAATCTCTGGATAGCACAAATTCATGTGTCAAGCAGACTCATTAGACCCTTCTACCGAATTTTAGCACCAAAACCACAGTTTAAGAAAGAAACAGTAATTTAACAGCTATCTTATTAAAACATTTTCGTTTTAATATTAACATCAAATAGTGATAAGTGCTTTAAAATATAAATTAAAATGTTTTATAAAGCCTTCTTAAAACTTTGTTTTTCTGAATAAATACTGATTGATGCAGGACAGTAAAACCTATTACTATTCCATAGTACAAAATGGATTTTCAAGAAAATAAGTGGTGAAATATGATTTAAATGGTTAATTTAAATATCAGAAGCAAGGTAAATTTCTTAAAATAAGGAATAGACAATTTACAACCACACACAAGTCACCGTCCCAACAATGTAGCAAACTGTTTTCTTCTTCAAGTTGCATCGGACACTTAAGAGAAGAAACCTTTCCCCATTAAGAGTGAGGCGAAAATTGATTTTTTTTATTTTTCAAATGACCTACCCCTAATTTTGGTGATAGGTAAATAATCAAAAAAATATTGATATTTAAAACAACTCAAATTGAACATAATCGGTTCATGCTAGGCTAGGCAGGAGTCATTTATAGTTTTGAAGGCTGAATGTAAATTTTTAGAGCAAAACTGGTAATGGTATATTACACTGGGGAACAAAAAAAAAACTTTTTTCTGCGGCATTAGTTTTTGTAGTAAATTTAGTGACATTAAACACAATAAGTCCTAACTACATATTTTGTTTGTTTAAATTGACTCTACTTTCGTTTACAGTTAGCGATAATGCCTTTTATTCTATGCAACAAAAAGTGTTTATTTGCTGCCTTCGCGGCGACTTTACTTATCGCATCTAAGCGGGCCATGAAATAAAATCGAGTGCACAAATCTTTTTTGACAGTGACATTTCAGTCAGTTTAAAATTATTTTATTAGATATCAAGTGCTTTTTTGTCACTGTCTGAATTTTTTTAAAGAACGTATTTTTAATTGTTACTATATCAGTTTGTTCATTAAGTCGTTTAAGTTGGTGTTAAATTTAAAAATAACAATGAATTCTTCACGCAAGAGTTGTGTGAACCATCCCGACAAATTTTGCTACATATGTGGAAAATTCTGTCAAGAAAAACAGCAAAGAAACATTAACGGTTTTGTAAAACAAGCATACCAAGCATATTTTGGCAAGTATCTTGGACAGCAGGATAAATGGTGGATGCCTCATAAAGTTTGTAAATCTTGTGTAGAGTCACTTCGCTACTGGACCTAAGGGGGACGCAAAGGACTTCCATTTGGGGTGCCGATGACGTGGTGTGAGCCATCAAATCATGTTGATGATTGTTCCTTTTGTGCCGTGAATATAAAAGGTATGAATAAATATAAAAAGCGTACTTGGGTTTTTCCAAATATACAGTCGGCTAAATCACCAGTGTTGCATAGTGACTCATTGCCAGTGCCGATATTTAGTACCTTGTCAAACGTTACTTGTGATGATGTCGAAATGATGGACATTCAAAGTGACAGCGACAGTGAAAGTGAATTCGAATATTATAGTGCAACTGCAACGGTGAGGGGTTTTTCACAAGGAGAGTTAAATGACTTGATTCGAGATTTAAATTTGTCTAAGAAATCAGCAGAGCTTCTTGCATCAAGACTTAAAGAAAAACAGTGCCTACAGCCTGAGGTAAACATAACATCTTATCGAACGAGAGAGAAAAACATTCTTCCGTATTTTACCGAGGAAAATAGTTTAGTATATTGTAACGATGTTTCCGGACTTCTACATTTAATGGATCTTTCCGAATACCGACCAGAAGATTGGCGGCTTTTTATAGACAGTTCTAAAAGAAGTCTAAAATGTGTTTTACTGCACAATGGAAATAGATTAGCTTCAATCCCGATAGGTCACTCTACCAAACTTAAAGAGGAATACCAAAACATTAAACTGGTTTTAGAGAAAATTTTGTTTGTACAACATCAGTGGTCTGTATGTGTGGATTTAAAAATGGTGAACTTTTTATTAGGTCAACAAGGTGGGTATACTAAATACCCCTGTTTTCTCTGTTTATGGGATAGTCGGGCAAAGCAAGAGCACTGGACTAGAAAGGACTGGCCGTCGAGAGAAAATATGACTGTTGGGAATGCCAATATTATTCACGAACCCCTAATTAGCCGGGAAAAAATCATTCTTCCGCCACTTCATATTAAACTTGGGCTCATGAAACAGTTCGTTAAAGCTCTGGATAAAAATGGTGATTGTTTTAAATATATTTGTCAAAAATTTCCAAGCCTTAGCATGGAGAAATTAAAAGCAGGTATCTTTGATGGTCCCCAAATCCGCAATCTTATAAAAGACAAGAACTTTTTAAATCACATGAATGAGGTCGAAGCAGAAGCATGGAAAAGCTTTGTATCTGTTGTCAAAAACTTTTTGGGTAATCACAAGGCAGCAGAATATTGCGAAATTGTCACACAGATGTTAAAAACTTTTGAAAAACTAGGAGCTAACATGAGTATAAAAATTCATTTCTTGCATAGCCATTTGGATCGATTCCCGGATAACTTGGGCGATTACAGCGAAGAACAAGGAGAGCGGTTCCATCAGGATATAAAAATAATGGAAGAAAGATACCAAGGCCGGTGGGATCGTCATATGATGGCGGATTACTGCTGGACGTTACAAAGGGATTGCCCAGAACAAAAATACAAGAGACGGTCATATACCAAACGTTTCAACTAACTTTTTTTAGTATTTCAGTTTTATTGGCTTAGTTTTAATTTAATATAACATAATAAAATAGCTGGTGGCATTCAAAATATAGATATTCAATATAAATAATTTTATTTTTTTTTGTTTTAATTTATATGACACTTTTTTTTATCTCAGAAACTAGAGTCAATTAAGATTTTTTCCCATACTCCTCGTATTTGGGGCAACACAATTACTCAAAATCGACTTTCAGAACCCGCGCCGCAGAATCACTGTTCCCCTGTGTTATCAATATACAAAATTTGAGAAAAATCGTTATTATGCCAATTTTACCGGAATTAAGTTCTTGGCCAAATTTCAGTAATAAAAATTAATCATAAACAACTTTTTAAAAGTTCTTTAAAGATACCTTGCTGGATCTTGAGGAATTCGAAAAGATGGCACATTTCCCCTATTTATGTTAACATTACATCGATCAACACTACAGTAAGAAGAATGACTAGCTTGAGAAGCCATTTCCAAAAAGTTACATTTAAACGCACTTTTGTTACAAATTCCATGTTTTTGCCCACTTCGTACAACGCTCCGTAAACACGTAGGTTTAAAATCTTAAGACACCGCGTACCTAACCACTGCGAAGTTACCTGCCGACTGACCGCTAGAAGCGGCAGTTCGTAGGTGCCAGAGGCGCGTCGGCAAGAGGGAAATTATTGCAGAATAGCCAAGTGCTAGTCTGCCAAAACCACAGAAAAAAAACCGATTTCGTATCTAAAATACGAAGTAGAAATAAATACTTTGTTTACATTTCTTTAATCATTGTCAATTGCAAAATAAATTATCAAGTATATAATTTCTGTTTTTATACCTATGCTCTTTACGGTCACTTTTCTGTTAAATGATCTCACTATTCCCATAATGGGTTTATGACAAAATCTATATCCCCTCATATATATATATATATATATATATATATATATATATATATATATATATATATATATATATGTATATGTATATATGCTTTCAACCAATTTGCAAAAAAAGAAGGTATGGAAATAAGTAGCTGTCAAAGTACTTTGTACTTAATTGTCAAAAATATACATTTTACTGATAACTTTCATCCGTAGTGCCAGGTTCAAGAAGACAAACTATTAGTCTTACTAAAGATAGATTATACTCCGAATAAAAGATCTCTTTGATCAAATTCATATCGTTAGAGTTGCCAGTCCGCGGCGGCCTCTGAACTATAAACATCCACCTTATTTGTCTTTAAAACAATTTTTCTGTTTTCCAATAGCCTTCAAATACACAATAAAATGGTTCTAGACAAGTAGACCTAAATCATTCATCACATGTTTGTGTATCGTGCAGTGTTAGTTATTTGTATTTGTTTTTGTTTCATCACTTAGATTTAAAAGGTTTTTTTTATAATCAAGTTAGATCAAATATATTTAGGATAAAAGAAATTTCACAAAAATTAGATACCTAGGTAAGTATTCGATTATTAAAACACTCGGTTTATGAGGTGTTGAACAACGAATGATTAAACAATAACCATTGGGCGAGTTACTTAATAAATTATTATAGGATTAAATGGTAATGAATGTTCTACTTGGTAGGTACTTACATTGCTATTAAATTAGGATCTCAAATTAAGGGAGCTCCACGTTCTAGGAACATAATCCTTGTTTATTAATACAGAATGTGGATAGATGTGTGGTTGGTACGAAATATTCTTGAATCTTCGTTGTATCATTGCATAATGTGACGACGTAGCTTTGAGACTGATTTTAATTTAATAACAAATATAATATCGATTTCTAAGGTCCATTGGAATTTAAAACTTAGCAATTTTATATTTTGCAAATTTCAATTGTAAAGTTATCGATTTTTAGTAAAAACATTGGCTTGTCTTAAACTAAATTCATGCAATACAGGTTGGTTGTATACAACAAACCAACGCTTGTTTTCTGGTACTTCACTTAGGTACTTTTGTTTTGGCCGATCAGAAACGTTTTGGCGGCTGACCTTAAAACAAGATTTTCCAAGAAAAAAACACCAACAAAACTAAACGAACACTAACAAACGACATCTGATGTGGGCCGGTATAACAAAAATTTTGCTTGCTGACCAAAACCAGGATGAGCGAATATTTGCAAGAAATAAGAATGTACAAACGAAGTACCAAAAAGCACTAATGAACGACGTCTAGTTCTCTAGGTTCTCTGAGAAAAACTTTGAGCACTGACGTTGAAATAAAAAAAAATATGTGATTGCGAAACTAAGAAAGCACCAACAAACGATTAAAACTGAGCGAATCGAAAATACTTTTGGGGCTAACTTCACAGACCTATATGCGAGCTACTATTGCAATTAAATGAGCTATTGATGTGTTGAATTTATGAAACTGCTGACTTTCTCCTGTAATACTAGTAAACGTATCATACTAAAAAGCAAAATGAAAATGTTTTTGAAAAACTCAACTAGTGAGGTTCCCATTGTGGAAAATTTTGACATGGGAGATTTTATTAAGTTGTGGCGGCATCAGTTATACTTATTAAATTCAAATAAAGTTTAAAATTTCAAAGAATATCAAGCATGGCCCTAAGAAATACATGTTTTTAAACTGTCAGAATAAAATCCTAGAAAATGTACTGGGTACGAGGTATTAACATTTTTGTGTTTGAAACACCTCATTTTTTATTTATATAGACAATAAAAAGAAAACCTAGAAAACTAATTTGTAAAAATAGTTAAAAGATAAAAATAATGTGACGAATTAAAAAGTATGGCAAACACTGTTGAACAAACGATATTTGCTACTAGACAACAAAGTAGGAGTTTCAATCAAGTTGAGGATAAGGTTGATTTTGATAATTTTGTAGGCGACAGGATTGATCAACCTGGAGTTTTAAAATTATTAAAACGTCCTAAAAACTCATATAAATTAAGTCCACTTACATACAAACACTTAGAGAGTCAAGAAAAACTTGACAAGTTTCTGAAAAAGGAAAAAATCGAAATTCGATTAGGCACTATTCTTCTTTTTTAAACTGAAAATTATTCACGTTATGCAACATTCAGATTCTCGTTCGGCGTTAATATAAGGTACATCGTTGAGAGACCTCAATACAGTTTGTAATAAATACGATATTCCGGAATTAGTTGTTATTTAAAGTAAGGAAAATGCTCAATTAATAAACAACAAAATTATAAATTTTGTATTTTACAGGACGTCCAAAGAATAACTGCTATAGAGTGTCAAAGAATTATTCTCAATAATTTTCATATCCTATCTACTGGAGGACATGCGGGAATAATCAGAATGTACAATAACGCAAAAAGCAGTGGCGGCTCGCGGGTGAAAAAGTAAGTGAAGTGCAAATGAGGCAAGAAAATATCGCAATAATTTTTTTTTCCAGAATTTTTTTATATGTGGAGGGGGTAGAATATTTTTTTACGACTTACCTAAATTTTGTATACTAAATCAATTTTCCTATCCTTCATAGCAGCAAATTTATTTATAACATCCTCATAAAATGGAAGAGTTGCCCTAATCTCCTCCAGAAATTCCTTTTGAATTGAAATATTGCCAAGAGAAATAAGTCTTTCTTGATATATTGTATTTCTTAAATAAGTTTTTACACATTTGAAGCAAGAAAAACTTCTTTCCACTGAAGCACTTGTCGACGGTATTGTCAAAATAAGGGAAAACAATTTATATGCTTCGGTAAAAATATATTTATTTTTATTAATTTTTTTCGCATGCTCTTGCAGCGATATGTTCCAATTACTCTCATTGGCAAAAATAAGACCAAGCTCATTTTTAAGTCGTTGACTTTTTGAAAATATTTTCCCATATAACTGTAAAAAATTTTCAAACGGGCCAGTCGGAAAATTTAAACTATATTCGGAAAATTTGCCAAACATGAAAATGTAAGTTTTGTAATCTTAGTGTCATTTCCATTAAAATATGGTCCAATATTTCATAAAAAAGTATTCTATACTTAGCCCTAATTTCTTCAGGCGAGAGCTTAGCATGCTCACGTTTGTAATGATTTATTTCTGTAATAGAATTTGCTTTATCAATATCAAACATGGTATTAAAAAAATGTTCTTTCTTTTTTTACAGAGCTCCTCACGACAGCGTTTTATGTTGAATATGCACAAATGAATGTCAAGCGATTTTTTTTGAAGAACATCAAATAGTATGTCCGTGATTGAGAAAATATCATTAAACACTAATGCCAGAAACGTGAATCAGATTTGTCACAGTTTGTAATAAATTCAAAGACGTCTTTTAATTTATTCGAGTCTTAAACAATCATATTTACTAACTTCGAATTTGAAGTTGTAACAACATCATAAATAAATATAACACAAAACAGTCAAGTTAACTGCAAAGGAACTCACCGGTTGCAGCGAAATCCGCGAAAATAAAAGAAAACTCAACAACACGTGGGTGCAGTGTACTGCGCCTGCAATTCACCGAGAGCGTTGTATGGCACTGGGCTCGACGTCAACACGTACGCGTTGTCACGGCAACATAGTAGGAAATTAAAAAGACATGCCGCCAACGGTCAAGTAAAATATTTATTCGAGATGTACAGTTTATTTTTTACCAATTAGGAGAATAAATTATTGTAAAAACTAAAATTTTAAGAGATATATAATAAATATAGTTAGATGTTTGCTTGTTTATTTTTCTTGGTGAAGTAGCACTTCACCTACTTCACCTGAATAGCCGCCACTGACAAAGAGTATTATTTTTGGTTCAATTTACATAGAGATGTTGAGGAATTCGTTAAGCATTGTGATGAATGTCAACGTTTTAAACATTCTAAACCTAATATACAACCAATTTGTATCGCAACAAGGGCGTCTTCAGCAATTCAAAACGTATATTTAGATTTAGCGAGACCTTTATAGGAAGATAGGAGAGGTAATAAATATATTCTTACTTTGCAATATAAACTCTGTTTGTTTAATATTATCCATTAAAAAACGAGGAATCAACAACTTAGCAATAAGTTATGTAAATAATTTTACATTACGTTACGGCATCCAAATTGCATAATTTCTGACAAAGGCTCTGAATTTTTATGTTCAACTCTTAAAGATTCTGACATTCGATGATTATCCTTCTTAATTAAAATATCCTGGGCCACGTAAAAGAATTGTCAAAAACTGGCTGTTTCCGTAATTATTCGCCTTCTTTTCATAGTCCCAGATTCTTACAGCGAACTTTAAGTATATGAGAAAGGCTCTTAAAATTTTTTCCATATTATTTCACAAAAAATTTCGGCCATATCTAAAACGGGGTTTTTAAAAAAATTTGGAATTTAAGGTTATTGTCCTCCCAAAAGAGGCACATGTGGCACGCCTAACCAACAAGAAATTATGTTGTCTTAAAAGTTAACACATTTAAAATTCTTGGCATACAACGTTTTACTATTCAGTTGGATATGAAACTTCAATTGCCAGTATGTCTCTTCTGGGGTCTATTATCTGTATATTTTGTCTTCTTTCATTACAAAAAAAACAGTTTAGTCAAAATTTGCAAGGCTCCATCTCCCAAAGTTGATTACTAAATATACATGAATAAAAGCCATATTTACTTTTACCATGTTTATTAAAATTATAAAAAAAAATATATGGGTTTTAAAAATTTCACTTATGTACAGAGTATATCATTAAAACTAAAAATGACAAGCTTGGAGATATACGACAGTTTAACTTCGCCTTGAAATGTATAAAATTATAAAAATTCTACAGATTTTAAAGTTGTTTATTTACTATAGTGGCGCACAGTAAACTTCCGTAAACAGACAAAAAAACATTAGTATTAACTATTTAGGTTACATGTGAATTTTTACTTTTTAGAATTAACAGGTTTATCAGTTACCCTGATCACTAAATTCCCGCTTGTGGTTAAGCAATATAGGAGTGGACTTTCTAAATTTATAATTCTATAAGTCGAAAATTTTAACTGGCTTCGGCTCGAAACGGCGAGAACGCAAAATTAATTTATGTTAAGAGATCTTTTCCTTTCTGTAACATAGAATATGACGCCATGGACAAGCCTAAAATAAAAATATTTAAGTATTTCTAAACCAACCTCCCAAAATCAACTTTTTGTAAGTTCTATATCTCACGAAAATTTAGTCATTAACTACTAAAAGCAAAATATCCCCAAAATAAAAAATTAATGTTTTAAACAATCTTCATCTCAGAGTAGTAGTTTGGGATTAACTTTTACTATTCTATATAAAATATAAATATACCTACAAGGAATAGGTAGAATCGGGCATGTCGAAAAATATCAACTTTTAGAAATGTAAATAGATTTTTATTTCTGTATTTTAATTTGTTACAAACACAACTTTAAAACTTTTGAAATTACCAATTCAAAAATCTAGTGAAACATTACATTTGTCATTAAATATAACAAGTTGGCAATATTAAACTTCACTAGATAATCAACTTAAATCAAATTTTTTTTTGGATTTATTTAATAAGTTCTGATTAGTTTCTGTACTGCCAGTGTCTGCATATAAATACTGATTTTGCCATTTTAAATAGCAATAAAGAGTAAATGTACCAAAAATGTTCACTTTTTCTAGCATATTAAGAGTGAAAGCTTAACAAAAAAAAACTAAAAATTTCCACATATTACATTTAAATAGGAAAACAACCGATGCACAAATATTTTCTGTCAAATATGGTGTTAGTGCTACATCATAAGGCTACAGTTTAAATATTTTTTTTAACTTGGTTCTTACTATTGCTGACAGAGACAGCAACGTAATCTGAAGTCAAATCTAACAATCCATATACATTATTTATTACAATAAAAAAGGGGATACTTTAAACATAGGTAACCCCGTTTATATATTGACATAAACTAAATAAAACGTAGGGACCAAAATTATATTAAATAATCCAAAAAACTGATTTGTAAATATTTTAGATCAAGTAAGTAGAATTTACAATGACATAAAGCATTACAGGACTTTTCCTGTTGGAAAGCTATTCCTTCTATGATCATTTAAAAAAAAAAATAATCGAATGTCAGTACAGTTACAGATAGTGGAGTCAACTAATGTTACTTAAAGCTATTCTTAATATTGTAAACTCAGGTTAAAATAGCTGAATATCTAAATAAATGGAAAATTCAAAACCTACTTAGCTTCTCTGCTAGAAACACCCCAGAATAAAGTACCAATAAGGTCTGAATCTTACTACTTTAATGCAGAATTTCAATAAAATATTACTTTGGCTCGAACTTGAAAAAGTGTTAATATAGCAAGAAACGTTGCGATTGAAAATAGTGGTTTCACTTTACCTTACTTACTGCATTCCCATACACCATGAACTAAAGTTATAAAATATTACATTCAATACCCTTTTGTTTCACCAAAAGATTAACTCATTCTTTGATATTTTTTGTTCTAGCATGCCTCTAAATTTATTTCTTGACTTGAATGCTGTTTCAGTAGCTGCAAATATGGTAAGCAAAAATCCTGTTCAGTTTACATAATAAGTCTAAAGAATTAATGTTCTAAAAGTTGATGTTATGTTATTATTAAATATAATATTTATCGAAAACAAAATGATGATTCCTTTTTGATGTTTTTGATAAATATTGTTTAAACCATTTCATTCCATATAAATATTTGCTACTGCAGGCGAAATCAATATATTTTAATTTGAAATTTTACATAATCCTACAGCTCAAATGCCCAAAAAAAAATTATCTTTTTTAATAATTCAGTTAGTCCCTCAAGAATAATTATTGCAGAGATATAGTTGAAAATTCTATGCATAATATCTGCTGTCTGCTGAAAATGCACCGTGCTATATGCCTAATGTTTTGGTACCTAAAAATAGAAATTTAAGATTTGTTAGCACCTAACAATTTAACAAAATCAATAATTTAGTTAAATACATTTAAAAACAAAAACTGGGGATGCTCCTAAAGACATTTTCTGTTATTGTCCTGGTATTAAATTAATTTAATAAAGTTATCACAAAAACTAATCAACCAAGATGTAGGTAAAGCAAAGGGCTAATCACTGCTATATTGTTAAAGCTTTTGATATTCACAAAAATTTATCAATTTTTTCACAATTTCTTCAGAAGACCTAAATTTCCCAAATAACGTTGGAATGAATTATTTCTGAAAATGAGATAAATATTTTTCCCATATAGCTCCAATATTTTCATAATACTTGACTTAATAATATCATATACCAATATAAATTTGTTAATATTCTAATATGTACCGACAATAAAATTAAACCATAAGGCCTCTCCAGTGTTGGCTTAGTGCTCATTTTTAAAATAATGTTTTTAATCTTTCAAAAAATTCAAAAATATTACCATATATATTTATATATATATATATATATATATATATATATATATATATATATATATATATATATATATATATATATATATATATATATATATATATATATATATATATATATATATATATATATATATATACATATACATCAACCAAATTCACTGAAGTGAAATAAATTCGTTCTAAAAGACAATTGTCCAAAAATATATTATAAATATAAAAATTCAATTTATGTGCAAGGATGTCTTACTAGGACACTGTATGTACATTCAGGTTCTGTTAAACGGTTTATTAAATATAAATAACATTTCAACATAAGCATTTTCATAAAAAATCATTTCAAAAAGTCAGTTACATGACACTCAACATATAATATTTAAAAGACATATTCACTGCAGTAAAAGAGACAAAACATTGGAGGTCACAATAAATTAAAACATACACCATTAGACAATGAACCTAAATTTGATAAGTAAATTTAGATGTAACTAGTTGAATTCGAATTTGACATGTATTAAACAGTGTTTTTTTAGATCATTTGTAAACCAAACATCAAAGAGGAACACCTTGGTCATTCGTTCCAGTTTATAATATATATATATTATCAAAATAAACACAGCATGTCGCAGAACCTCTTACGCCACCTCTCACATGCCAGCCAGTTTTTATTCACAAGACCTACAAAGTAAGATAACGTTAATTAACACAATTTTAATGCATATTCCTTTGCTTATTTTAGAATGAAATATCTAGGAATAAAACATTCTTATTTTAATAATATATAAATCCATCTGCAGTCTCTGAACACCTGTATTCAATAAGATATAATAATATCAGTTTATGAATGATGTACACAAAGTGTTTAAAGTAAATCATTTTTTGACACTATAAAAGTTTCGATAGAGATTCCAGCTACCCACTACATCACGCGTGGGAACAGATAGAGGGTATATTATCAGATCTTGTGTGAAAGATTAGAATTATATGGAATAGAAGGAATGCTGTTGCAGGTGATGAAATCATACCTGAGAAACAGACTACAATGTGTAATAGAGTTTAAGGAAGGATTGCAGACTGGGTCCTCTATTGTATATCCATCAGACACAGTAATATATGCAGATGAAACTTGTGATTTTTCAGTAGCATTTCTGAGGGGTGGTACAGGATTCAGGTGAAAAGTACTATGAGAATCCTCAATGTATGGTTTTCCGAAAGCAATCTTCTTAATGTAGCTGATCAGCTTCAACAGAGACAAGGAATCAGATCGAAGTTGGAGTCGCTGTGGATTTTCTGGGGACCAGTCTAGACTGGGTTAGAAGGAGCCACAAGGAATGTTGTGAAATCACTGGCTAGGTATTGTTATATTGTTTTGTATCAACATATTGTCCAACTATGTTGATAAAAACAGCTATTACAGTATGCTATTCATATGTGCAGTCCAAGCTTACTTATAGAATTATTTTCTAGGGTAATTCAGAGGGTTTTGAAAGAGTTTTTGTTAATCAAAGAAAGTATATTAGAAAAATATTTAATTTAAAAATCTGTGCATCCTTAAGCAAAGTGGAAGGTATAATTATTCACAAAACCCAAAAAAATTAAGGATTTTGTAATTTGTGCCACATTAGAGAATTCAATGTGGAAGTTAGAGAGGACAAATGACAGATACAAAACATAATTTCCAAAGCTAAAGTGTCATAATTTTATACAGGAAATATTTTTTTGGTTTAGGAGGAGATAGTGAAACAGACTCAATCTGACACAATTCTTAATTTAAACAGGGATAAAACATGTCTCTTAATTCCTGGATTTGCCTAAGGTATTTGACATTATGGCACATTTCCAATTAACTGTAAAATCTGTAAATATCTTTAGTAGATCACAATTAAATAACTATCACTATATAGAAAATAAAAAAAAACTATTAAAAGAAAATGTAAGTCTAAGGTGTAAAAATGAAGCCATTGTGACCCATATTCATCAAAACAATTTTCCTTGATTCTTAATTATCGTTCCATATAAACAATACATTTAATATACATAATTATGTAAATTTGAATTTTATTACAGGCTCAACTAGTAAATAGAAAACTTTGCACCAATGGTAAAAAATATTTGTTTAAACATCCTATATAAAATGTAAAAATTTGAGACAAAAATCTGTAGAAATGTGCAGAGGAGCATTGAGTTCATATTATACCATTAATGTAGTGAAATAATGTACTAATAATAATTTTACCTTCAAAAACCCAATTTCCTTAGTATTCTGTCAAATTTTGGCAATTTTCTATAAACAAATTTGTAACATCTCACTTAACGGTATTGATCAAATTGTACACCAAGCAAACTTCTAACTTAAATTTCAACTACTTACACTAACAGAAATGGTGGCAAAGTGATATCCACGAAGGCATAAGGTCAGAGAAGAGTGCATCGCGATAACCAACTGGTAGGTTTCTTTTGTGGTTCTGAAGCTCTAAGTTGATGTGCACCTTTTGGAGGATTACTTGCTTCCTACAATATAATCCCGTATTAATTTTAAAATAAATTAAAAATAATTTAAAACTGCCAAAAATTAGTAATATAAAGTAATAATTAAATAAAAATGGGCCAAATTTCTAAATTAAATATTATTTCAGATTCTAAGCTAGACATAAATATCTAAACACTTCTTACCAATTTCTTTTCCATTTTTGCTTTTATATCCCTAGCTAACGTAAAGAAGGCCTCTTCTACTCTAATACTAGCTTTTGCACTTGTCTCTATAAATTTAATGCCATATTCGATAGCCAAATGTTCCCCTCTTTCTTTCGATACTTGCCTTTTTTCCTCTAGTTCACATTTATTACCTAAAAATATATAGCTTGTTATAGTTAGTTGGCTCTGTAAATTCAGGGACAGTATTAGAAAAAATAGCTAATGGTATCCCAAAGGCAAAACAAGAAATTTTATCAATCAATGGCAGGCTGACTCATCCTAAGATTTGGGGAGCTCTAAGTCAGTTGTTTGGTCCCACATAAGAATAAGTAGAACTAACCTGTTTTTTAAAGTTTGCTGTGAAGTTTAATAAATTGTTGTATTCATTTACTTAACAAGGCTAAAAATGAACAAACAAAAACTATATTATTAAAAATAATTATAGTCAAAACAAAACATTCTGGAATGTTGTAAAACAGAACACCAAATTTTGTTCTAAAAATCTAAGTGGAATCTTACAGCTAATCTTTTAAAAAAATGTTAGTAAATATTCTCAGGCAAATGGTTACAAACGTTCAGAGTTGTGATACCACATACAACTTTTTTTTGTACAAGAAATGCATATTCCTAATGTTTACTCAATACAAGTAACTTCACAAAAAAACATTATACAAAAACCCATCACAAAAATTATTAGCTGACCATTGATATTACCTAACAACATCTTCTCTACATCAGCAGACGCATTTTCCTCAATGTTTCGAATCCAGTTTTTAATGTTTTCAAAACTTTTTTCATTAGTTATATCATAAACTAACATTATTCCCATGGCACCTCGGTAATAGGCTGTAGTTATCGTCCTGAATCTTTCTTGACCTGCTGTATCCCTAAAAATTTAACATCCTTATAAATGCAAACCTGTTTGTAAATATTATATAGTAATATGCCGTTTTTGAAAATATCAAATGCTATTGGATAAGAAATGTAGAAAAGTGCTACTTTTTCATTAAAATAACAAAAAAATACTTTTTATGTACCTTATGTTTAAAAAATAGATAATAGAAACGAATATTCAGTTATTTGCACTTCTCAAGTCAAAAGGATCTAGGTGGTTGAACTTCCTTTATTGCTAATAGAAATCAAATTTATACATGTCTTATCCCTTCACGATGAAATATTTTTCTCTTAGAGAATCTTAAAGGATGATGTCAGTCAAGATCTATTAAACATTAAGAACTGGTTTGTTTTTAACAAGTTCATTTAGATAAAATCACAAATATTTAATTTTTTTCGATTTTGATATTGGTGATTTAAATTTGGAAGGAAATGTTATTCAAAGAATGCAATTTAAAAAAATACTCTAGGGGGTTTTTATTTTTTTAATCTGCAGTAGCGATAGGAAGTATAGCACTTTTAAGTTGCAGAGGGAAAATGAGGTTCTTGACTTAAAGCAGTTGTTTTTTGTCAAAAGATGCTACTACCATCATATAGGATTACCATATAAATAATTATAAGCCTGAGAGAGTAGAACAAATTAAGGATCATGGTGTTATATTTGACAGAGAACTTTTGGGTTAGTAATATATTTGTCTTAAAAGTGAATGAAAGAGTTGCCCTGCCATTCTGTGTCCGAATATGTGTGTCCTGTGTAGTCCCCTTATTACAGTGAATATGCAGGGGTGAATGAAAAAATCCAATAAAGATTTTTAAGGATCATTATAAGTCGAAAAATTTCGAATATTAACTATGAAGATCTCTTAAATATTCTTCACTGGAGAAAAGAAGAACCTACATTTATCTAGATACATTCTCTAAAATATTGAATAATAAGATCAACTCTCCACCTTTGTTGGCTTCTATTAATTAGCATGTGCATCAAAGAGCCACAAGACAGAACAATGTATCTGATATTAAATGTCACAGAACAAATTATACTGTTAACTGCCCATTGACTAGATTTTGTATGACCGCTAATACTTTGCCGAGCGAGTTGATATGTTCTCATATACTGCACATACCCAATTTAAATGTTCAATTCACAAAAGTTTGTGATATGTAATTATTATTTGAAATAATTTTGATAATTAAATTTTTATCTGTGAAAAAATGTAAATGGCCAGTGCATTAATAAACAATTTATTTATAACACATGTAACAGTTTAGCAGTTTTTGACCACATACTAGAAAACCCAGGGGAAAAGGTCCTAGGCTTTTTAGTAGGGTTGTGCCTTTTACAGGTCAATAACTTTTCAGTCAATTGACCAAACAATTTGACTTAATTTTATTTTATATGAACTTTTCTTTCCAAAAGTGTAATACATTACTAATCTTTGGTCTTAAATTACAAAAGGTTAAGTAACATAACAGAAATTAATAAGCTACTTTTTATTAAAAACACGACAAGAATGATTTTAAATCTAAGAAGAAATAGACACTGTGCTCAGTAACAATTGTTTAACAATAATCTGCAAATCACAACACATTTTGACAGAGTATTTGACTGTCTAATATTTAACCGTGGTCAAACTAACCAGCACACATCTCTACTTTTTGGCATTATTCCACCTGAATGATCTTGACAATAATAACTACAGAGAACAATAAGCATAATGAGCAATTTCAGAAAAATGTTTGAAAAATGTCAAAACATCAATTTGGGTTTATATGTGGATTTAGTACACATGATGCTAGTCTTATGTTTGTCAAAAATGAAGATTTTTATTATTAGGCTTACATAGGTTAGTTTATTGATTATGTAAGCTATTATTGAAAAACATGTGTTATTATTAGTGTTTGTTGTAATACTTGCCAAATATCAAACATTCTTATGGCACATACACCTGTCCCAAAAACATTTTATTTATCACTAGAACTTTGATTGTAAATATGAATTTTGTATTTATTAAAAAATTCTGTTATATACTGAATATTATTTTTATCACTATTGTTAAGGTTGCTGTTCTCTGTTTGTCAAGTGTAATTTACATATATTTGATAAAATTCAGATGTTTCTAATATAAATACCATAATGAGTTAGTTATGCAAATTCATCCATTGCCCATCATATGAGACCAGTAAAAAATGGCATCAAGTTTGATGACAATTCAATCACAAGCATGAGGCGCTTTTTGATTAAATTTTTTTCAGAAACATGTACTTTTAATTAATTTTGGCAAAATGCCCCATGCTTTGTCATTGAATGTCATAGGTAGAATGCATATATCGTAACAAAATATTTTAAGTAAATTACATTATTTAGTAGTTACTGACAAAAGCATGTTTTCTAGTTTTTTTTTATGTTATTCTTTGACCCAACAGATTTTTATTATAACTTATATGTATATTCTTACAAGAGAGTTTATTGCAGTTTGATTTGGAAATAATACATAGTACAGGGCACCTGCTGCATTGGTAAATGACCCCTGGGAAGAAAAATCAGGAAGATCCAAATTCAAGTATAGAATAATGTTCAAAATGTAAGAAAAAAAAGGCCAAAAACAATTCAAGTACAATAATAATACGTCATTTAAAATAACCTATATGGCTAAATATAATTAAATAAAAATAAAATAACGCATATTAAAATCAAGTGTAAAATTATAAATAATTATCACATACTGTAATCAGGAACAAGAAATAATAATAAGACAAGGAATCAAGTTGGTTGCATCTTAATGTTATAGAAATTGTTATTTGAAAACTGACTTCTGCTATAAGTATATCAAATATCAACTTACCATATCTGCAATTTAATTTTCTTACCATCCAAGTCTATAGTCCTTATTTTGAAATCAATTCCTTAAACAGATTTTAAAATGTTATTTACAATTATCATACATTTCATTTGGGAGAGATAATAATAAGTTTGTTACAATGGAAGTTTTCATCGTTTTGACCAATTAAGGAATAAAGGTTTTTGGGATATGAATGTGTCAACTTTGAATTACTATCCCATGTTTCGCCTTCCATTGCACAAGCCATCTTAAAGAATTTTTACTTCATGAGACTTGAAGTCTGAATGAGTCAGATCCCCCTACTGACAGGGATCTTAGGTGATGACTGGCCTGGATATAGCCCCCTTAACTTTCATGATTTATGAATTAAGAAGAACCTTTAAGGCAGTGATGATTATATTTTTTTTTCAAATACAAAATCTGTATCATCATTTAAAATATCAGAAATCCTGTCTTAAACTGACTATACAGTAGTCTTAGATATTTGTAGTTATTAACTCTTTTTGAGTGAATTTATTTTAATACGCTAACCAGTAAACAAAAGTTAATGCAGCCACCTGTAAGTTAAAGTAACTAAATTTAAGTATCTTGGCCTTATCTTAGATGAAAATCTGAACTGAAGGGAACACATTAACTACTAACAAACTAAATTATACAAATGGTTGGAGCCAAATACAGATTCAGACCCTATTTTACTAGCTCTAGCAAAGTCAATGTACTGTGGGGGTGATCAATTTCAAAATCATACAAATGTTGCAAAATAAATTACTTTTAAGTTTTTTTTTCTGTTATGACTAGTAGACCCCCACAGAAACCCTATATAGAGAGGTAGTTGTCAATAAGTTAAGTTAGCTGCTGAAGCTTGACCAGTACAAACTTAGTCACAAAATTATAAATAAAGCACAAAATCAAATACAATTATATTTTCAAGAAATGTACATACTTATAACAAACAATTGTACACAAACATTTTTATAAATAATATTAGAATGGATAAGAGTCTATAATTTTTTAGAACATCAGAATATATTTATTTATTTATTTTTGTGTTACTCTATCAAATATTTAGTTAAACACCTGTCATTAATTAATTATGATAATATCCTCAAAATACCAATGCTTCAAGCACTGTTAAGGAAATTTTAGCTTTAAGAAAACATTTATTGTAAGATTGTATTTGCTACATAAAATTGAAAAAAAATCTGATTCACAGCTTGACCTGAGTACTTCTAATTTGATTTATATTCATATCTTAAACAAAAGCTTTTATTATTACTATCAGTAAAATAAAAAAGATTTAATACCAAACAAATTTAAATTTTACTTGCAAAATATATTAGTTGCGCTATTTAAAAAGGCTTATTTTTCATTCATGAAGCCGTGCGGATCATTTAGCCTTTCTTCAGCACAATCCTCTCCAGAAGAAAGAAAGCATAGATTAAGTCAAATATCTTAAGCTAACCCCCTAATTAGTTCAGTCTTTAAGTTAAAATAAGTTAGTTTTAAGTTCGGTTTATACCTATCGTACCATGACAATATATCTTAAGATATACCTAATATACATATCACTGTAATATGAGTTAAAAACTACCGTAAAATAATATATAGTGATTAAAATAATTCTTCAGAATATTCAAATAAAACAAATTAAGTTAAGTAATTAGGTCCTTTCTTAGAAAGGTGTGGTTTAGCAGAAGAAAATTTTATGATTCAGTATTCAGTTATGTAGAAACTCTTTGCACAAAATCAAATGAAAACAACATAGTTTAAAATTCAGAAATTAGAACTTTAAATATTACAGGTTGTTGCATACAAAAAACTTCATCATAACTCACCTATTGTAGAAATAAAAGTTGTATTGAAAGCATCTTCTGAAAACCGAAACAAAACACACGTTTTTCCTACTCCAGAGTCTCCAATAAGCAGTAATTTAAACAAGTAGTCGTACGTTTTGGCCATATTTATCTACAAAATACTTTTACTTTTGTAAATCTTGTCTTAAAAAATATTTTATTTTCTTTTGCGTTTTTATCCTACACGAACGTCAACGTCGTCAACTGACAAAGTAAAAAAATTGTTCCGTCAAATCAAATGAATGACAAATAAAAGCTCAAATTACCTACCGTAGGAGCACATTATTCTAACCACATTACCTACAAGGGGTTTTCGGAAAATTTCTAAAGTTAATTGAAAAGTTCCGGGCATTTCAGTCACAAATCGCACCAAGGAGGACATTCAGTGGCGTAAATATGATTTGGTCTTGAGGAACAGCTAATCCTTGGGCTCTCACACAAAAAGCACCAATGGACTGTCGACGAGGAGAGAACAAACAACCTCTGCAATGGAAGCCAAGTAGGCTATCGACGAGCTAGGAGAGCTCACATAAAAAACCTAACGAATTTTGTTTATACTAAAACGTTCAAAGGTTACGGTTAACAGATTAAGATTTGTCCCGACGTACGCTTGGAATACAATGGGAACGAAAAGAAATAAAAACAACTCCTGTCAGATCATATAGAAGTTGTTCTTTTGGTGTATTAAAAATGGTCATACGAAACTCATTAGTCTCCTAAACCTAAGCCATGAGATTAAAAATCGAGGGGCTTATACCAAACGGTTGCGCCGCTAGCAGTAAGAAGCGGGAGTAATTTTTGAAAGGTAAAAAAATAAATAAAACACTCTGCTTTAGAGCACCCATCCTAACTTAATTACATACTGAGCTCTAAGAATTTCAGTACAACTTACTTTTTAATAGGTCGTAGACGTAGAACTACAGTAAACGGTTAATTATTTACGTATGAATTTATGGCCGCACTATTAGGCAAACTCCTATACGCCTGACGTCAAAACTCCAAATCAATTAAATTTATGCGTTTTTCCCTCCTTCTTATTCTATTTTGACATTTGACAAATCAAATCCAAATCCAGATAAATAAATAAATAGTCTGAAATGTACTTTTATAAGTAGTTTACAAACGTTTTATTTATATTATTTAAATTATAAACGGGTGTCAGCAATGAAAATTCAATGTACTGTTTGTGTAATAAACCGCCTGTTACCCAGTTTGCCAGCCAATTTAAGAAAAAAACCGTGTAAATCTACGCTTGCTCTATGCAAACACCCAAAAAATGAAGAATATTGCTTAATTTTATTTTCTGGATTGAACAAAAATGGTACAAAATATACTTTGAAAGGCAACATTAAACAGGTTTTAACAAAATTCGTTCATGAAGGAAAATGCACCATTCAACTCAAAAGTCCAGAACATGATTTGTGCATTCAGGCTGATATTATACAGATTAAGGGATTTTTACATCTTCTCAGAAGAGCTATTGAAGGAAAAGTTTCCCCAAAAGAACTTACGTTTTCTAGTATGAGTGTAACACCTGTCAAGTCCAAAGATGTTCAGACTAAACTAGTTATATCCAAAAGGTAAACAATAAACAAATAACTGTTTATCAAGATTTACCATTCCATAGGTGTTTTCGACCAACATACATTCTGAAATCATCTAAGACTTTACACCAACTTGCATTTTTAGGGCTAAACCAAAGTTCTCTTAAGATTGAGGTATTCAAGTGACAGGAAGAGCATTTTTATAAATAAATAGGAGGCTCTCTCAATGAATATCTTCTATCTACTTGTGTATATACCTATTTAATTGAGAATTGAATTAATTATACAAAAACGGGTGGTATTGTGAAATTAGTTTCAGTTTATCTTACTTTAATCAATGAAACACTTCACAGCTTGAAATTTTTTATTAAACAATTTTTTTTATGTTGAGTAGAAAATATTAAAATATTTTTTAAAATTGTAAATTTGGGTCAGAAAAGTGCGGTTAATTACCATAGCCATTAGAATTTGAATTTTTTTTTTGCATGCATTATATTACATAAATAAGTTCTCTATTTATAAAGTGTTATGCAGGCATTATTACATTTTAAATATTTATTTGTTGGTGTTAATTTATTATTAATAAAAGGATCCTATTTTATTTTCAGATCAGATTACCCTTTAAAAGGTTTTCCTCGTACTTTGGAGTCGCTGTATATAAATGACATTCAACGTTGTGGTCTCGACAAAGGAATTCTACAGCTCAACAAACTTAAAATTCTAAATATAAGCAACAACCTAATAGAATATCTACCTGAAGAACTTAACAAACTTCCAAACTTACGGGAAATAAATATCTCTCATAATTTATTGGGTAAAAGCACATCCAAGCAATGGCAGTGGATTGGCGGGTATCTATCTAAAAGCCTAAATCTTTTGGATTTAAGTCATAATGAACTGAGATTTCTCCCAGAGCAGGTAGTGAAATTGCACAGTCTTACTACCCTTCATTTGAGTCACAACAATCTTAAAAATTTGCCTGTAGGTATTGGAAGTTTAAAAAACTTGAAAATTTTTTCTGCATCGAATAATGCACTCACAATTTTGCCAGGCAGTGTGAAGAAGCTTAAACTACAAACTATCGATATATCTAGAAATAAATTTAATCAAAGTGTCCCTAATGGTGCTGGTACTTTTCCTAAAATATTAGAGGTTTGTAGTTTAAAAGAATATGCTGCTAAAAAAGTGTTGTGGGCAAGAATTCCATATCCTAAAGGTTCCATACCTCTGAATCTCATTGAATATTTGGACTATGCTAAATATTGTGTTTGTGGTAAGGCATGTTTTACAATATTTTTAAGGCAGTCGCATAACTTGTTGCTGTCAAACATATCAGAAACTGTTAATACACTAGCTGATGAGACAGTTTATGTTCCGATAGATTGCTACTTTTGTAGTATGCGGTGTTTAAATTTAGTTTCTTATAGCCGAAATAGAAATCCTATTATCAGGTAGGATGCAGTTGATTTTAGTTAGAAGGACATTGTTAATTAAAAAATGTTTCTGGCAAATTAATTTTGTTGCTTAAAAAACAAACTTCAAGTTGAAGAATTTACTTTTTTATGTTTTTATTCTCTGGAAGACTATTTCTCAAATAGTTGTAATGATGATTGTGTAATATGTATAAAGTGACCATATTTTTTTAAAGAAAAATGGGACTAGCTGAAATAGTATTATATGTATGTTAAACAGAAATACAAATAATTGACATTTTTTTAGTAAAATTCTGAGGCGCGCCTAGACCCTTGTGGAAGATCTTGAACGAAAAATCCATTTGATTAAAAAAAAATTTCCTGACTTGTTTATTTGTAACCAACTATTATCATTGATAGCTAAAAAATAAATCATGCCTTTTATATTAGTCTTTTCAGAATAGATAGATAGCAGATTGAAAAGTAAATCCGCATGCTGGTTCTACTTGTAAATGTGTCTCGTAATTTGCCAATTCAACCACAAGTCAGCGAACTGCTCAAGGAACTGGGGGGTTGAATTTGAATTTGAATACAGTAGTTCAAATCTTATTAATTAAACTAAAATGTCTTTCCGACGATGTTTTGGTACCAGGCAGACAAAACATATTCAATAATTTTATTGTATAAAAATCAAGATAAAAATGCAAATGGTTTAATAATAATTATTGTGTTTAAAGTGGCTGGATATTTTAACTCAGCGATTTTCTGTTGTTGCCTTCCTGCTGTTCCATTCTAAAACATTTTCTAGGGTAATGTAATTTGTAATGATATATGAGATATTTTTGTTTTTTTTAGCCCTTTTAAATCAAAAGATCCATTACCTTTTGAATAATTTCTCATGTTGGAACTGTTAACAAACTGACCCATTCAATATTTTGAATATAAAACTAAGACAGTGGGACATATATCAATACTTAAAAAATATGACTTTAGGGCCTGATATATTTTTAAACTATCTTGTTTTGCTGGTTAACTGTTAAGAATGTCATATTCTATTATTTGATAATGGGATAACATACTTCAAAACAGGACATACGGTCACTTAAAACATGTGACTTATTTTTAGTTATAGTTATTTTTATTCCAGTTTACTTAAAATATTGATTTGAGTGCCATACGAGTGCAATAAATTATAGATAAAGCCTACAAAGAAAAAAAAGTATCTAAATTAGAAATGGAAATTACTAAACAAATATAGTTTGTTTATTTATTATACTAGTGATAATGAATTTCCATCAAGTAACGGCTAACTCGATAAATTAGTTAAATTACTATTCAAGATTGGAAATTTAAGTTGAATTCAAAACAACTACAGTGTTCAAGCCAAATTTTTATATTAATTTATTTTGAAGATTTATTCAGGTAAAAAGAGTAAAATATAAAATGGTATACCTCATGGTGTACTTAATTTATTTTGTCATAGGATAGATAAATTATAAAAATGTTTTGTATTCTGTTTTTGCCCTAATCGTATTATTGAATCAATCATTCCCAATAATAAAAAATTACTTACAACTTACCTTACAGAAGTTCTCTTGGGCATGTTCTAAGTTTAAGTGTACTTCGTACATAAGGAAATTTATTTTGTGATTTTAATTCTTTTAACGAGCAAAATTATTTGTCAAAAGCAACTTTTTTGTAGACTAGAATTTTTGGTGTATTATCCTTTGTAAAGTTCATTCGTAAACATACTGTAGATATGTGGAAATGTTAAGTCATGAGGGATTATATAACAATCAGAATTGTATATTGCTCTGTAAGACAAAATTTTCTTAATTTTAATAATTCTAAATAGAACAATATAAAGTATTTAAAAATATTTTAGTTGAGACATGTTGTTATGTCCATGGATGCAGCTTATTTAATTATTTTTTTAAATTGTGATATATTTTATATTAAAGGCTTATCATGGATTCTACTCTCTCAAGTCTTTCTTGCAACCCTTTTAAAATCCTACAAGACTGTCTTTTTTGGTATAAGGAGTAACTAGATAATGATAATCCACCTGATATAGTTCTGGAGAGTTTGGTGAACACTAGTTCGCTTCCTTTATGAACATTGTCAGATAGGACATTTTGTTTTTAAAATGCAGTATGAAAGGAATTGTAGTAGGTTTCAAGAAACCAAGAGCATAATTTGTTTTTAAGGGAAGGTCAAAAAAATCCAAATTTTTTATGGGCAGTTATTTACGGTTACAATAAAAAACCTTGTAGGCATTGCTGCAAAATATTTATTATAACAGGTATCTGAGACATAGTTACACACAACTAATTGACATAATAGGAAATTAAATAAATTGGGTTCTTACCAAACCATTTATCAAACTTTACTATCAATTATCAGATGTCCACACCACAATGGGTTGCCAGTATTTTTTTTATTTCTATCATATGAGTAATAAATATATTTTTTCTTTTGATATTTACTTGATTGCAAAATGTTATTATAAAAACACACAGTTCGTTCTGCAGATATTTGAAAAAAATTTACAGAGTAATATGCAGTATAGGTAGATATATTATTTTATGAAAATTTATCAAAATGACTGTATGTATCTAATTTTAAAAGTGTAGTGCAACAATATCCTTTTAACTAAAATCAATTTTCCATTTTTCACCATATGTTAGGTTTAATTAATTATTGTATATAGAATAGGTATATTTTTCTTGTGCCTTCTATATTGTAGTGTTTGATTTTTAATATGAGGTCCTAACAGTTTAATTACCCGGTTATAGTTAAAGTAGCGCCATATTTCATACTTTTTTGAAGAATTTAATATATCGTGTTTAGTACTTTTACCCCTTTTGTAATTTAGAGTATTATGGAAACTTTAAGAAGCACATTAGCACATAAAGGTTAAAAGTATTTGGGTATCTTTTTAAATGATAACTCTACTTATTTATACTACATAATGCATATTTTTCACTATATTGATATTTGTTGGATTATTCTGTTATTGATTGGAGACACAAGTATCTAAAGGGGCTATGTATCAAAAATATACTTTTGAGATAGTTGAAAAAAATGAGTACTTTGACTCTTTAACCCCTTCCAACTTTTCTATTTGTCACTAGGAAGGAAATCCATCTAGAAAGGATTATAGGTACTTAAAACTGCCAAAATTTGAAAAAAAAATTAAAATCTTGTATAGATTTTTTTATATCTAGTGTAATAATATACTTAAAAGAAAGTTGAATATTTTATTAGGTATGGCAAGTAAAATTTTACTTAAATTATATATTTAAATTAGTAGGATAAGTAATTGTTAAGAATATTTTAGGGAATACAGACTTAGTTTATTTCTTGTATCAAATAAAATTATGTGTCAATAATTCTTCAAAACAGGATTTTTTAGTAACTCTTCTTAGCTATTATAATTAATAAGTCATTTACAAGGTGAACATGATTGTTTCAGATATTTTTTCTTTTAAACATTAAAATTTCGCAGCTTGGGTCAATTAAGAAATCATAGGTCAAGGTGTAGACTGTCAAGTTGCAATTATTTTCACCTCGAGAACAAACTGGTAGTCTGAACCCATAAACCATGATTTCATAATTTTTAATACATATCAATCAATCAATCAATTTTTATTTGTGGTAATACATACATAAAAGCATTTTCACAAGTCAAATAATCTACAAGTCAAAGTATAATCTAAGTAAGTAGTCAGCAACCTTAGACTATATGATACCTATAAATGGAATAAATTTTATAATTGTTAAATGTGATAAAACACATAAGACAAAAACAAAAGTGAAGCCCTAAAATATGATATCCAGCAATTTACAACAACAGGTTTATGACAGTACAGGTTTCAGTTGTTATATCACAAAAGGGTTAAACATCATTTTATTATATTAGGGTTTAATTTATATGCACCTGTCCTCACTCACAAATGTCCTCAAAATTATTACTGAGAAACTCATCAGTACCATAGAAAGCCTTTTGTTTTAAGTAGTCCCTTAATTTTTTCGTAAAGACTTCTGTGGGAAGGCATCGAATTTTTTCAGGGAGCACGTTGTAGAACTGTGTGAAAAAATAGTTCTGTCCATCTCTAGCTCGTTTAGTACGAGAATGTTGTGTTACCAAGTTGTTTTTGTTTCTGGTACTGTACCCATGAAGGTTATGGCTATTCACAGTTTTCCTTATAATATAATATAAATGTGCATGGTACCGTTAGAATCTTTAATGAGATATAGGCACCCTTGCAACATTCCCTGTACCCCAGGCCAGCCATAATTCTGATACATCTCCTTTGTATAGCGAAAACCTTTGATGCTTGGGCACAATGTCCCCAACACAGGATGGCATAGGAGAAATGCGAGTGAAAATAGCCATAGTATGCACTCATCAGGACAGAATCCGAGACCATATTTTTTAGATTTCGAATGACAAAAACAATTTTACTTAACTTCTTTGAGAGGTGGGTACATTGTTCTTTCCATGTGAGACCAGTATCAAGATATACACCTAAGTATTTTACAGGGTCTTTATTGGAAGTTATTGGGCACAATGAGAAGTTCAATATTTGCGTTTTAGCATCATTTACACTAAGTCCATTTGATCTGAACCAATTATATATGCAGGACTGTGATTTAATGATCTTGCCTCTAAACTGTGTTCTTCATCGGCTCTTTCGAGGGCGACTGTATCATCTGCAAAGAGAACAAGGTTGCTAGATGGAAGGCACACATTTATGTGACTAGGGTACTGATGGCTGATATAGTAGAAACGCCAGCTCGGAATCCAAATTGTTGTTTATTCAAAATGTTGTTGGACTCTAAAAAATTAACGATTTGTTTCTTGATGATTGTTTCAAAAATTTTTCCAAATACTGCGGACGGAGAAAGATTCTTTGCCAAGTGTTCTGCAATGTTGGAAAAATAATTATTAAAGTCCTTTGCATTTAATTTATTTGAAGTTACTTGGACCTTTGTTGGGTTATAATATAATACATATAAGGGACCATTCATAAATTATGTGACACGTTTAGGAGAAGAATGTCCACAAAGTGTAACATGAAATTCGTGATGTCACTCTATTAAGAAAAAAGAGACAGAGCCAAAAAAATCCGTACTTATATATATTTTGGAGCAAATATGTTCAGAAAACCATAAATATGCTGCCCTAAAATTGTTCCATTCATAAGATTATATTTCTAGACATTATTTGTTTCACTACATTGCATGCAACTTGAGATGAAGAAAGAAACAGTTAATAGGCAAGTGAAACTGCTCAGCTAACAGTTAATCTTATACACAGACCTTAGTCATCTGTATAATACTACAGATGTTAATGAGTCATGGACTTATTTTTGGCACAATTTTCTACACGGTTTAGATATAGCCAGGGATAAACCCAGATCTAATTAAACAGAGCGAGCATTTAAAAAATTTGTACTGGTTGCGCAGATCTTGGAACACACCGAAGTCAAAAGACTTATACACTCAGTCAAAAAAACATTTAATGAATGGCTGGCTCTAGAGAAATCAAATTTCTACAAACAAAAAATTTTAGACCTCTCATAACTCTAAAACAATCTGTCAAGTAATAAATACTAACTTAGGAAGAGTAAAAAAGTGCTCTAATCCCACAAAATTAGTATGTAACAATAATTACATATTAAATATCTCTGAAATATGTGAAGAAAACCTAATATCAACAACCTTGGGTAAACATAATATTGATTTTATAAATTCTACAACCAGTGAATTTCATATCAGGTTAATTTTTTTAACGCCACTAAATGTGCACGATCTTCATTCAGCTTTAAAACTGTTAAAAACCAAACAGCCTGCTTTGGTAAAAACGACATCCCAGTTATGGCATTAGAAAAAGTATGGGATTATATTAAACACCCATTATGCTATATCTTTAATTTATCCCTCGAAAAAGGTGTAGGCCCTCATGAGTTGAAGGTGGGGGAAGTTATTTCTCTTTATAAAAAGGGTCACAGGGAAAAAATCGAAAACTATCGATGTCTTACGGGTCTGCCTACCTTTTCTAAACTGTTTGAAAAAGTAATTTTATGCAAGATAGAAAACTTCTTAAATGCAGATTAATAAGTAACAAACAACACGGTTTTAGAAAAGATTGCTTTACTTGTACAGCTGCTTGTGAGCTATTACATTTTGTTTACGAAGGCTTGGACACATTAAACTTTGTTCTTGACATCTTTTTTGACTTAACTCGAGCTTTTGACTGCTTAAATAGCTTCTTTTTACAGAAGAAATTATATGTACTGGGGATAAGGGGAGATATCAACAAATGGTTAGTGTCTTATTTAGAGGAACGTAAGATAAAGGTTAAGATTGGGGATGTTATCGCTACTAGACATAATATAAACTGTGGTGTACCTCAGGGAAGCATTATTTCAACGCTACTATTTACGCTTTTTTTAAATGATCTGGAAAATTGGCGTGAGAAAAATTGCCTTATTGTCAACGAATCCAAAACCTGCCTCGGGTTCCAAATTTGTCATTATACTGCAAACAGTGCAAACATGTAAATAGAATTGAATTTTAAATTTCTAGGATTACATCTAGATCCACACATAACATGGTCCAACCACATGAGCCATGTCGCAAGTAAGTTAAATACCGCCTACTTTGCAATAAGAAATCTAAAAAACACTAGAAATAAAACTACTTTTAAATACCTATGACGTACTAGCATATAGTCATCTAAGCTATGGTATTACTTACTGGGGACAATCAACAGATTTAAACAGAATTTTTATATTACAAAAAAAGAATAATTAGAAAAATTTTCTCTTACGTCCATTAGACTCATGTAAACCCTACTTCAAACAGTATAAAATTCTCCCTCTTCCATGTATTCTAATTTTACACTCGGTATTATTCATTAAAAAACAATTCACTAGATTTTCTCGTCATCTAGAACTATATAATTATGGTACAATAAACTCCACAAACATCTATATACCTCCCTATAGAACTAGCACTTTTCAAAAAAGTCCTTACTGTTTTTGTGGGAATATGTACAACCAACTAGCAGCCTAAGAGAAATAACTTCTTACAAAAAATTTAAGAAAAGTACGAAGAGTTATCTTCTCGAAAAAGTTATTATATTTATAATGTTAGAAATTACTTTTCAATTTTGCAATAATTGTTTTCTGTTAGTCCAATCTTAATATTGTTTTAAAAATGTCTTATGTTATCCTTTATTTTTACACTTGACGTCATATCTATTTAGATCTTTTGGCATGAAGTGAAATAAATAAATAAATCTAAAAAGATGAAACAATTAAGTAGAGACTAGATAAAACAAACTCTAGACCTAGTATTTTAAAGTTGAAGGTAATTTATATTTAACACTTCTTTTGGCACTTGTTTTAATAAATTTATATGTGTGAACCAAAATTTATTTTCATAAATAAATTCAAAAATTAAGGAGGTAAATAATGCAAAACGGTAACAAAACATGTTATGGGGATGCACATTTGTCTTGTAGTTTCAGCTACAGAGACCACCTGCAAACCATCTTCAGTGCCTGACTGCCTGATCCGTTTGTTCTTGTTTATAATCTGCAAAACACGTAAAAAATCTTGAATTGGCAACATTGTCTTAGCTAGGAAAAGGCAACGCAGTTTAAAACCTATATAAACCAATCTTTGACAGGACTGTCTAAGCTCTAAACTCAGTAAGCATCACAAAATCGGTACACTTCAAAAAAAGGTGTTTTATTTTAATGGTAGTTTTAACAATTGTAGGGGTTTGTACAACATTGCTAAAGTTAGCGAGCAATAAAGCAGAGCAAAAATTAGATCAAGAATCTAAAGGATTTTTTTGAAATGAGGAATTCTCAATAATTAGAAGAATACCAATAACCGGCGTTTTATCTGTGATACATGCATGTATTTATTTTATCATGGATTATAATTGACATTGTTCGTAATCACGTGTATAATGAACATTAATAAAATCTATATCTTTTTTGCATTATTACTACCACCGTTATGTGTACATATGAGGGGCTGAGTTCCAAAACTCGCCTTATCCATTATTGGAGTTTTGGTGGTAAAACAATCAAACTCTAGCGTTGGCAGCCTTGCATAATATTCAGTATATTTTTTATGCCGTAACTCATCCTATCCCTACTAAATTGCATAGTAAAATCGTGTATTTGTTCCAAAACTTTTCTTATCCACGCGTATATTTGTAACAAAACTTGTCTTATCCTACACGCAACATTTGACCGCCATGACTGGTTTTTTATTAGATTGTTTTGAACGTTTTTAGTCGTTGCTCTAGCCGCAAACCGTGCATATCGTTAGTAGCAAACATTTAGTGATAAACAATAATATTATATTTCAGTAGTTTTTGTGCAAAATGAATAATAACGAAACGGTCGCATTATATGAAGGAAAAGGTAGACGAAAAACACGCTACAAAAGTTCTTGGCAAAAGGAAAAAGCTAAGCTTGAAAGGTAAGTTTATATTGGTCTCATATACCTATCATTGATTCATTTGGCATTTGAATTTTAGGAGGAAACCAAAACGATTGCAAAAAAAACCACATGTAAGCATAAGAAGAAAGTGTTGAAATGCAACGATGTACCTATGCAAGATATAAGGCGCTTCCATCAATCTTTTTATTCTAATGAAGACAAAATTTTCCGAGATAATTTTATATTGAAACATACGGCTCAAGAAAACCCTAAACGTAGACGCCCCGGCGCAGCCGAAGCTCCTCAAAAGGGTATAACTATAACTTATTACATAAAATCAAGATCGCTAGGTCTAGTACAGGTTTGCGGGAAAACATTTCAAGATATTTTTGGAGTTTCTAAGTTTAGAGTGCAAAATATTTGTAAGCAACATCACTTGACTGGACAAATTGCTAAAGAAAACCGCGGAGGCGATACGAGATCAGTAAAATATTCTGAAAAGAGAAATAAAGTAAAAAAATGTATCCAATCCCTAAAGTGTGTCGAATCTCATTATACACGCCAACAAAGTCTCAGGCAATATTTTCGTAATGACTGTTCCGTGCGCAAATTATGGAAGTTATATAACAGCAAAGTTGTAGTACATAATCAAGTAAAATATCATTTTTTTTTGGGATATATTCATGACGGATTTTAATATTAGTTTCAAGACACCCGCTACAGATGCTTGCTCTGAGTGTATAAGATTTAAATCAAAAATTCAAATTCTTAAAGGTCAAGAAAAAGCCGAAACAATGGCAAGGTATACTGTATACAAAATGAAGGCAAAGGCATTTCATGAACAACTTAGGGAGCAAAATCCTCAACTTTTAAATTTTCATTTGACTGCCAGAAAAATCTCGTTTTACCCAAAGTCCCCGTTTAAATTGCTTATTATTCTCGGCAGTTATACCAGTATAATATGATTATATGTGAAGGACATTCAAAGAATATACAGAACAGAGACACCGTAAATATTTTTACTTGGTCAGAAAATCAGCGTTTGAAAGGTTCGAACGAAATCTCTTCAATTGTCTATCATTTCTTTTGCAGTAAAAATTTACATGCATATAACAACAGAGATTTTTTCAGACGGCTGCCCAGGCCAGATTAAAAATATTACAGTGATTGGTATGTTGGCAAAATCTTCAAGAAAAATTTCCTGCAAATATACAGTCTCTTGAGTTCATATTTCCCATTGTGGGCCATTCGTATATACCGCCAGATAGAGTGTTCGGGCGAATAGAAAAGAGCTCAAACGCAAAGACACCATAATTGATCCTCAGGAATACATTAATATTTTCTCCAAGTATGGACAAGTAAGAATACTTGGTAAGGATGTTCCTGTGTTTCACTTTAAATCTTGTGTAGCCAATAATGTTAAAACTCCAGGCCAATTACATTTCCAGTTTGCGCCTGCAAAGAGAATGAACCTGATCAAAACCAAAAATTCTATCCTGCTTAAAGGGGAAACAACTTACAGAAGTGATTTGGGCGTCTTTAAACCCTTTCTCAAAAAAGGTAAAATTTTTCATTTCAAACCTGATCTGCTCCCACTACATGTGCCAATTAAGAGTGAAAAACTGCAGGATATAAATAAACTACTTAAACAGCATTTCGGAGAAAACTGGAAGGACCTAAGAGAATTGGATTTTTACAAGGACCTTCTTTCTAAACCAGTATCCGATGATGTACAAGTTGAAATAGAAGAAATTCAGGATATTTCAACAGAAGTTGATGAACTTGCCGTATGATTCTTCAACTTTTTCTAACTTTAGTTTGATAATTTTATTTCTAACTTCAATTTGTTAATTAATTGGTCTTCTTCTTACAACATGTTTAAGTTCTAATAATGTTCAATAAAACTACAAAAGTTTAAAATAAATCTAATGTTGTTTGTTTCATAAATGCTTTTATCCATTAATTTGCAACAAAACTGTCCTTATCCATTTATTTTTAGTAAATAAACGAAAAAATAGTAGATGAATTTATTTTTCCTTTTGTGAAATAACTAAGTAACGCATTTACTACCTAAAAGAGCAAAAACTAATAAACTATAGCGATTCATTCATTGAATTCATGACTTTGGATAAAACTAGTTTTGGAACTCAGCTCCTCATATATTGGGTAAACTTTTTTGATAATAAACCCTATCGAATTTTTAATAATCGTATGTGATTGTTTCTCCAACTGAGCTGTTAATGGAATTAAATAGTGGTACGATTTTAAAATGGTCTTAACAGCAAACAGCAAGTATATTTGCAAAACAATTCGCCGCAAATTCTACTTTAATTCCTCCTCTTCACTTCTTTCTTCCATCTGTACCAGCTGTGCCATACAATATGCACAATATTACCTTCAGGGTTAAAAAGTTATGACGTATTCTTAAAACACTTAATACCATCAAGTCCTCTGGTCTTGATGGTATTCCGGCCATAGTCCTGAAAAAGTGCACTTCTGAATTAGCCCCTATCCTCACCAGGTTATTCCAAATGTCCTATCACAACGGCATTTTCCATAAAAACTGCAAATCTGCTCGGGTACGGCCTCAGCAGTCCCAAAAAGGGAGATTCCCTCTAACTATCCCTCCTTTAAATATGAGTAAGGCAATGGAGAAGTATACCTATATTGATCTTTTGGATAATTTACTATAACTAATTTACAAGTTATTTTGGTTAAATTGTTTACACTGACAAAAGTGGCTTACTTTCTGAAAGCTTGGCGTAAAGTCTTTCAAGGGACCTGCAGTTTGGTTAATGTTTAATACTTTTTGAAAGCTCATTGACACTTCACTGACTTTTTGTTAAGTCAATTTTTTCACTTCACAGTTTAAGTCCGAAAAGTTTGTTCAACTGATAAAGAGTTTATATTCAATGTCTTTGAGAATCGCAAAACTTAGTAACAATCGCTTTGCGTTAAATTAAAATGTTTTATAAAAATTATCCTGGGGACAACAATACGACATACAATTAGAAGTTTAAAAAAACAGTTATTCAACATTTTGAAACTTTAACATTTGTCCAAATGGATCTTTTTGTGTTTTTGATTTTTTATTGTTTTTTTGGTGGTTCATCAAACGTTATAAAATATAACTTCCTTTCAGGAGGATGTTAAATAATTCTTTTGATTTACTAGTAAACAACGTACGGCCGAATCACTACGTCGGATGGCAATCAGCTGTTTATATTTTTTGCAAAAAATTCACTTTTTGACTAAAACTTACTTGAAATTACTATCAAAAGAATTTTACATTCGGAAAAACATCAGTTGTCAACAAACGTGGTTAAAATTTTTACAAAAGGTTAGCAAGAATTAAAATTTTGTTAAACAAATTTAGCAACAATAAAAATAAATAATTTCTTATTCTACCGCGGCGTTCCACGCGCCTCGAAAATGTTAATCGCGAAAGTTCTAATGTATGGTAGTTACAAAATACCACTACAACATGCACTAAATAAATTCAAATATTCAATTGTTTATAATAAAGGCACGATTGTTCTAATCCACTTACTCCAGATAAGCCTCTACTATTAAGAGAGCTCGTAAGTTTCGGTAGCTGTACGGTCTCGTAGGGGATTATTTAAAAGCGTAATTTTCGAAGCTACTCGTAAATACTATCCTATACATGCTCTAATTCGGGAAAACACTCTGTACATGCACTTTATTATTACAAGCTTTATCTGATAAATACTTCTAGCAACCATCCAACTAAGAGAGAAACTTTATGAGTCACACTTTCGGTATGTCATAAATGAAAAGCTCGACTCAATTAAAGTATAACTTGGAAGTTTAAATTGTTATTAACAAATGCGAATTGACACTAATAGTTTAAAGCAAAATATTCTTTAAGCTAAATAACAATTACTTGAGGTATGTTAGATTAAAACTTAAACGGATAGATCGCAGTTTAAGAGACAAAACAAAATAATTACAAATTGGAAAACAAAATTCGTTTAAGTTTTTTGACACTTAAGATTGGCAAAAGTTATTTATAAGAAGCAAAATAGTGTTATGCAAATCAATACATAAAAGGGTAGCGAACTTGGATAGGCTTTATCGGATAACACAATGTCGCCTACAATGGGGTGTGATCAGTAAGTTCATTTAAAATTATCAAAATAAATTACATGAAAATTTGTTATAGAAGTCAGTTACAAAAATACTTAAAGGTTCCAATAAGTTGTTAAACATTTCAGAAAATCAATGAAAATATTGAGTTTAAAAAAAATTTAGTAAGTTCACTGGTTAAAACAAATCGAAAGTTAAAGTTAACATTGCTGAAGGCTAAGAATGGAAAGCTCAAAAATTTTCAAACACTTCAAGGGAGTTAAAAGCACTACCGGGTTATTTAAAATAAACACTCGTAAGATTTCGATCAAAAAGTGGATAAGCATATAAATAAATTCAAAAACTAACTAATAGCTTCGAATTGCAGAGAGTTGCTGATAATTGGCCACCTACCTTTGGGCTGTTTCTTCGCGAAAATTTTAAGTAACAATCAAATTTCTACTCTTCTGATTAGCCCAGCAAGCTGTACGCATACATGGTTATTATGACGTACGACTCTTTGGCGAACCTACGGACGTAAAATCCTACTTTAGTACTAAGTGCTACGCAAAACATCCGATGGAAGTCCCGGCGTGCATCCCACGTTGAAGAAAAAATTCCTTATCGATGGCTTCGGTATTATACGCGTTAGTTTTACGACTGACTTGAAATAATTTTCGGCCAAGAAACGCGCCAGTTTTATTAGCTTTTCGCGGTAACCGCCCAAAATGCACGTTTGGACCAATCAGAACAAAATTGCACCCTTGGAATTCTGGGAATGTTCGTCATTCTTAATCTCAAACGTGTAGAAGCAGCAGCGATTTTGTGCAGCTCCTGCGAAATTGGTTTTTTATTTTTCTTAAGTCACTTTGATGTTTTGTGGACTTTAATTACTTTTCCCGTATTCTACGTACGAAAATCTATCTTTCCATAAATTTGAATTTCGAGATTCTGTTAAAAATCAACAGGTGTATTTAGTCCGGGGGTTTTTGCATCATTCAATAGTGCTCTACGTATATAGGCATCGTCGCCAGTGCTCTACGTATATTTTAAGTGAGCATCGTCGCCGTAGCCTTAGAAGAGTTATTGTGCCGCGTACGGACGTTTTTAGGTGTGAAGTGAAAATTGATCAAAATTACCTTTTCCGTTGAGAATTTGAAAAAATGTTATTCTAGATAAAAGAAGTTATTTATTTTTCACTATCTCTTGATGGGATAACGAGCACGCTAGGTTAAAATTTGTAAAAGTTCCGATCTCGACCCAAAATAAATATAAAAAAAATTCTTAAAAATCGAGGATATATCTAGTTCGATAGAGGTCGTGAAAATACGCATTTTTTCTTAATAAATTTTACTTTATCACTTTTCGTTTAGACGTTATATGTGAAAATAGAAAGTTAATTTTTCAGAAAAATTTCACTTAAAAATTAAAAGTTGTCCATAAAGGTCATGCTAGGATTCAAAATGAAGGTTACGACAAATTATACCTTTCTGTTTGGTATTTTCAAAATTCCTTCAGGATATGGAAGATATAGTTAAAATACGCTGTTTCTGAAAGTTTGAACCAAATCAGACTCATAGAAAAGTTGTTCAGAAAAAATGTATATTTTCACAACATCTTCCGAACTAGACAGGTCCCCGATTTTTAAGAATTTTTTGTTTATATTTTCACGGCGGGAAAATTTTTGATCCATCGCACAGCTGACATGTCGGAACTTTTAACCTAGCGCGCTCGTACTGGTATCAAAAGATAGGGAAACATAAATTGAATAACATTTTTTCAAATTCCGAACGGAAAGGATAATATTGATCGAATTTCATTTTACACCTAAAAACGTCCGCACGCGGCACAATAACTCTTTTAAGGCCACGGTGACGATGCCCACATAAAGTATACGTGGAATACTATTAAATAATGCAAAAATCCCCGGGCTAAATAAACCCGTTGATTTTTAATCGAATTTGGAAATTCAAATTTATAGAAAAAATCCTGAAAAAATCAGAGGCATAGATTTTCGTATGTAGAATACGGGAAAAATAATTACAAGTCCCTAAAATTTCAAAATAACTTAAGAAAAATAAAAAACCAATCTCGCAGAGCTTTCCAAAAACGCTGCTGCTTCTATACATTCGAGATTAGAAATGACCAACATTCCAAGAATCCAAAGAGTGCAACTTTGCTCTGATTGCTCAAAACGTGCATTTCGGGCGGAGACAGTGGTTCGCTAACAAAACCAGCGCGCTTTTTGGCCAGAATTCAGTAAGTTCAACTCATTCGTAAAGTCAACGAGTATAGCACCGAAGCCATCCTTCAACGGGGGATGCACGCCGGAGCTTCTATCTGAAATTTTGCACTTAGCTCTAAATTAGGATTTTTGCTCGTGTGTCAGGTCGTATGTCATACTAACCGTGTATGCGTACAGCTTGCTGGGGTAAGCGGAAGATCAGAAGATTGTATGGTGCTCTAAATTATCGTGAAAAACAAGTTACAGGTAAGCGCGAACTTTTTATTTATTAATTGTTTAATAATATTGTTGCTTTTAAATAACTTTTGCTATTTTTAAAGTGTCATTAAAACTTAAACGAATTTTGTTTGCCAATTTTGTCTGAACATTAATTTAGTACTGCCAGCTATATACATCAATTTAACTTGATAACCTTTCATTTATTGCTATCTAGTGTAAAGTGCTTTGACTCGTATATTAATTAGTATTTGTTATTAACAATTCTAACGAGCTTAAGTTCTACCTTATCTGAGTCGAGCTTTTCTCTAATTGTGACATATCGAAACTGTGACTAATAAAGGTTCTCTCCTTGATTGGATGGTTTCTAAATTTATCAGATAAGACTTGTAATAGTAAAGTACATGTACTGAGTGTTTTCCCGAATTAGGTCATATATAGGTTAGGATAGCTTCGAAAATTACGCTTTTTAAATATCCTTATCAGACTCTTGGCTCGACAGCTACTGAAACTTACGAGCTCTCTTAACAGTAGAGGTTTGTCTGGAGTAGGTGCATTAGAACAACCGTGACTTATTATAAACAATTGAAATTTTGAATTTATTTATTATTTATTTAGTGCATGATACTTAATGTGCATGTTGTATTGGTATTTTAGAACTACCGTACAGTAGAAATATCGCGACTAAGATTTTCGAGGCGCGTGGAACGCCGTGGTGGAATAAGTAGTATTTATTATTATTGCTAAATTTTTTATAACAAAATTTTAATTGTTGCTAATTTTTTCTTTTAACCACGTTTGTTAACAACTGTTGTATTTTATTAATTGTAAAATTCTTTTGATATTTTCAAATAAGCTTTGATAAAAAAGTGAACTTTGGACTGGAAAATTTTTGTCAGAAATATAAACAGCTAATTGCAAGTGTTAAAATAAAACTAAAAATACAAAAAAATCCATAGGACAAATGTTAAAATTTTAAAGAAAAGGTTTTATTTTTTAATTGTTTTGTGAAACTTGTCATAAAAGTTGTATTGTTGTCCTCAGGACCTTTAGTTATAAACAGTGTACTTAGCGCAGGGCGATTGTGCCTAAGTTTTCTTTTGGCTTTCAAAGGCATTAAATATAAACTCTTACTCAGTTGAACGAACTTTGGACAAAAAACTGTGAAGTGAATTAATTGATTTAGTCAAAAAATCAGTGAAGTGACCATAAACTTTTGAACAATATTAAACAAGCAACTGCAGGTCCCTTGAAAGACTTTACGCCAAGCTTTCAGAAAGTAAGCCACTGTTGTCAGTTTTTGAATTTTTCCAAAACATTTGTAAATTAGTGATAGAAATGTATCCACCCGGCGTCCACGTTAGTAAGGTGAAATGAAACGTAGTTAATTTTAAAAAATATGAATTACCACTGTATTTTAATAACTATTATTAGAACAAACTGACTTACTTTCCCCCATAATACCTTCCCGTCGCTACTCTCAGAACTTGTTTCACAGTTGTGAAATTTGGTAAAAAATAAAAATAATTAGCTGGGTAAATGATGTAGTTAATCTTAGTATCCTTAGCAATAAGAACGAACTAAGTAGTATTAGAAACTTACCTTATGAAGGTAAGAACATAAAAACAGACAGTAATAGCTTAATAGACAGCGAATGGCTACTCCAAAAAGGAGAATTTAAAAAATCATTTTGACACTTCATATAGGGCCGAATTGGAGCCTTTACATGATAAAATTAACTGTACGAATTTGCCTAATATACTGGTCAGCCGACATCGCTGTCCTCAGCGTCAAATTTTTAATGACAGTTCTTTGGAACTAAACAAAAACTTGCAAAGCTCTTCAAGCTATAAATCATTTAGTCAGCATTCTTTAGTGTCTGTCGAAGGCGGCACTGAATATAAAATCTTAAATCAAAGTAGCAAATCTGACAGTGGTACCCTAGAGGCACCAAACTTAACTAAATTAAATGACCTTTTGTCCAATCCAAATAATAAAGCTAAAGCTAAAGCTACAGGGCGAACCAATAAAAACTCTCAAACTTCCGAAAAGACCGAAGTTTCTGACTGACCCAAATATCTTAAATAACTAAATGAAAAATATTAATACTCCTTTCTCCGAGTCCTCAGGTAACCCCGAGGCCATGGAAGGAAAAAGTAGCCCACATCCTTCTTCCCCTAAAGGTCTTAAGGTAACTACGAACCATAATTTGAATCAACAAACCATAAACTCTGATTTTTCAAATCTAACAAATAAAAATTTCCAAAGTTTCAATTATACAAGTCAGCCATCATGAGAACACATATTATGTCTCGTAAGCAGTTCGTGTTTTTTTTTAAATCTAAACTTGTAATGTTGTTTTAGTTGTGTTTTAAATATATTGTTAGCCCAGATTATGTTTCTTTTTTGTTGGATGTAAAAAATTGTATTTTTCCCACAATAAAAATAAGTTGGCACTACAAAAACTAACTATTAAGAGCTATTTGTGTAAAACCATTTAAAGTATCCCAGCAGCAACTCTTTTATTTTCTTATTTACTACTTTACCATTTTACAAAACATTAAATATATTAATTTAATATAATTATATACAGTTTTTTTGTGATATCGACATTCGGGCGGAGATAAATTTCGTCGCTTGCTTGGTATTTAACACGAAAATAATTTACCTTTTATATTAATATGAGTGTTATTAACGGCGGGAAAGCCCCGGATGATTTAGGCCCCACAGGGGCAATAAGTGGATTGCGATCAGTTCCAACAAATATGGATACACAAGTTTTTCTTCTGAAATTAATAATAAAAATAATTCCACAGAGCAGGTAACAAAAAGTAAATATTTATACGAAGACACTGATTTTGGCCCATTCAACGTATTAATAGAAAATATGGATCAAGAATTTAAAGGTAGAATTAACGCAATTAGTGTAAATGATGTTATTTTTCACTGCCACCCAGAATTGGACAATAAAATTTCTAAAATCGGCTCCGTAGGTCGCAATAGAGATCGCGTTCATTGTAAAGACTGTAAAACAGCAAATAACTTAATTTCTTCTAAGTATTTAAAAGAAAAAAAATTGGATTGTTATATCCCAAAGTCTTCATTCAATAATAAAACAGGGAGTAATTCGGGGAATAGCGCTAGATATCTCAAAGGAAACATTAAAAAACAGGTTTAGAAAATTCGATGGACATTGTAAGTTTTCAATAATTCATGTTACTAGAATAAAAATCAATAATCGATGATAACGATAAGCAAAAAAAATTGGTACCTACTAAGTCGGTTATAGTTTCATTTAGGGATCAAATATTGCCAAAATATATTGCTGACACCTTATGTGCAAAGGGTAATTTTATGCTATAACTGTTTTCGATACGGACATACTAGTAGGCAGTGCAAGAGTAAAAACCGTTGTCTAAGATGCGAGGGAGATCATAAATTAGAAGAATGTAGGGAAGAAAATGAAATTCAATGCTTCCACTATCAAACTAACAACGCTACTAATGAAATAAAAAAATATGCAGAATTTACTAGGCAGAAAAATATTAAAACAGCTGTAGCAGAACGGAACATAAGATACAAGGAAACTGAAAAATATTTCCTTAAAAATTCTTATGCTAGTATAGTGGCTACTAATCAATTAAATGACCTTAATCTTGCAGACTTGGACAACTTATTTACTAGCCCATCTCAATCAGCAAAAAACACTAATAGGAAAAACACACACTCTTTTCAATGTACCCAAACAAAAACCCCGTTAAAAAGAACAAGAACTTCATCCCCCAATTCAACTATGGAACAACATAGAAATATTTTATCCCAATTTAATACATCTGTACCCCAGGGTAATTTATTAGAAGGTAATATATATCAAGACAATTTAAATGTTAAAAAAATACTCTAAAGCAAGATACAAACAGGTAAGAATTTTCTTTTGATAAAGTTATTGAGGTTGTTATTACAATATTGAATATCTTAAGACAAAAAAATAGTTTTGACATCAATAAAAAAGATCTAGTTAATTTAATAACCTCAAATCTTATATAAACTTTTAGATACATTTTCCAAATGAACCAATTTAACATATGTCAGTGGAACTGTCGTTCTGCCATGTCAAACAAAGGTAACCAAGAAATGTTATTAGAACAAAACAAAATCACAATAGCACTTTTATCCGAAACCTGGTTTAAACCAAGCAAATATGTATCGTTACCTGAATATAACTTAGTTAGGAAAGATCGAAAAGATGACAAGGGTGAAGTTACCATACTTATTGAAAATAGTTTAAAATTTTCCGAAATCCAAATTAACACAATAAATCACCATATTATGTATGTAGCTATTAAGACCCTATTAAGTAATGGCAAATACCTAACTCTAGTGTCGCTGTATATAAAACCCCAATCAAAAATATCTGTGGGAACTTGGAATAATTTCTTCTCTTTGTTTGAAAAACCATTAATGATTTGTGGGGATTTTAACGCACATGACATTTCTTGAGATTGTTGGGAAAGTGATACAGCAGGAAGAGCTCTATTAGATGCTATCAATGATAATTTTTACTCGGTTAAACTCCGCTGGTGAAATAATTCGGCGCTAGATTTTTCTACAACCCCATTTATACATGATAAAATTGAGTGGAAAACTCAGAACGACACATATGGCTCAGATCACTTACCCATTATAATGACATTAGAAATGACACCAAAATTTTCTCTCGATATCAATACCAAAAAATGGGATATCAATAAAGCTAACTGGAAGTTATTTATTGAAGAAGCAAGTGTTAGCTTCTCTAACGCCACAGATATAACTTATGATCAATTTATTATAATACTTAATAAAATTCTATTAAAAGCGATCCCAGAAGCTAAAAACTTTAACGGGAAAAAATGTGGAGGAAAATTTTGGTGGAATGAAAAATGTGAAGGTTCGGTAACAAAATAAAAAGAATGTTTTAAAATCTATAAATCAAATCCAAATATAACTAATCTAATTCAGTACAAGAAGGCAGATGCTTTTGCGAAGAAAACAATCAAGGAGGCAAAAAGAGAGAACTGGAGAAATTTTTGCTCTTCAATTAATCAAAATACACCAATTAAATCCGTATGCAAAAAAGTCAATAGTTTTAAAAACAGAAGACAAGAAAATAGACTACCCATTTCAAATGACGATCCATGGATAGAAGAGTTCCAGAATAAATTAGCATCGCCATATATATCACCACCCAAAATTTGCAAATATTAACATTCATAAACAGTTTCTGCAAAAAATGTTTATCATGAAGAAACTAGAAAGAGCCTTAAAACCGAATAACAACAGCACCAGGAAAGGACAATATTCACTACTCTACACTATTTAATTTGCCAATAATAGTTAAGGAAAAACTGCTTCAAGTATTTAAAAATATATTTCTGGGAAATGAACCCATACCCTAATAGTGGAGAGAATATATTCTCGTTCCCATTCAAAAACCACCAAATGTGTAATCATCGTACAGACCGATCGCCCTAGCTTCATGTGTACTTAAAACATATGAAACAATAGTAAAAAACGGGTTGGAAATCTGGATGATCAAAAATAATTGATATCCAATTAGGATTTACAAAAATCAGTGTACATCAGAGATTTTTTTGGATGTTCAGGGAGCTTACGATAATGTTGTCTATAATATACTTTCAGACAAAATGCTTGAAATGGGAATCCCAGATATAACGGTCAGAAACATCTACAACATATACCACTTCTGTTTTATTTTTATTCGTACAAATCAGGAATTAACAGAACCAAAAGAAGCAAAAATTGGCCTTCCGCAGGGAGGTGTTTTGAGTCCAATTTTGTATATTATATATACAAATGACCTTGAAGATTTATTTTAAAATACTGAAACTAAAATCCTTCAGTTTGCAGATCATTTATGTATATACAATAAAAACAAGAACTACGCTAAATGCAATGAAACACTGCAACGATCATTTAGTACAACATTGAGCTGGCTAAGTAATGTTGAGCTTAATATATCACCAGAAAAAAACAGTATTGTGCACAGTGGCGCAACTAGGGGGGGCTAGGGGGAGCTTAGCCCCCTCGACCGCAAAATTAGCCCCCCCCCCGCCAGGCGATTGGCGAGGGCCAACCAAAACACTTAAACTCCATTTTGTTTGTAAAAATGGGTAAAAAGGTATTCTTCCGTACCATAGTTTATTTTTCTCTTGCATGTACCGTTTTTTAGTTAAGAAATAAACGTAGGTTTATTTTCTAATTTAGCATCTTGTATACTTTTGACCAATTTAATTGGACACTATCTGGGCTTACGAAAACGTAAGGGCGCGCTTATTTTGAAGTTATGGATCATGAAAGTTTGAGAAATAGTAAAAAGTGTAAGCGATATTAGTCAAACTGAAAACAGAAATAGGTGGCGAAAATGTTCTAACATGAAAAATCATGGAAGTCATTGATGTAGATACTTAATTTTTCTCGACTATACATATTTAAAATAAAATTGAGGTGATATTCAAAAAACGGCGAAACTTCTGTTATTTAATTTTTTGTATCAAAACCATGTTTGTCTCCCAAGTAGCACAAATTAGCTGATGAGCTTTTTTGCCTAACAATTATCCATAAAAAACACATAAAAACCAGAGATTTGTCAAATTTTGGCAAATGATTCTTGGTTTGTTTTCTAACCATGAAAGCTTGTTTTAAATTAGATTTTTTGGCTCCAAAAGTAGCAGTTTTTAATGTAGATAGGCTATAACATAATTACTTGGCCAAAATATATCTTTTATAGGATAATTCTTTTTTTTCTAATACTGGATGGCCAAAAAGTAGAAATATCTGTCAATTTTGTTGCCACAATATAACCACATATATTCTAGTAAGTATTGAAGTTAGATTATAGTAAAAATAGCTGTTTAAAATGCCAGAATATGGCATTTTTAATCAATAGAAATCGAGGTTAGAATATAATCAATTTTTCCCAAATGTCAACCAAACATATTTTAACAAGTATGTAAGTTTAATTATAGTAATAATAGGTATATAAGAATGCCAGATGATGACATTTTAAGACAACAAAAATTGAGAGGAAAAAATATGGCTTTTATTATCATATTTTTGTTTCAAAATTAAACTAAAAAATTGGGTAGTTTTATTTCGCTTATTTTTGCATTAATATTGCCAAAAAATGACACATTTTCAAATTTACGTTTATAACCTATAAAACTATACTTAACCAAATGATGATTTATTTAGAAAAACGAAATATAAATTATTTACCATACAACATGTCTAACAAAAAGATTAAATATTTCACACATATTATAGAAAAACGCCGACTTGGGGTAATCGTCGTTTAGTAGTAGGCATTTTTATTGGCAAAATTTTAGTAAATGTTTTCTCATTTGAAAAGTATTGCCATTTAATAAATATTTGCTTACAAGGTGACCAATTTCAAGGAATATTTTCTTAAAAAATAACCCAAAACTTTTTATGATCCGCCATGATTGAAATTAAAATTAAACTAATTTCCTAGCAGCCATTACTTGACCACTTTAAACAAACATATTCTTTCTACCTATAAAAACGTATTTTCATGCATGTTTTTTTACGTTAGGGACTCTAATGAATTTTCTTAGTAAATTACATCTCGAAAAAAAATTGTAGAAAACGAAATTTTTAGTTTCAAGAAGGGGCGCGTGTTTTACGTGGCTATCTTAGATTATTTTAGCAGTAAAAATTCATACGCAAGTGTTTTTTGTTCCCACCAACCGTCAAATGAATATTTTACACAGTCATAGTGTACGTATTTCTACGAAACCATGATTTGTTATGTTTACATTTCCTCTTGGCTCATAAATTCTTACACTGATTGACTTGACAATTGTTGATTTATCATATAAATGAAGAAAAGGCAAAAAATGAGAAATTATTTGGGTAAATTTCGGAAAAGATGTTACTCAAATTTCGGCTAAAAAACAAATCAGAATTCAGCTAAAAAGCTAGATTTTAAAGTCAAAAAGTAGCTAATAAACCCAACCATAAAATCAAAAGAGTGGGTCGTCCAATTGGCCATTTTTACCCCATTATGGCCAAATTATTATTCCCCACTTTAGCCGTATTTCCGTCTTCATACTGTAATAGAACTGTTATTTTGGCTAGCAATTTTAACTAACTAGCCAGAGATCTTAGCAAATATCACAGCATTTTAGCCCATATATGATTATATGTGCTACTTGGGCGGGTATACAGAGTAGACCAAAAAGGAGGAGGCATTTTGGCAGGTTTCCTGTTAACAGGTCCAGTAAAACATATATTATGTTATATAGGAGAAGTTATAACTTTGAACTCCTTAAAATTTTTATATACGAGTTTCATCGTTCTATGTAACTTTAAGTGTTGTAATTTATTAAAAAAATATATATTTTTTGACAGCTGTCATAGATATTAATCAAATCGTATATAGCCGAAACATAAAAACTTAGACAATATCGGGAGTTTATAATTAAATCATAGCCGTACGAAAAAATGGTTAAAATTGGTTTTATCCTATAGTCATTATTATGTTATAAGTGTCAGGGCTTGAGCCCCCCCAAAAGTCAATGTCTAGTTGCGCCACTGATTGTGTAATTTCTTTAGAAGCCGAACTCAGTTTCCAAACCAAACTACAATAGGAGGGATCACAATACCACAAAAATCAACTGTTAAGTACCTAGGCTTATATCTGGACAGAAAACTTTTTTGGAAAGACCAAATACAGTACCTAGTAAAGAGGGCTGAAAATGAACTAAATATTATAAGAGCTTTTAGACACAGAAAGTGGGGAGCAGGTCCAAATATTTGCCTACTCTTTTATAAAGCATATGTCCGTTCAATATTGGATTACTTAAGTATTTTCTATGGCTCAGCAGCAAAAACACATCTCAATAAAATAGAAACTATAAAAAACAAATGTATTAGGAAGTGTATAGGTTTTATAAATAGTACGCCATTAATAGTGATCGAAGCAGAAGCTAATGAACCACCACTAGAACTGAGAAGAAAATGCTTAGCGGATACATTTTCATTAAAATTAATATCGAAAAATAGTATTGTTATTAATAAAATAAATCAACTCACAATTTTATGTTACACACATTCATATTGCAATGTTAAAAAACTAACATTGTTAGTCGAAAGTTATTCCTGGATGACCCAGTATAACGAAATTATTTATAGTAGTGATGTTACTACCTTATTTTCAACTTAACTATTCTAGTTTTGATAGCGAAGTTAAAATAATATTCTCTAACAATACTGAACAAAATTCCACCATTATTAAAAAATCCTTTTTAAAAGAACAGGCCACTACATGGAAAAATTTTGAATAAGTTTTCAATGATGGATCCGTTCTAAATGGAAAAACGGGTTCTACCTTTTATCACAAAAATAGACAATATACTAAAATGATTAAATTACCTGATAATGCTTCAATATTCTCAGCGGAATTAAGGGTTATCCTGGAATCGTTAAGATACAGTTTATCATATAAGTACAACAATAAATTCGTTATTTATTCAAATAGTAAAAGTTCGCTATCGAAATTAATGAGCTATCCTAATAATGCTTCCTGTAATTATCTTATCCCAGAGATAATTAATATTTACAATGATTTAATAAATCAGAATAAAAGTGTGTGCCTGGTATGAATCAGGGCTCATGTCGGAATTCCGGGAAATGAGCTGGTTGACATGGCAGCCAAAGAAGCCACAATTCATGGTTTAAATTCAGTTTTTAAAGTTCCTTTCTCAGATATATTAAGATTAGTGAAAGAAAGAATAAAACAGAAATGGCAAAGTCAGTTTACCAGTTCAATTAAACGAATTCGTTTTAAAAACAATTTTCCTAACGTGAGGAGCTTTCATGCATTTTATCCAGCACATCTAAAAAATAAATTTGTCAAATAGTAACAAAGGTTTATGTGGCGAAATTGGAGATCTGGAGCATATTTTTTTGAATTGCATTAACATGGAGAATCACAGAACTTTACTTTTTAATTAGTTAGCAACAATGATGGAAATGCCTTTTAATTTAAATCATATTATATCTTCAAATAATATACAAATATATAGATTTCTGTATCAGTTTATAATTAAATCTAATTTAAAGTTATAACATATAAAAACCATTACTTAATGTTTTAGAATTAGGGAAAAAATTAAAGAAAAAACATTAAAAATAAAAACAAGAGTAAAAGTAATGAAAATATTGTATATGAAAAGAAAAGTAATAAAACACTTAAAAAATGACACCAAAAATAAAATATGCTAAATGATAAATTAATAAAAAAAATACTATAGAAAAAAAAAGATTACTTAATTATAAAATGTAAGATTAAATAATTTAATTTTAAGCAGATTGTATGTAAAATCAAAAAATTAATTTAATTAACCTTAAAACCTTAATATATATCTTGATCTTATAAATTTAGATTGCATATTTAACTTTAATTTTTAATTATGATCGTTTAAAATAAATTCTACTGAATGCATTATTAAAAATTTACCTGTATGTTTTTAAGACGTCCGTGCTTAAGACACTCCCTAAAATTCCAATTTAAATTTATAATTCTTGAAATGTAATAATGTTTATTAATTTAGGATTACCACGAAGACAAAAATATTCCCAATTTTTGAATCGTTCGAATAAAATTCTTGAATATCAGCGGCGACTGAATCCTATACTGGCTTCGACCTTTGGCAAATGTGAAATAAAAGTATTTCAGAGATTGTTGGTGTGAATTAAAACTGTTTATGAACTCGCGGCATAGATAATATTGATCTCTCTTATATTTATAAAAAATATGATGTGGTTTTATTACTCAATGTCGCATCCTTAAACGATAGTTTATGTATTTTATTTAGGTATTTTAAACGTATACAACATTTCTTCAACATTATGCCAGATCAAGATTTCTGTTCAAGCATTTTTATAATGTTTATTCTTGTATTTCCTATAACACAAAGTGCGCGAATTTTGTGTGTTTTCCAAATGCCTGCAGTCAGTCACCAAGCTACATTTAAGCCCATATCTAGAACACTTTCCCTAAGGTAAGTCTAAATGATGAAAACATCTTGTTTTTATATTCTATGTTTCTTAATTACATTTCGATAATTCAGGGTCCGACTCTTGGACTGATTTTAATATAAAATTTCTGATTATCGAATTGAAAGGTAAAAACACATATATTACTTTTTGTTAACACCTATAAAATAGTAGTATTCGTATTTGGAAACAATCTGCAGGGGCAGTACAGGGTGAGGGTGAGGTCATGACTCCTTTTAGTTTTTTTTATGTAAAAACACTGCACTAACTTAGTATCTTTGCTGAATTCCCCGCTTTATTTATTCGTTCATATAACAAGATGCAGTAAAAAAAACCTACTTTCTACACTGCGAAAACCCCGGAAATAAACTGGTCTTGCTCGAAAAAGTTTTTTATTTAATCCAGAATAACGTATGTTAAAAAAATTTTTTGTGCTATTAGTTTTAGATTATATTTAGATTTAATAAACTAGTGTTTAGTTTGAATAAACTTTCCAAGTATATTTATTCTGGCACTTTTGTTTAATTATTTCAAATAACCTGGGTTTTCTATAAAAATATGTTAAACTAAATCCTGTAGAATATATAATTTGTTTACCTAAATTTATTAAACAGTTTACCTTTAACCCCCGCTTCGTATCATTTCGGTTTTTTGTTTATTACTATTATAATAGTTGTTGTCACGGATGTTTTAAGACTCTTTAAGATGAGTCATGACGTTAATATTTTTTACGTATTTAGTTTTATTTCACAAAATGATTTGTTACAAATAAAAAAGCTTTGTATTATATATTTAATTAGTTCTGACTACCTTATCATTTTTGTTATTAGTGTACAGAATGTTTATGTATATTTTAACACCAACTTACAACTTACAGTTTATTATTCGAGATAGAAGAAAATCTTGAAAATAAAACTTAATTGGTTTTACGTGAACCATCAGAATTTTTCAACAAAATAAACAAAAACGAATTGGAAAGTAAAAAAAATGAGCTTCGACTTTGTTATTTTAAATAGAAAACCCTGTATAATATTATTTCAATAAATGTGTATCTTTTTGCTGGTTATAAAAATACCAGCTTTGATATCTTTAAAGACAACCGAGAAAACTGAAAAAACCCTGCAATAAGAGGCAATGTATTCCACTTGACTCCATTAGGTATTAGAGCTTTCCGTCTCTCTCTGTAACACATTGCCTCTTATTGCAAATTTTTTATCAATTTTCTTGGTTGTCTTTAAAGATAAAGGTATCAAACCTGGCATTTTTATAATCAGCTAAAAGATGCTCATTTATTGAAATAATATTAGGTATACAAGGTGTTCGATTTAAAATAACAAAGTCGATGCTCAATTTTGTACTTTCCATTTTTTTGTTTATTTTGTTGACAGATTCTCATGGTTCAGGTAAATCCAAATAACTTTTATATTCAACATTTTCTTCTATCTTCAATAATAAACTGTGTAAGTGGGTGTCAAAATAAACGTGAACCCTGTACATTATTATAAATACTCATAATTTTTATTAGAAATTAGAGTATATTATACCTATTTGACTAATAGGTATTATGTCATTTGATATATATGTTAATGTACACTGGTAATAAATTGTTTAAATATATCCACTTTTGTCCTTTAGATAGGTACTACAGAATTATTGATTATTTTGTTGCTCCTTTTTTATTTGTTTAGTTGGAATGATTTTAAGAAATTAATTATATTTGAAAAAAGTAACATGCAGAGTGTTGAATTTATATTAAAAATAATTCTTCAAATATATGTAAGTCTTGGTAACACTGTCAACATAATGTAATGTTATCTCTTTTTATTACTTCAAAAAAAAGTCATTCTGTGCTGAAAACTCAATCAGAGTGCTTTATTTTTCTACATGTTCCTACACAGAGTAGATCAAAAATTGTTGTAAATTAAAACTTTTTTTATGAATAACTTGTATAATATTTATGTTGCGTTTTTTTCCTGATGATTTCGAAAATACAGCTTTCTTTCTGAATTTAACGCAAAACGTGTTAAATTAAATATTAGCCAAATTAACTGATTTTGCAAAGCATAATATATATTTTTAAGATAAATAAAGTTGTTATTTTCATTGAACTAAAAGAATACAGAATGTTCCACTAAGTTTTTCGCAGTTATTTTTACTCTTTATTTTTTCCAATTACTGATACAATGTGTTTAAGACTCTACAACTTGGTAAATCAATAATCATTCTAGCTGAACAAATAAAAAGAGGATGGTTAAAATATTACCTATGAACTTTTACTAAACAAGGAGAAGGTGTCTGAAATAAGAGATTGGCATAGTTTAAATAAATAAGTTTATTTAATTGAGATCCCCAGTTTACGTGACCCATATAAACTGTTTAATTAATGATAATCGTATATAATTATTCTAGATAAATAGTTCCCCTAATTCTAATAAACCGTATTGTAAAAAACATTTTATTAGATCTGAATAAATTGATCCTAAAAACGGTGTTTATTTAAACCAAATAAACAGTTTTTTCTGTCGCATAGTTAAATATACTTTTTATTTAGGACAAATAAACTGTAACTAGATTTAAAATATGTTTCTCAGTGTAGAATTTTATAAATTTTATTCAAATTTCAAGGTTTTAATTAGACAGTCGTCCCGTAAAAAAGTTTGGGGCGGTAAAAAGGGTTGTAACTCAAAAAAAATATATCATCCTGTAGATTGTTTCAATTAGGATTAAATCGGGTGAATTTGCTGACTTTTTACTTGTAAAATGATATAGCTAAGCAAACCTTTGAGCTAGTGCAGATTGATGTATGATCATGTTACCATAGAACTTCCTGTTGAAATGACTCACACTTTCTAGGGGTCCAACAAAGAAACTGTGTAAAAAAGCATGCACTTCTTTCTTTAACAAGTAACTATGAATTAAAAAAATAACAAACCACCATATAAAATCCAAACTTTCGAGTTTATCGATCTGACTATATGAGTTTTACAGATTGTTTCTTTGGTTTGAACTGTCCACTCCCTTCAAAGCTCCGTTTTACTCTATTTCAATAACGCAATTGAATTTTTTTTCCGATTTATAAAACATTGGTAAGAATGTTGTCTGAAGAAGTAATTTATGCAAAGAACGGTATGCATGTATGAATTAATGTTTTTTTCTGGGCAATCATCGATCATCCCACATTTATAACTAAAGTGTTCATTTTGTAATCAACTTTCAGGGGACATGAAGTCATAGCAGTAACCCCTGATCCTATAAACGATCCGACTCTTACTAACTTGACTGAAATTGACACTAGTCGTTTCACATATGAAATAATCTCAAGACATGGCTTTGAGTTTTTCATGTCCAAAGAGGTAATCTTAAAATATTTTTAATTGATAGCCATAGACACATTGTTTATACAGGGTGTTAGGGGTTTGACTACAAATATTTTAACATAGGATAATATGAACGATTTTAAACAAAATATTCTTATAAACCATCGGTAAATTCGAAAGGGTTTTCGAGATATTTAATTTTAAAATGTTTAATTTTGGAGACGGTTTCAACTAATTCCAAGACAACATGGCAACATTTGCTTGGACATCAATGTGATGACAATCTCATTACCTGTGTTCTGTCAACAAAGAAGTATAAAAAAACCTGTAGGTTTAAAAACGATTCAATTATTTTTTTGGAATGTATGAACTAATTTTTTAATAAATTGTGGTTTGTTAGCATACTATCGGCGTGTATAAACAAATAGTAAAAACTTGTTATTAGAAGTTTTTAGATTATTTATTTGTATAGTTTATTAGTTTCCAAAAATTAATAAAGAATATGAACTTACCAAGCATATTCATTTATAGCACTAGGTAGGTAATTCACACACTAAACGAGTCATTTTAAAAACTTAAAGTAAATTCTGAAAATGACTACCGCCACTATTCGCATTATATTTAGGTATAGGACATATAGACATCAATAGATAGGTATTTTAACAGTCTTTAAGAAAAAGTATCAAATACAGGGTGATCCATTTAAAAAAAAAACTTGGATATTGCATTAAACACCCTATATAAATTTAAAACTTCTAGACATCGTAGATCATTTGGATGTAGTCTTTTTAACATGAATAATAAAATTAATTACCGATATTTTGAAATATTGTCAAATATCTACACATTTTACGTTTTAGAGTTAAAAGAGTGCATTAAACATGCACGAATACGGCGAAGCCAATTTTCTTGAACAGATTCAAGAACGTTAGGTCTTTGTCTAATGCTGCAGCAACAATAGGGTTTTTAAAGTCTAATGTTTTCATGTGGCCCCAAAAATAAATATCAAGGGAGTTTAGGTCTGGTGACCTCGGAGGCCATTTTCTAGGTTCTGGGGCATTTCGACCTATCCACCTATTATCAAACGTATTATCCAGATGTAACACATTCCTATGGATGTGGGCAGGAGCTCCATCATGAAGAAACCAGGCACTGGCTCGCTGAGCTAAAGGAATCTCTTCTAAAAGAGTGGGCAAGTCATTAGTTAAAAACTGGAGGTATGCCTTACCTGTTAAACGCCTTGGTATCTCAAAAGGTCCGATTAACCGATTGTGGATTATTCCAGCCCAAATATTTATTGAAAACAGGTACTGAAATGGGCCTTGTTGAATCGTGTGTGGATTTTCTTGAGCCCAGGTATGAGCGTTATAATTTAAAATTCCATCTCTCGTAAAACAATATTCATCGGTTGTTAGTATGTTTAAAGTAAAATTTTCGTGTTCTTGGTTTTTTCGGAGCCAACGGCAAAATTATCTTCTTCGGGGTAAGTCCTCTAAAGTCAAAGCCTGTACTCGTTGCACAGGATAAGGGTACAGAAGGTTTTCACCAAGGGTACCATGAATGTTCCAATTAGAAAATCCAACTTTTTGCGAGATTTCCCGAGTGCTTAAACCTCGGTTTGCCTCCACTAGGGTTAAAATATGTTTCTCGTTTTTGGGTGTTATTTGCCTTTCAGGCCCCCGATTAGTTTGACGGACGTTTACACTTCCCGTATCGCGAACTCTTTGTAAAACAGCCACAAATGTTGTCATTAGGACACCTTCTGTTAGAATATCTTTCTCGGTATGTTTAGGACGCCAAATGAGCATTCTGTCTACACTCGCCATAAATATTCAATATTCGTATAAATTTTTAAAGAGTTTTTAAATCCGGACTGTGTATTAAAACGGTATAGAACTGCCCTATACGGCAAAAAATTAAGAAGAAAGAAACAAAAAATTATGTTCGTTGAAGCCTGCTCGTTTCTCTACTGTGGGCAGTGTTGCCGTTTTCAAATAAGCATTCTATGGTAAAATAAAACAATTCATTCATTTTTTATTTTTTAAATTTGGGTCGTTCAGATATTTTAAAATCATATAATTAATTGGTTTACATAATAAAATTATTAAATGTATTAACGATGTGCTTAAAAATTAATAAAACAAAATACAATTTTAAGGCGGTTTTTCTCAAAAATGGTAAGGAAATGACCCTACGTTTAGCATTTTTTAATCAAAATGGTCCATACTCTCACGTGTTAAAATATTTGTAGTCAATCCCCTAACACCCTGTACTTTGCTGACAGTGATTTTTGCAGCTTGTTCATTAATGGACTGAATTTATCGCCACTGTATAAATTTAACGGTGTTTCAGATATATCAAAAATAGAAAAAGAACCAGCCGCGTCGTTTATTTGTGGAGCTGAGTGAATTTACTGCAAGTTACCTCCAATAATCGTAGCGTTATTTAAGATGAACTGGCTAGTACTGATAGATTATATTTCTTCCTTCAGGTGCGTTTAGACCGTTGTAAGGTTTGCGAACAGCTAGGGTAAGGAAAGGTATATTGGTGATATAGGTAATTTGGTGATATTTTCTAATATATCTTTCATTAACTTCCCTATTGTACTAGAGCCGTGTATTTTCTATGAAACGTTTACTAAGGTATATACTCTCTGCACAATCGTGCAACCTTGGCGGCGGCCGGCTTGGTGACATCCAGCAAAACGTTTTACCCGTCTGTACGTGATTTGCTCGATTTGAGTTGTTGTTTCTTAAAGCTGATATTAAAAGTAGTGTTTTTTAAATCAAATACAAAGGGTGAGTTATCAATTATGTCTTATTAACTTTTAAATATGTTACTTTTTGAAGTGGCTAATGTATTTTAATGTTTAAATTCTTCCGAAAATTGTTATAGCTTAAATAGAGGCAGGGTTTTCTTAGCAATTTTCATGCAGATATGTGGGGTTAGGAAACTATACTCTTTATACATTATTGTTTCGAATAAACGCCAGGTTTTAAAAGGTGTTATTTTTTAAAATGATGGTATATTAGGTATAGTTCATAGAAAAGATAATGGTTTTACGTTTCAGGGTATCACCAACTTACCTTACCATCACCAACTTACCTGTACATAAAAGGCATGCCAAAGACGTACAGAGACTATGAGAAGGCTGACGTAGTTCGAGCTAGTCAGTTAGTTCGCCAGCAAGGAATGTCCATATACAAGGCTTCTAAGGAACTAAAAATACCTTGGTCATCATTAAAGCGCTATCTAAAAAATTCCGAAGGCCAAGAGGAAGATGTTGATCAAGATTTGCCAAAAATGGGTAGGCCATTTGCTTTGCCAGCAAAGCTAGAAGTGCGAATTTTTAACTATATAATAAACATGCAAGAACTAGGGTTTGGACTTACCGTTACTCAAATACGAAGGTTAGCTTTTTCATTAGCGAGCGCTGTAGGTCGAGAAAATTTTTTTACTCAAGAAAAACAAATTGCCAGCAAATGGTGGTGGGCACATTACAAAAAACGATACGGTCTAACGCTACGTGTTCCGGAAAATTTAGCAGCCTACAGAGCATCAATGGCGAATGCTACAATGCTTGACGATTTCTACACAAAGCTAGAAGGGTTAATGGAAAGATTAAATATAAAAAATATGTCGTCCAGATTATGGAATTGTGACGAGACAGGTTTATCATTCGTTGTGAAACCAAATAAAGTAGTGACGGCATTAGGAAAACGTTACGTTTATAAGAGAAGCTACGCAGACAGGGGAGAGACAACAACAGTTCTTGGCTGTGTCTGTGCTAACGGAACGTTTATCCCCCCACTTGTAATTTTTAAAGGTGTTCGTTGGAATCCTGATTTATCACGTGGTTGTTTACCTAATTCTCTGATCAAATTATCTCAGAAGGGTTGGATAAATTCAGAAATTTTTCTTGAATGGTTTCAATTTTTTATAAATGCAATTCCAAAAGAAAGACCGGTCATACTTCTGATGGACTCTCACGCCTCACATATAACTCCAGCTGTAATCGATTTGGCAAGACAGAACGAAATTTATCTTTTTACGTTTCCAGCCCATACAAGTCATCTTCTTCAACCGCTTGATGTTGGAGTTTATCGCCCCCTAAAATCTGCATGGAATCAATGTCTAAATGACTATATGCGCGAAAAAAATGGTGAAAAGCCCAGTCGCTATAATTTCAATGAAATATTTACTGTAGCTATGGTTAAAAGTTTTACACCAACGAATATTGAACATGCTTTTCGAAAAAGTGGAATCTGCCCTTTTAACAAAAATGCTATTTCACCTGAAGCTATTGCTCCCTCAAAGCTAACTGAAACTGGGCCAGATAACAATGCAGTCAGATGTGATTCATTAGATCCTTTGAAAGAAGCACAAGTAAACAATTTGTTAGTAATGCCTTCTGCTCCAAACAAAAAAGAAAAAACAAAAGGGAAAACTAGAGACTCAAGTTCCAAATGTCTTACCTTGTCTGCAGCAGAAGAAAATGCTGATGATGCACAACCATGTTCTTCAGGAATAGAAACGCTGTCTAAATCAAAATCAAAAAATCGTTCAAAGAAAGCACGAAATATAAATGATGATGATTGGGAATGTGGTGTTTGTGGTAAAAGCTATGAAAACGACGTTAGAAAAAAAAAATGGGGCTAAGTGGGTACAATGTTCCTTCTGTTGTGTACCGTATCATACCAAGTGTCAGACAAATCATGATGAGAATGAGATCGTTTTTATGTGCGATGCTTGTGGTAAAGATGTACCTGACTCCGAGTCTGACTCTGATTAAAATATTTGTTTAGTTTTATTCAGTTATTTTGTTTATTATTTTTAAAAATATTTTCAAGTGGTAATTAGTTACTAAGTATATTGGATATTAACAAAAAAGTTTAAGTTTTAACTTCAAAGGTTATGTAGTAGTATTTGGAGTATGAAATATATGTTTTTTTTTCAATGTCGATGAAAGCAAAGTCTAGCAAAGTTTCTTATCTGTCACCAAATTAACTTAACCTTATCACAAAATTACCTTACCTATAACCAAATTACCTATATTTGGTCAAATATTTTAACAGTATTATTTTGTGCAAATTTATTAATTTAGCATTGTCTACATCAGTCAGGTTAGCTAACACTGGTACGTATTTATCAAAAATTTCAAATTGCCCAATTTTTTGTTATACGTCAAACTATTCTAGATTTATTAAATATATCACCAACATACCTGTCCTTACCCTATGTTTAGATCGCTGCAACGTCTTAGCTTCGTTTGTATATGCCGGAGTTCCGCCGCATGTTTTGGCAGTGTTAGCGAACGTTTGCGTGATTTGTTGCAACGGTCTGGATGTACCTGACCTAGCGGTTAATAAGTTTTTATTTATTGGGTTTTGCCTAGTAGATCTAGGTAATGCATTTTAATATTGCAGCAGATGATCTCAGAAAACAGGGGACCTATCAGGATCAGGATTTATTACATTTAAATAGTTTTTGTATAGTTTTCCTTTTTATAATAGTAATTGTTTGGAGAATATTGATATTTTTTGGATTTTAAGTTTGTTATTGATTTCTGACAGCTGATGACAAAACGAATTTTACATATCGTTGCATTGTCTAATTGTCAGTTGCTACCTAAGGTTGCAACAATACGGTACTCGGCTTATTTTTTTCATAATGAAGATTTACACGGAATGAAAATGGCTTACACAGGATCACTTTGTGCTATTTGGAATTGGAAAAATATAATTCAATTTACTATAATTTTTTTGATCACGTGATTAATAAAATCTCTAAAATCATCGGTTTGTCAATCTCTGAAATCCGGTAATATAGAATGGATATTGTTTTGTGTTAAGTTGTGATTTGTCCAGTGAACTCGTCTATCTATATACGCCAGTGACGTATATAGATAGACTTCTAGGGGGAGTTTTGATATTGACCAAAAAAAGTAATTATTTTATTATTTATTTATTTTAGCTGTAAATAAAACCAGCTCGGGGGAGCGTTTTACCCTCCAGTTCCGAAAAAAAGGTCCTTACCTTACACTATTTCTATCATTTTAGCTTAAATAAAAGTGGCTCTGGGGAGGGTTTAACACCCTAACTCCCCCTTATATACGTCACTGCTATACGTTAGGTAGTATAGAGATCACTGGATTTATCTGACAGATGTCGAAACCATAAATAAAAGGGGGCTCTTTTATAGTTGAAACATAATCCTAACCATCCGTACATATCACAGGACTTAAAACTGTACATTTAAAACAAAATTATACCTGTCAAAAGGGTTATTACAGAACCATTGGCTTTTATACAGGGATAAAGTTAGTGACAGAACAATAAGAATAATTGGAGCTCATTTTACTTTTTCTTATGCAGAAAAACTTTTTATTTACCTCTGTAACAGTACTGCTCTTGTTTGACGATCAAGGTTTTTATAGAGGTTATATTATACATAGGAAAATAATAATTAATGACCTGGGGATTATGCGGGTAAAAATAAAAGACCGAAAACTTTTAAAATAATGCAAACATTTGTTTGCAAATTGTTTAAAGCATTTTTCATCTTTAATTGACATTAATAAAAAAATAACCATGTACCCTATTATGAATCTAAAATTGTCATGTATCCTACCATATTAAAATTTTAGAAAACGTACATGCACTAATTAAACTGATGTGAAATTACACTAATGTGTCTTTGGTTGTCAGCTCCTCAAAAACAATAGCATCTGTAACTAAATAACAAAATAAACTCAATATTTTTATAGTGGGTTTTGTCTCAACGTGTAACATAGTATTCACTTACAATTATTTATAAAACAATTTATATTTGCATTAAAAAAAAACAAATTTAATTATTTATTTTCATACTGTAAGAAAGCGTCCATATTCTCTAAGAGACCAACTTTCAAATGACTAAACTAGAATAAGACACAAAGTCTCGGTCTCAGTCAAAAACACGTGTAACCGCATTATACTCTTTTTGACTGAGACCGAGACTTTGTGTCTTATTTCTAGTTTAGTCATTTATTTTCATATTGATAAAAAAATACATATAAATAATCCTTATTATTCTTAAACAGTTCTTTTTTTTTGGGATTTTCAGCTAACGGTTCAATCAAAAATTATAAATATTTTTTCAATGTACAACGAATTTGCTCACGCAATTTTGGGAAACAAGGAGTTTCAAAAAATATATCTGGACGAGAATCAAAAATTCGACTTGATTATCTCTCAAATCTACGTCAGTCCAATTATGTTTGCTTTAAGTGAAAAACTCAAAGCTCCTATCATTGGTGTGTCTTCCATGGGAGGGTGGTCAGGAACTCATGTTGCTGCTGGTAATCCAAATCCACCGTCACTTTATTCCGAGATGTTCTTACATTATAACGGAGATTTAAAGTAGGTATATATTTTCTCTAAAATCGTTCTGTCGGACTTGCATTGTCTTTATGGGTTCACAACGTTTCGAATGGTAACAATCTTCAATCGTTTTCAAGTGTAAACTAAATACTAACTCTAATCATACTCAAAAGGGAGAAACGTCAAAAGCAGGTCTAGGGAAACACGTCTGGTCAAACCAACACCGGATGCAGTTATCACGGCAAAAATTTTGCATAAGGAGCAGCACTTGTGCAATGAAAGTTAATAGAAAGCAACTTTCGTAGAAAGGAATCTAGGTATTTTCAATAAGCCTAACGTCGATATTCTAAATATATAGAGGCCGCTTCTAGCTTTAATTAACCCCCTTAAACTTCACAGTTCAGGTAACCAAGGGGAGGAGACTTCACGCATCACCGCTCACGACTAGTACATAAGCCTGTAGCTTTTTTAGTTAATATTTAGTTTACGCTTGAAAACGACTAGAGAGAGTTACCATTTGAAACCAAAAAATAGAGACAGTGCAAGTCCAAAAAGATTTTAGTAAACATTTTATAATGTTTACCACCTTCAATAAAAACTACACATATTTGTTTTCTGCATTAGCTAAACTCTGCTTATAAAGGTTGTTTAATTTGTTAAAACTGCCCAAAACTTGTTATAATGCTGGTTTAGCCTAAACTAAATATAACATTTTCTAAATTAAAACAACAAATTTTCACTATTCTTATCTTGAGATATTTGTTGTTTTAAATGTCTTCGAAGCTTTTTAACTAAATAAAAATGTGTTTTATTTCAATAATATAACTTTAATACACAAAGAAATCAGTAAACATAGAACGAAAGCTTTCACAGATTTACTCAATTAAGAAGTCATGGTTCTTGGGATTCGACCTTGTCAAACTGGAATTACTATCCGACGTTTCGCCTTCGATTGCATGAGGCATCTTCAAGGATCTTTACTCCACCAGATCTGAATACAGAATTCAGTGTTCAGATCTCGTGGAGTTAAGATACCCGAAGATGCCTCGTGCAATCGAAGGCAAAACCTCGGATAGTAATTCCAATTTGACACGGTCTAATCCCAAAAACCATGATTTCTTAATAAAGAAATTAGTATCCCTGGCACAAGATGGGCTTTAGGAAAGTCTGTGCGTGTGCACCATTTTCCATGATTCATAATAAAATAATTAATAATTTACAGAGAAATTGATTTTTACAACAGGTTCACTAAATGACTTGAGCTTTTGTTAAATAACTGAGATAATATAATTATTAAATAAAGAAAAAGAGAAAACTATTTTTTTCTTACCAAAAATGTGACTTTCTGTAAAAGTCGTCAAAGACAATTTTCTGAGTAATTTTGAAATTCTGCCTTAAGTCAAAAATTTCTCAAGCTGTTTATGTGCCTGTAAATATGCATACGACATGAGTGGCACAAAAGAACGAAGAAATATTAGGTATTACTTCAATAAATGAACATTCTACAGAAAAAAATCAATTAGATTTTTAAATAAGTTATTTTGTGAAGAACGCACGGGATCCTCAAAGATAAATTTATAGTAAAAATTAACATCATCGTATCAGTAGCTTAATTCATAGAATAATTCACTTACTGTTATTTTCAGCTTCTATGAACGAATAAAAAGCACTCTATATTTCTTGTGGTCCAGATTCTATGTATATTTTATAGCGATGCCAAGATGTGATGCAATAGCAAGGCAATACTTAGGCGATGATCTACCCTATTTGGCGGATATCGAGAGAAATGTGAGCGCTTTATTTTTGAACATCAATCCAATTCTATACACACCGAGGCCTATGGTCCCAACAGTAGTTCCACTGAGCTTTATGCATATTCAACCTCCTAAAGCTTTACCCCAGGTTTGTTGTATTTTTTGTATTGCGGTAACATTATGTTCGAAAATTATTTCAAAATTTGCTTAATTTATGATCCAAATATGTCCTATCGCTGATTCTATGTACAGGTATTTTTTCCCTCAGGTAGGTTATTAGTCTCTCTTATAAACCCTCCTCCTTTATCCCGGTTTGACATCGGCAACGACAGCCACTGAGTTACTCTGTTTATCCAATAACTGACGCAGGCGGAATTAAGTTAACACTTAAGAACAGAAAATCACCCTCTAGAGCATATAACATTACAAATTAAATGTTGAAATATGAAGGAAAACCACTGATCCAAGAATCAACGAGTCAAGTCTACAGTCCTGCAAAATCTTGCGCCGGCTCTGGCCCGACGTCAGAATGATTCGTGCTCTTTCATGACTAAAAGTTTTACTCCTTTCGTTGTGCGATTGTTTATTATTATTAACTTCTTCAAAAAATGTTTCTTTCCACGTGGAAATTAGTACATGGTCAGTGGAACCACATCTGCGATATATTGCTACCTGGATATGTTTTTCACTAGAATCCTAGGAAATGGCATATCAAAGGAGATTATGATCCATATTTTTCGAAAAAAAAAACGCAAAAAAGGTCAAATAAAACTACCGTGACATCAGCCTTTTAAGCGCTGTCATGAAGCTACTTACGAAGATTGTCTACTATCTAGGTAACCACATGAGTATTAGTGAAGAGCAATAGGGCTTCAAAACAAACTCGCACACAAAAACGAATTGACCCAAAAGTTGTACGTCTTATATTGTCGATAAATACAACATATATCTCATCAGGTATTAAGCAAAGGGGTTGTCTGACCCAATACTCTTCAATCTTAAAATGGATCGATTATACAATGTGTTAAAGAAATTCTTCGCACTGATTCAAGATCCTTGAAGAAACTCTTATATCGTATTTAAATAATAATTAAGAACTTTTTTTTGATGTTTGATATATCTTGTAGTGGAAGTGTGTAATGAATGAATGACTGACCCAAGGAGTTTTTTTTCTTAAACTGAACACATTAAAAAGGGTTACTTTGTAGCCTTCTTTTTTTGTTCGTATAAAACATTAGCTTCATTTGTAATTATCATTTTTTCTTAATTCTTATTTCTTTTTTTTTTACTTTTAGGACATCAATAATGAAATAGAAATGTCAAAAAATGGTGTAGTATATTTCAGTTTGGGTTCAAATGTGAAGAGCGTAAATATCCCGGAAAGAATACGTTCTCTGCTTATGCAAGCATTTGCTGAATTACCCTATAAAGTTTTATGGAAATTTGAAAAAGAGGAATTGGCAGGAAAACCGAAAAATGTTATTATTAGAAAGTGGTTACCACAACAGGATATCTTAGGTGCGTTGATATTATTCGTAATAGTTAAGCAAGTGGGATGATTTATACATTAACAAAAATAAAAGTTGTAACCCAAAATTGTGCTTCTATTAAAAAAAATGTTGGCGTATATAAATTGTTATATTTATTATTGTAGCATAATTAAATACCGTAAACTTGGGTGGCTTTGGCCAGCAATGGTGGCTTTGGCCGTTTTTCAAAATTTATTATTATAATGTAGATGTGAATTAAAACAAAATATTTGCAAGTTCATTTTTTTTATGATTCTGTACACTTTAGTAAATATAAAGGTTAGTCATATTTGCAAAATAACTTTTCTACTTTTTAGTTACAGCGTATAAAAAAAAACGCTCTTGAAAATACTAATTTTACTATCCTTAAAAACTTTATTCATATCGAGTTACCTGGTGCCACCTATGAGGTCGCGCTCAAAACATGACATTAACGAACATTAAGGAATCTTGTAACCTAATAACTGCAATAATTTAGTTATCAGTACCTACGGTAGAGGATGGCCAAAGTCGCCCAATACCTTTTTGACAGATTGGTGCCTGACTTTGGCCACTGCAGATATCTGTAAAATCGATTTATTTTTTAACGTTCTGTCATATCTGTCGTGTTTCGACGCATTGTTTACTTGTTTTCGCGCTGTTTATGTTGAACGTTTTTTAGTTTCTTCTGTTATGTGAGTTTTGAGTGTTTGTTATCTTATGTGAACGTTGCTTATTTCATTTACTAATTTGGGGGATAGTTTACGAAAATGAGCAGAAATTACGTGAATTATAGCAAGGCGAATTTAGAGGAGGCTGTTCGACTGATTAACGAAGGAGCAATATCTCAAAGAAGAGCTTCCGAAAGGTACAAAATACCACGTGCTACACTGCAGAACAAGATCAAAGGTTTACATAAAAAAACTGCTGGTGGGCAGACGGTTTTATCCATGGAGGAAGAAAATAAAATTGAGGCACACATTATATTAACATCTACATATGGTTTCCCTGTTGATGCACTAGATTTGAAAAGAATCGTCAAAGGTTATTTGGATCGAAAGGGTGTAGTTACGAGACAATTTCAAGATAATCTTCCAGGACCTGAATGGGTGAGGCTTTTTTTAAAAAGGCACCCAACTCTGTCACAAAGGTTTGCTGCAAATATAAAAACCGTTAGAGCTGCTATTTCTCCTGAAATAATAAATTCGTATTTTGATAACTTAGAAAAAGAATTGCACGGAATTCCACCACAAAATATATGGAATTATGATGAGACAAATTTGTCAGATGACCCCGGTAACAAAAAAGTCATCACCAAACGGGGTTGCAAATACCCAGAAAGAATATTAAATTGGTCTAAACAATCTACCAGTCTAATGTTTTGTGGAAATGCATGTGGTGAAGTTTTACCCCCATACGTAGTGTATAAGGCTACAAATTTGTATGATACTTGGATGGAAGGTGGACCTGCTGAGATTCATTACAACCGTACAAAAAGTGGATGGTTTGAGGGCGCTATATTCGAGGACTGGTTCGAATTTTTACTTTTACCTGCTTTGAGACGCTTAGAAGGAACCAAAATTATGATTGGGGATAATCTTGCATCGCATTTAAGCGTGCATGTTCTGGATCTTTGTTCTCAGCATAACATAAAGTTTATTTGCTTACCACTGAACACGACACATCTTACGCAGCCACTAGATATTGCGTACTTTCGGCCATTAAAAATAAAATGGCGACAACTTATCACCAATTATAAACTGACTGGAGCAAATAATACCGTACCTAAATCCCATTTTCCTCGACTTCTGAAGTCACTAACAGAACATTTATTAGAATCTGGACAAAACAATCTAAAAAGTGGATTCGAAAAAGCAGGAATTTTTCCTCTGAACAGGGCCAAAGTTTTAGATCGAATACCAACCAACAATAATCTCGATCCCACTATACAACTTAACATCAGTGCTTCCGTGATTGATCTTTTAGAACAGAGAAGGTTTTCAAATTATGGAGACAAAACATCAAGGAAAAAAAAGTTAACGTGAAGGCAGGGATGGGTATTTCAACCATAGACATTCACAGAGACCCAGAAGCTGGCCCTAGCGGAATTCAAGAAAAAAACTTCCAAAAGAAGAGAAACGAGAGGATTTCCAGCGACTCTGAATCTTCATTGGACATTTCTATCCACTCTGAAGAAAATGACGATCCAAATCGTTCCGATGAAAGTGATTTCGAAACGAAAGATAGTCATGGTGAAGACCAAGCAATTAAAATTGGTAAATTCGTTCTGTTTTTTTATGAAAAAAGAATATATCCTGGTCAAGTTTTGGAAATAAATGTAGAGACAAACGAATATAAAATAAAATCACTCACCTCAAGTGGAATCTCTCAGTGGAAATTACCAACAAAGGATGATTTTCTCTGGTATGGAAAAGATGACATTTTGCAGGTGATTAACACACCGACCCCATCTAAAAGAGACTTTTTCAAAATCCCAGAAATTGAAAAATATGTTTAATATTTTGTTCATCTGTAACACCATTTTTAATTCATAATTTTATTCTCTTTGTATCACACAGGACTGTAGTTTATTTTTTGCGAATAAATTTGCGCTATGTTTTGATTTGTTAAATAAAATAAGTTTTTTTAATATATTTTAGTTTTTTTTTATGCAAAATACACAAAACTAAAAAGAAATATTTTTTTGGTGGCCAAAGTCATACATATAACTGTTTGTCTTTGTAGTTTCATGGTAATATATAGTCTGGCCAAAGTGACTCGACTTAGCCTTCTGACTTTGGCCACCAATATTTTTTAAAAAAAAATATATTTCGTAAGCCTGGAACTAACTGTTACTCTAAGCATTAAAAGTGTTATTATAGACCTGTAAAATAAGACCAAGAGCTAGAAAATATGTTGACCCCGATGTTAGTTACAAGCGTTCAAAGTTGAAAAGTGGACCAAAGTTACCCAAGTTTACGGTATGTAATTTCAATGGAATACGTGGTGGTGAGACGCAATATGGTAGTGACGGGAGTTCTCGATGTCAGTTTATAACAATTCCTTTGAACTTAAAATGCTTGTTTTTGGTTACAGCTCATCCCAATATTAAGGTGTTTGTGAGTCAGTGTGGTCTTCAATCAACAGAAGAAGCTATCGATAGAGAAATGCCAATGGTAGGGATACCTTTTATAGCGGATCAAGAGATGAATAGTAAAAGACTGGCAAAGTGGGGAGTTTTAAGACATATAGATTATCTCAATACTACTAAAGAGGAATTAATAACAGCTATCATTGATGTTGCTGAAAACCCTTTGTAAGTATGATATAAATTAGTAATGGTTCTTGGGCTAAGATCGTGTAAAAAACGACATATAGATTATCTCAATACTACTAAAGAGGAATTAATAACAGCTATCATTGATGTTGCTGAAAACCCTTTGTAAGTGTGATATAAATTAGTAATGGTTCTTGGGCTAAGATCGTGTAAAAAACAAAGTCGAATTATATTTCGGCATTTTTCCTCTGCACGGGATTTCTTTAGGGATATTCACTGCATGAGATAGAACGCTAAATGTAGAGTTTAATATTTCAATATTTGGTGTTTCTTAATATTTTTTAGAAATCTGAACTGAACTGTCTTTTTAATATACTGCTAAATTCATATTTGTCAAAGTAGTAGAACCAGGCCTAATCTATGGATCGATACTGATGGAGGTATAAAGCAAAAGGGTCAGAGAATACCACAAGTCATACTAATCTATAGTATTCACCCTTAATAGTACCACTGTCTATTTTTATACATTGTTGAAATTCTATTGTCCGTATCCTGTATCAAATAATTATTGTCGCACTGGAGACTACTGGGCCTTCGGCGGCACTTTGATTTAAGGTCCCCACTGCTCCCATATTAAAAAAAAAGTAAAAGTAAATGGGAAAATTCCTAGTTAGTCTTACTTTAACCTAAAAATGATATACTTAAGTATGTAAAATGAAGTGACACAAAACTCATTTGCCTTGTCGAGTTATGCACGTCGTTAGTGAGTCCTAAATATATATTTACTTAACAAGATTCAATGGACGGACGGCTCAGCAGTTATTTTATTTTTATAAATTTTACAACATTTATATTTATTTTAATACATTCATGTCAAAATCTAGAGAGATTTTCTATAAATCAACATGTTACACGTTTTAGAATAATCTCATTTTGCTAGGTTATAATCAAAGAGCATCACAATTAAGGGGTTCAATTGTTCCATTCCATTGAGGAGAAACGGACTTTTTTTACTTCCCCCGTATTTCTCAAGAAATTCAGAATAGCCAATCAATGTATATCAGCTCAGAGAATTCGAAAATCATAAAAAAAACAATTAAATGAGAAACAAAAGACTTACGCCAAGGATATTGCGTTTTTTAAACAGAACACCGTATATTTTATTACATTTTTGGATTCTATGGTCAATTCTAAGTGTTTTTAATAAGGGTACTATATGTCTAATCTTCAACTGTTTTTGATTTATTGATGTTTGAAAATTGACATTTTTGCTTCTTTGAGACGTCATAGCACGTGAATGGTTCGACATTAGAGCAAAATAACTTTCACATTCTTATCTTACTTTTTGATAAGCTATCTTATGATGCCAGTCAAACAAAAAAACGGAAATTATTTTGCTACCTATTTAATTGAATATATTCATATGAAATGCAGGTGATGCAGGTGATCACCTCCCAGCTAGCACTAAAGTAGCTAGAACTGTGTCCACTACTACTCTTTAAGGGTTTTTACGTATTTATGACTAATAATCCTACTATATATCAACACATACGTATATATTATGTATTCGTTACTGCGAATACTTTACAGTAATTTTGTATGTAAAGTAATTATATAATAACTACTGCCAAGCAACTACCTAAGGTCGTCATTTCTTTTCCGTGACATAATAGTAATTATTTAAAGTTACTATTTCTAATCTGTATACTAAATTACAGCTTTTAAGTATCAGTACCTTCTTGAACTTTGCATTATGTTCAAATGTACTCCTATAACGTATTACTGTAAAGTAAAACGAGTCGTTGCAGAGTAGAAAAAGTTATCGTCTACTGCTACTTTAAACTAAACCTCTGGTACTTGAGGTTCCGGAGATAGGGGGCGCTGGTTCGAGATTCGGTCGGTGATTTGATAAGGACAGTGGCAACAATAGTGTAACCAATTTTTGATTGGTTCGGCCATATTGCTGCTAAAATCGCTTTGTTGGCTCAAAGAAGCAAAAATATCAATTTTCAAACATCAATAAATCAAAAACAGTTGAAGATAGACATATATTACCCTTATTAAAAAACACTTAGAATTGACCATAGAATCTAAAAATGTTATAATATATTTTCGAATTCTGCGAGCTAAAATACATGGACTGGCTCTTTTCAATTTCTTGAGAAATACGGGGGAAGTCAAAAAAATAGGTAAATTTTTTTACCCAGAACTTCTCTCGTTATGAATTATTACTTTTATTGGGAAGAGCGAAGTGTGATCAAAGTTAGTTCAGTATATGGTCACAGAGTATATGTGTTACATATACTGTCTTTTCATTTTTATTAGGCGCCATTTTGTTCCATCATATTGGATTCCTACCAATATGTTTACCATTTTCTTTCTACCTATGCCACACTTGACTTTTGGGCATCATTTAAAATAAGTTCAATAAGTATCCCATATTCACATTTAGTTTTTCTGCAAAATTTAAAATCAATTGAAGATTTTTTGCGTTGATTTTTTAAAAATTTTATTTGGCCGTCATTTTGTTTCGCCATCTTAAATGAAACTCATATTATCAGTATTTACTTACTCCGTTGGTCCGCAGATATCCCAGATATTAAGTCTCTGAATGGTTTTCATTAACGATTCTCTTGTTGTTATGTTAGAGTGGTGTATTATTTGGGGTTAGGATCTAGTAAAAAAAACAAGGCTCCTTTTTTAAATTGCCGAGGTTTCGCCAATTTACTGTTGCATCGTCAGGATACAGATTTTATAACCTGCATGAAACCCATATTAGTCTTTACCTACTTCATTGGTCCGCAGATGTTTCCTAACCCCAAATAGTACACCACTCTAACATAACAACAAGAAGATCGTTAACGAAAACCATTTAGAAATTTAATATCTGCGAACCAACGGAGTAGGTAAAGGCTGATAATATGGATATCATGCAGGATATAACATCTATGTCTCCCGAGGAGACAATAAAGTTGCAAAATGTCGACATTTAAAAAAAAACGTTTTTTTACTGATAGTATGGGAATCATGCAGGATATAAAAATTTATGTGTCCTGAGGATGCAACAATAAAGTTGCGAAACAACGACAATTTAAGAAAAACTTGTTTTTTTTTTAATCCTAAAAACAAAAGGATGGTTAACGAAAACCATTTAGAAACTTAATATCTGCGGACAAATGGAATATGTAAAGACTGATAATATGGGTTTCATGCTGGATGTAGGATCTTTATATGTGTCCTCAAGATGCAACAATAAAGTTGCGAAACGTCGACTATTTAAAAATAGTCTTTTGTTTTTTTTTACTGGATTCTAACCCCAAATAATACACCACTCTAACATAACAACAAAAGGATTGTTAACGAAAATCATTTAGAAACTTAACTAAGTACTGATAATATGGGTTTCAAGCATGATATAAGATCTATATATGTGTCCTGAGGATGCAACAATTAAGTTGCGAAACGTCGACAATTTAAAGAAATACTTGTTTTTTTACTGGATCTTAACCCCAAATAATACACCACTCTAACCAATGTTTCTTACCATTGTTCCGCCATATTGGATTTTTACCAAAACATTATCAGGCCATCCCCATATCACCCTTAATTTGAAGTCAATCGGGTAAGTAATATTTAAGCTATGTCGCGAACTGACACACAGACCGACGGAATTGATAAAACATGTTTTTTGACATCTAGGGACGCTAAAACATGAAGATATGTAAATCCTGAGAGGGTGATTATCTTCACAAATCCAAAATTTTATTTAGCCGCCATTTTGTTCCGCCGTCTTGAATTAGTAACACAGTTTTACTAGTTGAGTCCTATATCCCTATTAGTTATACCACACAATTTAAAATCAATCCATTAAGTAGTTTTTTCAGGCTGAATTTTTAAATATTTTATTATTCCGCCATCTTTCTCATTTGATTCCAACATAATACTTGATGTTTATGCAAAATTTAAAGTAAATTGATAAGCAGTTTTTTCATAATAATTTTTTTAACACTTCACTACGCCGCCATTTTGAATTTTTGCCAAAATATTACCAGGTCATCCCCATATGACCCTTAATTTTTGATAAAAGTTTGAAGTCAATCGGGTAAGTAGTCCTTAAGCTATCCGCGAACTAACAGACAGACAAACAGACATACCGTCAGACGGACCGACGGAATTGATAAAACATATTTTTTTCGCATCTAGGGACGCTAAAATGTAAGACGAGTAAAACCTGAGAGGGTGATTTTTTCACGATTACATACTCTTTATTTGGCCACCATTTTGTTCGGCCACCTTGAATTAGTACCAGAATTTTACTAGTTGAGCAGTTTTTTTTTCAAGCCGATTTTACGCAACCAACAAAGAGAGAGTAACTAACTTGCGGGATGGTTGAGGAGAAACTGATCATCCCTTAGTGATGGTTTATTGTTTTGTTAGGTAATCTAAAGTTCAGCCTATCATTGGTTGATGCGTAAGAGTCAATAATTTCATCTTTATTTAAATTATAAAACTAATCTCTCTCCGCGTGCATTAACATAAATATTAATAAAACTATTTGAGGAATTTGAGATCTAGAGTGTGTTCTTAATTTGCTGTATAAATAACTAAACAATCCCAAATGACCATTGAATTAATTTAGCACAAAAAGAACACAACTCGAGGGAAACGACTGAAATATTTTTCCCATCTGGATGGTTACGGTTGCTCGCGCGGGTATTATGCATTCACTTTGTTTGCCTTCATTCCACAATGCTGTTGTCACTCTCAGATAGAAGTTCGACTTATCAATTTCTGAATAAAAAAATGACCCTTCCAATTTATTATATAAGCAGTGTACTGTCTATAAAATTATATGAGTTTTGTTAACAAAATGTCTCTATCCGCATTTGCAAGTTAAGCCACTGTTGTAAGGGCATCTACGGGGAAATCGTTTAAAGTCATACAGAAATCTCGCAATTCGGCACGGCTGAATAACACTGAATTTTCAGTAGTCAGATCTCGTGGAGTAAAAATTCCTGAAGATGCCTCGTGCAATCGAAGGCGAAACGTCGGATAGTAATTCCAATTTGACCCATTTAATCCCAAGAACCATAATTTCTTAAGTGACCAAAGCCGTGTGAAAGCACCCGTTCTATTTCACCATTATTTTCCACTACTTTTATCTGTCTGATGCTCTACATACAGTTGAATTAAAAATTCACTAATTTTAGGGAATTAATAAAATTCCAAGAGCATAATTTATGCGGAGCGACAAGGACAAACCCAACCAAAAAAATCTCAAAATTTATATATATATATAATTATATATATATACAGGGTTATTTACGCAACCCGTTCATTAAATGTTTTTGATGATGCCATTTAGATAAAAATTTCAAATTTTGGGATTAAGGTAAGGTCAAGGGGTACTTCTTTTTTTAAATATTTTCAACTTCCTGTCACTTCCGGTTTAACCGGAAGTGGTATCAACTTGCTTATTTTAAATGGAACACCCTGTATTTTATGATATTTTTGGATTCTGCGGAGAATTTTAATGCTATTTTATGTAGCATGTCCTATACTTAGGTTCAAGTGTTCTTAAGATCTTTGACCTTGAACCGAAAATGAGCCTTCGGGGTACCAAATTTTAAAATCTCATATTTTTGTAAGTTTTGAAGATATAATCTTCATATTTTGCAGACGATCGGTAAATAATCTTAGGTTTCTATTTTTTTATTGAATTTGTCTATTTTTATACAGGCTGTCCAAAATTCAGCGGGAAACATTAACATTTTCAAAGCCGCTAAAGTCCGTTTTTTTAAATGGGACACCCTATAACTATATGCACTATCAAATCTAGAATTTCATTTTCTATCGAACTGTATTAAGGTTCCCTATACCTATTCGTAACCATTTTCGAAATAATTGGGTTTTATAAAAATATCGTATGTATTTGCTTAAATGTTTACATGTTCCAATGGTGAGCCATGGAAAAACAATTGAGATCCAATATCCAATATGACAGATGATTAGTATGCGTTATTTATCGAAAGCTGTCAGTGATAAACTAGATCTTCTAAATCGAAATGGAAGAATACTCAAACGCTGATATTCTATTTTATATTCATGGAGAATGTTGGAGAGAACGTGTCGTGTGTTTAATGAACGCCACCCTGATTTGCCGCCAATGAACAAGTCAAAATTCAAGAGGATTGAAACGAACTTTTTGCGTTTTGGCAAGGTTAAAGTTACAAAAAATGTTCCGAAACCAGTGACAAATGCCGAGGATAACGTAATAAACACATTAGCTTATTTCTACGCAAACCCGCAAAGTTCAATATCGTCTGTCCAAAGAATCTTGAGCGAACATCATATGCACCCTTATTCCTTCCAAAACGTGCAAGCCTTGAGACCTGGTGATGACGTCCGACGAATTCATGTTTTTGAAAATTCAAGAGGACCCTCAATTCCTTTCAAAAATATTTTGGACCGATGAATCGAAATTTTCTAGAGACGGAATAACAAATAGAAGAAACGAACATTTCTGGGCAGCAGAAAATCCGCACGCTTTACGCGAAACGCGTTCTCAAGAGAGGTTTAGCTTCAATGTTTTCGGTATAGTATTAAATGATCAGGTGCGGTACTGTATTTATAAAGACAATTTAAACAGTGATAAGTATTTGGAAATTCTACGAGGGACGGTTTCTGAATTTATAGAAGAAATTCCTATTGGTGAGCTGCAAAATTATTGGTATCAATTAGATGGGGCACCAGCACATAATTCCGCCGCAGTTTATCTCCAATTATCTCGAAATTTTGAAGATCGCTGGATTGGTCCCAATGGCCCTTGGAGATGGCCCCCGCGATCGCCTGATTTAACACCCCTAGACTTTTATTTATGGGGATTTATCAAAGGTAAAGTCTATGCTTCCCCAGAAAATAACCAACAAGATTTACTGGACAGGATACGAACAGCTTTTGCCGAATTAGAAAACGGACAAATTCAACGGGCCACAGCAACTGTACAAAGAAGAATTGAAATGTGTCTTCAAATGAACGGACAGCATATAGAACGTTTCTTATAATTCAATTTTATTATTTTATTTATTTATTGTTGATTGTTAGATTGCTATAATTTTTAAATTCACTAAAACAAGTTTAGAACAGTCTCGAACTTAGTAGATATGTTTAAAAATAATGTAAACAATTTATTACATTTTTTATAACTTTAACTTTTCCGAAACGAAAAAATTTCGTTTCAATCCTCTTCAATTTTCTCTTGTTCATTAGCGATAAATGAGGATGTTTTTCATTAAAAACATGACACGTTCTCTCCAATATTTTGTAACATTCTTCGCGAATAAAATAAATTGAGAATATCAGCTTTTGAGTGTTATTTTATTTTAATTTAAAAGTTTCAAATCAGCTGTCATGTTGAATAGAAAAGCACAACAATAGTTTTTCGATGGCTTACTACGGGAAGGTGTAAGCATTTAGCAAATACATATGATGATACATATTCGAAAATGGTTACGAATAGGTATAGGGAACCTTAATACAGTTCGATAGAAAATTAAATTCTACATTTGATAGTGCATAAAGTTATAGGGTGTCTCATTTAAAAAAAACGGACTTTAGCGGCTTTGAAAATGTGAATGTTTGCCGCTGAATTTAGGACACCCTGTATAAAAATAGACAAATTCAATAAAAAAAATAGAAACCTAAGATTATTTACCAATCGTCTGCAAAATATGAAGATTATATCTTCAAAACTTACAAAAATATGAGATTTTAAAATTTGGTACCCCGAAGGCTCATTTTTGGTTCAAGGTCAAGTATCTTAAGAACGCTTGAACCTAGGTATAGGACATGCTACATAAAATAGCATTAACATTCTCCGTAGAATCCAAAAAATCATAAAATACATATATACAATAATATAAGGGTGTTCCATTTAAAATAAGTAAGTTGATACCAACTTCCGGTTAAACCGAACAGGAAGTTGAAAATATTTAAAAAAAGAAATACCCCTTGACCTTACCTTAATCCCAAAATTTGAAATTTTTATCTAAATGGCATCATCAAAAACTTTTAATGAATGGGTTGCGTGAATAACACTGAATATATATATATATATATATATATATATATATATATATATATATATATATATATATATATATATATAGTAATTAAAAACTACTATTTAGAACAAATAGCATAAAAAACACGAAATAATTTCCTTATATTAAGAAATTAAATTAAAAATAAGCATAAACAAAACGATAAATAAACACTTCGCTGTTTATTTGTTTATATAAGATAGTATAAAAAATTCAAATTAAGTCTATTCGATGGTTTTTCAAATGTGCAAATTTATTTATAATGTCTTCATAAAACTGGGTATGTTCACTAATGCTTTGTAAAAATTTCTTTTTCTATGGCCATCATTGATCAACCGGCTAGACGTTCTTGTGTCATCGTATTTCTTAAATACGTTTTAAAGCGCTTAAAGCACGACTATTGATATTATATCTTCAATATTAAAGAAAGTCTCAACACTGGAGGATTGGACATTTTTAATTTTATTTTCAAAACAATATATTACATACTTCCCCGTTTTTATAACAAATAACTAGTTTCAGTTGTATTTTAGGTACAGAAAAAGTATGAAAAAGCTTCGTCAACTTCTGCAAGATGAACCCATGAGTGGTATTGAAAAAGCAGTGTGGTGGGCAGAGCACATTATCAGAAACAAAGGTGCGAAACATCTAAAGAGTCCAACTGCGCATATAGAATGGTATAAATATTTATTGTTGGATGTTTTTGTAGCTCTTATTGGAGGGACACTTCTGGCATTGATGGTTGCCATCAGACTAGTTAAATATTTATTAGTCCATACTAGAAATAATACAAATAAAATTAAAAAACAATAATAATATAAAAAAACATGTTTAAAATAAGTAGAAATATAGTGTTATTATAGTAATTGTTTTAGATTTTTAAATGTCCCGTCTCCACTCCTTTAATTTTTCTTTTAAATGAAAATTTGTTAAAATTTATATTCCGACAACTAGGTATATTAGTAAAACAAAGCTTCAAAATGAGTTTATTTACTAAATATTATTAATTCTAACATAGAGATTAATCATTTTATTGAGATATACCGGACGTTTTGACGTACCCTATTCCTGCATTGATTTTGATCTTGTATGTCGAAACTTAAACGTTCCCACAATAGTGTACTCTCCTTAACAGTGGCTACTCTTCCATAGGATCATTTGGTCAATGACCCCCCAAAAATATTTCAGAAAATAAATTATTCGTTTGACCGTCCCTCCTAATAAAACGCGAACCTTGGGAAAAGTTAAAGTCTCGTTGCGTTCCTTAGGCATAATAAAATACGCTATACTAAGCTAGGCTGGGCAGTCCGAATTCCGGTGATTACCTTAAAGTTTGACGAAAGTACCCGAAGATTTCACAGCTACCGAGCGGTAGGCGAACGTGATAGCAAATAGCTCATAAATCGATCGATCGGTCGCGGTATCACGTCGGCATGCAAAAGTTCAATTGTTCAGAGGTCGCGCGGTCGATATCCTAACTCGATATTGTTTCGGACGTTTTTAATCTATGAAAATTGATTTATATACTGTTTTTTGTGATATATATTTTTTTATTTCTATGATCCATGTGTGAGTTGGAAATATACAGGAAATAAAATATTAGTAGCGACTAGTGCAAAAAAATAAACACCTAAAAAGTGCTTACGAACTTAATTTTGCAAAAATAACCAATTTCAAGGTGGTCTATGTTTGAGTTGTGAATGTAGATTTTGGTTGAGCTTTTAACCGACCAAGACATTTAAAATGATAAATAATAAATCAGAAATACAAAAATTAAATAGAAATTTTAAAAATTGCCAGTATACTGATTTTTTGAGCAAATGTTGAAAATGTTGGCCATTAACCTCTAAAAACTTCAATAAACGAGTATTGACACCATCCGTTTTAACTCTTCTTATTTCATTGGGGTCAATATCCTGACATGCTTGAATGACTCTATGTAGTAGTTCTTTATGTGGTATTTATTGGAGTGTGAAAAGCTTTTTCCTTTAGTGTACCTCATAAATGAAAATCTAGAGGAGTAATATCAGGCGATCTTGGGGGACAATTCCACAGTCCTAGACATCTAAACCATTAGTCATGGAAAATTCGATCTAGCTCTGCAGTCACTTAAAACGTACAATGTGCTGGAGCCCAGTCAAATTGATACCAACAGCTTTGGTAATCCTCAAGCGCAAGACCATCTGTGAACGCCTCGACCACTGTTGTTAGAATATCTAAGTATTTTCTGGAAGTGAGTTGTTCATTGTATATCAAATGCCTAATTTAATTATCCATTAGCAAACATCAAAACTAATTTTTTTCTGAAATCCTCTCTCTCTTGTAGCATGTAGATTTTTTATTGGCCCAACAGTGACGAATCCGTCGATTAAAAATACCTTCCCTCGAAAATTTTGACTCATTGGTCCATATAATTTTTCTTGAAAAAAGGTGATCCGGTGTACGTGTCAGTAAATTCGACTCTTTGCGGGAAATCTTGAGGTTTAAGTGCTTGAACGTTGATAAACTTGTAGTTGTGCATATTGTGTTTTTCTAAAATTCTTTGTATACATGAAAATGGTAATGCATATGGAGAAGTTAGAAAATGCATAAAGTTATGCAAAAACGTTAATTTCATTTTCTTCTTCATTGGAACCCACTGGTCTGGGCAAATTTCTTGGTGGTTTTAAAGCTGAACCAAAATCTTTAAAAGTGTTCTGAACTAGAATGAATTTTCTGATTCATTTTGCCACAAATGAATATCAGAATACGTTTCATTAAATTTTCTACGCGTTCTCTTGATAATCTTATCACACTGATCATGCAGAATAAATAAATTCATTATAATTGTACTTGAGTAACTATTATTCACTTCTATTTTTACTTTGACTTAAAATCAAAAGCGCAAGTATCAAACGTCTGTCAAACAAACTATAATCATTGAAAATGACACGTTATTATATTTCATTAAGAAATGCTTATAAGTCAAATATGTCAAGAGTTAGGTATAATAGGCAAAGTATACATTATTAGAAAGCTACTTTTGTCAGCTTCTTAAATCAGTATTGATATACATGTCCCATTTAAAAAAAATCGATTTTCTCGCGCTTTTATAAGTTACCAACATATATTTATTTCTCGAGCACCCTGTATGCTTCTACAAAGATATGACACAAAAATTAAATACCTAAAGGTAATATTCCATAGCCCAAATTTCAGATTAAAATTGCTTTAGAGTTAGAAGAAATTAAGATTTATTTGAAGTCTGGTTTTCTTTAAAAAATCCTGGAAAACGGTTACAGATAGATATAGGGAAGTATTCACAAATTAAGTTGCTCAGAAACACGTATAGTTTCAGAAAAAGTTAAAAAAATAAAGGGCATTTCATTTAAAATAGCGATTTTGTCACTTGTTTTGGGTAGTAGTGGCACCACTGTAAGCCTCAACATATTTTAAAATGGTAGACCAAGGTCATTTATGAGTGTAAGCGAAATTTTAAAAAGATCCATCCACTCATTCTCCAGAAACGCCTAAGGTTCCATCCACCGTGAATCACCTTGTATATCAATTTATTCTTTTCGGTTACAAACAAAAACCTCATAGCGGGTTCTGCACAACTATAACACAAGACAGGGTAGATTAATGAGAGTCCCATACCATCAGTTAGAAAAATCAAGGATTTCCACTAATTATTATAGTCCAAAATGCTTTAATAAACTACCATTAGAAAACTTACCAGAAAACCAATTTAAACAGGAGTTTAAACTACTTCTTATATATAATAGCATAACTAATACCAAGACCCATATCTGCAGGATTTTTCCTGCTTAATGGGTACAGTGCATCCTGAGTGTTATTTTGTGTTATCCATGATTGGACTAATTTAATTTATGTTAATATAGTTTTAACTAATGGCTATGTTTGTACTGATTAAGTGGTCTTTGTTTTATTAATGAGTTTTATTGTATTCTTCTCTTGACAACAGAAAGTTTATATTTTAAATATAAAAATATTCAATTCAGCCTATGCCGTTTATAGATCCGATAGGCAGTATGAAACATTAAATTGTACTAGGGGAGGAGGTACTTTAATAGCGGTGAACTCCACTTTTGACTCAAGCAGTATTCCTGGCTCTAATAATCCAAACTTTGAGGATGCATGGGCCCTTGTCAAGGTCGATGGAAGTACATTGGTCCTTGGATGTGTATATTTCCCTCCAAACTCACCGGTTGCATCATACCAAACGTTTATTGAAAAGTTGGAGGGCATTAGGAAAAGATACAAACATGCGAAGTTATTGGTGACTGGCGATTTTAACTTATCTAAAACACACTGGATGAAGGAGGATGACTTTTTAATACCTACCGACCTCTTCTCAGAAGCAACAAACACATTAATTACTGGAATGTTTTTGAATGAACTGCAACAAATTAATCATATACCAAATGAATTTGGGAAATACTTAGATTTCATTTTCTGCGAGGAGCTTCTAGACGTTAAAGTTGAGTTTGCACAGATGCCTCTTAGTAATATCGTTCAACATCACTCACCTGTGGAGATTGTTTTTTCATTATTAACTAACCCCTCTTTGGAATTTGAAGACGACCTTGGATATAACTTTTATAGGGCTGACTACAATGGATTAAATAACTATTTTTTAAATATTAACTGGCATTGATTGGAGGAAAGTAAGGACATTTACCATGTGGTACAGAGTTTTTACAAAACTTTATTTCAAGGGATTGAGAAACATGTCCCAAAGATACATAAAAGGAGAAAAAAATATCCTCGATGGTATACAGGAGAAACAAAAAAACTTTTAACTAAAAAAAACAAAGCATACCTTCAATACAAACGTTCTAAAAAACAAGAAGATTATCTCCGTTACTCCAGGTTGAGAAAGGAATCAAAATACTCAATTGAATATAGTTACTTAATGTATGTTTCAGACCTCAAGCAAATGATTCCCAACAATATAAAACATTTTTGGTCTTACGTGAACTCCCTGAAAAGTAATAATCACTGCATTCCAAGGAGTATGGAGTAGACAATACTATGGCAGATACGCCACAGGAAATCGCTGAATCGTTTGCTACACATTTTGAAAATTGTTATAAAATATATCCAGCAGTTGGAAATACCCAGTTAATGGAAACCGAATGCATCAGCCTATCTCGACATAGTTTCACATATGACGAAGTGGTTCAAAAGCTAAGAAACTTGGACACGGGAAAAAGTAAGGGATCCGATGGGATACCTTCCGTCTTTCTTAAACAATGTAGTCACTCCCTCGCTGGCCCGTTGTCTCATTTTCCAACTGTCATTTGAGCAAGGAACCTTTCCAGGCATGTGGAAATACTCATGGCTTATGCGCATATTCAAGTCGGGTCGCAAAAATGACATTAATAACTATCGTGGTGTGTCTTTGCTGTCAATTATGTCCAAGGTGTTCGAATCCATAATCACTGATGAACTTTTCGAATCATTCAAGCAATTTAAGTGATTAAGGCAAACACAAACGCTTTATAATTCAGATATAATCGTTATTTTAAGCCGTTCTTGTCGCTTTTAAATCGTAAAAATTTGTTGAATTGCGGATCGCCGGTTCATAGTCAGCTTTTCGACGGTTCTACATCAGTATTTTCCTTAAGATCGTAATAATTTCGTATTTTCTTTTAAATCACATCTCTTTTTCAGTTGTAAATTTGTCACAAAAAACTGTTTGTCGGAATTCCGAATTTCACCTAGTCGATTCAGCATAATGTCGCCGTGCTCAAAATGTCGTGGTGATTTGACGGATAAAGAGGTGGAATATAAGATAGTTTGTGACTTCTGCGGTGTCTGGAATTGCTAGGCATGCTCCAAGTTCTCAACCTCAGAGGCTCAAGTAACACGAATGAAATCCAGAGTTATGCTTTATGCATGCAGTGACTGTGCAAATAACGTCAAATCCCTTGGCAAAGACGTTGGTGGTGGATTGAAATCTCTTATCAAGGATGTAACTAGTAATGTGTGTGCTACACTCTACAGTAAACTCTCAATTAAGCTTGATGATGTGAATTCATCTCTTCAAGACAAACTTGTAGCAAACTTTGATGATCTAAAATTAAATCTGAATGTTGTTAACAGCAGCGTTAATGAGCTTAAAACTACTTTTACCTCACTGGATAAATCTAGCACCACTGCAAGTGAAAAAATTTCAGATGTTAAAAAGACTACTATGGCATCTGCTGCTTACGATAAAAAGCTAAATGAGCTGGAACAAAGTAATAAAAACTTGCATACTAAGCTACTCAAACTTGAAAATTAGCTTCAGCTACTTACAGCAACATTGAATTCTATTACAACTACATCAAACTTAGGACCTCCGCAAATCTCTTCTCAGATCCAACCTACCATTCAAAATGTACCCATGTCCATGAAGCATGGACCTAGGAGCTCTTATTCATCTAATGGTCTTCAACCCGCTGGTCAACAAAGATCCCAACGACCAGTTAACAACAACAACATGGAGCGCACATCAATGTCTAATCCAGTAGGAGTCTCAGAGCGCTCAAGTAACAAACCTGTAATAATCGGCACAAGTACCGACAGGGGTCTATTCTCTGCAGGCGAGAGGCGTCAGTGGCTGTATCTGGGTCGATGTGATCCAGATACAACTGATTAATTGATTTCTGATTATATGGAGAATCAACTATCCATTTCTGATGCCAAATGTTCAGTATTGGACAAAAATGATGATGTGGTTTTATTTAAAATTGGAGTTAAAGAATCACTTTTGAAGGGCCTGCTTGATCCTAACCTCTGGCCGGCAGGCATTGCTGTTAAGGAGTTTCGTCCTAGCCGTATGGGCACTAAAGCTTCCACAGCAAATTTTCAGAAGTGGGACAGAGCCGACCGGTCTCATTAGATCATGCCACCATCCTGTACCAAAATGCAAGAGGCTTAAAAACCAAACTTATACATACTTTTTGTGCTGTTCGTGCTGAAAATTACTTAGTAATTGCACTCACGGTAACCTGGCTTGATTGCAGTATCAATGATGCCGAATTTCTGGACTCTCGTTATATGGTTTATCGTACTGATAGGAGCAGTTAAAACAGTACTAAGAGCCGTGGAGGTGGGGTTCTTCTGGCAGTACATAATTGCGTTAAATCTCATCGCCTGGCTATTGGTGAAGCATCAGTGGAAGAAACGTGGGTGTTAGTGACATTGGGCGATTTGGTGTATTGTATTGGTTGTGTCTACATTCCACCTGCTATGGATGTATTGCACTATGGAAACCACTTGAAATCCATTGCTAGTGCCTGTGAAATGTTCGATAATGTGCTTGTTCTGGGCAATTATAATCTTTCTCAAATAATGTGGTCCACTAGTGAAGATTTTTCTGGTTTGTTACGGCAACAAGAGAAATCTTATTATGTGATAATACTGCTTCTCTTGGCCTATCTCAATACAATGGGGTAACTAATGATCACAATTCAATCCTGGATTTATGTTTTGCCAACTTTGAACCTGATTCAATTATAAAATCTGATGGTTTGGTACATTGTGATCCTTATCACCCAGCTTTAGACTTATACATACCAGTGAATAAAACTAACTATCTAGAACCTCTGAATTATTTTTCGTATAACTTTAAAAACTAATTTCGATTTAATTAATGAATATTTTCTTTCGGTAGAATGGCAATCAATTATGTCAGAGGAACTAGATGTTACTGTCAATAAATTTTATTCTGTACTTTTCGACTCCTTTAATATGTTTGTACCCATGAAGGCACATCATTCTAGTGAGAAATTTCCTATTTGGTTTTCTTATGAATTGAAAAAACTAATCTATCGAAAGAAAATTGCTCACAAACAATACAAACAGTCGAACAGTGAAGTTGATTACAATGTACTTAATACACTTCAAAGGGAATGCAAAAACCTAACGAGTGCCATAAGCAGTAATGTAAAAATTTTCTGGAATTTCGTTTATTCCCAGTCTAATCAGGGCACTATTCCTAAGGAAATGTTTCTAGCCACTGAAAAATCATCTAATGGTATTGACATTGCTAATCTTTTTGGTAAATATTTTTCCTCTGTTTATAACCCCCAGAGAAACGTCAGTACATTTTTTTGATCGATTTGAAAATGTTTCTAACATTGATATAGACCCAACTGATATTGAGAAAGCTTTAACACAAGTGGACATCAACAAGTCTGCAGGGCCTGATGGTGTTCCTAACAGAGTACTAAAATTTTGTTCTAACACCTTATATCTCCCCCTATTTTACATTTTCAACAAATCCCTAACTTCAGGAGTTCTTCCAGAGACATGGAAGCTTTCTTATGTTTGTCCGATTCACAAATCCGGCAGTAAGAATGACGTAACAAGATACAGACCAATCAGCATTCTGTCGCCAATCCCTAAATTGTTTGAACAGTGCGTTGAAAAAATTCTGTCGAATATATTTCATCAGATTGTGATCAGTCAACAACATGGGTTCACAGGCGGTAGGTCTGTTGATACAAATCTGTTTCTCTTTACAAATTTTATAAATTCATCATTTGAAAGCAGTGCAGAAACTCATGCAATATATACTGACTTCAGTAAAGCCTTTGATAAAGTAAACCATAACATCCTTCTTTCAAAGCTCTCTAGTTATGGTGTTTCTGGATCTTTACTTTCATGGATGAAATCTTACCTTACTAACAGAATGCAGCAAGTCAAGATTGATGGCTATCTATCTTCATGTTTCCATGCATCTTCCGGGGTACCTCAAGGCTCTCACTTGGGTCCCCTTCTTTTTAGCTTATTTATCAACGATTTAGGATCCTTGCTCTCCTCAAGTTTTCTGCTTTTCGCTGATTATATGAAATTGTATCGTCGGGTGACATCCACTGACGACATGATTATTCTACAAAATGATCTTAATATTGTATATGTCAGCTTAATGACATGACCCTCAACATTAACAAGTGTTGTTATTCAGTAGACTCATCGATAAAGATCCTTTTCAGTATTACTTAAATAACCTCCCTTTATCTGAAGTTTCTGTTATAAAAGGCCTTGGCGTATATTTAGATACTTGGTTAATGTTTAATACTGGTGGTTAATGTTTACTGAACATTTTGAAGTGGTCATTAGTAGGGCTAATAAAATGTTGGGCTTTATTAAGAGAGCTACTAGAGACTTTACAAGTATATGCCCTATCAAAATTCTGTATACATCACTAGTCAGATCCGTTCTTGAGTCTTCATGCATAGTTTGGTCACCTTACTATCAGACCCACATCAATAGGCTCGAGAATGTGCAACATAAGTTTATAAAATTTGCAAGGTACAAACTTTTCCAGAGTTGTGTGTGTCTCAGTGATGACCAAACTATGACTTACTTAGACTTAACTACTCTAGTTCGTAGAAGGGAATACTTTGATGTCTGTTTTGCCTTCAATATCTTTAACTACCACATAAAAAGCTCAGAATGTCATCAGTGTTTTTATTTACAGGTTCAAAATTACCGGACACGAAGTAAGTCTCTTCTGCACATTCCATATTGCCGAACTTGGTGCTTATTATTTAGTCCAGTTAATAGAATATCTGCTAATGTCAATAAATTCTATGAAGGTCTTGACTTCTTTGATTTATCGCAAGATAGATTCAAGTCTCAAGCTAAACGAATTATCTTGATTAGGTTAGGTTAGGTTAGGTCTGTAATCTCTGTATAAACTTCAAATGTATTTTTATACGTAAATAAATAAATAAAAAAAGCATTATATATCAGGGGATCAACATGGATTTTTTAAAGGGAGATCAACCTCAACCAACCTTGGAGTATTTCAGAACTATGTAGTAGAAGGTGTGGAGAGTGGCAGTCAGGTGGACGTAGTGTATACAGATATCTCTAAGGCATTTGATACAGTTAATCATCACCTTCTTATTAGAAAATTATCTGCAATGGGACTGAGTGGACCATACATTCACTGGATCAGTTCATATCTAACCAACCGAAAGCAAACCATCAAGATTGGAGGTGTAGTGTCACGAGACATAATCGTAACGTCAGGCGTACCGCAAGAGTCACACTTGGGGCCCATTCTCTTCCTACTCTTTACTAATAGCGTTACATCTGTGTTCCATAAATGCAAATGCCTTTTATATGCAGACGACCTCAAGCTGTTTTATGCTGTCAATTCCATTGAAAACTGCTTGAGTGTTCAGGAGGACCTGGAAATTTTTGAAAACTGGTGTAATTTAAATAACCTGAATATCAACATCTCTAAATGTAAAGTAATCAGATTTTCGAAAAGTAGGGCTCCTATAACATACCCATACTCTATTGGAGACAGTGTTTTAGATTCTGTAAATAGTTTTAATGATTTGGGTGTTGTCTTTAGTGAAAATCTAAGTTTTAGCAAGAATGTTGATGTTATAGTTCTGAAAGTATATTAGAATATAATTCTGTATATATAATTCTGTTGTATGGTGTCCTTTTTACAATTGTGATATTCAACGTCTTGAGGCTGTTCAAAATAGGTTTGTTAAGTTTATGTTGTATAAATTAAGTTTTTCATACAAGGAATTATCGTACCAGACGCGTCTTCAACTAGCCGGTATCGAGAGTTTGGAATTTCTAAGGCAAAACGCTTTAGCAATTTTCTTACACAAACTTGTAACTGGAAGAATAGAATGCAATCAGTTGTTGACAACAGTCAATTTTCGCATACCTCGAAGAAATACAAGATGCAGAGATCTTTTCCAGCTTACAATCCATCGCACAAATTATGGTACGCAGCGTTTCTCAGATAGGCTTATGAAGAACTACAATCATAACTTTGAAAATATTGACTTTTTTGCATGTAATTTAAATACGGTTAAAAATTTGATTAAGATGCGTTTAAATGGTTAGATACTAAGTTTTATCCTGTAACAGATAGGATTAGATGACTTTTTTTTTGTATGTACAATTTGGAGTATAAACTCTGTAAGTGCTTATGACAATAAATAAATAAATAAATATATGAATTTAAATTTAAACAAATTATTAAACCAAGGAAACAATGTATTTATTTCTAATCGACTTGATTATATGGCAAGCATCTAATATATTATGAACTTTTTATTTTGTAGAAGCACTTATGAATAAAGACTTGGAAGATGTAAACGTGTTCCATTAAATATGGACATGTTGGAAGCACAACCACCAAAAGTAAGGCTTATAACAACCACTCCTGTATTTTGAAGTTGTTGTAAGTAACGCATTATCAAACCAGCTTTTTCTTCAGCAGACATCCAATGTACTAAAAGATATGCAGTTGGTACCTTCAACCTAGTATGTAATCTGACTGACTAACACGAATCCAAAGGATTTTTTGCTTTTGGTAAAATGTCATTTTTTGCCAAACCAGTGCCAAAATCTACATATCCCACATTCCTACTACCAGTCCATTTTAAATGTTCATGGATAAACATTTCATCCATGACTCAACCCACAATAAATTTGCTGCTTTGATTATCCGTTTTCAATCTGTTTATTTTCTTACAGCCGGATATGCTTCATCTACACGACTATACCATTTTATGTACGGGGATGAGGGAGGTAAGGCATTTTTTCTAAATACTCATCTAACATAGTCCTAAGCTTAAGAATAAAGATGCAATATCAATGCAAGGAATCTGTATTCTGGGCTATATTTAGCTCTACTGACCTTCTTGAGTGACCTGAATAAAATCTGTTTTTGCACATCAGGGTTAATCTCCTACAAAAGAATACAAAAAAAATTTTTAATTACATTCATTCTTATCCACGAACACCCTACCTTTAATTAACTATGTAGTTGATATTTTTTCTGTCTTTTAAACTCTTCCAGCATCTCACTTAAGTTTTTGATTCTAGTCTCTTGTCTCCTAACTTTGCACTGGTAGAATTTGTTAAGTTTTTTATATTTGCAAACTGTTTCATGTGCAACCTTCCAGAATCTGTTTCTTTTTTCAACACAGTCCATATCTATTTCTTTAAAATCTCCAAAATGAACTGGATCACGTCTGTTTCTGTAATAAAAAAAGGTTTTCTTAGCACATAATAAAAATAAAAATTCTGAAATAAAGACCTTAAACAAGTGGGATGACTTGGCAACGGACTCTGCTTAGCTTCCAATGAAGAATTTCTCATAACCTCATTAATTAACAAGGGCTCCTCTTTATCAAACTCCATTTTTAATACTATGTGCTCACTGGTACTGCTTTTTCTGTAATAAATGCTTTTTATTAGTAGGTATTAAATATAATAATTCTGAAATAATGACCTTAAACAATCTGCATGACTAGGTTGTGGGCTCTGCTTAGTTTCCAATGAGGCTTCTGTCATAACCTCTGTAACTAACAATGGTTCCTCCTTATAAACCTCCATTTCTAATATGTGCCCACTGGTACTGCTTGCCTCACTCTCAGTTTCAGTTTTTAGACCTGTTTGCAAAATCATTTTTGTATATGAGAAATACATTTATTTTCATTACACTTAAGAGTGGGTTGAGTTGATAAAAAAGATACATGATTTTCATATTCTTTTAATTTCACTGGATGGTATATTGCTTAGAAATGTCGATTATCCACTAGATTTGATGAAAAAAATAAATAACTACATTTTTTTCAAATGATGAATTATTTCCAACAATGTTGCCAACTATAAAAAAACCCATATAAGTAGGCATCTTGAATAGTATTTTACAAGATTCATAACCTATTGCATGCTTCGTTACAGCAAACCCATGTTATAATAAATGGAAGATATGACATTGAACTGGTTTCAAATGCATATTGATGTTATGGCGAAAGCAGAATTAAGTACTTTATGGAGATGCCCGTAGTTGTTAGCGCTTCAACATTATATTACCGTTAAAGGTAGAGTGAAGGGGGTATATTATCAGACAGCATTTAATTTCATACTGATATTTTATTATACATTTGTTTTATGTATAGTTTAATTTAAAAATACTACAAAAAGCTACAGTGTTTTTTGATAAGTAAAGAGAAGTAAGTTAAGAAAAGTAGGTACCTATAGTATATAATTTCTTACTAATTTTGCAATACCAAAAAATATGCCCTGTCATACTTTCCTTATCTTTTCTTACTGTAGATAAATGTTTAGAAGAGACATCTTTTTTTTTAGCAATCGAACTTGGCTAATTCTATGTGAATCTCCACATAACTCGTGTTTTAGATCACGTACATAGTCATCTTTATCAAAATTCTTTTAGTATATCCATGTGAAAGTTTCAGTAAATTTATCCTTACATTTACACATGTGTGTCCATTCACATAGCATTTTTTGTCTTTAAGAAAAGTAAAAAACCTTATATTCCTATCAAAGTTATTTGCCTGGTTATCTACATCACATCCGCACACAGCACACTTCATATTTATCAGCATTTAATTAAAGAAATACAGCAAAAGAACCGTAATCCCGTAAACAATCTTAAAAGGAAAATCGATTACAAAATGTAGAATAGTAGACTAAATCTGGAAACAATGCATTTTATTTCACAAATTGAATAATAATTTTATTTATTTACAACTTTACAACACGTTTCTTTTAATGATTAATAATAGTGTTTAGAATAGATTTATTAACCTAAATGTAAAAAAAATGTAAAAATTGTGTATCTTTTTTACCGACTCGAGCCCTTACCTAGTTCAATTTTTTCTCTATTTAGAGTTTTCATTTCTTTAACTACTTTTGTCAGTTGACTTGAAAAATCAAATACTGAAGGAATTGTCCCTTTTTTAAGTACTTTATTCCCATGCACATTTGTTTCATAATCACTTTTTTCAAAGTGTTTCTCACATATAAATCCATATTTGGGATCATAATTAAGTCTCTTCAAAGCATATAACCATGCTATTCTTAAATTGGCATCTTTTATCGGGATTCTAAAACATGGTTTTAATACCAAAACTAAAACTTACTTTAAACTGTTTTATTCCAAACCAAATTTACAAGTTCATTACATGGAATGTAACATATAACAATAGAAAATAATAATAATAAAGTTGTAATACATGAAAAAAGTTATAATTCAATATAATATTAAAACTAAGTTGAAATAAATATTTTTAAAAAAATCTATTCATTTTTATTTTTGTAAAAAATGCATTTTTAATTGTTTTTTAAATATTGGTAATTTTGTTGAATGGCTTATAGTCTCTGGTAAGTTATTATATATTTTTAAACCATGTGGAGAATTGATTTTTTCCCAGAGTTACTTTTTATTGTAATGGTCTGTAATTCTAAGCAATGTCTTGTATCGTGATTATGTAAAGTATTAGATTTTTTAAATATAATATTTGATTTTTTTCCATTATTAATAATAGAGTGTATTAAAATGCAAATTTTGAAATTATAAATAAAATTATAAGTTTAAAAATCCATTAGGTTTATATAGGTTAATAGAAGGTTCCAAATATGGTAGTTTATAAATACATTTTAGAGTTTTATTTTGCAATTGTTTTAAAGGTTTAATATGTGAAAACGCAGATCCCCAAATTGAAATTAAATATTGGAATTTAGAATATATTAGAGAATAATATATGTTTTTTAAGAATTTTAATGATACGAAATATCTTGCTTTGTATAATACTCCTATTAATGGAGTTATAGCGTTTCTTATACTCTGAATATGATTTTTCCAACTTTAGTTTTCATCTATAATTAATCCTAAACATTTTGTTGTATTTGAATATTTAACTTTGTTATTGTTTATTACTATTGGGAAATACCAGAATTTATCTTTGTTTTACTTATTAACATAAAAGAAGATTTACTAAAATTTAATGATAGTTTGTGAGATTTAAGCCAGGAACAAATTAATTCTAGATCATGTTTTATATCAAAAAATAATTCATTTAAATTATATTAAAAAATAAATTATTAAATTAAGGAACTAAACACTTCACTAAAAACATTATAAAACAATGGTTTTAAATATATACACTATAAATAATACCTACCTATGAAATTTCAATTTTCTGCCCTTTTTAAACCTTTCAGTGCAATTTATAGCTGAACAGGAGGTAACCATATTAAATATTGGTAAGTCTATATTGTCCTTGTTTATAAATAAATATTGTATTTCCCCAATCTGTAGTTTTTCTATTAAAAAAAACCCAAACACACAATCACAAAATCGTTAAAAAACCCAGACGCATCAAAACCTACAGTACATTGCAGTGTTGTCCACATAAAATTTGCAAATTGCACACTTTTACACACCATTAGTGTTGTCAGATTTTACGTGAAATCGTGGACTGCAAGGGATTTTCTATCTCAAATTCGATGACCAAAAAAAAATGCTAAATAGCCGTTATGCGGTTAGGACTTACTGGGTCTTGCAGCTTGCCAGAAAAAATATTTAATGATTATTATACTTTTATTAATCTACGAGAACAAGAAGAACAAGCTACTTAGGTATCTATATACATATTTTGACCATCGGTCCATCATTGGCCCAATAAATAACAAAAAATCTTTGTCTACTGTCAAACGAATCCGAACATCAACTATACGCATCTTTCCCTATCTCCTACTTGCAATGCAATATGTACAGTTTTTGCACCATTTGCTAATCTTTAAACTTCCAGTGGCGTGTTCAGCTCGGCTTGATCAGTTGGATGGTGCTGACTACAAAATATACTTTGTCTGTGTTGCATACTGCACGGAAATTACACACTTTTGGAAAGGGCACGAGTACTACACGTTTCGTCTTCAAATTACACGAAAATCATGTAATTAAACACCAATTGGCAATACTGGTACATTGTCTAAATTCTAAACACTAGTTTATTCCTTTGACTTTATTAGCCCCATCCTTCACTTGCTGTTTCTTTCAATCTCACTCTCACACTGCGTTGGAAATTTGAAGTTAATAGAAGTTCTAAACATGTGACGAGTCACAGAGGCCGAGTCTTCCGTTTGACAATTTATGTTTTAATATAAATGTATTTTTTATATAGATACGCTTTTTTACATCATCCAAAAAAAAGCCTCTAACCAGGGCTAACCTAAACGCAATACGCTTTTTAAAACACAATTTTTTTATGCCAACAATAAAAAAACATTTTTAATCAAGACTCTAAAAGCGTCGGAACACGTACTGAACTGCCTAGAACCTCGAAAAGGCACGTCCATTATATTATTATCTCATTCATTTAATCACGTTTTATATTTATCAGAGTGGATTTTTGATCAACCCTGATCAGAATCGATTTCGCAGATTAAATTAGTTGTTAATCTGTTTTTTTAAGCTGTAAAACTAACTCTATCACACATTTTGTCTCTGCAGACATAATAAGCAGACCAATGTTAACCATTCTCTTTAATTTAATCGCTCGTACGCTCCTCCCATTCAACGGTTGGACTTTACATTTAGAACACAATGGAACCCACTACCATAAACATTTAATGTAAAATATAACCAACAAAAGCGGAAAACGAAACTAAGTACACATTTGTAGTCCAAAAATGAATCATAATAATAATTTTGAAGCTGGAACAAAATATAACCTTTTATAACCTATATTTCAAAAAAAGAATCTAACAAAACACCAAAAAACACCTAAAAAAAAATAAAGTTTGACGGAAATGGACGTAAACGAACAACGTAATTTACATTATCTTAAATTCCGATATATGTTTTTGGCACTGCGGCCCGCAACATGTCCAACTGCTCTCCGCCCGGGTCTTAGCTAGACCTATCCCAGATGATTTACACCTTATTTCAGTTTGAAGATGTTTTTAATTAGTAGTCCGGATGACGGGCTTTAAACTCCCGGTCCACCCCGATTATTCCAAATCTTTTTTAGTCCATCAAATAAATGTTGAAATCTTTCTACTGCATCTTCACTTCAACTGGTGCTCTTGGGGAGTACTCTTGGTATCTCGAGATGACCTTTTCATTCAAGCTATATCTTCACCACTCCCACTCACGCTACTAGCGGCCATTACGCTAATATTCTATATAGAACCGGACAAACGAGCAGAATAGAACGCAGATATAACTAGGCCTCACACGTTCACAGCTTATGCTCCCTTTCTAGCGGGTTCGTTAGTCTCCACTTAGATCTCCTGAGTCTCCCGCATCCCCCCGAAACAAAGCAGCAAAACCGTATACATGGATCCACTTATGTTAGAAACACACAGAATGTCTGCTGAACTGTTTTTTTTATTTTGACGAGCATTTCGTTTTAAAGGATTTTTACGAAAAAACTCTTAAGAGTTCTGCCGATAAGACCCGTTAACCAAGTTTGGAAATACTATCCAAGTTACGATTTTAATTACTTTATTTTATAAAAATAGGTTTCGAAGAACATCAAGCTTGTTTTTCCGGTAGAAGATTTATTACCAAAGAATCATGCGCATAATCATTTTCTGTAGTGGCAGGTGCAAACAGAGAAAATTCCCGCAGACTCTAGAAATTTACGCATTCGCGACGGTTCTTTCTAATAGAAAGGTGTCACTACAAACCTGGATGAGTTTTCCGCAGATCCCCGAAAGAGAAAGTTAATTTTGACAGTCTAAGTGGTCATCGCAAACCTCTAATAACTGTGATTCTATTTTTTCGTTGTTAATTCGTTATTAATTGACTTTAGTTTTTCGGTGTTAATTCGTTATTGCCGACGTCATGGAATGGGCAATTTCAAAAATAGAAACTAACTCGGTAAGTGCACCCAGTTCTGCTCTGCTCTCGTTCTGTCTGATAACCACGATATGTCTGCTCGTTTGACAGATCCCATATGATCCGTAAATATGACGTGACGAGCGAAAATATAGAAGACTAAAAAAAAAGGCAGAACGGCTCTCACTATAAAGTTAGTCAATTTTTGGCTGGATATTTCCTATATTATAAATTCAACTATTTTTTAAATTCAAAAAATTTGCAGCGAAAAAATGTTTAAAATAGTTCTATATTGATGGTTATATTCTAAATAGTTTATCACTCATGTAATGTACGAAAATTGAAAGAATTTCTGTAGCTGTAATTAAAGTGGATAATATTTCATTGTAGGTTTTTTCCAACTGTAAGTTTTTTTTTGTTTGTTAAATGTATATTTCATAATTTGTATGGTGCTATACTATATTTATCTAGGGAGAGGTCAAAAACGTACAAATCAAATTTGTTTTATTAACATTTGGGAAATTTTGAAATTAAAGTGGGATTTTATGTATTCAATTAATGTATTAAGAAGAAAATGCTTTAGTATTATAATTACTCTTAACTACTTACTTACATATTGATCACTTGTGTCTATATTCACAAAACAATTTTAAAAATTATTTTAACCATTTATATCAAACAAGAGTAAGGAATTAGAAATAATTACAAACATTAGAAGATATAGAAAACTTTGTGTTTTGTTCTTTCAGGTATTAATACTTTTAATTTTTATAATAATAGTCGTCTATTTATGTCTTCAGGTTTCTGTGATATATTTGTTCCTTAAGTTTATCTGGTTGTGTTTTGTTTAAATCTGTGCAAATACAGCTGTCCATTTTAGTTAAGAACACCTGATAAAATATATATTGATATACATATTAATAGAATAATAATTATAAAAATTAATGTATGGATTCTAATTTCTAGTAACACATTATATTTTACTTACAACAATTACATTACATTTATGTTTCTAATTTTTTAGACCATACAATATATATAATTATCAGTATTATTGTTGAAATATTTTTGATTTTAGGAATATGAACAACAAAGCCTGCACTCATTCATCCAATTCCCTGACTGATTTAAATGAAATTTCAAACCTTTTAAGTTTAAAACCAGTAAGTATAATAATTAAACATTTTATTATACTAAAACAATAATTATGTATTAATATTTATTGTACAGTAGTGTTGATTATAATAATAATAATTTAGTTGTCTTGATGTTGTGAAAAAGAACAGCCCTGTGTCCTTTTTATAGACCATTTTGAGGTTAAGTTTTGTTCCTTGCTTGCGTGATCGGCCACCAAAACATTATTTAAGATTAATTTGCTGTGTTGAACAATTTGAGCACAACAATTTTTTGAATTTAGTGGGCTTTCTTGAGCTCAAAAATTTTCTCTTTTTTCCTCAAAAATATATATAGTCTGTTGTAAAAATGTCATGTAGCCAGAATTATCAGTTATATAGTTGATAGCAAAGTGTCATTGTAACGAAAAACTAAAGATAAGATCTATAAACACTTATGACCGTTGATCACGATATCTAAGGCAAAAGTAAATACCAAATTTTCAAATAACAACAAGCTAGAACCCTCTTTTGACATTTTGACATCTTATTAATTATTAAAATGTATTTGTATTTTTAAAATGGGTTTTAAAACTGTATATGTAAAAGTATACTCACCAGTTATAAAATGTGTGACACAAATAGGGCATTTTTTAAAAATATTTTATTTAATCAAAAAATCAAAATCAATTCATTTATGAAAAGTTTGATTTTTAGCAGGCACTGGTAAATAAAGATTGATGTGACAGTCATAAATCCACACCTATAAAAGCTTCCCTACCTTTGATTTTAAGATCTTATGCATCCTTCTCGCCCTTGTTTTGATATTGCATTTAAATAATCTCCTCGATCTTTTAAAGCTGTAGGGATGCTAAAAATCATCCATTGATCCATTTGTTTACACAGCAGTTGAACTTTCTGCCCCTTATTATTTTGTCATTCTACTAACTACTATATTGTATTGTAGAATTAGCAGAAATAATATATTATGTATTTAAAATGGTTTTTTAAAGGTTTTATTCTCCAAAAAATCTCCACATAATAACCATTTGTTTTCTTTCTAGGAAATACGATGTACGGACTGTGACTGCAGAGGCCCAAATTTGTGGCTCTGTCTGAACGCAGGTTGTGGACATATAGGATGTGCAGAAAAATCCAACGATCATAGTACTCTGCACAATGCCGTAAGTACTAATTAACTTGTATTCCTAATAATTTGACAAGTAATACTAATTAACAGCCAGACGATTGTGTATGTAATAAGATAAATCGCACCAAGAAAAACATATATTTACAATCAAATAACACTGCATAAGTGTATTAATGCATACATATACATATCACAGTGTTGAAAATTGTCTCTTCAATCAACTTGAAAATTACATGGATAAAGTAAATATTTAGTTTTGATTTTTTTCACAGTATCTCTATTAAATAAGCCTGCATACTCTTCACATTTTGTTGAATTTGTTTTTTCTAAGTTAATAGAAATAATTTAGGATATATATATATATATATATATATATATATATATATATATATATATATATATGTAATGTGTTTTCATTCCGGGTGTACATCCGTTCACTACTGCCATTCTGAAAAGAACAGTTTTGCTGACGTTTCGCCAAAATCACATTTGGCATTTTCGAAGCTTTCTTTCTCGCGTCCGAATAGAGACTCTATTCGGACGCGACTCTCTATATATATATAGAGACTTTAGAAATTGAACATCATAGTGGAAAGTTAAACACCACAAACCTTGTTGTATATGAAAATATATCTCATAGGATCAGTTGACTAAGCCTATTTAGACTTTTCAAAAGAATGAGAGTTTCTTGTCTGGCAGGATATAATCAGTTATGTGTAGTGCAATACTTTCCCACCCAACTAGTTATGGAAAGGATGAAAAAACAAAGATTTGATGAGATTTGCTGCTAATAATTTTGACAGCTTGGAAAATTTTGATATGTTTGGCTCAGATTTTGCCAAATTTAAATAAATGTTAAAATATGTGGGATGGTTTATTCCTGAAATGAGTGTCATTTTAGAGATACTTTATTTAAAAAAATTATTTTTGTAAATATTTACTTATAATATGCTGAAAGTATATCAGTAAAATGTTTATGCCATGGATAAATAAATAAAAAGAAATGAAACAATGTGGCTTTTATATACTTAATAATATCCTTCCATTTTTGTAAGCATAAACCTACCCTGATATATTACTATTTCGGCTATATATTTTTTTAATTTAATGTTTGAAATTAAATTACTCTATTTTAGAAAAACCATTCACATTGTATTCACATAAACCTATCGACGCGGCGTGCATGGTGCTATGGCTGCAAAAGAGAGGTATTTTTAGATCAATTTCATCGGCAGAGATATATCAACGGATATGAAAGTGACCAAGAGGAAACTGGCAATTTTACACTTTATAAAGATTCTGGACATGGTAGCTGTGCTACCTTGAGGCCAAATAGTCCTGATCGAGGTAGTTCTACAATATTATTAATTAAGATATTGTTAAATGTTTTGCTAGTTTTAATAGAAGATTGCCTAGAAAGATAAATTAGCTTTATTAAACTTAAATGACATTAAATGTATATTTAAAAAAAAATTTATATATTGGACCGTGTTTCTGAGTGGCGCATGTTTATAAACTCTCCAAAACAGTCCAAAGGGTTTGGGTTGCTATAACTAGAGCTTAAATGACATATGGCATAATAAACAGAAATTGTTTACTCAATTTTAGGTATAATTTTTGAGAACACTGTTGGGCTTAATGTTGGTATGAATGGTGATGGGGATGTATCTGATTCAAGTGATATTGGAGAATCTGGTGATTATAATATGGATACAAGCAGTAGAGGATTGATAGGCTTACAAAACATTGGTAAGTCAGTTTTACAAATCATTAGATGAATATTGAATAACAATTTAAACTGAATATGTGCTTGTATCAATTGTACAGTAATGTTTGTGAAATTGGCCATTCTAAAAGATTTATTATAGCTCAGTTATGTTGTCTTTATTTGCAATATAGCATTAGTAATTATTTCAAACATTTTTTTTCAGAACTTAAATACAAAAATTAAATTATTATCAAAGGAAGTATAGAATTTTTTTACATTTTTGTCTCTGTTTTTACATTCTGTGACTACAAATTCAACCATGTTATACTATAATATTATTTTATCTACAACTATTTATGGTAACATTAAATTTTCAGAAAAAATATTTTATTTTGGATCTTAAACTAGTGTTGTCTATTTGTTTAATTATTCTTTATTACTAGTTTTAAAATGTATACTAAAATGCTACAAGAATGTGATAAGAAGAGCAATTTATATTTATTAGTGGATTTTGATCATATTGGTTTACAGTCTTGAGCATAAACCTTTTGTAGAATATTTGACAGTAGTGACTTACATCTTGAGACCTTTTTTTTATCTCAACCAGCATTTTTAGTAACTGCTACATATTGAGGATTAAATAGAAAACTTTAAAGTTTAGGCACTAATGGGGAATTATTTTAAAGTAACGTCCATGCACCTTTTGTACTCAGAAAGTCTGCCTCATATGTTGTACTTATAATCATAATATTATATAAATATTTATTAGCTAGTATTTCGCTTAACCAATATTCTAAAATCCTATTGAAAGAAAAGTTTTTGTGAAATTATATGATGTAAATAATGAGCAAAATAAGGAAATTTAGACTTACCTTTTTGTTTACTCTCCATGTAAATAACAAAATAAATCTTACTGTTAATTAAAAAACTCATATATAAAGAAAAAACATATATTTCCACACCACTATGGTGACCTAACATAGAAAATGGCTTATACTTTTCTAGAAAATATGGTGAATATTGAATAGAGTGACTCTAAGCTAAGATAGTAAGTAGCTAGTTATAAAAATGTTAGTTCACAGTTTATTTCATTATATGGTAATGCCCATAATGTTATAACTAAATTTTTACAATGCAGGTTAGTTTTCAAGTTCTTTTTGTAGTCGTGGGTTCATCTAATAATATCATAAAGTAGTTAGATGACGCAGTTGTACAGAAAATGCTAGTATTAGCATTGACATCATACTTCATATTTTATATTAGTATTGACATCATACTTCATATTTTAAACAATCGTTTTTTGTGGCCAATACCAATTTCTCTCCAAGGGATAGTAAAGGTGTCAATCGACATGAGTTGGAACTTTAATGCTGCTTGGGATATAACATGATCTTGTGACTTCGTTATTAGTGTCAAAAGTTGTCTAATGGTTTCTGTACAAGACTGTATGCAGTGATCATGCATAATGTTTATAATCCCTATTTATTTAATAACTTATTTACTTTTTCAACACAAGTATTACTAATTTTACAAAATTTTTCATAATAATGTTCTACTTTTATAAAAAAGTTACTCTTCTGCTTTATCAGGTAACACATGCTACATGAATGCAGCTTTGCAGGCGCTTAGCAACACTGAGCCTCTCACTAGGTAAGTTCATTAGATGGTAAATATTGCAGTAATCAAAACTGATCATTTGTCACATCCTAGGGTGGAAATACTACATCAGATGCATCGGCTTTTTTTTATATCTATTAGATAACATGAACTAAAAGGAAGGAAGATTGTTGATGTATTGGGTGCAGCATTTCAGAATTCACCTTTAGGCTAAAATGTTATAATTTGTTATTTGGTTGTAATACTAGAACAAAAAAACAGAATGCTAAGTTTAGGTACTTGGGAACTGTTAATTGCTTGTACAAATAAAAAAAAAATGGGCAGAAAATCTATCTGCACCGTTATTTTTTGTATAGAAATAAATGCTCATCTGTTTTTTTTTTGTTTATAAAAGTAATAATAATGTGTATTATATCACATACATTTTTCAGGTATTTTATAGATTGTGCTAATATAGTTCACATTTTGTCAGAAGGAAAAAAACCAGGTCTAAGTAGGACATACCAGGCACTTATTCGTGATATGTGGGTCAAGAAGAATATACAAAATTTTGTTATTCCTTCTGGTAAGAATTTACTGTATTTCAATCTAATGTTAAAATATCCTAAAGATTATTAATAACTGGTTAAATGTGTTACTAATATTTAAATACAATGTATGACCTACTAATGATGAATATGACAATTTTATTGAGTAAAACATGGTTTCCGAACAGTGTTTCTGATAGTGAAATATTGCCACCAAATTTTGACATCAGATAGATTACATAATGGATGTGGGAAAAAAAGTGGAAGGGAAGTTTTGCTGGTTGTCAAAAACACCTATGTTTGCCCTAAGCTAGAACTTGACTTTGCAAATGTTTTACATCTTATGTATAAAAGGAAATATCAACATTCACACTTCAGTATTTATATTTGTTATTTATGTAGAGCCTAATTGTCAGATTACCACATACAAAACCCGCATTATGTATATAGAGAGCATAGACTATACATAAATGAGTTTATAAGGTTTTTGACTTTCCTAGATTGTCATCAGCATGACAAATTAATTTATAGCAAAGACCGATAATACTTCAAATAGACAGTCCATCAGATAAAATAAATGAATCACATTAACTGCTCGTATCGCAGTTTAATTGGATCGCGCTTAACAATATTTGGTTTGGTTTTTCCAAAAGCGCCTACTTGTTTAGAAATACAGTATAAAAATTATGCTTATCTATATTTGAACGAATTTAACCAGCCGGTCGGATGCATTACGTCACGGACTGGTAATTCTGGGCGTTGTGCGAGACCAGCATCGTCGGCCCCTGGCTTTGTACTTCACGGACATTTCTCGATTAATTTCGTAGTATTATTTGTTTTTGCTTATAGTAATAAACATATACAGGATGTTATGTGTTCTAAAAAAAGACTGTAAAACATAATTTTAAAAAGAGAAACTTTCTAATATGCTTGAATGTAGAATAATTTTCTTTGGAATTTTATACAGACGTTAATAAAGCACTAATTTTTTTTTACAGTAAAGAATTAATGAAATATCTTATCTACTGCTATTCCTAATGCTTAATGTGTTCCAATAGCACTTTGGTGTATTAAAATATCTGTATATGTTTGTAGGAATTCTGTATGGCATAAGAAATGTTCATGCAATGTTTCGAGGGTACCACCAGCATGATACACAAGAATTTTTGCGGAATTTTATGGATCAGCTGCATGAGGAATTAAAACAACCTGTCGCCTTAGATATTGCCTCTATGAATGACTCCGATACGTTTAGGTAAATATTCAAAACCACATGCCTTGAAATTAGTTTAGAAATATTTAAACAAAAGTATATACTAAAATTTTGGAATAAGCTGCTCATTTTCTAAAAGCATGTGAGAACTGGAAAAATACTACATAAAAATGCAAAAAATATATTTTAAAGATTTTGTACATATCATGTATAAAAAAATCATTAAGAGAAAGATGGGAAATTGACAAAAACAATTTGCTTACAAATTTTCTATGTTTGTTCATCATTAACCAAAAATTAACCATAACTTTGTTAACTAGTACTGTATGAAAAATTAGTACACATAAAAAAACATCTTGAATAATATTGTTAAATGTAATTCATGTTTACAAAAAACACATCTGAATGCTTTTAAGCCACAACTCAAAAGGTATGTAGTGCACATAGCGCCTTACTCCATTAATGATTTTAGGGAGGCTTTGAGAGAGAGCAGGGACCTTAATATTATACTAAAATGAAGTTATATTAAGTTAGTCATTATTGTTATAATGTTTTTGTAATTTTTTACCTGTTATTGTAATTTTAACTTTTTATCCTGATTACTTATTTTTAAATAGTGACTTTTGATTACTTTAATACCTTTGACTTATCTATGAAAATGTATTTTTTTCCTGAGATTAATAAATATTATTATTATTATTATTACTAAAATTAGATTGATAAATACTTAATTAGTTTTATATAGGAGTGTAAAATATAGTTACTGAAATCAGCTCATATTCTTACTTAGAAGATAAAATTAAAATAAAACGGTTTACTGCATTTAAAATTCCTAAAATAGTTTAGTAGCTTTATGGATATGGATATCTGTGTTACTATATCATGGGGTTTGAAATATCCCCCGTAGGCAAATAGTTGAAGTGGGAACTTTTAAATAACATTATTGTGACAAATGACAATATTTCATAATGTATTGCTAACTTGTTCTTTAAGTATCACTAGAAAAAATAATTTCATGGCTTAAGATATGGAGATCTTAGGTGCCATTTAATGGATTCACATTTGGATATGATGTCTCCTGAAAAATTTCCTGCGCACATCTTATGTATGTTTGGTTGTTGTTTGGAAATATATTTAATTGTAGTATCAGAAACTGATTGATCATTTTGGCATACCTCCCAAGATATTACAAATCATATTGTTAGTTACCATGAAGGCTGTGAATGTTATTGGTGGTGTTTGGTGAACTTGAATAAAGGCATTTTTTTAACTTATTAATATAGCCGGATAAATTTAAATTCACTATGTCAGACATCCACAAGTTGTAAAAATCGATTTCATCGACAAGCCTAATAACAGCAAATGCCAGAACAGGTCTATTAATTTTATTGTCTAAACTATGAAGAATTTTAAAATAAATTCGGAAATCTCGCTGCATAACAATTATTTTTGTATAACGATTTATAACATTTTTAGCCTCGCCATGGAAGAAGCTCATAATACTGTCCTTAGCTATGACTCATCAGAAGGGGAATATGAAACCTGTGACTCAGGAGTAAGTGAACGATCTTCTCTTAGTGATGACTCTGAAGTACAACAAGGAGTAGACGCACGGAGAAGTGGTATGTTATCAACTGCAGCAGGAAGTGTAACTAGTAAACGAAGGCTAAGTCGATGTCAGAGTCCGGGTAGGAGGCAAAGGCCTCGAGTGGCTAGTCAAAATGTTATTGGTTAGTATTTAATTTTTGTTTAGATTGATAATATACATGTATTGTTCTCTTAAATAAAGACTTTTTTTTAAGATGACAATTTTGAATTGTAAAAGAAAAAAAAAGATTCTATTATAGCAACCAAACATTACCAACTTTTAATATTATAATCGGCATAGTGATTCCATTTTTGCATAGTACTGTACTTTCGAATATTAGGTTTAAGTTGATACTATGTAATTTTTGTAAGACTAGTAATACAATATCCAGAATGGAGATAGAAATATATGATCTGAGTCTTGAGCTAACATTGATGCTTTAAAGATTTCTAATAGTTCTTTAAATTACAAATGAAATGACGACTCAGGTACATGCATTTACTATTAATTTTTAATTTCAATTTCATTTTCAGATATTTGCAGTTTTTCTTTTTTAGGATGTAAAAATGATGTTGAAACTAGTTAATTGAATTTTAATTCTTAATTTGTTAATTTTTTTAATTTGTATTTGTTTTACTAATCCTCCCTCTTAGGAGGGAATCTATATTATTTCTTTTACTTCTCTCGTAAGACAGAAGTATTGTAATTGTGAAAGAAATCACCCTTTTTTTAAGGTCTCTAGATACTGTAAGTCATGTTCACCCATTTCTCTCAGTCTGTCTATCCTATTTTGTGCACGGCATAAGTCCAAAAATACTTGTCTGACTTCAAATGTTGGTCAAAAATCAAGGGTCATATGGGGATAGAAGGGGAAGGAACAGTTTGGTAAAAATCCAAAATAAATAAACTGTTAAAATGTTGGTGCGAAGTCATTGTGGCAGAACAAAACGTCCACCTAATGGAATTAAAAAATACAGAACTAAATAAATACTTATCTAATTAACTTGACATTTAGCACAAAAAGCAAGTATGGGATAGGAATAAACTGGTAAAATTTTAGAGTGAATCTTATAATATGGTAAAACAAAATGACGGCCTAATAAAATGTTTCAATATTCGGGAAAATTGCATTTTCTTGGAATGAAACCTTCTTTTTATTTAGGTAATTAATAAATTATATAATATATTTTCTTATAGATTTTGTAAGTAGAGTTTAAATAAATTTGAAGTAAATAAATATTGATAATAATTTAAGCTATAGCTAAAGAACTTGTTTAGAATATCATACAAAAATTAATCTGAACTTTTTGTAAAGGGCCAAATATTATGGCAGTCTAATGCCTAAGAGTGGGTGGGAGACAAGGGAACAAGAATTGCTGAATATCTTTTCTTATGTATAATGAAATAAAGGAATCTTCCTATAAGTGTCAATTCGTGTCTTGATAGTTTTTAAAATATACATAATTGATGTAGATCGGTTTTGCATTTAATACAATTAGATTTAACAACAGCAAGAAATATTTGTTTAAGATTCACAACCTAGCATGAGCTTAAATCAAAACAACTCGAAGAAACAAATTAAATATCGATCGATAATATCTGACGTATTTGATGGTAAATTGCTGAGCTCTGTACAGTGCCTGACCTGTGACCGAGTGTCCAGTCGCGTCGAAACATTCCAAGACTTGTCGCTACCCATTCCTTCAAGGGACCATTTGGTACTTTTACATGGTAAGTTATAAAACAAAAGCATGACTTCTTTATGTTATTTTGACTTGGTCAATATTATCGAGATCGAGCCATAAAATGAAAACTATCACTCTTTAAACTAAACTAAGTTGTATTGACAATATTTTTAACAATATAGGTTATGTATAAGGTAGTGTTACAATAAATCATGTATCAGACCATAAAGCGTAAAAGATTTTTTCAACATTGATACAAATAGATTAAAAGTAAATAAATATGTAAAGCTATTTACTGAACAAACCAAACAAAATTTTCTGTGCTTCTTCGGTGTACAAGATTGGGACTTTGTATATAGTATAGATGTATCAAATACAACAGTGGGGTTATTTTATTGAAATATTTTTAAGGATCCTTAATGAACATTTTTCAAAAATTGTTTGAAATCATACATCTAAAAATAAATACTTTTACAGTAATATATATCTAGAGGAAACTATGCAGAATTTATATTTATTATTTGTATTAAGTAATCAGAACTCTAGTTATAAATAATTAAAATGAAAAAAAGAAATATGACCAAATTTTTCAACCAAACAATTCGTAAAAATCCGTACAGCAAAAAATGTATTGCCAGATAATAAGAGCAGAGCCATTTGAGCAGTATGTATTGAGATTTAAGGAAACTCGCAGCATGACAGAGGCTGACAGAATACCCTGCACATTTGGCAAATCAGTACAATATATATTTAGTCAATTTAATCCCCTAATCTACTGAAAAATAATGATTTTAACGGTGATATATTAATTAATGACAAAGCAATGTATGTTAAACCGTTCACTTTAGAGGAAATTCTTGTGCTGTGTAAAAAACGAAAAATTAAATGCAGCAGTGCGATAGATGAAATACCTGCTAACTAAACTAAAACTGTCTATTGCTATCATAACCCTAATAAATGCTATATATTAAACCACTCGTTTCAATTTGTAGTTTTTCCAAATCAGTTAAAACTACCCTTACCAGATCCAGAAAACCTGGATAACTATAGACCAATATGTTTACTTAATAGCATTTCTAAAAATTCAAGGTAGCAATGTCAAAAGTTTGTTAGATTTTTTCAATGAATGTAAACTTTTCAAACCATTCCAACATGGTTATTTAAATGTTTGGCAATTTTTCAATTCTCTCAAAATATCATTAAATTCCAAGAAGAAATAAACTAGAGTAGGATTATTTATCGATGTATAAAAAATATTTGGTATTAGGAGAAATGCTTTTAGTTGGCTAACATGGTGTCTGACCAATCGTTTACAGCGTGTCTCAGTTACAAATAATGGTTGTAATGCAACATCAGGTTGCTAGGGTTTCCCCAAGGCAGTATTTTAGGTCCAATTTTATTTTTAATCACGATCAATGACATGCGCTCAGATGTTTATGGGGTGGAAGGTTCTGCTGTCATTAATTTTGAAGATACAATCTGCTGCAGGTATAGAGCAGAAAGATTAAAATAGATATATGCACTAATGTATATTTAAAATTAATGATTCCAAGAAAAATGTATCATTAATGAGAGTAAAATAAACATCATAATCTTTGGTACAAACTAAATGCAAGAAAGACCATCCATAATAAATATTAAGGTGTGAGAGTTTCCTACTGTTAAGCATTCAAAGTTTTTAGGAATTATTATAGATGAGTTAATAAAATGGTCAACCCATATTGAAATACTACTGAAAAACTTAATACACTTTGTTATGCGGAATCCTTTTTGGGGAATTAACTCTTCCACTGTGGCTATGTTTGTAACTCAAAAAAAAAACTTAAGGACAATATTTAATATGAAATTTAGAATCTTAGAGCGGTATATTTAGGCAAATAGTATTATTAGCAGTTTATGGCTTATATTTACATAAATGTCTTTTATATCTCCACAGAAACAAAAATGTGTTTCTGGTAAATATCACAAATGCAACTTATAATAAAAGAACGTCAGTTATATTATCCTATCCACAGACTAACGTTAGCTGAGAAAAACCCATCCTACATGTCCATAAGAATATTCATAAATTACATACTATAAAGTGTATTAAAAGTTACAGAGAATTAAAAATAAAAACCAAGAAACTGTTCTTAAACCTGGAACCATATTGTTTTGAAGATTACTTCAGTGTTATAGAATTAATTGATAATGCTGTTATTTTTACTCTACTTTTGTATTGTTAATACTAAATCTGAAATAAAACAACTATTCTATTCTAAACATCCCCAGATTGTAGATACATACTACAGAAAAACATAACTGATACATTGTATATACATTAATACTTTTGAATGTAAAATCTCAGACATGATACACATTTTAGCCTAATAAATTCTTTATATTAGGAAGAACTGTGATTCCAAATGCTACCTGTTCCGATGTTGTACTTCCTGTTCAGGATGGTTGGATTTCATGGATATTAGCATGGCTGAGGTGAGTAGTTTTCTCATTATAATATGAGACTCTACATGCGTATGTAGTTGAGGTATTTTGAGCTTACTTTCTGACTGCAATGGCTTTGTCAAATTAAATACTATCAGATTTGTCATATGCTTATCAATGGTGGCTCCTGGGATTTGAGTTTAGAGGGGCGCATCTGAGCTCAAAGACCAATAACATACCAAAAATTGTGTGACAATCTCTTCTTTTTTTTTTTATTTTTCCTGTACATGTCAAAGTCAAAACATGGGTTTTACATATTGTTTGTATACAGTGGGGCTCTTTAATGCCCCGCTCCCCCATTTTATATTTTAAAACTGGTAAAATAAAAATTTCAATCTTTGCACGTTGAAATAACTGACTAAATAGTTGCTTTTTTGGCATTGATTCAAATTTCTTCCCTACACATTTGCAGAATGAGTATTATTTTTTAATATTAGAAGTTCCTTTTGCAGTACTAGATGTAGCCTTAAAAACTGTTACATTATGTAAATGTTCTTTTGGTCAAATTTTAGAGGAGTGGTAATGGGGACAATAAACTCATGCACGCGCTTCCATATGTATAAAAATATTTATTCATACAAAACGGAACATCTTTTGATTTAAGACAGATAAGGAAGCAGAAAAAAGTGAGCTAAAAACAGGCAAGGATATTCTTTAAAGTTTGCTATCCCTTTTAAAACTGAATTTAAATGGATAGAAAGAATAATTTTGTAACAACCACATACCTAGTTATTTATTTTTCCAATTCTCTTTTAAAAAACGACAGGTAAATGATTTGGTTTGGGTCTTTTGTTTACTAGCTGCAGCTAAATTTAATTCCCCTTAAACTTATATAGTTATAAGACTAGTCTTATGATTTGTAACTGTTGTAAAAAAAAATAAGCCAGGAAAAACGTCTGCACTACTTATTTCTGAGGTTAGCCAAGTTTCAGAGAATAGAAACATGTCATGTGTAGATACAGAAGACGTACACATAGTATCACAGATTTGTTTCCAAGCCTCTCATTCTGGTGACACAATACTAAATCATTAACTAAACTACATTCTCTGCTCTGTCGTTTTTTGGATCTGAAACATCCCCTGGCATTGGTTAATAGCATTAACTTAATTATTAATAGAAATATTTATCTCACATAGATCCTTCGATTCAGTTCCTCATACAGTTTTTTCACATAATGTCATTGCATTTAGATTAAATTAAGTTTAATTTGGATATTAAATGACAAATCTGTTTTTGGTCCTTAGGCAGTCAATAATTCATCTTCATTGATCTTGGCCCAAAACCTACTCTACCAACCCGCAGCACCTTAAAAACAGGAGTGATGGAAATATCCAATTTATTCAACAAGTCGACAATCTTATAAACTATCCGTTCAGTTGTTACCTTGGATTGACTCTCGGCTATATTGAAAGCCATAATATTCTTAGATCTAACACCTCATTCTTGAACTTCGGAAATCATGTCCTGACTATCGCCAAATGAATCAGATTCCTTACTATTTCAGTGGAAGACCGCTGAATGTCCCTCCCATAACCTTTGAAAATTGTTCTTAGGGTCAGCAACCTCCCTTTCTAACAGCTCAATTCTCACCTCTCCAACGCGTTGATGTTCCTGAACTTCAGCAAGGGTCGATTGCCGATAATTTTTTTTATCTAATAAAAGGATAGGATATCGCAGAAGTAGCGACTATTTCGGTTTCATTTGGCAAGTTAGAAAGCCGAGTTTTTATATAATTTTCACTCGTAGCTACCGAATTTTTTTCTACATTTCGTTGCCTAGGCGTCGATTAATTCGTCAGAATTGAACCTTTAGCGTTAACTGTTGACGTTTGCGACGCCGAATTTGCACGGGATAACGGTGCATAATCACTTTGCACTTCCAGTTATATAATTTTTTCTTACGAAAATCAGCACAAATTTTATCGTATTCCAATTTGGACAACCTTTTTGAGCCCAAAAGCAACACATAACACACTTAATAGAGGCATGAATCGCTTTTACTTCACGATCGCAAAACAAACGTAAATATCCACCATTCTTTTAAAAGTAGTTTTTGAGGGCAAAAAGAGCACTGATTCCGAAAATATTTACTCTAATACATAAATTAATTCCTATTAATTATTTTTAGATGGCACAAACAATAAAATTTCTATAATTTTCAGGATGATTACAGATTATAACCTGTCCGTTATATTATGGATTATGGATTTACATCAATTTTGATAATTGACACACTTACATTTTTTAGGTCTTGGTGGTATGGACCAGTGGTTACACTGCATGACTGTCTGTCAGCTTTTTTTAGTACGGATGAATTAAAAGGGGACAATATGTACAGCTGTGAGAAGTGCAATAAGTTAAGAAATGGTATTAAGTTTAGCAAGGTGAGTGTGATTGTTAAAGATCAATTTTATGTTCAAAAAATTTATTAGAAATATAACTAAAATGTTTTTTTAGGTGCTACAATTACCTGAAATTCTGTGTATACATTTAAAGAGATTTAGACATGAGCTAATGTATAGTAGTAAGATTTCATCACCTGTGAGTTTTCCTTTAAAAGGACTTGATATGTGGCCCTATTTACACGCCAATAACACATCTAAGGTGAGATTAATGCAAATACAAATTTAAGTATTTATTGTTGTATATACATGCAATAATAATATTTCCATAAGTTAGATTTAATAATATAAGTAAATAATGTTGTTCCGAATTGGCCAGTACACAAACACAGTTTCTGAATGCACTCTTTTTATTCAGAATACAGCTTACGGGTAACAAAGGTAAACACTGGTTATACCTAATAATTGTAACTAAGGTAACTTTAAACTTGTCACTGTTAGCTTGTTTACACTTCGAAATCTACATACAACTGAATCAATATGTTCTTCGGGACTTCTTCGCGCCCTTAAGGCTATAACATCTTTTCAGTCATCGGAGTTACTGTTAGTTTGAAGGATAACAAAATTGCTTCATCTTTAAATTTGAATTGTTTTATTGGTAATAACCTAATATATTTAGGGAGTAGTAGTATTAAAATGGGGGGAAATGCCCAACAACTAGGCCTGAAAGGCCCTTTTCGCTAACCCTGGTCTCACCCACCTCACTCCACTTCTTCAAGAAGGCTGCATGTCCTTCTAATGGAGGAGAGCATCTTGCCCCAGTCGTTATTGTATATTCAGGTAACTTATTGAAAAACCTTAGCCCATAATGATTTCTACCATCTCTGGCCCTGGCCCTCCTATAGTTCATTGCTAGATTTCCCTTGTTTCTAGTATCATAATTATGAAGGTCACATTTTCATACATACTGCTCCTTTATCTCCCTTATGTGTATGACACAGACAAAAATATACGTACCTGGCAATGTAAGTATGCTATACTTAATAAAAGAACCCCCACTACATTCCTGATATCTGATATCTCTATGAAAATGTTCTGTGTGGCCCCACCATAGGAGGACATAATTAAGATTAGAATAAATATATGCGCAGGTTATGTTACAGTAGGCTGATCAAAGAACGCTCTCAGAAACAAAACTTTTTAAGATTCTTAAGTGTGTATATATTCTTATGTAATTTGTCTATTCGATGACTGGCATGAGCTCCTCAGTTTAGCCCTGAGTCCATGTAGACCCCAAGACATTTGACAGGCTCACATCTTTCATCCAGGTGATGCAATATAAAGTGCAGTGTGTTTAATTTTTCTTCGTTAATGCTGATTCTGTTGGAGAGAAACCAGGACCATATAACTAAATGAGTGTCTGTCACTCTACCCTTCCAGTCAGCCAGGCTCTCTGAGCAATCTAAGGTGGTATGATCCCAGTAGTGATATTCACTAATATACATCAGGAATAAAAATAAGGAAGGAAAATAAAAAGACAGATCCTTAGAAAAGTTTTCCGAACATGTTTTTCTCAGCTCCTCTATGTCTTAAACAATTATTTCTTATCTCAGTTATCATCAAGCATAATGTCTCTAAATGTTAACATGACTATTGTACATAGCAGCCTATCTAAAGCGGAATCCAACCATTAAATTTAATAAATATGTTTTGCATATTTTTCATTTTAAACTAGCTTTATGTTATGTCAAACACCAAAACATTAGTATCCATTAATTTTATATGGATTTAAGTAATAACAAACCTTTTTCCATTTCATTGCGGTTTCTAGCATTTCAAATTTCCTTAAATTTTAAACTCTCAAATGACCTTTTGATTTTATCTTATGCTGGGTCGTTTCTCATAATTCGCCACACCCAAGTTTGGGTAATGTTAAAATATAGAAGAAAATTGTAGGGTTATTCATAGTTTATAGAAACTTAGAATTTATTTCTCAAAAATGTGTAACAGAATGTTTCAGAAAATTGCAACTTATATAACTCTTTGTATAACAATTTTGTTGTAAAACTGCATTTGTGCCCTCTAGGCCGTAGACACTGCCGAAAATTGCAGTTAAATATCTTAATTCTTAGTGAAAAAAATTTTGTCTAAAAATTTGCATGTATAAGTTCGTCTGTCCCGCGGTTTAGTTAAATGTATCTTATAAATTAAAAAATGCAAGAGTGCGTCTTTTTAGGTATCAATTTATGACCTGTTTTCTGTCATTTGTCACCATGGCACCGCGGGTGGAGGACACTATACGAGTTACGCTCTTAATGGAGGTCAGTGGTATGAGTTTGATGACCAGTATGTTACTAAGGTACCTGCAGAAAGAGTACAACATTGTGAGGCATATGTTTTGTTTTACAGGTATGTATTTTTAAGTTAGTAGCTCTAAATATTTGTTCAAAAATAAACTCTTGATTAGTAAGGGTGTTTTTTTTTTCATTTCTATATAAAAGTCTTCAAAAGCAAAATTTTTGTTTAGTATTTTTAAAATTAAAATGTATTTGGCTTTCTAAGTACGTTTAAAATTTAATAGCAGGAAAAAGCTCATTTTTGGCAAAACCTCAGGTTTTTGCATACTTTGTGTAAGGTTTTTGGTTTTGTCTGGTTTTTTGTATGCATATTTCTATAATTTGGCAGAAAATATAAAAACTTAGACATGTGTTTATATTCTTGTAAACAGCAAAAAAGGCTAGTGTTGATGTTCTTAGTAAGAATGTACTGATTTTTATAGGGAAATTGATCAAATTATTGGATAATAACTATTTTGAATATTTTTCTCGGGTTTTTGCATACTTTACATTGTGTAAGGTTTTTGGGTTTTGTCTGGTTTTTTGTATGCATATTTCTATAATTTGGCAGAAAATATAAAAACTTAGACATGTGTTTATATTCTTGTAAACAGCAAAAAAGGCTTGTGTTGATGTTCTTAGTAAGAATGTACTGATTTTTATAGGGAAATTGATCAAATTATTGGATAATAACTCTTTTGAATATTTTTTTTTCTTTTTTTTTTGTTTCCCAATGTAAGTTTTGTTTATATTAATAGTGGATTCTGCCAATTTGGAAAAATTATTTCAAAAATTGCCATTTTAATTTTAATCTTTAACATATTTTTGAAACACTTTTTAAATATATTTTAATTGTTACACACCAATTTGATTTTAATACATTTTTTTTTTCATTTATAAATTCAAAAACCCCACTATTTACAAGCTTAGTTATAAAGTAACATAATTAATAATCAAACTCAAATATACTTTATTGTTAAAAGAACATATAGTCCTTGTCAACAAAGTAACCTGTGTAAAAATAAAAATATTGGGGTCTAAGTAGTAACAGATAAGGGTTGTAACCTTTTTACATCAAAATAAGGTAAAAAAATAACTTGAATGGTTTTATCAACAAACGGTAATAATCTGTAAGGCTTAGTAGCTAAAATGAATATTATTTATCATTCAGAAAAGTTCAGACCACTGCAGAAGGGGTTAGGCACAAAGCCAACAAGTTGGGAGAAGAAGCTGAACGAAAAGGAAGGGAAATCAAAAGGGCACATATTTCTAGGCAATGGATAAACAGGTTAGTAATAGATATACATTCTCAATTTGTAAAGTAATGAATTATATTTAGATAATTGTTGCGGCAGCAGTAAAATTCTATTTGACTCTTTGTTTAAAAAAAAAATGGATTTCAACCCAACAATTGTTGGATTAAACATCCCACTAAAAGTTATAAACTGTCGTTTATCATGCAGTATAAAAACGCGTTTTTCAATAGGTTTTAATTAGTAATTTCCTCGAGTCTATAAAACCAGTTTATACATTACCATATATAACATTATTAAATCTATACTGGTAGGTTTCAGGAAAAAATATATAGGTATATATTAATTAATTCTTATATTGTAACAAATATCATTTAAAAAGAGTGAATTTATAAAATGTTCTGAAAGCTGTATAATATTATAGGCATGTGATAAAGAACAATAATTTTATAGTGGACTTACTTTAAGTAAATAATAAATTTAAAAAATTAAACACCACAATTTTATAAAGTAAACTAAAAAGCAATAAATCAAATTTGGGCACAGGTATATAAATATATGACTATACATTTTGAGTCACAGATATATAATTTGATTAAAGGAAAAAATATGAACGCCAACAAACTAAAGAATATAGGTGGTACTCCATCTTTTGATTAAAATCAAGTATTTTAAATGTTTAAAACACCATTGTTTAAACTACAAAACATTTTTTTTAAAGCTTAACTCTGTTTTTTTTAGTTATTTAATATAAAACTAGTTCGAAGACCATACTCTAATAACAAAACATAGTTATATAGTGAATACATTAAGGTAAAAAAATGGTTTTAAACTGTTTAAAATACATGCTTTGTTTAAAACAAAAAAAAACTTATTTTCTCAACCCTGCTTTTTAATCAGCTTTATAACCTTCAGATATAGATTTTTAAATGGTGATTGAAAATGCATAATTTGTACCTCTAAATTCCCCCAAATTTCGATCTTTAATAAAATCCGTACAAATGATAAAACTTCTAAATGTCCCAGATACCTATTTTCAGTAAAATCTGCATACGAGGATATAACTCGTCGGCTATGTTGGCGCCGCCGTTTTGAAAGTTGATTAAAAATTCGTAGTTTGCACTTCTAAATACTAAATGTTGACTAAATATTCATAATTTGTACTCCTAAACACCCCCGGATACCGATTTTCCATTGAATCGGACTATAAATACCAATATTTCAATATGCAATTGTCAAATTGTTTTGTCACGCGAACTGTGTATGCATGCTATATTTGAAGTTGATTGATTATGTGAAAGTGGGTAAAACATCCATTTCAAGATTTGAACCAGACCAAACAAATAGACAAACACACAGAAAAGTGAGGCTCATAAAAACGTGGTAAAAACATGTAAACACTAGGGAACTATAAACGAATGCATTAGATTTTTAACTGATAGTTCTGACACTTTAGTATACATTAGTATACATCTAGGGCTGTATATATTTCCAGTAAATGTTCTTATTGCTTATTTTCAAACTTATTCTGATATTATTGTCTCAGATTCTTTTATTGTGTGGAACCTGGTCCCATCGATAACTCGGACTTTTTATGCCAGCACGGTGCTTTTGATCCAGAAAAGGAGTTGGTACTGGACCATCTTTCAGTTGAAATCCCCTTGGAGATGTATGAATACCTTCACAAGAGGTTTGGAGGATGCCCACCTATCGCAAATCCAGTTATATGCCCGGCATGTTCTGCTTTACAACAAAGGATCGTGAATGAAATGGAGTCTTTCTTAGAGGTATGTAAAAGCTTAACAATAACATGAATATATTTTAGGATTTTTTCCATCACAGATGTAAGATTTTTGCCAAAAATAAATTGACAAGTGCATATCTTATGTTTCCTTCAATTTGAAATGGCTTTTTAACTTAATTGGCTAATAGTTACTAAGTATTTTGTAAGCTTGCAATAATTTTGGAAGCATTTCGGAATATATATTTTAGTTATGAACTTGATTGCAATTAAGTTAACTAATTTTTCATGTCACTACAAGTATTCGGTATGTATCAGTAATCTGATGAACATTACAGAAACTAGATGGGTGCAAAAGCTGAAGTACTCCATATAACTCCATAATTTGATTGTAATCTGTATCTCTATTGAAATGTTTAAACCTGGTTTTTTACAATTAAGTAGAATGCTGGCGTTGATCTATAGCCAAATGAAAATTGGTTTCTTTTCTTAATTATGTTTTCCTCACATAAAGGTTTCCATAGGACCCACATAATTTTATATACTGAAAAGGTATTACATATTTAAGGTAGCGCAAGCATTGTCAAATCTTCTTATGTGTGAAGATTGTATATATATTTGACTACCAAAATAATTGTGGTGGAATGAAGGGAAGAACAACATCTAACGGTGTCTCCTTATCAGTATCATTTGACGATTATGGAATTGGATTTTGTATATTTTAAGAGAATTCCTTATGTCTTCAGTGCAATAGTCAGCTTCTTTATTTTTGATTGATATTGATCATCCATTATTGCATAATTGTCCCAAGCCCTGACAGTTTCTGTTCTATATGCCCAGTTAGATATGTATTTTTTACAACATCTGTGATTTTATAAAATTCATTAAATCATTATATATTCTTTAAATATTAAATATATATTTGAATTTACAGATAAGTCGGAAAGCACAAGCGGAGCACTGGCCACATACCCACTATCTGTCAACTTCTTGGTACCTGCAATGGCATGCCTTCGTGCAAAAGAAGACTTTAGATCCGCCAGGGCCAATTGACAACTCCAAGATCGACCCGAATCATATCGATACCGACGAGGCTGCAGATGTTCCACAGCTCATTTGGGACTTTTTCCACGCCATCTACGGTGGTGGTCCAACAATCTTTGTTGATGTAAATAGCGACGGTGAAGGAGACTGCCAGCAAAATGATAGCGACAGCGAGATTGAACCGGTTAGGGGAAATCAGAAGGACGATCGATCGATGCCGTCGGAGGTGGGAGATGCCAGTATTTGTAAAGGTTTTGTTGGTGGTAAGTTGAAATATCTTAAAATTTCTATTTAAACTGCTGAAAATCACGAGTATCTGTTTATTAATACAAAAAAGTTCATTTTAGCTAAATCAAGAAAATACTTATGTAACTTAGTATCAAGTAAGATTAGAAGAAAAACTTAACTCTTTTTAAAAATTCAGAACATATCAGGAATATTTTATTTATTATATTCAGAGTGTACCTGAAAATAATATGGTTAAGGTGAACAATTATTTTTAAAAGGGTGCTCTTTTTTAGTAAAATATTATTTAGGGGTTTCTGTGCTGTAATAAGGGTCCTAAAATGTTTTTAAGCTTGCTAGTTGCATCCCAAGGACTATCGTTGATCAGAAATCCATAAAAAACTAGTTAAGGATTTAAAATTTTTTCTCTATATAAAGCAATACAAACATGGTTGACTATAAAATGTTGTCTTTTTTTTACAGAGCATTCCATATTGTTAATCATATGGAAGCTAGTGCTCTAAATATGTTCATCACTCTGTACAGTGTGTAGTAGATATATAATTTGGTTTTTCCATATTTTTAGCATTTTTATTGTGACTGTTAATCAGATTTAAGTTTTTTACAATTGCAATGGAAAATTTCTAAATAATCCTTCAAGTGACTGTGAAGTGAGCGCATAGTATTGAGTGGTCAGAATTTTAGAATGTTTGTTTTAGGCTTTAGTAAATGAAATAATGGTTATGACTTAATTGGTCTAGCTGGTATGTGAAACTTAACCTGAGAGGGTAGATAAGCAGCAGTAATTTTATTATTTACTAACTTGTACAGAAATAGGAGCAAAAAAATTGTCTTCTTTTCTCAAGAGTGTCACACTTAAATCTTAAAAATAGATTGTCTGGAAGTATGAAAAGACGGGTAAGACCCATGAATTTATACTGTAGCTTCTCTAGTTTGTCAATATGCACTTGATATTTAGGGTGCCAACCTACTAAGATTTAGGGAGTAAAAATGCGAGTAAGGTTTCAGGTGACTTAAACTCCTGACTAGATCGCATAGGGAATACAAAATTTCGATAAGACTTTGCAACAATATCTTCATGGGATAAATTAATAAAAATTTGTAAACAAATATGACTCCTAAGTCTCTAAAGTGTTCGACCCGTCTCATAAAAACACCGTACGATACTCGCACTGCATAGAAAGAAGTTCTGCTTCTACTCAGTGACAAAACATTGCATTTATTGATGTTCAGAGGCAGTTTGTTTTTTTCTTCTGCGTTAAATTCCTCTTTAAGGATCAATGGTGATCACACAGAAGTTAATATATTCACAGAAAATTGACTTTTTTAAAATTATATACAAAATTTTCTTTCAGTTTAAAGATATTTTGTTTGTAAATATAAAACCGAAAAGAAATTAATAAAGCGGGGTGATGTAAGTCAATGGATATCATTGGCGCCTCAGATTCAGAAACCTAACAGAATTTTAGATTACAAAAAACTAAATCAAGAAGCCTTTTATTATAATTACTAGTCCTATTCAATTGCCTAAAATTATAGATATTCTGGAAATTATTAACGGCTTGCATTTATGAGCTGCATGCGATATGGCTTATGCATATATTTGTGCAGTATTCTAGTATATTAAAATCACCTAAAAATAGAATAACTAAATCAATATTTAAGCAAGCCAGTAAGAGTCCCAAATAACTCCTCATATGCTGAGAAAGTAGGTGGTGTGTACATAACTATTCAAATTCAAAAAATATTTATTGCGAAAGATCACAAAAGGCCAGCATACATTTTAAATGATTTCAACCTAGCCCTATTATCTGACATAGTAAATGTACAAATAACACACAATTTTTTTTAAACAATTAAAATAGAATCCAAACAAAAAACCATAATGATAATAAAACAGATTGCAAAAGCAAAACTAAATACTACTAATAAAATTTATTAAGACTAAAATTATGGTATCATATCATTAAAAGTATTATTCATACTAAAATGTATTCAGGTTGACATGCAAATTAAAGGTATTCGTCAGTAACTGCTGTCTTAGTTTAGTATTTATTGTTGGAACAGAAAGATGCCTGAGGAGGAACAAACTGTTGTAAACCACCAGAGCCAAAAACGAAAAGACTCAGCTTTCCCCGTAACTCCCTCAAATGAACTTCGGTGCAATAAATTAATTTTGCCCTTAAATAAGGAGGAATACCAGTTTTTAAAATCTTAACCACAAAGCAAGCAAAATGAATGAAAAGCAATTCATTAAGCTTAAGCATACCGAGTTCACGGATGTAGGGAGTAATTTGAGAAAATCGGGGTACAGGAGTTATAAAACGAATAGCATGATTCATCATTTTCTGCAGCTGATGACGAGCCGCACCATTGATACATGGACCATACACAATATCACAGTAATTAAAATGGGACATCACCAATGAAACAAGCATTTTTTTAGTTTCAATATCAAGAAGATATTTAAAAGTAAGAAGTTGTCTGAGGCTAAGATATGCCTTTTGGCATATCGAACTGACATGCTTGTCAAATTTCAGATTAGAATCAATAATGAGTCCCAGATTTTTTGCGGACTGTACAGTAGCAATTGGAACTCCACAAATATGGATAGGAAGACTAATGCAAAGATGTAGTATTTTTGGATTACCAGCAAGGACATGCAATGATTTTGAAGGGTTTAAAATCAAGCAGTTTTTTTCCCGCCCATTTTTTATAAAGCTTAGATCGTTATTAATACACAAGCAAGCATCATTGCTCTCCTTGGTAGCAAATTGAAATGTTAATTGAATGTCGTCAGCGAACATATGTACCTGACAAGATTGTTTGATGTTACCTATGTTACCTAAATCCGCTGTAAAAATTGAAAATAAAAGCGGGCCAAGTACTGATCCCTGAGGTACTCCAGAGCGAAGTTATCTTAGACTTGAGACTAATGTACCACTGGCTTTGTTATTATCTAATATAGTTTGTTTAAACCTCCGAGTCAGGTAACTAGTCAGCCAGTTAAACACTTCATTGCGAATCCCATAGTTATAAAGTTTAGCCAGCAGACACTCAAAATCGATGGTGTCGAAACCCTTGGTCATATCAAGTAGAGTTAGAGAAGTGAGTTTTTGTTGATCTAAGCCACGCAGGCAATGGTCAACAATGGCGCAAAGACTGGCACTAGTTCCAAAGCTCCTTCTAAATCCAGACTGCCTGAGAGGTAAAATAGAATTGGATTCCAAAAAGGTTGTTAGTTGATGATGAAGAACTGACTCAGCAATCTTAAAGGGAACAGAAAGTAAACTAATGGGTCGAAGATCTCCATAGCTCTTTATTGATGTATTTCGTTTTTTTCCGATAGGTTTAACTAAGGCAACTTTCCAGGCATTAGGTACCACTCCTCTCTCAAATGAAAAACGTATTATATATGTGTTAGGGGTTTTGTAATATATTTTATGGCCCATTGTAGCATTGAGCCTGATATTTTATTACATCCCATAGTATGAGGCTTTTGTTTCAAGATTGCCTGCCTTATCACATCAACATCGACATAGGAGAACTGAAATATATTGTTATAAGAGGAAGAGACAAATTGGTTGTTATTGGGATCAGGATTGATTTTCGGAATACTATCAACAAAGAAGTTATTGATTGCTTCAGCATCCTGTTGTTCTGGTTCTAGAATTAGTGAAGATTAGTGTTTTGGACATTCCAATTTCTTGAATGAGACCACAATAGCCTACTGTTAGAAAGAGAGTTTTTAAGAGCGGATGAAAAGTAGGTCTTTTTTTCACTAACAAGAGCAGCATTATAGACGTTACGTAAGTCGCAGTAGTACTTCCTGTGAGCTGGCAAACGCTTAAATTTTAGCCAAGCATTTCTTTTCAGCCTTCCAAACCGCCTGAGAGTGTCAGTAAACCATAGTTTACCTTTTTTAGATTTGATGCACTGTACATTTTTTAAAGGAGCGTGTTTGTCAAATAAAGACAGTAAGCTAGAATTAAAATAGTAGCATCCCTGTTAAACTCCTCAACATGCCTAAAGCCATGTTTAGTTATTACAATAATTTTTAAAGACAGTGTCAGAAACAATAATTGTAGCCGAAAAACATTGTTTGATTACTAACATTTAGAAGAAAAGTTCTGCGATGAGAGTGGAAAATAACTTCTAACACTTGTGGTGTCAGCCATATCTCCGAAAGTGCAAATAGATCAGGGTCATAACAAGACCATGCGTTTAAGTATTAAGACCGCGAACGTTCTGATAGTACAGCGTAAATTCATTTTTATTTCGACATGTCGACAATCTACTGCTTCGATTTGCAAATAAATCGACTACATCACCGGAATTCCGATTTGTGGGAACATCGCCCGTAGTGCCCTCTCGGCTTCGTATACGCATGCACGTAGTAATTGCTGTTGTCTATTAAGTATTTGAAACTTAAACCCAGATAATATTACGGAAAATTAAAGAAAATCACTTTGATAATCACACACAGTGCAGATTAATAAAGTATATAGTTTGTACTTTACAATAAATTGCAGCTTATAATGACAACACACCATCAACAATTCACAAATTAAACGGGGAGCAAGCAAACAAGTGCACACAAAAAAACCTATCTTTAACGTTTTCCTTCTATATATTTAAATTTCCTTTTTATTTAAATAGGCCCCTATATGCATGTTATTTGAGTGCTTTAAGGGCTTGAAAAAAACCTGTTTTCCTTAAAAAAAATTTTCCGATTAGGAAAAAAATTAGGATCAAAAAAGAAACTACTAAAAACAAGACATTAGGAAACTATTAATATTAGTTGTCTTGGTTTTAAGAAGCTAAAAAAACGCTCTCTTCATAATTCTCAACTTCCGAGACGTTTTGCTTCAGGCATTCTTCGTTTTTCATATATTGGGAAATCGGAAAATCAGTTGGATGATCTTTGCCATAATCAACTTCTAATATGGCTGGTTTTATTTAACGGTAGTAGTGACAATGGTTGTCAAAACTGACTAAAATTGTCGACAATATGAATCAGAAAATTTAGATCGAGTATATTGTGCACTATATTGCAATATGTATCTTCGAATTGAACCAACCGATTATTAAAAAAAACTTTTCAATTGGTCTCGACTTAAAACCATTTTTTAAGTCAATATTTACATAAGTAGGTTATGAAGTGGAAAAATATAGATAAAAAGTAGTTGTAGTTAATTAAGTAACAAATAATTCTGTTTTCTTTTTCAAAAATAATTCAAAAGAAATTGTCTGTCAAAAAAATCAAATGTTCCTATTTTTCAGATAGTACAGAGGTAATGGAATCTGAAAACACGCCAGAAAATGATGGAACCGAACCACAATCGGATGTACTACCGGAAACACGACAAAACGTCTCTGAAAAACAAGAAACAGTGTCACAAAAGACTGAGAGCAATATGGAGAAGCCCATTTTTGATAGCGTGAGGCAGAAAGTTCATACTTCTACAAAGGTCGGGAGCAGGTATCGGAGGAGGAATCGCTGAATTGCCAAAAAAAATATTTGCTAATATTAAATCTATAGATTTCATATATTTTCTTTTGTACCAAGGGATAAAAAAAATCGTTTCGTAGTATATGTTTTATTTGCAGTATATGACCTGAAATAATGTATACACGTCACTTATAGTAGAGTGGATTGAAAATCAAATAAATTTACAAAAATTGTTTATTAGCTCTTGTATAGATGATAAATAATAAGGTTTTTGACAATTTTTTACCTCAGTGACGTCTATTAAAAGTTGAGATGATTTTTTAAAAAGTTTGCAATCTGTAGAATTTTTGTTTGGACAGTATTTTAGCAATCTTGCCAAATAATTATATAGGCGTCTTAATACTGTGCCAGATGATTTTTTTTTTGGAAATTAAAATTTTCTCGTTACTACACTACACTATCACCTCACATTGGTTTTTCGTTATTTGACAACATTACTACTAACAAACATTCTGAGTAAATAAGAAATTGATTTATTTGTCGTATTTATCCTCCGTTATTTTCTAGGACACCACTCAAAGGGGGGCTGGTTTTGATGTGAAACTATTAGCTTAAGGGCTAGCGACCAATTGATCTATGTGTCAATATTTTTGGAGTTTACAGGATATTTTTAAGGGCCGTTAAAAAGAAGGCGGTAAGTGAAGCACAAAAATTTCCATATCCCAGTGTAGATGGAATCACCCTTCCGGCGTCCTGTGTTAAAGTTTAACGACTCTTGATACAGATGAGTAAATTAGTTGTTTCTGCTGTAAATCTGCCAACGTCAAAAAAAAAGAAAAAGAAAAAATGGGAGGAACCAAAATAATGAAAATTTTATGTAAAGGTGTTTATTGTTACAATCTGGTACCTTAGTAGTAATTTTCTTTCTAAAATTTGATTTTCTTCTCCAACTTTTATATTAAATTACTGTATAGACTTTCAATTCATTTTTGAAGTTTTTGGATATGGAGATATTTTTGTTACCGAAATGTCAATTTAGTGTTTTTGTATCAACAAAGATAGCCTCCAGAAAGTTATTAAAAAGCCATAGATCAGATTCAGTATTAAAAAAAGTGTGAATAAATTATGTTCTTTGATGAAGCAAAGAAATTCACTCCATTCTACTATTGAACCTGTTCTTTTTTTTATTGTGAAAATTAAAGTTAGTCAAATGTTTGTGTCAAAAAAAGAAAATCCAAATTTAATAATGGTTCATGTCTATTTTTTCTGAACACATTATAAAATAGTACATGGTAGAAGAAAAAACTTAATTTGTTTAGTGGATAATTAGTGCCTTTTGTCGTTTACACCTATTTTCCATATTATTTGTAATGTGTTTTAAACACATAAAAGCATATAAAAATAAATATAATGAGGTATGGAATTGAAACTTTATTCTTAATTTATGTAACTTAACATTTAGGAACGTTAGATATTTATCTGTTTTTGCAAGGGGATACGGTTTTAAATGTTAAATTGTGTTTTTATTAAGTAGTGTTCTTTCTATGTTTTATGTTTAAAAAAATTTTGGGTCTAATGGCGGACATTTTGGTCGGAATTGGTAACCTGTAGAGCAAATTAATATATTATGAATCTGACTTTGGCCTTTTATTATTTAATATATTTGTATTTATTATAATTTATAACCAAAGGACAATTTTCATTTTTTTAAATGAAATGCACTGAAATAAATGTTAAAGACAACCTAGAGTATTATTTTTTATTTTGTCGCCCAGTTATATATTCAATAATTTATAAAACACTCTCTAGCGAAAAAAATATATATTTAGCACATGCTTTCATAGGATTTGAGCTCGAGTTTAAATTACTTAAGATTAAGTTTTATTTTTAGGAATTTATATTCCCCAAATACATATATAGGTTCTGACACATTTTTGAGTAGTGTCCATTTCGAATAGGTTGATTTTAATAATTACTTCTTGGAATGATTTAAGCTTGAAAAGATCTTCCAAATGATATGTTACTCGGAACCCCGCTTTGTTTAATTGCTTATCCAATATATTTTAAACTTTGCACAAAGATCAAGGGTGAACGAAACGTAGGAAAATTTTATTACCAATTCAAAATGGCGAAAAAAAAATGGCCGCCAAATAAAATCAGCATAAAACAAAACTCGCATGTGACTCGCAGAATGGCAGCCTAATATACTTTTTAAATCAGTATAAAAAACTACTTATTTTATTGATTTAAATTTTGTCCAAAGATAGACATACTGATATACCCAGAAAATGGTATAATATTAGTATGAATCCAATATAGTGGAAAGACATGGCGGCCTATTAAAATTTTTGAAAAACTAAAAAAAACGGCAAATTTCCTTTACCCGGAACTTCTCTCGTTATTAATATTTCCTTTTATTAGGAATAGTGCGGTATGAGCCTATTTAGTTTTGCACGTAATCATTTACTAACACATACAAATTGTGTTTTCTTTCACTCTTATAAGAAGGATTCAGGGGAAATTTCCGGTTAAGTTCCTTTATAGATTGGTTTTACCCAATCATGCTGAAGTTCCCTCATAAAGAATCCCTTATGTTGTCTAGTAAAGCAAAGATAACACAATTTATATATGTAATTTACTAAAATCACTATGTGCGAACTAAATTGGACAATGCTTTACTGTCCCTAATAAAAGGAAGCAATAATATCCTGGGGATGTCCCATGTAAAGGAAATTTTTACCCCTCTTAATTGTGGTATTTTAAGGTAACTTTTGCTACTAAAAGCCTGGTTATCCTCTAGAAGGAGAATAATTGTGCGTTTTTTAGTGCAATTGGTTATTTAAATTTAATTACATAATTTAACACATTCCAAAAATCAGCGCCGGTGAAAGATGAGGGAAAAATAATTTGACTTCATACTTGACGTGAAAGGTATAGTGTTAAAAATCGTGTAACAACCTGGCGTGCAGTATTCGATAGGCTTACTATCCATTTTTAGTTTTAGAAAAATTATTGGTGTTATAATAAACTTAATATTTTTTCCAATATAAAAAACGTACTTCGAAAATGTAAAAGTTTTTTTTTAAAGATAAAAGTTTATAATATATGTTTTGTCAGTAATATTTTTCTGGACTATGATAAATTCATTTTGGCTCGGATATAAAATTGCAATTATTCCTGATATTAGGATGTCTTTATAGGACTTAAAAATGGTTAGCTTTTCTGATTTAATTTCTGGTAAAAGAGTTAGTAAAACCCATCCATCTATAACTGATGGAAGTTATTATTCTTAATATATTTAATACCCTTCAAAACCAAAATTTGACAATTTGTTACGAAAAACTACAAAGCATAAAGCCCTTTTTGGTGGAAAAAGTCGAGATTATTTGCTGGCGAAGAGGATACTTGAGAGCTGTAAGGAAGATTATTTTCATGTTGTTTGCGAATTCGTAGTATTTGGAATGTTTACCATTCTGCAGTTTACGTTTCATAAAGGCCAGTAGTACAATACTCGCATCGGCTACGTCCTTACACTAATTTAATTTAAATGTCTATTACATGGACGGAACTTAAAATAAACTGGGAAGGCGCGCTTGGTAAAATATGGCGGGCTAAAAATATGATAGGTTCGCGACAAGCTTAGAAGAATGGTCCACTTGACTTGCACCTTCTGGCAAAAGAAGACGTGAAATCAAACATATTGGTAATAATAGTAACTTTGTAAAAGGCAGTTTACTAGCACATTTCAGTCAAAGAAAACTAGTAATTATATTAAAGATGATGTCTTGATTAGACAGGTATTATTTGAAATTGTTAATTCAAAAGAGCCTCCTTGCAAAAAATATAGGGTTGACGAAATTGTTGTAAAGCAAAATATAGTAAAAGTCGAATTCCGAATATGTAGATCAGGTAATTAAGGAAAAAACTTTATCGCTAGATGAGACTATAGAGGCACTAATATGTCTCTGATTCCCATTAACGACACTACAACTGACTACTCAGAAGATGTAACGATATAAATGGAAAAATATTAATATTAAAGAAATGTGTTGTTATTGTAATTACAACAACTTTATTATTATCATAATTTCAACAAATACTAATTACTAACTGCTTATAGAAACAACTGGAATTTCAATTTACTATAATAAGATCCATGTGAGCATATATATATATATATATATATATATATATATATATATATATATATATATATATATATACATATACCAATAACTTCACACAAGTACAAATATATATGAAGTTATGCCCACTCGGTAAAGATTTTTCTCGAATTAAATTACAACTCTCTGTCTTTTTAATATTAAACTGTTTTATTCCCCACCAACTTTATAAGTTTATTACATGGAATGTAACGTAGGTATAACAAAAAATAATTTATAATAATAGATTTTAGGACAGTAAAATCCTAAAATAAGTTTATTATGGATATAGTCCACTAATAAAACTTAATTTTCTTTAAAATTGCATTGGATTTTCTCTGCAATTTTTTAGTTAATAATAAAAAAAGTTGTAATAAATGAAAAAAACTCCTATGTTATAATTTAATATAAAACTAGTTTAAAATAAATATTTAAAGAGTTATGTAATTTAATGTATTTATTTCTTCAGAAATTGTGGTTAAAATAGCAACGTGAGACCCCATTCGTATCATTTTACAGCTAAAAACTTGCACCATGCAGGCCATAACTAGCGATCAAATAATCGTACAACACTGGCAAAAAAATGCGTTAGAAGCTTGAAATTTTCTCTATAAAATGGTTGTATTATCGGTCCTGCTGGCAGGTCGAATAATCCTCACGGCAGCCAATAAAACGAGTACTAAATCAATGTGCACTTTTTGTACTGCCGGCAGGACGCTTTGCAATGTTCAAAACGCAATGTATCATTAAAGTGGTAATAAAGGTAAACCATTTATTTTAAATAAACACCTAGACAGATGAAATGGATAATTAAAATGTTTAGTGAATTTTTGAAAGTGACTATTTTCATAAGAAAAAAAATACTAAAATGTGGTCACTGGGGTCAGACTGCTTGAGACAAATTGAGCTTCTAGGGTAAGCTATCTATTGTAGAGGGTGTAAAGCCGGATTATACTCTGAATATGATTTTTTCTTCAACTTAAGTTTTCATCTATGATTAATTTACTATATTTATTAGTTTTTATTTACATTTATTAATATAAAAGAAGTTTTACTAAAATTGTTTTTGAGATTTAAACCAGGTACAAATTAATTGTAGACCATGTTTTGTATAAAAAATACTTCATTTAATTTATCAGCTAAACAAATAATTGTTGCGTCATCCGCAAATAATTGAATATTACCTTTTAAAATTAATTTGGAAACTGAATTAATATAAACTGAAAATAAAATTGGCCTCAATATTGATTACCTTGGTACTCAAACTATTTCTTTTTCATTATCATTTTCAGTATATATATATATATATATATATATATATATATATATATATCCAGTAAATTATTCATATTCCCCCTTATTCAAATATTATATAATTTTCGTAAAAGAATAGGATGATTTACTGTAACAAATACCTTACACAGGTCCAAGGCTAATAAACAGCATTTTTATATATTTATTATATTATTATCAACTGAATATCTGTTGTGGCATCCATAACATCTGTTTCCGTTTCCCTAAATCTATAAATGCCATATTGTTTATTAAACAGTAAATTCTCATTCCAATCCAAATGATTTAATCTATTGTTAACAATATTTTCTGTTATTTTAGAAAACACTGGTAATATAGATATTGGTCGATAATTCTCACATTCATATTGTCTTTACTGTTAATTATTGGAATTATCTTAGCAAAAAAATCTAATTTTTTTGTCGAAGGTGGTTTCTATATTCCGCACAAGAGTAATTTAGGTATTTAAAATTCTATTGCGATGTATGAGATTTCAGATTCAATTTCTTTCTAGAACTTTAATGTTTATATTGTTTTTGACAAAAATTCCCAATCCTCCGCCTCTTTTGTTTCTTGTGGCATATATAGATTAACATTTTTTAACAAGTTTCATTGAATACAATTACTGAAAATTTTTTCATAAGCTAGAATTCCGATATCATCTAATTTGTTTTTTACTGATCTTGAATTGACATACAATTTTGAGAAAATCTATTGACTTTTTTAAGGTTTGTAGATTATTTTTTGTTGAGTTTCTTTTTTTTCATCTTTGTGAAATTTGGCATTTACTATGTTCGGAATGTTTGATATTTATGGTCCTATTAAATTTTTATAGTTTATACACCAAGGATTTTGTTTATTACATGTTTGATTTTGAGTGCAATTTTTAGATACATTTGTCCCATCCTAAAGACCAACCTCTCAAATGTTTTAACTTCTGCTTCTGACTTTTGTCGATTTTGATTGTCTAATATATATAATTTTAATTTTATCATCTTCTTCGGTGCATCCCATTGCCATTAATTCTTCAGTTAGTTCATTAGTGGTGTATGATTTTAATTTTTTTTTGTGATACATTTTTAATATTTACGAACTCTTCTTTTGTTTAGGCTTTTATTACTATGCCCCCGTTTTTAATCCTTTAACTTCAGTAATTTTGGCTTTAATATCTTTTGGATTTACTTTGATAATTTGAATATTTTGGTTTTATAATTGCGGGTAAATTTTCTTAAATATTTAACTTATTTGGAGAATTTTTCGAAAATTCAGAATAAGACATTTTTTCAATAAACTGAGTTGGTTGTTTTTCTTTTAAACTTTTTTGAATTGGTTCAGAGTTTTTATTAATGCTTAAAACTTGAAAAAGTGTCCATTTTTGTCTAAATTTTCCAGTTTTAATAGTGAACATTGAACATTTTAAACAAAACCGGTTTTCACACACATCATTGGATCGAATAGGATTTTTTGTTAAATTTAATAAAACAGCTGGAACATATATTTTCATTTTCCTTTATAGTACCTGCTTCCATCTTTTCCTGAATAGATTTTAAAATTTTTCATAAATTCATTAAATTTGAAGTCTTTTGGGTATTTTGATGGTAGAATTCACAGTCCGAATCAAATTCTTCTTGTTTCGATTTTTTAGCTTGACATAAATCTAGATCTTAGCAGAATTCAGCAAATAAGCAAGAGTTTCATAAAATGGAATCACAGAAACAACTACTCCGCTGGCTAATACCACGACCGGCATTGAATTACACTGTTGGTTTCCGAATTTCGTGATATTTTTGCTCCACGTTACACAAACGTGACAACAAGGGTACCATGACCCCTGTATAGAACATGTCCTGCAATGCCGCAGGCGCAATGATCCATTTCAGTCAAACGAGAATCGCGATTTCGCTATTTTTAGAGGTCATCACGCCGCCATAGACTAGTGAGCCCTATGTAGAGCAAACGCACAAAATGGAATCACATAAACAACTACTCTTTATTTTTGTTTCACGTTACATCAACGTTACAACAAGGATACCATGACCCCTGTATAAAACATGTCCTGCAATGCCACAGGAGCAATGACTCATTGCAGTCAAACGACAATCGCAATTTCGCTGTTTTTAGAGCTCACAGAAACAACTACCGGTGTAACGTGAAATAAAAATATAACATTGATTCTCCCAACGAAATTCAAAAATCAACACTATAATTCAATGCCGGTCACGGTATTAGCTAGCGAAGTAGTTGTTTCTGTGATTCCATTTTGTGCCTTTGCCCTACATAAGGCTCACAACTCTATAGCTACCTGAAGAGCTCTAAAAATAGCGAAATCGCGATCGACGTGTGACTGAAATGAATCACTGCGCCTGCGGCTTTGCAGGACATCTTCTATACAGGGGTCATGGCATCCTTGTTGTAACGTGAAACAAAAACACTAACACTATTTCTCTCTCTGAAAGTCAGGAATCAACAGTGTAATTCAATGCCGGTTGTGGTATTAGCCAGCGGAGTAATTGTTTTCGTGATTCCATTTTGTGTCTTTGCCCTGCACGGGCCTCACTAGTCTGTGGTGGCCCGATGAGCTCTAAAATGAGCGAATCTGCAAATTCCACTTCTGTGGAAGACAATAAAGAAAGAAAGAAATCCTTTTATTTCTACAGACATAACAAATACAAAGAGAGAAAAAAAATACATCTGAGAAATACGTCATTAAAAATGGTAGTCTGTTTTATAAAATTGTCAAGCTATGGTATCAACAAATATATAAACAAAGACATACATAAAAAAAGAAAACAGACAATATTTAGCTTAAACAAAACATTAAAACACTTAATGAATATGAATATGCAGTTGCTACAATGAGATCAAGTCTACAATATAGTAACAACTCAACACACTAATTTCCAAAGTTCAAGAACTCTGGGATAGAATAAGGTTCTACCAAACACAGATGCTCTTTTAAGTTATAGAGAAATTTTCTTTTATCATCAACGATAGATTTAATGTTGCATGGTAGACTATTAAATAGTTTAATACTACTATACAATGTACCCTTTTCATACAAAGTTGTTCGATGTTTAGGGTAGTTATAATTTAGAGATCTAGTGCTGTAGCTGTGGTTCTTAACCAGCTCATTGAAAGTACCAGGATTGCTAGAGAGAAATTTCATACTCATATATATATATACACCACATATAGTCAAAATTTTGTTTTCTCGGAATACACCACGGCATGAGTCCTTAAAGCCCATCTTAAACCAAATTCTCATTATTCTCTTTTGACATCTAAATATTATATCCATATCTGACGTTCCTCCCCATATCACAATGCCAAACTTAGCCAAAGAGTGGAAATTAGTAAAGTAAACTGTCCTAAGGACATCTGAGTTAACACTTTTTGATAGAATTCTAAAAGCATATGTAACAGAAGAAAGTCTCCCTGAAAGGTATACGACATGGTGACTCCAGCTCAGTTTATGATTTATGACAACTCCCAGAAATTTAGTAAAGAATCCCAATTGAACTATCTCATTCTCCAGCATCATCTGGTTGGGAAGCTCCCTAACACCACCACTAAAAACCATATATTCTGTCTTATTATTGTTAAGAATCAACTTATTTTCATTAAAGTAGCTTTTGGCACGATTTACTATATTTTTACTTTTTTCTTGAACTGCTTCAAAAGATTTGCCTGTAACCATAATATTTGTGTCATCAGCAAAGCACAAAATTGTTTCAGTGTTTTCATTGAGAGCAATATGGTTAAGATCATTAACAAATATTATGAATAATAGCGGTCCGAGGACACTACCCTGTGGCACACCAACAGTCAAGCTCATTGGCTCTGATCTTACTGATCCAGGAGAACCGCTTAGCTCCACGGATTGCTGCCTATTTGATAGATACGTAGCAAACCATTCCAGTGATACTATAGCAGACCTACATGAACGCCAGAAACGGGAAAACAACCTGATGATTTTCAACCTTTTTGAGCAAAACAAGGACAAGGAGGATGTCTTCACTATATTTAGCTCCCTCACCAATAACTCATTTGAAATTAAAAGTATCATGAGAATTGGAAGACCAAACAAGAATGATCGTAGGTCTTTAAAAGTTGTCCTCTCAAGCCCACAAGACGTGCAAACTATATTGAAAAACTGATCCAAACTTAAAGGTTCAAACACATTCATTAATAAGGATCTGACTCCAAAACAGAGAACCTATGAAAAATCAGTCCGTGATGAACTACATGAGCAACCTGCTGATGGCGAGTCCAATCTGGGGTTTAAGATACTTTGGAGGACTGCCTAAGAAAAAAACTAGCTCCCCTAGCAGATTCGTGCTGCCTCTATTTCCAGAACGTCCGCGGTCTCCGAACGAAGTTACATCATCTCTTGGAAAATGCCTTGTTTCTTTATCTTAGCAAGACCTTTGCATATTAATTTCAATTTGTCCTTAAACTGTGGTGTATTTTCAGATTTTTTGAAAGCGAGCTTTATTACCCCAATCTTTAAATCAGGTGATAGAGCTTACATCCTAAATTATCGACCTATAAGTATATTGAGTACTATTCAAAAACTTTTTGAAAGTTTTGTTTCTGATTTTATCTTCATCACTCCAAGGGCTTCTTATTGACCAGCAGTATGGTTTCAGGTAGGGCAGGTCCACAGAGTTGAATCTCTTGTCCTATTCAAGCTTTCTGGCGGGCGCCTTGTAGGATGGGTATCAGGTTCACACCCTGTATACCGACTTCTCCAAGGCGTTCGACAGGGTGAATCACAAGATGCTCATTCACAAGCTTGAGACTCTGGACTTGCATGGCCCTATGCTTTCTTGGTTGCCCAGTTACTTGCAGGATAGAACACAAATTGTACGAATAGGTGACTCCAAATCCCAGCCAGTTCCTGTTATTTCAGGCATACCTCAGGGCTCACACCTGGGCTTTTTAATATATTCATAAATGACATTAAGGATTGCTTTCTGTGTAGCAACTACTTACTTTTCGCCGACCATCTTAAGTTTTATACCATGGTATCCCATACAGTCATGGTATCCTTGCTGTAAAATTTGGTGTAATGTGAAACAAAAATATCGCAAGTAAGAGTTTGTTTATTTTCTCAAGCAAGTACTATAAAGGAAATATTTGATCAGTCTTCTAACAATGTATATTAAAAAAGATTAACTGTTAAAAAAACTGTGAAATTAAATACTATAATAAAGGACTAATATTATTCTTTGGTTGTAGGTCGTCGTCTTGTTTTCTGACTTTTTTTAACTTCCTTCTCCTTTGTATTATCCTTAGGTGTAGGTTGAGAGGTGTTGCCTGCTAAGAAATTACTAAAAGCATCAGATACTTGAGGCACTTCAAATTTTGTCATCTTTTGGATCTGTTCTAAATCTTTTTTGGTCTCTGGATCATTCATTAATTTAGGGAGAATCATTATAAGTAGAACAGGAAACAGCATCATCATAACCATAGGATTAAATAGTAAATCTGTTATTCTCCATTGTTCTCGAAGCTGGAAATACCTGAAGAAATAATAATACTTTGTTTATTATTGTACTTCAAAGCTCAAAAATTAATATACTAGTAAATTAAAATGAAATTTCTTCTAATTAAAATTTCCACCGCATAAGAGAAACACAAATATTATAAAGCAATGAAACTCCTTCTGGTTCACCATATTATCAATATGTAATTTTGAGTCACCCTGCTGTAATTCATCAAGTTTTTTATGCAGGACCCATTTGTGGATGAATTATTTTAACAAAACGTAGTAATAAAAGCTTTTGGGTTAGTATATTAGGAAATTACCATTGATAAACTTAACAAACTACACCTTGGCAACATCAAAATTCATTAATAAAAAGAAAAAAGAATTTCTTCTATTTACCAATAATGAAAATAAAAAAACACCCAAAACAGTGGCTGAATATTTTTCAAGCTTATTTGCATAAATATATGTATGTTTTATACCCAAAGATGATAAGCATTAAAGCATTTGCCCTTTTAATAAAATACTAAAACATAGATTGTTACGAAAAGTAGTGATGTAAATGCCCAAATACAAATTAACGATATACTTATATTAAAATGCACTTAAACAATATCTGACAACCAAAAAAATGGAAAATTTCACTTTTTATATCTTGGAGTACCATCTCTTTTTGATCAAGCTGATAATTTCTGGCATCACATTTATTTCATTGCCATCTTAGAGAATCATTTCCTTAGAAAAGAATGGAAATATATATTTTTCTCCTTCATAACTTCTCCAGGTCTTTAAGTCCAGAAGAAATAAATACTTACACATTTATAAATAACCTTTGTTGTTCTTATTCCAATTTGACACAAAAATTAAAATATGCTATATAAAGTACATCCCAAAATATAGGATCCTATCTTTTGCCATTGTAACTGGGCCGTAATGACATTTATAAAACGTTGCAGAGATAAACTTGAATTTTATTCACTAATGCACATAAGGTAAATAAAACTAATAAATATTTTTGGAGATATTTATTTTAGTAAAAAGCATGAGTTAACATAAAATTAAAAATAAACAGTAGGTCCATGGATGGGTCTTACAAGAGGACAAATGGGGACATATTGTATAAATATAAATATATTTAAACCCTAACTCAGTTTCGCTATCACTGTCATCAGCTAAGGAAATTATCCATAGTTCTATATTATTTGCATAAATATACGAAGCTTGAACTTTTGAAACATGCTGAATGAAATTTTTCCCACTTTCACAAGGTATAAGATTTTTTTATTATTTCAACCAATGACACATCCAAAGTAGGAGGGGAAAACCTTTTGTGCCTGTACTCTTGATTTAACTTGATGCCTAATATTCAATCAGTTTAAACACATAATAATATTGAGAAAGCTGCAAGATAGTGTGTCCCGTTTTTTCAGCCATAGATTCACAAACATATTCCTTTTTCATTTTATGGTCTTTTCAGAATTTCTAAAGATCACTTTTTTTAATGCTAAACTCAAATAAGATATACTTTTCTAACACACATTCCTGTATTTTGGATTTGGTGTTGGCTGCATTCAACACTTTATATAGTAGGCAACTATAGTAAATTGCATTATCCATAACAATAACACTATGTTCAGGAACACTTGACAAAAATGAATTCTGAAATCAATTTTCAAAAATTTCCTCAGATGTATCTTTGAAATAGTCTAACCACCGGTTGCACAAAACTTAATTGCTGTTTAGAATATTTAATCAAGCTTTCGGATTTGACAAGCTGCTCACAGATATCTAGAAACTAGCTGTCAAATTTGACATTGCGTTAAACATTCTAAACTTTAATTGAGCTTTTGTTTTTCCCAGATAACACGTTGGTTATTTGTTTACCTTTATTTGAAAGTGCCTTGGTTTAACATTTTGTACTGCTATCAACATACCCTTTTGGCACAGTATCGTGGATCTTGAAGTTTTATCAAGGTAATTTATTGACCTATTGTCTGATCTATACTTTTTAATTTGTTGTAGATCGCATGTCGCAGAATTCATAATCTTTGTGACTCCATCACTAATTAGGAATATAAATCTCATTTTCAAGAAAATGTTGTGAAGGGCCACAATATATATATTGGTTTCATCATACATACACCATTCTTAATTTTATTTTGTCCAATGTCATGTCAACTGTTCATCACACATTTTTCTCCTGATGTTTTTTTCACAATCATCTACATCATGTGTATGAAACTTTTTCTCCATTTTCCTATAGCAAAGTACTGGTTTTCCTACAATACCGTTAATTGTAGGAATTGGTGTTTTTGTCAGTTCACTGGTTTTCTGTAGAGTGCTTTGTTTATTAACTTTTTTTTAACATCTTTTTAACAAAGTTTCATAAACACTTTTCACTATCTGTTTAGCATCAAGTGATAAATAGTTTCTCTTGCGATAGCCACTATTGCAATTTTCCCAAGGAAGACACAAAATTAAAACAATGAAATAAATATTTTGCATTGCAATCATTTAGAAGTATCTTTCAAAACTAATTCGGACCTGTAGTCAGCAGACCTATATTGTAAAAGATTTAATGAACTCCAAATAAGATAGTAAAAAAATGTGTAGTTAAAATAAAAATATTTTTACCGTAATACCTGGTAATAATGTAGAAAAATTTTAATAGGGCGTTTATTGCTCTATTTAAAAGGCAAAAAGGTAGGAACTTACCTTCTGGGATGTACTTGGAAATACTGTCTAGCTTTTATTTGTTATAATATATTTTTTTATTTTTCCTTTTTATTATTTTCACATTTTGATGTTCTATATTAATAAGTATAATTTTGAGATATATTTTAAAGACCTTTTCAATGTATATTGATTTTTTTGTCACTTTTTCCTAAATTTATATTTTTTTTACTTTTTGATAATTTTATTTTTTTTATATAGAGTAAACTGTTATTTTTTGTTCTTTAATAAACAAGAAATGGACATATTAAGTTTAACTGCAACCAATTTATCATTTAAATTAAACTTGTATATGCAAACCCAAATAAAGAATTAAAAAAATATATCATACCTTGTTTTCCCAAGAGCTTTTATTTTTAAGGGATATGGTACTTGGATGATAAGAGATGTTTGTATATTATTCACTTTCCTTGCCCTAAATCGGCCTTTTGAATTGATCTCTACTCTTACAGGTTCAAAAGTGTATTCTGGATGCAAAACTTCAACAACATATGATCCTGATGGGACATTATGTACCATGAAACTGCCATCACGTTTGACAAAGCCTATATTGAAAAATGTGGTAAAATAAAACCAAAACTATATAAGAAATACAAAGATACTCTTAAAATATACCTTCAAAAATGGAAAATATACTTTACTTATAAAAATACTTAAAGTAGAATCCAGATAAGCTTACCCTGGCCAATTTTGACAAATCTTGACAAATTAATACATTCTGGAGGGTGCTCCCCATCAACCAGTTTTTTTTTTAAATGTACTTGTGAAAAATATAAAAATGTAATTATAATTTTTTTATGTTTTGCACTATAGTTGAAAGAAAAATATAATTTTTAACAGTTTTTTAAAACATGTTTTCAATTCCAAGGTGAGGATTATGTTTAAAACAAAAAAAACAACTTCTTTTTTGTTTTTAAAACTCTATTCTAGTTCAATATATGTATTATTCGAGGTATTATTCTTTATTTGCTTTGTATGTATTCTACCATATAACTATGTTTTGTTGTTTTGTTATTAGAGTATGTCCTTCAAGCTACTTAGTTTTATATTAAACTAACTAGAAAAAAATAAACTTAAGTTTTACATGTGTTTTTTTAATAGATAGTTTAAAACATAATAACCTTGTTTTAGACAGACCAGGAAGCCCTGAGGTCTAATTATAATGTACTATTGTATTCACTCAAAAATCAAGTCTCTCAAATAAACTGACTGTATACTCATAATCAGCTTCCCAAATTCAACTAGTAAGCAAAAAATTATCAAAATTGGTCAGCCCCGAATAACCAATACTATGATAAAAAAATACTTAAACACATAATAGTGTTATTTTATTTAAGACTTCTCACTCTAGAGATACTTGAATGTTCCCTTATGCACCCTTAAACTGCTAAGAAAGTTTATTAAAGTGGTTGCCTTCTGTTGAATGAGTATAACAGGGAAAAACAGAGATCAACAGTGGCTTCAAATACATTGAAGTGTTGTAGAATCCAGTGTGATATTACATTTCAATTTAGTCAATAAGTCATCAGCCAGTACCCCACAGACAGGTGGAAAACATTCACATGAATGAAAAGCCAGGTGAAGTGGGACAACATGCACATGTACTAAACTTTGTTGACTATAACATTTGCATCTGGGAGAAGCCCAGTTAATAACTCCACTCCAACGAAAAAAAACGTTTTTCCTTCTTGCTATTGTATTCAATTCCCTTATTGTAATTGTTTGGGCTTAAAACTACTCCCTTACCTATAAATTGACCCCCATTAACATGTACTCTTGTAACTGCTTGCCAGTTTGTGTTGGTATTTTGATAGTCTGACAACGGAAAAACCCTTCCTTCAATAACATAGCGACCTGTTTCAGAATCTTCTTCCAGACTAGTATCAGCTTTTATTGCAAAAAATAATGCACTAAGAAAGAAGAATTCTAAAAGAATCATGTTTATTTATGATTCTTTACAAATTTTTAGATTTATGGTATGGGGTTATGTATATTGTCAATGTCATGTCCTCACTCGTTTCACTTTTTCAGTTTATGTTTTTGGCTCCAATGCTAGTCCATTTGCCAGATGCTCTTCGTCTGGAGCTTAATTAGGGCTGGGGCGACTATCCTAGATAATTTACACCTTATTCCGGTTTGGAGACGTTATCGTTAGGATGTCCGGTGGCGAATTGTAAGTACCCGGAACAACTTGATTAATTCAAATATATTTAATTCTTACTTTTTTAATCTTTAAAATGCATCTAAGTTCTACTAGGTACCCTTTGAGAGTACTACTAGTATCATTAAATGACCTTTTCTTTCAAGCTATCGTCTCACCTCCTTCTACTCCCGCCTCATAGCTTTCATTATGTTAATATATGTAGAACTGGGCAGACGAATGAAATGCAGGAAAAACTAGGTCTCACACGTGAGACCACTTACGTTAAAAACACAGAGGCGTGCCTTCCACGAAGCAATTCAAAAGACTCGCGTTTTATTCCTGTATTTTTAAAACCTACTCCTACTACTACCATCTGTTAGGTGTTGTTTTTGGCAATGCTCAGAAGCCACTAGAAAAATGAATTCAGGACCACTTGAATGTTGTCGGTCTCTAGATCTCCACCAAAAACACCAAATATTTTAAAATAATTTTCTTCTAGAGCGGTAACTAGTACTTTCCTTTTGAACAGCATCAAACTTTCTCTCCTCTCCCACCGATCTACCTAATGTAATGCGTCTAATAACTTTCTGCCAATTTTTCCGCCAACGTTACGAAAAGGCCTTTACGTTTCCAGTATTATATGATACTAATACAGGCGAATAGACAAATTCCCGAAAAAAATCGGGATAATTGCATTCTGGGAGGATGGATCTTTTTTAAAACGAAGAAAGTTCCCGAAAAACACGGAAACGTCGGCACTATCAAGTAAGACGCGAACCCTATACTAATCAAGCACCAGCCGAGGAACGTTTCAAAGACCTGACCTGAAGCTGAAGATTTTACTGCCAATATGCATGAAATAGAAATATCTCTTAACAGCAATGACATTTTCAATGTTACAAAATTCCATTCCGTTACAAAAGTATTTACATCTTGCCGTTGTTTTCAGATGGAGTATTCACATAACATACAAACAAATATTTGACAATGAGCAAGACTGGCAAAATTACAAAAGTAGTAAGTGAACACGTCTAAGGGTAATAGGTTTTAGGAAAGTATGCCTAAAAGGTTACATTTATCTTAAGCTAGATAGCAAACAAACTAAACAAAATTGATCTGTTAAATGTAATGCTGGTTTCAATGGCTTTGCTACGAGACAACCACCAGATCTGTTAAATAAAAAGTAAATGATCCGTCATTTTAGGTTATGTATCCAGTTATTTTCAAAAATTGGCTACTTTTAAAAAAGACCGTTTATTTATGAAAGAGGAAACCTTGACGGGAGTCAAGGTCCTGTCTGACACGTTGTTAAGAATTCAGTTTCTGATACAATTGTTTTTATATAGACCTACCTATCCAATCCTAACCTAATCTAATCCACATTTTTATTAATTATGTTTTGTTTAAAAAAAACTTAAGTTATACGCCTGAACGGGGATACGTGCTAGGAAGCCCATGCTAAAGAACCTTCTACAAAAAATAGTTTATACTCCGCCCCTCGCCAACAGCAGCTAATCAAATCATAGCATTTAACTTGCATTTACAACTGTATCACTATCAGAAACTGAAATCGGGCTTTCCACTGGCCGTGATCTCGACGATTCATTAAACCGACGACTAGATGCCGACGTTACCAGAGTTCTCTTTTCTTTGCACAATAGAATTTTTATCATTTATTATCTATAATGACGATTCTGTTATTTACTATGGCTTATGATAATTTAACCTAACATAACGGGACAGACGGACAGAACCACTTAATATATATATATATATATATATATATATATATATATATATATATATATATATATATATATATATATATATATATATATATATATATATATATATATATATATATATATATATATATATATATATATATATATATATATATATATATATATATATATATATATATATATATATATATATATATATATATATATATATATATATATATATATATATATATATATATATATATATATATATATATATATATATATATATATATATATATATATATATATATATATATATATATATATATATATATATATATATATATATATATATATATATATATATATATATATATATATATATATATATATATATATATATATATATATATATATATATATATATATATATATATATATATATATATATACATATATATATAACTAAACCAGCTAACCAAAACGCAGTCCGATTTTTTAAACATCAAACTACACTACATACAAAATTACAAATTTTGTTACAAAAAAGAAAAAAAATGTTTCGTCCGATTCAGGATTCGAACACACATGCTATACAGCGTAGAACGTAGGCCGAAAATCCTACACTACTAGACTTCCATATTTAGCTTCTTCAGAAACTCAAACACAAAACTTCTTTAAAAGAACGTTATCGATATTTTAATTGGTCTCTGTGCCATATTGAATCGTAATATGAGAGGTTGTTAGGGTTAGGTTCATGGGTTGGGTAATGTTTGACTTTTTAACCTATAATGTGGACTGAGAATTTTTTTAAAATATTTTAAATACACGTTTGAATAACGTCTGTACAAAAGATTTCTTGTTAAGTACTTTGTAAATATTTTAAAACTTCTACTTCGGTACATAGGAATAGAGTAAAATAGAACAACATACGTTTTTTTAATATAATATATTACCTTATACTCATTAATAGGTACTTCACTAAATATAATATACTGTTGTCCTGTTGTGTACGTAGGTATAGTCGAATTAAACATTTTGCACTCTATACTAACTATTAGAATCATTTTTATATCAACGGCTCCAAATAGCTTTTTATTTCCTCTATTCTAGAGGGATTAGGATTCTGTAAGGGTGGTCGGGCTAATCCGACATTGATGGGCGTAAAAAGATTCATAGCTAGTTTCATTCCAGACACCTTAGACCCTAAAATTTAAAAAAAATATTTACAGCAAAGTAACATAAACAAATTACAAAACGTAACATTTAATTGGAATAATTTCTTTTACTTGGAAACTATTTACTATGTGTAAAAATGGTTACTCGCAAAATTGATTTAATCGACTCCGGATCTTTTGGTAATACCACAATATAGACATATAGACCAAGGTCTTTAGCCTTAAACTTTAGTAATATCATTGGCTTTATATACCTATAAAGCCAATGATAATACTCATTTGATCATGACATCCCACTCCATATTTAAATACAACACTCTCATAATTAAAGACGTCCGCGACAAAATATTTTAAAGTAGTTTTGAAATCGAATCATGTTTCATTTTTCCGAGGAAACAGTGATGGCAAGCAAGCAAGAATCTCATTCGGCTTCGAAACCAGGTTTGTAAAAGTTTTAAAAGCGTTTTGAAGCTATGGGGAAATTCCGATTGTTTTTATTAAGGCCCTATATTCCGTTTTTCGATTTCGTGTTCCGTATCCATCGGTTATCTGAAAAGTCGGTTATTTACGGACCACGGTTCCTGAAAATAACTGTCAACAGTGTCACCAGAACAACCGAGGAATTTTGGCAGTATTCCGTTTCCAAACCTGGTTAACCCGTCCAATTGACAGAAGTCTGACAGCAGTTTGTGAAAAAACGTAAACATAACAAAAAAAAAAAAAAAAAAAAAAAAAGTATAATAGCAGAAATATATAATTTCTGCAGGTGCAAAACGGCCTAAACAGAAGAATTGTTTTCATGTCACAGGGTCAGGATACCCAGGTAGATCCGAAATAACAGATTGCTCGATATGACAAAATCGAAAACGAAACGTCTATTATAATGAAACAGTACTACAAGTTAAATGTAACATTTAGCACCACCTATCGGGGCTCCGGTGATTTCCGGCTGCAAACCCGTAGGTATTTAAGTCAAATTTAACTTTATTCAAAAAATTGTCAATATTGTCTTTTCTCAAAAACAATTAAATTTTGATATAGGGCATGTTACATAAAATGTTTTTAGAATGTTTCACTAATCCCAAAGAAAAATTAATATACACAATGTTGCATTAAAAAAACCTGTGACGTCATAATCCACCAAAGTCAAATAAATTAGTTCGATAGGTAAAAGAGTTTTTACAAATTATGAACAGTTTCCAGGTAATTGAATTTATTCCAGTTATGTGTAAGTATATTTCATAACGGGTGGTACGCCAATCTTGACTTACACGTGTACGTGTTTTTCGATGTTTTATTGGATACTTTTTTCAAATAAAGGTTATATTTACTTCAAACGTCAAAATTATCACCCAGTTGTGTATTGTGAAACACAATGTGTACATCGGACCTCAATCTTTACATTTCATTTGTTTCTTGCTTTTTTTGTTAAACGCGTAGGAAGCTTACAGTGTGTTCTAAGCTTATCGTTAAAAAAAATGGCCCTATCAGATTTTAAACTGATGGCTAGATAGGGGAAAGTTGCGTATAGTAAATGACAGGGACGCCTTTAGTGCTTGTCTAAGTAAAGCAGGGACTTATATGAACACTTCCTATTGGAAACTGTGTCTCTTATATTAAAAACCTCTAAACAAAAATTTTTACGAATTCAAAAAATATTTAAATTTAAAAAAATCTTGGAAGTTGGATGAGAGATCTGCAGTCTCTATAACCCCCCTTCTTCGACGCGCTACTGAAAAAATAATAATACTTACCGTATCTTTTAACAATATTAACAATTTTTGTGAGATTTTGTTGCAGCTCTAGGGCTATGTTTAATTTTGATTGTTTAATGGCGTCCAACATTCCTATCGAATATCGAGGAAAAACGTTCATGGAGGTTGCAATTGCAGAGTTAAAGCCTATTGCAAATGCTGGCTCAATAAGCTAAAAATGAAAAAGGTTATTAATTATTGATAAATTCTAAGCCAGTCAGTGGATTTTAACTTTAATTGGCATGATTATAGCACGCACCCATTATTCATTGTGTTGATTTTCGCGGTTTGGGAATTTATTAATCAATTATTTTAATTCCGAATTACCCTAGCTTCGCACTTAGGGCCCATCTGATGCCTTCTACATCTCCCATGGGAAAATCAATAATCCTACACCAGTGCTACTCAAACCTATCCGTTAAAAGGGCCGGTAAATAGCTTCTTATGGTATTCAAGGGACGGCAAAAAATTACATTTCTTTGTTTATTATCACTACCTACGTAGATGTCATGAAATTAAGAAAATAAAATACAAAACACAAAGTTCGTCTGACTGGGGACTAGTGGAACCTGTAAGTTGTGGTTTTCCAACACAGTTTACGGATTCTAGTTTATTTAAAAGTGTGCCGTGTAAGGATTATGGTATTAGCTATTAGCATATTTGGATTTAATTAAAATATATAGCAAGGGCAGGTCGGAAATTTAGTTTCGTTAAGAAGGATATTTTTCTTTTCATGAAAGAATTATCATTATTAAAACATCAGAAAAGATCTTCTGTGTTTTTTTCTTTCAGAAGTGTGCTTAATACGCTTTTTAAAGCAGTTTGGTTTCGGAAATTTATAATTTTTATGACTTTATTAGAAGCGTTGCTCAATTCTGGTGAGATTGTGTTTATAGAAAGAGTTTCTTTTCAAATAAAAAACAACGATAGTGGCAACGTTATGGATGTATATGCCTACAATATTCATAGTGCCCATGGAAAATCCGAATTATTGTATTGATTCCATCTGTCGAATGTAAAAATGCATCAAAAATGTCTCTGTCTATTTCACTTTTTCTTAGCGTCTTTTTCATTGCCATCTCATCTAATATTTTCAATCAGACGTGGTTAATACAGCCCTACACAAGTGTATCACACATTGGGTGTGGTTTAACAACGCGAAGGTCAACAGATTTATGAATGCAATAATCTTATATGGCGTTCTTGTCTAATACTGACTAAAGTACTCAATTGTTAAATAAGATTGGTTGTTGCGTATTATGCACCGACCAATTGTAGAAAAAGGCGGCTATTTTAAATGAAAACTGATTAACTAATTGGATATTATTTATTAAAGCTTATGTTTTATCGGAAAACAAAAATTATTGCTGTCTTGAAAATATTTTGTGAATTTTAGATTCTGGTTCTAATCTAGATTACAGACCAGCCTCAGTACTTTCACGGACACACAACGGTCCCTGGCAGTCAACCAGCCTATTCTCACAAAATTGTTGATTATGTCGTCTTGAGGAATTTCTATTACTTAAGCAAGCAATAGTAGGACACTAATAGACTAATGGTCGGTTGCACAAAGCTCAATTAAAGTTTAGAATGTTTAACGGAATGTCAAATTTGACAGCGGGTTCCTAGATTTCTGTAACTACCTTGTCAAATTCGGAAACTCATTTAAATATTCTAAACAGAAATTAAGTTTTGTGCAACCGGGGCTAAATGTGTTCGCAACGTCGACAAAGAGAAACGTCACTTAGCTTTACATTGCTAATCTAATTCTTTTAGGTTATGCAGTCGTGGTTCACTTGTTAGTTGTGTGTTGAGATAATCCCAAATATGCTCTCTAGAACAGAGTTCCAAACTTCTCGCGGGCCACTGAATATAATCTATATTTCATCTCGACGAGGTAATTTCCGGTGCGAGCATTATCGCGCACCAGCAAATGGGGCATATGGTACATGTTCTCAATAATGTGTGCTCCGTACCGTTCAGAATTAAGATTTCGATTCACAACAACTAGTTTCGTGCACCCGTGTGCTCTCACCATTATCATTCCACAATCGTATAGTGTGGCGTGCATATTAATTCCACAATAGTTTTGTTGGGAGTGTATTGAAATATTACTATACTATTTGATCTCGTATATACATCTGCGGCATCAGCAAAACTTACCAAATAATATGCTATTTATGAACTTTTTCCTGCCGCTAATATTTGCTACGAAACGAGTCTGTTACTCTGTGGGCTTAAAAGCCTTGAACAAAGGACAGCTGGTCGAGGCCATATCACTGCCTGTTCCTGCCAGATATAAAGGGCAAGGCAAATACGTCTACTATCTGAACAAACCCATCAGACAAACTATAGTTCAACAGCTTTCAGCGACCGCATCTTATAAATATTGTTTAATTGACTTGTTTAAAACGGCAGTGAGTGCATTTATGTATTTAAAGTCAGTATTACTTATTTGATGTACCATTTGAAACTAACTGTGCTGTAGAGCGCTTGTATAAATAATTAAATAAAATTGCACAAAGCGTATCGTTTTCTGTATACACAAATATGCCTATAGCAGTTATACAAACAAAAACATGCTCATTTGCAAAATGTAGTCGTGTTTTTCATCAAGTTGTCTACTCTCAGTCATCTACATACATTATGGTTAGATACAAAGAAACCTGCATTAGCAAGTTTGGTTTGCAGCGTTGTTGCTGTTATTAACCGCTGCGTTACAACCGATACTCTCAAAAAACGATCATCAGCTGCAGTCGTCTTGCGAGATCTAATTCCTTCAACACTCTTCACGCGATAAATTCCTGGATTGCCTTTGAATTTTTCAGTATACTAGATCAAAACTAACATATATATCACACTTTAAACATTTGCATGGCATGACTACTATGAAGAGAAAGAAAAAAGTAACCAATAAAATTTAAGAGTACGCCTTTTGCAAGGCTCATTATGTCGTAAACTTTTACAGAAACTGTAACTGATATATCCCTTTGTCACTAGTTGATACTGGAATGACCAAAAAATGGGATTGTTAAAAAAAAAGATGTTCCTTAAATTTTCAAGAATACTTTCAACTCAGTACGCCAACCGCATCCCAAAGACCGATCGAATAGACAGTCCATCAGATACAAATAAATTAGCTACATTAACTGTTCGTGTCGCAGTTTAATTAGAATACCCACAATAATATGTGGTTTTGGTGTTGTCAGAAGCGCCTATTTGTTTAGAAATACAATACAAAATTATGCTTATCACGCATTTAAATCTCACATTGTTGGACCTCTCTGTGTGATCCTAAATACTTGCCGCATTGCTCGCAAGTTCCCTAATTATAAACAATATAGTTTTTCATCTTGTCCTAGAGCCAATGACTACAACTTTAATGCATTAAGTGAGAAAACAAACAATAATAATAATAATGATAATAATAGGTATCTAGTATTAATTAAAAATAAAACATAAAAGTGGTTCTTTGTAGACATTTATGTTAGTTCGCTTTCAAGTTTTTTAATGTATTACTTACATTGTCGCCGCCTATGAATACTATATACTTTTCGTTGGCTGCCTTTAATGCTGCGTATCCTGCTGCTAAATCATTGGATGTATATTTAATCCCTTTAAGATTCGGTATTTGGCCAGATGCTAGTTCGAGTAATTCTGCCATGTCAACTAGAGATAACAAGAAATAAATCTAATAAGCCTAAGAAGTTTTTGTTTTTTTCAAGATTTTAGTGATATTCATGACTTTTACGAACTTCTAAATTTAAATTTTTTTAACAAGCATTATTTGTTTCTTTATATTTTCAATTATACTTCAAATACTACTTATTTTCAACCTAAACTGTCCACGACTGCATGTTTTTATTTTGAAAATTGTTATATATTATTATTTAATTTTCTATTAATTCACTATTGTTGACTTGCGTTTTGGTTGATATCAGTTTCAACACTTGTTTATTTTTGCAAAAAAAAATCATGTATATTGAATTATAGCGCATCCTTCCACCAACTTATTAAAAAAATCTGAAAATTGTTCCAATATTCTGGCTTCTTGAGATAATAAAGTAAAAAAAACGTATAGTTTTCACCGCGTTGGCATTGTTATAAAATAAACTATCAGAAATTTAAAAATATCTTAATTTTTTAATTTTTTTTTTCGGGACATACAAGTATTTTCGTCAGTATATATACATATATACAAGTGGGAGGGAGGGGGGTCTAAGAACATATTACAGCAAATAACTAAAAAAAGGCCATTGGTCTTGGCTCTTGGGAGGGGTGTCTCCCATCCACCTATAAATCCGTCCCTGAAACATGGTAATTTAAGCACCTCTCATAAGAGCGAAATATTGTAATCATGAAAAAAATCATCCTTCAAGATTTTTTTCAGATCTTCACGTTTCTGGGTCCTTAGATGCCGAAAAACATGTTTTGTCAATTCCATCGGTCTATGTGTCTGTCTGTTCGCGTCATAACTATAAAAATTACTTGCCCAACTGCCTTCAAATGTTGTATAAAAATCAAGGTCACATGAAGATGAACTCGTATCAATTTGGTAAAAATTCATTATGATGTAACAAAATAGCGGCTAAACAAAATGTTTAATAAATCAGAATAAAAAATCTACTTATTCAATTGACTTCACATTTTGTAGAAAAGTCAAGTATGATATGAAAATTAAGTGTTAACATTATGCTACCAACCCAACATGGTGGAACAAAATGGGGGCCTAATAAAATGTATAAAAAAACTAGTGTTCATTTGAATTCAAATTTTGCACATCAATCAAGTGTAATGTAGAGATGAACTGATACACTGATACGATCTTCGTACGAATCATATTAGACGAAACAAAACTGCACGTGGATCCTAACTGTTACGCCAAATTTAGTTTGGACGACATATGGAGGAAAAAATGCATTACTAAAACCTTATTTTATTTTAGGATGATTTTCTCGATTGATAAGAATTCTAGAAATTTCTGAAGTATTTAACACTTCATTTAATTCAATTATAAATATATATAATAATAGCACCCTTGCACAATGCACACACGTGTTCCACTTACTAAATGGTAATAATTCCCTCAGTATTATAATAACTACTTTAAATATGTTGAAAATTTTGTTAAATCGTTTTTATTCCCAATACTACATTACTTATATTTTCTCGAGGCGGTGCTAAAAAAGTTCCATTCTCTTAGAGCCTTTATGAACATTTTTGCATACATGCACTCATACATTCTTTACTTTCCATCGTATAAATCGATATTTTGAAAGAAACATCAAACTACACCAAACAGTTATTTTGAGAATTATTGACAAAAACGGTGGCTTGATATTAGTGGCACATAAAACGTTTAGAAAAATCACCATCCTTCATGGTAATGGTAAATCTCTTTGACCATACTTTTTAACCGCCAATAACCCAAATACGTCCTAAGTGAAAAAGTATGTTAGGACGTATTTGGGTTATTGGCGGTGTCAAATAGGGTCCTTCCATATACTCGACCCCCTTTTCATTTAATTTTTTTCTTCAAAATGGCGCCCAGCAGCCATGTTGAAATTTCCAAATATGAAATTAATGAATTAAAATGTGCCAAATTCCAAATCTTTATCTATAGTGGTTCAAAAAATAAAAAAGTTTACCGAATATTTATTGGGTATAACTATCATAAGTAATGCTGGATTTCTACAGATAAATAACATAAAACTCTGACCAATACGATACTTTCAAACGTCTTTTCACTGGCAGTTTTGCCAAACAGGGCACTGTCAACGGTGTGCGTATAACTACTTGCACAGTTCTATTTTCAGATAAAATAAACATAAAAAATGTGATTTGGCCATCTTCAAGGACCTCTGTTAGTTTTATTTTATGAATGGCCTAATTGTATATGAGTATTTCAACTCTTAACGTTATTTTTCATTAATTTTTATTTTGTGTTATTTGCCTGTATGAATCCACCTTAACAATTAAACGAACTTACGATTGACACCTGTATGACCGGGATTGTGGTAGTAAAATAAAGGCGTATTTGGTGCTGCGGCACTTACAAACTTCAAATAACTTATAAGCTCCTGAGGTTTTTTCGGTTTAAAATACAATTCCGGCATTGTTAGAATAGAGTCTACACCCAAATTATCAGCGTGTCTGGCTAGCTCAACCACGTCAGGGAACGGAGCTCCCCCTACCTGCACCATAAGATGTTGGTGAGTATTTTTTACTGCTGCTGCCCATGATTCTGTTAAATTTTTGCGTTCCTGTACTGATAGTGATGTTCCTTCGCCACTCGTAGCAGCGACTAAAACAATGAAAAATCGTCAAAATAATTATAATGCTTATTAAAATAAAATTATTTTTTTATTTTGAGGGATCTCGTGCGCCTATGTCATCATCTTTAAAAATAATGAATCACGATCACTTTTAACAAAATAATAAAACTATAAACCAGTCGTGAACATTCCAAGATATTCAAATCGGTGTATCGAACGGTAGCATAGTCATAACAATGTACAACTTTCTCTGAATCTTCGTCAATATTACATAGTGACCTAGCAACATTTAGATATTTTTTTTTAATCTTGCACTAATTTGGCTAATTACATAGAAATAAATGCTTTTTCGCCTTAAAACAAATAACTTTATTCATTTACTTTTAAATGTTTACACAAAATAAAGGTAAAATCCTTGATATATATTTTTTAAATTACATTTTTCGGTTTTTTTTTCCTGATTAACGTTTGTTAATTGCTTAATAAAATAAGTGGCTAGTTATATACTACGTATAAATTCCAAATAGAGAGAAAGGTCTGTATTACCACAGATTAGGCTTACCAGATGGGAAAGTTAATACCCTCAATATACCCAAATTTAGAGATAACGTCCTGCGGTAAAAGTCATGCCTAATGCCGGGGAATATATCAATTGGACGAGGTGAAAACCACTACGACTCGGCATAAATTCACCTAAGCCAGAAGGTAGATATTATTTAAAATGTAAAAACAATATATTTTTACTTACAAACAACTTACAAAAAATGTACGATTCTTCATATTTAAAGGTTAAACTAAAATTTCGCAATATACCGTAAAATACGTTTTGATTTTCATGACTACGTTACCTCTTAGTTGTATTATTTGTTTTTCACATAACAACATCGTTCAGAAAATATACATACCCTGACCGACCACTAGGAAAATTAAAGAAAGACATTCCCATTCCCTTTTTTGAAGGACAACGCTTACAATCACATTTATACCCAGATATTTTGATTTCTTTAAAGTCAGAACCAGTACGTCACTAAATAACAGATAGGCGCCTGCAAAAGTTCGGTTCTGAAATAGTTCGACGGAAAAAGCAATACTCATTATTTCACCAATAAAGAAGGTTTACTTTTGCATTTCTTTAATCTTATTTAAATAAATGCAAAAAGAAATTTTTGTCAAAAACAATTGAAGGCTCTGTTTTCCATTTATTATTATATTACATATTATTTGTACAGCGTAGTGCGTATACCTCAACTGCTCCTTATAAAAACTTTGATTTAAACTATATTAACTTATATGATTTCCTCAATACCGCTTCTAAGCTCGCATCTGAGAGCCGTGCACGCTACAAGTGCTGGAGTACTAAGCCGATTGGCGCTTGCCAACTAGAAAAAAGGCGAAAACTGGTCCCGCGTGTATCGATAAGATTTATATCTGGTAAGCGTAATCTATAGTATTACGTTACATATTTGGATTAGGTATCTTACAAGCTTTTCAGAGTCTTTTCCACAACTACAGAAATCCTTGAACAAAATTAGATCAGTGCAAAAATAGATAAAAAATTGATAAATTTGGGGACTGTGGTATTATGGGTAATTTTGTCATTGAAACAAACAATCTAGAACTGATGATATTAACATCTGCATAAAAAAAAACGTGTTTAGAAGTTTGCATATGTTCTTTTTCAACTATCGATTAAAATGATTATTATATGGATAACGAATTTTAATAATTAAAAAAAAACTCAATACAAGGTTCTATTTTATACTTTTTACCACCCTGTATATTGCATAAAACCGCATATTTTGTATTTTCTCTCTTCTGAGCATAAGTGACTTTATGTTTTCGAAGACAAAGACAAATAACATGAATTTTTATTTTTACAATGAAAATATTTTAAATGTCTTAAAAGAATGCATAAACATGCAGCTTTAGTCCTGAATAAAATAATGCAGCTTACCTAAAATCCCATTAATTCCAGATTCTAGAAGATAATTTGCGTAACTTGGAATGCGATCTGTGTTTACTGAACTATAAATACATCAAATCAAACAGTTAACTAAAAGTTATTAAACGTGTAACAAATTATATTCAATGTTAACATAGAATGAAAGCTTTCACGGCTTTGGTCAATTAAGAAATCATGACCGTGTCAAATTGGAGTTACTATCCGTCGTTCGATTGCACGAATCATCTTCAGGAATCTTTACTCCACGAAATCTGAACAATGAATGAATGATCTCATGTTCTCTCTCTCTGTTCAGATCTCGTGGTGTAAATATCCCTGAAGATCTCTCGTGCAATCGAAGGCTAAACGTCGGATAGTAATTCTAATTTGACGCAGTCTAATCCCAAGAACCATGATTTCTTATATTCAATGTTAAAAAATATACATTGGCAATCATACAAAAAATCGGGAAATATGGTAAAATTTTGAAAAAATTCTGGAAATTTCAGGTTGCTTCTAGAAAAAAATATATGCATACCTCAATAGCTTTTTAATGCGCATTTTTGGCTATTTTATATTTGTAGACTTAAGAATTTCATATACCATTCTCTGGTTTATTATAGTTCATATAATGGGCATTTTCGACCGAGGAGTGGGTTCTTTAGGTGTTTTTTTCGATATAAATCGTTCATGCTGTTTTTGTTTCTATTATAACAAATTAGAAAGAGATAGAATATTCTAATCTAATACAGGTTGATAAATTTTATTCCCGATGTCCTTCGTGTGGTTCCCGTCAACGGGTGGTTTTCGAAAGTTTAATTTAAAGTTTCTTTAAATGTTAAAAACAATGTAATGTTTGTGGTTTGTAATGGGAATCAAGTTTATTTTAGTTTCGAGAATATAGAAAAGCTATCAGTCTTCTTCATCGCTGATTATTGAAATGACGTTTTCTGAACATACATTGGGAGCATAAAGCTTCTATTCTCCGCGGTACTATAAACCAAACTAAGTAAAAAAGTAACCTAGGAAAAAAAGGTGTTAAAAATAATATTTTAAAAGATATACATAGATAATGCGTTACGAATAATATGTTAACAACTTGTTAAAGTGCGGGACACGAAAGAAAACCGGGCGATCCTTAAAATAAAGGTTCATAGTCTTAAACAAGCGGAAAAGTAAAATTTGTGTACGCAAATAAATTTTATGTTATTTTATTTGTTGTAATAGTTTGCCGCTTCACCTATAAAGTGCGCCAGCTAAGCGGTACGGAAAATTAATCGAGGATTCAGTAAATTTCGCACTGGTCCACTTGTAATTGGGATGTGCCTAGAGTCTCCATGCACTTGCCCCTAAAAGCTTCTAGCTATTTCCAGTGGCGCCTATACATTTCGAGCATTTCTTTTCATTTCTATATAAATGTGTTGCGTTGAATTTGAATTATTATTTCGAAGTAACAATGGCGAGCAAAAGAGGAAAAACAATTCGAAGCGGTGCACGTGAAATTATTGCGAGCGTTATAGAGACCTGTACTAGAGAAGCTGAAAATAATAGTTTGACTATTCCAATTCAAAATCGAACAGAACGCGCTGCATTTTACACTGGTGTTTCAGAAAGTAGTGTAAGAAAAATTCAAAGAGAACATAATGATCGCTCGTGTTCTACTTCACCTTTAAAATCTCCTGGTAAAAAAAGACCCAGACTATCATACAAAGATAAAATTGACGATGGTGATTTTCAAGTAATTCGAGGAACAATTGAGGATTTTTATATAAACTTGAAGAAGGTTCCGACCTGCAAACCCCTACTTCGCGCTGTAAAGTACAGAGTTTCTGTACGGGTATAAAACCTTAAATCGGCTTTTACGATCAAATGGTTTTGTTTGGCAAAAGTGCCAAAATAAACGAAAATTGCTCACGGAGAGACCAAATATTTTTCACTGGCGAGTGAAATATCTATCAACTGTAAGGCAATATAGGCAAGAAGGACTCAATATTGTGTATTTAGACGAAACCTGGGTAGATAATGATATGACAGTGAACAAATGCTGGCAAGTGAAAGTGTTACAGGTGTTGTTCAGGGAATCCGCTCTAGTAGTCGCTTTATTATAGTTCATGCTGGTTCAGAAGCCGGATTTGTTCCAGGTGCTGCTTTAGTTTTTCGCTCGGGACTAACAACTGGAGACTATCGGACAGATGAATAGAGATAATTTTGAAAAGTGGTTGCTCGAGAAGCTTCTACCTAACATTCCTCCCAAATCAGTCGTGGTAATGGATAATGCGTCTTATCATTCTCACGTAGAAGATAAAGTGCAAACTAAATACTCTACAAAAGCTCATATGATATCATGGCTTAAATCGAATAATCTTGTATGTGATCCAACATGGAGAAAATATCAATTAAATGAAGTAATATCAGCCAACAAGCCTAGAGAAAAAAAAGTATAAAATTGACGGTCTTTTACGTAACCTCGGTCATACACCTTCAAGGCTGCCTTAATACATGTGCGACCTCAACCCTATTGGACTTGCATGGGCAGGAGTAAAAAAATATATTCGAGAGCGCAACACCGGTGAACTTTCAATTAAAGATTTAAATAAAATAACATTAGAAGCGATTGACTCAATATCGGCTAAAAATTGGAAATCGTATGTTAAACATGTTCGTTCTATTGAAGATAAATACTGGGAAGTAGATGCCAAAATTGAAACTGTTATTGAGGATTTAGTTATCACACTGGGATCTTCAAGTAGTGAAGACGAAACCTCATCATTTTCAGAGAAAGATAACGATTTAGAAAGAATCGAACCATTAGAATCACAGCCGTCAACCTCAAAAATGGCTTAGTTTTTTTTTTATATATTTTGTAAAATTATTCATAAAGTAGCTGTCAATAAACTGCTTCAAAATAATTAAGTTTCTGTTCAATACCGGTTGTCAAAAAATATCCAATATTGCAATTAATATTTGAAAAACTACAGAACTCATATTTTTCCAAAATTAACACATCAATGTAGTTATAGTAGGGTAGTCAGTACTGATTCCAGTAAACAAGATTTATCAAAATTTTAACTTATGCTGTTCGACTTTGGCTATTCGGGTATGCCAAAAGTGACCGTGTTAAAGGGTGCTAATGTTAAAGGGGGGTGATTCTTGGACCTTTTTAAGAAAAAAGTTTACCTAAAAGTCTTAACTTTGGAGATACAGGGCTTTAAAAAAACATGTTTTTTTAATCCTAATTCTGATGCTATTATAGACAAATATTTGTGCGAAATTTGATACACGGCATTTTTTATTAGCAATCAATTTTTGAAATTTCTACCAGAGGCGTGCATATGTAATTAACCTGGGTAAATCCGTATGCTCCTTAATGCATAGAAGACGTGTAACAAATTTCATGCAGTTATCTACAATAGCATCAGAATTAGGATGAAAAAAAATGTTTTCTTTTTAAACTTTACCATCCCGTATCTCAAAAGTTAAGACTTTTAGGACATAAAAACACCCCCTTTAACATCAGCACGCAATTAGGAAACGCCCTGTATAGTACTTCACAATGACGGCCCCTATATAAAGTAATGTGACAAACGGAGACAGACGGCCACTTTTGGCATACCCGAGTAGCCCAAAGTCAAACTGCATAAATTAAAATTTTGATAAATCTCGTTCACTGGATCTGATGCTGGCTGCCCTTGTAAAATCTGGACTAAAATCGTGTATCACTATACTGGGTGGTCCAATAATAGTGGACGTAGGCAGTAGCCCGGGAACCGTTAATGACAGAACTCAAGAAAAAATATATTTATAGGTAAATCGATCAAGAAAAATCAAAATTAAATCATTTTAAAATTTGAAAGTTCGCCGTTTTTGCAACACAAAATAGATTTAGAAATGCGGTACACGAAAGAAAACAGACAAATATAGATAAAGGTTCATTAAGCATAGTTACATTTTTTAATTATCTGAAGTGCGTATAGTCAAAAAGGAGTGCCATATTATTTAAAGAACGACGGGACACCACTGGTTTAAAGAGATTTCTTGGCCGACCTTTTTAAACCGATTGACTCTGCCCGGTTTTCTTTCGTGTCCCGCACTTTACAGTATATCTGGGATACTTATTTACAAATTAATTATTCCTTATTTTATTAGAATACTTGAATAGAAAGTTTGTTAAGTGTACTAAGCAATTTTTAAATTAAATACTATGATATTTATCATTAGATCGAACTTAATTATATTATATATTTTTTAAAAATTGAACCCACAGATTGATAAAGAATAGGGGAATCTATGAGTAGGTATAAGGCCTCCAATTTTAATTCAACAATACAACCATTCTCAAATTTCTTGAGGAGGATGTGGATTGAAGTGAAACATTTTGGATAATTTTTTTACATTATCTCTGTGGTCTTCAAAGTTTCAGACACTGTCTGTAATTTTTATGGAATGTATCGGTTGTCGGATCGCGTTTTTATTTAATGATCACCTACCTCTTTTCACCTTCTTAATAGGTAGATACTAGGCAAAAGTAAAGCAGACAAAAAAAGGTATATGATTAGAAGCAGTTAATCCCAGTTTCCACTATTGATGAAAATCTCTTATAATAGGTACTATATTTTTGTCAGATTATTATTGGCATTTTTTTAAATAATAAGGTATCTAGAAATTATTGTGGAAAAATCATACAAAACTCAAAAGGTCAGGCAATTTCAGTGAAGTTTTACAGTCCGAACCCTGTCGGAACATTTAGAGTAAATATCTCTTATTTTGTTCACAACCTCTACAAAGAGAAGCGTTATTTAACTCCATATCTATAAGGTATTTTTATAGTTGACAATGCTCAGACATAATTAGACATAATTATTATTAAAAATTGGAATAATGCCAACATAAAATAAGATTTAGCCAACAGAATAATATATTGGGGGGACGCTGCCCCCCGTATGTCCGTCCCTGAAATTCCTACTAAGCAGTGACGGCTCCTCAGGGACGGCAGGGTCGGCCGGGCTGTACCAGAAGATATACAGGCAAAATTCTCTTTTTAAAAAAGTATGTAAATATTTTTCAAAAATAATTCTGCAAACATCCAAAAAACGCACAAAACCAAAATGTAGTTTATTATTTCCTGGGCACATAGCAAAATAGGTAGATATCCCTATTATCGTTGCTTGACTAACATGCAAATAACGAAATTAACAGCAGTCCGTGGACCACCGTCCACAGATATTCTAATATATTTATTATAGTCCGTGGCTAGCCGACTCCATCATCTCACATGCTAGAGTTCAGATACTAATTCACGCGATCCGTAGTACATTCGCATACATCCCATGCTATAACGTTCGTCGTAGTTTATATCACTCAACACCGGCCCGTCTCGATGTGGCCGTATCCCTGGAATTTTTCCCAATTGAATACTACCATTTTTCAGTTATTAATTGTAAATATTATAAAATGATACTACTTATTTGTAAATTAATTTGTTAGTTCTTTACATTACTTATGACTAACGATGGATTTTATATTATATTAGTAATTTTCACTTCATGTTACATGTTTTAATTGTGGTGACGAAATGTGAAGTGAATATTTTAAAATATCATCATATTCGTTGGTGTTTTAATTTCACCTTCTGATTTTTAACTCGTAAATATTGACCCATATCATCCAGCGATTGAAGTGAAGTACCAAATTAAATAGGTTCCTCCAATTAAAAATTACAATCAAGTGAGTGTTTATCAGTTTCATCAAGCAAATTTCTCCAACTTAAATCATTTTTATAAGCAGTATGACTGGTCTTTCTTATCGACTGAATCAGACATGGACAGAATGGGTGAGCGTTTTTATGCGGTTTTATTCCAGGGTACTACTAGATATGTCCCCACGAAGATCGTTGTTGATAGTAAATATCCAAAATGGTTTGACCCTCCTTAAAGAAAGCTTATTGGGCAAAAGAATCGCCTTTACAAAAAATATAAAAGGACTGAACAACATGTTGATTATTTAGCATATTCTGACATACGACGTAAGGTTAAACTTCGAACTGATATGTGTTATCTTACATATGTAACACAAACTGAATTACTTATCCCAGAAAACATAAAATATTTTTGGACATTTGTACGTAACTTAAGAAGAGACTCCAGTTTGCCAATGTCATGAGTTATAAAGGTGAGGAAATTATTGGTTCAAATAACATCGCAAATGCTTTTGCTACTCACTTTCAGTTCTGCTATTCTCACCACCCCAATTTTGATTTTAGTAAGATTTGCCCCATAAGTTGTTCGGGAAAATTATTATCAACGTATTGTTTTACCGAGGCAGAAATCTGTAATAAAATAAAATGCCTTGATCTCTCCAAGAAGGCTGGTCCAGATGGAATTTCCACTATTCTATTGGTAAGATGTTGTCAGTCATTGTCTCAGCTTCTGTATATAATATTTCAGAGATTCTTCAACCTAGGTTCCTTTCCTGAAATTTGGAAGTTTCTACTCTCTTGCCAATTTTTAAATCTGGTGATAAAGGCGATATAAAGAATTATAGAGGTATTTTTTCACTTTTATACATACCAAAGCTCTTTGAGGCAATTATCACCGATGATATCTTTGAATCATTAAAACACTACATTACGAGTATGCAACATGGTTTCTATCGGGGTCGCTCAACGACTACAAATCTTGCAGTATGTCAGAATTACTTAATGACATCGGTTGAGGCTGGCCAACAGATTGATGTCATTACACTGACATATCTAAGGCTTTTGCCATCAGCTTCTTATGGAAATTGCAGCAAATTGGTTTTTGTGGAAACTATCTGGAGTGGATCAGATCATATTTGTTTAATCGTCGTCAGCAGGTCAACTTGTCTGGCTCAGCTTCCAGGGAGGTTGTTGTAACGTCAGGTGTTCCGAAGGGTTCACATATTGGATCAATTTTGTTTTTACTCTTTATAAACGAAATAGTGTCTTGTTTTAAAATGTCTAAATGTCTATTATATGCAGATGACTTAAAATTCTTTTCACCGGTTTCCTCTAATTCTAATCCACGGCAGTCTGACATTGAAAGGCTTGTCAGATGGTGCCACACTAATTATCTGCATCTTAACATTTCTAAACGTAAAGTGCTTCATTTCCATAAACGTATTAATCCCATGCACTTCACTTACCTCATAGATAATGTACATCTTGAAGTTGTTACTTCTTTCACCGATCTGGGTGTTATTTTTGATGAAAATTTAACTTTTAATCTACATATTGATAGCATTGTACTTAAGGGTTTTAGATTGCTGTGCTTTATAAAACGACATACAAAGCATGTGACTGATACCAAAGTAATTGGGTGTCTTTATAACTCATTGGTTAGGAGCGTTTTGGAATACTGTTCTGCAATATGGAGTCCTTCATTGACATTGACAGAATCGAAAAAGGTACAAAATAGATTTGCAAAATACCACTTATATAAATTTAATTTTCCATATCAAGGTCTGACATATAATACAACAGCTCTTCTTTATGGCCTGCAAACCCTAGAGATTCGAAGAAAGAAGGCACTTCTTATTTTTCTACACAAATTGCTCAATGGAGGGATTGACTGTGAAATATTGCTGGAGTCGGTCTCATTTTTGGTTCCTATTAGGAGAACGAGACAATGTCAGCTATTTTTAGAAAGATACCACCGTACAAATTATGGGTTTAGCGCATTTGTTGACCGGCTAGTATGCAACTACAATCGCCACTTCCCAGAGTATGACATTTTTAAGCTCAGCACTTTGCAGCTAAAAAGGCAGTTAAGTGGATTGGTTTTGTGATGTTTTCTGTTTGTCCTTGTTCACGTCGATTCTGTGTAATTTTGTTATATTTATGTATTATGTTACTTTTCGACCTGAAATCATTTTATCATTGTATATCTTATTTTTTTTATTTACCTGTTTGTCCCGAGGTTATTTGACTTGATACTTTTTTGACGTTATTTGCGAATTGTACCATTTGGAATGTTTAGCATTCTGTAGTGTACGTTTCAGAAGGGCCACATGTCCGATGCGTGCATCGGCTACGTCCTTACATTATTATTAAAAAAAATTGTTCTTGCTGAACAATACTTTTTTGGTTGTGTGTGTAGCTTTCACTTTGGCATCTATTTTATTTTCCTCTTGAGGTATGACACATTAAAATATCAAAAAATTAAATTGACTAATTAGAGCATTTTACTAAATTTTTTTTCTTATTTATTAAATTTATACTCTAGCCTAGCTCTGCTATATATAGGTTGGTGCTTACCTAATTATCATTGAAGAAATAAACGGAAAATAATAAGACTAGTATTTGACAATATTAGGATGCGGCACCAATTAACACCACAATGGCCTCAAGGGCGATTTCAAGAAACCTTTATGGGGGGTGGGAGGTTAATTTTAAAGAAATGTTTGTTAATATATTTTATTGTAAATGGTATGAGAACAACAATAAATACCCATATTTTTTAAAATACTTGTTGTGGCATAAGTGAAAAAAAAACAGCTTCTAATAAATATTTATAGAATAACGTCTAATTTTTTTCCTGCAGCAAATTTATTAATTACATTGTTTATATTTACATCAATACTCTATCTATAAATATGGATATGCAATAGTGTTTCCTAGCCAAGTTTTTAATCGTAATTTTCACGTAAAAACATGTCCATTACACATGATTTTTCACCGGTGTGAGGGAGGGGGGGATAATTACCTTATTACCCGTAAATCCGCCCTTGATTGGCCTTGAGCCTCGGCCGACCTCTAAATTTTAGAGTAGTAGTCGTCACTGCAGTATATATATATATATATATATATATATATATATATATATATATATATATATATATATATATATATATATCTACGAATTCGTAAAACTGACATGTTTCCAAGAAAATAAATATCTTGAGAAAGCTCAATATAATGAGTCAAACGTCGATTGAATTATAGTTTAACTTCTCGATGAGTTAACCTATGTCCAAGAAAATAATTAACAAAATATTATAACTATGAAGTATTATATATTTTTGCAAAGCCCAAAAAAATCAGAATCATATTCTGTAAAAATATGCATGGTGTTCCATAAAAAAAGCAAGTTTCATTTATATCTTAAAAACGAAAGTAACTAGAAAAAAATTAACTACGTTATTGGATTCTACGAGAAAAAATCTAGAATCCGCCTTTAAATTTTTGATAATATCCAGCATGTGGCCAAAAATGCAAACTCTTCAATTTCACCCTGTATATTCAAAACTAAGGTGGCTATCGAGTTTTTGTTAATGGTATCTTGCTTTACACAAAAAATAATTTAAGAAGAAAGTTATTTTCAGATTTTGCGCTACAAAATATTGAAAACAAGAAAGAATTATACTAAATTACCTCAAAATTTTAATGTGGTATTTAGTTCTGCTCCACTGTGAGGGATACTCGAGGAACCACACTGAAAAATAACTACTTTTTTGGACGTTTCGGGGGAAAATTTACCCCATCTTCAGCAAACTAAAAAATAAAAAACTAAAAGCAGTATATTACTTATGTTTTATATCAGAAATTTCACCGGAATGGCAAATCTCTGACAGAATGTTTCCCCCGAAACGTCCAAAGAAGTAGATAATTTTCAGTGTCGGTCATCGGGTCACGAGGGACCCAGTACTAAAGACCACAGATTGTAATTTTTGAGGTAATTTGGTATAATTATATATATATATATATATATATATATATATATATATATATATATATATACGGGGTGTTACAAATTTGATGGGATAGCATTGACATATCAAAAACAAAAGGGCAAAGATGCGCACAATTTAATTTCGACTAATATGTCGTTGACAAAATTGGTAAACTTCTATTACTGCTGAAGATATCCGTAAAAATACGAAAATCGTCATTTTCCAATTTACTTTTTTCACGCTGTATTTGAAGAGAGATTACAAAATAAATTTTACGACTTTATAGCCACTTTTGTCGTCGTGCTTTCATCATCATCCAAATTTTTTAAATACGGATCTGGATTTTTTATTTTGTTTTGTTCTGGCCCTCTCAAAACCAATAATGTAATTCACTCGTAATTTAAAATTCTCCTTTGTGAATTTGGCGAGATTCTGGTTTTCTGTCTCTCTACACTTTGTGTCTTATGTTATCGTTAGTTTTGGAAGATCGGATGCTTGTTTAAAATGAAACAAAAGGTCCGTATTTAAAAAAAAATAAGTTGATGTCGAAGACGAAACGACGGATTTTAAATTACAGGAGAGGAGAAAAAAAAATAGCTATACAGATGTAACATTTATTTTGTAATATCTTTTCAAACGCAGCCTGAGAAAATAAAAAAAGAAAAAGAAGTTTTTGGGTTTTTTGATGATCCTCGGAAGTAGTCGGAATTTTCTAACTTTGTTAACTACATATTATTCGACTTTAACTGTATATATATCTACTTAGGAAAAAAGCTATAATTAAAATTTGAGCCAATTTCTATATCTCAAAAAAAAACAGTTCTCCAGATTTTACACTAATCAATATTTGTAAAAACAGGACACAGTAATAAATCTATTTTCCGAAATCAAACAGCAAAATAAAAAATTGCGCAAGTCATTTTGATTTTTTTTGTCTAATGTACAGAGGATGGTACCTAATCAGTTCAGTTTACTAAGTTAACATTGCGTTTAAATTGACATCTCTGATTTCTCTGTAAGAATAAGAATATTTATTTTTTAATAAACCTATTTTGCAGTTAAGCATTCCTATTTTCTGTTCTTTATCAAAAATGAAATATACCATATTTTCTTACTTCTCGTAGAAAAAGAAAATGAAATCAATAAAACAGAAATCTAAGAAAATTAATAAAAAATATAACGTGACATACTTACAAGTCTGGGTTGAAGATTGTAAACACTGGGGCCATAAGCCCTATAAATGTAAAATTTGCCTAAAACATATTGGAATAAAGAATACACTTAAATCGCTATAACTGTACAATGCGTTACTTACAAACATGTTAATTCTTCTTATAATTTATATTAATTGTATTACTATAATAGAACACAAATTGACTGTGATTTCCGTACTACATTGTTAATATAAAACAAATAACCTTCAATTTGAATTTACAAGAGGTAAAAGTAAATAATAAAACCGTGTCAGGCGGCAACTTTTTGCAAGGATGTTGAATCACATCAGGTCAGTGTTGAACCTCAATAAAAAGAGAGATTTAGTAGTTAATAAAGTTAAGGTGGTTAAACCAGGAAAGGTTGCAATCATTTAGAATAAACAATGAATTATGGTCATAAAACGACTCTGATGTAATTAGCAGTAGCGTGGGTCGCGTCGGCGTCGGTTGGAAATATATGCATAGGTATTCAGATTTATTTTTCTTTGAAAATAAGCAAAAGTACAGTTTACTATTATTTTGTATAGTTGATACCTTACTAACCCCTCATACTCTCATTATAAAGAATGTTACAAATTTGAGGTAAGAGCGTTACAAGCATTGGGATCTCGAATCTCGGAATATGCCGTCAAGAAATTAACAAAATGTCTAGTACTTCCGAAGTCATTCTCAAAAAAAAAAAAATAAAAAATTTCAATTCGGTTTTTAAATTTTTTTCTGATTTTATTTGAAGAAACAATTTAACATTATTGTTATTGCATCTTTTTGTCCTCTGTAATCTGGCCGAGATTTTTAAATATGGACCTGTATTTTTTTATTGTAGTTTTATAAACTCCAATGCTGATTCCACTTAGGACAATATTAGTTTCATCGCACTGAAAACTTTTGAACCTAATAAAACATATTCGATAATTTCAATTTTATTTCTTGCATTTCTCTGACAAAATTTATTTAAAAATTAACAACCTTAGTATACTGTTATAGTTATACTTATTGTAGAATTTCTATGTTATTATGGCAGGCAAGAGTGAATAAGACATTTTAAAAGAGCCGTATGGTTAATTTTTAACCGACTTCAAAAAAGGAGGAGGTTCTCAATTCGACCTGTATGTATGTTTTTTTTATGTTTGCGCATATTGTCTAAACGGCTTGGCCGATGAGTCAAACGCCAAATTGTAGAGGACGTCTCTCTGGTGGTCCCATATTTTGATTTAAAATCCGTTCACCAGTTTTTTTTTGTAATAATAATACAAAAAAAAACAAGTATAAGAGGATAAAGACAGCGAGTTTTATAATTAAATTTAAATTTTTTTTAAACACCCTTTTCAATCTAAAGAATTGAGGTGTGTAATAGACATACAACCTTAGCACAGAACAGCCCAATCTAGTATATTGACATTTTCGAAAAATTTAAATTCGGTATGAATTAAATGTTATTAAATTAAATTAAAATGACATTCAGGATATTGCCGTAGTGGTCACATAGCAAGTATATTAAACAAAATGTTAAAAAAGGCGGAATGGCGGATATTTTGTTGTTTTTTAGTTTGTATGTACACGATTTTCCAGTATATTTTTCCACCCACCTAGAGAATTTATTTGAATAGATACGGAAATGTCGTAAATACAAAAGTTGTTGGATCTTTTATGAAGATTGAGAATATTATATCATAAGTACGAAAATATTATTGGAAATGTCAAATTTTGACAGGTTGTCAGTTTTTTTAAATGAAACACCCTGCATATTAAATCATATTCTTGAAGATATTTTTTTTCTAATTTCAAATATATATACTTTTAATATATTCTGTCAATTAGTTTCACTCCTTTTCGACTATACGCACTTCAGATAATTAAAAAATGTAACTATGCTTAATGAACCTTTATCTAGAATCACCCCTCTTTAAAGTCCAGATTTTACATGGGCAGCCAGCATCAGATCCAGTGAACAAGATTTATCAAAATTTTAATTTATGCAGTTCGACTTTTGGCTACTCGGGTATGCCAAAAGTGGCCGTCTGTCTCCGGTTGTCATATTACTTTATACAGGGGCCGTCATTGTGAAGTACTATACAGAGCGTTTCCTAATTCCGTGCTGATGTTAAAGGGGGTGTTTTTATGACATTAGCACGCAATTAGTTAAGACTATTAGAAACGCCCTGTATAGTACTTCACAATGACGCCCCCTGTACAAAGTAATATGACAGAAGGAGGCAAACGGTCACTTTTGGCATATCTGAATAGCCCAAAGTCGAACTTAAAATTTTGATAAATCTTGTTCACTGGAATCAGTGCTGGCTCCCCTACTATAACTACATTGATGTGTTAATTTTGGAAAAATATGAGTTCTGTAGTTTTTCAGATATTAATTGCAATGAGGTTTCGTCGTCACTACTTGAAGATCCCAGGTGATAACCAAATCATCAATAACCGTTTTAATTTTGCCATCTACTTCCCAGTATTTATCTTCAATAGAACGAACATGTTTAACATACGATTTCCAATTTTCAGCCGATATTGAGTCAATCGCTTTTAATGTTTTTTTATTTAAATCTTTAATTGAAAGTTCACCGGTGTTGCGCTCTCGAATATATTTTTTTATTCCTGACCATGCAAGTTCAATAGGGTTGAGGTCGCACATGTATGGAGGCAGCCTTAAAGATGTATGACCGAGGTTACGTAAAAGACCGTCAATTTTATATTTTTTTTCTCTAGGCTTATTGGCTGATATTATTTCATATAAGTGATATTTTCTCTATGTTGAGATCACATACAAGACTGTTCGATTTATGCCACGATATCATATGAGCTTTAGCTTTAGTATTTAGTTGGCACTTTATCTTCTACGTGAGAATGATAAGACGCATTATCCATTACCACGACTGATTTGGGAGGAATGTTAGGTAGAAGCTTCTCGAGCAACCACTTTTCAAAATTATCTCTATTCATCTGTCCATGACAGTCCCGAGCGAAAAACTAAAGCAGCATCTGGAACAAGTCCGGCTTCTGAACCAGCATGAACTATAATAAAGGGACTACTAGAGCGGATTCCCTGAACAACATCTGTAACACTTTCACTTTGCCAGCATTTGTTCACTGTCGTATCATTATCTACCCAGGTTTCGTCTAGATACACAATATTGCGTCCTTCTTGCCTATATTGCCTTACAGTTGATAGATATTTCACCAGCCAGTGAAAAATATTTGGTCTCTCAATGAGCAATTTTCGTTTATTTTGACGCTTGCGCCAAACAAAACCATTTGATCGTAAAAGCCGATTTAAGGTTTTAACCCGTACGGAAAATCTATTTTGTTCTTTAGAGCACGAAGTAAGGGTTTGCAGGTCGGAACCTTCTTCAAGTTTATATAAAAATCCTCTATTGTTCGTCGAATTACTTGAAAATCACTCAATTTTATCTTTTTATGATAATCGGGGTCTTTTTTTACCAGGAGATTTAAAAGGTGAAGTAGAACATGAGCAATCATTATGTTGTCTTTGAATTTTTCTTACACTACTTTCTGAAAGATCAGTGTAAAATGCAGCGCGTTCTGTTCGATTTTGAATTGGAATAGTCAAACTATTATTTTCAGCTTCTCTAGTACAGGCCTCTATAACGCTCGCAATAACTTCACGTGCACCGCTTCGAATTGTTTTTCCTCTTTTGCTCGCCATCGTTACTTCGAAATAATAATTCAAATTCAACGCAACGAATTTATATAGAAATGAAACAAATGCTCGAAATGTATAGGCGCCATGGTCAAGACAATTGCAATGAACGACGCCTTTTTGACGTTTCCCGGTCAGAAGTAATTATTTACGAGAATTTTTAATATCTAATACGTTGGACGATGGGTTATTCGGAAGAAGAGAAACTCGACATGACAGAATTATTTTATTTACATGGTAACAATGCATCGATAACTCGTAACGAATATCATAGACGGTTTCCAGATAGACCAACACCGACTGGTAGGACAATATTAAACATCGCTAAACAATTGAATGAAAGAAAAACACTTAAGCGAAAAGTTAAAATAGTGGAAAGAAACCCTGAAGAAGATTTAAATATTTTATTATATTTTGAAGATAATTTTGAAACTTTTGTATTTAAATAATTCATTTATCTTATTTATTCGTGTTTTAGAAAATCCTGAGCGCTCAATTCCCGATGCAGCCGCTTTTTTTAACAAATCATGGCATAAAATCCATTCAGTTCTAAAACATTATAAATATAAGCCATATAAGTTTTTACCTACTCAAGAATTAACCGATCAAAATAAAATAGACCGATTACACTTCTGCCAAGAAATAGAAAGACGTGTTATGATGAACCAACTAAATCTGTCAAACATAATTTTCACTGACGAGGCAACATTTACCACTGGAGGCATGTTTTACCGGAAAAATAAGCATTTTTGGTCAAAAGAAAACCCGCGAACTCTACATTTTTGGTGTGGCCTTCTTAACAATCGTGTTATTGGACCTATATTTTTAAATGAGAATTTAACCGAAATCGAGGGGCATTTAAAACAACTACCGATTAATTCATATCTTAATTTGATATGGCAATTTTTTAAAGGACAGATATCCATTTTGGATTGGAAGACCTGGACCATTAAGATGGCCAGCAAACAGTCCCGATCTCTCTCCATAGGACATATTTTTGTGGGGTTATCTGAAAAACAAGATATACTACAATAGGCCAAGAACCATCCAAGCTTTAGAGCAAAATATAGTCCAAAAAATCGACGATTTAAACACCCAATCACCTCATTTTATCTACGCATCCATACACAGAAAATTTAGAAGAAATATTCAGAAATGCATTATAAACCAAGTAGGCGATATAGAAAACCAAAACTTTGTTCTTTAAGCTAATATTATTATTTACCTACTTTATATTATTGATTTTTTATGGTATTGTTTCTTTCCACTATTCTAACTTTTCGCTTAAGTGTTTTTCTTTCATTCAATTGTTTAACGGAAACCGTCTATGATATTCGTTACGAGCTATCGATGCATTTTTACCATGTAAATAAAATAATTCTATCATGTCGAGTTTCTCTTCTTCCGAACAACCCATCGTCCAACGTATTAGATATTAAAAATGCTCGTAAATAGATACTTCTGACCTGTAAACGTCAAAAAGGCGTCGCTCATTGCAATTGTCTTAACCATGGCTCACTATGTTTTAGCGCAAATTACCTTACCATTTCTTTAATGTTTAAACGCTTATATATCTAAAACTAATTGACAGAATATATTAAAAGTATATATATTTGAAATTAGAAAAAAAATATCTTCAAGAATGTGATTTAATATACATGGTGTTTCATTTAAAAAAAACTGACAACCTGTCAAAATTTGACTTTTCCAATAATATTTTAGCACTAATGATATAATATTCTAAATCTTCATAAAAAACCCAACAACTTTTATATTTACGACATTTCCGTATCTGTTCAAATAAACTCTCTAGGTGGGTGGAAAAATATACGGGAAAATCCTGTATATACATCGATTACTCCGCGATGGTTTGACTAATTTAGATGAAATTTTTAGGGGATATTCAGGATATTGCCGGATTGGTCCCATAACAAGAATATTAAAAATGGCGGAATTGCGCCATTTTGTTTTTTGTGCCGTGATATATTGCAAGAAATTTTTTAATTATCTACTCTCGCATCTCGAATCTACGCGTTCACCATTATATCAGGAAAAAAAATTATGCAGTGGACAATGTTAAACCTGAATTTTAAAATGAAACTCTTATAGATAAAACTAAAAAGAATGAAAAAAAAATTTTCAAAAAATTGAAACAGACTTAAAAAAATGCACTAAAAAGTGAAAAATAATATTTTATTCCACCCTAAAAATTTTACTCCGTGAAGTTGGCGCTAAACTTACTCTTAATTATTTAATCACAAAAATATAATCATGTATACAGTCATTGTACGAATTCAACATGACGTATAACGAAATGGCGGTGTCTGTTAAGGTAAAAACTATTCTATTTGCTTATTTATTTTAAATTATGCCCAAAAATCAAGTGTGGCATAGGTTGGAACTGGTAAAATATTGGTAGAAATCCAATATGATGGAACAAAATGGTGCTAAATAAAAATGTTTAAAAGACAATATATATGGGTTACTTTAAATGGCTATGTACTGAACTAAATTGGGTCACACTTCACTATTCTTAACAAAAGGAAAGATTCATAACGAGGGAAGAAAATTTACCGATTTTTTAATACATAGTTCCTCAAAACTAATTACCAATATTGGTTGAATTTGCAACGCTAAGAAACTTGATTATGCCCCAATTTGTCAGGGGACGCCATTCCCCTGCCACCCCGCCTTTTTTAAGTCTATTCTTTAAGGGATGCCCTGTTTGATGTTTTCTTTTTTGTCGGTTATATTTACTAGGAGCTATTTTGTATACTAAGTTAACTACACCAAAGAAAATACAGTTTGACAAACTGTCGTTCAGGATACACCTCGAATGTTCTAGAATTTTTATTACATCTATAATATTTTAACCTATTGTTTTTTTTTTCGTTATATGCAATTTTTTCTTTAAGTATGCACAATTTTACTAAAATTACGATAAATCGATAATATGCAATAGGCTTTTAAAATGTTCCCATGTTCAGCGTTTGTTTTCCATATAGTAAAGTTAAAATTTCACAATACAAGAATCACGACTGTTTAAACGGCTCTATAAATAAAGAAGAATTATTTACTTGGGTTTTCTTAATTTTTAGTTACTTTAGGTACGATTATTATAAACATGAATAATAAAGGAAAATTTTAAAAAATCTTTAAAATTATTGAAGATATGTCATTAGGTTCATCTAATATTGTGTAAGACAACAATCAGCGTTGGAGTTGACAAAACCTGATGATCGTCGCCAGCAGATGAAACGTTGAAATTAAGATCCGAGATCACAGTTTTATATAAATAAGAATCTTACTCTATTTAAGATATATTACTTTTAACCGATTTTAAAAAGAGCGATTTCTCATTTCTTCGATATTTTAATGTCTGTCTTATGTCTGATTACCACGGGATGGTTTGATCAATTTGGACGAATTTTTCAAGAAGTACGCAGCATAGTACCGGGATACCTTTAAAATGTTTTTAACATATTGCCTTAAAATTAGACATATTAGGGCGGAATCTATTTTCTTCTTAGGATAATAATAATCTTAATGAATGCTGAATATATTAAATAAATTTGTTCTTGGCACAGAACATTTCTTGTGCCAATAAGTAAAAATATATTTTTTAATGTAATTTTTAATTGTTCGTAAAAGATATGTATTTTTCGTGGCTACTAATGAATAAGCATAAGTACCAAATTTTCGGTCTTTGTGTCTAATTGAACACTTAAAAACTGCAATTTCAATTTGAAAATTGAATCGCCTGTAATTTTTGTGCAAACCGAACAAATTGAATGTTTTATTTTTTCCAAAAGGCACTAAAAATTTATTTTTTTTAAGTAAGAAATTCTATTTATTTTTAATTTGCAGGTTCGATCCCCGCTCGTACCATAACTTTTGCTGTTGATTAAAATATTTCTAAAAAAATCTATTTTTTTAATTAATAAAGATTTTCACAAAATGTTTAGGAAAGTTAAATAGTTACAAAGACGTATTTAAACAAAACCCAGAGAAAAATATAATTTTATTTTTAACTGAAATAAATTTGATTTGGTATTTGTACAACTAATAAGTCTTTTTATTGAAAAAATATTATTTAAAAATTAAATAAAATAAATTTTAATTAAAGATAAATTAATTTTATATATTAAATAGAATTTCTTATTTAAAAGAATGAAACATTCAATTTGGCCCGTTTGCACAAAAACTACAGGCGACACAATTTTCCAATTGATTTCCAGTTTTTAACAGTTTCTAGTTTTTATCAAAATTCATTACATAAGAAAAACTGTAAAGAAAATTCCAAAATCTGTTATGTCGTTTGGTTTGGCGGGCAGATGACTCACTGCGTTTACGTGCTGGTTATCTGATGCTAGTCCCGGTATGGCCAGGTTCGAATCTTTGTGGCAAAAATCCAACAGGCCGGTACCAGGCTGGGGGGAACCGGATGTTCTCGTTGTAGTAGGGGGGTAAATTTATACTCCTCGCCATCACCTACCCTCACAGGCGGAGGGGATGACCGAGGTTCAGACTCCTCGATACACTGTAGGGCCTGTCTCGCTGATATTCCTCAGACGCAAATTCCTTCCCCTATCCTAGAAGAATGATCTAGTTCCCCTCTTCGTGTCCTTTTCCCACTCCCTATATATAGTCTGAACAAAAAGTTAACGTAAAATTGTAAAATAAATTGGTTATTATGACCATAGTAGCCTAGACTACTAAACCAGAAATAGTAGTAGCAGAAGTCATGTGGTTTTTGTTCTGAGGTCTTAAACCAGCACGGTTTAGTCGAAAATTTGAAAACCAAGAAATTGTTCTTTTTTTATTTCGGCAAATAAAAGCCGCTATACTTATGTCTTTGTTATAAACAATTGTTAAAAACGTCATTTTTGTATACAGGTAAAAAATATGGCTTCCGGTCGTTGTGCAATACAATGGTCAGGATTCCCTTTCTTCGTGATCCCACCGACATGTTTATACAAACCAATCCGAGATAAGGAGCAGATCTTTTTCGACGGAAGTTTCTGATATATTGACTCCACTATAAGCGATATTTCAGTGTACCATCCTAAGGGCCAAATTATGAATAGGCTGGTAACTTTACGAAGTAGATAATTGTCAAGGATACCATTGTTGAGACAATTGTAACTATGGTAAATATCTGTTTGGTAAAATTATCAGCCTATTTATAATTTGGCCCTTAAGGCGATTACAGACAACTCTACCTAACGACATATGCCTAAAAACAACAAACAATATATAACTATGGCATGTGCTACACGCCTACACCATATGTAAGTCAGTCTATAATGGGCATTATCTCTGCAGGTATAAAACAGGTTTGACAAGATCTCAGATCTGACACAAATGAATGTGACAAATGATTCAAAATCAAAAATCAAATGTATGCTTCTGAAAATGGATCTTTCCATTTAAGGGAAGATGCCTAACAAAGGATTGCATGACCTGTTAAAAAATATTCACTGGATTGTAGGTACGTAAAATGTCTGCTTGGGAGTTATTTTATTTCATACCTAATACAATTTTTGAATTTGTTAGCCTTTCTTATATTGAAACACTATAAATTATTAATTCATAATGATTCTTAATAATTTTGTTGACTGTTGCAAAAATGTGTTAACCCGTTTGCGTTGCAACTTGCTACTGCCTAATTGTTATTATTGTTTGTTTAAATATATTGTTATGTATTTTTTATTGTGTCTTGTAATTACCTATTTTGTAGTTTTAATAATGCTTTGCTAAGTAATAGGTACTAGATATGCTATCAACACTAGGGGTAAAGGTAAGAATAGCTAATAAAGCTATATCTCGCCTTAATGCTTCATTTATATTTTTTTGGAAGAATTTTTCAAGATTTTTTCATTTAGAATAAAAGAAATTGATTTATGTTTCACTTGCATTGATTCTTCTAATCAGAATGATGAAATCTATTGAATTTTTATAGAAAATACTATGTTGCAATTTAAAAAAATATAGTATTTGTTTAAATTTAAGTACAGAGGAATAAGATAGAAAACGTATTTTTTAAATAAAAAAGCCAACATTGCACGAACTGTTGTTTCTTCAAAAAAATTATAAAATCTTCTTTGTACAGTATTTTATGAATTACAATTTTGCTCTTTACTCTTTTTTTTTTTTTTGAAAAATGTATATTTTTCGAGATAATTGCAAAAAAACTAGAATTAGTAACCTGAAACAAAAAAGCCATGGTTCAAATTCGGGGTACATATGCTTGAGTCATCAAAAACCCACTTGGCCGGGATTTTTTTCAAGTTTTTTTTGTGACAAATTTTACTGGGCAATACATTTTTAAACTCGCTTATACCTTTATCTCATAAGACTCAGAAGAAAGAAATACGTGTCAAATGATTTACTATACTTAATCTTTTCTTTTTAGGGCATACCCTCGACTTTTTTTCTTCACAGTAGAATATATGTTTTTTAAATCCAAATATCGAGGAAAATGTTATAATTAGTCAGCCATTTAAAAGTCCCTTATAATATTATTTGAGTTGATTAAAATAAATAATAGTGGAGCTTAGTCAACCAAAAACTTTTCATTTTTGTAGAATGGCCAAAAATAATTGAAAGTATATATTATAACAATTGATGCTCAAATACTTCAAAATCTTATATTTTTTAGTTTATAGCTATATTCTGTAAATTTTAAGAAAGGTCAGTTATTTCTGCTGAAATGGTTTAATAAAAGCAAGTTGCAGAAGTACATTAACTTATTTCCTTCTGTATAGGCAAATGGTCATCTATTTGCGCCAAATCAAACTACCCGACTATGCAGAATGTCGTCCAGTTTGATGAAGTATTAGAGTTCAAGTTTATGGGTCAGCCTTTACTGAACTATAGTTCTGTGACAACTCATCCAAAAAACAAGAGCGTCATGCATCTCGAAAATGGTTTTATGCGAGTAGAAGATGACAAATGCACTATTGCTTTTTTAACAGGTAAAAAAATATTGTCTAGTTTCTCACGGTAGGTTTTATTAATTTTTTTATAGCAACATTAATTCAAACTAATTATATGCATATATTGTAAACTGCTGTGGAAACCGGATTAAAATCGTAATAGAACAATAAAAAAATTACCCTAGTTCTCGCTGTGGCTGTAATTAAATATTATATTTAATTATATTACTCTTTCTTCGGAAAGTGAAGTGAATAATTTCAGAATAGATCAAATGCTTGACGAAATTAATCAGATAAACTTTTATAATTATTTATATAAAAAACTGAATAAGGTCGTCTTTAACTTGCCTACGTGACTTTTGCCCAACTTGCGTTGGGTCAGTTCGTTGCAGAACTTATTTTAGGATAACATATCTTTTTACGTGGCAAATTTTTAACAATACACATATAGATGGATAGCAGTCTGGGATTGGGACCGGCCGCCTTACTGAGATTTTCAACGCAACTTTCTTGGCTGTAACAACGGTCTTGTTCTTAATGCCGGAAAAACTCTTTCTTCCGAAAAATGTTAATATCAATAATGGGCTAATTATAACAATTAATGGACAATCAATAAATAGTGGAACAGTGATCAAGTTTTTGTTTGGGTATTCACATTGGTCATAAATTAACTTGGGAAACACATATAGACAATCTTTGTGTAAAGCTTAGCTCACTCTGTTATTTAATTAGGCAGTTGAGGGAAAATAGGTTTAAAAAAACTTAATATTTTAACACTGCCTTGCTTGTACATACTGCAACTAGTAACCAATGTCAACAATGGTCATACACCATTATTACAAAATTGTCAAATTCACAATCATAAAACAAGAGAGGCCCAGGGTTTCAGAATGTCATTCTCTAACAGTGGGCCAAAACTCGCTATCATATATTGTAGTGAAATGTCTTAATGAAATAAGGTGCATACTGGGAAATGAGGAGAAACCAAAAACCAATATTTTAATTAAGCGAATTAAGTCGTGTTTCTGTGCTGTTGTATGTATTATATGTAGTGTTCGCTTCTTAATCTTTTCGTTTCATTTCATTTATTTAATCTTAGGATTAGTATTGTCTTGTACTTAATAATAAAATATTTTGAATTGAATGGCCTTTTTGTTATAATAAACTGTTTCACGTAGACAATTTTGTGAGTTTTGGCTTGGTTTGTGCCTGTATCGAGGTAAATCATTAACAAATTAGCAAATTATTTCTTTCGTTAAAAGTGTGTCAAATCATATCTGTTATTTTTGGACATAGTGTTTATTTTACTCAAAAACATTGGTTGAGTGAAGTGGTTGTAGTTCCACAAACAGTGGTGAATAATTATGTGACAGTATGACTTACTCTTGCAATAACTGAATTGTATTTTTCTTGTAATAAAAAATTGAATCAAAACCAAAAGGATTTTTTTTTGTTATTCCTACATACTGTAGGCATTTCTATCATTTATGTCAATATCGCGAAAAAAATAATTTAATTAAAGGTCTTTTTATGCCTACATAGAAGCGGTGCAGAATTTAAAAATTAGTGGTTTAGAAGATTTTTTATAAGAAAAATTGTTTTTTTTATGCAGGTACGTAGCAAGAAATTCAGTTCGCGCCTGTGGGGCCCAAATCTTTCATAGTCGTTGTTTGGAGCGCAATATGCTCCGAACTAAATCGTTTGAGACCAGACTAGTATGCTTTACTTCACTTACTGTGCCAGTCTGAAAATCGTGTTCGCTAGTCGCCGAATTGTTTTTCCCTGTGGAGCTCTTCGGCCTGGATACACTCTCCGTTGAGTTAAAATCATCGAAGAAAAGTTAAATAGGCACAATTAAACAATTTCTGCCAGTTCTAAAGGCGAATAACACACCATAATAAAATTCTGCATCTTTCTATTTTGGTATAAAACTTTGACTTTTGACAGTTGTCAAAGAAATAACAAAATTATAACAATATTCTATACCCTAAATATTTTTCAAATGTCCGAAAATATGCCTACACTTTTTCTTTAATTGGAAAATAAAATTTTTTAAATAAAAAATACTGGGCAGTTCTATTGAATATACATAAAAGGGTCCAATTCTTGAAATAATATAAACTTAAAAAACAAAATAAAAATAAAACAGCTTTTTTGCCATTTAACTAAATAAGCTAGACAAAGACGGAGAAACCATGACACTGTGGTTTGCCTATTTATCGACTTACCTAACATTTCGAGCATTACGATGTAATTCCAGTTTGTAATAGTTCATTGTAAGAGTGGATGTTTTAGAGAGACGACTGTCGTCAAATTCACGGAAAATGTTAACTACTCTAAATGTTATATTCAAAATTCGACTACACAAAATTTTACGCAAAAAGTTCATTTAAAAGTTTTTCAGGTTGTAATAATTTTAACAAATGAAAAAGTTAACCCCGTGTTTTTGTATCTTATAGTGTCCATGTTTGCAAAACACATCACCAATTTGGGACACACTTTATAATTATTATTAAATCAAATCTAGGAATATTTCAGGTTCATTTAAAATTTATATTTAGCTGCAGGATTAGGAAAAAATGTACATGGTGGTCCAATAATAGAGAGCGTCAGCTGTATCTCGGGACCCGTTAATGACAGAACCTAAGGAATAAATATTTATAAGTAAATCGGCCAAGAGAAATTGCTGTAAATTATTTTCAAGTTCGAAAATTAGCCGCTAGGGGGCATAACAGCAACACAAAAATGTAAATGCCAATTTTATCTTAAACTTCCATAATTGAGATACATGGAAAATATAAGGATTGTTTTCTTCAACCAATTACGCACTTTTTTGTTTGAGACCAATTTTGTCTATTTACAAAAATAAAGTGGTGGAGGAAGGTCAAACGTTTTTTACTTCCAAATGTAGAAATCTCTGATGATCCGATGTTATTGAACATGGCGTCGAAAAAAAAGTGCTTTTCTTTGCTCGTGGAGCCATAAACTCTACCGTAATGATTTTGTTAGTGGCCACTAGTTAGCGTTGTTTCGGAATTCTCCAAATAATGCTGATTTTCTCTAAAAACTCAAATGGTACGTTGTGACTGTTATATCACAATTTACTTGGTTGTTATGAAGGGCATTGAATAGTGAAATAAAAAATCCAAATCTGCATTTAAATTAAGAAAGTTTATGATGTTCTCTCGAATCCGAAACGTCGGGTTCCAAAATTAACCTTGCCGTTTGTAGAGGAGAAAAAGTGACAATGGCAAAGTGGAAATCTTTCCTGTGTCGATTGGACTCCCCTTCTGCTGTATATACTTTAGACGACATTCCTAATACGGTCCACTATATCATTTCTTGTAGTAGGTAGAGTCGCATATATATGAAATCTTTTTACCTTAAGTAGTTTTCAGAAATTTTAAATATATTTGTTGTTAGTTGTAAGTTTTCGTCGTTTTTTTGATTCAATCTTTTTGCCCAAACCGAGTCCTGTCCTGCCTCGCCCTAGCTTTAGCTATTTTATTGCGAAGCTTATGTGATTATGAATCCGAGTTTTAGTATTTTTGGTTTTGTTCCTTTCTTAAGTTTTGTTCTTTACAGTTATGCAAGATTACTAGTTTCTATTGCAACCAACAGTTTTCTGGTTTTCCCAAAATTTTAGGATTAAGTGAAATGAGAGATGGAAATAATTTGCACTTTGCCATTGTCACTTTTTCTCCTCTACAAAAAGGCAAGGTTAATTTTCCACTCCAACGTGTCGGATTCGAGAGACCATCATCAAGTTTCTTAATTTAAATGTGGACCTGGTTTTTTTATTTCACTATTCAATGCCTTGCGTAACTACCAAATAAATTGTGATATAAAAGTCATAGCGTACCATTTGATTTTTTTGAGAAAATCAAAATTATTTGGAAAAACAAGGCCATCTAGTGACCACTAACAAAGTCAATAAGCACTTTTTTCGACACCAATTTGAATAAAATCGGTTCATCCGAAACAGAGATATCGACATTTGAAAGTAAAAATGTTTGACCTTCCTCCACCACTTTATTTTTGAAAATAGACAAGAATGGTCTAAAGCAAAAAAGTGTGTTGCTGTTACTCCCCCTAGCGCCCAACTTTCGAACTTGAAATTAATTTGCAGCGATTTCTCTTGGTTAATTTACCTATAAATATTTTTGCCCTTAAGTCCTGTCTATTATTGGACCACCCTGTACGTGTATAATGTATATAATCATATTAACTATAGAATATAAATAGATAATAGAAGTTCCTAACAGACTACAAACAATGTACTAAACTAAAGAATATAGGTCCGTCTACATATAAAATTATAGATCCTTTTTTTTATTTATTTCTTTTTCTTTTTAAAAATGGATTAAATGTAAAAATAAAACATACTTATTTATGCAGAAGAAAAAAAAAATATATATATATATATATATATATATATATATATTATATATATAAATTATTCTAGAATAAACATAATTTTGATTGGTTTCAGCTATGAATTTTGGTTTGGCAACCTTAGAAGAGGGATACGTAAAAGATAATACCATAATTTTAGCTTCAGCTTGTATAGGAATAATGAAGTTCGCTAAGCAAAGTGTTCTGGCGATACATCGTTGCTACAGGTATTTTATTATATTTGACGTTCTTATTTCAGCTACGTTGTAAGAAAAAGCAAGCACGTTTCTCCAAATATGTATTCTAACTAACAATACTTGCATTCGTATAATTGTTTAAAACCTAACTTAAGGGGGAACTGCACGCAGTAATATGGATCATTTGCAAGCTTTCCGCCGCTGCAATATTATGTTAAAACTATAAGAGATATGTATTAGCTTCAATGTGATTTTAATAGGGAAATATGTATAGTTGGGCGCTAAAGGCGAATTTTTATCAAAAAATCAAATCTAGAGTTATAAAATAAAAGTAAATTTGTCCATTTTCGACCATTTTTTGACAACTTTTTGACGCACATGCCTTCGCATATAATTTTTTTTCCACAAAAGGGCTCTTTACCGCCTTACATTGATCCTTTGTCTACGTAACTGCAAAATTTGAAATGGTAAATCGTACTCATGTCTTTGTATTTCTGCAGCGCGTGAACCCTTTTTAACCCATTTTTAACCGAAATGTAATTTAAATTACCTATACATAACACATTTTTTTGAGGATGGACGTGCAGGAAGTTTTTTTTAATGCGTAGGTACCTTTTAATCTTATTTTCAACTCGACTAGACCTTCTCGCTGGTTTTTCACTTTTTGCGTGCAGTTCTCCCTTAATGCTTCTACGATTTTTGACTCATTCTGTGTTTTTCACTTGGCGGGCTTTAAACGTAAATGATACGTGATTAGTGTTTAATGGTGAATGTTTCATACCGTTTTTTTATATATTGTTGAAGTATTGAAATGTAAGTAATGTCATTGGCTTTAAAGCCAAAGCCAATGGTAATGTTGAACTATATATACACTGCTGGACAATAGGTTTGTCCAATGTAATTTTCTAAGGCAATTTCGAAGACTATTGCAAAACAAATTTAGATATCGAGATGCGGTTTTCAATTTATTTTAGACAATATGATTTTGAGTAACATGTTTTTGTGTCAATATTATAGGAGGCTCAAAATATTATATACAGTGTGTTAAATATTACCCTTGCAAAAATTCGAAATTTCATTTCTGCCGAGAATTTAAAAAAACATAAAATCGATTAAAATTTTTATACCAGGATAGTCAGTGAATGAATACAAAAAAAAAACAATTTTAGGCGATTTTTGACAATTCCTATATTTTTTTAAATATGGTGACTTTCCTAAAAAAATTTTTTTTTAACTAAAATTGTTATATTTTTAATACGATTACACAAGCAACAGTATTTCTTTCCTCTGCCGTATTTTTACACATGCCTTTAACTAAGTAAATGCCGGAAGGGTTATTTTAGATGATACAGGTTCTCCAAAAAATGTTTATTTCTCGGTAATACAATGAAGTTTTTCTTTAACGTTTAGTAACTTCTCGTTTATCTGCAAACTGTCACAAATTAAAACATTTTGACTTCACTGGAGTATACCCTATATCAGTGCCTCTAAACGATTTTTTACTTTTGTTTGTCTCACTATTGCTTCAGTTACAGCCTGACTGCTTTTTTTTTAGTTTTTCTAGAATTTTAGGCTTAGTTGAAATAACAGATGAAAATAATTTTCACTTCCTCATTGTCATTTTTTCTCCTCTACAAATTCGTGAAGTTAGTTAGTTTGAGGCGACAAAAATCAAAAACCGTTTAGAGGCACTGACATAGAGTATACTCCAGTGAAGTCAAAATGTTTTATTTTGTGACAGCTTGCAGATAAACGAGAAGTTACTAAACGTTAAAGGAAAACATATATTCATTGTATTACCGAGAAACAAACCTTTTTTGGACAACCTGTATCATCTAAAATAACCCTTCCGGAATTTACTTAGTTAAAGGCATGTGTAAAAATACAGCAGAGGAAAGAAATATTCTTGCTTGTGTAATCATATTAAAAATATAACAATTTTAGTTAAAAAAAATGTTTATGGGAAAATCACAATATTTAAAAATATAGGAACTGTCAAAAATCTTAAATTCTCGGCAGAAATGAAATTTCGAATTTTTGCAAGCCTTTGAGCCTCCTATAATATTGACTTAAAAACAAGTTACTCAAAATCATATTGTCTAAAATAAATTGAAAACCGCATCTCGATATCTCCATTTGTTTTGCAAATACAAGTCTCCGAAATTGCCTTGGAAAATTACATTGGACAAACCTATTGTCCAGCAGTGTAGTTCTTTTAATGCTATACTTTCCATTTGTAAAATGTGTTTATAAAAATGGAGTTTCCTCGTAAATTAATTAATAAATAAATGTTGAAATGCGAATTTTCGTCTCTTGTAAGAGGAAAGTAAAAATATAAAAGGGAATGGTAACATTTTGGTAAAAATCCAATATGGCGGTCTAATAAAATTTTTTAAAAAATATTGTTAAGAAGCTACTTATGCAATGGACTTGGTAGGAAGCCATTAGGTTTGGACTGCGAAAAAATTCCAACAAGCTGGATTTTTATATAGACTGTTATTTTGATGTTCTAAGCATATCTTAAAAGTACCCTAAATTTGAGCCGTGGGTTTTTTGTTTTAGGGGTTGAGAGGGGGCTAATTCTAGTTTTTGGCAATTATCTTCAAAAGCACCTATCAATTTTTCAAGGAAAGTTGTTATAAGCAAAATTATAGCTTATACAATTTTAAAAAAAGGTTTTTAATTTTTTTTCTCATAGACCACCCGTTTTTGCAATATCTGCTCCTTTGTCGAAAAAAAATGTTTTTTTAACTCCATCTGCACTAAACTAATAGAAGTATGTTCGATTAAGAAAAATTATCAAGCAACTTTTGCAGTGTACCCGACTGAACATTATAGATAAAAACATTATTTTTTAAAATGGCAACTTTGTATTTTTTTGCAATTCGATAGATTTTATCATTCTAACTAATACATGAAGGAAAGTGAATCATTAAAAATCAATTTATTTTATTCTAAATGTAAAAAATTACCTTTACCTGGAATTTCCGTCGTAGCAAATTCTGTCACTCAAATTACATAAATCTTTGCTTTTTAATCCACCACTCACATTCAATTCATCACAATAGCATTTATTTATAGTCTATCTTCAGGTTCAAAAATATCTTAATAAAGAATTAAATCCTGAAGACTAGGAGTTAACAAAAATAGATTAAAACTCATTCAAAACCTCTTGTCACCGGCTCCTGATCAGTTAATAATTAATATATTTTGTACTAAAGGCTGTATTGTGAGTTGAGATTGCAGAACAATAGGCCTCCGCTGTTTTTCAGTATGAGGACATTATCGTGGGCAATCATGTTTAAAAGCTGAAGATAGTAATGGAGATATAGATAAAGGTATAGACTAAATGTCATTCTTATTTCAAGAAAACGTAGAATTAACAGACGAACGTTTTAATGAAGTTGAGGAAGATGAGAAAGTTCCAATGGAAATAGATCTGCAGGCCTAATTTAAATGGTTTTTCTACATTGCATGTCGATATGTACACGTGAATTAGGACTACTGAGGATACCATATAAATAATCGGCAAATTTGCCTTTCTCAGGAACTTCCCTCCTAACGAACTTGACCACCCCCCAGAAACCACAGATAGATTATTTATTTGTATAGTTATTTGGTAATGCCTTTATTCATATTAAATAAATTTTTATATATGTTATTTTTTTATATTAATGTTTAAGTTCTGGTTATATTGGTGAAAATGGGTAAAGCACGTTAACCAGGATATTTCTCCTAATGAAGCTTTCTTTTTATCATACAAAGTAAAATAAAAATAATTTAAATATTACGTGTTAAGTTATTAACAAACAACCCAATGCATCTATACAGTGTATAATTTGTGTTTGGTTTTAATTAGAATGATGAGATCTATTGACTTTTTATATATAATGTTCAAACCCGCTACCCTGTAGAAATTGCTTGCTAATTATACTTCATTGGACATACTTCTATCAGTCAGGTGCGGAGAAGTGAAAAAAAAACGTATTTTTTAGACAAAAACGCTGATACTGCAAAAACGATTAATTCTACAAGAAAAAAAAAACTGTACAGAATTGTATATACAATTTTGATACTTATTGAGAAAATATTGTATTACAATGTGCCCCTTTCACCTCCTAAAACAAAAAACTTTATTTTTTAGGTTATGCTTAGGATATCAAAATAAAGGTCTCTACGAAAATCCAGCCTGGTCGTAATTTTTTTCAAGTTTTGCCCTTATTGTGATTAATTTTATTATATATAAAAGTCAGTGCCTAATAAAAAACTAATTAACCAATTGACTTGAAATTTTGCGGAAAAATCCAGTGTGAAACAACTCATCTTTTGTTAATATTATGGGATATGTAGAGAAAATGATATAAATACTATATTACATCCAAGGACCTTATGAGATTAGAGAACAATTATTTATTTTAAATATACTTACTGGATCCGGTCTCTTGATTAACTTTAATTAATATCGTCATTGACTTCTTCAGTCAAATGTATGGCTGTAGGCTGTAGATTAGTCTTCGACGGACGAACTACGTAAAACTTATGATTTCGATTCGAACGAACGAATGATTGAACACACGTTATTATCGAGCACTGATTTAACTTTCAACTGTTTTATTCCAAACCAACTTTATTACATGGAATGTAACATATAACAATAAATAATAATAATAAAGTTGTAATAAATGAAAAACTATAGTATAATTCAATATAATATAAAATTAGGTTGAAATAAGTTTTTAAATATTGACCATTTGGTTTTATGTCTTATACTGTCTGGTAAGTTATTGTATATTTTTAAATCATCGTGCAGAGCTGATTTTTACCCAAAGTTACTTTTTACTGTAATGATCTGTAATTGTAAGCAGTTTTGTATCCTGATTATGTAAAGTACTAGATTTTTGAAATATATTATTTGATTTTTTTCCATTATTAATAACAGAATGTCCTAAAATGCAAATTTTTAAATTATAAATTTTTTTAAGTTTACAAATCTTTTAAGGTTATATAGGTTAATAGAAGGTTTCAAATATTATAGTTTATAAATTTTTTTTTTTGCATTTTTTTAAAGGTTTAATATATGACGAATAAGCGGACCCCCAAATTGAAATTAAATATTGGAATTTAGAATATATCAAAGAACAATATGTTTTTTAAGAATTTTAATGGTATGAAATATCTTGCTTTGTATAATCCTCCTATTAATGAAGTTATAGGGGTTCTTATTTTCTGAATATGATCTTCCCAACTTAAGTTTTTATCTATAATTATCCTAAAAATATTGTTGTGTTTGAATAATTAATTTTGTTATTGTTTATTACTAGTGGAGAAATACCATAACGTATCTTTGTTTTATTAACATAAAAGAAGGTTTACTAAAATTTAATGCAAGTTTGTGAGATTTAAGCTAGAAACAAATTAATTGTAGATCATGTTTTATTTAAAAAAATAATCCATTTAAATTATCAGCAAAATAAATAATTGTTGCGTCATCCGCAAACAATTGAATATTGCCTTTTAATTTTAAGTTGTCAAATTGTCTGCGTTTAATTAGATAAGTTTTAAGTACATTATACATATTGCCCCTTAGTCCAATATTATATAATTTTCGTAAAAGAATATGATGATTTATTCTATCAAACGCCTCACACAGATCCATGGATAGTAAACAGCATTTTTTATTAATTTCAACTTTAATTTGAATATCGGTTATGACATCCATAACGGCTGTTTCTGTATCCATGAATCTGCAAAAGCGATATTGTTTATGAAATAAATTTTCATTTTTTTCTGTTATTTTGGAAAACACTGGTAATATTGGTTCATAATTGTTACATTCATATCGTTTTTCACTTTTAAATATTAAAATTATCTTAGCAATTTTAATTTTTTCTAGAAAAAACCTTTATAAATAGAAATTTTTGTTAAAAAAATTGTCTTCTCTTCTGTGGATTCAATATAGTCACTTACTGGTTGAATTTTATTTGCAAATTGTTTTCCTATACTTACAAAATGATTATTCAATTCTTCACATATGATTTGGTATCTTCCATTTGTCTATCATTAACCAATATATAATTAATATTTGTTTTTGTTTTTCTTGTTTGATTTGTTAAGATAAAATTTAAATTATCCCAAATTATTTTTTGATTTTATCTTGAAAATTCTTCTTTAAAATAATTTTGTTTGGTTTTCCTTATTTCTTTTTTAACAAATTTATTATAGCCGTTATAGATTTTTTTAAAATATTTGTTATTTGGGTTATTTTTCTTTTTCATAAAGCTTATCTCTATATTTAATTAACTTTGCTAATACAAGATTGAACCATGGTTTGGAATTTTTGGAAAGTTTTGCCGATGTACTGTAAGAATTTTTTTCAAAATGTGTAAAATTATATAATTTATTTAGGCCTTTGAATAAATATTTGTTTTCATTTGATACTATAAGTTCCTTTTTTATTTCATCCGTATAAAATTTTCTAATTAAAATTTTTTGCTTTCTGGATTTTTGATCAGTTGCTTTAAATTTTATTGGAATGGAAATAATCTGTATTTGATGGTAACTAAGAGAACTTGTTTTTAGTCGTATGTCTAATGTTTTATCTGAATTAATCAAAACGTCATCTATTAGTGTTGAGCTGTTAGTAGTTTCTCGGGTAGGGATGTTTGTGTTGCATATTCGATAACCATTGGAGGAATATATGTCTGATAAACTTTTTGTTTCATTACTTTTAATATTAAGGATATTAATGTTCCTATGATGATAAAAATACACTCTGTTTATAATTTATTTAACTGATCCATTTTTCATCCAATAATTTTAAAAAAATCTCATTTTTTGTCGAAGTTGATTTGTATATATTCCTCACAAGAGTAATTTAGATAATTTAAATTCTATTGCAATGTAGGAGATATCACATTCCATTTTTTCTAGAACTTTTCCAATCTTCCGCCTCTTTTGTTTCTTGTGGCATATATCGATTTAAAGTTTTTAAAATTATCTATACTTTTCTTCCTCCCTTTTAACCCACGTTTCGGTTAATACAATTACTTGAACATTTTCTCATTTTGGGTTTATCTCTTCTCCAGCAAGAAAAAACGCGCAAAATAGTTGAACTTTGAATGCTGAACATTGCGCCGTTTTAGACCATTATTTATAGAATAATCGAAATATGAGATATTCAGAAATCAATAGCCCATAATATGTACAATAAACGAGAAAAGAAAAAAATATATTTTGAGAGTAATATCTCCTTTTGAAACATACATTAATTCATTTGTAATAATTTTAACAAACTAATAAATATGTTGACGAAAACAAAATAAATAAATACAATCTTAGTGTAAATCTTATATGGCAAAACAAAATGGTGCCCTAATAAAACAAAAAAATCGGCAAATTCCAATCCAAATTGCATTTTCTGGGAATGAAACCTTTTTTTTTATGAAGGAAAATAATAAATGATATAATTTATGTTTTATAGATTACCTAAATAAAGTTATAAAAAATGAATAATAATAACACAATAAATTAACAACAAATAAAACTATGGATATGGTAATGTGAGTGGATTTGTGTATATATGTATGTATGGGTATGCATGTTAGATCTGAACCTAAACATGTTGACATAAAAATTGTGGATAAAAAATTCATATTCGTTCCAATCTGAAGTATGTTTAGATATATGAATTATATATCATTAAAAGATCTTATTTATGAATGTGCAAAGTGACTGACTATTCAATACGACTGTGACTTTTGACTTGACAGACACAACAATAATATAGCAAAATCGGTAAAAAATATATACAAAATTATATAATTATCAAGAAAAACTACTACATCTGAATTCCATGAGTTATATATATTTCTATAGTTATTTGGCAATAACGTTATACGTTCGATTCTATAAATTGTAATATATTTTACTTCCCTTAATAAAACAAAAGTTCCGGTAAGTTTCGGGTACTTTGGTATTAAAATCGGTAAAGCCCATTTAAATGAACTTTGCTCGCAATTTAACTTTCTCTTTATTAATAAAATTGAAATATATTACAATGTATATGTTATACATAAAGTTATTAACACATACATATATGCATTCACAAATATGACGGGACTCTTGTGTAAAAATAGTTATTTTTACATTTTACACAATATTTATAAGTATAAATTTGTTTTTTGTTATTAGGTTAAACGAAAATGGAGAACTAGAATATACACTGATGATGGAAACGCCACAAACACCTCTAACAAAACATATAGAAGCTACATATAAAAAAGATTGCCCAAAGGATAATGAAAAAGTCGAAGAAAAAAGTCATGATTCAAAGAGATGAATGGAATAATTCTATTTGATCCCTGATAATGTATTTGTTTGTAAATAGAATATATATTTCTAGAAATGTACAACATAACAGAAATATAAATTTGTTTTTTAAGTGGCATAAACATTTCACATGTAAAATTACGTTAATATAACTTCTGGAAAAGACCTAAATTCGATATGAAATAATTCCACGAATATTAATAAAGTCCGAGTATCTGCATAATATTATTTTGAAATGAATAATTTATATTTTTAATAATGTTAAAAAGCTGATAACTCCGCCCTCTATGAATATAAGTAAAACCAATTTTATATTTAAAAAATACCAGATATGCTGTGGTTAATTAATAATTAAGTACAAAGAATTTCACACAAAATATATGTAATTTCGCTCTCGTGAAACTTCCTTTGATATTTTTCTATGTGCATTATGCGAAAGGTTTTACTGACAAATTATAGGGGTTTTCAAAAGAATGTGGTCAACAGTGGCATGTTTTGCATACACAGTGTATTTTAATTTTAATTCAGCATATATTTTACACAAGGATGGCTTTTTACCATACAGAAAAATATCTATCACTCTATTTTATTTCAGATATTATGTTATTAGGATTATAAATTATATTTAGAGAGATTTATACAACGTAAATTTTTAGAAACTGATTAATTTAAATAAATGGATTCTATTTCTTTAATATTATTACTGAACAATATTTATTTAAGTACACCAGTTGAAATTATAAATATTTAATCAACAGCAAAATTTATGGTACGAGCAGGGATAGAACCCGCATCTCTGGATCTCTAGCCTATTGATCTAACCAATTGCGCTATCGCATCACTGATAAGCAATTCGTTAGAACTTGTACATATTCAAACTCACCAGTATCATAACCATTGTTGATTCCGTCAAATATTCTAACTTTATGTCGCGGCGTTCCTAACTGGACGTCAAATCTGACATCGCTATTAGGTACCGTCATATTAGTAAATTTATAATTTTTACGTTTTGTCCGTATAAGCCAAATTTTGAACAGAGGTATTTTATCAGTTCGTTTTTAAACTGTGAAATATTTTTTAAAAAACAATTAATCAAAAAATTATGCCCGTCAATATCGTGTTTCGGCTCGAAGTTCAATTTTACTCACTTTTTTAAATTTTGACGATTCTGATAATATTACGGTATTCTGGCAAAATTTCTGACTTATACGGGCATAACGTAAATAAATTTACTAATATCGGAGGTACCTAATAGCGATGTCAGATTTGACGTCCATTCAAGAGGGTGTGAATATGTACAAGTTCTAACGAATAATTTCTACCAGTGGTACAATATTGGTTAGAACAATACGCTAGAGATCCAGAGGTGCGGGTTTGAAGCCCGCTCGTACCATAACTTTTGCTGCTGTTTAAATATTTCACAGTTTAAAAATAAACTGATAAAATTCAATAGTTGAAATTATATTATTATACACATTACTTCAGAATACAGTGTAAGAAAAGTAAAATTAGTTAGTTAGTTAATTTTTTTATTATAATAAACATGTTATGGGTAAGTATTACTTGAAATAAGCTGTTCTTAATAATATTGTAAACAACCAAATACAAATGGCTTAAAACATATTATTTTTCTTAGTAGGCCATACAATTCAATCGCTACCTTAAATTGTTTTTATTTTGACAGCTTTCAAAGAAAGTGTGTTGTTTTGTTAACCGACTTCAAAAAATGGAGAGGCTATCAATTTGACCCTATATATTTTTTATGTATGTACATCGATTACTCCGCGATGGTTTAACCAATTTGGATGAAATTTTCAGGGACTATTTACGATATTACCGGAGTGGTCCTAGAGCAAGCATATTTAAAAAATGTAAAAATGGTCAATTAACACCATTTTCAATTATTCAAGCGAGCGCCGCACCGGAGCCAATATATATTGCGTTCACCATATCATCAGGAAAAAAAGTATGCACGTCATTATCGTGTTTCATATGGTTTTCGAGGTTTTTGATAGCAAGAAGTTCAATTTTACTAACCTTTTTAAATTTTGACAAAACTTATAATATTAATACGGCGATTCTGACAAAATCTCATATGCAATGGACCCAGTAGATACTCTACTTTATTATGGACCTCTAAAAATTTTAGTTTAGACTTTAAAATTTAAAACTTTGTATAAACAAAAACTAAAAATGATCACATAAATTTTTTTATAAAAAAATAGAACCTACTTAAAAAAACACTAAAAAGTAAAAAATTATATTTTATTCCACACCGAAAATTTGATTTATGAAATCACTGTTAACGTAATAAAGACTGTCTATTTAATGTGGTAGACAATATATAAATATCTGTTCGTGATTAAGTAATTAGGAATTAGTTTGACGCCGACTTCATAAATCAAATTTTCAATGTGTAATAAAATATTATTTTTAGTGCTTTTTTTTAAGTCGGTTTTTTTTATAAAATTTTGTATTAGTTCATTTATTGATGTTTCAAAATGACAGGCTGTTATGTACGTAATGTAATACAAAACGCTCATAATAATATATCTGGTGCTGAAAATGATATTAACGTTACGCACTATCGTAATACTTTAGTAACAGATTTAGATTGGCCGAAATTACAATAAGCAACGCTTAAAGGCAAAGCAAAATAGGGACAATATATCTGTTATCTCAATGGAAGTGATTATTACTAAAACAATAAATAAGTATTGCTTTTGAAATTGAAATTCACGAAAAAGACTATCGCTAGATGTTCACGCTGATGTTGAACCTAACTTATTTCTACCTAAAAAAATAAGTTGTGCTTTTAGTGCAGCTAGTTTTTATAGAAAGCAATATTTCAATTCCAGTGAAAGTTGTAATTAGTAGCATGGATATTAATTTGTGGCTTCAAAACTTCGAGGAGTTTTCTTAAATTCCGAAAAAAATATTCACAACGAAACATTTTTATTAATCGGATTTTGAAAATCTAACGTCCCTGAGAAAAGTTCAGTTTATAAATATTTTGACTATTCTGTAATGACTGGATCTAAACAATGATATGTTATTTGTTTATATCACAATTGCAAATGTTCGAACAAGCCTCATGAGGATATTTATTTGAAACCACGAGAATTTTCAAATTAGCTATATAACACAATATCAGAAATACCTAAAAGAATTTTATATGCTCACTGTACCTATTTTCAAATTCAACGCCATCACATTCATCCCATAAAAACACATTTTGTATAAAGCTGCGTTAACAGTGGTTTCTGATGGATTCATCTTTGATGTCCACAGGTCATATGTTTCAGACGTATGAAATAATGACGCAAATATTTTTATACAAATAATCACTGATGATCGAAAGAGGTTTAGGCAATTATTAGAGAATGGGAATATATATATATATATATATATATATATATATATATATATATATATATATATATATATATCTAGTCAGAGGTTAGAAGGATACCGTTTATAAGCGAATTAAAACTGAATTGTCGAAATACGTCCATTTCTTCACAGAGGACAAATACAGCTTTTAACCGAAAATGGTAACAAGGCGCGGTTTATTACCTAAAATTACCTTCCGCATTAATACATTGTTACCATAACCCTATACATGCAAGTGATGTATTCACATGAAGCATGAAGGATTATTTTTATGCCAAATTAATCAGGTAAATAGGTAATTTACAAAATTTTATCACAAGAGAGCAACTTAACTTAGGTACGTAGAGGAGAGATTCTATGGAAAAACTCTGAAGATAACATTGAAATTCCAACAATCAATCCCAGTTATTGTTGAACTATCTTAAAACAAAAACTTTTGGTATTCACTAGGTGAATTTGAAAAAGCCAAAACGTTCCTTTAATAGACAAAAATTATAAAAAACATGGAACAAGGCAAGGTTTTTACCTATGTCATCATAGATCATTATGTACAAAACCTGTTTTCAGTAAAAGCTTAGATATAGCCTAATAGCTGATTGAGGTTTGTTAGGGATGTCTGACCTGATATGGATATACAGGTTTCATACCTAACCACGAAGGCTCCCAGACTATTAGGTGTATTTTTTAACAATTTTAGTTTTTTTATTTTTATCTGATTTATGTAAAATCCTGCATTGTTATAAACAATAAATACTATTTAACAATATTACGATAAAAATTAGGCCTTACAATTTGTAAATATAATTATGAAGATCTTACAATAGTAATGATTGTGTGTTACTCCTTACAGTATTGGAAGGATAGTTACTCCTCTGAACATTAATCAAAGGCTTAATCAAATGTACCAAAGAAGAGTATATTACATAATGAATATTACATAAGACAGATTGTGGTACAGTGTATATAATTTATATGGTCAATGAATTCCAGCTTTTGTAAAACATCAAAATATAATTTGGGAGAATATTAGGGCCATACCAATTAGCGAATTACTATTTGAGGGCAACTTAAAACATGCTTTTAAAGAAACTTCTCCCTCTGTATATAAAACTCTGCTTGCCATTCTACCTACGCCACACTGTTTTTAATCCAGAATACACAACAAAACATAGTTCGGTAATGAAGTATTTCATAATACAGTCATTTGGTGTAGCTATTCTCTTAACATCATAATTAAACACAACTCAAATAAGGGCGACTACCATGTAAAGGGAGCCCGTTCTCTTAACACTCTCACTCCATACTTCTCCCATTCGACAGATTCGATCCATAACTCCTGCGCAGTCTCAAGACATGACATGATACATGCTCCTTTCCAGGCTACCATGGAAGAATCCATGTCCCTTGGATTAGTAATAATATCTAGTTGCTCTGCTCGATACAGGTAAGGAATCTGAAGAGATATGCGATTTTGAAGCCATGTCCCTAAAAGATTATTTAACTGACAAACTGAATTTTTCTGGTACTATTTAACTACATCCATCTTAAGTAAAACCTATTTTAAGTATTGTCCATTTAGTTCTAATTATTACTAACCATTTAGTTCACTTAACACTATGTTAATATTCCACACTATGGTTGATCCAATGACAGGACATAACTGAAGTCATTTCTCGTCTGACAAAAGAAATACGGATATATCTTGGAAAACGGAGAACGTTAAATAAATCAACTCCCCCTCTATTTATAAAAATAACAGATTGCTTTAAAAATTATCATATTGCTGATTTAAAAACTGATAGTGCCTAAACACACATTTACAGTAAAATAAATAACTCGAAATAGAAATAAAATTATCAATTACTTTCCATTTTATGCACATATTTTTAATATTATTTAAACATACCTATGCCTGAGAATTTCATACCTCCTCCTACCACTAACACACACCCATACATCTTTCTTTTTAAATCTTCATTTGGACATCTAAAATGTATAATTATATTAGGTGTTTCCCGTTTTAAGCTTAACTTTTTATAAATAAAAAATTCAACTTTTTTACCTATCAATACTTTGCAGCACAGCCTGATCCAACCCTAATATTTGTCCAGGATTTATAACAAACTCTTTCACAGATTGTGTAATGACTGGATCCATCGCATCCACGACAATGTCGTCGTCGTTTGCCACTTGCTGACTTTCTAAATATGACTCGTTAAGTTCATTAGCTGATGATTCTTCCTTAATACCTGTAACAAAATTATATATTAATATGGGTAACAAAGAAGAATCAATTTGTATGATATTTATTATAAAAATATAAAATGGCATGGAATAAATCTAGCTACACTGTTTGGCAATAATAAGGATAGATACAATCATGATTTAAAATATTCCGATCTTTTCAATTTAAAGCAAATACACAAATATACAAGAATATAGTGTATCTGAATGGAAATAATTCTATATTTTAAAAATACCTAATTGTTAGAAAAAACTCACAAACCCGTCGATTTTGATTTTATGTTTACCATATTTTAGAAATATCTACAGGTACCTATCTCAAAAATGTGGGTCAGGTATCAATTTACTTTTTAAATGTGAGACCCCATTTATAATTTCAGTTTAAGATTCTAGACATTTTTCATCATATCATAGCATATCTTTATGACTACACAGTTGCACCTGTTTATGAGATATTGACGTTTGAAAATTGGCAAATGTATATTATAAGAGCCAACAAATAACAAAAATTAACTAAAACTGTACAAATCTATAACTAGGATTAAAATCGCAAAATGTACAGTCCCAGAAAACTCCGTAGTTGATGCTTGTCCTTTGGTATTGGAAAATTTTGAATAGCTTCAGTCTTATTTGCATCGGTTTTCACTAATCACTCCATATTCGGTAATTACCTGCCCCCTTCTTTCTGAAAAAATTAACATTTCTTAGGATTGAGTTTTAAGTTTGCCATTCGCAGCTGCTGGAAAACAGCTCCAATATTCTTTAAATTATCTTCAAATGTTTTTCCAAGAATAATGATGTATGTATGTAGAAATGTCTCCCAGATCATTCCATGTAATATCAAGTCCATTAAACGGTCGAACGTCAATGAAGCGATGCATAAACCAAAAGGCATAACTTTAAATTGCGATAATCCTGTTCCAATAGATAACGCTGTCTTTTCTATGCTGGCCGAATTGAGCTTTACTTGCCAATAACCACTTTTTAAGTTTAGGGTTGAGAACCATCTTGATCCTACTGAAGTATCCAAGGAATCGTCAATTCTTAGTAAGGGGAAACTGTCTTTCTTCGTAATATCATTTATTAAGTCTTCGGAAGTCAACGCAGAATCTGGTAAAGCGTTTTTTTTCTTAACAAGCACTACTGAAGACGATCAGGGATTTTGGAGTGATGTATGGTTTATTGCTCGCAATTTCCTTTGACTTCTAGATATTTGCTTAGCTGTTTCAAACTGAAGGTTATATGCAAGAGCTTCTGATATCTTCTTTAGTCTAGCCATTCTTAGCGCCTGGTTAGTATCAGAATCGCAAAGGCCTTTAATGAAATTGATTACTGCCAGTTCCTGCCTAATTTCATCAGTGTCTGAAGGATAAGTCAGGTTGATTAGCCGCACGATATCTGCTTCATACTCTTGAAGATTTATATTTTTGTCTTCTACACTGCAGTTGCGCTTCAGACACTTCCTGCAGATATGCTTTACCATACCGCATTTCTAAGTGACATAATATACTCCAAAGTTAATTTACTTACCTTCGGATATGTTCCTTAACATCTCCATAGCTTCACCATGCAGGGAACAAACCAGAGCTTCTCGGTAGAATCCCAATTATTCCAAGTTGCGGCAGTTTCAAACTGTTGGTAATCCAGGGTAACTTCCCCTCAAACGTAGGTGGTTTGAATACATGTGATCAGAGGGCAACATAAGATTTGAATCAGCTTAGGCTGTTAACTAAGTTGTAAGCTTTATACTTCCTGTTGCATTTGCTCATGCACATCTTGGACTTGTTTTTTATTTGACTTAATTCTTCTCCTACATCTTCTTTGGTTAATGTCAATTCAAGCAACGTTTTTTTAGTTACTTCTCTCCATATTCTTCAAATGTTTTTTCAAAAATAATGATGTCATCTAAATATACTAGGCATGTCTCCCAGGTCATTACATGTAATGTCAATTCCATTAAACGTTCGCTACCCCATGACATAGGATTTCTGAAAGCAATCACACTTATGTATGGACTGAAGATTGTGGGGAAGCCTTCTAGTCGTAACGTGAATCAAAAACTAAGGTGTAATTCTATTAAGTTAAAATAACAAATAAATTAACATACAATTGTATAAAATCTTCCAACAATGGTCGTTTACATGAAGACAGAAATGTGAAAAGTATTTTGCTATAAGCGAAATCGTTTAGATTTTTCCCAAATCTTTAAATTGCCAATTTTCAAAGGTTAATAAACAGAAAGAGAATAGAAAATTCTAAAATGAAATAGGTCGGTCATTTAAAAAATAAGAACTGGCGTCTGAGACACGCTGTAATTAGAAAACGTTCCTAGAAAATGGTGAAAATAAAAACAAAATTGATTTAGCTTCTTAAGAAACAAAAAATACTATTTCACGGCGCAGTTTCTCCGCACATAATATGCCCTGTTCTTGAAAAACTTTTTAATCTAAAGGTAAATAGTACATATGTTTTTAAAAAAATAAGCATAACACAATTACTAGAATGAAGATTTCCATTTTTATTTACCATAACACTTTATTTTTCAAAAAAATTATGTAAAAAAAAAGAATTCGTGTTATTCTTAGATGAGGAACGTCTAGAGTGGTATTTAAACTTGCAAAGATGTGTTAAAAATATCTAAAAATTGGTCGTATATCCTAATCAATTACCTTTTTTTCGAATGTCTCTAAGGTATAATTCATCGTGCGGGTCTTCCGGATCACCTGTAGATAACTTCTGAGTGTGTATCTGTTTCGTACCAGTTATTCCAAAAAGTTCGGGATTAAAAAGGCTTAGGGGAGCTACAATACATTCATCTCCAACCTTAAAATGCGATTAATATATAGGGTGTTACGAATTTGAGATACAACCATTGAGATCTTGGAAACGGTAATAGATATGAAATGAAGTCGGTTAAATGAGGGCAAAGTTGCAAAATAAAATGCTTATGGGGCCGAAAAATATTACAAAATCCTAAGTACTTCCCAACATATTCGAAAAATACCGAAAAATTAAAATTTTATTTTATATTTTTTTCTGATTATTTGAAAATATAAAAATGTGCTTATGACAAACATACTGCCTCTTCCCTTTATTATATACGTCAATTTAACGAGTTTTGCCATTTTTAAAAAATATTAATCGTTTCTGAAAAAAAGAAATATTTTTGCTTTTAAAAAGCTGTTTAACTCCCCCCCCCCCTAGGACCGCCTTTGTAGTTCAAAAACTTTTATATACAAAAATAAAACAAATTTGGTGTGTTCCACCATTTAGGAAAAAAACTTAAAAATTTTAATTTTGTTTTTGAGGCTATTTCACTTTCTGGGAATAACCTTATCAAAGAGAAAAATCGATTTTCAAATTAAAAAACAAAACAAAATAAATCTGACGTGTTTTATCGTTTTCTTTTTTTAAGCGTTATGGACTTAAAAATATGTCTGTTTTAAAGCTGTTTTATCCCCCTAAGGCTACGCTGTAAAATGGAAAAAATGGGCTTATATAAAAACGGATAAACGAAATTTAACGTGTTAAATCACCGTCCGAGATGTTTGAAGATCTTTACGTTCTAGGGTCCCTTGACCCGGAAAAACATGTTTTCCCATTTCCGTCTGACAATATGCAGCATAGTTCAAAAACTACTTATTCGACTGCCTTCAAATTTTGGTCAAAAATTAAGGTACTTATGGGGTTGGAATAGTGACAAAATGGCAGCTTGACATAATATAAAAAAAAACATTATTAAGAAACTACTTATAGGATGAACTTCGATATTTGCTCAAAATAAAGTGTGATAATGGCAGAACAAAGGAGAGGACTAATGAAATATTTAAAAATTCAGTCGTCGGAAAGTGATGATTTTATTTTTACACGATCTAATCCAAAGAACCATTATCTTTTAATTGACCAGAGCCGTGAATGCTCCCGTTCTATGTTAATATGGGGCACAACTTATTTTTTATAATAATAAATAAAATCATGAAAAATAAATAATGATAATGTGTATAAAGTTATTAAAGTGTAGCTAAAGTATTGCGACAGCGGAAAATTCGGGATACGCTCAATTTACTACACCACGTATAAATTTATTTTTATTCAGTTGATCTGTTGAACTTGATTTTTTCTCCGTTTTTTTTTAAACGAAGCTCTTTTGAAATAAAAATATTTTCGGTTTTAGGAGGCTGTTTCATTCCCCTAAGACTAACCTCTATAATGGCAAAATAGTTTTGATATATAAAAGAATAAGAATAAAATAAATTTAACGTGTTCTACCGTTTTTTAATAGCTAAATACTTTTTTTTTGTTTTTAGAGGGACTGTTTCATCCACATAAGGCTATGCTATATGGAAAAAATAAAAACTTTTTAAAAATCGTTAAAAGAAATTATCGGGGATATTTTATTAGGTTCGAAACATGTTAATGTGAAAAGACTAATATTGTAGCAGGATGTAGTGTGCATTGGAGTTTTCAAAACCGCAATAAAAACACAGGTTCATATTTAAAAAAATAGACCTGATGATCGTCCATAGCAGACAAAACATCATAATTAAAATCGAAGATTGTGGTTTTACAGAGGACAAAAAGGTGCCACAAGATTGTAAAATTTATTTTAAATTAATTTTTCAAGTAGTCAGAAAAAAATAAAAATACAATTTTAAAACATAAGCCTTTAATTTGGCAACTTTCCCTCATTTAAGGCACTTATTTCTTCCCAATGTTCATACCTCGAATTTGTAACACTCTGTCTCAAGAGTGTTTCACTTAAAACCCCGAGCGCCGAGAATTAACGAGTAAGACACAATTAAGTAAAACATAGTAGCTCTTCCATAGGGTCATTTGGTCAATGACCCCCCAAAAATATTTCAGAAAATAAATTATTCGTTTGACCGTCCCTCCTAATAGTTGTAATCAAACGCGAACCTTGGGAAAAGTTAAATACGCTACACTATTAGCCGCGCGCGGTGGTTCGAATGGTCTCGTTGCATTCCTTAGGCATAATAAAGTACGCTATACTAAGATAGGCTGGGCAGTCCGAATTGCTCTGAATACCTTAAAGCTTGACGAAAGTACCGGAAGATTCACAGCTACCGAGCGGCAGCCGAACGTGATGGCAAATGGAATATGAAATCGCGATTTGGGTCATCAGCCGGTCTCTTCTCATAATTCGATCGATCGGTCGCGGCATCACGTCGGCATGCGAAAGTTAAGTTGTTCAGAGGTCGCGCGGTCGATATTCTAACTCGATATTGTTTCGGACGTTTTTAAACGATGAAAACTGATTTATATACTGTTTTTTGTAATATACATATATTTTTATTTTTATGATCCATATAAGAGTTGGAAATATACAGAAAATAAAATGTTGGTAGTGACTAGAGCAAAAAACAAAAGCAAAACTAAAAAGTGTTTACGAACTTAATTTTGCAAAAATAACCAATTTCAAGGTGGACTATGTTTGAGTTGTGAATGTAGATGAAATAAAATGTCGGTAGTGAAAAAAATTAAACAACTAAAGAGTGCTAACGAACTTAATTTTGAGAAAATAACAGAATTCAAGGTAAGTGGTCGCAATTTGCCAGAACTTAGTATACGACAAACTAGTAAAAGCAAAAATAAAGAGGTTCATCGAAACTTTTGTAAAAATATGTACGATTTAGCTAACTGGATATGTGGTTGTGAAGTCTCTAACTCATTTTACTGTTATGTTTGTTTGTTGTTTTCTAAGGACTCGTATTCATTATGGTGCAAAACCGATGTTAAAGACTTAAAACTCTTAAAAAAAAAAGATGCGTTTTCATGAAATGTTCGTAGAACTATGGTACGGTCGGAAGTGTTGATATTCGCACTCAGCTAGACACAGCTTATAGAAACTCCCTTAGAGATTTTAATGAAAATGTATCAATAAATCTTTATTATTTAAACAAAATTATAGATTGTGTAAAATTTTGTGGATCATTCGAGCTGGCACTACGTGGCCATCATGAAACGGCTTTGTCTGAAAATCCAGGGATTTTCGAGAGGTTATAAATTTTGTTGAGGAGTTGGGCCAAGACAGACTATCCGCTTTAGCAATGTTTAGTATCGAGAAATCGTTTATAAAAGGAATGTGCGTGCCATTTTTACGAACGTGTCATTCAGCATTTTTCCAATTCTAAAGAAAGAAGAGTAGACCTGAACTTCAAGAGAATTTAAAGCTCAATTTAAAGATAAGATTTTTATTTTAATTATGCCTATTTTTAAATTTGTTATTGACCTCCCAATATAATTCACCACGAGCTGCCACTGGTAAAACAGTGTTTATTCGAAGAGTTAAAAAATTATTTTTGGCTAAAATAAAATCGACGCCATCACCAGAATAACAAAGAATAAATTACCTGCGCCAACTTCAAAAAATCATGTAAAAAAATGGAAAAAAATAAACACTATATATTTTTTAAATAGTTAGAGGGGGTCAAGCATAATTAATCCATTATATAAATAAGTGCTCACAAGCGACGCCAAAGCAAACGAGCGAAACGCGAAATATTCAAGATTATTGAAAAACAAACTTACCTATCGAATGTAAATTAATTTTCTTTTTATTTTTGAAAAAAAAAATGATATCGGACGTATTTTTGATACTCCTTAAGTACTATGGAGCATTTGGTGGCTGCTGAGGCTAAGCTCGATCTCCAATTGAGGGTAATTCACATATTGCCGACTGAATTGAACGTATTTGAGAAATTTGTGTTGCACTCTCTCCACAGCCTAGACATGTACATTGCAATAATCAAGCCAATGCACATTAAAGGGGTTTGATGGAACCAACATTTTGAAAATCATTAAAGCAGCGCTTAATAAATCCTGACTATCCAGAATAATACCAAGATCCTTGCTCTAAGGAACAGTTTCAAGAGGGATGTTGTTGATTTAACAGTTAAAATGAATAGTTCTTCCACTACTTCAATTCTATCTTGTTTTGATTGCACCAAATGACAAGTCTCCCAAGATCATACTGGAGCTACAGACAATTGTCAGCACTCCCGCACTATGATTTCTCTAGATTTGAAGTTCTGAACCCTTACTATCTGTTGCCAATTGGTAAGGTACGATTTGAGCCATTTCAAAAGTGTCCGGTGCACCCCCAGAACCTCCAATTCTTGAATGAGAACTGCATGATTTACCCTCCTAAAAGCTTTGGAGAAATCGGTATAAATGACATACATCTGACAGCCACCCTCCAAAAACTTCGGCAGGAAATCTGTGAATGAAATGAGGTTTAACTCGGTTGAACGATGTGGAAAGAATCCATTTCATTTCATTCAAAACTGGCCATGCAGAGAAGATGATAAGCACTCTCACACAAAGGTCTCAAACATTTTTGGAATTATACTAAGAATGCTTATAGGTCTGCAGTTAGTCACCTGTATTGCATCGCCAGACTTTAAAATTGTCAAGAGAGGTCAAGCCATGATAAGCTACTAAGTTCTGATGAAACTGTATGGTCTATCATCACGGCCAGAATCCTTTTTTATATTAAGTTTTGAAATTTTTAAATAAATGTTAAAAATCTTAATATTTAAACTGAATAGATTAACATTACTAGAAGATAGTGACTTATATAAACTGTATATAAAAAATAAAAGAAATTTGACGTATATGGCCGTTTTTCGAAATATTACATTTTTTTAATATATGTATTCAACAAAAATAAATGTACGCTAATGACTTGCACACTTTTTTAATGGCATAAACAAAAATAACACAAATTATGCGTGTTCCACCTTTAAAAAATACACATTTATTCTTTTTTAGGAACCTCTCTAGACTAATACTAAATAAAGAAAGACCCCCTTTTATATTCAAAAGTATAAATAAATTAATGATTTCATGATTTCTAAAAAAGCTGGCCGTTATTGAAATAAAAATATTTGTGATTTCGGGGAGCTGTTTCATCCCACTCTGCAATCAGTTGGGAGATTCACCGAAATTCTATTTCAGAGTCGAATGCCCGCGGCGTGAGCAAAATTCTTTCTCGGAGAGACATGAAAACGCCTCGTCTCTGCGGCATCAACATTCTTAAGTGCAACATGTGCATGCGCTGCATGCAGGTAATTTACGATGTGATTCTTTCGCTAATTTTAAGAATAGAGCTTTGTATAAAGCTGTCCGAATATGCCCATTTTTCAAGATACATTTTTATTTTGTTTAAAGTTTTTAAATTTATATTCTATGTTTAAAAAAAATATTATCCAAAAATTGAATTACATAATACTTTTTATAATACCATGGTATTTGGAAATAGGGGTGATATTTTTTATGGGATATTATGACCTCTTTTACCGAAAAAAATGCAAGAAACGACAATTTTCTAATTACCATCACAATGAAAAATTTTTTGTATATAAATTGGTATGAATTATTTTTACACCACATATTATAATATAGAGAATAAATACAATTGAATCATAAATGTATTTGTAATCGACAATATCTCATTCTAATATAAAAGAAATTGATAACTTTGAATATGAAAGCACCTTTAAAAGATGAAGTTATCGTTCAGATTACACAGGGCGAAATCTGTCATTTTTTTTAGTAAATTATATATAACAATTCGTACATGACCACGCGCCTCCACATTCCTCCGCTACCCATCGACTCGCCAAAGCTCAACTATGAAATGCACACTTCGGTGCTTCGCCAAGCCTCCGCTCGCTGAAGTATTCTCTGGTGAGAGTTTGTTGTTGCGTCTCTTCTTCGTACAGTCGAAAAACTGTTTTTATATATACAGAGATAAAAAAAACTTCTTTCACTAAAAGGCGGGAGATCGCGCTGTAATCAGGCCAATTTGCATTTGTAAATACAACCATAGCAACGATGACACGCTATTCATCGGATGTTTGGCTATCAAACGAAAATCAAGAATTCTGTCGAAGTTCCAGTCGGCGGACGACTATGAATACGATTGTTACAGTCCTTGCAATTGTTTTGTTTTTTCGTAGCGTCGCGACGCCTGTAGTGGTGACAGCGTCGTTTTTATTTTAGCAGCGACTAATTACCAATTTTAATATCACCGAGAAAACAGCGTTTGGAGTTTTAAGTGAAACACCCTATATATACAGTGTGGTCCAAAAAGTTTCATGCTGGAGAACTGTTTTAGTATTGATGTTTCAGGGAAAAATTAATTTTAACATAGTCAACATTTATGTCAGATATACAGAGTGTCAAAAAAATGAAAAATGTACAATTAAAATTTTGAGAACTTAAAGAAACTAAATTTCTGGGACAGCAGTTCTAGAGAGTTTCATAAGTATACAGAAAATTTTAATAAAGTTTTTAAACTTAATTTATGGTTATCAAGGAAATAAGTGTTGACAATTAAATTTTTTTTTATTTTTGAATGTAAATTTTTGATTACCCACAAGTGATAACAGAAAATTTCACAACTTTTATTCATTCATTTTTGTAGCCCTTTTTTTTATTTTCGAAAGGCAACCTACATTGTTATATTTTTTTACACCAATTTTTATCAAAAATGGAATTTTCTGAGAAATTAATACCAAAAGACGCTTCCTTATCGCTCTAACTTTTTGGTCCACCCAGTATACTTTAATCTGAATATGTAAGCTACCTTGCGGAATGAAAAGTGCTCATAAAAAAAGTACAATAAGTTCATATATTTTTCTTTGTCAAATATATTTCAAAAAGATACATGCCTGAATTGTAAAATTGTATATAGGTTTTTCAGGTTGCTTTAAAATAAATGATTTTTCTTGGGAACCACAAACATCTAAATTCACATGGCACAGATCCTCCTTTAATTTTCTTAAAAGCATAGAGTCCAATTTATTCTGAAATTAAAACACACATAGCAAATCACAGAAACAGATTTTTTTAATCGAAAGAGTACACAATAATTTTTTTAAAATAATTTAAATCGACAGTTGACAATTAAGTATGAAACAATGCTTTCTTTCCAAAATAGGAGCCAATCCTTCTCGTCGCTTGCCAAAAACATTAATCAAGACTTCTGCAAGATCTTCTTTCTACCCTTAACTTCTGATAATGATATCGTCTCCACGTTTAAAGCAAAAGCTGGACTTTTTCCAAAACAATTCGCCGCAAATTCTACTTTAATCTCTCCCCTTCACTTCCCCCTTCCATCAGTTCCAACTTTGCCATACAATATGTACGAAATTATCTTCAGGATTAAAAAGCTGTGACAAATTTTCAAGACAATACCAAAAAGTTTTCTGGCTTTGATGTTATTCCAGCTATAGTCCTAAAAACCAGCTATAGTCCTAAAAATAACGCTTCTGAACTGGTGCGTCTCCTTACCTGGTTATTCCAAAAGTCCCGTGACAAGGGCAGCCTAAAAGCTAGAAACCTACTCGTGTACAGCCTGCTTCCAAAAAGGAATCTAAATTCTTTCCTCGAACTGCAAACCCTATTATAAGTAAAGCAATGGAGAAGTATATCAACCTTGATATTCTAAATCACCTTGAAAAGTATAAACTTATCACTTTTCATATTTCAACTTCTGGTTTAAATGGAAGCTGATATCATTTTATAGATATTAAAAAGGAAAGTGTAAACCATTTTATTTATAAATCAACGTTTAGACTGGTTAACGAGCTGTCAATGTCAATATTTCAAAAACAAATGAACTTGAAATATAATTAGAATTCATTGGAAAATTTAAAAATGTCAAAATATATAAGATGTTTCGTTTAAATAAATGAAGTTGATAATGACCCAAGGAAAACCACTCGCCCTGTATAACCAAAAATATTATAAAACAGAGCTTCGTTCTTCCATAATAAACATATTTAACTTTTTTCCATAACTTCTATAGTATTCCAGATATGATACTGGGTTATTTTATGTGAGCCACCCTGTACATATCTCTTTAGAGTGCAAAGGAAAGTTCATCAATTTAATACAAGGAATAGTGGTCAAGTGATACCAGTTTACCATCGTTCATCCAGACTTCACGATAACCCTGGCGGACAAATATTTTATTACCATAATAAGTGAATTATCTTCTTTCGGATTTAAAAAGGTAAAGAACTTGTAATTCAAAATTTTGATTGATTTTATGAAATATTGAAGATTAGAACAGACCTAGACTAGAAACAATTTTTTTCTGTTATTTTAACTTTAACATTTTTCCAAGTCACATATTAGACTTGTGTAAATACTGTCAACTATGTACTAGCAGTATTGAAAGAATTTTTAAATTAACTTGTGTAGCTGCGAATATCGTGTTTTTACTGTAAAAATAATCCATACCTGGTCATCACATTCCTTATATGGAAAGGCACACTTCTGTAAAAGCCAGTAAAATATTTGTGTAATATCTCCTCCACCATACTCTAATCTTACTCTAGTATTTGGATGGCATATTCCATCTTCAACACACGATACTGAAGTTTTTTGGTCACCTACATCAATTACGCATGCATAGCTTAGTCCAGAACCAAAGGTAGCAGATACATGATCTTGTACTAAAAAATTTAAATATATTTTGGGAATTATATTAGAGTTAATTAAACTTTAATTTGTAAACATGCAATTACAAATAAATGTAAAATATCAAAAACTCATAACCGAAATAGTTTTTGTCCATCAACTAGCTTGGGAAACTGTTCACCAAACAACTCCAACACAAAATCAATATTTATTTGGAATGCTCAGCCAACATGCCTTAAAACTACCTGTATACAAAAAGAAGAATGTCTAGTTATGCTTAAAGAGATTAAAGAATACTTATTGAATGAGATTTTTGTGACTGCATGTAGAGTCCTTTATCAAGAAAGATCAAGAAAAACGAGGTCACCAAGAAGCACATCTATCCACTAACCAAGGGCTGATGACAATTAACAATATTAATGGTGTTTAGGGATGTGCGTTAGACCAGTTAATGGACCAAGTTTTATTTTATATGAAAATAACTTATTTTCTAAAAGAAAAATACATTGTTTATATTTGGTGTTAGGATTTATTTATTTAAAACAGCTTTTAATATAACCCAAATTAATAAAGAACCTTTACATATTTTATTATAAAAGAAGCTATAAAATTTTATTTTATAAAAATAACTATTATAAAAAAATATATAAAAATTTAAGTATCTCTATATAAAAACAAAAAATATATAGTAAATATAAAACCTTAACTACTGCCAGAAAAAAAAAACAAAAGCAACAAGTATGTCAATCACTATCATTTGAGGACTCAGTCGCATTGATATTCGTATACATCTCTTTATTAACTTTTGAAATTAATTCGGCAGATGGATTAATTTTTGACTGCCACTTTGGTCTTTTACTAACTGAGAGGCAAGAATAGTTCAGTATTTAATAATAGCATATTTCTTGATTTGGTTTTAATCAAATTATATTTGCTGAATATTCTCTCACATCGAGCATTTGAATGCGATAAACTAAGAATATTCAACAAAACGTAGCTAAAAACTTGAACATATACACGTCATCGATCTTTATGTTTGAAATACCTATGAAGTAAAAATTATCGTTTATCGACAGATATTATCATACGTGTACTATAATTATTGTACGTCTTCTTCCAACTTCTCCTGAAAAAAATTAATGATTCAATTGAAAACTCTGACGAACTAATTCAAATGATTGAATGGCTACAGGCTACAGAGTACAGATAGAGCAGCAAAAAACTGATAACTACATAGCAAGTATACTCCAATCACTAACTAAATGCATCTCACATGACCATGATACTATTTAGGTTGGTAAATCTGAAAGAACAATTTAAAGATTACTTTACACCTAGCACTCTTATAAAAAATGTTAATCAATAATTATATAAATATTACTGGTTACAAAATGTCACAAAATCGGACAAGTGTCAATATTTATTTATTATGGAATTGCCACTAGGAAGTTAAAAATTCCAAAAATTAATGCTAAAACAGAAAAGAAATCCTTTTACTGTTTTCAAAAATCAAGACCAAATCTTCTCCAAGGCATAACTGTTTCCGAGTTAGCCAATATACTTCTTCTTTTTTGTAGCCAATCATTTAGGGCATATCACACAATACTTTTACAAAATGGGTACTGGGAATTAATAATATTTCATTTCAATAAAATATATTACTTTATGCCCTACAATGATTCTCACTTGGAAATGCTTTTCGAGGGTACTTTATTTGATATATTGCGCTAACGATATTGCCATGGTTTCATCAAATAGGTGATGTGACTAAACATTACGTTCTTTACGATGTTCACAGTCATAGAAATATCACAAACGTAATAATTTGCTTGTATTCAAATAAAGCTTACCAAATTATTTGTTTGATAATTTCAATAAAAAAATTATGAAATAACTATATTTTTTATGTCAACATTAAGACTGCGTTGAATGCATTGATGTCAGCTTCAATATGATTATTTTTTGGGCTTTCAGTTTTGCGATGAGTTTAATCTCTTCCATACTAATAAGGGTAGTGTTTACTGTAGAAGCCACATTTTTTTTATTAAGGTACTGATTGATACCTCAAAAATATATTATCTCTTATTTGTCTATAACAATAAAAGGGCTTTTTGTAAAAAAAATTAGATTTTATTCTTATTTCAGGTGGACACCAGGACAATACAGTCAATAGTGACTGGAGATGGTATGAGAAATAAGCTACCTATTGGAACGTCGGGGGACATTTTTGATGATTGCAATTTTTATCCTAGTAATCAGTATATATACTTTACCAGTTTGCATTATGTTACTTTCTTGAATTCGTGCATACTTGTTTTTATGAATGCCATACCTTTCATATATTAGGGTTCTCTAAACTCAGTTTATTTAATACATAAAGACTCATTTAGTTACAAATTTGCTTATAATGGGCAATATCCAATATTAATATAAAAAAAATGTATAACCTTTATATGAACATATAACCTTATAAAATATAAAAGGTGAAGTTGTCAGGGGAGAATCTGTCTTTTTTCCATAGCTATGTGGGATGCATTTAAACTGTGAATGGTGTATATACAAGAAGTGTGTCAAAAAGGCTTTATTTTTTTATTTTAATGTTGGTTTTTGTATGTTACTGTTTGCCAAGATTGAAAAATGTTCAGCACAATAAAGTTATGTTGACTTTTGTCAGGGCCGCCACTAAGGTGTTGGCCGCCTGTGTGCAACTCAATATTTGTCTCCCCCTTTTCATTTAGGTACACTTTACAAATACTAATAAAACGAAGTGTATAAAAGTTGCATAGTCACTTTTTGACATATTTATCAATAGTAAATAGATACTTACTCAAACAATTAAATTAATATCCAACATCCAACAAAGCAAAATCTAGGAATGTCACCAAATTAAAATACAAACGTCCGTTAAAATAAAATATAAATAAATAACATAAAAAATTATTAAAAACGAACTTTTCGCACTTTCGTTTCAGAAAACTTTTTAAGAATTAATTTTAATTTAATTTTTTTAATTTTAATTTTTAATTTATTCACAGCAACACTACAGAGTATCAAACAACTCCAAATGGTTCAGTCTAAATCTAACTATAAAATGTAAATAAGTAAATAACCTTAAAACTATGGATAAATTGAGCCATAAACAAGACAAAAATTAAGCACATTAAAAAATATGGAAAATAGAAAACATTGACAACAAAGAAAAAAAACAAACTACATTAACATTAGTTTAAAATTGCTCGTTTAAAGCGCATAAAATTACCTGTAAAGAGGTCATATTGCGTAAAATGTCTATTGTAATTTATGACCATTTTACAGGCAAAAGAATTATTACCATAGTTTGTGCGTGAAATAAAGCCGTGGAACGGGTATGTCTCCGTGGAATCCGAAATAAAATATTAGCGAGCAAATCACTACAATCGATAAGCCCATTCAACAACTTGTACAGGAAAAAGGCCATCGCATTTCGCCGACGTTCCTGAAGGCTAGTTAGTCCAACTAATTGGATTCTAGTGCTGTATGGTGTCTTTATAAGGAAACTTATGTTTGAAAAGAAGGAACTTGGCAAATCTATTCTGCACTGCCTCGATACGTTGTATATGACACAAATATGACGGAGACCAAACAACACTACAATATTCCAGAATACTTCTGACTAGACAGTTATATACAGACAAAATAGCTTTAGTGTCATAGATATGTTTAGAATTTCTGTTCAAAAACCCGAGCATTCTACAAGCTTTGATGATGATATTATCTATATGTCTCTTAAAATTCAATTCTTTGTCGAAAGTCACACCCAAATCATTAATAATGTCCACAGAGTCTAGAGTGACAGTATTGATAGAGTAATCAAAAAGTACTGGATCATTACATCTGTAAAAGCGCATTATTTTACATTTTTTGATATTAAGAGCCAAGTAATTATTTTGACACCAAGAAAACAAATTATCTAGATCCTCCTGAATAGAAAGGCAATCATCACTAGCATCAACAGTACCATAAAACTTCAGGTCGTCCGCGTATAACAGACATATACATTTTTTAAATACTGATATAGCACTATTTATAAATAACAGAAACAGTATTAGACCCAAATGGGATCCCTGAGGAACTCCCGAAGTGACATTAATTTCGCGCGATGACAGTCCATTCAGCTTAACACATTGTTTTCTTCCATCAAGGTAGGATCTAATCCATTCGAGGTATGTACCACACACACCAATCGAATGAAGCTTGGATATGTCAGTGTAATTACATTGACCTGGTGTCCATTCTCGATGTTCAGAGTCAAGTCGTTCTGGAATAGGGCAAGATTTGTTGTTGTGGATCTACCTTGGAAGAAGCCGTGTTGTTCAACTGCTATAAGGTGTTTATAGGTTCCTTAATAGTTCATCAGTTATTATTGACTCGAACAATTTCGCTACAGTTGACAATAATGAAATCCCCCTATAGTTTTTAATATCAATTTTCGATCCAGATTTAAATACGGGGAACAGGGTGGAAAGAAAGAAAGAAAGAAAGAAATCCTTTTATTTCTACAGACATAACAAATACAAAGAGAGAAAAAAAAATACATCTGAGAAATACGTCATTAAAAATGGTAGTCTGTTTTATAAAATTGTCAAGCTATGGTATCAACAAATATATAAACAAAGACATACATAAAAAAAGAAAACAGACAATATTTAGCTTAAACAAAACATTAAAACACTTAATGAATATGAATATGCAGTTGCTACAATGAGATCAAGTCTACAATATAGTAACAACTCAACACACTAATTTCCAAAGTTCAAGAACTCTGGGATAGAATAAGGTTCTACCAAACACAGATGCTCTTTTAAGTTATAGAGAAATTTTCTTTTATCATCAACGATAGATTTAATGTTGCATGGTAGACTATTAAATAGTTTAATACTACTATACAATGTACCCTTTTCATACAAAGTTGTTCGATGTTTAGGGTAATTATAATTTAGAGATCTAGTGCTGTAGCTGTGGTTCTTAACCAGCTCATTGAAAGTACCAGGATTGCTAGAGAGAAATTTCATACACTCATATATATATATATATATACACCACATATAGTCAAAATTTTGTTTTCTCGGAATACACCACGGCATGAGTCCTTAAAGCCCATCTTAAACCAAATTCTCATTATTCTCTTTTGCCATCTAAATATTATATCCATATCTGACGTTCCTCCCCATATCACAATGCCAAACTTAGCCAAAGAGTGGAAATTAGCAAAGTAAACCGTCCTAAGGAAATCTGAGTTAACACTTTTTGATAGAATATAGATAGATAGATAGAAGTGGATCACTTCCAGACTGAAGGGAATCTTCCAAAATTAAAAGACGTTTGAAAAATATGACACAACGGCATGGATAAAACGTCAGAACATTTTTTGTAGAAAATGGGGTGTATACCATCAGGTCCCGCGGTCTTATTTATATCCATTGATCTGATTTTATTTTCAATTTCTTCTGGTGTGAAGTTGTGTGTAGATAGCATGCAACCAAGTAAGTCGGGAAGGGCGAGAGGAGTGACAGAGCCATAGTTCGAGAAACAGGATTGGAAGTGATCTGCAAAAGCATTTACGATGTCTTCAGCACTCTCGATTGGTTCGCCATTGAGTTCAAGTTCCCGAGGAATACCATTATCTATGCCTTGCCAAAATTATGAACAGTAAGTTCGGTTCTCCAATGTTGGCAAATTTCTGACACTAAAAGAGATTTCCAGTGGTGGGTGATGAATATCAGGATTAATTAATGGGTCATTACAATTATCCACACAGACAAAATCAAAAGCATCCTGCAAGACCAGATATAGAATATCTTTAATATCCAATGTCGCACACACTTCATGTTCAATAGATAATATAGCTAAAGCAGAAAGTCTATCTTGCGTTATCGAGAATCGCAAGTAGTTTTTAATAATTTTAAGTTTTGAGAACGACCTCTCACCCATAGCTACAGTAACCGTTAGGGTTAGGAATATACGTAAGATTATACTTAAGTTTGCAAATAATGTTGATAGAAGATTATTTTAGTAAATATATTTAAGAATATCACTAGGACTTTTTTCTGTAGTAAAATATGGTTGAATAACTTTAATTTCTTCATATAAATCGTCACACATCGTCATAAATGTCACTTTCTGAGCTGTTTATGTCTGTAAGGGCTTGATGCATTTTCTCACAATTGATTTTAAGTTCATTATCATTTTTAATTCTGGTTATACTATATATTAAATTAAAAATGTCTATATGTTGTTGAAGTAATTGGAACCGTTCTTCAATTGCTATTATGGCACCATCCAAAATCTTAAAGTAAAAATTTACCTTAAATAACAATTCAGGGGATAGTATATGTTCATCATTTCCTTCATAATAAAAATGTTTTTTTATTCATCTAATTTGTTGGGTAGGTGAGGTGAATGCTTCTTCAATGCCAGCTTTTGTAGCTATCTCCCTCAATTTGATTAAAAAATTTGAAAACCAGATTGTTTTGTTATAAAATATTCTTTTAAATTATTAAAGGCATCAAGTGAAGATTTTATGTCAAATTTTGGACTTAGAAGTGGGAAGGATTTTGCTAACCACATTTATTTTACTTAAAATATCTTGCCACATCACAATAGAGCATGAATGAATTTGAATTAACAAAATTTAATTTTTAAGTGATTTTGCTAAGGTTCTAGTATTCATATCACTTTGGTTGTCATTTTTCAATTCTTCTAGAGCATCGTATATTTCACCTATCTGGATTTTTAATGGTGTGACTGCTTCGATCTGACTCTCCCATCGCGTTTGCGACAATGCTTTTAATGTCAACTTTGGAAGGTGCTTTAATAAAACATTCCATCTAATATTCGACTCTGCACAGTATTAAAAAATTCCACCGACTCAAAACTTAGTTTTACTGCATCCTTCACAACCAGATTCAAACTATATGCAGAACAGGGAATAAAAAATGCTCGAGGATATTTCATTAAGATTTTTTTTGCAATCCAATGTGTATACCAAGCATATTGGCTCCATTATCATAACCCTGTCCACTCAAATTATTCATATTTATATTTAATTCTTTCAGTTTAGTAAAATAAATTTTGAAACAACTGCAAAACAGCATAGGGTAGGTATGTTATACAATATAACTCTAGAATTTTTGGTAGAATCCAAAAATGCAATAAAACCATACCAATCGATTTAAAATATGGGAGAAAATCGATTTTTTGCACTATATCTTTTTTATTCAATGCTCACTTATTTCGCTAATAATATTTATAAATAATCCATAAAAATCCACAAAACTTTCACCTATATTTAATGTAACATTCTTATATTAAAATAAATAAAAAGTTACAAGGACTGTTCACTTTTATTTGGATATAACTAAACACGTAAAGCAATAAAAGATTGGCCTAAACCTTGGTTTAATAATAAAAATATGATTGATATAATTACTCATTTCAATCGCGGTATTTTTCTTAGTTATGATTTTTCATACATATTTAGTTTTTAATTCCATTGAAATAATGATCAAGTTACTCAGAACCCAAAATATGCAACTCAAACTCAATTTATTGCAATAGCACAAGTTTACACATAAGCACATTGTATCATCTCAACAAATAGGTACAATAAAAGTTAACTGTCACTAGTATAAAATATATAAACTAAACACACTATAAATAAAATTAATACTAAACAGATTAGGTATTAGGCTCTAGAACCTCTACAATACTCCACAAACGCATTTATTGAGTATGGTTCACAATTAGTGAGAAAAGTAAGTGTTTTTCATTAAAACAATGTTCTTGTTTATCGATTTAATATCACCATGAAGTAAGTTATAAAGCCTCATAACTATGTAATGGGAACCTCTTTCTCTGACTGAATGTCTATGGATAGGGTTAATTGTTATTGATTTTATACTTACCAAGAAAACAACTGCCAAAACCCATTGAACCAAGTAATAAATACATAAGTTCTCTTAAGTATGTCCTGTTATACACATCTGGTATAATAAGCACTGCTCTAAAATTTCTCAAGTCTTTAATATTAATCTGCAAATTTGTTTCAATAATATATCCCCAAATTGCTTCAAGATCAGCTAGAATAGCTGTCATTGAACCTCCTGGTCCAGGATGAATATTAAAATCACCTCTCTTATATGGAAAATGAATGTTAAATGGTTCTTTAGGATTTAGTTGAAATATGTCATTTCCTATTACCATATCACCCTCAGGTTTAACCCAGTCATCACCACTATCACCTAAAGATATTAATTTTTATGAATATTAAAATATACTTAGTTTAACAGGATTAGACGAAAAGTTAAAAGTAAGCACTATTGACCTAGAACCTCAGGCTGAACTCGGCGATTAAATGCTGCTATTTGCTGTGGAGGAGTAGCATATCTTCTTCTACCATCTGATTGGAGACACGACTGTAAAGTATGTGAAATTGCCAAACGAGCTTCCTCAAGTTCTCTTGTTTGACTCAAATCAATGCGGTCTGGTAAAAAAGAATCAGAATATACCTGAAACAAAAATTTAATTATAACAAGTGAAAATATATTTTCTGTGTGTTTTGATTCATCAAAGTACAATTTTCAGTCTTGACCTTCCCAATTAAGATCGTACCTTGAATAAGAATCACTTAAGTTTCAAAAATTTTATAGTCAGATGAAGTGTGGAGATTTTCACCATATCAATGAGAAATTAGGATTTGTTTGACATAGAGACTACTGGCATATATTCTTAAATGTGGTAGTTTTATAATCATACTATACTAATTAACTACTCGTTTCTATTATGGAAGTAACCCCATTACTACAGTGACAATCATTACATATTTCTACAAATTCGACCTTTATTGCCTTAATTATATTATATTTTTACCTGGCCAGTTGGTTTCCTTCTTCTGGCAATAGCATGTAAAACAGTAACTGGATTTAAATCTGAAGCTCTACCAATACGTAAATTTAAAGATCCTGGATGAATCACAACTATATTTTTGGATTGAGCATGTTCTGGTGATATATCTGTAGATACGTTTACCCCCTGTATCATCCTTCAAGTTGTTTTCTGTAATAATAATAAAGTAATTTCGAAAATTGATGTTGTAACTGCAATTTTACTTAAAATTATCATAACATAGACATAACCTTCGAACAAAACAACATATATAACCTAAATAAAACTCTTCTTCTTCTTTATTCCTGTTTATCCTGTTACATAACAGGACTTATTAGCTTTGCTACAAGGCAGTCGCCAGATTGCTCTCCGTCCGGGGCTCAGAGCCGTTAAATCGGCGACCCTTGAAGTCGACCCTGCACCTTATCCTAGTTCGGAGACGTTATCGGTAAGATATCTGGATGGCGAGCTCTAAGCTCCCGAATACACCGAATCTTTCAAATACTTTTTAATATTTCCTCTTTAAAATTTTGAAATGTATCTAGGCTTCCACTAGGTGCCCCTTGAGAGTACTACTGATATCACGAGATGACCCTTTCTTTCAAGCTATCCCCTTACCCCTCCCACTCCCGCCACGTAGCGGTCATTACGCTAATATTCTCTATAGAACTGCGGCAGACGAACGGGATAGAATGCAGGAAAAACTAGGCCTCACACGTTCACAGCGTCTGCTCCCTTTCTAGCGAAGTCGTTAGTTTCCACACTGAGCGGATGAGTCTCCCGTTTCCTCCCGAAATAAAGCAGCAAAACCGAACACGTGGAACCACTTATCTTAATAACACAGAGGTCTGCATTCGACGAGACGAACCTGAAGACTGTAAATAAAACTCTTTGTTCTTTCTTTCGATATGGAGACGGCTACCCTATTTTGCTTTCTGAGCCATTTTCCAGCCTAATCAGTAACGCCCACGGGTTGTCAAGCTCTCCGTAAATTGTTGAACGGTATTATTATTTTTTATCTTTTAAACTTCTAAGACTGTTTTCGACGTATATCCTTTTCTTTCAAAGCGGCGCCGGAGTTCCCCACTCCTGCGGAATTTTGTGGTCACCGCACGACCTTTGGACTTATCAGATAAGCCTGTCCAGACGAAGAAATTATAATTCCCACATCCCCTAAGACTCTCCGCCTCACAAACACGATTGGCCCGTTGTTTAAGAGGTTTCTCCAGTGCTGTTTCCACAACAGTCGTTAGTTCTCAGTATTTCATAATATTTGCTTTAACACCAATTGGAATTTTGAATCTGATAATGTCAACACAAACTTCAGAACTTTTTTAAATAAAACTTTAAGTGCTTTTAACAAGGCCTTCCCGCTTAAGAATATCAAACCTAAGCGGCATAAACCGTGGACCACGAAAGGAATACGAATTTCTGCTAAAAATATGCGCTCGCTCTCATATATAAAAAAATTCACCGACTCCTTTCTTATTCTCGACTATATCTCTAATTATAGGAGGATCTACACTACTCTTATTAAGTCAGCAAAAAAATTACACTACCGAAAACGTCTAACAAACTCTAATAACGTTTCAAAAGAAACCTGGTCCATCATCAATAACCTCAGAAACAAATCAAACCCTGTGACTCAGATCTTGCCAGGGGCTAATGATCTAAATGATTATTTTATTAATGTAAGCAAAAATGTTACCTCTAGTATCTCGCCAAGTTTGGACCCTCTTTCGTTTCTCCCTCCTTCAAAAAATTTAGCTGATAGCTTTTTCTTAAGTCCCGTTAGCAACACTGAACTATTGAAGGTAATACATAATATTAAAAGTAAATCTTCGTGTAGCACTGATGGCCTATCAATTAGAATATTCCTGAACTTGCCACTCCCAGTCATAGAGGCCCTTACAACATTAATAAATGAGTCCTTTATAAAAGGTGTATTCCCTGATTGCCTTAAAACAGCTATAATTATTCCACTTCATAAAGGCGGCGAAAAAACTAACTCTTGCAATTATCGCCCAATTGCACTACTACCAGTGCTATCAAAAATCATCGAAAGGCTACTGAAGAACCGTCTTATGCCATTTCTCCTGAAACATCAGATAATATCCCCGGAGCAGTTCGGATTTCTACCCAACAAGTGCACCAGTGACGCCATGTTCACGTTGCTTAGAGGCGTCTACTCATCTCTCAATAACAACCACCCAACTGCCTCAGTTTTTTGTGACTATGCGAAAGCCTTTGATTGTGTTAGTCATGAAATTCTGATAAACAAACTACATTTTTATGGAATTCGTGGTACTTCTTTAAATTGGTTCAAATCTTATCTTGGAAAAAGGGAACAACTTGTAAGGGCTAATGGTTCCGATTCTGATTGTAAGTTGATTACAAGTGGAGTTCCTCAAGGTTCAGTCTTGGGACCTATTCTTTTTTTGTTATACATTAATGATATCACGAACCTTAAAATTAATGGAAGAATCTCCCTTTTTGCTGATGACACAAGCATAACATGGAGTGATTTTGATACAACGTCTTTACACTCTAGTATCTCCAAAGACTTGGTTATAATTAAGGCTTGGTCCGATTCCAATATGCTTTGTTTTAACGTCGATAAAACGGTGGCGTTATCTTATAAGGGAACTTTACAACCACTTCAGGTACATAACAGCAATATTGAATACGTAGAGTCGGTTAAATTCCTGGGTTTAAATATAAATAGCAACCTAAAATGGTCTAATCATATTGACACCTTAACTAAAAAACTTTCTACCGCCTGCTTCGCCATTCGATCAGTTTCAAAAGAACTAGACGTTCCTTCTGCCAGACCCACTTATTTCTCTTTATTTGAATCCCACCTCCGCTATGGCCTTCCCTTTTGGGGCTGCTGTACCACCGAGCAATTTCGTAGTATTTTTATGCTTCAAAAGAGAGCCATTCGTTATTTGTTTGGTCTAAATAATAGAGCTCACTGCCAATACTATTTCAAAAAACATGAAATATTAACACTTCCTGCATTATTTATTTTGGAAACGGTATGTTTGCTGAGAAAACATATAAACACCCTCCCAGAAAGGCCACAACATGTATACCCTACCAGAAACTCTAGGCATGATATTTATCTTCCCATTCCTTCCACAGAATTAATAAAAAAATCAATTATTTACAACGCCATAAAACTTTACAACAATCTGCCAGTACATTTAAAATCTATCCCTATGCTTGCACAATTTCGAAAAAACACCAAAGCATACCTCATTGAGAGACCACTTTACAGCGTTAATGATTTTTTTTTCAGTGAGTAAGTCTCTTTAAATTGTCACTAAACTCGCTTGTTTACTTAAATCTTTTGTGAGTCATGTCCTAACTCATAGCATAGAATTTTGTAAATCATTATATAGGGAAAAGAACTGTCGAACATTCACTTAAAACTTAATTATTTTTGTTTGGTATTGGATTAAAAACAATTTAATTCTTTTTGTATACTACATTCTGCACTAGTTCAATATACCTTCTGTTTAACATCACAATTATTTGTATAACTATAATAACATAGAGTTTAAGGTCGCATAGTTGCAATTTTGATTTCAATGTCATCGAAATTATTCACCTCGTACATGTGTGTTTGTTTACTTTTATAAGGTTATCATGATTCATTTACTGTTTGCAATGTTATGCTATATTCTAACGTGTGTTTTACGATTTGGTAAATTGATAATTTACATTTAAAAAAAAAAAAAAAAAAAGCACTGACTTGTCGAAATTATTTTCGATTAATGTTTTGATATGTCTTATTTTTAGGTATATTTTGCTTTGTCCATAAAATTGTAGAATTTTTCTGCGGCAATAAAGCATACTTTTGTTTGTTTGTTTGTTTGTTTAGATTGACCCTCGAAACCCAAGAAAAACTACACTCCTTTCCCGCCGTCAGGGAGTCTTATCGAGCACGTGTGTTTAGCACGCTGATCCGTTTAGTCCAACCTAAATAAAAATAACGGGCCATGGCACGTATACTAGTCTATTTAACAGATTACTCTTTGTCCGGGGCTTAGTCAGAACTAGAGCGACCCTCTCAGATGATTTGCACTTTATTCCAGTTTGGAGACGTTATCATAGCAAGCTCTAAGCTTCCGGAACACCCAGATTCTTCCCAACATCTTTTTACTTATTCCTCTTTTTTTAAATCTTTGAAATGCATCTTGGTTTCCATTAGATGCCCATAGAGCTATCCTCTTATTCCTTCTACTCTCGTTACATTACGTTAAAATTCTATGTAGAACTGGGCAGACCAACTAGAGTGGCCGTTAGTCTACGCTTAGGATGCTTAAGTCTCCCGCATCCCACCGAAGCAGAAAAACCGAACACGTGGCATCACTTATAATAAAAACACAGACGTATGCCTTCCACGAGGCGTTACGAAAGACTGAGAACATGGGCTTCCCGGTACGATAGTAGGGTACTCGTCCTTGATTGCGGCGCATATGAGTTTAAATACTTGTTGAAGCGCATGTAAGGCCGTATTCTGTTTCCAAACCTTGTTAATTGACAGAAATCTGACAGCGATTTCTGAAAAACTCTTTGAAAACGAAACACCCGTGAAATAATTGACAGTTCAGACATTGGTTACCCGACAACCAACAAAATTCACCGGCTGTTCTGGTGACACTGTTGACAGTTATTTTCAGGAACCGCGTTCCGTAAATAACCGTCTTTTCAGATAACCGATAAATACGGAACACGAAACCGAAACCAAGTTTGGAAACGGAATACGGCCTTAGTAAGCAGTATAGCATCATCTAGCCGATTTGAACGATTTTTGGTGAACCTAGTAGATTTTGAGGTGTTGATCACGAATCCAAAGTTATATTTTTTTGGCGACGTTTGGTTTTTGAGATATACGCCACAAAATTTACAATCTTATAATACAGTTTTTGACCTGTTAGGTGGATCTGTCCTGTTAGGTCGGCTCCAGATTTGTCAATAAAACTATCATTACAATTGGAATAAATAATAAAAAGTGACCGGCAAGCATTAATCAGAAATATCTGTCTGCTCACCTGTCCTGTACTGAATATTCGGTTCTTGAAGCACTTGGATATTCTTGATCACTGCTTACCAGTAACTTTTTGTTATTTATTATGTAGTTAAGGATGATTTTATCGACAAATACGGCTTTAATGATAGTTTTATAGATAAACTGGTGCTAACATAACGTGATAGATTTACTTAACAGGTCAAAAATTGTGTTATAAGATTATAGATTTTGGTGGCGTATATCTCAGAAACGGAATGTCGTCGCCGAAAAATATGTCTTCGTGGTCGTGACTAGCGCCCTAAAATCTGCGTTCAAATCGGCCAAGTGATGCTGTACTTTATAATACCATATTTTCTAATAGTGACACAGTTTAATATCAAATTTGTGCTAAAACAAAAAACTTTTCCTAAAGAAAAAAGGCAAATCCATTAAAAATAAAAAATTTTGATTTTGAAGACTGATAAATTGAAAGCGGAACGCCGCTAAAATGATTTGACTTCAAATTCGTGAACAGCGGCTAAAGTCTACTGATGTGCTTAAAATCACGAAAATCGTATAGAAAGACCTGTAATGAAAAAATTACAGGAAGGCGGATGGCAGCTTGATTTCGGAAGCAAAAAGAGTTTTGGGAAGGGTTGATTTGAAAGCATTTGGTAAACACAAGTCGGTCGTAAAGACTGCCGGATGCATCACATCAGTCATTGTTTGTATTAGATTAAGGAAAAACTTATTTTTTTTGTAGAACTCCGTGGTATAGAACCCACTCAGCTGAGCTTTCCCTGTAATGTACTGGCAAATATACCAAGAAAAAAATTACTGTAACCAATAACCAAAGTTTATCACGTGTTTTAAGTTGAACAATGTCATTGTCAATAATGTCACATATTACACGTCATTTATTGGCGCCTTTTTAACGTCCTTTTTTTGGCTTTGGCTCATTTTCTGCAAAGAATGTTATCAGCATGAATTTTGTGAAAGGGTACGTAAGCTAGGAAGTGCTAGTATATTAATAAATTTTAAATTTATTACCTAGAACAATATAAGTTCAACGATAGAAGATGGATATAACCAAATCTAGATTTTACATTGGAACAGCAAGGGGTGTGTTACTTTGTAAGTATGATCGAGAGTTGAGAGCAACGTTTTAAAATTTCTTTGAAACCAGTTATTTTGTGGATATTTGAAAGTATGTTTGTTCATAGACATAAATAATTCCTTGATAAGACGTTTTTATTAAATGTGATATAAATAAATGAGGTCATTCTTAAAATTGGAAGTGCAAATGCTTAGTAGAATTAAAAAAAAAATGAAAATGCAATTGTAACTGCAAACTCATCTAATCAGGCAATAAATGTAACTAGTATATCTAAATTAGATAAGGCATGAATTTTTAGTTTTTTTTTATAGATTTTGATAATTCTCACAAAATGTGACATTTAACCTTCCTATGGTTTTTTTAAGCTGGTTTAATATTGTAGATATTGTATACATTTGTTTTTTTTAGCAAGTGTTCTAAATATTTCTTTTCATTGAGGCAATCAAATCAATCAGGTGATCATATTCTTTTTTTTAAAGGTGTAAATTTTAGTGTGGTGGTGTAGGCAAGGACCTTATGTTATTGAGGCAAGGGTATCAAGAATAATAGTTTGTTTGTTGCTGTTTGCTAGTTGTTATAGTAAATATTTTGTGCTGCCCCCTTGTTGTAGTTGTCATTTTAGAAAATTGTATTAATATACCAGTTTCTTGTATTCTGTGTTTGTTATTGGGATAAAGAAACGATACTTCCTAAACCTTCTGAGAGCAAGATGTAATTTAGAAATTCTTTTTGTACTAAAATGAGTACATTTTGCATATTTTGTTACTTGCCAATTAAATCATTATTTTCAGTTAACAGTTTCTCAAATTAGTTTAAATTCAAAATGCTAATACTAGCTTTTTATTCAGACAGGTTTACATGCAGATGATAGTAATATTTTAATAGGTGTGTTATAAATAGTGTGACAATAAATGAAATTCGATTTTTGCAGGTTGGTATTCATGAAAATATTTTTACAACAAAATCTTAAATTTTTAGAAATGTCTCACATAGAGTGATAAAAATATACTGTCTTGTTATTTCTTTTTAGTCAACTAGTAGATACATCTTTCATAGTCCGATGTTAGAAGTTGAATTTGTTTTTAATAATTATTATTTTTTCTTCATTATTTGAATTAGAATGTTGAATATTTAATTTAAATTGATAGTGTTTTATATTTTTTTTATAATTTAGTCATCTATATATTTAAAACACTAAGCCTGATTTTTCAGCAAGTTTAAGAGAGAGTTGTACTGCACCAATTTACTTTTTTTTTTACATGATTGTCTGGTTTCCGAGATCTTTATTTTTTGTATTGTTTTATTGCATATTTGTTCTATAAAACCAATATGATTTTCTTTAATATTTCTGGACGATGTAAATGCGCCACATATTCTTATAATTCCACTGGAAACTCATTGCACCATCCAATGAAAAAGGCAGAACAAGGTCTGCTGGACAAGCTAGTAATTGTTTATTTTACCTGAATGACTAGTTTCATAATTTTTCATATTTTTGTAAAAAATATTTTTAATATAATTTTTTTGTATTTGTTAGGTACAAATGTTTTAAATAGTATTGGTTATGATGCAGCAATTCTAAAAAAATTCACATATTGTGAAATTCTTTAGGTACTGGTGACAAACCAAATGACGTCAAAATATTCAGAAATGAGGAATCTTCCGAGGTTACTGCTATTTCAGAAGGGAGAAACTCGGACGAAATAATACTGGGTTACGATAGTGGTAATGCTCATTTGTTTGACACAGGACAAGCTTCTTTTACTAAAGTTGGTAATATTGAAGGCAGTGAAAGAGTTATAGGTGAACAACTTCTTATACTATAGTTTTGTTTACAAACATTAATTGTACGATATAGACTTAATCATATATTTAATTTTAGGAAAGAGATTACATTTATTTTTAAAGATCCTTAGAAACTATTCTTCTCATTAGATTTTAATAGTAAATATCTTAAATAGAAGTATTTTATCAGTTTGTTTTTAAACTGTAAATATCTTAATTAAAAATAATGAATTGTGAATTTTTTTTTAATTACATTTCTAATCACATGAAATAAGGTTTGTGCATGAAAAACTGAAAATCACTAATTTTTACCAAATTTGTGACATTTTGACATTCCATTGAAGTATTATAAGTAAGTCTAATAATTTAGTGGCTTGGCATTGACTTATTTTGGTTTCATAGGCGCATTATAAGGTTAAGCAACATCAGGCAGGGTTACTACATAATGTCCCTTGGATTTCCCCTTTGATTTTTTTTACTTGCACAAACCTCATCCTTTCACAAATGTGAAACTCGAAAATGTTTATTGTTCCTAGGATAAGAACAGTTCTGGTCTGTAGACTTGAAACATGTCAATGTCAATTTCAAAGATTATATAATTTTTTAGCTGTTAATGAACCACATAAGAGCAGTTGTGAGATATCGACTTGAAATACAATAAGGAATGTCTGCTTCTAACCTGTATGCAAAAAAAACATCTATGTAATATCATTAAAATATAAAACAGATTTTGTACTATTTTTATTACATTTCAGTCATTTGGAATGGGAAAATGCCTTAGTTAATCATTCTAATAGTATTGCTAATGGTTTTTATTGGCTAATATCAGTTTTCCCTTTCAGGGTAATGCATGTACAAGAGACGACTGGAGTGGTTTATCCGTCCAGCTCAACAGACTGATAAAACCTGCCAAATGGGTTGAGTCATTTGGTTCAGCACTCTGAAATTTACTGTCTGATCTTGATATCTTGATGTACTCCTTGTTAGGTGCTTTAGCATGCTTTGTCAAAACAATTAACAACTGTTATTGAATTTAAATTAAGAATATTGATAAATGTTTTTATATTTGCTAAATTTTTTGTAGCTATATTTTGGGAATATGCCAATAAAAATAAAATTTTTATTGTTAATAAAATGTGGATTGTTTGCATTAAACTACAATAGGTAAATAGTTTGTAAAATCTGATTTTTTTTCAGGAATCTGCTGCATTAAGAAATGCATTGTATTAGCTAAACGAGATGGAATCATTAATTTATGGTCAAACAAGAAAAATGATTATTTTTCTTTAAATTTGGATGAAGCTGGGTCACTGGATGCAATGATTTCTAATAGAAATAGGGATAATATTATTGGTACTGGAGGAGAAAATAATGATTATAAACTATGGAATATTGAAACTAAGCAATGTGTTTTTAAAGCGAAATCTGTGAGTGTTTTTTTTATATATATTTTTTCTTTCAGTTATATACCTTCATACAAACTTAGATTATGGACGCTTAGTGGGAAAGGAACTGAAATATGGGTTATGTGTTTAATATGATAACTCAGTTTTAGTTGCTTACCTACTTTTGGGAAAACAAATTCTTCATGTAGGTTTAGTTGAAAAAACTCTCGGTTGGTTTCTGGGTTGGATTTAATTTTTTCCCATTAATCATTTGCTGTTGTAGACATTTTACCAATCGCCAAGAGGTATGTTTTTTAGATAACTTGGTAGTTCCAGATTCCAGAGTGTGGATGTTCTGATGTGATACTTATTAACTAAGAATTTTGTTGTGTTTTTCTTTTTAAAGCTGTTCTGATCATTACTATATTAAAACTGATATTATTTGACCATCGTGGGGCTGGATGAATCACATATATGCATACTAGATATTGTATGGAAGTCAATATGTAGGCAGTGAAGGAACAGGTTGTTGTGATATGTAGTTAGGTTATCATATCACAGCACCAGTTCCTTCATTGACTACATCTATTTCTTCAAAAGAAAACATATCAGGTAAGTCGAAATTATAAACAATAATATAAGATTATAGTTAAATATGTGTCACAAATAAATAACTACAGTTGGGACCTGTATCGGATGCCAAATTCACAAATTGGACTAGTTATGATAAATTTTTCAGGGAGAGTGTAGGATAATACCAGAGTAGAAGCATTTTAAAAAAAATATGGAATGAATTTTGGTCTGTGAAGAGGAGTTAGGCAAAAAAAGAGATGTGGGCATATTTTGTGGCACATCACCTTAGCTAGGGGGATTTATTTTCTTATCAGTTTATTTCAATTATTATAAATTTTAATTGTTGAAGATATTAAATAACTTTATTTTTGGCATAAAAATCTCGTGTCGATAAGTAAAGTTTATAGTTAGCCAGATGTGGGGCCAAAGCTCAATTCAGTAGTAGAAGTAGTAGATGGGGGGGACAAGCCCAGAGACTAGGCCTAAAAGGCCCTTTTCTCTAACCCCGCGGGGTACACTTTTATTTAGACAACATATAATGAAGGGCGCCTTGGCCATTCCCTCCACCTGAGAGGGTATGTGATGGCGGGGAGTGTGAATTTACGCCTAAACTACCACGGGAACATCCGGTTCCCCCCGGCCTGGTACCGGTGTGAATGGCAGCGTAGAAAATGAAATTCATTTTACACTCTTCCCTTGTCGGATTTTTAACCACTAATATTGGCTGTAGACTTGAAAAGTCGTGCACCCACCTAGGATTTGAACCCAGGCACCCAGACCAACTCCGGTGTAAACCCAAAGCTTTATGTTCTCGGCCACCGGCTTTTATGTATAAATAATATTAGTTACCCACTGGTCCTTTTTTTTCTTGGGTTTTTAAGGGCCGATTTTCAAAATCTAATCTTTAACTTTTGACAGTTTGTAATGCAGATTCTCTATAAATATGTATAGGTGGTGCATTTTATATAACAGTTACATTGGTTCTATTAAAATGAATACCAGTATTTATATATTTTATTTGAAGAGATTATAGGTAATATGGAAAAAATAAATTGCAGAATGGAAACTTTTAAAAATATAGAACTTAAAGACTTGAAAAAGATAATTAATGGCATGCCTAATAAGACCAGCAGTACAGATGGTATTTCAACCAAAATTCTGAAGCTGGCTTTTGAAAGTATTGGTGATCGCTTTCTACATTTAATAAATACCAGCCTAGAAACAGGATCATTCCCATCGTCCTGGAAGACTTCAACCATAATACCTTTAGAAAAAAAAAGCAATACTGTTAGGTGTGAGGAGTTTAGACCCATTAATATGGTGCCTGTATATGAAAAACTACTAGAACTATCTGCAAATAAACAAATCATTAATTATGTAGAATCAAATAACCTGCTAACACCATATCAATCAGGATTTCGTGAAAAAAATTCATGCAAAAGTGCACTACAGACAGTACTGGCTATGTGGAAAAGTGCAATAGGCAAGAGGAAATATATTGGAGTGGTGTTTTTAGACTTAAAGCGCGCTTTTGAGACTATAAATAGACAATTATTGCTAACAAAGTTAAAACATTTTGGTTTTAGTCAAAAAATTATGAAATGGCTTAGTGAATATTTACAAAATAGATTTCAAGTTACTAAATATAATAATAGTGTCTCTACAATTCAAACCACAAAATTTGGTGTACACAAGGGACTGTAATGGGACCAAATCTCTTTATTATGTATATTAACGACATTGTAAACCAGGTTAAGAAGTGTAGCATACAAATGTTTGCAGACGATACTTTAATTTATTTTGTGACAATATACCAGAATTATAACAACAATTAATGTTGAACTAAAATGTTTGACAGAGTGGTTAAATAAAAATAGCCTGAAAGTTAATGTAAACAAAACTAAATTTATTATTCTTAAAAGTAAATATAATACAATTGAGACACATATTAATAATGGTATATATATGTAGAAAATGAAAGAGTAGAACAAGTTAATGAATGTAAATACTTAGGTGTCATAATAGATGAAAATTTAAGTTTCTCTAGCCATGCTGTGTACATTTCAAATAAAATAGCAAAAAAAATTAATTTTTTGAGTAGAATAGGTAATAATTTAAGTAGGTGGACCAAATTACTTGTATATAAGACCATTATACAACCACACCTAAAATTTTGTTCCTCTATATTGTATCTTTTGAACAACACAGAGCTTAACATTTTGCAGAAAAAACAACAAAGCACTAAGGGTTATTCTGGGCTGTAACAGATACACTGGTATTAAGTACATGCTAGAAGGTACTAACTTGATGAGTGTCAGGCAATGTATATTTGTAGATGTAATGACAACAATATTTAAAGTTAAAAATGGTTTATATCCAAAACATTTATTGGACCAACTTATGTTGGTAGAGAACATCCATAACTATGACACCCGTTCAAGAGGTAACTTTTATGTACCATCAGTTGCAGCAAGTTTTTGTCAAAATAGCTTGTTTCATAAAGGCTTAATAGATTTTAATAAACTTCCAAACGAGTTAAAAAATTGTAAATCTATCTATTTTTAAAAACAAATGTGTTCAAATATCCAGAGATACCATACATATTTAGTATAAGATATAAAAAATACCATAAATATTTAGTTATAAGGACATGTTTAAATGTAATTCTTGTAGCGTATGCTAATAAACGTTTCATTCATTCATTCATTTTATTTGGAACATCAAACATTTTAACGTAGGTTTAGGCGTCAAAAAATTGATGCTGTTCTTTACAATAATTAATTAATCAAGAAACCTGCCAAATCTATAGAAAACAGCATATGTTATGCCCTGCCAACTATGGCTCAACCGTTAGCAATCATCTACAGTGTGTAAATCAATGATGACAAAAGTTCAACCGAAGTCAACTACTTTGGTTATGAAAAGGCCTTTGATAAGATTCCTTTCCAGTATCTATAAATAAAGCTAGAATGCTTTGGAATCAGGGACAACTTAATTAAATGAATTGCTGCTTTTTTAAAAAAATCACACATATAGAGTAAGATCAAATAATGCTTTGTCAGATATGTGCTGGGACCTCCTCAATTTATTTTTTATATCTTGGAGTAAACATGCATTCAGAAGTGTAATTTTTTGCTGATGACACAAAAATCTTCAATGACCCTTGTCTAAAATAAGAACAACATATTTCACCAGAACTGAGAGAGCTGACTATGAACAGAGATTGGTGGTACTGAAACTATTGACCACCTGGAAACAGGGAGGAGATATTACAGAGAAATTTTTTTTTGTGGAACAGTCTTTAAGAAGGGGCGATCTTTGTAACCTGTGTTGATTGTTGTTTCAAAAACAAGCTCCATGTCAACATCGAAACAATCAACGGGTCATCCACTATGACTGTTCTATAATGGGCCTAACATGTGATTTGTATAGATTGAGCGTTAAGACTTTGGAAAGCATTTGTGATTAAAACGATCATACTATTTGCCTTCTTTACTATTTTTGTAATGTGGGTTTTCCATTTTAGATCAGGTGTTATATAGATGCCTAGGTCCTTCTGTTCCATAGTATGCCGCAAGCTAACATTATTTATGAAATAGGGTATCTTCATTTAGTAGTAGTTGCCATTTTTTGTACACATTTCTAGTCTCTGAAGATCTATTGTTAGTGAATCATATTCTACGAAGGGGTTGAAAAATAGTTTGATGTCGTCTGCAAAAAATGAAATGTAGGAATTGAACTCTCGTGATAAATCGCTAATATAGACTACAAAGAACAGTGGCCCAAGAACAGAGCCTTGAGAGGAACCCCACTAATAACTTCAAACGAATCTGATAGAATTTGTCCAACCTTAACTTTATAGGTTCTGTCTTGCAACAAGTCTTTGATCCATGTCAATAGAGTACATTTAACTCCAAAATGTTCCAACTTCAGCAGTAAGCACTTAAAGAGTACCTTGTCAAATGCTTTCGCATAATCTAAATATAAGATATATATTGGTTCATTGTTGTCAAGGGCACTTGTCCATTTATCGAGACAATTAAGCAGATTAGAGGTGGTGGATCTTGAACCCATGTTGTGAATCTGGAATTATTCTATTCTCAAGAAAGTAGGTTGTCAAATCTTTTGCTAATATTTTTTGCATGCGATGCAAGTCAGGCTTATGGGTCGATAATTTACTGGTTCATACTTGCTACCTTTTTTGAAAATTGGTTGTATATGTGCTCTTCTTCCATTCACTAGGGAGTTTTCCATTTTTTAGATTCTCCTCCATGATAGGGCAAGGTAGCGACTTAAAGTGTCTTGAGTTTTTTGAAGAAAGATTGGCAGTATACCATCTGGATCAGGACTGGAGTCATTTTTCATAGATTTGAGGACATCTTTTACTCTTTGGCTGGTAAAATTAATGGAATTGATTTCTGAAACAGATCTTTTGGTTGCAGGTAAAGTAGGCATATTACTTGTGTCTTCAGTTGTGAATGTTTTATTGAACTGTTGAGCGAGCATTGTTGCACACCTTTTTTGATCTGTGCCTAGTTCTTGAGTTTCTTTATTCTTTAGAACCATGATTCCAAGATTAGAATTGAGCGATTGTTTTACATATTTAAAGAAGTTTTTGTCTGATCGTTTAAGAATGTTCAATTCATATTTTTTCCTAGCTTCCCGAAGAATAGATTTTTTAGTTTATTGGTTTGATGTTGATAACATTGATAGTTTTTGTTCGTCCTATTTGTTTTATAGGTATCCCAAAGCTGCCTCTTCCGTTTTATTTCCCTTCGACCTTACTGGAATAAAATTGGAAATAGCAAGTTCGCTAATGGTTTTTCATCTTAGGTATAATGGTTCGGTTGATATGTTAAGAATGTCTAAGATTCAATGAAGTTGTTAATATTTTCATAATTAGCTTTTCAGAAGTTTCTTAGGAAACTTTCCAGGAAAGTTGAAACATCCTATAGGTTTGACTTTGATGACTTTTCCTTCTATTCTATTCTTCCTTGTGTAGATGCATATACTCCTCCTCTAGTGACTTGTCGGTCGCATCTAAAGAGGATATAATCATTTAATTATATTAGTGAGTCAGAATAGCTAGAATTGAGCCACGTTTCAGTAAAGCATTATAATAGGGGTCTTAGCAGAGTAAATTTTTGCCCGAAATTGAAAAAAATGTACATGGATTAAAGCAGCTCATACATTCACAAATATTTTATACATTCAGAAATATTAAAGATATATTTTCGTGTGGGAATTAAATTATTAAATAATAAAAATACATTCTAAAAAGGTCAAACTTTGTCTCACACTTGACTCATTCAAATAAAACTAATATTGCATAATTTAGGCAATAAGTGAATACTAGTATAAAATCACTCAATTATTTATGAAAAAAGTCATTAAAGATAAGATTTTCCAGTTCTTTTTAATGTAGTTGCATTGAGGCTTTCAGGTAGAAGTATTTAATCTTCTGGTGCAGGATACTTTCCTGATTGGCCTTTGATGCATTGCTATTTTTCTTAGATTTTGCTTGATTGTGGTTTTATAATCGGGGCATTGCGTTTTGAATGTCAAAAATACTGTAGATCGCGCAAGAACAATATTAAACATTAAATTCTAGGTTATATACAAGAGTTGATTGATATTAACTGAATCACAGTGGTATTAGTCTTTTCCAACCATTTTTTTTTGTTAAACCGTTAATAATTGCATTGTTAGATTTGATTTTATAGATAAATTATATGTAATTAAAAAAACAGTAACAATAGGTTATGTCTGTTATTGTTTGTTTTTTTATCGTCGTAATTTTTGTTAAATAATTTAAGTATTGTAGAGAAAAAATACAGTTTTTAGTTAAAAAGTTCAAGATAATAGCTTTATTTATCAATGCAATTGAAGATAGTGTATGGGATGGTTTATACAATAATAAATTTACAAATATTATTTGGATAACCTAAAAATGGAATGTGATGTGTGTAAACAGACCAAAGCACCAAATTACAAGTGTGATATATGCAGAAATAGGGTCTGTAAACCATGTGGACAATTAACATCCTCAGAAATAAAAGTCTTGGAACTAAACAGCCGTGTTATGAAATTTTACTGCACAAAGTGCCGAGAACAAGAGCCAGTAATAATGTTTCAGAGATTATTACGGTCAAAAAATTAAATAATTGATACCAAAGATAAACTAGTAGCAACAAAGAATAGCTTAATTATAACAATGGAAGAACAAATAGTGAGGGCATGGATGAAGCACAATTAAAGTACAATGAAGTGGCTAAGAAGAAAGTCTGCAGTGAAATATTAGTGGTTAAACCAAAAAAAGTTCAAGAAAGTTCAGAAACAAAATCCTGTATTGAAGAAAAAGTGGACCCAGGAAGAATTAAAGCGGGAGTTTCTCGTATAAAGTTTATCAAAGATGGAGGTGTTGCAATAAGTTGTGAAAAAAAGGAAGATTTAATTAAGGTATCAGAAAGTATAAAAACATATGGGCCAAGACTATGAAGTTAATATACCAGAAAAAAAGTCTCCAAAGATCAAAATTGTAAATATAGAAGAAAAGTTATTAAACAATGAAGAAGACTTTGTAGAAAAAATCATCTTGCTAAACAGCATAACAACAGCAGATCCAGAAAAAAGTGTTAAAATTGTTAGAAGAGTTAAAGGTAAACATGGAAAAGAAAGTGTAGTATTGGAAGTAGATACAAATACATATAGTCTACTGAATAAAAGAGAAAAGTTGTCTATCGGGTGGAAATCATACAGATTTTTTGACCATATTAATATTATACAATGCTTCAAATGTTATAAGTTTGGTCATATAGCAAAATGTGCAGATGATCATGAACTTAATAAATGTCAGTCCAACAAATCTATTTGCTCAAACTGTAAATATGCTTCCGAAGTTCTTAAAGTACCTAACGTCAATTTTAATCACATGGTATATGATAGGAAATGTGAAGCTTATAGAAGAATCTACAGAGAACTAGAACAGAAAGTTAATTATCCAAACATATTCCCAAGAGAAAAATAGCAATTAAAGGTACAACTGCTGTATTTAAACATAGAGAGCTTAACTGCTCATATGACCGAACTGAATTATTTAGTAAATGATCGGAAGCCTAGAATTATTTGTCTCTCCGAAACACGAGTAACAGAATATACCGGTGGGACAATAATATACATCAAGGATGAATTGAAATCAAAAATAATTTTGAGAAAGTCTGTGTCGAAAAATCTATGGATAACAGGAGTTGAAATATCTATCAAAAATAAATCTTATTTAATTTTCAGCATATATCATTCACCTGCTGCAAGCAACTCAGAATTTTTGACTCACATAGAAAGCATTTTTGAGGAATATTCCACTAAACGGGGCACACTGATATTTGTAGGTGATTACAATATTGATATTTCAAAATCAACTTTTTACTCAAACAAGTTAAAGGGGTTAATAAATGAATATGGACTTTTTCAAGTTATTAATGATTTTACTAGAGTAACTGATAATAGCGCAACAATGATTGATCTGTTAATTACTAATGATAAAAACCTGAAACCCTGTGTACACCTAACACCTAAAATAACAGATCACTCTATAATAACTGTGGACGTGATAGAATATATGGAACGCAATGATGTTGTTAAAGTCTATAGAGATTTTAGTCAATATAATGAGTTGCATTTTCAATTGGATTTGATGGAATCTGCATGGGATAGAAGCTGCACAGATGTCGACTTATTGGCAGATCAGTTGGTTGGTACAATTACAAATACACTAGATAAACATGCGCCAACTAAACAGAAAGTGATCAAAAGCAAATGGGCAGATAAAAAATGGTGGACCCAGGAAATCGAATTAAATATGCAGGAACGGGACTTTTTATACCGAAGAGCTGTTATAACCCAAAAAGAACAGGATTTTGGTCGTTATAGAATACAAAGAAATAAAGTGGTAAACATGATTAAAGAACAGAAAAAATATTATTACAACAGAAAAATTGACATGAACCAGAATGACTCAGGAGAAATGTGGAAAACTATAAAACAACTAGTAGGTGGAAAGAATAAAATTCAGAATAACAATTAGGAATAGAATTTCAAGGAAAGACAGCAGAAATAGCAGAGGGATTTAATGTTTACTTTATAGAGAGTATTGGAACAATTACCAGTAAACTGGGTCAACTTGATATTGATATAACAATAGGCAAAATGGATGACTGCAATGTCAGCATGAATAAATTTCAATTGCTTTCTTTGGCAGAACTCAAAAAAACGGTCAAAAATTTAAAAAAGAAAAAAAGTAGTGTTGATGGCATAACCACGGAAATATTACAAAGTTCCTTTGAAGTTATTGGAGATCGATTTTTACATATGATAAATACTAGCTTGGATTATGGAATATTTCCTAAAAAATGGAAGAAATCCACAATTGTTCCTGTAGAAAAAAAGGTAAACACTAACAGGTGTGAGGAGTTTCGCCCAATAAACATGGTTCCTGTATATGAGAAACTGATGGAAGTAATAGTAAACCAACAGTTTATTGACTACTTTGAGAAGAATAATCTTCTTACTATCTACCAGGCGGGCTTCAGAAAGAATAATTCCTGTGAAAGTGCACTTCAGACTGTGTTAATGAATTGGAGAAATGCATTATGTAGGGGGAAAATCATTGGTGTAGTCTTCTTGGATTTCCGTAGGGCATTTGAAACTATAGATCGAACAATATTACTGGAAAAATTAAAGAAATATGGCATCAAAGATAAAGTTCTTCTGTGGTTTAAAGATTATTTGTCTGGGAGATATCAAGAAACAAAATTTATGAACACTACCTCAAAACAACAGGAGAATATATATGGTGTTCCACATGGAACGGTACTGGGTCCAAATCTGTTTATAGTGTACATAAATGACTTAGTTAGGCATCTAAAGGCATGTAATATACAACTTTTCGCTGACGACACTTTGCTGTACTTAGTAGGAGAAGATGCTCAAGATATTGTAAATACTGTAAATAAGGAACTTGAAATTGTATATAAATGGTTAACGCACAATGGGCTAAGTTTAAATATAGAGAAAACCAAATTTATGTTTATAAAAAATAGAAGAAATCCCATCGAAACAAAAAATCACAGTGGTATCTTTATAAATGGCCAAAACATTGAACAAGTGCAAGAATACAAGTACCTGGGCGTTATTGTTGATGAAAATCTAACATTTTCTAAACATGCAGAATATATTACCAAAAAAGTCGCTAAAAAAATAAATCTTTTAGGAAGGATGAGTCCTTATCTTAGTGATTGGTCAAAGCTAACTATATATAAAACAATAATACTACCACATTTTAATTATTGCACATCAATCTTGTTTTTACTACCTAATTTTCAAGTCGACACACTGCAAAAAAAACAAAACATGGCTATACGATATATTCTTAGGTGCAGTAGATACACTAGTATTAATGAGATGTTAAAGGCCACCGAACTGTTGAGCGTAAAACAAATTATATTTATAAACACAATGATTACAATATATAAAATAAAACACCATTTATTCCCAAACCATTTATTACGTTATACCAGAACTGTAGCAGATATACATACATATCAAACCCATTCTAGAGAAGACTTCTACGTAAACACAGTTTCATCTACATATGGACAAAATGACCTTTTTCATAATGGACTTATCCAATATAATGCCTTACCTCAACATGTTAAAGACTGTGAATCTGTAAAGCTTTTCAGAAGAGAATGTACCAAATATGCTAAAGACGCTATTGGCACATAGAAACCGCTATTCATTCTATTCTTTTAATGCTTTTTAATTTATTTGTTGTCTGAAATATTTATGTTTGTTAAAATTCAAAAATGTAAACAACATTCTTATCATGTATTTTTTGTTAGCTATTGCTATTAATAAATTATTATTATTATTATATTAATTCATATTGATTTTTGTTTTAGTTAGGACATGACCAATTACAGCTACTGATCCCCACCTCTATTCGAGGAATTGACTTTTTTAATTCTAATCCTAATTTAGGAGTATGTTGTACAAAACAAGGACATGTTCTTTTGTATGATGACCGGGCCCAAAGAAAACCTACAGTTAAATTTTTTGAGGAAAAGGCTAGTTTCACTACTATTTCAAGTGTCTTCAGAGACATGTGAGAAGTTACTTTTAATATTTATGTTTTCAAATTGATATTGAAGCAAATGTTTGATATTTCCTAAAATTATGTCATTTTACTAACCAATATATGGTAATTTTTCTTTTAGTCAAGTTTTTGTTGGTACTACTAAAGGATACATGCAATGGTTGGACCTGAGACAGCCAACAAAGGTACTCAAAACTTATTCTACATTCAAAGGATGTGTTTCAGATATTGTATGCGATCCCATAGAGCCTTATGTTGCCAGTGTCAGTCTCGATAGGCACTTAAGGGTCCATAGAATTGACACCAGGGAACTAGTCAGTACAGTATGTAGTATTAATTTCAATATTTAAATATAATGCACCGAAAAATAATTGATACATTAACAAATGTCAAGATATAATAACAGTTAAATTGGACTAAAGCTATGTTAAATAGAAAATTTTAAACCGTTTTTCCTTATGATTTGTAGAATAAACTAATAAATATTGTATAAGATATGGAAATAAGAACATATTTTTAATAAATCATTTCAGTTTTTAAAGATTACATATTTACAAATATTTTTTTTTTGTATTTTAAGTTGTACCTGAAGCAAAATTTAACAAAGGTCTTGGTAAAGCCTGTGGTGAAAGATGAAGATGATCAGCCACTTAAAGAGCCTGAAGTAGATCCTGAGTATGAAAACTTATTTAATAATATGGAGGAAGTACATGATGTTAAAAATATAAAAAGGAGAAAACGAAAGACGAGCGAGGAAAAAATTACTCAAAGAATTAGAAAGAAAAAGATTGTAAAAATATAAATATATTAAAGTAATAAATTTGTTTTTTTATTTATTTAGGTCTTTAAAATTTATATTGTTAAAGCATACATCAGAACTTCAAATTCCTGTTTTTAAGTTGTTATAAGCAAATATTTGCTATATAATGAAATTTAAATGTGGAACCTAAATGATTTTTTTATTTTGGACAGAGAGATCAACAAATTTTGGAATTTTTTTTCTATTTACTCATGCCCTGTGTAAATACTAGCACACTTCATTCAACAACTACTTTCTAGGTTATACAAAAAATTTATATTTTTTTAGTACCCCGAAGATACGTGTCCACAAATGCCCTATTTTTAAGATACAGGGTGTTTCAAAAAAATAATTTTTTTTAAAACTATTACCCCGTATTTCAAGTATAGGGCAATTGCGAACATATATTAAAACTTTTTTCTTAAAACGATCATCCTCTTTAATATTTACTATATGTTCTTTAAATTTTCCTTCAATGTTGATTTTGCTGAACTGAAAACAAGGCATATTCCGGGAAGATAATGTATTGATATCGATTATTTCAAAGACGATATTGTACTGTATCGAGAGATTAAACTGGAACGTTCCTACTTTAAAACTGGAAGCCTTTAGTTTCTGACGGTACGATCACAGTCATCCGACTATACATATAGGGCATAGGCTAGAACACAGTGTTTTGTTGGTTACTTGTTTGAAATATAGGTTATAAATGATTATATTTAGTTCCAACATTAAAATGAACACCCATTTTGGTAGGACAAATGTGTGCTTCTTTTTTAAGTTTCGTTTTTGTAGGTTAGTTTTAACGTAAAACGAATACGGAAGGAAGCTTTTTAATTTTATCGCACGGTCGTAGTAGTTAAAATAAATTATCTTTTTATACTATATCATACGTTTTTAACCCCAATGTTAATGTTGATTCGTAATAAATTTACAAAAAAAAGCAAGTTGCTACTCTTAATTTAAAGCGGGCATGGAATTTTCGGCCATATTTTAATTATATTTGGAAAAAATTAATTTTGTAATTTTGGTGCGTGATTTCTCTCGCAAAATGACCTGCTGTAGTAAGTTTACAGCAGGTAAATTAAGTTTTAAAATTTGTTTTTGTAAATTTATGCGAAGCCAGAGAAAGCATGATTCCTATTTCATTATCTATACCCGGGAAGTCAAATATTAAACAGATCGCCTGATCCTAAACAAAAATATTTTGCTTAGTGCCGCCCTAAAAAACTGGAATTTAGACACACATCTTGTAAACTAATTCTTTTAAATAAAATACTTTATTTCGGTAATTCGCATTCATTAAGGGGGCAGTTGCAGTCAATTAGCATTGAGAAAATATTGCGTAAAATGACCAAAAATAGGTTGTTTTCTGTGATAGTCTGCGAAGTTATAAAAAGGAATTTGAGGATGAGAGTTTAACACATATCTTCTAAAACACTTCTAAATTAAATTGAGTATGTTGAATTTTTCATTTTAGCCTTTAAAAGTAAAAAAAAATGTTTATATGTCTAGTAATTTTTCGAAAACAACAGCGGTACTAACCTTGAGCTTTTCTATGCTCAGAAGTAATTTCGTCAAATTCCAAAATACTCAAATTGGAGAGCATACATATAGGTACATTTCTGAAAAAAAATTGATCCGAAAAACATAGTAGTTTTTTTCCAAACTATCACCAAAGGTAATTACTAAAATCTTGGAATGTTTTTGGGAGAATACGTTAGGTTGGCAATTGCAGTTGGTGACAGGTAAAGTTTGAACCCCTACCGCAAGAGGTCGGCCCAAATTTTTCAATATTTTCTAATGGAAGGGAGTGTTGTCAATGACGTCAGATAAATAAACATTTATCTCTCACATGGTCTTTCGTTTATTTTTTATGAGATTCTAGGGTTTTTCTTTTAAATAACGTTTAGAATATTTTATAACATATCATGTTGGAAAAACTAAGTAATCAGTATTTGGGCAAATGGAAAAACATAATTTTTTAAACAATATTTGTATTTTAAGGGAGAAAATCGATCTTTCCTTGAACTATATGGGATATTAAGGAAGAGGAATGTATGTTTAGGTCATATTTTAGTTTGTTACGGTGGGTTCGTGTTTTAGTTTTATCTTTTTCTTTAGTTAATAAGAATTCACACCGTTATTGGTTGTTTTTTGTCATGTAACATAAAAAAAATCAATCAAACTATTCTTAGTGACAAAAAATTATGCCAAATACTAAATTTTGGAAAGGATTTCTTAGCTCAAAATCGTTCTATTCTAAAAAATAGAAATATATAGATTTATTTGACCCTACGCAAAGAAAACGAATTAATGTTTCATATAAGTAGTTAGTAAGGTATACCTAACTGGACATTTAATTTCAAAATAAACAAGTTTATAAAATTTCCTGCATGCTTTTAAACGTCCTCAAATGTAGTTTATCATTTTTATATCGGGTATGCCAAATAGTCCATTGTATAAAAAACAAAATACGCCTTGAGCGGGTGAAAACCTTCTCCATCAAACTGTTAAGAAAATAGGAACAATTGTATAGAATTTAAAAATAAAATAAGTACCTAAATGTACTATAATTCTGCCATAGCACAAAACATGAACAAGCATGTTGTTTCTACTCTTTTTTGCAAAATTACAAACAGCTTTTTATGAACCATGACAAATTATTTTAGCATAAATTAAGCACTGAAATTTATTAGTCATGAAATGTTTTCAGGTATATCTGGGTAGAAGAGTGTTTTTTCTTTATTTTGATTCCAACTTCTACAATTTGTTATAAAGGTCAATAAAAAAAAAATTTCAAATACAAAATTTTAAAAAATATCCCCGAGATTCTAAACATATTTAGCCTCGTTTGAAATCTTAGAATTGCAATGTCAGTAAAATGAAAATTGTTCTGCTTTTACAAAAATAAAAAATTGTTTTGCAATTTTCTGATGGGATTTTTCTATCTTCTGATAAGATAGCAAGAGAAAATATAAAAAACTCTGTTTGCGGGTTAGTCATTTATTAGGAAACAATAGCATTTACATAAATGGTATTTATATATTACAATATCATCATATACATTTTTAAGATTAGGAAAATAGTATCTATCTACAGTAATAATGATTTATTGAAGAAACCAATAGATCTTTTATTTTATATAAAATGTAGTTGCTTAGTTGCTAACAGAACGAACTAACTATGTTTGTAGTCTAATTAATATATTTAAGCATTGATTAGATTAAAAAAAATACAATAATTCAAATTATGTGCTCGAGTTGGTTAAAATATAAAATAATTACGTTTTTATTTTTGAACTACATATATAACCAAAGTTGAAATGAACATATTTTTTATTGGTATCCTAAAATTACCCAAGTAAATATTCCTAACTTACAAACCAGTAATTATGTTTTTTTTTTGCTTATAGCATTTAAATAAATAATATGTAAGATAACATTTTAGTAGCAATTGAAAGATATTTTTTGTAGTTTGGCTGGGTATTCATGAGTATGCTATCAAACTGTGGAACTTATACACTACGAATGTATAGTATTTAAATTATAAAATTCTGAGAATAGTTTGACTTTCTTGGGTGTAGTGTAGTGTAGAGGTAACATTCAGCCTATTCTGAATGGATTTTAAGTTAAAACCTCCATACTCGAACACAAAAACAGCCAAAGTCTTAGAAAGAGCCAGTTAATACTTAATATTTATATTTATATTTATTTATTTATATATATATATATATATATATATTTGATTAATTATTTTCTTGGGCATAGGTGAGCTCATTGAAAAGTAAAACTATAATTCATATCGACGTTTCGCTCATTATATTGAGCTTTCTCAATTTTTTTCATGGAACCATGTCAGAATAAAAATCTTGAGAAAGCTCAATATAATGAGCGGAACGCCGATATGAATTATAGTTTTACTTTTCAATGAGTTAACCTATGCCCTTGAAAATAATTAACAAAATATTTATATATGATTAAAGAAAAAAAACACAAAATATATATAAATATATATATATAAATATATATATATATATATATATATATATATATATATATTAGCTATTAACTGGCTCTTTCTAAGAGTTTGGCTGTTTTTGCATTGGAGTATGGAGGTTTTAACTTAAATCCATTCAGAATAGGCTGAATGTTACCTCTACCTTACATATAATATATATATATATATATATATATATATATATATATATATATATATATATACAGTGTCGTTGAAAAAGTTAGCATCATATGGGAATTTTTTTTATTAGGTCACTTTCTCAAAATTTAACATAGGTAATAACTTTTGCTTTACTAAGGATGAAAAATGACTTAGAGGGAATAGTCACCTGACTTGTGTTCCCTGCCAGAATTGATATATTTCTTTAAAGAAGTCGCAGAGAAAGGGGTTATTTGCTAAAATAGGAGAAAGTGTTATAAAAAGGTGTTTCTTTTATAGTCAAATTTTGGTCAGCAATTCTAATTTTCAATTTTTATAACTTTGTACAAGGCACTTAAATATTAAAAAAATAGTTTTAAATTTCGATTATGCTCCTAAATTAGTCAATTACGACTTTTTTGTATGAAGATATCTATTTTTTATCGAAAATCTTTAATTAATATAATATAATAAAATAATAAAATCACGACAACTTTGCATCAAGCTTAACATACTTTTGAGAAGCAATTTTAATTTTTTTCCAAAAAAGACACAGTTTATGGAATATTTAGGTATAAAAAATTAATATTATGTTAAGGTTACTAACAGAAAACTCTTTTTTTTTAAGTTAGACAATTATTATTTTTTTAGAATTTTCAAAAATCAGGAAAAAGTTAAAAAAATATTGGAATTTTTGACCAAAATTTGGTACGCATATGTAAAATTAAAAAATAAACAACTTTTCTTAATACAACTTTTTCATATTTTAGCAAATAAGACCATTTTTCTGTAATTTTTTTAAAGAAATGTCAATTTTGACAGGTAATGCAAGTTTTCTGATGTAAGTCTTATAAATGTACTATAATGTAACAAATAAACTTGAAAATCATACCAGTATAGGTGAACAAACAAATTATTAATATAAAGACATGGCTGAGGCAAGCATCGGATAAATGGTCCTTATGAAATGTGCACTCCAGAATGCTTCTACACATACCACATGGTATGAATTGGCAAACAACACAAATAAGTAGTAGTGAAACAATGCATTAATACTGAACCACTTACAGTGTATACAAAACAACAAACTCTCAATATAATATGACTATCAGCAACAAAATTGGGATAGCTATGGGGTCACCTTTATCTCCATTTCTAAGTAGAAACTTTTTGTATTAAATATAATTCAAATATATCTACATAAAGAGATCTTATTACTAAATTCTGCACACAACAAACACGCATACTCATACTCATAAGATGCATTAATTAGTCATGGGGATTTACTACAAAAGCATAAACTGTTCTACTAACGATTACAAACTTAACTAAATCTATAAATTAAAGTATATTTTCCTTTTCTGCTTTCTTCATCGATGGTGAGATTCAAAATTACATGGTCTATTGGCTTGTACAGTTAGTAGCAATAAACAGTTTTCTTGTGATATGGAGTTTTCTTTGTACCTAGAAAAAAAATTACTAGAATTAGTTTTTCCTTGTTTAGTTCTCTACAATTAATACATACCTAACAAAATAAAAAATTCCTTTTTGACCTATCTATGAAAATGTATTTTTTCTTCAGACTAATAAACTTAAATAAATAAAAAAAAAAAAAATTAAATTCTGTGTCAAAATTAAATATGTTTTATCAGTACTACACAAAAGAGGTCCAAGTAAAATAGGTATAAGTTAATCTTTAATTGTAAAAGCTTTGGAAGTTTTGATTTAATACTAGATAGTAAGCAAATTTTTAAGAAGGGTTTGTTGCATTTTACTTTTCTACATATTAGTAATAGGCAAAATACCTTACATAGATTTTTTGGCCTATTATTAACAGTAATGGTATAGAACAAATTCTCTTTAATGCTAATTGGTAGGAAAAAAAGACGCAAAAACTAGCTTCATTAGCGAGATGGACTTGATGTAATAATAAAGCCAGAATAATTAAATATTGTTTATATAAACTGAAAAGCATGAAAATAATTTTATTTATAATTTCAACTTAACAGGTGTATTCCATTAGATTCAAGCAAGGCCCAAGCAAATAAAGAAAAGCAAGGGAAAAGTGTATATAAAAAAAAAACATGTTTATTTTAATAATTATCAACTGTTGTCATACATATAAAAGTAAATTATAAACTATAGCTACTATTAAGACAAGCTACAGAACACTCAAAATAGAACAGAAAAAATTTAGCAAGTTGTTTGAAAGAAAACATAATTGAAGTACCACACCTTAGACCCAAAATTCTTAGTTATTGTTTTTTAATAAAAAAATCGACATTTTGTGTATTTTGAATACGTACAAAGAAAAAAATGGTTGGAGATAAAAATAATATTTTAGTTTGCTTTAATATGATTTAAATGTTATCTTTTGAAAGAATAATTATATTACCTGATAATAATAAATGTGATTTCTTTTTATACTATATTTAATGTTTAGTCAAAAGTACTTGACTATTAATTGATTAAGTATAATATGTAAAAAGTCTAAATAAACAAATAGAATTTTGGGAATTTAATAGTTATAATAAAAAGTGTTTTACCATCAGATGTAGCAGCTAAGTGGTTAAATTCTTCATGAATAAAATTGGCAGGTTCCTTGATTTTTGCATTTGGTCTTGACTGTGCGAATTTCTGTCCTGCAACTCTCTTTTTGCTTTCCATAAAGTGTGTAATAGGTTTTAAAATGCCTTAGATTTATAATGGAACTGACCAGGTTATTACAGGAAGTATTATGTCGCCTTTTGCATACTGTGCCAAATACTGAAGCTGTTAATATGTATTTTCTAATTTCTCCCTAAAATGGATTATCCTACTGCCCAACTGTATTTCTTGAAGCAACCTAGAAAAATGTTCATATATTTAAAAATATTAGGGAGCATCTAATACACCAGAGTATTATATAGAAGTATAAATGAACAATGCCTAACAGAAAATGAACACTATGCAAAAACATACTCGCAAAGAGAGATGTGCCAACTCAATACATAAATGCAATTCAGTTGTCTTACTATATTAAGTTGCCCCAGAATCTTAATACTCTATATAATATACTTCTAAAAATAGTAAAAACTATAGACTTTAGTGTTGTACCTCCCACTACTATTACAACCAGTATAAGTATAAATGAACCAAGCCTACAGAAAATGCAAGCTATACAAAAATATAGTCACACAGTGTCTACATTTTCTCTAAATCAATACATATATTGCTGCCCTTCAGCCTAAAATTAATGACGGTCAATGTAATTCTTAAGGAGGCAATGTCTAAAGTAAATTCTATATGAAATACAGTATACTTTAGGCATCGTTGTTTAAAAATCAACTTTTCCTTCTGCAATCAATGTGTTGAATACTATTTCAATTAATAATTTTACTTAATTTTTCTTTTTTTCTTTAATTTCTGCCTTGCGCGAGTCCCTCCAATGCATACCAAAAACAAGCTTACCATTGGATGGAAGTTACAAAATGAAAAACCTAATATTATTGAGATATAGTAAATATAGAGTAAAGAGAGAGAACAAAAAGGCGAGTTTCAAAGAACTGTAGTTTTAATCTCTTGATCTAAACAAAAATAAAACCTTTTTATAAACCAGTGGCATACTTTACTTTTTCTTTAATATGAATTATGTTGCCCTTCCGCCAGACGCCATGAAAAGGATAATTATAATCCTAATACTTTCAGCCCCTTGTCATCCAATCAAACTTGCAGGAAGGAACAATGTATATTGTTTTATGTTTTCTCAAACAGTCTCATGTAATATATATATATATATATATATATATATATATATATATATATATATATATATATATATATATATATATATATATATATATATATATATATATATATATATATATATATATATATATATATATATATATATATATATATATATATATATATATATATATATATATATATATATATATATATATATATATATATATATATATATATATATATATATATATATATATATATATATATATATATATATATATATATATATATATATATATATATATATATATATATATATATATATATATATATATATATATATATATATATATATATATATATATATTATATATATATATATATATATATATATATATATATATATATATATATATATATATATATATATATATATATATATATATATATATATATATATATATATATATATATATATATATATATATATATATATATATATATATATATATATATATATATATATATATATATATATATATATATATATATATATATATATATATATATATATATATATATATATATATATATATATATATATATATATATATATATATATAATATATTTATATATATTATATATATTACTAATAATATTAGTAAATCCAGTAATAATCAAGAAAAAATAAAAGTGGTGTTAGAATTATATAAGTGTCAGTCTTCTTATATGCTGCTAGATTTGTTTTCACATCATCAAACTATATTTCTCTTCATGTGAACCGCTTCCCTATCCTACATATTTTAACGGCCTATATCAAGACAAATTTTTACTTTTTAAATGTGGTTGTAAAACAGTACAACCAAGTGCCCAAAATTATGGAATAACGTTTCTACAGCCACATTTTGCCACCTTGCATTGTTTGCCCTTACAAAACATGTCAGGGCAAACACCACTTGTGCATGCATAATCTTTTTTTTTTATTGTAATTTTGTCATGGTTTTAAAATCTACTTGAATCAAACCTTTAAAAAATTTTTTCGTAATTCATTTTGGCACATTGTATTAGGAATAGTTTTACTAATATGTGATACTTTCAAATATTTTACTGAAAGATTTCTTAATTTATACTCACAAAGATATCCCTGGAGACCTCGCTGGAACTTTAAACTCTCAACATCATTACCACGCTTCTTTGCAAAACTGGTTGAATATGTATGGCCTTTGTTAATATCATCCCTACAATAAAAGATGCATACATAGTAGTTGAAACTGTTGTAATATTATCTATTATATCCTAACAACATGGTAAACTGACTGGTATACCTATGGCACTTATATGATAATGCCCAGGGGCATACACTTTTGTTTTTGAGGGAACCAAGTGAGGCTCCAAAAATAGAGAGAGCGGTGAAAGAAAAAAAATGTCAGGTGGGTTTTAAGACATACATTTAAGTGAAAAAATTGAAATAATAAGACTAAGATTCCAAAAAATATATTTTAATATAAAAATATATTTATTTTACTTAGGATAACTTTAAACAAATATATAAGTAATATCTATAAAATAGTAAAAGTAATCAGATCAATAAGACTTATAAAATTTTTGGAACATTAAATTGATTAGTTGATATCTCGGTAATACAAGTTGTAGGATATTTTTTCTTGTTTGCAGTTTTAAGCGCATACTTAAATCAAGCGTCTTTAAAGCCTTTCACAAATTTAAATAATTCAGGTTATTATGTCTGAAAAAATATTAAAACATGTTAAGTTATTTATTACATTGCGCTTTTGACTCTACATATTTAAAAATCCTAAGTTCAATTTTTTTTGAAATATGACATTTGAAAAATGACAATTTGATATTTAGAAAGGCTGTAAAATCAAAATAATTCTACATAGAGCAGAAATTGTATACTCCTACCTCAGTTTTGTATGATCTTTCTTATGGTCCCGTAAAAGGGAAGTATTGTAATCGTGATAAAATCACCCTAAGAGATTTTTACTGATGTTTACATTTTAGGGTTCCGGGATCCCAAAAAAAAACATGTTTTCCCATTTCGATTGAGATTTAGAAGAGCAGGAATTATGCACTCCTACCTCAGTTTTATATGGTCGTCCGTGTGGGTAAGAGAATTCTGTATGAAGAAACTTGTTGGTAAAGGTGAATTTATCGATTTTTTTTTATCAGAAAAACTCTTTCTTCTATTTAGACTAAAAGCGGATGCTATAAAAAAGACCTTCGAAAAGACCTTAAAAAACTAAGCATGTAATAAAAAAAATGGTATTATATTTAAAGAAAATTACCATCGATGTTAGCATCTGAACCTTGTATAGTGTGTATATATAATGTTAAAAAGAAGCAATTAACAATATTACATATTTTAATATTTCTGCTCGTATTTCTGTCTAAAATGATTATTCAATTTTCATTGAATTTGTGTAAAACTTAGGCGGTTGTGTTGTAGGCCAGATTTCTTACCATGTATACTTTTTTTTGCAAAAAATGGATTTAATAATAAACATGTATTTATTCCTGTGATATTTGCTGACTTGCACACTGCTTTAACAAATAAAATACCAGTTCTGGATGGCACAATTTCTTTCAAGTTGATAAGAAATATGACAATACAGAGTAATACCAGTAATACCTGGAATTTTGAACTAGAAACAATTCTGTATTAAAAAAACATGCCAGTTAAAAAAAAGAGGAATACATATTTGGATGCTTATTTACTTTACTTATTTTTGTTACATTTTAGAAATATTTTTAAATATACATATTGGTATAAAACGTAGTGGTGGTATCAACTTTTATTTTTTAAATAAAACATCAATTTCTTCTGGGTTTTGAATTGTGTCCCAGATTCTAACTATTTGTATATAGTATCTTTACTTGTTTTTGACATTTTGACTTCTGAAAATTTGTATTTTCATATTTGGGGAGGATGTAACATCACAAAACAGATTTAGCTTACTGCAAGAGATAGAAAAATGGTTAAATATAGAAAGGTTTAGGCAATTTCGTTACAAGCCTAATAGCACCTGCAGGCGAATTCTAGCCATTATGTTCTTGAGATATTTAGAAACGAATAAAATATTGCATTTTTAAAATTATGCAGTAACTTTTTTAATCCTAAAATTTTTTTAAAGTTATAAACATATTGCCAAAGCATTTTTTTGTCTAACATTTTATGGTGCTGTCTTATTTTGAATCTGATGTTTCGTAAATGAGGCGCCATCATCAACTTTTAAATACACATCTGGATTTTTTAATTTGTTTTGTAACAAATCTTTGCATTCCAAATCCAAATCCCTCTCTCTCTAAAACATTGTCTCTTATGGGAAAATCTTAAATATGTGCTGTCCAAATATAAAGTCTGTTATATTATTAGTGTGGGAGGGTCAAATGCTTGTTAAAAAAAATTACATAAATTACCAAGCTTGTAAAAAATGAAAAAAAAGACTGTCAATTTTACAAGATATTACTATAAATTATATTTTTCAAATGGGACATCCTGACTATTATATGTCCCTCAAATGGGTCTCTTCTTGCAGATTATAATTATATCTGGTTCGATACCTATTCACTCCACTATGTAATAGTGTTGTCCGTCTCTCTCTAACACACTGCCTCATATGGTTTTTCTTAAATTGATCGGGTGTCTTTGAAGATAAAGTTATCAAACCAGATATTATATTTATAATCTGCAAGAAGAGTTCCATTTGAGGGAAATATAGTATAGAGTGTGTGCCGAGGTGTGTCCGATTTAAACAATACAACTTATGGTGATATCTTGTAAAATTAATAGTCTTCTGTTTTTTTAATAACCAGAAAAAAAGTTTTAAGTAACCCTACAATTGGTTTTTTGTTCACTCCGATAAGTTAAAAAGTAAAAAAGTTATTAACATTTATAATGCTATCAAGATACACTGATCACACTGTACATACATAAATACAGTAACATACATTAGTACACTAAATTACTTGAGAAATGAAAACTAATATCCCCAATTTTTTCTTACTTTTCCAGCGATTCAGGAATCTGTATGTACATTTTTGGTCAAGATTGAAAATATATAAAAGCTCAATTTTTATTTGTTTGTAGATACAAGACTAAGATATTTAATATGTTACATATGCATAGCCATGCGCAAGAATTATTTTCTCACTAGCAAGCAATGCCTTAGTAAATTAGGTACCGATAAAAAGTTGCTTCCCAATAATTTTCTCTTTGTGATGTGATAACTGTGGGGTATAGGCTGTTAAAGCCTGCTACTGTCTGCAAACAGAAAAACTTTCTAAGTGGAAGTCACATAAAAAGGATTAATATAATACTGATAACTAAAAGCTTTATTCTTACACAGATTGTCATGGATCCGGTGCATTGCATCGTTAAATTGCATCAGCCAGCATTATGGGACTACCACTATGAAAGTATTAGTGTTGCATAAAAAGTGTCTAATTTTATGAGCTTTTAATTTCTACCACAATTATATGACCAACAGGAAATAAGTTTTTATACCTACCGAAATACCCCTGAAGGTTTTAATTTAATTAAATTAATAATATAAAACATATTTAAATTTTATAAACATAAAAACCGTAGGTATTTATGTGAATTTCAGAGAGAATTCACCTCATGTATAAAAATATGAATATGAAATAAAAATGAACCAGAAAATTCTAAAAGAATCGTGTTGCCTAGGTACCTATAAAAAACACATTTATTAGTTTTATTTATTTTCATCATTGTTTGAAAACAAAATAGTCTTCCTCCTTCAAAGTTGGGCTATTTTAAGTTTCAAACAAAAGATATGTACTTCAGAAATACATCCACCATGTACCTTTTAAAAAATTACTATAGCATGGACAGATAAAGGTTTATATAAGTAGTCCCAAACGTAAAAAATATGTTGATATTTTTAATATGATGTACTGTAATCAGTAATTCTCCATTTCAAATTCATGAAGGGTCTCAAAATCGAGTACCTATAGTTATATTATTTGAACTTACCTTATTCTGCATTTTCCCAGGATTCTCACTGCAAAATTTTTTGCAGTTCGGCGCCGAGGTCTTGCTGCTCTCGTATTTTTACGCCCTTTACACTCATTACACATATCCTAATTACACAGGTAACACAGGAATTCATAAACAAATATCTAGAAAGCTTAGACACAGTCACAAGAGTGAGAAGTTCTAAACTAAACGTCGACGTTTTAAAAATACAAGTACTAGTTATTTCAAAACACACCTATAATAAACAAACAGGAAATTCTCAACCCTAGACTCAAGATATCATAAAAATATAAGGAAACCAATATTCCGGGTATTTAGATATTTAAAAAACTGGTTTTTATCGGCAAACACCGAAAGGTACGAAGGCGTAGAAGTGCCACATATAAAAAAAAATTTAATAATTTCGACTTTAAACTCGAATTCCGACATTAAAGTCGAAATTTCGAGAAAAAGGTGGAAATTTTTGTATTTCGTGAAAAAAAAGTCGAAATTTTTGTATTTCCTGAAAAATAAGTCGAAATTTTAACTTTAAAGTTGAACTTTCGAGAAAAAAGTCGGAATATTTGTATTTTGAGAAAAAAGTCGAAATTTAAACTCTAAAGTCGAAATTTCGAGAAAAAAGTGGAAATTTAATGAACACGCTACTTATGATGTATTCAAAATCAACAAACAAGCTTTGCCTTTACCTAATTGGTGTGAATTGTGAATTTTGAGGAAAAAGCAGTGTGCATAGTACATAAGGTAAGTAATGTTATTGGCAATAACCACTATAGGTCATTGGTTATTGGTTTTTATTATTTATGGCCCCTCAAGACTCACAGCTAAAGTCCCGCGAATCAAGCCAATCCAAGGGCGCATTCGAAAAGCGGTATGGTAAGGCATAAAACACCCTGACAGGTGAAAGTTCCGACGTTCGTGGGTCAAAGCGGTGTATTTTATAGTAATCATAGAAAAAGAGATAGCAAACATCGTCTTGACCTGTCGAGTGTCGTGGAAGACAAAAGTTCTAAGTACATGAGTCGATCATTGCAGGAAAATTTTCCGTTCAAATTAGCTTAAGTTTGATTTTGTATGTAATTTAAAGCTTTAATGATGGTTTATCTTCGAATCTGAGCTAACCTAACGCCCAACGGGACAGATCCACCTATACTGGCGTTTTTGTTAAAAAAATCCTTTTGATTTTATATAAACTCGTGCGCATTTTCTTTATAGCAAACTTAACTAACCCTAACCTAACCTAATAAAAATGTTCAAAATTATAAGGTAAAAAAAAAAACAAAAAAAAATAGTCCAACTTGGAATTTAAACTGACAAACTCCACGACGCGGACCGAGAATCTTACCTCTGTACCACAAGGCTCATAGCGATGCGTCAACAAAATATATTTTTTCTACGCCAAATGACGTATCCTAACAATTAGAGCTATGACGTCACGATGTACGAAAGTAATTTACTGCGGTAATTCAATCTACTAAGTACAGCTGCCAGCGATGCCAGACGTACCATAATTATGGAATTGTACTATAATTTTTACCTTATTTCATTAACAGTCAGTGAACGTACAATAATAAATAATTGTACCATAATTTCATCCGATTTAATATTTTGTTAAAAATTATTTAGACACTTTAAAACGCGAAAACTTTAAATCACCGTATAATTTACACTAAAAATATGTTAAATATTTTACAGTTGGCGGAGCTGTTAAAACAAAACTGACCATGCCGGCCCTGTAGCAATGCTACACCGATTATTTTTTATTACAGTTATATATTTTTTTAAGTTTTCAAATATGTCAATATAACATAAATTCGAATTAATGTTTTACTGTGCCGACAAAATTTGTACCATAAATTTTCCTAAAATTCGATAATTCTGGCATCGCTGCGCTATAATTTTATTTTTGACATCTGGCATCGCTGACAGCCGCTGACCGCCGTTTGGCGTTTTAACACGCTAATCCCGGCCGGCCAAAGCTGTTATTCCATTTATTAATTTATTTATATGTTACTCGGTAGTCGGTATGCGTTCGCCTCGTTGATTGAAATGTTCCAATTAACATAAACTTGATATTTTTATTTTTGTGGTAGGGTAGGGCTTCTGTCTCAAGGTTTCATTATTTGGTCTGAGGCTGAGGTCTTAAGTGCTGTTTGTACACGGAGCTAGTCCAACAGAATGGAGGAAATGCTAAAAGTATTTATGGAAAGTCGGCAAATACCAAAAGAAGTTATCTCAATGTTCGAAAAAGAAAGGGTAAGTTAAAATACAAATACCAGCGCCTATAAGAGTTGGCTTGGCATGTTTCTAATCTATAATTATACCATACTTTCAAATTCGCTATAGCATAGCAGCGGCAGGTTAAAACTTGCCCGTGCCGGGAATCGGCGCTCGGCGCGGGCGATATTACCCGAATGATTATTTAATTCTTTCTCGCCGGTTATAGGCGCAAAGAAATACATTTTTTTAAAACTTGTTTTGGATATATACATTTTCGATAGCGGTCGCTTTTAAATGAAGTTTCATAGTAAGCAGGTGCTACCGGTAAGCAGGCAACCTGCTTCCACTGTGTTTCTACACTTACGCTACATTAAACTATAAGACAAGCTATTAGGTCCATAGCAAACACTCTAGTTTTAATACGTTTTCTCTAAAATCGAGAATTATTCTCGAAAATTACGCTCGTGCAACAAAAAAAACCAGATAATTTTGCATTCAAGCATGTTGTCTTTACAAATTGCCTCTTTTATTAGTGTTATAATCCTGAAAAAATTACCTTCCGAGATGTTTAGAGATCTTTGTATTTAGAGTCCTTGGACTCCGAAAAACATAGTCCCCCATGTCCGTCAGTCTGTCGGTTTGTCTATTCGCGGCATAGCTCAAAAACTACTTATTCGGTTGACTTCAAATTTCGGTTAAAATCAATGGTCATATGAGGATGATACAATTACATTTTGGTAAAAATCCAATATGGCGAAATAAAATGGCGGCCTTACAAAATAAATGTAAAAAAATCTTTATTGAGAAACTACACATCGAATAGACTTCAAAAATAATACCTATGGGATAAACTGGATTTTTGTATAAATTCGTATAATTATTTTAAATATATAATAATAATAATAATTAATATTATTATTATTATCATAATTAGAGTAATAATAATAATAATAACAAATTAAAACCTTTAAAAAACTTAAGTAAATAAATTTCAGTTTATAGGATCGCTATCAACGAATTATACGCGTATTATACAGGGTGCTACAAATTCGTTTTCGTCGTTTCTCTCGAAAAACGTAAAAGAAACAAAGTTAGTTAAATTGTGGCAAAGTTGCGCAATTTGGTGATAATTAATATGCCGTTTACAAATTGATAAAGTTCTAAACCACCTCGGAGGTCTTCGCATTAATACGATTTTTCCCGATTTCTATTTTATTTTTTCCCGACTTTATTTCAATAGGTATTAGAACATATAATTTATATTTTCATTGACACTTTCTCGCAATCGCAAATAAACTTATATTAAAGAAAATTCCCATAAAGAGACAATGTGTGAGAGGAAGGTAGTTACCTATATGGATTTTTTTAACTTTTGGATCTAAAAAACAAACAATATTTTTCTGGCAAGTTTGATAGATCATTGTGATTGGAAATTCATCAACTTCAAAAATGCAATTAAAAATCCAGGTCCGTATTTTAAAAAAATGAAGTTAATATTGGTGGCCCAAATACGATACGTCGCATTTAAAATTTGATAATAGTAGAATAGAATAGTAATTGTAGAAAAGAAACAGTTACAATAAAATTTGTCAAATTTATTTTTAAATAACGGTTGAAATAAACTCCAAAAACCAAATCAGGAAAAATCGTATTTAAGCGGATATATTTGAAGTGGTTTCGAGTTTAAACAATTTGTAAACTGTTTATTAATTAGCACTAAATTGCACAATTTTGCCTCCAAATTTAACCAACCTAGCATCTCTTAAGGTTTCCCAGATCCCCATGCATATGCTCGAATTTATAGCACCTATAAGAATAGAAGGTGTATTATAAGTAGTTGAATTCTATATACGAGGAAAGACGTGGGTAAAGGAGAATTTACCGTTTTTTTTTTAATTTTAACTAAAGAGTCCTCCTCCTTCTTTTGCAAAAATATGAAAATAAATTCATGAAATAATAATACTACACACTTTCATGCAAAATTATCGTTAATTTTGCTGCACTTGTGTAATTACTACTGAAAATAGCACTCGTATAAAAGTATATAAAAATATATAGAAAACAACGATACCTGTAATTATTCCGGATACAGGGTGGCTCAAATAAGTTGTAAAGTCAAAAATGTAATTTTTTGTTATGAAACACTCATATAAGGATTCTACTCTAAATTCCAGGAAAAAATTGTATTTCAAATTTTCACGTAACTTGAATTGATGTTTTCGAGATATGTATTGACACTAGAAAAATTAAAATTTGACACTTTTAAAGGCTTTATAATCTTAACAGATGAAACGAAAGTCGATTTATTCATATGTCAACACGAGGCGTATGGCGACAGCTCAATCGCTAGTAGAAACATAGATGCCTCGTATATTCCGTCCGGCCGTAGTATACAATGAATTATAAAATAAGTATGGGTATTTCGTATTAGTACCATCGTTTTCTGGATGGATAATTAAATTGTAAGGCCTAGAAGTAATGAAGCCTGTAAAGACACTCCGAGTGTCTATATATAATATGTTTTAAACATGGTTTAAACCCATACATGTTTAGTGGCTCTCACATAATCAATTTAGTAGACCGAATAATTAAAAAAAGCAGGACAGTATTTATACATGTCCTCTTTTCCTTTTTTGTGGTTTAAATCGGTAATGATTTTACTGAGAAAAAATCATATTATAAAAAATTGTTTAAAGATTTTGATTTAATCTACATTAGCTTTGAACGAATCATGTATGTACAGAGACGTAAAATATTTATTTCTGGAAAAATTCCTAAATATTATGTAGAATGTGCAATATTAAAAAAAAAATAAAAATAAACTACATCGTTTCTTCTTTTTCAGTAAAATAATCGCTAATAAGTCTAAATTATTAATATCAATAATACAACTGCAGGAAAAATATGCGAAGCATGCATCAAGCTTTTCTGTTGAAGCGTTTATTGCATAAAGCTGTATCCTGATTTATGGCGCCTTTGTAGTTTTCATTTTTCGCGATTCGTTTGGAGCCCAGTGATATTCCTAAAGCCTCCGATTTAATATTTTCGATTCACATAAGGCATTATTTTGTGGTTTAAGCTTGATAATTATTATACAATAACATCATACACCGCAGGCACCAGGTAAAAGGGCTTTCCAGCATTTCTTTTCAATTTAAAACAGTTTATAAGTTTTAAAATCTATCCCTGCTCTTTTTTACCGCGGCACGTTACACAAAAAAAACATAAAATGGGTACGAAATAAATTTTGAACTGTGAATAACGAATGTCACTGATGAAAGCTAGCTGTCACCAGTGTCACCTGAAATTCTGGGCGCCCAAAGCAAACGTATGTGAAAGCTGACAGGGCTAAAGGGTGGAGATAAATTTCTATATATTTTTACTGAAAACAGGGCGATATTTTTTAATTGCAGAAATTATGTTAATAATAAAAATACAGTGGCAATATTTATTTTTCAACGGTGGATGATGAAATTTAAATTTCTAAACACTAAAATAATCAAATTACTGTTCTTTCTTATATGAAAACAAAAATTAAGTTACCATCCACCAAACAAAAAAGAATACTGGACATTTTGGCAAAAGTTTCGGTGGATATAAATAATTAGGTAAGTCAGGAAGACGCCGCATTTCTCTAGATATTGAGTGCTCTTAAACTTATACCTAGTTTCATTGAATAGAGTTTTTAAACTAAGATTGTATTACTCTCATAGCTTTCGTTAAACTTTTATAGCCTCCCAGAGTGTCTAATTTTAATAGTATCAATGGGTCTAATGAATAAAGATAAGTAAACTTTTTTTATTACTTATGTCATTTTCTGTTGTATGTAGCTTGCAAACTTCTTTTAAGTATAAGCTTTTACTTTAACTTTATTAATCAGACCGAAATTAAAATAAAATATTAAACACAAATTATTCTTAGAATTTGGAGCAGAATAAAAACAATATAAAATCACAATCTGGATGTTCCATACCGTAGAATGGGGTTATTCAGGAAATGAAGGGTTAATTTGGAAAAATCAAAACAAATATTAAGTCTGGCAATTATATAAAACGGAATACTGCTATCCGCGTTGCAACTGTTTATTTTTAACAAAACATAGATTGTACGACGTTCTTCCAGAAACCACTTATTTTGGTGGTATTTTAAAGAAAATAAAAGTGTAGTGTTTTTACCCTCACAATTTGTGCTAGTACATTCTACTCTCAAGGATATATATTTAATAACACCGTGACGAAATAAATATCGTTGTTTTGTATATTTTTTAAATTCCTTTAGCTTTTATACAGGACGTTTTTTGATAACGTGTATCATTTTCGAATTACTTCACCGCTCCGCTTAGGTCACCTAGTAGGTATAAGTATTAAGAAGGCACTAAGCCTTTAAATAACTACTTTGAATTTAAACCTAAGTGTTTTTTACACTACTTATTTTAAAAGCCTTTAATATTAGATTTCTGATCTAATGCTAGAATTTTCTTACAGATTGACATGACTGCTATTCCATTAATGGAAGACAGAGAACTGGCTGAATATATTCAATGTTATGGCGATCGACTTGCTCTTAAGAATTTTTGTAAAACCAAATGCACCCAAAAAAGAGAAAGTTTATTAGATAAAATAAGACAGAAATATGGAATGAAGAAATCTGATACGGATATAGAAAGAAGGTCAAATAAGAAACATAAGAAAGATAAGGAAAGATTTGTGGACTTTGGTTGGCACCATAAATTTGAAAATGCATTTGTCCAAGTCAGAACAAAGCAAGGAGGAGGAACTAGAAGCGTAAAGATTCAAGAATCTGCAGAGATAAAGGACATTTTTGAAAAAGCAAAAGAAATATTCTTCCCTGAAGGCGTTTCTCATTTCGGACATATTTCCAATTTTAAAGCCGATCTATGGGACTTTAAATGTAATAAAATAGAAGACATTAATTTGAATGTGGGACAAATGTATCAAGTAACAGGACTAAATAGGCTAAGGTTTTATTTATCCACTGAGAAGAAAAACTTACCTGAAACGATAGTCAGGGAACCTTCATCTCCACATCACATAGAAGATGCCAGTGATAGTGGTGCTAATTCTATTGTATTTTTTGAAGACACCAATGACAACTATGTAGGATTACAAGAAGAGATTGTTAAAGAAGTTACTGTAGGCGGCCTTCAAATCGAAAATACATATAATTTAGAGGAGTTTTTGAAGTTTTCCTCAGAACCACAATTGGATCCTGATCCTCAACCATTTACTTTTGATGTTCGCCATGTAACACTTCATAGAGGACATGTGTTCCGAGAACTCATTGACATTTTTAAAGATTTGCCACTAACCATTACACTTGAGGTAGAAATGATATTACCCAATGGTAAGAAAGAGACTGGATTTGACATGGGGGGAGTATACAGAGAGACGCTTTGAGTGAATTTTGGGACTCCTTCTATAATGAAACAACATTGGGTATGAATTACAAAATACCTTTCATCAGACACGACCTGAAAGAGGAAGATTGGATAGCAGTAGCCAAAATACTCAAAAAAGGGTATACTGATCTTCAATATTTTCCCATTAAAATTGGCCCCGCATTTATAGAGTTTTGTTTGTTTGAAACCTGTCACAGCAATTTATTGGATACGTTTTCTAAATACCTTTCTTCAAACGAGTGGAAGGTATTGTCCAAAGCTCTGGAAGACTTTGAGACAGTGGAAAGTGAAGAAATCATAGAAATATTACACACTTTGGACTGCAAATGGAATCCTTCCAAAGAAAATATTAAACAGCTGATTTTAGATATAGCGCATAAAGAGATAATACAGAAGCCAATGTTTGTGATAGATTGTTGGAAATCTGTTTTAAAAGGCTTGCTAAATGCAAATGAACTAAAAATTATTTATGACAACAAAAAAGCTTCTTCAAAAAATATTTGTCGTATTTTGAAATTTACAGAAGAAAATACTGTCTGTGGCTATTTAAAGAAATTTATTAGGGAAAGCAGTGACGATATGCTAGAAAAGTTTTTAAGATTTGCTACAGGTAGTGATATGATTGTAGATACTGATTTGAAAATAAGCTTTAATTCTTCAACTGGTTTACAAAGAACACCTACTGGACACACGTGCTCATCGACCTTAGAACTATCTCGTAAATATGAAAATTACGTCGACTTTCGCTGTGAAATGAATGAAGTACTTAGGAGCAACATCTGGATAATGGATATTATATGAAAGTCGCTTTACAAGTCAATCTTAACGTGGATCATCGACCTTTTGTAGTAGGTAGAAATGAAATACCTATTAGATATTAACTATTTTTTGAAGTTATTCTAACGTCCCATGTTTCAAGTTTTGTTTTTAAAGTTTTTATGCTATTTTTTAACAAAACAGTATAATAACTAGGTTTAACTAGTATTTAGGTTATAGTTATTAGTTTTTTATTTTGGTGTTGTTGTTTTATAAAAAGTTTATACCTGAGTTTTGGTCTAGTTCGGTATTTTTTACGCCCTAAATATTAAAATTAACAACACATTAATATATATCATGTTTTTAAATTTAGTTTTATTTAAAAAACTAATTGGTTATTCATTTAAATACTTTACAGATTTTAATACTAAAATTGTGTTTTTTAAAATATTGGTAATTGCCTAGAGAAATTTGATAAATGTTTCGTTACTTTAAATTACATAGCTTTATAGTTTTTCATTCACATAGAAACAGAAATAAATATTTGAAATGAAATACAATAGTAGGTAACTACTAGGTAGGTAGCTAAATTGTAAATAAAACTACATATTTCCCTAATGACTGATGTTAAGTTTATTTCAATATTACAACTACAGTTGGGAATAAACTTCATTTCTCAAAGTAAGATACAAATCTGTTGCTCTATAAGGATCTTGAATATGTTGCAAATTTTTTTCCATCATTATAACGTTACAAAGATGAAACACATCGGATTCACAACGAAACTTCTGCTGAATACTAAATTGCTCACAGTCTTTAAAAAGTTGCTCGTCATTAATGGTAAATGAATAATCTTTAGCTGAATAAATTTCAGGCATATTGTACAGAATAATCGGTCTGCCAACAGGAGAAATCGAGTTTCTGGAGGTTCTCAATGTATGTGTATTCCATTCCAGGGAAATCTTATCCAATTCTTCCTAAAACAGAAAACTTTTAATTGCAAAATAATTTTAACAAATATTTTGTTTTTATGCATATTTTTTAATATTTATTGTACATTTTTATAATTTATTCTTTCTACAAACATGTTAAAAACACTTTTTATAACTACTCTTTGATGTTTATTTTTTTAATGTTCGCTTGGTTACGCTTGTAGAAAAATTTTTTTCAAATTCTCAAGGAAAGTGATATTTCTCACATTCCGCTTCACGTCGTTTGGAGAACGGCAATTTCGTGCGGGAAAGTATCACTTTTCGCACCTGTTATGGAAATAACTACTACCTATTCCAATTGCCAGCTTACCTTAAATCTAGAAAAAGTCAATTTCAATAAAAAATCATGGTTCTTGGGATTAGAACGTGTCAAATTGGACATACTATCCGACGTTTTGCGTTCGATTACACGAGGCATCTTCAGGGATATTTACTCCACGAAATCTGAACTCTGAATTCATTCAGGCGAAACGTCGGATTTATTTCCAATTTGACACCGTCTAATTCCAACTTTTTAATTGACCGAAACCTTGAAAGTTTTCGTTCTCAATTTTAATAATTAAATATGTTATTTTCAGAGAGGCGTAATGAAAAATCACTTTCCTTTTTTACCTCTCATAAACTCCTTATATGGTAAATGGGTATAAAACGAAAAAGTGCACTTTACCTTACGCGAGTAGGAAAGCATATTACTTTGAAAAAATCTTGCATATTCTGTCTTTAAATAGCCATGAAAGTGAGTTAATTTGAATTTTTTTAGAATAACTCGTGCGTAGTCAATGACACAATGGATATTCTATTCTTATATGAAATTTACTGGTGGCCGTATTATGACGCACGTGTAATCCCAAAAAAAAATTAAGTGCTGGTATGCGTTATTCGTACACTTACCTGAATAATGTTTAAAAAAGAAAACTGGATCAAAGCCTTATCAAGATCACTGCCATTAAAATTGTTATCATCTCTTAGTGTTTGGAATAAGTTTATCCAAAACTGACTGTTATGTTTACGCAAAATTGACCACCATGATTCAATTCTTTGATTTGAGGTACTTTTACCATAAATAAATGCGTTATTACCGTTGATGTTGTGAATTTCTGTCAGATAATTCTGCATTTTTTCCACCTGTACATTTTCAGTTCCGAAGTCAGCTCGAACAGTACGTGGAAATCCTCCCAACTTTTTTATAGAGTTTAAATAATATCCACCAATAACTTTTGAATTACTATTTGTTGAAGCAACTTTAATCCATATAATATGTCGCGAAAATCCATCCATGCACCCACTTATACCAATTCCATATGGCTTGAGCTTATCATAACCATCCATGTGCCACAAATAATTTGGTCCATTATTTTTATATTGTCTTCGTCTTAACCGTTTCCTTTGTCGAAATTGCACACCTTCTGGATCTAATACCTTCAGCAACTGACGAATTGTATCCTGGGTTACCTTGTAGGAGTTTTGTAGGCATTTCAAATGCATCCATCTGTACCCATGTAACTGTGAAGATGTCTCAACTTGGCTTCGAATGTAATTAATTATTTCATCTAAATTCGTATAATATTTTCTCCTATATAAATGCATATTTTGTAAACGACGCTTTAATGTTCGAGTGCTTATAAATATTCCATGTAAACAGCCCAAAAAGCATAAGATCTCATCATATTTCAAACCCATGCTGAAGTAACATTTGATCAATTCATTTTCCATATTAAAATCACTTTGAAATAGTACTTACAATATAAAATTCACAGTTCAAGTTCACACCAGTTAAACAAATTTCGTTCGTTGATTTTTGATACATCTTTAAGTACACTATACGCTAAGAATTAAAATTTTGACTTTTTTCTCGGAATTTCGACTTTAAAGTTGAAATTTCCACTTTTTTCCCGAAATAAAAAAATTTGGACTTTTTTCTCGAAATTTCGACTTAAATTTCGGAATTTCGAGTTTAAAGTCGAAATGATTTATTTTTTTATATGTGGCACTTCTACGCCTTCGTAGAAAGGTGCCGAAAGTCGAAACGCCTTGCAATTATTACTTCGGCTAGCTGATAAAAAAACAGTCAATAGGGGAGATCATATTTATTATAGTCTGTAAAAGAGGTATTCTTTAACAGCACTCTGTCGTTTTATTTCATTTGGCAACAAAGATAGATATATCAACGAAGCAAGAAATACATGCCATGTGCAACATTTTGAATTTTCTATCAAAGGAATGTAAAACTCCTAAAGTTATTTGCTTGGGATGGAGGGGATACGACAACGTTGCGTCACTGTTAAGCGTTTTCTGAAATATTTGAATTTTTCCGTTAAAAGTGAAACTACTTATTTGCATAGTATTTGATAGATTTTATGTAATGTTTGTACATAAATATGTTATAAAATTAAATATTGAACGTGTTAATTTATTTATATCGCCTATTTTGGAAAAAATTAAAAAATAATCGGATTCCGACATTGATGCGTCATCTACAGAGTGGCGCTTGAGGTTTGAGTTCGAAAAATGAACACGAGAAATTTTATAGCGTGGATTGGATTTGCACTCTTAAGAACAATGCTAACATTGCCATATCAATCAAAGTAACAGAAAAGCGCTGTGAGGGGCTTGTGTTTATTCACAACATGGTTATTATTGCTTATACGTATTTTTATGACTAAAATCTAAGCTAAAATACAAACTTTGATGGATACTAGGGTTATTTTTAAAACGGAACGGCCTGTATGAATATAGATCACATTAATGGTGATTAATCAGCGGACGCATTATACGCATTACCTAGCTACGTAGAGTAACAGGTGCATCTTTCCGTGTGCTATAATAGATCAATTTAGGTTAGTGGATCTTTGGTACTACGAAGAATAGTGGTTCGCGGAGCTAGTACTACTCGACAGAGAAAAAAGAAACGCAAAAAAGCACATCTTCAAACATCTTGTATTTACACCGAATTAGAAGTTTCCAGAGGCGTATCTAAACAGCAATGAATTCCTCAACTGCCAAAATTCATTCCTTTGTAAAGCGTTTATATATATTGCTGCTGATTTTCAAGAAAGCATCCGTATAGTTACAAATAGCAGCCAACGATATATTAGTATTATAAAACAAATTGAATAGGTGGGGAGACGTATAATGTAGGTTTGTTTATTTCGGCGAAGTATAAATAAGGATCGTTACATTTTCGTTGTGAAGCCTGGTAGCTAAATGCTAGGGCGCGTTGTCTGTGTGTCTGTGTCCGAGCGATGACTTTTTTTTAGAGGTGATGCAAAAGGAGGTTTTTACCAGCCAATCCGGAAAAACAATCCTTTATACCATTTATGTCATTTTAACAACTCGAAGGGTGCAGTGTTTCAACCTCGATGCCCCCCGCTTTCTTACATGCGACACTGATCTATATTAAGACAAGAAGCCTCCCTTTTTTTAGTTATAAAGCAATAAATAATAAATAAATTTTAAGTATAATAAAATAAACACAAAAACGATGAGAAACGCATGATCGAAGCTTCTAAATCTTAAAATCGATACAACTTAGTTCCGCTTGTCTTGCACGCTACTTAATTACACTAAGAAGTTACTGCTTACTTATTGAAAGTAACGTTTGAAAAGTTGGTAAGCAAAGTTTTGATCATGTCAAATAACATTCAGCTAAGTGTTACTGATCAATAATATGCAAAAAGAAGTTTAACGGGAGGCAGAAAATAGCAACAGGAGCCACATGCGTGCCTCGTGTTGGACAGCCTTGATATATACCATTATAATAATACTATATCAAAAATGGAACTGGCTCTATCGTTAATCGCAACACACACTTCCTAGTAGTGGCTAATACCTACACTATTCCATGTTTATTGGCTCGAGATCAATTGTGGTACCTTTAGCCATATGATTTCAATGCATTTTTAGTTGATGTTTAAAAGTGTTTGCGGATTTCTGTGTCCTTTGTTGTATTTATTTAATTAAACAACAATAAATATGAGGGTTGCTGTGTTCGGGTGTGACGTGGATAATCAGGCAAAGTATTTTGATAGGAATATAAGGTTTTTTACTTTCCCTAAAGACAAAATATATTTACGTGAATAGACACGCTTATGTAAACGCAAAGCTAAATTTAATACAAATTTGGCGCGGATATGCTCAAGGTATTTTTTTAAAAATGACCATATATCATTAATCTATATAAAAAAAACAAATCTTAAAATAGTCGACATTTTTAATAGAAAAAAGGATTTTTCAACAATTTTTTTAAAAATTTTATTTGTTTATATAAATACATATAATATAGGAACAAACGGCATCTTGTGTACATAAAGGTTAAACTTGTTTAGTGTGTGTTGTTTTATTCCCTTTCATACCTGATTTTGTTTTAATTAGACCACCTCCCCTCAAGTGGGACTTAGTTACGTCCCTGTACTTATCAAAAAACAAAGATATTGCATTTTTTAGTTTTAAATTGAACTAAATATAAACATGTATAACAAAATAACAGTATAAAATTAAATACTGTCCGATTTTATACAACCTTAACTCTTTCTTTAGCGTATTTTTTGTATTTTTATTAAATAAATGTGTAAATACCTTGTCATAAGTTTTTTTTATCTTAGTCAGTTATATGTCAATGTTTTATTAGAAAAACATTTATAATTGAAAAAATGGTAATATAATGTCTAAATTATTATATATCTCCATAAGCATTTTAAAAATCTGCGCATGCAATGACGTCACTGCGCAACCCGTACGCAGTTGGGTCTGTCTAGATATAATACCTTCCGTTTACTATATCATGGTACTAGAGGTAGTTTAATGAATTAAGCTACATTTATATTTCAACTCGAATTTGTTATGAAATTGGCTTGCTTGGCAAATGGCAATAGTATTGGGTCATTTACATTAGACACAATTCGAGGTGCACTTCAAAGTTGACTTCAGATTGAAACAAGGAGCTTCCCGATGGCAAGCAGAAATTCAATAAATGTCAAATTTTCATTTTTTTTAGTAAACAAAATTCTTAATACTTTTACACATCCAACTATTTAAAAATATAAATGTTTTTTATTTGCTTTAATGAAAAAAAAACCTTTGTTCGAATATTTTTGGATTCATTCTGAAGTTATAGCCAAGACTAGAGTAGACATAAACGCTTAAAACCAAAGAGCGTAAAAAAGTTACTAAACAATCTTCTTGCACCAGTTCCGTGTTGGAAAAATAATAAAATTAAATTACAAAATCTGATTAGCTGTTCAGAAATATCATTTCCAATGTAAATGCATGGTGGGAAGTTTTCTTCCCACCATGTGTAAATGCACTTTTACGAAATGTCAATTTCAACTTAGACTTTGAAGTGAATGTGAATGTAGCTTTAGCATTTGGCATTGCCAATTTGTGGCAAGGCAATTTGCAAAGGTTCAGTTCTGGTCGACTTCTGAACTGGAGTCTATGGTTCTGTGTTCATCCTCGGCAGGCAATGATTTTTTTAGTTTTATTTTTAACAATTATAATTTTTTTTATAGTTGTGTTTTAAAAATCGAATTGCGTCTTAATTAGCCCTGTGGGCTTTTTTTTAACGTAAATAAGTTTATTTATATACGTACACAAAACAAGGTATGTAATTGTTTGGATATCCCCGTCTATAGATATTTATAAACAAGAACCATTGCATGTGGCTCCAGTTTTAATGTCAATCAAAACCCTATGGTTGTTGCTTGTTGCCTAATCCGTCTTACGGTGCTGTAGTTCGGTAATTAAAATACTGGTACAGAGGTTTTGGTTAATTTCGGATATAGGCAGTTATTATGCATTGGCAAAGTATATTAATATTTATGTTCGTTGGCAGTGTTTAAATAGTTTTTTGTTTTTTGCTCTGATGCTAGACAATCTGCAGTTTCATTTAAAAAGTATCTATCTAGTAAGGCGTGTCTGTACTCCTCCTGGATACTTCATTGTAGATAAACAATAAAATTTAATACTTTAATCTTTTTAACGGCATCCGTCTTCCATAAGCTTTCTAAAACTTGTTCCCGGTCTTGCGCATAAACGCTTTCTGTCAAATCCTAGAAATTCGCCCACCCTTGCACTGAAACGGTCATTGGGCCTCCGATACTCCGATACCTTTTAGTACTGTACTGGCACAAAACAGATACACAGAATGACGTAACTTCACGAAAATGCTAGGAATGTTCGCACACGCAACAGTTCGGGATAATTTGTAGAACAGAACAGCTACCTACATTGTTCAAGTGGAGCAATACCAGTTCCGCTTTAAGACGGTAGTCGTTTTTCGGTTGGCGACACTGGGTGTCGATCATGTGACGTATTGTCATGATCATGTTAAAAAATCTGTTAAAATAATGGCGGGTAATTTTATATTTATTTTTTTGTGCTGTGATCTATAATGTTATTAATTTGATATTGTAATTTGAACTTAAAAATGTCTCAGGACAATCAGGTAAAGTTTAGATTTTATACAAAAGCATTTCTTTCATGGTCAATCCGTTGAATATATAAACAGTAATTATAGGGAGATCAATAAACAAAAAAAATAACTATCTTTAAAAATACATAGATAGGGAATATATAGTATTGAAGAGATATCATTCCGTCGCCGTGTGACTAGGAGTGTGGTTGTTCATGTTATATTTCCAATTTTTTTTATGTTGTGATTTTCCGGCAATAATTTTGGAATGCCTCCACATAGGGTAAATGTATTTATGCCTCCTATTGATAAGTCAATAAGCATTGTAGTTCCTTTAATTAATTTATTTCTGAGGTACTATTCACCTTTAACAAACTGGGGTATTAAACAGGCTGTTTTGTTTACATTCTTTGTAAAAAATTCTAAAATAAAAAAAATATTTTACATATAAACAATACATTACACTGTGAACTTATAGGTACCACATATTTTGATTATTTTGCACCGTTTTAATAGTATGGGTAAAACCACACTGTTTAAACTTATGGTGTATGGAGTATTTGTTCCAGTTATATTGCATATACAAAACTTTACCATGTTTCACATACTTTCCTACCCCTAATTGCATATTTTTTTTAAAAAATATGCAGTGTGCAAAATAACAGGTGTGTGTGTTATATTTCGGTGATGTTTTCTGACAAAGATTGGTACAGAAACAAATAGTAAACAAAACCAAGCAAAATTTCGGTTAGGCTAGCTTAAATTCAGGTTATCAAGATATGATTTACATTTTAAAATCCATCTTTAATTTAAATTTTCATTTTAAGATGACAGGTATAATATTAATGGCTGTTTGATGCAGTGAAGAAATGAAATCTACTTGTTTATTTGTTAAAATAAAAATTATAGTTGACATACTTCCTTTTTTTTTCTTGGAAATAACTTTGTGTTTTAAGCTTTGGTTACGTTACGTTAGGTTCAGATTATCAAGATATGATTTTCATTCTAAAATCTATTTTTAATTTAAATTTTCATTTTATGAAAACTTGGTTATGAAGTCAGATCAGTACCATATTAAAGTCATAACATGAAAAATCATAAAAGAGACTTAACTTGTGCATTAATTGTTAGGCAGCAGTACTACATTTACTGGACCCTGTACTAAATATTAAATTAATTTTTTTCAGTTTAGATGACCAATTTAGGATAACACATAAAAATTCACATATTTAACATCTCATAATATTTATTGTGTTGTTTTGCTTTTCTTAATAAAAGGAATATGTAATTATAGAGGATGTTAGGGGTTAATTTATAAGAAAAAAAATTCAAACCTTCACGTTTCCTGTGAATAAATCTTTTGCTTGACACATTTTCTATCTATTCTGACACACAGAAATAAGTGAATAAGTTGTATACATATGTTGTAGATTTCATTTTAAATCATTAAAAATTAACATTTTCTGTAGGTTGTTCGAAAGCGAAAACCTCTAACTCAGTTGTCATTAGAAGAAGTTGCAGGAGCTTCTAAGAGAACAAGATTAGCCAATGAACAAGAAACTCCAACATGTCCAGTGAGTGACAGAATTATAATTCATTTAGTAGAAGTTAGTGCAAAAAGTGATTATTTTTCTCATTTGAAAAGAATTTTTAATGTTTATTTTAGTTCAACCATTAATACTGGGAGGCTTGTAACATTAGATAGATTAGTCTCACACCTTATAAAAATAAAATATGTTCAGAACTTACTCTGATTTGAATAAGAAATATACTACTGGTTCTGGTAAAATTATGATGAGTCATTTGCTAAAATAATTTTTCTTTGTTTATATAATTTATTTCATAGGACAATATTCTGATGCGTTGTTGCTTAGTTTTATTAGAAAAGTTTTAATAGTCCAATTAAATGAACCTCTTAGTTGAATTTTTGGTCAATTTGCCTGAATTTTTGCTATAAGTTAGTTTGAGGTAACTGATAATGTAGATGTCATTTTTTTCAACCCCAGGCTGAAAAAAAATTAAATTAAGTTTTTCCATACTATGCAAAAAGGGTAAGAGCTAGAAGAAAAAGTTTGAAATAAAAATTGTAGTTCAACAAATTTTACATATAAATGGTCTAGAAACATTTTTGCTACTATTAAAATTTACAGAATTAGGGAGACTAGAGAATAGAAACTTGAACAGATTGCAAGTTGCAAAATTAATGATATTAATTTTTTTTTTCTTTTCAGAGAAATATGTATATTTTTAAGTGTTAATTAAAAACTTAAACAATTTTTATTTTTTAATTTTTATTTTAAATGACTTAATAATATTAATTTTTTTTTGGAATTGATAAAAATGATGTTTAATGTTCTTAAGTCATTTAAATTGAAAATTAAAAAATAAAATTTGTTATATATTTTTAATTAAGAAATAAACAAAAAAAAAAAAAATATATATATATATATATATATATATATATATATATATATTTATTTTTCTTTTAATACCATTGCTTATTAAGCACAACAAACAGTTTTTTCAGAATCATTACAGGTGTTATTTTTAATCAACATACATTTTGGTATCGGAACACATATACACATTAAGATTACATTTAAAATTGATAAGTCACAAATACCAAACAATAAAATAAAATGCTACTGTATCAGAAATTAAGATAGTTAAGTAAAACCTTGTAAACATAGTAGGTTAGTTTAAAATCAATTTTAAGTCTCTAACAAACAACCCATAGCTTATTCCATTTTAAATTGTGCTTGGTAAAGCATTAAAAGTTCGAATAGCTCTCGCAATAGGGTTATTCAATCCATGGTTGTGCGTACATTATTTAAATACAAATTACTAGTGCTAGTTGTATAGTTGTGAATCTAGTGTACATGGAGTAGGGTACAATTTGTTTTTTGTTTGTTAGTTAATATTTTAAAAATAAACTTGTTTTGTTCAAATTGCAATTTTTTTTCCAATGTTAGTAGGTTTGTAATAGATTATAGATAGTTTGTTGAAAGTCTTCAATTAAATTTAAATAAAGTTTCTGTTGATTTGTTCTGAAGTATTTTTTATATTAAAAAGCCCTCTTCCAGATACTGCCCAGACATTTATAAGGTATCTTATTTGATATAATATATACATTATAAATAGGATAGTGATTTTATCTTTAGATAATCCTGACATCTGTAAAGTGCCCAACATTGGTATAATTTTTTCATGATGATTATCAATGTGTTGCTCCCATGAAAGAATATCTATCCAAGATACTTATAGTAGAGGTTTGTCAAAAGCAGGTTTCTATAGATATGAAGGGTTTTAGCCAATCACCAATGAGTGCCAAACTATAACATTAAATGCTTCTGTAATAGTGTTAGTTCCTATTTTAATATTCAGATCAATTAGTTTTGTGTTTTTGTTTTTAAATACCATATGTACAGTTTTTTCCCTTTTGAGTATATGTAATCAAATCATTATTTATAGTGGTCCCAACCAATCTGCAAATGTGAAGTATCTTGCAGTAAATTCTGCTAGATTCAGATTTATGACAATGACCGCAGTTCGTGGCTGATACTTCACTGTGATGCTCATTTACCACACACAACACATTTTTGAAGATCTAGTAAGACAGTTTTCCTATTTTCCACCTCAATAGTACAAGGTTGAAAAATTCAGTTATTTAGTTGGACAACCAAGTTTCTGACAACATTAAAAAATCACAATTATTTAATTTTATAAAACACTAGATATCCTCCAGCGTGTTTGAGATAACTTGAATATTTATATAGAATATACTTAACAAAGGTTTGTTTTCTTCATGGTGAATTAGTTTTTTAAGTCATCTTCCTTGTACTTTTTAGCTAGCATATACAGATTAAACTTGTATTTTGTCATATGATCAAAGTACATTTTTGTGTTGTCTCCCTCGAAGCAAATATTGTTGACTGTTGTCTGTTTCTCCTGCCTTGCTTTTAATATTGTTTTTATATACACAATCTTTATGGCAGCTAGCCCCTTTACCCATTCTGAAACAGTAATATGTTCCCAAGAATATTTGCAATAAGTTTTTTTTTACTTTATTCACTGTTTTCTTCAGGTCTTCCCCTTTCATCTTTGGTATTCCTTTTATTATAATGTTATGTTTGAGTTCCCGTTGCTTGTTTCTATTTATTTATTTTCCAAGTTGATTTTTGAGGGAAGTTACTTCTCGTAATACATTACTTATCCCAATTTATTAATTATACTTACTCTAAGTAAATCCATATATTTGTCAACCAATTCATTTAGTTTAGCCATTATATCATTTAATGTATATTCTGGATGTGATAAGCCTCCAGTCACCATTTTAGAAGGGGTTTTGGGGGTATAACTGGCACTACTAGTGTTTGATACGATTTTTAAGTATAACATGTGTATTTTACTCCTTCTGGTTTTTTGTATTTTCTCCCACAGTAAGAATGGTTAGACTTTGTTATTGATATTCAATCAATATGGAACCATTTATTGCATTTGACACAAAGGTGTTAGTGGTTGTTGACTAAAAACGTTTGATGGTCAAGTTAATTACATTCCATAGCCGTAACCTTAGCTTTACCAGAATTTTCTGATGACAACTTCAATTCATCTGTTATTGATTTCGGTGAAATATGCAAGGTAAATTTGCCAAATATTAATAATATCTTAGTGAACACAAAGTTTCCCTCATTTCCACAATTACAGATCACCTGTATTTAATACGTTTTGACGAATAAAGAAAGATCAATTAATTTTAGCTGCTAGGATTTTTTAAGGTTTGTCATATCATCCCTTAACTTCTAACCTCCCAATCTCTATTCATTTGATTAGTAGCAAAAAAGTATCTAGACCATTTATATGTAAAATTTTATACTCTACAATTTTTATTTTTTTATTAATCATTCATTTATTCCCGAGAAATAACATTGTTTATAGCAGGGAACTAATTAACAATTAAAATAAATTAATAAATTAAAAACTATCAAAGGTGAATATATTACTTCTGTAAGAATGTTTCTTTTTTAAAAGTATCAATTTTGCTAATATTCTTTAATTGTTTTGGTAGATTATTGTATTAATTAACCCCACTGTGTAATATACATTGTTTGCCAAAATTACTTTTACACATTATAGTGAAAAAAACAATCAGTTTGTCTTGTGTTATGGTCCTGAATGTCATTATTTCTAATAAAATTTAAATTCATGTTTTTATATATTTAGCTGATGAATGAATAAAAATACACAGTTTACTTTTACATCATGGAAATGTTTAAAAGTTTTTTAGGTTTATATAGGTTAATGGTGTGCTCCAGATATGGTAAATGGAAAATAGATTTTATTGACTAACTTGATATATATATATATATATATATATATATATATATGTACATATATATATATATATATATATATATATATGTATACATATATATATATATATATATATATATATATATGTATACATATATATATATATATATATATATATATATATATATATATATATATATATATATATATATATATATATATATATATATATATATATATATATATATATATATATATATATATATATATATATATATATATATTTTTATTTATTTATTTTTATTTATTTAATGTACTCAAAATTTTACAATTTGTAAGGTATTATATATAAAAATTTAATGTTTAGAGTACAGGTTTTAAGTGTACGATGAATTCACATGAATTTGTGGGTACACTGATTACCAATAAATCAATATTGTTTTACTAATTTTCAGCTATTTTCCCAAAGTAAAGCAAATTTCTGAGAATTACAAGTGAAAACTTAACTCTAGTGTTAAAGTAAATTAAAGTAAGTTTGTCTGAAACCAAGGAATTATATCACAAATCTTATCAAAATTTTCAGCTATCCATTTAAATATTTTCTTTTTATTTCTTTGAAAATTTAGTGCAGTAATCCTAAAGGGAATTTTATTTGTAATTTTAGGTATTATATATGTGAAATGCCTTTGCACAGATGAGAAACGGGTATTTGGCATAGTCAAGTTTTTATTCCAGTATGCCCTTGTACCCAGACCATGTGACACGCAATCTTCCCGTGACTGATTCTTGAAATATAACTTAAAACATGTCTTTATATATAGTTGTCTGATATTCATAAGTTTTATATTTCTGAACAATATATTTGTTGGATACATCCGTTTTTTAAACATTATTATTTTTAAAAAGTACTTTTGTAGTATAAATAAAGAAGTCAGAATGTTGTTAGAAGCTGCCCCCCATGCGGAGATCCCGTAGCACAAAACCGATTCCACAAGTGCCTGGTATAACATCCGTAGCACATGATACGGTACTATCTGTCTCAGGAAGTAGAATTTGTATATGTTCTTTCTTAATTTCTCCATAACTAGGTTTACATGCTCATGCCATCTCATATACTGATCAAAGTAGACTCCAAGATATTTAATTTTTTCTGTTTGTTTAATTTTATTTTTACATTTACAGTTTTCAAAATATTTACAACCCCAATCATGAATTTTTATTGATACATTTTCTGGTAGGTTCCGATTTGTCATAGTGAAAATTAAGAATTTTGATTGATCTATGTTAAGTGTTAATAGACTTTTATCCAACCAGCACTTGATTTCCTGTATAGTCTGTTCAGCTTTTTTTAATACGTTATTCCAACTATTGTCCTTTATTAATATTACTGTATCATCCGCATAACATACAACCCTATTATCACAAATATCTGTAAGGTTATTCACATATATTAAGAAGAGAATCGGTCCAAGTACCGTGCCCTGTGGCACACCAAAATCAATTCTTTTTGGGTCGCTTTCATAATTTTTTATTTTTACTTTCTGCATTCGTTTATCGAGGTATGATCTAAACAGGTCATTAATTTTACCACGTACTCCAATGTTCTCTAATCTTTCTAAAAGAATCTGGTGCTCCACAGTATCGAATGCCTTTGATAGGTCTAGGAAAATTGCCATTGGTTTATGTCCTTCATTAAAACTTCTTGTGATAAATTCCGTCACCTCGGCAACAGCATTCTCGGTACTGCAGTACTGCTGCTAAACCCAAATTGATGATTGGATATTAATCCATTTTTTTTCAGATAATCCCAAAGTCTCAATTTTATACATTTCTCAACTATTTTGCTCAAGGTACTTATAATTGCAATAGGTCTGTAGTTAGTTTTTTCTGTCTTATCGCCTGATTTAAATATTGGTATTACAATGGCATTTTTGAAGATATCCGGAAAGACGCTTGTCTCGAGAACACTGTTTACCAGGTGTCTTAGAGGTTTTACCAAAAAAAGTGAGTTCTCCTTAACAAATTCCGCAGAAATACCATCTTCGCCACTAGCTACTCCATTTTTTAATGACATTATTTCTTTTAATAATTCGGTTTCAGAAATTGGAGCCATAAATATGGAGTGTGTGCATACTGGCCTGTCGTCAACGGGATTTAGGGGCTTCTCAATTTTGTTTGCAAGTTTCTGGCCTACTTTACAAAAGTATTTATTTAATTCTTCTGCTATGCCTATATTATCTAAAATATCTTTTCCATTATCATTTTTAATTACTTTTATCTCATGTTTAGTATTATTCACCTATGGCATGTTTTATGGAATTCCACATTTTTTTAGGGTTTTTTAGATTGTTATTAATTATTCCTTGATAGTACATATTTTTCACCTTATTTATTAGTTTTGTTAACCTATTTCGGTAGTCCCTAAACTCATTTAGAGTTTGCAGGTTACCAGGACTTCTTGCAGATTTCCTTTTTAACTTGTCTCTAATCCTTATTGAAGTTAATATACCTGATGTGATCCATGGTTTGATAAGTTGATTTTTTGATTTTATTTTTACTTTATTTGTACAGCTTTTAGTAATGTTTGTGATAGTATTTACAAGTTTACCAGCTATTTGATTAGGGTCATTACATTCATATAGTAAATCCCATTTGTAGTCTGATAGTATGTTTTTAATTTTTTTGGTAATCTACTTTATCATAAAATCTAGTTATGTTTTTGTGTGATTGAATAACATCTTGCATTTTCATATTAATTACCACTGGGTAGTGATCTGTTAGACCCGAAATCAGTACCATTCCCAGGATATTTTCTATCTTGCTATTTTTATCAATCTTTACGAACACGTGATCTAGGCATGACTTTGATTCACCTGCCACTCTAGTTTCCTTATAACACTTTTGTATCCAAACTCCTCTAATATACCTATATAGTTGTTTGTTACTCGTGTATCTGTGTTTAATATATTAATGTTGGTGTCCCCTGTAAAAATTTCTATGCTGCATTTTTATAGTTTTTCAGAAAGAGTTCGTTTAAATCTTGAATATAATCTTCTGGTTTAAGCGATGGGGATCTATAGTTTGCAATAATTACTCTTAAAAATTTTGAATTTCTTATACCTATTTTCAATTAAACTAGTTTTTACATAAATTAGCGTACCATCACACTTATTTATATAACTTTCATTATAAAATACTTCATATTTTTTTATTTTGAATTGTTCTAAATTTTCTATTTTGTTGGTTTCAGACAAAACAATTACATCAAAATTTGTATTTAATAATTCCAAGTATGCGACTAAATTATCAAAATTTTTTGTTATGCTTCGAATATTCAGGTGTATTAAGCTAAAACCGTTAGAAGTTCTTATAAAATGTTCAGAATTATATATGCTCTCACTCAATACTGTGTCACAGTCCTTATCTAATAAGAAAGATGTCGGATCGTTGAATTTTATTTATGTTTTTCCGATATATTGATATCACAACCTGATACGCACTGAAATCATAGTCTAGTTTTCGGATAGTTTTTGGCTTTCTCCTAGGTTTAGTCTAAGTTTTCCAATGTCGTCCCGGTTGTAAATCCTGTGGACTGGTTCGTTTTCTTTTCTTCTTACGAAAATACATCCGTCCCTTACCCAGATGTATTTAAATCCATCATTGCGAAGTGATCTGGCATGCATGGACAGTTCCCTCGAGTCCCTTGACAAATCTTCATTTAAAAAAATAAGGTCTGTGTCACTCAGACCGCATTTATTTCCAACTATTTTACCCAACTGTTTCCTTTTTTGTATCAGTTCATGTTTTTGTTCAACTGTTTTGAACATTATGGTGATAGCAGTGTTCTCTTTCACAGATGTGTTCAATTTTATTTGCGTGTCCTGTAGTTGTATTTCTGTGTTAATATATTTGAGTACCTTCTTTGCTTTTAATTTTATTTCTTCTGGATTGTTTTCTTATTTCCTCTCCTCCTTTTACACCCATCATAACAATGTTCTTTAATCTATTTTCATTTTCTTTCACATCATTTTGTATTTTAAGCTTCCTTAATTCCTTCTTTATATATTCGTTTTCTTTCTTTAATTCAATTATTTCTCTATTAAAAGTTTTATTTTGTTCTTTTTGTATTTCATATTGTTCGGCATAAAATTTTAGGTCTTGCCTGAGGTCTCGGATCTCATCCCTTAATTCCTTTATAGAGTCTATTACACTAGTTCCTTGATTGTCAACCTTATGTTGGGCTTTTTCAGAGAAATCCATTGATCTTCTTATCTGTTTTTCAGTATGGGTTTTACACTCTTTACAAAGATATTTATTGTTTAATGTACGCAAGACTTCCAGCTCAACATCTGTAAGACCTGCACAAGATCTGTGGATCCAACCTTTGCACTTATCACACTGTACTGACGTTTGCGTTTTTGTAATATTTGCAGAGCATTCACCACACTTGTAAGTTTTTGGCTTTGTACCTCCCATGTTGGGAAAAGAACAATAAAAAAGTGCTAAGTGTTCAACAGGCACTTGTAATAAAGTAATGTCCTCAAATAAAAAGACGAACTTTCTAAAATTCTCCGATCACCAATTCACAAAAATACCTGCCAAACTCAAGTTCCACTACTATACACACAGGACAAAGGATGGAATTTGTTATTTATAATGTAAACAAATTTGACAATGGCGATATATTTTCGATTTACTCTTGCATAAAATAAGCACTATAAAATTCAGTATGTCCGAAAGTAATTTGTGATATTTTCAGCTATAAGTATAAAGTTTCAGAAACACTAAAATTCAGAACATTTGAACCACTAGAAACTCAGCATTTCCGCTCAACTTTAAGCACGATATATATATATATATATATATATATATATATATATATATATATATATATATATATAATTTCCAATTATTGGAGAAATTTGTACTCTTTTTGTTCTACATATAAGTCAAAAAATTTAATACATTTTAATAAGTTTTCAATAATTAATTTGATTATAGGAAAAACATATTGGTGGAATATTTGTATTTTGAATAAATTTAAAGTTAATTTTTGTGCCTGTAATCACTTAGTAATTAAATTTAGGTCTTTGTTAATGATAATGTATTTATTTTTTCAAAATTATCTGAAGTATAGAGAAGGCTAGTATCATCAGCAAATAATTTAATTGAGCTTCCTAAATTTAATAGAGATATATAATGTAAATATATTAAAAACAAAATTGCCACCAGAATAGATTCTTGAGGCACACCACATAAAATGTTTTGATTACTCTTATTTTTGCCTGTCTGAACAAACTTCTTTCACTCCAATGAATAATTTTGGACCATTTATTTTCTTGAAGCTTTTACTCTTTGAATAATATTTTAAAAAAAATTATTTCTTTTAACCTTAGCTGGGGGTTGAAAAAAATTATTCCCACTTATCAGATACCTCAAACTAACTTGTATCAAATTTCAGACAAGTTGACCAAAATTTTGATTTAATGGTTTATTTAATTGGACTATAAGGACTTTCAAAAATTTCAAAGGCTTGTATTATAGTTTGTTGTATGTTTTTGTATTATTAAATCCTCAGGAAGGTTTGCTAATTTTGAGGTCTAATCAGAAGCTTATTTTAAAATGTATATAATTAATAAACATTAATTTTAGAGACGTGCAGGGACTGTAAACTACATGGTCCTGAAAAATTTCATGTGTCACTCCCTATTGGAAGTAAATCTTCAGCAGAATAATATAAGCATGGTAATTGGTAAAAATGGTAGTGGAAAAAGTGCCCTGTTAACAGCGTTAATTGTCGGATTAGGTGGAAAAGCAAATTTAACAAATCGTGGAAGCAGTGTTAAAGGTATATTGATTACTTTATTATAGCATAGCATGCCTGTAAAAGATTGGATGAAAAGCTGTATAAAACATGTACATTGTTACAAGTAGGGAAGGTACCTATAACAGATTATTTAAAACCCAGAGAATTACAAATATTATATTTGGACAAACTCACTTAAAAAAAGGTATTACATAATTTCATTTATTTTTAATCATCCTAAGCAAAAACAAAAACTTAAAAGAATTAAATGTTACTTGGAAGTAGTATCTCTGATCATTTGAAAACTTTTTTCAATGCATATTATCAGTCAAAAAGTTTTTTACTGGATAATATGCATTGTTAAAATATATTTTTAGAATTAACTTCTTACAAACATTTTTAACCAAATTATTAATTTAGGAAATCTTTCTTAATATTACAATACAGCTATTCCTTTTTCATTTGAGAGTGGGATAAACTTCTGTTGTTATTACAAAAACTTGAAATTTATTTCAATGGAAATCCGTTTCACAAGAATTTGGTAATTCACAATCAGATTTTAACAAATAGCAAACAACAATTTTGGAGTAACTTTAGTTAATTTAGATAACAATAGTTAATGCAAAAATTACTTCATTAAAACATTAATATTACCCATGAGAGTTAAAGTCTGCAGAAACTTAAATATATGACAATCTGAACTAATCAGGTATTATCTATCATTTTCTGAGCTTTGTAGCCCTTTACAGACAACTCTATATAATGACAAAGCATAGGTGAATATGATTTAAAACTAATAACAAGCAGTATATGAGACACTATATGGTTTGCCACCTTTGTCTGACAAGCGAATTTGCAATAAGAACGTGTTTTCAAGCATATTATATTATTTTCCTAATTGATTGTTGAATTAAGTATAATAATTAATACAACAAGCCTACAAGATTATGTATGTAAATAATATTGAATTCCAGGTTTTGTAAAAGTTGGTAAACCATCTGGCAGTGTAGAAATTCAACTCTGCAATGAGGGCCCTATGGCATACAGACCTAGAGTATATGGCAAAAGTATTACCATTGTTAGGAATCTTTCTTCTTCTGGAGGAGGAAGCTATAGAGTCAAATCCGCTAAAGGTAAGTGTTACATGCAAAAATATCACATACCAAAGCTAGTGGTATAGAGTAACATTACTCATCAAAAGGATCTAAACTTATACACTTTTGTTGGTATATAACGTTGCCACTTTAAATTAACCGTTGTTCTTCTGACTGAAACTTCTAAAAATAAAATAATTTTATTCAAAAAATGTTAAACTCATAGTAAATATTTACTATATGATCTGAATATTTTTACTTGAAATCAAAATTGTAGATAGTTAATTAGTATGATTTAAATTTTTTAAATATATCAAGCAATATGATTGTTTTATAACATTTTCTCAGTTCATTTCAATTCATTATAGCTTTATTGTCAAAATTACAAGAAACTTTTACAGACAAAACAACCTAAAAACTTTTTTATTCCAGTCATAATTGTATACATCAAAATAAATGACTAAAAAATTACTTTTTAAGGTGAAATAATTTCTACACAATCAAAAGAAGTAATAAATATAACTCGCTGTCTTAACATTCAAGTAGACAATCCTGTATGTCTTTTAACCCAAGATACATCAAGAAATTTTTTAAGTAGCAATGATCCTAAGAATAAATTCACACTGTTCATGAAAGCTACAAAACTGGAGACACTAGAGGCCCAATATAAGGCAATCTTGGAGAATAAAAAGGAATGTCGTCGGATCTTAACGGATAAAAAAAATGTAAGTTTTGATGAACATTAATTAGAGAGACAAATATGTAAAGTAAATTAAATAGTATTTCAAAATCAACACAGTTTGTAGACAGAAAGAATAATTTGTGTTATATTAATGTTGTGTGTGTTTCATTTGTAACTAATTATATAGATATTCTGTCTGAAAATTTTGTAATGCTTATATGTTTTGTTTCCAATGGATTTTTGTTCACAATATCAGTAATTTATTAGCATAGAATAGTCAATTATTAAACTATGGCTCATAGGCAAAGTACATCCGCTTCTCGACGTTTCGCCTTCAATTGCTCAAAGTATCCCCACTTTCCAGTCAGGTCAAAACAGAGAATTCCACGGAATTCTGTATTCTGACCTCTTGGAGTAAGGATCCCCGAAGAATCTTTGGTCAGAGGGGAAATATCGATTTCACTTTAACAAAATCTAATCTCAAGAGCAATGTGTGGGTTATTGTAGGTACAAATAAGACCGGGCATACCAATGTTGAAATATATATATTTGAAACACTGATTGACATGTTGAAGACCAAGTTATAACTAACTATCTAAAAGAATGATTTTCCTAATTTGTATCCTAGGTATTATTTCTCTATTTAACCTGACCTTTCTGCCATTATCCAGTGTGGGGGTTTTACAGGCACTCTTAGAATACTGGAAATTTCTCATCATGGCCCAGGCAGCTTGTACTGTAGTTTTTTCAGTTTTTGAAGTTTTCCATTTACTTTGGAGTCTTCCGAATGATGTGTATTGGACCTAATACTAAAAACTTATTGATTAGATAAATTGATATGCATTCACTACATCACCCCCCTGCGAGTGTTAACGAAAATTAAGTCATAGCTCTCCGAAGTAACTTTGTTTGTAGGGGTGTGTTGAGTAAAAAAAAATAAGAAAGGGAGAGAAAAAAATTATCCTATCGTAAAATTACACTTTTCTTCCTGACCTTGTCACTGTCACTTTATTGTCTCTTTCATTAACCAATCGTATTGTTTTGTTACTGTCACTGTCTGCTTGGCTTGCACTAGGGTACCCGACTCGCTGACTTCCGGCAGCACATATGCTTGTAATCACCTGTCGATGGAAACTTTTAAATGGACTATAATAAGTAGATTGTAAACAGGCCTTGGAAGTGTCGTTTCTAGTAAAAACAAATGGCATTGGTGCCAGATCTTTGAAGATGAAAATCTTCTTGATTCCATGTTGGGAACTGGCCCAGGCCTTAGCATACTCATTAGAGGTGTTGGAAAAGTAACTATTCGGTACTCGAGTACTTATTACTTATTGATATTGGTAGAGAAGCAACATGGACGGATTTCAAGTTCGTAATAATATTATCTTTATCTTTGGTCTTCCGTCGTTGGAACTGTACTGGGGTTGCTTTTAAATATTGCATATCGGTAAGACAAAGACAACACTGAATGATTATATCATATCTGGCAGGCTGGACGTGTGATATATTTCCACAATGTAATGCTTTTACATTTTGTTTCCAGTTTGTTTGTAGTCTCTTACTATGATTTGATTATCCCCGCGGTATACTTCAAAGTGTTTGCTTCAGAAGTGTGATTCGCTAGTTTTGACAGTTTTATCATTAAATTTTATTGTATGCAAAGGCACAAGAAATATTTAGTTTTTATGTCCCTCATAAAAGGCAAGTACTGTAATCATGAAAAAATCACAATCCGAGATTTTTTCAGATCTTTACGTTTTGGGGTCTCTAGATGCTGGAAAACATGTTTTCTCAATTTCGTCGGTCTGTCAATCGGTGTATATGCGGCATAGCTGAAAAACTACTTACCCGATTGACTTAAAATTCTGGTCAAAAATTAAGAGTCATATGAGGATGACATGGTAATATTTTGGTAAAAATCCAATATTGCGAAGGAAACTGCCGGCCTAGTCAAATGTTAAAAACATTATTACTAAAAACTACTTATCATTTACCTCAAATTTTGCACAATAATCAAGTATTACGTAGTAATTAACTAATAAAATTTTGGCACGAATCCAAGATGGCGAACCAAAATGGCGGCTTAATAAATTATTTAAAAGTTCAACCTGAAAAAACTACTTAAAAAATTTAATTACAATTGTGTGCAAGAATTAACTGTAGTATAGAGATAAACTGGTAAAACTTTGGTACGAATTCAAGACGGCGAATGGTGGCCAAATGAAATGTTTGTAATCGTGAAAAAAATACCAGGTTTTACATATCTTTACGTTTTAGCGACCCTAGATACCAAAAATGTGTTTTTCCAAATCTATCGATCTGTCTGTCTGTCAGTTCGCGGCGTAGCTAAAAACTATTTACCCGATTGACTTTAAATTTTGGTAAAAAGTTAAGGGTTATGTGGGGATGACCTGATAATATTTTGGTAAAAATTCAATATGGCGGAACGAAATGGCGGCCTAGTGAAATGTTTAACTGGTCCGAATTCAACATGATGATACAAAATGGCGGTCTTAAAAAATCTGTGTAAAAACTACTTATTCAATTTATTTTTAATTATGCCCAAAAATTAAATGTGGCATAGGTAGAAACTGGAAAAATATTGGTACGATTCCCAGTGGCGGCTCGTGGGTAAAAAAATTGGGGAATTGTTAGTTAGAGAAAAGTATGACAGGCAAGGTCTAAAATGGGCACCAGATGCAAATTATCAATATACAAATATCCACTACACAGCCACTTAAATTCAGAAAACCAAGAATTTTTTAAATGAATATTGTAGAATTTGCCAGAATTTTTAGCACTAATTGTCAGCACACTTGTTTGTCGACCCGTAATTAAAAGGTCTTTTTTTTATATCTTCTTTCCAACAGGAAAATGAAGTTTCTAACAAACTACAAACACTAACGGGCCCTAACGATTTCATTTTCAACCACACACACGCCACTACTCCAAAGAATAAAATAAAAGACCGCCGATAAAATACTGAATAAAGCGCGATCTACTTTACGTACAATACAAACGGAAGCGTTAAACTGCGGCTCTTTCCTAGAGACGCGGTCTTCATACATGCGATACTCTCGTTGCCGTAGCAACGCATTATTTTCAGGCATTGTTTCCGTCTCTTGCTGGAAGATTTTTACCAAGCTCGCGCGTGGCTCTTCTGTTGGTGGATCGACACAAATTAGTTCGCTGCCGGTGCGGTGGGCGCACATACGGGTTTGCTTAATACGAGCAATTATATCATTTCGTTTTGTGTGTTGCCTCTAGGTTTCTGACGAGGGGCCAGCTGCAATACTACGAATAATTTATAATGATATAATGATAATTTATAATGAAATGAATGAGATGTAATATTGGAAAGATTTAATATTGAAAATTAATATATTGTATTGATTTTTAAAGTGTGTTAAAAATAATTTGTCAGCTTTTTTTTGGGGAAGAGGCACTTCCCATACTTCCTCTGAATAGCCGCCACTGACGATTCCAATATGGTGCGCCATAAAAATATTTGAAAATACAGTATAGAAATGACTATGTGCAGAACTAAATTGGGTTACACTTTACTATTCCTAGTAAAAGGAAATATTCATAATGAGGGAAGTTCCGGGTAAAGGAAATTCACAGAATTTTTACATATCTAATAATAATATTTTTTATAGTTCATTGCATAGCAGGAAATTTTTAAACATTCGGTGAAATTTTTAATATACTAATATTCAGTGTTTTAGTTGTCCGTTGTATAATTAATTGGAACAAAAGTGGTGCCGTTTGTATTTTCTTTATTTATAATTAATTTTTCTTAAGTGATCTCTCCTGAAAATTTACCATCTTACACTATAGTTAATTTGAAACATTGTATACTACCAATTTTGCATTTGTACCAATAGAAATAGATACATACGTAACAATTTAAACGACAGTAATCAATAAATGATTACTCGATTAACGAGTAATAATGAGTATTCAAAAGTGAGTGAGTATGTTTTTCTTTGAGTCTGAGTGAAGTGCCACAAACCATGTCTGCGGCAGTGTCGCCAATATGCAGAAAGGTCGCAAGATACTGGTCCAGTTTTTGTTTTCACGGTACTATATGGCTGCTTTGAGTCGTCGGTGGAAACGTTTGCCCTGGTCAGTGGTAGTAGCTGCAGGAACGCCATAACGTGCTGTCCAGATGTTATTAAATGCTCTGGCTTTCTTTTTCGCTAAAATATTTTCTAAATCACAGCTTCTGGTCACCCTGTGAAATTTATTGTGTGAAATGGTCGATGTAGGTTATTACATATCTGTACCCTTCTGAGTATGACTGAACATGACTGGAGATTTTATTTTTCTAACATTGCAAACAAGCTTTGGTCCACTCCTTTCTGCTTGACAAGTCATACAAATCTTTGAGCAGTTTCACTATGCTATAAATTCATAAATCAGCTGGTATTTATCTTACAAAAAAAAACTTTCAACATATTTATATTGTTATTTAAGACTAGGTTGTGCACTATACACCAAGTTCTGTATGTGCACTATGTTCAAGTGCTATCATCTACTTTTACTATTATTTTATATAATACATTACTTAATAAGTGTTGAAATATTCATATTACGCACAAATAGAAAAGTAATTCCATGAGTGCATAATTGCTTTACAACGCGCATTATGTACTATACTTTACCTATGACCACTATCACTTGACATTTTTACTAAATATGTAGATATAGCTTTTAGAATAATAAAACAGAAGTAACTAAAACTTCTTATTATCTAGTTGAAAAAGTTTGTTGGTATTTTGTATTTGCTATGACCCACATAAATACATTCAACTGTGCGTTTTATTTAGCGTTGTAATGGACTATTTACTTAGCCTGTATATTCTATAGTGGTCGTAGGTAAAATAAATAAGTAAAATTTACTAAGATGCTCGTTTTCCTAGAGCAAATTAATTTACTGGCATTTTTTTGCTTTTCGATTTCTAATTATACAAAAAAAAATAGTTCATTATAAATTGATTTTTTTTACATTTTATAGAATTTTACACAATTGCAAGAGGAAATTCGCCGCTTGAAAAGAAAAATAGATGGTCATCAGTCTATAGTGACCTTAAAAGAAAAAAAAATTGCTTTACAGAGGGAGATGATGTGGGCCCAAGTAAGAGATGTAGAGGAAGAATTAAATGAAGAGCAGAAGAAAGTAGATAAAATTGTCAAGAAAATGGAAGATTTTCAAGCTCTTAGTGAAAGAAAGGCCCAAGAAATTGATGAAATTCAAGAAAGTATAAGGTAAAATTGATCCTAACATCACCCAACACTGAAGTTTTTCTTTTGCTCAGTATTATCAAGGTGCATTTTGTGTTATGATCATATGTGTATTTTGTCCTTTTATTTGAACTAAAGAACCAAGTTTACTTGGCTCACATCAATATTAATGACATGAAAAGTGTTTTAAAATCAATAAAGAATAAGAAGACCTGTAGCATTAATGAGATATCCCTCGAGTTCTCGAAAAAGTTTGCCGATTAGGCCCTCTATGGTTGGTTAAGTCAGTAAATATGTTGTTTGGTTCTGGTAAATTTCTTTGTTGCTGTAGTTAATCCATTATTCACGGAGGCCGAAGCAGACGATCCAACAAAACTTCCGGTCAATTTCTTCAATTTTTTTTGTAGCATAATGTTCTAAGCAGGAATCATTTTTGGTTTCGGGAATTGAAGGGCCCTAATGATGCAGTGTTTGCTTGTCTGGAGAAATTATATACAAACCTGAATATAAGCAGTGTTCTAGGGTTTATCCAAGGCATTTAATTGTATGAATAACATAATACTGCTTTAGAGGCAATACACTTAAATGGTTTGAGTCTTTCTGCCTAGGAGAAGGCAGATTATAAGGTCATTGGGTGTTGGGTCTGATACCTGTGATTTGAATCACAGAGTGCCTCAGGTATTGGTGCTTAGTCTAATATTCTTTCTACTCTATATCAATGATCTTGCCTCTCTATATACGGGGTTCTTTTACTGTGTTTGCAGATGATATAACAATTTTATGGTCACATCCACAGCAAGATGAACTTATGGACATGGTTTCTGAAGACATCGTTAAGGTAAAGCAATGGCGCCACAAACCTGTGTTCTAATATTTAAAAAACAAGTGTACTTCAGTTTGCCTATTCTGGTTTAAATATGGATGGTCATGAATTATAAGATAGACAAATGAATAGATTTCTATGCATTATGATCGATGATAAGTGTAAGTTCCAAAATCATATTGTGGCACTCGGCAAAAAAGTGGCCAGTTGGTGCTGTGCTGTTACAGTTGTCTTTAATGAACTGGGAAATCTGTTTAGTTCTTGCTTATAGAGTCATCTACATTAAGATATTGGTTTTTGAGGGTTTTACAGCCAGTATCTTTTTAATTGTGCTTTTGTACTACAAAAATGAACAATAAGGTACATGCAAGAGAGTCTTGTAAACGATTATTCATACAGCTAAAAATTTTAGCTGTTTCCTACCTAATATATTAGAAACAATATGTCTTCTTTTTAAAAAATACAGAAATAATATTGGTGTACCTGTAACTAATATTTATAATACTAGACTGGTTAATTACCAATTCCTCCAGCCCTTTTATAAGAACTTAATTTATGAAAGTGTAAGAATGTTGAACCACCTGCCAAATAATATTGTCTTTGACAATAAAAATCTAAAAAGTTAGTTTCGTCGTGCCTTAGCAAAAAGCTTATTATAGTTTATTAGAAATGCACAAAAGTGTGATATCACATCTACTTTGGATATTGGTACCAAGGACAACAGTATTAATAGGTCAAACAAAAATTAATAACATTCACGATTGAATGAAAATTATTTACAATAATCTCATATACATGTCTCTTGAGCTGTACATTTTCAGTGGGTATAGATAGATATATACCTATACATAATAGATCCAGCAACTTATTTGCTAAAAAAAAATATTTACAATTTAATTTGTAATTGTTTGCAAAGTAGGTTTTTATACCCTCTTCTACTTGCAAAACCGTACTACTTGAAAGAATGCCTTAGTGATAATTGAGTTTTTGTATTTCTAAAGTAACTGTTTGTCATTTAGAAATATTAACACCATTAATATTAGCTGGTAGGTAACTTTAGAATTTATTGGGCTATTGGTTTGTCATATTGGCATTTTGATATATTTTGTTATAAATTCAGTTAGATTTAATTTAGGGTAATCCCCAGAATATACATTTTTCTGTGGTTCATGGCTTACTTAACATTTTTTTAGTCTATTTTAATTTCCAAAATCATAAAAATCATGAAAACTGCTCTTATTCCAGTCACCTGGTTTAGTACTAACAAGAAGAAGGTATACAATATAGTTTTCTATAACTAGTAGGTTAGGTTAAATTGAAAGTAAGCAGATCTTATGGATGGTCCACTGCAATTCATTGCCCAACTCAGATCTCTGGGAGCAAGATACCCCAACTGTACATAGAGAACCTGATCCTGGCAGCCGCCGAGCCGTCGCTCAGCATGTATTATGACGATTTCGTCATCGTCAATAGATGGATGCCACTTGTATAAGCGATATCTTAAAACTCTGGCCAGTGGTCACATATTCTGAAAGGAAATAGAACAATCTTTATTTTAATTTTTTTTGTTCATACCACCTTTATATAATTTTATTATGTAAATGTAAAAAATGAAAAATGTACACTGACATCGGTCAAGTAAAAAATTTGAAAAAATTGTGATCGTGTGGGAACCAAATTTGTAATAATTTGACCAAAAATTTTTTTTTAAAGTTTCAAAATGAATTAAGGGGAGAAATAAGTGGCAACAATTAGTTTTTATTTTCAAACTGGGCGTAACTAGCAGCGCGAGCACAGAATGTGGTAGCTGCCGAGTGTTCTTCATGTTTAGAAGTTGATTTCTATTCTCCACATGCACAAAGATAAGGTCACTATAATGAATGGAAACATCGAGATTCCACTTTGATTTCATGTATAAAACCCAGACAAAATAACACCAATTAATCTATTTAAAAAAAAAACTGTCAGATTTTAGATAAAGAGTACCATCATCATCAATTCATTTTAGGGTATCATTACCTTATTTTTTTAAAGTTTTTTCTTATTTTTGCTCTATCTACAATATTTTGGGAGACATTGGCAAAAAATTAATTTTTTTGAACTTGCGGGGAGTCTAACAATGTAAACTTGGGTTAGGTCAAACCTTAATTAAAAAAATTTCCTGTTTCCCAATTTTCCTGAGGTTTGATCCTCCAGATACTGGACTTGTACTATGGCGTGATGCTAACTTTTTGTCTGTCAATGTATCCAAGACTAATATACTTAATTTTAAATGTAATACTGAGAATATTTCTCTGCATGATGACCCACTTCAATAGATATAGAGTTGAAATTTGAAATATCAACAATTTATGCAATAAAGTTTCTTCTAATTGTTAAAATTTTTATGCATCATGGATTATCGTAATAACCTATATCCACCTGTAGCTCGCAATTGATATTTTGCTTTGGTCGAGGCTCATCTTCGAAATGACATTTGCTTTTGGAGCTTCTGTTCTAACTATTTGTTTAATAGGGATTTTTTTGTTACAGAAGAGAAGAATAAGATATATGTTGGGTGTAAAAGCTCACGATTCTTGTCTTAGTTTTGTAGGACAATCAGTTTTAACATTGTGATATTTATTTATTTTAGAATCTGTCTGTCTAGTCCGTAAAAAGTATAATAATGAATTGATGGTGTCTAATCAATATAACATGTGCCATTCTTATATACTAAGTTTGCGTATTCCTAGGTCTGAATATTAAAAAAACAATTTTTCTATAGTGGCAAAAAGATGTTTAACTACTTACCCTTAAGTAGAAGAAGTTTGACCAAGAGAAGGCTTAAAAAAAACTAAAAATCTAATTAAAAAAGCATATTGCAGTTTAAATGAACTTTACGTTAATATTTTAAAGTAGCTCTTTTCCAAATTTTTGGTTTGGTAATTATTTTTACATTTGTGGTAACTGATTTTTTATATGTGTTCCAGCTTTTACAGATTGAACTTTTTATTTATTTTATTTCATATTTTTTAAATTTGTTTTAAAAATACAAAAATTAGCTCTTTTTTAATACCATAGTATAGTTTATATAACTTATTTTATTGACAAGGCTTGGTCGACAATTGTAAAATTATATGACAATACAGCTACTTTGATTATGTAGCTTTTAGTCATTTGATCATTTTCATCAGCAATATAACCTAAACATGTAATATTTTTAAGGGATTATGAAAGACAGATTGCAGAATATAAACAAGAGTTGGAAATTCAAAAACAATCGCAGAATAATACAAAAAGGGCGCTAGAAGAGCTACAAAACGAATATGGCGAAGCAATGAGGAAAAAACAAGGACTTACTATTGAAATTAGTGCAAAAAATAAAGATGCTGAATATCTTCAACAAGAAATTGCTAGTGCAAACGAAAAGTGAGCATTAAAGATTTTGATTTTATATAATTTACTTTTTTCTTTTGAAAAAAGAAAGCAACAGATATCCAGTGGATTTAAGTAGTTGCTGCAGGTTGTGGTTAGTTCGTATTATTTTTTTTATAATTCATTAATTACTTGACAACTGTTTTCATTTTTTTTCAGATTTAATTAGCAAAGTTTATGTCGGGGTTTACTGAAAACATTACTTTTATTTATTAAAAATTATAAGTTGGTGTTGCAATTTTTTTATGGGAATTAATTTTATATTTAAAGGATTTTTTATTGACAATTCGAAAATGTTTGTCAGGTTAGCAGGAGTAAATTCCCTTCATTAAAATATCGAAAAAGAATTTGTATCAACATGGGTCGGCGAACGTTTCGTTTTTAACATACTCCTGTTTTGTTTACATTTTAAAGTAAAGCCTCTTTAATCCCGACAATTAAATGCAAGGGTTTTGTCGGATTTGCGATTTGTCTGGATTACTGGATATTTGAGAAAAATGTTGAAATGAAATGAAATACTTTATTACCATAATAATATCATTTCCAACCAACCTTGATTCTAAAATTTACATAACAAACCATATACTAATTATGTGTAGAGAGAAATGAAAACATATAATATTAAAACCAGTTTAAAAACCTTAAAGCTAGAACTTAAATGGAAAACTACTAAAACTTAAGTTGAGCTAAGTATCATTATTAAATTCCTCCCAGAACTTAAATTTATACAAACATTTATCAATTAGTAGACGGGTAACTGAGCTCTTAAAGACCTTGTCAGATGTCATGTCCCTAATATGTTTTGGTAGAAGGTTATAGGCCTGGATAGCTCTATAATATGAACTTTTAGCAAAGAAAGCCGTGTTTTGAAAGGGTGTTCTCAAGTCATGAGAGTGCCTTGTTAAGATCTCCATGTTTCTGGCATAAAGATCATGGTTTGTCTGAAATAGTTGTTTATGTCCTCTCACAAACAATACTAGTTGAAGAAAGTAAAGATATGGAACCGATAAGATATTAAGATCTCTGAACAAGGGTTTGCAGGATGCCTCTTTAGGATGGTTCGAACTATTCTTTTTTGAGTTATAAAAATGTTTGTTGCATGGGTTGATGAAGCCCAAAAAATAATTCCATATGACATTCTAGACCTAACATAAGCAAAATAAAATATCTTTAAGGCATCTAGTGAAACATGGTCCCTTAACACCCTTAAGGCAAAACATGCAGAGTTCAATTTGCTATTCAGCTGCAGAATGTGATCATTACATGATAAGTGAGTATCTAACATTAGGCCCAAAAATCTTACATACTGCACTACAGGAACTGACTTATGATTCATCCTAACATATATATCAACATATCCTTCAAACCATTCTCGTTGCACCACAATGCCATTCTCTCCACCATCCCTGACAGATTTCCTGATAACCCAGACAGAGTTCTCTCCGTTATAATAATAGAGGTATCATCGGCAAACTGAAAAACCTGTCCCATGTTAAATATATCACCCAAGTTGTTCACATATATTAAAAAAAGCAAGGGTCCCAGGATTGACCCCTGTGGGACTCCCTGCTGTATGTTTGATGGTGCAGAGAAATATCTTTTCCCATCAGCGACAATAGATACCAGTTGCCTCCTTCCAGCAAGATAAGAACGTAAAAGTTCCAAACAGTTACCCCTCACCCCACAATTGTACAACCGGACAAAAAGGATGTTATAGTCTATTGTCTCAAAAGCTTTTGAAAGGTCAAAGAAAAGGCCAGCTGCCATATTATTGTTGTCCAGAGAATCAGCTATAAGATTTACTAATTTAAAAATAGCCAGTTCAGTTGACATGTTCTTACGGAAACCAAACTGACGTTCATTCAAGGTGTTGTGGTATGTAAGAAATGATATGATTCTGTTATAAATTGCCCTCTCAAAAACCTTTGATAAACCAGGCAACAGTGACACGGGTCTGTATTTGGTCATGTCAGTCCTTGGGCCCTTTTTGTAGATAGGCTGCAGCTTAGCTATTTTTAAGACATCAGGAAAAACTGAATTCTGAAAGCATTCATTAATAATATTGTGAAGGGGTTGACAGATATATTCTTAAGCATATTTTATGATGTTAGTGGGAATATTGTCTATGCTAGAGGAAGTTTTGTTTGGTAATCGCTCTACAATCTCAAACACTTCCTGTTCCGTTACAGGGCTAAGGAATATACTAGGGGTTACACTAAGTTCAACTCGAGGAAGCGAATTCTGGCCACCTGGTATAAGGGTAAAAAGGCCATTAAAGGCATATCAGATGGAGAAGACAATTCATCACCATTTTCAGGATCTACCAAAAAAGATGGCATATCTCTGCCTCCACTTTTTCCTATGACAGAATTCACTAGTGCCCACACTGCTTTTGATTTATTTTGAGCATTGTTTATTTTGTTTGTGTTTGTTTCTATTTCTTTCTCAGAAATAAAAGTTTTTAGATTCTTCTTTTCAGTTTGAAATTGTTTTAAGATCTCTCTACACCCTGTCCTGTTGTAGAGTCTGTACAAATCATTTACGTAGTCAGAGTAAAGTCTAACCTCTATTGTGATTTGCTTTGGTACAGTTGTTTTAATTCTGTACAATGTTAATGGGAAACAGAGATCAAAATAGTATTTGAAAATGTTGTAGAATACCTGGAATTTTTGATTCACTCCGTGCACATCATACAGATCAATCCAGTCCTCGCCCCCCAAACAGTCTAAAACTCTTTGGATGTTGGCTTCTTAATAAAACCTTTTATAACCAAACACAGGAGAGCTACTCTCTGATGAAAGTTCAAGTTCTAAGGACAAAGTGATGCTATAATGATCAGAAAAAGTTGTAGTTCTTATAAAACAGTCCACCATTTCAGGATTATAAGTTGAAAATATGTTATCAATTTGACTGCCCATTTGGCCCACATTTCCAGGTTTTGTCACTCCATGAACATAGGAAACCAGACCATAAGACAATAAGAGATCAATTACTAGACTCACCTCTTCACCCTCCAACAAAAAGTCTAAGTTAAAATCACCCCATATAATCAGAGAATGTTCTGTACTGTATAAAGCCTCCAAGTTACATATCTATTGCCGTGATGTTCGCCTTAATCTATACGTCTTTACTAACAATGTAATACCAAAAAAAAAGTTTACTTACTTTTTTACAAAAGTAAAATTTTAAATACTAAATTGTTAGTATTTATTTATTTTTTAAGATCAAAAATGTTTAAAATTCATTAGAAAGTTGAAAATATACATAACCTATAGATTATAAATATACCTTTATCTTGATATAGAATCAAGATAATTGACAAAAAACTTTTTCTTGTAACAACACATAGGATAGCGAATTTGAACTTTTTAAAATGTATCATTATATATTACAGCCTATTTGTAATATTTAAAATTTAAATTCAATTCAATGTATTGGAAATTAAGTTTCAAAATCATAATTTGGGAACAGCGTCTTGGAATAAAAAATTCTATTTGAATACTAAAGTTAATTTTTCAATTTAAAAACACGTAGGAGATAGAAAGTGAATTTTTATGACATGTTCTTCAGTTTTTTTTTTCAGATATATTGTTTGTAGTGATGCAAAACATTTGGCAAAATGTTTTTAAAAATTGATGACTTCAGTTTTATTAATTAATAATACCAAATTAATAAAAAACATGGAATAAGCCAGAATAAATATATCCGGATAATGTGATATATTTAAAAAGCTCGTTTTAATCCTTTGCAGTAAATAAACTTAGCAATTCGCGAGTCTTCGCTCACGGCCCGCGACCGTATTGACGAGGTGCGTTCGGATTATGAGTCGCGAAAGTCTTCGTCCGGATTGCTGGATGCCCTGATCAAAGAAGTGGTACTATATTTTTTATTGTTGAGCCTGCTAAATCCAGCTTTGAGAGCTGTGACAAAGACTGTGAATCACTCTTTGAGCAGGTTCGTTCTCATCATGTTTGAAGAGCGCTCATGTTGTTCCTATTTATAAAGGCGGAGATTCAAATTACCCATCAAATTGCAGACCCATGTCTTCCTACCTTGTCTAAAATTATTGAAAAGCTAATTAAAAAAAGAATTATTTCGTTTTGTCAGAGGCACAGTGTATTTAGGACAGAGCAATTTGGATTTTGGGTTGCAAGGAACACCAATGATGCAGTTTTTCATTTCTTGCAGGGTCTGTATATGCATTTTAATAATAATGAGATTGCCATGACAATGTTTTGTAATTTAACTAAGGCATTTGACTGTTGATCACAGAATAATGCTACACAAGTTGGAGTCTATAGATTCATGGGATTTGTGCTTAGGTGATTTCAATCTTACTTGTACAAGCAATTTGAGTTAAAATTGGTGGTGAAGTCTCTCAACCAAGGAATAAAAAGCAGGAGGGATTCATCAGGGCTCAGTGCTAGGTCCCTTGTTATGTGTAGTTCGAATTGGTTGCTGATTAATGTAACTAAAGCAAACACTCTGACATTCGGATGTTGTATCTTTGTATCGTTGAATGTTCAACAAATTAATAAAGTGGATACTACAAAGTTGATGGGATTGCATGTCGACAGTAGGTTGACGTTCATGTTTTCAGACCCTCTTTAACACTATCTTAATAATTCAAAAGAGGTCTCTGAGATTGTCTCAGGCTGGACCCAGGATGTGTTTTTTATTCAAAACAGCAGGCTTACCTTACCTTGTATTTTTTTTGTGAAAATCATCTTCATACGCGAAGTAAGAACTGTATGGACCTACCACTTCCATCAGGCACACTAATAAAGTTATTTATAATAGTAAAAAACTTTTTAACAATCTGCCTTTGAAACTTCACCAAACAAATTGCCGGACATTCTTTCGCAGAGAGATGAAACGTTTTTCAATTGTTAAGGCTTATTATACAGTGGAACAGTTTTTATGTGACAATTTATAGTTTTTTCTAGTATAGCTATATATATTTTTTACATTTTAGTAACATTTTTTACTGTAACGTTTATCTTTAAATTTATAGTTTTTCTTTTTTTCTTGTGATGTACAAGTTATTTTATTTTACTTTGTTTTACCTTATTTGAGTTTGAATCTGTTTACTAAATGTTTAATGAAAGTAAGAATCTATTCCAGAAACCAAGAGTTCGCGTACCCATGTTTGTAAGAATTTCTTTCTTATCTTAATACAGGAAATCAGCTTCAAAAGTTCCGCTTTTTTTTAGATTTTTTTCAAAACATAGAAAACGGTTGCATGAAGCGACTTAAACCAAGAGTACTGTAATGTTATATTTAAAAATAATAGAAGATTTAAAAAGTAACTTTTTTTCTTGCAGCACCTTTACAGGGCCCTACCTTAGAAAAGAAGCTGTTGCAGACCCAGGATCCTACGAAGTTTTTTATTTTTATGAAATAAATAAGGTTCTTAAAGGTTTACATTTTCATTTGAATCACCCTGAGTAATGACCCAAGATGCGTTTTAAAATAGAAATCAGAGCAACAACTGAACTAATTAATAGCAACAACATTTCTGTTTCATAAAATATTTCGTAGACCATTTAATTTTTTAGTAAAATTGCACTATTATTTATATTATTTTTTGACATATATAAATATTAATAGCATGTCAAAAGTAGAGCAACAGAAAAAACAACGAATGAAGAATTTAGAGGCACTGCAAGAAAAATTGAGAGGAGTCAATGACCATCTAGAAACTGCTCGAAATGAACTTTTTCAGATTAAGAATGATATTTCCAGAAAACAAGAAGACGAAGGAAGTTTGAGGGATGAAATTAGACAAGTTGATCAACGAATTGGTAAGATTTCAGATTAGAAGTAAAATTTTATTGAAATCAAACATGTAATAAAGGCAAGTATCCGCTGTTTCTATGGATTAAAAGAATCTTTTATCTTCACTTTTTTATTTTTAGATAGAAACTTCTGTTTTTTAAGTGGATTTTTCTGTCAAGATGTCTTTCTAAGTAAATAATTAGGGTTAAAGTTACCTTTTCATTCTAAAGTTGACATTTTTTAAACAAAAATTTCTGTTTGATGTCATTCTAAATATTTGATACCTCTTTAAAAGACAAGAATGATGAGGAGTCTTCAAATAATTACAACAATTTGATAAATGAAGAAAACAAACAAAAACATGTATCGTGTTCTATAAAATTTAATAGAAAAATGTATTCATTGGATATTCTAAAAATGTGAAAATAGGTTTTGTGTTCAGAATTATCATATACAGCAGGAAACTTAAAAAAAAAAGTAAAATTGCATCAAAATATTCAAATTGCCTAAAAAACAATATTTCGAAAAACCACGGTATCTTAATACAAGAGAACAAACAAGAAAATGAGTTTTTAAGAAAGCACGTTTTGGGTTTTGGTTGGGTGAAAAAATTGACCTAGTAAAAATTAAATTATTATTATATAAGTACAATTATAGTTTTGAAAAAGAAAATAAGACATACTTAGGAATTGTTAAACAGTACATTCACAAATGTGATAATCTTCCTGTAATTGGAATAAAACCAAAGCAAAATCAAACAAATAAGAATAGAAGTACAGAATAATGTGAATCCAGCAAATATTCAGGTTAATGTTACAGGCGTAAAAGATATTAAGAATGGTGGACTAGTTGTAGGTCCAAAGAGAAAATGGAAAAAATAGAAAATGTATTTAAAAAAAACTATTCTATATTTATAAAATTATTCAGTTGAACTTTCAAAAATGAATTCGCCAAAATTAGTTTTAATTGGCAGTTCTAAAAAATAATCAACTAATGACCTATTAGATGAACTAAAAACACTAAATTATCTTGATGAAGATTACAAAATTAATATTAAACAAATTAGGCAATCAAAATTCCCCAAAAAAAATATATTATTCATTTTGAAAATTCAATCTACAATTGGCAGAACTTATACGAAATTGTTTGACAGAGAAATTTCTTTGGAATAAATATAAAATCAAGGAAGATTTTAATATTCCTGTTTCTTACAAATGCTGTAGCTATGGACATCATAACACTAAAGACTGTTCTAGAAATCAAGTCAGCTCTTTTTTTTTAGGAGATCACAATTTTTAGGTATGTAAATGGGCCAATCATGTATGTGTTAACTACACAAGACAGAACAAACAAAAACTCAAGTAGCAATTATGAGGCGTAGTTAATATTGCCCATTACATGTGCTAAAAGTTAAGGAGAGAACGGATAAACTATTCACGTCCATGATCAAAGCAAGTCAAAAAAATAAAAATATAATAGATTATATAAAAATTCTTTATTTAAAAGCACATAGCATGAAAAATAAAGTGGATGAATTGTAAATTCTAATTAATGAGGAAAAAGCTGAGATTGTAATTATATCAGACACATGGGTTAAGGAAATCAAGGAAAAATATTGTAACTTGAAGAATTTTATTTCAGTTTTTGCTACTAGACTAAAAATTTGAGGATTGATCATTGTAAGAAATAACATTGGATTTGAAATTATCGAAAAAGTCAACAGTGAATTATTATACATTGCAGTTAGTTTAATAACGATACATATACATAATTTGCTATTTTATTCCACCGAAATATATATATATATATATATATATATATATATATATATATATATATATATATATATATATATATATATATATATATATATATATATATATATATATATATATATATATATATATATATATATATATATATATATATATATAGATATATACAATGTAGTATATTATTGTGAATGTCTGATTCTACTCTAGTGTTTAAATTAAAAAATAGCAAAAAATTATCTTATATATATATATATTTATATATATATATATATATATATATATATATATATATATATATATATATATATATATATATATATATATATATATATATATATATATATATATATATATATATATATATATATATATATATATATATATATATATATATATATATATATATATATATATATATATATATATATATATATATATATATATATATATATATATATATATATATATATATATATATATATATATATATATATATATATATATATATATATATATATATATATATATATATATATATATATATATATATATATATATATATATATATATATATATATATATATATATATATATATATATATATAGATATATATATAGATATATACTAGTATACCACAATTTGATATTTTAGTATAGTTTTAACTTCGTCTAAGCCGTTATTTTTAAAATGTGGTATATTATTGTGAATGTCTGATTCTACTCTAATGTTTAAATTAAAATAAAAACAAAAAATTATCTTTAAATTACTCAAAAGAACGTACTACGATAAGAACACCTTTTTACCTAAAACTGTGCCATGAGTTGCATGGCAAACCACTAACTTGCTACCTATCATTGAAATATAAATAAATAATCAACATATATTTTTCGAGGTATGTAACCTTATTTTATTAATTTTGTAATAATTATTGTCAATAGTGGAAAATTTTAAATCAGTTTTAGAAAAATTGTAAATGTCTTTTTATAATTACACCACTAAATGTTTTTTAAATTAATTATAGATAGGAAAGGAAAACCATAAAAAATATACCAAAAAAAAATAAAGGAATGAGCAATTTTTGAGAAAGCCTACTATGAACCTATACCCAAGAAAGAAGTCCAATTAATATATACCGGGTTTAAGACACAAATTGAATAATTATATATATATATATATATATATATATATATATATATATATATATATATATATATAAAAAGAAAAGTCTTACTTAAAATTTAGAAATATTAGTGTAGTACATCCACACAATACTAGACAAATTTATTTACTAGAAACTATTTAAATAAACAAAAATAAAGTTAAAGGGTCACTTTTATACAAAGGCATTAATTTATATATAAATCTAAGCATAGTTTTTGTTTTTTTTAATTAATGTAAGGACGTAGCCGATGCACGCATCGGACAAGTGGCCCTTCAGAAATGTACACTATAGAATGCTAAACATTCCAAATGGTACGCAGTCAAATAAATAATTAATGAAGTCAGTAACTCTAAGAAAAAATATGTCAGATCAGCAAACAAAAATTACCAATGAGATCTTTTCAATATTTTAAAAAATATTGAAAAGATTAAATTATTTATTTTATATTTAAAAGTGTACCTTCTTGAAATTTTTTTTTGACTGTTAGTAATTCTACACGTTTTATATTTCACTTGTTAACGTCTTGTTCTTATATACATGCATTTTTATATTCCCTGTAATAAACTTGTAAGTTGGTTGAGAAAAAAAAGTTTGATAAATCTAAATCATAAATTTATAAAAAAAGCTAGCTTATATTTTCCTGGAAAAAAGAAAAACTGGGTCTTCAATATATATATAATTGTAAAGGTTTTTTTGATAGTAAAATGTTTTATTATTTGTGAGAATTTCTTTGCATTATAATTCAATCAATATATCTTTTTTGCTTTTTGCAGCAAATGAAAAGTCCAGCCTACAAGCACTTCAACAGGAATCTGGAAACACCCTAGTGATGTATGGGAGAAACATTCCAAAAGTTAAGGATATCATTGCTAAATCTAAGTCTTCTTTTCGATATGAACCAAAAGGTCCTTTAGGTAAGTAGATATTTACAATATATCTTTTTTGTAAAATATTTTTTACTGAAACTTATTTTTTTTATATAGTTATTACTTATATTAAAAATAGTTTGGGTTATTTTTGTGTATTCATTACTATACAGTCTACTGCATGTTTTGTTTTAACTTCATTAGACATTTTTACACATAATTTAAGATGCATACAGTTATGTATGTAGTGTTGGGGTACTATCATATATCTGAGCATGCTGGGATCTTAAATAAATATTGGCTAATATGGTTTTCTTCTAGTTGTAAATTAGATAGTATCTGCATGAGGTGTTCAGAATTCTTTACATAGGTTTGATATATAGGTCGTAATGTGCTGGCTAGATTGATTTTGTTTGTGTGATTTTTCCAGGTATGGTGTGATATCTCTGCATACTTCCTTGTAGGATGGAGAATAAATAGTCTCTTAATTTTGGTGGTCTCATCTTCTATGTATTTATTTTTCATAACAATATGTGTATTTAGTTTTCGTAACAAATGAAAGTTAAATTAATACTGGTCAGTGTTGTATAACTTTGGTTTCAGTTTCTAAGCACTGCTTCATTTACCAAATTATACATGTACAAACAAATGCTGTATTATATATTATAATAACCTGATCCCAACTTAGTTATGAAAGAAATGATGGTTGACTATTTCAACCTTTCTTTTGTGTTCCAAAGAACAATGTTAAATTGAATTTTATTAAAATGGAAATAAATCATGTGATTTCAGGTTCTTACATGAGATTGAAAGATAAAAAATGGGCTGTAGCTGCTGAAGGATTTTTGGGAGGTGGTATGTTAGGCGCCTTTACTGTCGATAATCAGAAAGATGGTAAGTTGTTACAACAGATTTTTGCAAAACATTTGGAAGGAGAACATCAACCAATAATCATCACGTCGAAATTTCTTGATAAGGTAAACAAATAATTTTATGATTTCGTTTAATAATTCTGAATAGGGTGTCTTATTATATTTTCACCCCCAATCTCAATTTATGTTGAAAATATAAAAAATTTTACAAGATATACACTTTTATTGAAAATTTTGTCGTGTATAGGTTGCCGCAAATAGAAGTTAGAACCAAATTTACGCATGTTAAGTGGAAAATATTACTCTTTTTGAATTCTCAGTAAAATTTTAGGCATTTTTTTGCTTGACATGCCTCATATTTGTTAATTCAGTAGCAATGAATAAATGAAAGTAGGTCTTTTGAGCATTCTAAATTGATACAAAGATAAAATGGTTAGAAATGATAAAACTAGTAATTGCACTTTTGTTAATTTTATATTTTGTCGAGGTAGATTTGATTTTCCACCCACATTGAAGTGGTGAAAAAGAGATAATTAGATGATAGGATTTTTCGACCAGCTTTTAATATTGCTATTATTATAGAAACATGATGTTCGCAATAATTTGGTAGATGCCCCAAGTGACTGTATATCCTTATATGATGCAGTTATAATTGATGATCCAATAGTTTCTAATTGCATCGTCGATCAGATGAACCCAGAAAATATTTTGCTGATTCCAAGTGGTGAAAGGGCCATGGAACTAATGTCAGAAAGGGTAAGAGAAGAATTTTTTTTTATCAGAGTTTTTTTTATTCGTCAGTAATTCAGTAACCAAAAAACGGAAAAAAAAGTAAAAAGTAACTAAGCGTAAAAAAGAAAATCCGAGTTAAAATTGCAAATAAAATCACTTCCAAAAAATGTAATTTTGCCATTAAAAGGGAAATAATATTAACTAAAATTTCGAATTTATTAATGTTTGGCTGAATATGTAAATTTCCTATTGTGTAATATCAAAACTGAGTGAACATTGTAAAGACTGTCATCCCAAAAGTTTAATATTACAGCTGAACATGGAAATTTATTCATGAATACATTTCTAACATGCTGCATACCATGCATCTCAACAACATGCCATAATCGGTTCAAATACTTATTAAATTTACTTTAAAATTCTCAACTTATGCACAACCCACTTATCCAGAGAGTTTTAATTTAAAAAACTTAAAATTTTTAGTTTTTCTTGTGATGTTCAAGTTATTTTATTTAGCTGATTTCTTGCATTAAGCCTATGTTAATGTTGAATATGGTTAGTTTTTCATATAGAACACTTATTTATTGACCTAAAAACCTCAAAAACTATATAGAATACTTCCCCCCTCCTTCCTCGTGAAGTGCCATACCTGTATATGAACGATGGCGATGGCCAGGAGTGCCTATCTTATAACATAACAAGATGCATATGATTTATTGCACAACACTAGACCATTACACTAGGGAATGTTTGTTGTTGGTAGTGGGTTGCTTTTTCCTTCTACGCAGTTGTGTCGTGTAGGGTATGTGTTGAGTAAGATGCTTTGTTACCGTTCGCAGTTGACCCCAACTTTATAAAGTTAATTTATTATACAAACGACTAACGGCAGTTCAGGAGGGTATCGAACAAGCATGCTGAGTACTGAAAATTGCCCGCCACGCCAAGTCTTCAACCCACGCCTTCCGATGGGAATTCCAGTTTCTGTTACTTCCGAGCTACCGAGTGGGAGGGGCCTTATAATAGATTTTTTGATTAATATATATATTTTTATTAACAAGTTCTCAATGTTACTAGAAATTAGAAATGTTTATTTTATAAATTTAGCTGCTTAATTCCGTTGAGCAGCAATTCCTCAGAATTGGGTTTAATGACTAGTTAAAACTTTACAATATATCAGCGTGTTGTATATCTCTTACTAACCACATCAGAGACCCTGCCTACTTCCGCATCCGATCGTCACGCCGAGCAAAACCCATTGGAGCTCTTTCTTACCTTCAGAGCCTTATCTGTTTCCATTTCCTCTCCTCTATGTTCTCCTGATCACAGCCTAATTACTGTTTTCTCTCCCATACAACAGGAAGTTGTAGAATCCATGCCATCTCGTACTATAGATTCCTATGATTGGGATGGGTTGTGGGAATTCTAATCTTCCTTCCCTTGGAATGATGTTTTATTTCTGTTACAGCGATCCTACCGAAATTTGTTTAGAAATCTCGGATGTAATTTAATTAGATATAGTAACCTCTGTATACCGCATTCCATTTGTGTTACAGCGGTCTTTTCGAAAATTTTAACATCACAATCGTCTAATTTTGGTAGCCATACATGCCTTCAACACCTGCATATAATATAAAGCTCTTTCTTGCCAAAGTGGCAGGCAATCCTTTTAGTCGCTTGCCAAAATCGTTTGCAAAAGCTCCTTTCCACTCTTAACTTCAGGTGACGAAATCATCTCGACTTCCCCCTTCCATCAGTACCAGCTTTATCATACAATATGCCAAATTACCTTAAGGGTTAAGAAGGTATGACGTATTCTCAACACAGTTAATACCAAAAACATCTGCTGCCTTGATGGTATAGGTCATAGTCCTAAAAAAAAGGGCCCTTCTGAACTGGCCCCTATCCTTACCAGCCTAGCCTGTTCCCTCTAACTACAGACTCATATCTGTACTCCTAATTATGAGGAAGGCAATGGAGATGTATATCAATACTGGTCTTTTAAATTACCTTGAATGGTATAAACTTATCCATAACAGGCAATACGGCTTTCACCAACAAAGGTCTACAGCATCTTACCTAGGTAAACCACAACTGGTCCATCAATTTACATGGAGAAGCCAAAATTATTGACCTCCACTATCCAAAACTTTGTTCAACAGAAGTATTTCTGTAGTGGTTAATGGCCCTTATTTTGACTTTCACAAAATCAATGCAGGCGTTTTACAGGGTTCAGTGTTAGTACCTACCTTATTCCTCTTTCACATTAATGATCTGCTTTCTTCTATCAGCAATCCTAAGCTAACGATAGTACAGGCCATACAATTTTCCAAATTTGTTTCCAAGACTGAAATTAATGATAGGTGTAGAGTAATGATTTTATCCCTAATCGAAGACCTAAAATCGTAGAATGGAGAGCAAAGAACCTTGACCAGTTTAACGCCACTAAGACACAATCATGTTTATTATCTTACAACTTATCTCCCAATACCCAGACAATTCAAATAAATATTCAAACGCTTAAAGCCAAAGATTCCTTTTGCCTAGTTGGTATCACTTTTCAGAAAGACCTTCGCTCACATGATCACATCACCTCAATTGCCACAGTTGCCGCGAAGAATTCGTTTCCTTTTCCGAGCTTGACAATACTTTTGTTGTGCCAGCTTGTACTCCTTACACATCGCAAATCAGACCTAGCCTTGAGTATCGCTCGCATATATGGGGAGCAGCCTCTCCTTCAATCCTTGTCTCTGTCCAGAGAACAGCAATTTGTCTAATTCTGAGCTGGATCATTAGAGCATAGTCGAATCGTAGAAGATCTATCTCTGTTTTACAGATATTACCACGGATTCTGTTTTGATGAATACATCCCTTCTCTGTCCAGTTGCAAAGATCAAGGACCTCCCACTTTGTTCACTCCTTTATTCCCAGAGTGTCCCGATTATGGAATATGTTACCAGCAAACCCTTTCCCTCTTCTCCAAATCTACAAGTCTTTAAATTCCTCATCAGTCAACTTTCCCTTTCTTTGCTTAAAGCAACCATAGTACAAACCTAGCACAAAGTACCAAAGAGCGTTCACGACCAGTAGAACTGATACAGATGCTACTATGCAATAAAAAAATTCTACATCAGAATTCTAGTTCACAAAATTCATCCACTACAATTTACCATTTGAATGTTCAAAACCTAGGCAATAAACTGACCCAAATCGAACTACTTACCAAGGAACACACTCCACAATTTTTTTGAGTAACCGAGACATGGGTCACAAATCAAGGAATGGATAGCATGATAATACCAAAGTACAACCTAGTAGCATACTTCTGCAGAAAAGCACATATACATGGGGGAGTTGCAATTTATGCAGAAACCTTTGGAAGGAGTGACAAATTTTGTTGTAGAACTCCAAATTGAATGCTATGCTGTTCAACTAAGGCTCTGTCAGATGTATCTGGGAATAATCACAATATATAGACCACCATCTGGTAGTATTCAAACTTTTCAACAAACAGCTGACCTACTTCTATATGTGGCAGGACGATGTTCTATGAATATGAATATAATATTTTGCTCTGTGGGGATTTGAACATCGATAGTCTTAAGACACATGATCAAAATTACAAATTATTAAAGGATCTTTTTGATTCCTACAATTTAGGAGACCATTGTTGTGATAGCCCTATAAGAATTTTTACAACCATAGGAGGTACATCAATAACATCAATAGACTGTATGGCCACAGACATTAGCGAAATGATCATCAAATGTCAGAACTCGGAAGAACATATCGGACCATCTTCTTCAAAAACTAACCATGAAGGTACCTATATGACAAACAAATGAAACCAGTTATTATATAACCAGAATGCTGTCGAATAACAATCTCAACAATCTAAAAGAAGCACTACAAAGAGAACCATGGCTGGATATAAGAGGTTCAGATGTCGAACTATGTTTTGATAATTTCTCAATAACATTTTTATGGCACTATAACAACTTCTGCCCTGAAAGAAAAGTGTCAAATTGGCAAAGAGAACAAAATTGGATTACAGCCGAAGTCACCTCCAAAAAAACTCGATTAAAAGGCACCTATAACTTAGCAAAATAAGTAAACACTGATGAAATGTGGCAACAGTATCGAGATATAAAAAGGTCTTATAAAAAACTTGTGATCAATACTAAAATCAATAACAATAAAACCAAAATAGAAATCTCCAGTAACCAATCCAAAGAGATATGGAACATAGTAAACAAAAAGCTAAACAGAAGTAAAAAAAAACAAAGCAATTGAACTAATGGTTGGTGATCGTAAATTAACTGGGCATCAGGAAATCGCAGAAACTCTTAGCAAATACTTCGCTAACATTGCACAGGAAAAAATAGGAAAACATTTCAAGGACCATATTTCTAAAAATCTAACAGTCATGGACTTACAAATAAACACAATATTTTTAAATCCTGTAACACAAGAAGAAGTCAGAAGTATTATTGGTAGCTTAAAGAATAAAAAATCAACTGGCTTCGATGGTATCCCTACCAAAGTAATCAAAAGAGTCTGCAGGGAGATAGAGCAGCCACTTACAATATTAATAAACTGTGCCTTTGAGAGTGGGATCTTCCCTTCTTTGCTAAAACTAGCCACTGTGATTCCTATATTTAAAAAGGGCAACCATTTTGATATGGAGAACTACAGGACAGTGTCGATGCTCAGCATATTCTCAAAGATATTTGAGTGTGCTCTTTATGACAGATTGGTGACCTTCTCGGGTTATCACAAACTCATAAAGGACGATCAACAGGGCTTTCGGAGAGGAAAATCAACAGAGACAGCAGCATTCCAGCTACTACAGTTTATACATAATGAGCTGGAGCAAAATCATTATGTTTTTTGACCTATCTAGGGCTTTCGACACATTGAATCTGGAGTTTGTGGAGGCAAAGCTCTACAACATCGGTATAAGAGGCAATGCGCTTATCGCAATCTTTAAAAAAGTCCTTATCTGAAAGAAAACTCACGGGAAACTGCCGTTCGTCAGAGTACAGCATTGACATTGGAGCATCCCAGGGATCTGTACTTGCACCCCTTATTTTTGTTTTGTTTGTGAACGATCTGTCTTTACCTGGAATGACTGTAAAGTTTGCTGATGATACTACTGTTGCCATATCCGCGACCGATGAACCTGAAGCCCTTGAGAAGGTACAAAATGTCTGTAATGGGTTGAATGAATGGTGTTTTTCAAATCAACTTATCCTAAACACAGAAAAAACAATACAAGTTCATTTCTATAAAACTTACCCCAAAGTTGATCTTACCCATACAGAGATGACAACAAAATTCTAGGCTGACGTGGGAATCTCATCTAGATTACGTATGTGCAAAACTTGGACAAGCCTACTTTGCACTACTTAAGTTAAAGCAAACAGTACCACAGTCCACCCTAATAACATCCTATTATGCCTTGGCGTATCCCCATTTAACTTATATAACAACATAACATAATAAAATTCTGTTCAAGCAGTCAATGTAAGTAGGGTCTTTGTGGCTCAGAAGAGATTGATCAGGATGATGTTTAGACTGAAGCCACTGGAAACCTGCAGAGATACCTTTAAGCACTATAGAATTCTCACTATTACATCTATTTATATCCTAAAGTGTGCAATATATGTTTTTAAATCAGGAGTGAATTCCAGGACAGTCGCGATAACCACAACTACTCTACAAGACATTCTGCTACCAATCTAATCTTCCGTAGGCGTACCACAACAATGTATGAAAAAACTATGCTTGTATCAGAATTTATAATAAGTTACCCGAAGAAATGAAGCAAGCCCCAACCATAGAAATATTTGGAAAGAAACTAAAAAAATGTCTAAATGAAAGAACTTTCTATTGCCTTAAAGACTATTTGAGCCCAGAACAGTAGCGCATATATGCTGAGATTTGGCAGTATGCACTGGCTTGTTTTTCCTTGGATCTTACGACGCATCTTCTTCATCTAATATAATTTCTTGCTGTATATTTTTAGTGTTGTTTTTCTTTCTTCTTTATTAGTTTTGTGTAATTTTCCAGTTTTCTTTGTGACTTATATTTAAGGATATGAATGTGACGGTAATTTAATGTATGTAATGTATGAAAAAACTATGCTTGTATCAGAATTTATAATAAGTTACCCGAAGAAATCAAGCAAGCCCCAACCATAGAAATATTTGGGAAGAAACTAAAAAAATGTCTAAATGAAAGAACTTTCTATTGCCTTAAAGACTATTTGAGCCCAGAACAGTAGCGCATATATGCTGAGATTTGGCAGTATGCACTGGCTTGTTTTTCCTTGGATCTTACGACGCATCTTCTTCATCTAATATAATTTCTTGCTGTATATTTTTAGTGTTGTTTTTCTTTCTTCTTTATTAGTTTTGTGTAATTTTCCAGTTTTCTTTGTGACTTATATTTAAGGATATGAATGTGACGGTAATTTACTTAAGTTACAATAGTACTAGTTTACTTTATGACGAACCTTATATCATATGTTTGTGATCTTTAGTGAATAAATTGAGTTTGAGTTTGAGTACTTGTTACCTTCGTGGTCTACTTATAGATAAAAAAAAATTGATAATTTTTTGACAAATTCATTCAGGCGACTTATAGGTGTGTAGTGTATTATATTTAAAAATAATGTTTAACGCAAACTGATGAATTTCCTTAGGCATTTAGGTATATCCTTAGGCATTTTAGGTATGCTTTCTCTTAATTTTACTTCTAAGTTTTACGAAAGCTTGTTTAAGAAACAATTGAAGAAATCAAGAGTTTGTATAACTAATAACTAAAATAAATATGATATTGAAAGTAATGTTTTTTTTATAAACTACACTATATATATATATATATATATATATATATATATATATATATATATATATATATATATATATATATATATATACTATATATTATACGCCATAGTTGAATTTATTGAAAGTAATGTTTTTTTATAAACCACAGTTTTAGTCTTCTCATTTGATGCCAATATACAAAAATTATTTCTTTTGGTAACTCTGGAGCAGGCAACATAAGATCGATAATACGAAAAGCAAGTCCGTAGATTCATTTTGGCTTGCTCGCCTAGCATGTTCCGTCGAGATTTTGATGAATAGATACATTTTAAATACTTTTTAAATATTTTTTCTTTCAGTAAATGTTTAACACACAATGGAGTTTAAATATCATTTAATCAATATCATCAGTACAAAATATGTTTTCTGAAACGACAAAATATATTTTATTCCTTTTTGCTTTAACGGTGGAATTTTTCAAAAATCTAAATAAGATTGATTGTTTGCTAATTATTTTTAAAAGCCATTGACCAAACAATCGCATTTCAATATCCTTATAAAAAAGTTAAAACACATTTCACCCCCTTACAGTGGAATGTCAGAAAAATCTAGTTCTTAGATAATTACTTTTGAAAACGACGGAAGAGTCGTCGAAAAATCTTACTTAGTTGAAGAGTTATTTGTAATAAAGTTCAAACACATTTCACCCGTTTAAGGACGGAAATTCAAATATTCTAGAAATTGAATTGTTTTAAAATCTCTTTAGTTTTGTAAAAAACCAAAAACACATTCTATTCCTTTCCTCATTCCTTACGGGTAGAATGTTGAGAATTCTAGAAGTCGATTTTTAGGATATTATTTTATAAAAGCCGTGGGTGAGAGAATCGTCTTAAAATCTCATTTAATTGAAAATATATTGTAAAAGAAATAAATACATATTTTAACTATTTTAAGCACCTTAAGGATGGAATTTCGAAATGTCCATACATTTTTTTGACTTTGATTTGGTTGACGAAAAAAATTATTTTTTGTTGAAGAGATATTGTAAAAAATGTAAACACATTTCACCCCTCTAGGGCGAGTTCCAAAAAATTATTTAATTTCTTATCTACTTCACAAATTTAAAGTCCATGTCAAATTTGAACGATTTATCTTTAACCGTTTCAGAGATATAGTGATAGTCAGTCAGTGGATTTCACTTTTACATTACGTAAAAATAAATAACACAATATATTTTCGTTTATTTTACTTTTCATATAAATATGAAACCAATTTCTAAATAATTGTCGAGAAACTAAGTACATACTTAACAGAAACACATAAATCCAGACATTTGCCTGCCAAAATAGTACTCAGATTTTTTTAATTACCTTTATGTACTGAGTACTGTACTATTGTAGTATGCCGATATTAAGTACATCTTTAGCTATCCTAAAGATAAAACGAGATCAACATAATTCTTGGACATATATGTGATTGTTATCTTTTAATTTTTAATAAACTGGCCTTGCTCATAGAGAGCTCCTAGTGACGACATATACTCTAGACTCTAATATTTGGTAACTTTAAAAAGAATATAAAATAAAATAAACCTAAGACTTCTAAGATATAGTTGTCTTGATCTGCAGGGAATTCAAACTTTATTATATCTATCATATAAAACCTATTTTGATTTCATAAAAGTCTATATAAATACTATCTTCATAGAGAAAAGTACCAAGAAATTGCAAGCAAGGTGTTACAATCAAGGGAGATAAGTATTATCCAGATCCACACTACAAAACATATGCTTCAAATTACCACAAAGCTCGTTATTTACAAGTGGATACCAATGAGCATTTGCAGTAAGTAAATTATAATTTAGTATTTATTTTTATAAATAATTTACGTATAATATCGTTGCTAATATTTAACTTAATTCCACATAATATGTAGGGAATAATTTTAAAGTTTATTTTTTTATTAGTGATTGTAAGTTTGGAATTTTATATTCCACACATTATATTTTTTTTTTCGGATTTTGCAACTACCCTAGAACTTTCCTATGTATTTCAAACATCGAAAATTTCAGTGCTGCATAGTTCATATTGTATATTATTTGTGCAAATATAAAGATATTTAGTTAGAATGGGTGTTATACTGATTAGCACTATTTGGAAAGCTGAAAGCATGTTTACGTACCTGATTGTCAGTGAATACCATTGACATTAACATAATGGACGGGCCCAGTAGCACCGCCGACGTGAATTAATTTGCGGCCAACGAAAGAGAGAGAGGTTCGGGAAAGAGAAGGAACTAATAAAGTGAACAAGCCCATCAATTACATGGTGTTTAAATTAACGAAAACGCAAATAGGCACAGCAAAAATATTGAAAATCAAAATTTGTGACATTTCCAAATTAGAGAACATAAAAATGTAAGTTAAATTACATATATTAATTATTTATCATCTTTATTTTTAACGGTTTGTTAATTCAATGCATAGAGAAAATTAAACTACTAAAAAAAAATCGATAAGGATTAAAGTATAAAGATTTATAATTATTAAAGTTTAATTACTACCTATATTTAGAATTAGATGGAATCTGACATTCATTTTTAACACGCTTTTATGATAACTTCTCCTGTATGTCACTAACTATGAATGTATGTAAACAACTTTAGGAAGCTGATTTTAACTTCTAATTGTATTATCGATTTGAAATTTTGCAAGTGTATGTGTAATAATTTGGTACTATCGAGCTGATCTGATCAGTTCGATGGTACCAGCTAATAAACTCTTCGAATTTGTTGTTTTGAGATTTTGCCAAAATTAGTTACATTAAAGTATATGCTTATCAAAGAAATGCCCCGATCTTTTTGGCATAGTTAAATTACAATATTTTGTTTTATATTATTTTAGTGTTTCTCACATATATATTCATAAGATCTTAATTACCTTTCTTTAAAGCAGGTTAGTTTTTTTATGAAGATTCTAAAACATGTTTTTAATAACAGAAGTAAACTTTAAGGTACCACACACTATAGAAGATTAAATTAATAAATCACCTATGAAATGTCAATTTTCCGCCCTTTTTAAACCTTTTAATGAAATTTATAGTTGCACAGATGGTAACCATATTAAATGTTAATAAGTTTGCTTATTGTATTTCTATTAAAAAAATCGAAAAACAAAGTCATTGTCTAAACGCATTGACATCATAGGTTAATTTCTTTTTCCTTTATTAGCTTATTTGCCGTCTCTCTCACCCTGCGTTGGAGTCAATAGAACCTCGAAACGCCCAACACATTTATGTCATATATAGGGTATTTGGTAGGTATTTTCCTAACTTGTCCCTCGACAGAGATACAGGGTCACAAAGGCGTCATTTTACAGAGCTGAAAATTGTTTTTACTTCCCTCGTAACAGGGAAGTATTGTAATCGTGAAAATATCACCCTTCGAGATTTTTTCAGAGCCGCCAGATGCCGAAAAACATGTTTTCTCAATTCCGTCGGTCTGTCTGTACGCGGCATTGCTAAAAAACTGCTTATCCGATTGACTTCAAATTTTGGTCATATGAGCATGACCCGGTAACATTTTGGTAAAAATCCAATATGGCAAAATGAGATGGCGGCCTAGTAAAATGTTAAAATAATTATTACTAAAAAATACTTATCCAGTTTATCTCAAATTTTGCACAAATATCAAGTATTGTAGATATCAACTGGTAAAATTTTGGTATAAATCCAATATGCCGTAACAAGATGGCGGCCTAGTGAAACGTTAAGAAGGTATTACTTAAAAAACTAATTAGCCAATTTCTTCAATTTTTTTCAAATGAACTGGTAACATTTTGGTATGAATATAAGAGCAAAACAAAATGGCGGCCTAATAAAATACTTAAAAAAATCGACCTGAAAAAACTACTCATACGATTAATTTCAAATTTTGTGCAAACATTAAGTTTGATATAGAGATAAACTGGTAAAGTTGTGGTTTGAATTCAAGATGGCGGAACAAAATGACGGCCAAATATTTTGTTTTAAAAAAATCTTATTCTATTGACTTGGAATTTTACAGAAAAATTAATGTGACATACGGATAAACTGATACGAATTCAACATGACGCAACAAAATGGCGGTGTGTGTTAATGTGGATGGGATGGTAACATTTTGGTAAAAAGCCAATATAGCGAAACAACATGGCGGCCTCACGAAACTGCTTATCGGATGGACTTCGAAATTTGCAGAAAAATAAAGTGTTATGTAGGAATAATCTGGTGAAATTTTTCTATAAAGCTATTATGGGGAAACAAAAGCGCAGCCTAATAAGATATTTAAAAATTCGGTACGAAAAAACTATTTATACAATTGACTTGAAATTTTGCATGAAAATTAAGTGTGAAACGGAGGTAGAGTAGTAAAATTTTAGTGCGAAAACAAAATGGCGGCCTAATAAAATGTTTAAATATTCGATAAACGCCATTTTCTGAAATAAAAAGGCGAATTTACTGATTTTTTATTACTTGTTTCTCTTAAGCTATAATCAATTCTTGTAAATGTTTTTCGATTCGGAAGTTTCGGTTGAGAAATCTCTCCGCATATATTTTTCTTGCCTCATGATAATTGCTATGTAAGCATATTCAGCGTAGGAACAATTCTCCATTACTAAATTAGAATTTGACAATCTTAATATATATAAATCTTTGTCATACTTAAATGTTATAAATAGAAAATTAGCAAAACCTGGTGGTTTTTTATTGCTGTATTAGAGTATATAGAGTACCTTTTGATAATTTAGCAATTTTTAAAAGTTTATTGAAAAGATATATTTCATAATTTTATTGCACATTAATTTAATAAGCTGACTTGTCAAATATCATATTTTGTATGATCTTGATAAATAAATAAATACATTTCCTGTTTTTTTTACGATCCGTCAAGGGGCGCCTTAGGAATTTATTTTAAAGAAACACTAGGCGGGGGGTTATTTTGGCGTCGCCTACGCTCTACCAAGAGTTGAGTTAAATATCTGATTATCAAAATTTAAAACAAAAATCTTGTATGCGACAGGTTGCTAAAAAGATATTTTGTGTAAATTGCCTCGCCTGTCCCGTAGACATTCTCATTCTCATCACTCATTACACAAAATACACTTTTCACAACTTGTAACAAATATAATAGCTATTAACGCCAATGTAGCTACACGTTTTAATTTCATTTTATTTTAGACATTTACAAGAAACCATAACAAATTTAAACCAACGGAAACAAGCAATTCAAAATCAACTTCAAGCCTTACGACAAGATGTCCATAGTCAGGACGTAAAGCAAAGGGAGTTGGAAGGCAAAATACGAAAAGTTCAGTCGGTTAAACAGCTAATTAGAAAACAGTACGACGATTTAAGCAATGAAGCGGAACCGGAGATTCACGATCTAAATAATTTGGTAAGGTATTTCTAATCTTTTTTTTTTTTATGTTAATATTGTCAATTTTCATGATTTTCAGCATTTTCATACCAGAATATCTAGAAAAATTTATGATATTAAGTTTTTAATTTTGGAGATTTTAAAACGTTCTATATATTTCATGTACTATCTATAAATATTATGTAGATAGTAATAATGTCATTCACTGAAAACAAAATGACCTTTTTTTCACTAGAAAATTAACTCAGATTTTTATTTCGTAAGTAACTGGTAAGTAAGTAATTATTTCTGTCTCGTTTTCCTTTTTAAATTTAGAGAGCTTTGACGACATAATTTTGTTTCGGGAAAGAAGGCTGTGAAAACCCCTTTTTTTGTAAAAGTTTATTTCACAAAAATAATCTTAATTCTATGGTGAAATAAATGAAACTCCGCGCCACGCAGTCACAATTATTCGCCAAGCAGCTGCAACCCACAATACATTTTGATTAAGTAGTGGACCATGGCAATTGACCAGCGCACAACTAGTTGTACTGGTACTGGCGGTTCCAGAGTAATTATTGCCAAAAAATATTTATTCTTTTCTAAACTAGTAATTGAACGAAAATATAATTTATACATTATATACTTAGTTTATTTCACAAAAGTAACCTTAATTCTAAAATGGAATAAACGAAACAAACTCCGCGCTGTAACAATTATTCGCCAAGCAACCCACAATACATTTTGACTGAATAGTGGACCGTGACAATTCCTAAGTAATTATTGCCAAAAAATATGTATACTTTTTTCTATAGAAACTAGTAATTGAAGGAAATATAATTCACACATATACTTACTGGGTTTTTGTAATTACTTTTGCCGTTGACTTAAATTTCTTGTCACCATAAGCACAGGCAAAAGTGGCTGAATAATATTTGAGATCTTTATTACAGTTTGAAACACTGTTGGGTTTAGTTTTTTAACATAACTGTTTTTTACCGAATTAGTAGAAACTTACATATAAGGGAACACAATTTTCTTTGCTACACCAATAAATCCAAATTGGAGACTGTTATCCCAAGTTTCATTTTAGAATTCAAAGTAAGCTACTAAGCTCTGTTCAGGAATCCTGACAAGAGTAGGCAAAATGTCAAGGTGTATGCAGTTGATTGCTTTTAAAACATAATATTTTACAGTAGATAGTATATGTTATTAAATATAATGTTACAGGAGAATGAGCTGCAAGAAATAAAAATGACCTTAACAGAAAAAAATGCAAAACTAGGGGAAGCAGAAGAAGAACTTCGTCAATTTAAAGCTAAAATAACTGCCCAAGATGAAAAAGTGTCGAAAATGAAAAAAGCTACAAAGGCGTTGGAAGATACATTATGGCCATTAGAGGTATAATTAAGTATAAAACAGGCATCAAAGGGAAAAAGTTTAATATTTTTAAATATTTTTATTTCTTTCTCCTGAATACCTGATCGATAACTATTTCAATAACTAAATTAGGTTTTCGACAGAAATTTTGTGTCACTTAATAATTTTAAAAGACATCTCATAAGAAAAGGCTTCAGTATGTTTTTTTAAATTAATTTTGCGACATATACACAAATTATTAATGAGGGTCAGTCTTGAACTTTTGTATTTCATGTTTTTTATATTATATGTCTTATGACTGGACTGAAAAAACTATCTTAAATGACCACTTTTCTTCAATAATATGTAATTCAATGCAAACAAAGCCTGATGAAATAAGGTGTTGACTTGAAATAATTCAGACCAAGCTAGTTTTTTTTGTGAAGACCTTTATTTTGATGCTGTAAGTATATTCAAAAAGTACCCTAAATTTGAGATATGGATTTTTGTTTTTTACGAAGTGAAAGGTGTGAGTTCTAGTTTATTGCAATTATCTCGAAAAGTATCAGTTTTTCAAGGAAAATAGTTTTTGAGCAAAATCGTTGATTTTAAAAATTAGGTTTTCTTTTCACACCAGCGCGCAGCGCACCATATTGGTAGAAGTTGGTTCAGCTACGAAAGATTAGCAACCAACTTTTACAGCTTAGCTGGATTTAAACAATATATATATATATATATATATATATATATATATATATATATATATATATATATATATATATATATATATATATATATATATATATATATATATATATATATATATATATATATATACATATATATATATATATATATATATATATATATATATATATATATATATATATATATGAGGAGCTATTTTTCAAAATGTTACAAGTCCATTTTCTAAATTTTTGGCTAGGCATTATGTAGTTATCTAAAATTATGCATTTATGTAAATCAAAATTGATTCTATGAATTTTTATTGCCAATTTTTGAATGGACTTGTTTCATTTTGAAAGAGAAAGTAGGACTAGTTACATTTTGAAAAAGAAATTTATTTTTCGTTTTCATAAACAATGTTAATTTTTAAGTATAACGTAAAGAACGAATTGAAAATACATTTAAATTTTTAGGTTTTCGTTTCAGGTACCTCCTGGATACAGTCGCAATTCTCTTGATCAGCTGGATTATTATTTTCAGCATCATCTTCCGGGTTACGAAGGTCGTTGAACAGCAGTTCAAAATACCATTTTAAGCTTTCTTCAAGACGCCAATTTACTCCAAATGCCGCAACTAAAAGATTGTTCACCGCTTTTCCTTTAACAGCAGATATTCTATGGTCGTTTGTTAACAGTCTCAGCGACACATCTGTTAAATATTTGCCCCTTTTTAATAGGGTTTTTTCTTTTTTTGTTGGGTCTATGTTTCTGTAAAATACTTGAGACAATATTGTTACTTGCTTTTTACCACCACTTAATTTTTTTTTTAAATTAACAATTTTTTGTTCGCTTATCCCGTCGTATTTATTAAAGACAGTGAGTAGGTTCTTCAGATCGTACACTCTCCAGTCCTTTTCCAACTCAAATACATTTCCGAACTTTTTGTAGATGTCTGTATAATCTGAAGGTAAAATACTTCTGTCGTGCCTACGTAATTCTTTCTCCACTCGTCCGAACACGCGATCAGCAGGCAAGTAGGAATGACCTCGCACGGGAAAAACTATTTCAATTTCTCTAATATGTATTTGAGATTCGCTATAAAGCCAGTACATCAACATATGCAGGATATGGCTGTTCTTGTTCTGGCCGCCGCATTTGTCACAGAACAAGCGTATTTTTGTTATTGATTCGTCAAATTGAGTGTTTCTAAGAAAATGAAGCAGCGCTGATCCAACTTCATTCGATCCTCGACCAGCAAGATTTTCAGTCCAGACAAAAAACCGAAACCGAAATAGCTAGAAGTGGTTCTGGTAAACCTGGTGTATCAGGTCATCAGAACAAACAAAATAGTCGCAGTGGAGCGGGTGATCATTCTATCAGTGGTCATGGAAGATCATTTAACTTTATGTCTAAAGTTGATAATTCAAAAAAATGTATTTTTTGTAAACAAAGTCCTCACTCTTTGGTTAAATGTGATGCCTTCTTGTGTGCTGATGTTAATGAACGACATTCATTCGTGAAGCATAAGAGGCTTTGTTATAATTGCTTATCTTTTGGCCATGCTTTAGATAAATGTGAAAGTTCATTTGCGTGTCGAGTTTGTCAAAAAAGGCATCATACTCTCCTTCATTTTCTTGCTAAAACCAGTGATAATGGGAATCCTAAAACAAAGGATGATGTTTCATTAGATAACAATCCTAGTGAAGAAAAATTAAAGGTGTTTTCTAGTAGATTAATGTCTCAGAAATCAATGCTGTTTGCTACAGCTACAGTGTCCGTGTTAAGTTCTAAGGGTGACTTTCTAAAATTTAGAGCCCTTCTAGATTCCGGTAGTCAGGCTAATTTTATCAGTGTTGATTGTGTTAAAAGGTTAGGTTTGGAACCTGTAGAGTCCACTACGTCAATACAAGGTCTTAATCAGATGTCTATGAGGGTCAATATGGGAAGTGTGTCTTTGAAAGTGTTCCCATGTGAGAAAGAAGCACCTGCATATGATGTGAATGCAGTGGTTATACCTCGAATTTGTGATGAAATCCCAATGACAAGTTTCTGCTACAGGAGATGGTCTTATACCGGCCTCTACATCAACGATACAAAAGCAATAATAAGCTAATTGTAGAGAGTAAAATGTCTCCTGAATGGGAATTTTGGGCAAGTTTTGAACCTGTTGAAGGTCAAAACAGCAAGTTACTTCGTTATCTCGCACTTCTTGCATTAATAAGTTAAACTGCTTGGCCTTCAATTTATTAACCTGAAGGTCACGCTTAGCATCATTATCTGTTGGATTCCTTTTTATCTGGAATTTGGTACGTTCACAATAGCTACAAACATCAGTGGCAGGTGATCCGAATCCAAGATTGAATTCAGTAGAAAATACTTTATGGAAATAATTATATTTTACTTGAAACTTGGCACCGGCTTCCTCGTTATACATTAACCACATTTTTCTAATGGTTAGAGATGAGTGCAGATAAAGTCTTTTAGATTTACTACGATTGTAATGACTTTCTTGTGCTTTAAATTTGCCGATAAACTGCTTTACTTTCTCAAATTTGGGCAATTGTTTTTGAGAACGTCTATCACCGCCGCTATTAATTACAGCGCTTTCTCCTTTTACAGTTTTACTTGCAATCAATAGAATTCGTCGAGATGTAAGTTCAAATAATTTTGAGAAAAAGGCTTTGCAAACCTTGTAGGATTTTACTCCCTTATGTACCTGTAAAACATACACCATTAATTATATTTAAAAAGTAGTGATTTGAATAACTTACACTGTACCGAATTTGGAAATTGTGTGGCTTAGAAATTCTCACATTTCTCTTTCGATCTCTCACGGGTTTTGCAATTTTCATCAGCGATGCTAGTCTCATATTTTGATTATTCCTAGAATTATCGTTAAATACATAGCTTTTTGCAAACTTCAAAGTTTCGAAGTCAACCGCCTGGCATTGATAATTTTTCTTTTTATTATGGTGGCATGGAATTTCCCAGCGCCCTAAATTTGGGTCTGCCGGTGCGTATCTAGAAACATTATTTAACCGTTTATAATTTGTATGGAATTTACCAACCTAAATTTTTTGATTGAGCTGCAGGCCACAAAAGCAAAGAGTGACAAAAACGTGTAAAGATACTGATATTAACTTAGTCAGAATCTTAATAATATATCGACTAAAAAATATTGTCCCAAAATGACACAGATACAAACTTTTTGTTTTTTTTTTTGCATGACTTTATCACCCGGTATATCATGATAATAGCCAATCGACAGACAATTTGTAGCCTGCTGCTCAATCTAGAAGAAACGGGCTTTTAAAAGCCGCAAACCGCGTAAGAAAAGCTTTTTAATAAAGTTGCAGCAGTTTAAAAATGGAACAAAAAATTTGCTAAAGAGAAATTTATGTTGACCTGTTTACTAGTAGGAATAAAAAAAATCATACTAGGATTCTAGAAACTAAGCAGAAACATGCACCTAAGTTTAAAAAAACCGAAACCGTAAAGACTGCTCCTAACCGTAGATACCTAACTAAACGGGCAAAATTTATTGTGGCGGCACTGTAGCCACTTCCATTTAACCTTAAAAAAATCAGTCTAACTTACTTTTCGCTTCTTTTGTTAATCCTTGCTTTGATAATCGATCTAGGCCTTTTGCGGGTGCCTACATTATGTTCAGAGACACTAACACCAACCTGCTGGTCCATTTTTGATAATAAAACTTTCAAAAAACACTGCTTCGGCTGTAACACGTTGCCGCAATGGTAAACGGTTAAAAACTAAAATATTTACTCGGACATGTCACACTTTGAAACAAAATGTGGACATGATGCGCTTTGAAAAATACAACTAGAAGGACTTGTTGCATTTTGTAAAATATACGCCAAAAAGTATACCTATTTTAAAGGGACTTGTTACGTTTTGAAATATAAAATATTTACTGTAAAGTACGGTCCTAAGAATGCAGCGCCACCTTTACCTGAAATTCGTAAAAAATGGACTTGTTTACATTTTGAAAAATAGCTCCTCATATATACATATATATATATATATATATATATATATATATATATATATATATATATATATATATATATATATATATATATATATATATATATATATATATATATATATATATATATATATATATATATATATATATATATATATATATATATATATATATATATATATATATATATATATATATATATATATATATATATATATATATATATATATATATATATATATATATATATATATATATATATATATATATATATATATATATATATATATATATATTTATATATGTATATGTGTTTTCATTCCGGGTGTACATCCGTTCACTACTGTCGTTCTGAAAAGAACAGTTTTGCTGACGTTTCGCCAAAATCACATTTGGCATTTTCGAAGCTTCCTTTCTTGCGTCCGAATAGAGACTGAAGTGTTGGTGACTGCGACGCTTCCTTTTATACCCCCACTCGGGGCCGAAGGTTATATCTGCACAGGCGTTGGTCGTTATTTATGTTTTCCGGATGGTGCTTTTGTTGTTGCGCTTATTGCGCTTGAGTTTTTGCGATTTTAGATTTGTCGATTATTGTCTTCCATACTGTTGGTAGTTTTAATGATTCGTCCCTTTTATTTAAATCACCTTGCTTTTCAATTTCTATGGCTTCTCGGATTATTCTGGTCTTATGATGTTCTATATTGGCAATCTCCCTACACCCATCGAAATTTATTTTATGGCCGGTTTCCTGATGATGTAGGAATAAAGCTGAGGTTGTTTGTTTATTTCTGATGCTGAGTTTATGCTCTTCCACTCTTGCTGATATTCGCCTGTTAGTTTGCCCTACGTACAACTTTTCACAGTCCTGGCACGGAATACTGTACACTCCGTGGTTTTCCAGTTTGATTTTATCTTTTGGGTTTCCTTTTACCTATAGTTGTTTGTGGCTTGTGTATTGTTTGTATGTTGGGTTTCCTAAGAATTCTTCCGATTCTGTCTGTTGTTCCTTTTACATATGGTAAGACTACTCGTTGCTGTCCTGGTTCATATTTTTTGTTGTTCGTTGTTCGGGAAACTTGTGCATTAATAGCTTTCTCTATGGTGCGATTTGTGTAGCCATTTATCTTTAAAGCACTAGATATTACCTTAAGTTCGTTTTGTCTCGTCTGTGTTTCAGTTAGTGATTTTGCATTTAAATATCTGTCTGTATGTGTTGGTTTTCTATACACGGTGTATTCGAAATGTCCGTTATGTTGTTTTGTGACCAAAACATCTAAAAATGGTAGTTTGTTGTTTTCCTCTAACTCTAGAGTAAATTGTATTCTGGGGTGGCATTTCACTCGAATTATACGAGATATCGTCCTTGAAAAAAACGATATCATAGCAAGCCTAGATGTCAAATCGTTATATCCCAGTATTCCCATCGACGAAGCATTGGACAAGATTGCTATGAACGAGGATTTCCAGGCACATATAATAGAACTCTCGGAGCATTGCCTCAAAAATACTTATTTTTCTTTCAACGGGCAAATGTATAAACAAATGGATGGTGCTCCAATGGGGTCCTCGCTATCACCAGTAGTCGCGAATTTATTTATGATATACTTCGAGAAAGAAGCTCTTGAGAAAGCAAGTTTAAAACCCAAATTATGGATTCGTTATGTGGACGACATATTTATTATATGGCAACATGGTCATGCAGAGCTCGAAAAATTTCTGACTCACGTAAATTCAATCCACCCCAGAATACAATTTACTCTAGAGTTAGAGGAAAACAACAAACTACCATTTTTAGATCTTTTGGTCACAAAACTACATAACGGACATTTCGAATACACCGTGTATAGAAAACCAACACATACAGACAGATATTTAAATGCAAAATCACAACATCACCCAGCACAAATTCAAGTTGTGGCAAATACTCTAATATCTAGATCCGTGCGACTAACTGAAACACAGACGAGACAAAACGAACTTAAGGTAATATCTAGTGCTTTAAAGAAAAATGGCTACACAAATCGCACCATAGAGAAAGCTATTAATGCACAAGTTTCCCGAACAACGAACAACAAAAAATATGAACCAGGAAAGCAACGAGTAGTCTTACCATATGTAAAAGGAACAACAGACAGAATCGGAAGAATTCTGAGGAAACACAACATACAAACAATACACAAGCCACAAACAACTATAGGTAAACTACTCGGAAACCCAAAAGATAAAATCAAACTGGAAAACCACGCAGTGTACAGTATTCCGTGCCAGGACTGTGAAAAGTTGTACGTAGGGCAAACTAACAGGCGAATATCAGCAAGAGTGGAAGAGCATAAACTCAGCATCAGAAATAAACAAACAACCTCAGCTTTATTCCTACATCATCAGGAAACCGGCCATAAAATAAATTTCGATGGGTGTAGGGAGATTGCCAATATAGAACATTATAAGACCAGAATAATCCGAGAAGCCATAGAAATTGAAAAGCAAGGTGATTAAAATAAAAGGCACGAATCATTAAAACTACCAACAGTATGGAAGACAATAATCGACAAATCTAAAATCGCAAAAACTCAAGCGCAATTAGCGCAACAACAACAGCACCATCCGGAAAACATAAATAACGACCAACGCCTGCGCAGATATAACCTTCGGCCCCGAGTGGGGGTATAAAAGGAAGCGTCGCAGTCACCAACACTTCAGTCTCTATTCGGACGCGAGAAAGGAAGCTTCGAAAATGCCAAATGTGATTTTGGCGAAACGTCAGGAAAACTGTTCTTTTCAGAACGACAGTAGTGAACGGATGTACACCCGGAATGAAAACACATTGTATTTTTCCATCCGTGAAGGAGTAAAAATCAACATATATGTATATATATATATATATATATATATATATATATATATATATATATATATATATAAAAACAACCCAAAATTGGGGTTCCTTTTAGCATATGCTTAGGATATTAAAATAATCTAGGTAAGTCGAAATTTTTTCAACGTGTTCATCTCTTTGTGACTAATTTTATTGTGCTTTGTAGTTTAAGGATCAAACAAATTTTAATTTCGGGTTCGTTGAACCTTTTATTAGATTTTTTTCCAGATTACTTCTTTGTTTTAGGAAAACATAAAGGAAAAGCAAGCTAAGAAACGTCAAATATCAACCAATGACAATTTTGATAAGCAAAGACTTGAAGAATTTAAAAAAAAAGCAGACAGTGCCAGATCTGCTATTGTTTTGAAACAATCTGAAATTACTTTAAAGGCTTCGAATGCTGCCAAACTTGGTGAAAGACCTACAGAGCTCAGGTGTTGACATTTATGAAACTGTTCATACAAATCTCAAAAATATGTTACTATCAGTGATGAGCTGCATTATAATATATCATCATGTAAAAAAAAAACATTTTTAATTTTTTATTTCTAGAAACGTACCTGAAATTTCTAATGAAGTTTCAGAGATAACAAGGTCGATAGCCCGTATTGAAACAGAAACTGACGATATAGGTGAAGTTTCTCAAAGATACCGAGAATTAGCTGAAAAATGTAATTCGGTAAGTATTATAATGACACTTTGCCAAACATAATTTTACTTTATTTTATTGCTTCATTATATTAAATACATATAGTATTTTCAAACAGAATTTTCGTAGCGGTAAAAGAAGACCAAGACTTAATTAGTTAAAGTTACAAAAACGGATGTCGATTGAGACCGTTACTAAAGCTTGGTGAGAAATTAGTATTGGTCACCAAAAATTGTTCTTTATAGTATAAACTACAATAGAGTTAATGCTAATAGAAACATTATCTAAACAATTACGTAATTTAACTACTCCTTGGTGTCATTACTTTATTGTAAATCTGATTGTGGCTAGAACAATATGTCTACTAAGTCAAACTACCTACATGAGGCTACAAGTGTATAGCAAAAAATGATGGTTGCTGTGACAACTGGGTGACGACTTTAAAGTAAGCATTACTAAGAGGTTCGATTGACAGAACCTATGACTACACAAGAGGTTGAAAAATAACCTCACTCTATAGGAACTAAGTAATTACATATATTACTTCTTGTTAAGTAAATTCATATTTAAAGGACTCGAAGAACTTTAAAGGAGTTATATTTAATATTCGCCATGTTTTCTATAAAAAAAATGTGCCATGTTTTATCTTTCGGTCTCCCTAGTGGTAAGGTTTTGTGAAAATAATTTTTTGCCATATAAGTGACTTCTTCAATTAATATTAGGTTTGCTCTGACATTTATATAGATAGTAACCTTGTAAAATCATTAAATATATAAATTTGATGATTCATTTATTTATTATTTTGATCGTTATTTTTTTGCAAAAAGCATTATTGTCGGAGCGCGTTGATATTTTTCAGTCAACATTCTCTACTTTCACAATAAATTTTCATTCGTTCATTTATCGAACTAGTAGCTAACAAATATTCATATATTATTATAATTATAAGTATATCATAATCTGGTAGATGCTCTAACTACAACAGTTTACTTCACTTTATATAGAGAAGACGGAGATATATAATAATCACAGTTGAAAGAGAAAGAAAACAACAAGAAGTCCCTTATTGGTGAATATTAGTAAAAACTTTTGGGTTCAATAACGTTCCGAAATTAGTACCGGAACGTAATGTCAATTCACATCTCTTTTGGTTAAAAAAAAACACTTCGATGGATTGTAGTGTCGTCCGATAATACCACTTCTTTGAAACTGTTGACGCAATATTCAGGTCGAGACAGTTAATTGTTTAAGTCAGTTATCGTTATGATCAACGCTATTTACGGTTATCGTTATGGACCAATTACTTCTTGGGGAAAAATTGTATTAAGAAAACTATTTCTCATTTAATATATGTATATTTATTTTGTACGTTGCGAAATATAGTACTTCGACTCCCACCAAATCTAATAAAATTTGTGGCTTGGACTGAAGTTATGATTTCGTAACAAGGCATAAACAGTACTTTTAAGATGAAAGTGTTTTTAAAAGAGGCACAATTACAGGGCAGAACCAAAATCGTGATTGGTTGCAATTAATAAAATAAATAAACATTTACTTTCTTTGTTATGCTTGCTGCATATAAGCATAACAAAGAAAAATATCTATCCTTGTTGGACGTAATTTTATTGTAAAGTTACAGTGATAGATTTAATTTCTTCTCGCCGCTGATGTCAATACCCATGAGCATAATGTTAGTAATATTTCCTAAACCATTTTTATAGCAATGGTTTAACTGCCAACCAAAATTAAATTCTATTATCTGAGCGGGCATATTTAATAAGATACATAATCTTTTTTTTTACATTAAGTAACCTAAAGTTGGTTTATTCTTGTTTACTTTGTTCTGACTGCAAAACATCTTAGGTATTTTAAAATAATTTATTAATTAAAGTAATCATTTTGACAGTGTGACTGGGCTCAAATCAAAACAATTCGGTCTTTTGGTTATTATGTCTATGCCTTAGAAGTAGAGTAAATGTGTAGAGAATGTAATTAAGGAAGAAGATAAATACGTTTTTATTATCCATTTATTTTCGTAATTGCAGCAATATATATTACTAGTTGTTAGATTTTACCCTCTATAATAAACCATTTGGGGTGTGTCAGCCATAAACCAACAAAACAACGTAATATTTGTATAAATATTTTAGAATTTATGATACAATTTTTTAATTGTCCAATCTATAAAATTGTCTATACTCGAATTAATAGTTTACAACAGTCTTTCTGAAATATACTAAATTTGCAAAAAAAAACATCCGTTTTATTCAAATTTTTTGTCATCTACATTACGGGTGTGTGGGAGTTTACTCTCTAGGTACGATTCGGATAATTGTGTTCTTATATTTTTAGGACGAGAAAGTCAATAAAAAATATATGTGTTTTATATAAAATCGTATTATTTTTAGGCAGCAGATATTATGAAAAAGTTATATGTCAGCACGGATGAATTAAGTAAAGCAGTAGAACGAAGAAAGAAACACTACAAACTCACTGAAAACTTCTTTATCACATTCATTAAACATTCTTTCAAAAAAATATTGGAATTTAGACAGTTCAAGGTAAATGATTTTTTCTATTTGTAGTGTATATCAGATAGTTCAAATGTTGTACACGCCTCTGTTCACATCCTCGGCAGAGTTGAGTAATTAAGGTAGATATAGAATGGCATTTAATAGAAATTAAGAAATTTTAAACCAACTAAAGAATATGTAAGCTATTTGCTAGGACTAAGTAAAGCACATTTACATATAATTACATAATAATTTTGTTAATTGTTGTGTAGCAAGTTAAGTTTTACAACCCCGAAATTGACTTTTTAAAAAACAATTTATTTTTTTTAAGAACCGAGCTACATGAATACAATCTTATAACTAACTTAACATTGTTTTGCAAAAACTATTTATATTATAATAATTGCTGATGTCGGCGTTCTAGTTCTGTGAAGTTACACCATACGGTCGAGGTTATGGAACTCATAACTCCTCCCGACCTAGAGACGAGCTTACGGAGGTAGCGAGCTTCAGATGACTATCTCTGAACTGGCTTGAGTGTTAGCTTCTTGGTATCTCGGGGTAGGTTTGGGCATCTTAAATCTTGGGCTGATAATTCTCTTGTAGACAAAGTAACTGATTACTGTAAATATTATCATATACAGTAATAGCGTCCAAAAACTGAATTTGTGGAAGTATACTGGCTGATGAAGGGCTTCATTTAGTTTCTTGTTTTGAGCATCAAGGGCCGTTTGGATCCTTCTTGCTTCATTCAGATTTAAAGAACTCAATTCAAAGTTATTGAACTTCATTGGGTTGGATTCTTCATTTGCATATTTCAAGTTTATTTGGGGAAGTTCGATATTTTTAAAGTGTATTTTGGGGTCTTGATAGGTTTTTAACAATACGTTGTTAATGTATATTTCGCAACTTGGGTTCATCTCAAGAATGTAGGTTCCTTTTAAAGGAATGTTGTCTTTATTTGTACCACATTGTTTTACTGCTACTACTTGGTTTGGTATTACTAACATCCATTCTTGCCTTTCTAATTTTTCAATTTTGATTTCTTGGACTTCAATTTTCATCTGATGGCACTGGGATATATTTTGGCTAAACTTCAGCATCTGTACTTCACAGGGAGGTTCTTTGTCGATGGGCGCTGGGTTTATTTCATGGCAAAGGTATTCTTCTGTACTGACTTCTTGTCATTGTTGATTGAATGAGGCAAACTTCAGCTCATTTAGGATGAGGTATTTTGATTGAGGGAGAATCATTTTAAAGTGATTTGATGAAGGGGTTGGTAAAGGATAAAGGTGGTACAGTATATAGTTGTTATTTTCTACAATAGGCATTTCTATTATAAAAATAATTTGATTCCTTTTAGAATAACTTTTGATTTGTAGTATTTTTTCAAAAATTAGAATATTTTCGAAATTTGGAAAAAACGGAAGTTTACCAGATTTTATTTCGGTTGTTACAATTTGTATTTCGTTAAGAAGATCGTTGGGGTCTAAAATTGAGTTATGAAATGTGTTTAATTTGGAAAATGTTATTGCTATTTGTATTTTTTCTAAGATATCATAAATTTCTTGAAAAGATGTTGTTATTTGTGAAATTAGCATATGTATTAGAAAATAATGGTTATTTTCCATCTCTTTTGTTTTTAAATTTTTTAGAACTTCTTCAATTTGTAATGTGCGTGATTCTAAGATAAGATGGTTGTGTGTTAAGTTTTTAGAGATTTCTTGAAATAGTTTATTAGATTTTTGTACTATGGTTATTTGTTCTTGCATTGCCGATTTTAAGTTATTTTCGTTGGCGAATATTGAAGAGATAGTTTTGTCGTATTTTTCGGCATCTTCTTGATCAAGATTGCCTGTTAAAGATTTTATTATTGAACCTAAGCCATTTACGAGTCCTCTTTTTGTTCTGTTTTTAAGTGCCAAAGGATTTATCTGCACTATTTGTGTTTTAATTTTATTTTCGAGGATAGAAGCTAAATTATAGGAGTTGTAGAATTCTTTTTTATATGTTGTTGTGTTTTTCAAAGAAGGTATTATTTTCTTAAAACTAGATTGTAGCAAAATATATTCGTCTATTATAGGGGTGATATCATAAATTTGTACGAAGGACCAAAAATCGATTATATTTTGGGAGTTGCCAAGTTTGAGTGGTAATAGTCCGGGATTCTTGTCGAGGTTGTGGAAGGTCACTTCTGTGCTTGTGCTTTCGAAGAGCCTGCAACAACAGGGGTTTTCAATTCCTTTATGTGAATACTTTCGATCTTATTGTTTAATTTATTTTTCATTGAGACTTTATTGTTTTCTAATAATTCTAAAATTTCGAAAGGACCGAGAAATTTCTTTTCCTTTTTGTCTCGTTTGTTACTGTTTTTGTAAACAGTCTGTCCTACTTTAAACTGATGTTGCTTTGGTCCTAGAGTGTTACGTTTTTCTATAACTTTTTCTTTTTGAGTTTGTAAGGTATTTTTTATGTCGTCATAAAGGTGTTTTAGTTTATCGTTATGGTTAGATACATAATCTGCATAAAATGTTGTTTTTATTAAGTCGCATGGATCTCTAGAATTAGTGTGTCCGAATGTTATGTCGAAAGGGGTGTATTTAGTCGACGAATGTATAGAATTATTGTAGGCTATTAAGGCATATTTCATTAGTGTTTTTGAGTCTTCCTTTTTAAACCTTTCTCTTAAAATACGTAGGTGTTCTATGATTGTAGAGTGGAAACGTTCTACGGGTGAATTAGATTCATGGTGAAAGGGTGTAGTAAAATGAACATCTATTTTATGAGCTTTTAAAAGTTCTTGTACTGTGTTGTTTTTGAATTCAGGGCCATTGTCCATTATTATCCTTTCAGGTATACCGTAAAAGGAGAAATAATGTATTAGGGCTGTACAAATTTCTATAGAGGTTTTGCCGGAGATAGGCAAAGCTTGTCCTAATTTTGAAAAAGTATCTATAATGGTGAGAAACTCTTTGTTATCGAATTTAAAAACGTCAATGTGTAATAATTGGAATGGTTTGCCTACTGTTTCAGTAAGAACCAAAGGTACATAGGGTGGTTTACGTGAATATTTTGATGTTTGGCATATTTCGCATTCGTTAATATATTTAGTCACATCTGTTTTCATGGAAGGCCAGTAATAATTTCTTTTAAGTTTTTCGAAGGTTTCAGAAATACCACGGTGGTTACACTTGCCTTCGTGTTGGTATTTAATAAGAAGAGTGCGTTCTTCGACGTCTTTTATTGAATTTACTAATTTGGTACATTTTATTAACTTTAAGGCTGTTGCATAAAAGTGTCTCATGTATATGTCGTTAAATTTGAGATACATGGAATCGTCATAGAAATATAAGTGGAAAGTTTTGTTGTCTGATGTGTACGTTTTTAGGAATTCTAATATAAGTTTAGGATTACCTTTTCCGATTTTTACGTTCCAAATATTGTGTTTTTCAAAAGTGTCCCAAGTAACTTCTATTTTGTCATAGGGATTTTTTGAAATTATTATTTGATTAGGTTTATTATTTACAATTTCATCTAAGATTGAAATACCTTCGTTAATTGTTTTTCGATTACTGCTAGAGTGAGGTGTTTGTAAACTACACTCTGGTATTTGAGGTGTTTGTGGTTTTTGAGATGTTTGAGGTATTCGAGATGTTAGATATATGTTAGGTGTTTGAGATGTTTGTGGTATTTGAAGTGTTTGAGGTATTTGAAGTGTTTGAGGTATTTGAGATATTTGAGGTGGACCTATTTGTATGTCTTGTAAAATTTTAATTTTATTTTCTTTAGTTTTTGGTGGTTCTAAATTTTGTAAAGTTGAAGTAATGTCGGTTAGTTCTAAGCTGTTTGGGTCAAACTGGTCTAAAAAGGTGTCTATATCTAGGTCTATATCACCGGGGTTATTTATTACGCTTTCATTTTCAATCGCATTGATACAGATTCGCGAGAGTGCGTCTGCGTTTGTATTTTGCTTGCCCTTTTTATAAATTATTTCGTAGTCATATTCTTCGAGTTTTAACCTCCATCTTACAAGTTTACTGTTTGGTTCTTTTAAGTTAAAGAGCCAGACTAAGGGGCGATGATCAGTGAAAATTTGGAATCTTCGACCAAATAAATAAGGGCGAAAATATTTACATGCCCATACTATAGCGAGCAATTCTTTCTCGATGGTAGAGTATTTTGTTTCAGAATCATTTAATGTTCTAGAGGCGTAAGCTACCGGTTTGTCGTTAGGTACATTGCCTTGTGATAATACTGCGCCTACAGCGAAGTTGCTAGCGTCGGTCGTGAGAATAAAGGGCTTTTCGAAGTCAGGATATTGAAGGATCGGTGCATTGATAAGCAATTGTTTACAGTGATTAAATGAATTGACAAAATCAGGGTTATGAACTATTTTTGAATCTTTTTTCAGGCAAAGGGTCATAGGTTTGGTAATTTTTGCAAAGTCCTTAACAAAGCGTCTGTAGTAGCCTAATAAACCTAAAAATGATTTTATTTCTTTTTGGGTTTTTGGAATCGGGAAATTTTTTATAGCAGAAATTTTGTCAGGATTGGGTTTGACTCCTTCTGTGGTAACTACGTGACCTAAATATTGGACTTCTTTTCTTAGAAATTCGGACTTGTCCATTTGAATCTTAAAGTTTGACTCACGAAGTCTGCTGAAAACTTGTCTTAATCGAGTAATATGTTCCTGAAGTGAGGTACTAAAAATTACGATGTCGTCTAGATATACAAGACAAATTTCGTTTTGAAGACCACGCAATATATTGTCCATCACCCGTTGGAATGTTGATGGTGCGTTTTTTAGACCGAATGGCATTCTTTTGAATTCGTAATGTCCATTTTCGGTAGAGAAAGCTGTTTTCTGAACGTCCTCAGGATCCATCTCGATTTGATGAAATCCGTTTGCCAAATCTAAAGTTGTGAAGTATTGACTTCTGCCTAATTTGTCTAAGATGTCTGAAATATTAGGGAGGGGATATTTATCATCAATAGAGCGTTCATTAAGGCGCCTATAGTCGATGACAAGCCTCCATTTACGTTTTCCAGAAGCATCTAACTTCTTTGGAACGATCCAGATGGGGCTGGACCAAGGGGAGACTGAATTTTGTATAATACCTTGTTCAAGCATCTTCGAAATTTGTTGTTTTACTTCTGTTCTGTGGATTTCGGGGTAACGATAACTTTTTGTGAAAATAGGTGACTCATCCTTTAAATTAATCTTATGCCGTATTTGATTAGTGAATGTTAAGGGGATTTTATCACAATAGAATATATCTCTGTACTCTAAACATAAATTTCTTATTGCTTCTCGTTCTTCAGAGTTGCAATGGTCAAGGCGAAGATTTTTTAAATTAGATTTTAAAATGGAATCATGATAATCGGAAATATCTTGGTCAGTTTCCATTTTCTCAATAAAGTTAATGTGGCACATATCAATGGGTTCGATATCAAATGGTTCGGTAAAGTTTATTTTAACAGGAAAATCGCAAGAGTTGGTAACAGATGTTATAGCACAGTAATTTGAAACATTTACAAGAGCTTTAGGCATTTCGAGATTATTTTCAAATTTTGTATAATCTAAAATACCTATACCGTTTTCCATCTTTACTGGTACTTTTACAATTTGTTGCGTTCTCGCGGGTATATTTATATAGAAATTTTGAAATTTATTTTCAGTTTTCTTATTAGATTTTTCGTAAATAATACAAATTTCAGCAAATGGGGTTTTTAATTTTCCCTCTTTTATGTTAATGCTGGCGTTTAATTGACTCAAAATATCTGCGCCTATTAAGCCATCATATTTTTGAGAAAAGTCGAATAAGTAATATTTGTGAAAGCCGTTTGTATTAAAAATAGTAAAAAATGGTATATTAGCAACTTCATCGTGGTTTGACATGGCATGTGCCGTTTGAATATTAAATGTTTCTTTTTTTATAAATTGTTTATAAAATTTATGCGCGATATCAGGACTTATCAAACTTCTAGAACTACCTGTATCTATTAAAAAATAAGCGTTGATTTCGGGAATAAAAATATACGGAAGGTCTGATCTCATATTATTGAGAAATATTATGTCTGGTTGTTGTCCTGATGAGCGAGCGAAAAATTTTCCTCGTAATTGTTATTATTACAAGTAACCGCAGGTGAATATTCCGTCGAGTATGTGTCAGCATAATATGTGGGGTCATATGGGTATGGATATGTATTGTCTGCACCATAGTAATTTTGATTTATTTCATAATTATTTGAAGAATAATTTTGATTATCTTCATATGTCGGGAAATCTATAATTTCGGTATTTTCTTCAGGGTTTTCAATAAGGGCTGAAGGGTTAGTTATTTGCTGGGCGTATAATTCCTGAAAGGAAAATTTTGGTTTTGGTTTGTTTAGCACAGTGTTGCCTGAACTAGTGTCCATAGGCGTTACTTTATTTAATTCAGTTTGTCTTTGATTTCGAATTATTGCGCTTGATTTTGGAAATGAAGGGGGTTGGTTTTGTGGTTGCCTGTTATTAGAAAATGGGAATCTGAAATTTTGATTTTGAAATGGTTGTCCCTGTTGGAAAGGTCTGGGTGGAAAATTGTTTGCTGTTTGCATTGGCTGAAATGGTCTAGGAGCGAAATTATTGATCATGGGCATTGTTTGAAAAGGCCTAGGGGCGAAATTAGTAGGTGGTAATATGGGTCTAGGTAAAAATGAAAAATTTGGATGGGGATATGTATTTTGCGGTCTAGATTGAATATTTGAGTTTTGGTTTCTTATATTAGGCAAATTTGTGTTATATTGATTTTTAAAATTAGAATTTGTTGTATAATTTCTACCTGAACTAAACTGAATAAAATTTTCTTCTTCAGTTGTATATGCTAACGCTTCTTCGAGATTTTGCGGGTTTTTAAGCCTAACTACTAATTGCATGTGATAAGGAAGACCTGCTAAAAATGTTTTTAAGGCAAAATCATCATAATGTGCTATTTTAATTCTTTTTTCTGTGTTATCGACTATGAGAGTACTTAATTTTGCAAATAAAAGGCTTCTGGCATCTTGTATTCGCATGCCGAAATTTAAAGGTGATTCATTTTTTTGTGGCTTTATAGAAATCAAATCTTGTATAAGGCAATAAATGCCTCTTTGATCGGAAAATGTTAAATTTAATGTATTTTTTATTAAAACCCAAGAGTTGAGCTCTGATCTTGACCCAATTAAATCAGCTGCCCTACCTCGTAACTTACTTAATATGGTATCTAAAAGTATTACATTTATAGGGTCTTCAAGATTAGTAGAATTTTGAAAATTTTTTAATAAGTTTTCACATGAACAGATAAATCTTTGAAGCAATTTAGTATTACCGTCAAAAGGAGGGATGTTATCGGCTTGGTATCTCATAAGCGGAATATCGCGACTCATATTTTCGGTTGGTGTAGATGTTTCGAGATTTAAATTATTATCAAGAACTGTTAAAAAAGTATCGTCGTTCGAGCTTACGCTTAATTGAGATAAATTTGCAATTATATCGTCAATATCAGACATAAATTAAAAAACTACTTTATAGAAATAAAAATGCCTATTTAAAACTAGGAAAAGTGGGAAATTTTGTATAGGAAAATGAGCACTTACAATAATATTCCAGCGAAGATTAACTGCATGTTCTTCTTGGCTGCTTTTTCTAAACTACTGCCTAGAGGATCCGATGCGAGGTGTCCCAGGCGTCTTAATTCTAGGTTCCCAGAGGTTCGGTCGATGTTGGACTTCTCCCTGGTAGGTTCTTGGGGGCTGCAAACTTCTTTTTTTTCTTTTTTCTGGTTTTAGATCGACGAACTGTTGAAACAGACCGGATAAGCGATGTTTGTCTTTTCCGTTCGATCAAAATCCGTGCCCGACTGCGCCAGTTAAGTTTTACAACCCCGAAATTGACTTTTTAAAAAACAATTTATTTTTTTTAAGAACCGAGCTACATGAATACAATCTTATAACTAACTTAACATTGTTTTGCAAAAACTATTTATATTATAATAATTGCTGATGTCGGCGTTCTAGTTCTGTGAAGTTACACCATACGGTCGAGGTTATGGAACTCATAACTAGCATATTGTAATATCCAAAACCTAAATCTTATACTCTACAACAAACACAAGTACACGAATGTTAATAAGCCATAAAATATTATAGTCCAATAATTGGAAAGTTATATGTTTGTAATTCAACCTTATTCACTTGTTTAGTCGCAAGGAGGACTTTCGTTAGTTACCTATAATTCCTTTAATCACTGGCAACAAATTCTATATTCTAGGGCCCAAATAAATAACATTTTTCTGTGAAAGTATATAAGGATAGTGGAGCCGAAACAAAACCACCGTCGACAGATATTGTATCCTTATTATGGATCCCATATTTAGGTTTTTTTATTCTTTCATAAATCTCGGAAAACTTTTAATATATAGTTATCTAACTCTTAAAAGCTTCTACCTACATAACAGAGCTGATGAAGATGCTTGGTTTTGTACGTAATTGTTTTTATAATATATTTTTGGCAACATTTAACGGAGTCAGGGTCGTATCACTCGCGCTACTCTATATGCTAGTTCTATTTCTTAACAGTGACTGTACCGGTGCCTGGTAGGTAATTTATATCCACTTGGTTGAGTCAGTCTAACGGACATTTTTCTTGACAAAAGAACTTCTCTTCACCTCAGGGTTTTTTTTTAAACATAAGTACAGCAGTATCTATTGGTCCAGTCTGAACAAAAAAAAAATTGATTCGTTTTTAAATATTCGATAAAACTGAGCTGGATTCAGTCATCTACTTCCAATACATAACATACAAAACAAAAAATAAATATACTGAATTTTAAGTCTTTGTATCTAATAGAGAGGTTAAAAACTACAATTCAATTTGAAAATTGAATTGTCTGTGGTTTTATGCATTTGTGACTAAATTGAATGTTTTATTCTTTTTTAATGTAGATTTTTTTTCTCTTCAAAGTGGCACGAAAACATAATTTTTTTAATAAGAAATTCTATTTAATTTCTTAATTAAAAAAAGTAACAAAATTTGGTTTTTTATATTTTAAATATTTTTATAATTATATGTAAAGAAAAAAGCAATTATATGCTCAAGAGGAAAGGAATAGTGACAAAAGCTTATTTTTAAACAAAAAAAAGGAATTATAGTCAAAATAATTGTATTTTTTAATAAATTACATTTTATTTCTTTTTAACAACCAATATATTCTTTTTATTGAAAACATTTTTATTTTTTAATTAAGACAAATAAATAGAATTTCGTATTTAAAAAACTATTTTTAGTGCTAACATATATGAAAGCTTTCATGGTTGAAGTCAATTAAGAAATCATGGTTCTTGGGTTTCGACCGTGTTAAATTGGAATTACTTTCCGACGTTTCGCCTGCGATTGCATAATTCTGTTTGACATGTAGTTTTTGTTGTTTTGTAGGTTAGTATTGGACGTAGACGCCGGAATTCAGCAGTTTTGTCGGGAAGAACGGTTTTTATTTTCCGATAGAACTAATTTAAACCGATATACTTATATTTTTTTTTAAATGCCAAAAACGCCATTTTTCTTTAAAAGTAAGAATATATTGCTTCCGGTCGCTGTGCAATGGAAAAACTTGGGATTCTCTTTCCTTTTGGATCTCATCATCATCTTTATACAAAAGATTCCGTGGGGAACTTTTTAGACAGGAACTTACTCATTTGATACAACTTGTATACATTTTAAAATTCACATATTCTATATGAGCTTCTTATCTGAGGTGTTTATCATTACAGTCGTGATCACTAGAACCTAAAAGACCCAAGTAATTATCAACCTTTAGGAACAGCGCTTCTAGCATTCATAAAAAAGGTCAGGTAAAAGGTTTTATTAACGTTCATTGTAAGATTTTGAACCATCCAAAGCCTCATTTCAGAAATTACACTATACTTTTTGAAGTACCTTCTGCCAAGATTTACCAGAAATGAGATTAACCATATGCTCGGCATAACAGATACAGACACTATCCTTAATTGATAGAATGGAAAACAAATTAATATACAGCACAAATAATAAGCAGCCCAGAACTGTGCTCTGCACCACGCAAGCTCAACTCTACTACTCACCATTAAGTTAAACTTTCTGGGTTCGATTTTTCAAGTTGGAGTGGAGTTAGATTCTTATTCCAGTATTTTCGAGTTTGCAGAGTAGAACTTCTATCAAATACCCAAAACAAGTTCCGAACAATTCCTATCGTTTGGCGACCTCTATTGAAGTTTGTGGTTTTATATTCAAGGCATGCTCCCAACTTAACGAGAACCATATTGTAAATCAGATAGGATGTTGTTAACATTGAAAACTCCAATCTTATTTTTATAAATTTTCCAAAAAATTTATTTACTTACTTCGTTAAGGAAGTCCGTCTATGGTTTACTTTATAAAGCTTATTGCCCGCTATCAAGATTGGCGTAATTATTGCATGTTTCAAAATTTAAATTCAAATTCAAAATATGCTTTATTGTCAAAGAAAATGAATCTTGTTGACAAAGCGGGTGGTTAAAGAAAATATATATAGAATACAATACAAAAAAAAATTAACATGAGAGGAAAGGTATGTACCGAAAAACAGTCAAAAAATAAAAACTAATAAACTAAAATTAACACGTACTTAAGGGAGAACTGCACGCAAAAAGTGAAAAACTAGCGACAAGGTCTAGTCAAGTTCAAAGTAAGATGAAAAGGTACCTACGTATTAGAAAAAACTTTTTGCACGTCCGACCTCAAAAAAATGTGTTATGTATAGGCAATTTAAATTACATTTCGTTTAAAAATGGGTTCAAAAGGGTTCACGCGCTGCAGAAATACAAAGACATGAGTAGGATTTACCATTTCAAATTTTGCAGTTACGTAGACAAAGGATCAATGCAAGGCGGTAAAGAGCCATTTTGTGGAAAAAAAAATTATATCCGACGGCATTTGGGTCAAAAAGTGGTCGAAAAATGGTCTAAAATGGACAAATCTACTTCAATTTTATAATTCTAGATTATAGATTTTTTCATAAAAAATCGCATTTAGCGCCCAACTATACATATTTCCCTATGGAAATCACATTGAAGCTAATACATATCTTATAGTTTTAACATAATATTGCAGCGGCGGAAGGCTTGCAAATGATCCATAATACTGCATGCAGTTCCCCCTTAAGTATAAGTTAATAATAGTACAGAAACAATAGTGATTCCAAATGAAAATAAGACAAAAGGTAAAATGAATGTGAATGACGAATGAAACAGGAGTAAAAAATAAGTAATAAATGTATAAAAAACAAAAAAAATTTTAAATTATGTTACTGTAAAATGCATTTGAAATGAGGAGTTTTTTGGTCTGGTAGACTATAAAAAAAGCTTTTTACTGCAGTAAAGAATTGAATTTTTAGGTAAAGATGAAGACGGTATTGGTAAACTTATACAGTATGAACTGCGAGTAGTGCGATCATTCATGGAATGAATATCAGCTGACAATTCCTTATGCATCAGACATACAGATTTTAAAATAAATAAACAGGGTAGTATAACAATTTTTTGCGATTTAAAGGTCTACATGTGTCATAGCTGAAGATTACAAAGGAACCTGATAACTCGCTTCTGCAATATAAAAACTCTGCTAAAGAGATTAAGTGAGCACGAGCCCCAAAAATAAATCCCATATTTTAAGTGCGCCTCAACAACTGAAAAGTAAACATTTCTGACAACTAGCAATAGCAAAGCAGCCCGAAGATAATTTTGCACATAGGTTATTTACATGAATCTAAAATTTTAATTTATTGTCTATGAGCAGCCCCAAAAATTTATTCTCCGAGATATTATTGATAGCTTGCCCATCAATAGAAACACTACCTAGGTCACACTTAAAATTAATAATGTTGGTTTTGGAAATATTGAAAGAGAGTAGATTTACGTCATACCATTTCTTAATACTTAAAAGGTCCTCGTTTACCATTCTCTTCAAAACAATCGCATCTTCATGATGCCAGAGTAAGGTGGTGCCATCAGCGAAAGATGTACAACTACCATGATTAATTGCGGAAGGCAAATCATTAACATATATTAAAAACAAAAATGGACCAAGAACAACAATATCTAAACAGATACCCTTTTCAGAAATTAGATTTAAATGCAGAAAGGCCTTTAACAAGTATTGATAATAATATTTTAAGATTCTGAAAAAATAGAAGAATTAATGACAGATATTAACTCATTTTCTATTAGAGATTTGAGGAAGCATTGGGTTTATAGAAGTTACTTCAGTGTTTTCTTTTTGTACAATGCAAATGTTTGAAATTGTACAGTTCCGACATCCTAAATATATTTAAAAAAAAAGTACTAGAAATGTGTTCAAATGTATAGATAAAATTATATGACCTAAATAAGAAATAATAACATGAGTTTATTATATTTCTATACAATTTATCATTCTTATTGTTAATTTCAGGGTACAATAGAAATAAATATGGATCAAAAGAAACTGGAATTAATAGTTATACCTCAACAAGGCTCACAAGGTGTAACTACTACCTCAAATTTATCTGGAGGAGAAAGATCGTTTTCAACAGTGGCTTTTCTGTATTCTTTGTGGCAATGCACAGATTTTCCCTTTTACTTTCTTGATGAATTTGATGTTTACATGGTAAGAGAAAACAAATCGATTTTTGCATTTCACCCTATGCGCTACTTCTAAGCTTCTAAAAATAGACCACGACTTGCATTTAAAAAAAAATCATAAAAAAAAGATTTATCTTTATATTTTTGTGGTATTCTTTTAATAGTCCACTAATTAATATATTTACGTTATTCTGGAGCTTCACTTTTGGCAATCTCTTATATTTTCTACCTTCCCTCTATAGGTATCATTCTGAATGAAGCAATTTCAAGATCTCTTGAAAAGAAAATCAGATCACTGGGTTACTTCCTTAAAAGAGCTTAACAAATTAAAACTTAAAAAAATGTTCAATAACTAAATTCAGATTAAGAGATATTGTAAATTAAAGACTATATCTGTATTATATTAATTTATAATTATAATTTCTGTCATTAGATGTCAGGAACAATTATGCTATTTTACAGAAATTTCAACATGTTTTACATATATATTTTGTTTTTGCTTAGCTAGATCAACCAATATTTATCAATCCTGTCTAATTCATTCTGTCTTTATTTTAGGATAAATTAAACCGTACTAAAGTTATAGACATTTTGTTACACCATGCGAATTCCAAACCAGATCTACAGTTTGTTTTTTTGACACCTCAAGATGTTTCATTTATTACACAGAATGTGTCTATACTGAGGTAAGATGGCAGATTATATAGTATTAAATTTATTAAGCACTGTTTAACTTCTAAAAAATTGTTTTGGCTTAAAAATGAGCAGAAATTGGGGGAAAAACTGTATTTATTTGTTATTTTGAGTTGCTGACGGTTGTATATTGTCATTGATAAACAAGTTGCAAACAACACAGGCTACAGAATACATTAAACCTGTTACAACTTCATTATCACTTTATCTATAATTTTCTTTTTGTGTAAATATTCGTAGTATTGTGTAAATAAAGGATACGCTGAAGCCTAGACAGTAGGGCGAATTGGCTCCCGTTTCTACCCCAAATAATAACTTGAGTAACAAAAAATGTTGATCCATCCAAACCTTTTATTTTAACTTTCTCAAAATACTTAATATTAATTTTCTTTTTTTTTTTCAGGTTAGAAGACCCAAAACGTTTTAATGTGTAATTTGTTTATTGTAAAATGTTATATATATTATTACCAAAATTATATTTAATATATTGAAATTATTATTATAAAAGCTGTTTATAAGCATACACGTTATTTGTTAAGATAAATAAAATTGCATTGGTTGTACATATTTTTTTTTATTCACGGTTTTTTTTCTTTACATTACCGAATAGGTTTGGAACTGAGTATTTTCCTATTTTACATATTTTCACTTAGATATAAAAAAAAAGTATAGCTACCAAGGTATATTACAAAAATATATAATAAAAGAATTCAGTAGTAAATTCTCTTAAATTTCAGGGAATGCACTTCCAATCATATTTTTTCCTCTGTATCGATAGGTATATGTTCTAACAATAAATCTATTTCCGTTCATTTTCAGAGGACAAATTTTATCTGCCCTTAAAACAAAACATGTTGAATACAGTGCCATCTCAAGTTCGGGACTGGTACCAATAAACATTGAACCTACTGGCTTATCAATATCATGGAATGTGAAATGATACTTTATAATAGCTCCTTTCTGAAACAAAAAAGTTTTAGTTAATATTCATTTAGCTGAAAACGACAAGTTTTTGTGACCTTTTGCTTTCTTTTACACTTTGTATGTGATATATGAACAAATGATTTATTTGGTTTGGCTGTCAAATAAATAATTTTTAAAAGTTAAGAATAGAGATATAGTTAACGCGATTAAAGTACATAAAAAAATTGATTCAAAAAATATAATAACTGAAATAATTGTTTAAATTTTAATTTATAGAAAGAAATTTTTTTGATCTTTTTAAAAAAGGCATTTAAAAAAAACTTACCATCGAATTAAATCATATATAGAAATAATTAATACTGTGTCTACTTTCAATCGTTTTCGAGATATTCACGTTTAAAAATTGACAATTTCGAACTTTAAGGGGCTTTTTTATTAGATAACTGTTCAACCTAGGGCATTTGAAAAGTTGATTCAATTCATGTACAATGTAAAATGCATTAAAAACGAACTTTTAATATCGACAAATTATTAAATATCATTTATCAAATAACAATTACAGACAAACACTTTACAGTGTAGCCCAATTTCATGTAATCTTAACTGACATTTTTAAAGGTAGCATTATTACCTCGCCTAAGTCTAGCTTTTTCATATAGCCCAAATAGTTTGCTCTGCTTTGTGATTCTTCTTCGTTAAAGTACAACCAGTTATGCAAACCTGATACTTGGTTGTTTTTGATTTCAGCTACAAAAACATGTTCAAAACCACTTGAACCTATTCTGCCATGTCCTCTCGAGTACATGTTGAACCAGATTAATCGCAGTAAATCTTTAAATTCTTTCGGATCTTTACCAATTTTACCTAAAAGGAGGAAATATTATATATTATATATACTGCTGGACAAAGGTTTGTCCAATGCAGTTTTAAAGATGTATTTAGTGAAAGTGTCACTGTCACAAGGCCAAAAAACATATACTCTGATTTAGAGAGATTAAAAAAAATTCGACGAATTTTTTTTTAAATATGAAATTATTTCTTTAGAAACAAGTCAGTATTTTTCTTCCTTTATTGAATTTTTGTATTCTGTCTTAACAGATCAAGTACTGAGAAGGTTATTTTAGATTGTACAGGTTGTCAAAAAAAATATTCGCATTTTATCCCATTGTTGGAAATATAATTATTAATGTGATTGTTACCTTCTCTACCTTACTGTTAATGTTGATAGAAGTTTCAGAAATAGAATAAAAGGTATATAAAAGTTACAAAAGCCATATTTAAATTAAAATAAAAAGGACTTCTCAGGCTTAACAAATATACTCTACATAGTAAATCCAGTTTTTGGGGACAATTTAATATATTCCATGAGATCCAAATACTCCAAATGAGTTTCAATCCAAGCCACTATAGAAGGGTTACTAGCCAGAAAGCTTCCCGCCTTCAGGTCCAAATTAAATAAAAGCCATTGATCAATGCTAAACATGTTTGCCAGGGATGTTTTTTTTTATAGAAGTTTTTGTAGGAGAATTTGTTAAAATTGTTCTAAATCAGCAATCTATATATATATATATATATATATATATATATATATATATATATATATATATATATATATATATATATATATATATATATATATATATATATATATATATATATATATATATATATATATATATATATATATATATATATATATATATATATATATATATATATATATATATATATATATATATATATGACACATAAGAGTACCTAACTCAGGGCATTAGAGTCATTGGGGGTATTTAAAGACAAATAAGCAATAATGCTTTTTCCGTCAAATCTCCCTTACTTTCAGGGCAAATAAAACATTGGGAAAGGTAACGCTCAACAAATTAAAGTATTAACGATTTACAGGAGTTATCGGATTTTCTAAAAATAGAGGGAGAGGAACGTCTAAATTTCGCGGAATCGAGTTTTAGGTTGAAGACAGAGGATGAAGAAAAAAAGAGTAGGTTTATACAGGGGGTTTAAAAACTAGTAAAAATAACAATCTAGTTAGCGTTTTTTGCGATAAAGGACATTCTAGTCAGGAATGCATCAAAGTATGTCTTTATGTCAACGTAAAGCAATTTTAATACAAAAAGGTGTTTTTCCTGTCTTAAAATTAATCATTCTTTTCGAAATTGCAAATCAATTGTGAAATGCATACCTTGTTCTCGAAAACATTATGCACACATTATAATGTGTCGTGATTTAAATAAAAACGGGGAAGGTAAAAAACATGCAAAAGATGGCAATAAATTGGAAATTACTCTGGCTAATATGGTATTTGAAACCCTTTTGCAAACTGTTCCAGTAAGATTAGTTTCAGGAAACGTAGTAACCACGCTTAGATTCGTGATCGCAGCGTTCCTATATTACAGAAAAGTGTGCGCAAATATGGCTTTACCTAATGTAGGTGACCCAACTATTATACAAGGTATTTGGAGGTTTATAAAGGCCAATACAAACAGCCAATTCAGTACTTTAAAGTTTGGATTAGTCATATCAGGTAATGATTTCTGATTTACAAAAATCTAAAATTTGCAATTACATATCCAAGTATCCATAAATTGAAAAGCTAAAAAGTAAAAAAATCATGATATACAAAACGACGATTTTAAGACGAATTTATTATTATGCAATATTGAAAGGGCATTCTCTTTATCATTAAGACACGTTGGTCTAATATGGGACAAAAAACATTTAGTTCAAAAGATTATTTTCATTCAAAGTATCTTGTGACTATTCCATTACTGACTTGTGAAATTTAGATGTTGTGGGTATAAGGGAGTCCGCAGAAACAAAATTAAGAACAGATGCAAATATTAATGTAAAGGTACACTATCTAGCTCAACGTGCCGTTATTAAGGAGTCCAGCACTACTACAAAGATATGACCAGTTTTTGATGGGTTAGCACAGGATCAAAATGGTAAGATCTAATTATGGAAGAATCTTGAAGATCAGAATTTTAAATTAAAGGTCTCATGTTCGGGCAGGAGAATGTGGGAAATATAATTATTAATGATATTGTTACCTGTTTTGACCTGAATTGTCAGAAATGGACATCCACATCCACAATGAAAATTCTTTGCTTTTAAATGTCTAATAAACTCTCAATTAACTAAAAATTTTTAGAAACTTAAACAGTTTGACTTTACTGGAGTAATTAATTTTTGTTTGTCACTTTACTATTGCCTTACTTACAGGCTGGCCCAATTTTAATACTTTTACATATATATTCAGTATAGAAGACACATAATCACAGCTTTTTCATCAATTTGTCGGCGGTTTCAGAATTGTCAAATGGTAAATATAATCATAAAAAATGTTTTTCATCTGTCAAAATTTTTTGAAAATTTTTTAAAAATATTTTAGCCTTGCTACTAGATATTAGCACTTTCCGATTTAAACAATTTTTGTTCTTAACTGAGCTAAGTCTGGATGTATTTCTACTCTATTTTACCACACTTCAAAATGCTCAGTAATCTAAGAGCCTATTATCTCACCTTTTTGCACTAAGAAACTTCTGGCAAATTGCATCACAGGTGTTGCAAGCACAGCGTCTAAGAAATTATTTTCCTCTATTCTCTCTTGACCTGTGTATACCTCGTTCTGTCCTGCATCCAAAAAATAATTGTTGTATAAAAGCATAATTTTTTCTATTGATGGTATTGTATAAGCTGTCTTCTCAATTTCCAGCAACCTAAAGAGACATTAAAAAAGATCGGTAGACTGGCTAATTCCGTCGTAATAATGGATCCTTCTTTTTATTAATGAAAGTGAAAGACAACTTAATTTATTATATATATATATATATATATATATATATATATATATATATATATATATATATATATATATATATATATATATATATATATATATATATATATATATATATATATATATATATATATATATATATATATATATATATATATATATATATATATATATATATATATATATATATATATATATATATATATATATATATATATATATATATATATATATATATATATATATATATATATATATATATATATATATATATATATATATATATATATATATATATATATATATATATATATATATATATATATATATATATATATATATATATATATATATATATATATATATACACAACCTAAAGACTGGCTAATTCCGTCGTAATAATGGATCCTTCTTTTTATTAATGAAAGTGAAAGACAACTTAATTTATATAAAAAAAATATATATATATATATATATATATATATATATATATATATATATATATATATATATATATATATATATATATATATATATATATATATATATATATATATATATATATATATATATATATATATATATACACATATATGTGTATGAATATATGAAAAGAAAAAACTAATAGTAAGGAAATTTACTCCTTCACCATTTTGCCAAGAAACGACCAAAACATGGCGCTTGTTTAAGGGCCGAGGAGCCATCTGCCCCGGCAAGAGGCAGTTTCCTTGGGAGAATCAGTATTAAAACCGAACTACCCGAACCCCGAAAGAAACAAGGTGTCATTGTCATTCGACTTTCATTGTTACCTCATATCAGCCCTCATACAGACTGTTACCGTAACAGTCTGTATGAGTGCTGATTAAAAGAAGACTCTTCTACTATGCTGAGCTTTCGAAAATCTTTATTTCTTTGTCCAAGGCTACAGTATAGAGTTGTTGGAATATAAAAAAATAGTAGTAACGAGATAAACTTCCTTATAAAGTGAATGCAGTTAAAATTGGTGCATATTTTAAAACTTTCTGAAACATTATAAGGCCAATGCTGATAGTATCTAAATTTATATCTTTAACAAGGTCATTAAAATAAGTACACATGCGATATATGGGACAATTTAGAAAGAAAAATGGAAACTTGGCCATAATTTCATTATCATTAATTTGATTTTTAGGGGCTTAAAAAGATAAATTAACATGTTTTTGCTCTTCCGTTATACACCGAAAACCTATCAAAATGTACTAACAATAACTCGAGGTCATAACCTTGAGGCATGTAGTATCCAAATATTTTTAAAAACATGTATTTCAAAAATTTTCGTTGTACTTTTTGGATTAATTTCACCCAAATCTCATATTATGGTGACCATATTATATTTGCAGATTCTAGCTTAGACAGCATAAGAGAATAAAACCGTTACTTAAGACAACTGAGAATTGAACTGTTTAGTGGACATAATGACAAATCCTATCATATATCATTGTATGCATGATTGATGACTGATGATATATGCTTAATGAAGTTCAATGAGGTGCCTAAATCTTTATGGGTTTTTACATGTTTCAAGGAGAGTTGATGATATCACTATAATATTTACAACATTGTTTTTTAAGTCGAAAGACATGGATACACATTTACTAATATTTGGATGATATATAGTTTATAAACGCTTAACTAAAAATCAAGTTAGCTCATATATACCGGTGCCACGCCACAAATAAGTAGAATGCTCTTAAACATTTTTCTTTGTCGATATATTAAAATAAAATTTTGGTTGAATAAACATAATTTTGATTTCTTTTACCATAACGTCGTTGTCATATTTTACTTTATTTTAGAATGTCTTAACTTATATTGAGTCAGCACCTTGATTTTTATATAATGTGCTATAAATCAAGGTATCTTGTTTAAAAAGGGAGAAATCAGAGTGATTAAATATCAACAAAGGGGCTACAAGTGTGTTGCAACTGGAATATATTATAACTGGTGATCTATATCGGCGAATCAAAAGTCTCCTAATGTTAAGTAAATAGAACAATTTTTGAAAAAGTCTTAACACTAACATCTTTATTAACATTTTGTTTTTTACTCCTCTCGTAAAAGGGAAGTATTGTAATCGTGAAAAAATCACTCCGCGATTTTTTCAGATCGTCACGTTTCATAGATGCCAAAAATCATGTTTCTCAATTCTGTCGGTGTGTCTGTCTGTTCGCGCAATAGCAAAAAAACTACTTACCAGATTGACTTCAAAATTTTAATCAAAAATTAAAGGTCATATGGAGATGACCTGATAACAATTGGTAAAAATCTAATATGGCAAAACAAAATTGTGGCTTACTGAAACGTTAAACAAATTATTACTAGAAGTTTACGTATCCAATTTATCTCAAATTTTGTACAAACATCAAATATTATGCAGGAATCAACTGATAAAATCTTGGTATGAATCCAAAATGGCGGCTTAGTAAAACATTGAAAAATTCAGCTCAAAGGACTAATTTCAAATTGTGTGCCATAAATAAGATAAACTTGTAAAATCTGGTAATAATTCAAGACGGCGGAACATCCTCTCAGGTTTAACATATATTCACGTTTTAGCGTCCCTAGATGCCAAAAAATATATTTTATTAATTCCGTCTGTTGGTTTCTCTGTCTGTCTCTCAGTTAGCGGCATACCTTAAAAACTACTTACACGATTGACTTCAAATTTTGGTCAAAAATTAAGGGTCATATGAGGATGACTTGGTAAAATTTTGTTAAAAACCCAGAATACCGGAATAAGAAGGCCTAGTGAAACGTTAAAAAATGATTATGGAAAAAACTAATTATCCAATTTACGTCAAACTATCCATAGAAATCAAATGCTATAGAAGAATGAACTGGTAACATTACGGTATGAATATAAGATAGCAAAACAAAATGGCGAAGTAATAAAATAATCAAAAAAAAATCAACCTGAAAACACTACTTATTAGATTAATTTCAAATTTTGTGCAAGCATTAAGTGTGATATAGAGATAAACTTGTAAAGTTGTACGAGTTTAAGTGGAACAAAGTGGCGGCCAAATAAAATTTTTAAAAAATCAGCGTAAAAAACCTTATTCAATTGACTTTAAATTTTGCAGAAAAATTAAACGTGATATAGAGACAAACTGGTACGCATTCAACATTACGTAACAAAACGGCGGTGTGCGTTAATGTAAAAGCTACTTATTGAATTTATTTTAACTTATGCTATATTTGCCAATATCAAGTGTGACATAGCTAGAAACTGGTAAAATATTGGTAGGAATCCAATATGATAGAACAAAATGGCGCCGAATAAAAATGTTTGAAAAAATAGTATATAATATGTGTTATTAAATGACTATACACTGAACCAAATTGGGTCACACTTCACTATTCCTAATAAAAGGAAAGATTTATAACGAAGAAAGTTCCGAGTAAAAGACATTTACCGATTTTTTAATACCTCTGAATTTTCCCTTTTTTTAGGAAGATTCCTTGATCTACAGCATATATAGCTGTATTGCATAGTATGAGCAAAATCAAGGTGTTGCATTTTCAATATCATACAGCATTCAATGACATTCTTAGTTCAACCATGCCTCAAAATAGAACCTTGATATATCATATGAGTCTAGATATTGTTTGTACTTAATTATGGCCTTACGTGCCGATTTAAAAAAAAAACTGATGTGTTGTATCAAATTACTTGTAAACAACTTTTTTTCACTAACCCGATAAGCCACCCTCTTCTATAAAAAAAATGACTATTTCAAAAAAAATGTTTTAAGTGAATAGTCACGTAAATAAATTGTTTTTATTAAATCACAGCACTTTTGATGGTAAGCTAAACATGAAATGATACACGATTCTACTCTGAATGTCACAACGAATCAAAATAGGCAAACATATACAGGGTCCAATTTAAAAATAAAAAAAATCGGAAATAAAAGAAATATGGCAAACGTGTCATGGTAAGAAAATGTAAAATTAAGTCTTATTAACCAACCAAAATGTCATTTTAATACCTTAGCAAAGAAAAAGACTTACGGGTAAGTGGGTCATTTCTTGTGGGATATGGTAAAATTAAAATTATAATTTGAATACCTAGGTACTTACGGTAAAGGTGCTTCGTCATTTGAAGATCGAGAAATCGTCATACCCTGCAAGTTTAACTTTACATATTTCATGGCATTGTTACTGTCCTTCCGTAACAATGTTTCAGAAAATTCTCTAAGCTCATCATCAGTAACACTTAAGTCATCACTACCGGTATTAGCATTCTGTTGTCCATCAGATTTGTCTTTACTATCTTGCACTGGCCCTGTGGAAGGAAGTACATCTTTCTTGGGACTTTCTATTTGGGGATTTGGAGGGGGAGAAATGGGAGGTGTTTTGGAACTATCGCCTACAGCGCCTGCATAAGATATAGGTTTTTTTGAAGGCACTGGAGAATTAGGAGTATTATTAGAAGCAGATTTGCTAGGAATATTAGAAGCTGCGCTGGGTGTTACGGGGCTTAAGTTTGCTTCATTACCGCCTAACCCACTGATTAAAGCCTGTTGTCTATTGGAATGATGAATTTGTGGTTTTAAAACGGTGTATGTATCTCCTCTATTTAGAGGAGGCTTGGCACTAGTACTCGTCGAAACTAAGTTTCGCGTATTTTCTGTTGTTCTGTGTTGTTGAGATACACCTCTGGTGCCTTGTATATTACCGTTAATACCAACAGTTTGGGATCCTCCAGTACTTCCAGAAGAAGCCTGTTCATTTCTGATCCAAATATTATTTTGCTGAATCCATTTTCTATTACTTCGCGTAGTAGGTGGACTTGTCTGACCATTATTGCTTATTGGATATGAGACTCTTTGTCTTGTAGGTCGTGGAGTAGTGCTTTTTGCATTTGGCAGGGATGTTTGCTCAGTGCTTTGGTTATTTCGCCCCAATCGTCTTTGGTAGGTGCCGATTGTATCACTACCTAATTACATAAAATGCTCAGTATTTTATATTGGGCATGTTCGCGGTGCTTTAAAAATAAAATATTACTAAAATCATTCTCAAGTATTGCATTGTCTTTATTTAATTGATTTCGCAATGTTTCAAATGGTAACTACCACAAATCATTTTCAAGTTCAAGGAGTTTACACTTGAAAACGAGATTGGACAAAATTATCATCCTAAACGTTGTGAAACCAAAAACCAAAGGCAGGGCAAATCCCACAGACCATTTAATGAAACAGTTAATGGAAGGTATCATATAAAAAGTAATATTTCAATTATTTAAAAATGTAAGTAATTAGTAGTTCGCAGGAAACTTAAAGAATGTTTAGAATAATAATTCTCCATTTAAAACATAGTTGTAGTTAAAAGATAAATCGATCTAACCAGTTTTTCTTATTGGAGACAGCTACAACAAAAAATAGGGTTATGGCCTATACCTATTTATAACAAACATTTAGTGACAGAAACAAAGATCAAGTGACTCATTTAGAGGAGGGTATAACGTCAAAAAAGTATTTCAGTATGGCATCATTATAGTATAACTAAAACACACATGATATTTTACGAATAGACTGATTTTTTATTAAAAAAAAACATATTACTGAGTGTTTAACAATCTCTTAAGTTATATGTAGCATGTAAATATGCTATGGTACTGCAACATTTTTATTGGTTTTTAACATTGTTTCTTACCTCTATGTTTATCCCTTAGCTTAAAAATTCTAATTTAAGGTTGGTGTATTCTTATTTACTAGGCTGCTTATTATAGAAATTTCAAAACCAAGATGCATATTAGGAAAGCAAAACCACTATCGGTGATCCTGCGAATATTACAATAGAAAATGTACTGTATGTCACACTGAAGGCTGTCATTATGACATTTTCTATTGTAATGTTCACAGGATCACTGGTCGCTTTGTTTTCCTAATATGCATTTTGGTTTTAAATATTCAGTTCCCCAAAAAATTAACCCACCACCAAGAAGTAACAAAAAGTTTAAAGTAAATTTTTGTCAAAACTTGTCCAATTTGGACGATTTTTTTAAGGATAAGTTGTTGATTGATAATATTGATCAAGTTTTTGAACACTGTGTGGGCAAATTAACTACAAACAACAAAAAATTTGTTATAGCTAGTCTGTACCGCTCGCCTCAGTCAGATCTGGGCGTATTTCTATTAAAATTAGAAGCTCTGCTTCGTAAACTCACGAAAATATGTACTAACATCATAATTGCAGGAGATTTTAATGTTAACCTTAATAATAATTCGGCATGCAAAAATAATCTGAACGATGTATTCTATTCTTATAATTTTAGACCTCTTATGCTAGAGCCTACTCGATATTGTAATGGATCAGCATCGGTGATTGATATTTTTTATGTTAACTTTGATGCCTTATTTTATACTAGAGTCTTTGAAACAGATATATCAGATCTAGGCGGGCAGGGCTGCATGAGAGTCTACAGATCCTTCTCACCAGAAAATGAACAAAACTTCTACACCCTTCTCAATACAGAAAAGTGGGAAGATGTTTACAACAAAGTACTAATGATAAGTTCACACCCTTTTACCCCTTATTCATGTGCTATTTTAATCAGGCTTTTCCAACAAAAAAACAAAAATAATAATAATAAATATAACAAAAAAAAATTGCTGGACAATGATATACTGATTCTTTCTGAAGAGCTGAGGCACTGGCTCAAGATCTGCTCTGATTCCGATCAAACTAGATGAGATACCATGTAACTTATCAAAAAAAGTGGCATGTTTTATATTGAAACCACTGTCACACATAATTAATACATCTTTCCTTGAGGGTCAATTAATCCAGTAATATTAAGGTCAATCAATCCAGTAATATTAAGAGATAGTAAGGTGATTGCCATACATAAGAAAGATTCTAAATGGGATATAAATAACTATACACCCATCGCTACCCCATCTGCTTTCTCAAAGATTTTTGAGAGGGCAATGTATAGCCAGTCAGCACTTTTTCATCACATAAAACATGATGTATTATGAAAATATCAAATAAAATGAACATACATTTTTACACCATTTAAAAGATTTGAAAGTAATTGAAAATCGATTGCAGGTATTGGAAATGTCATATAAAAAGAAATAGCCGGTAGTGAAAATATAGCTAAATAGCAGTTACAATAAATAGGATTATTTAAGTAAATTTAAAAAATTCATCTAATGAATAAAATGGATCTTCAGTTAATATGGTATTTAGTTGTATGTTAGAATGTTGAATGTATTAGAAATTTGATTACTAGTGATGTGAATAGGCAAATGCAGTCTTCAGCTGTAAATATAGTTTTTCAGAGCCCCTTGCCTCGTAGAAATTCAAATTACTCCATTTTGGAAATTTGTCAATATGCTTAAACACATAGCAGGCACAATATATACAGATTAATGACCGTTATAATTTTTGACACCTAAAAATCTCCCAACAAGATGCTCTGAAAACCAGTATATACATACACCCAATTATTTGTTTTTGACTAATTAAGACCCTTGAAATACTACTAGAGTTGCCCTCAAAAGTAGAGTAGTCCATATGACATGATTGACTGCACTGCAGCATAATAGGGTACTCTAATGGTGTTTAAATCAGCAAAATCTCTTAATTGTAGTATTGCAAAGTTATTTGTTGCAAGTTTGTTACAGACATATTCCACGTAATCTTTCCAAGAAAGGTGTTGGTCAATAGTAACACCTAAAAAATATATTTCCTCCAATGGTTTGATGTTAGTAATCTCTAATGCAGAGATGTATCCAAAATTACCCTAATAGGTGTAAAAATCGTAGTGTAGTCTTAGTACCATTGAGAAACAAACCATTCCTGTCGCACCATAGGGAAACATCATCCACACATTAATTAGCTCCAAGATAGAGCAAATCATAACCATTTAAACCAACTATGAAAGAAGTATCGTCCGCGAATAGGGTTACATAATTGTTATTTACAAAAAGTGGGAAGTCATTATAAAGATTAAAAATAGAATAGGCCCTAAAATGCTGCCTTGCGGTACACTCGTTGCGACGCTAGCCCAATTAGAAACCGTCATACTGTTATTAGAAATCAGCTTGAGAATCTGGGTTCTTTTGACAAATAAGATTTTATCCATTTAAATGCCAACTCTCTCACTCTATAATGTTCAAGCTTATTAAGTAATATTTGGTGATTAATAGTAATCAAATGCTTTCATAGTCATAAAAATTTTTATTTTGTTGTTAAAATTATTAAGCAATTTTAAATAGGCTAATAGTACTGCATCAACAGTGGAGAGTCAAATTGTAAAGACAAACTGACTACATGATAAGATTTTAAATGTGTAATTAGTGTTTTCCAAAAAACTTTCTAAAAAATTTTTGAAAAACTGACAAAAGGGCAATAAGCCTATAGTTGTTGATACAAATTGTGTCATCTTTTTTGTGTATGGTTAAAACCACAGCCTGTTTCAACTCTTTAGGAAAGTAACCTTGTTCAAATGAGAGATTGATGGGATATGTAAGTGGTTAGTATTTTTAATGCACATTTGTATACCAGGTTACATGGATCATCATCAACTCCACAGGATGTTTTGTTGGATATGGATTTTAAGATTTAGAAAACTTCATAATCACACATGGGGCTTAAGAATATTGTATGGGAATTGATATCAGAAGGTATATTACCATTTCATTATCATCATGTAGGTTTAAGGATTCAATAAAAAAATATATTAAATATACTAGCTATGATATTTCATTATCATCATGTAGGTTTAAGGATTCAATAAAAAAATATATTAAATATACTAGCTATGATATTATCACCAGTCACGTCCTCATCATCCAGAAATAGTTTCGTGAACTTGCAATTCTCCTGTTAATAAAGTCGACTTAATCTCACTACTTCTGGAGTTTTAAGCAAACCACAAATAAAAATCTGAAAGTTTTGGTTCATCATTTTTTTCTAAAGCAAGAATAATGGGATTCAAAACATTTGCTTGTTCTTTCAGTCAGTATCAATAGTAATAAAGATTTTCTTAACTTTTTGCCACAAGAAATGCATAAATAATAATGTTTATTGATGTGAAAGATACTATACATTTATGAGAAGTCAAAACCAAAGACAGTCCAAATGACATTATGCAAGTAGCAAACATTAGAACAAACTTGATTAAAGAATAAAGTTTGGTGTAATCGTGACTGGTTTGCCACACAGATTTCACTAAAAAGTTATTAAAATACATATTTGTCACTAAACTATATTTCCATGAAGGCATCTCTATTTTTGAGCAACACATAGTATTCACTAAAGTCATATGCAGGAATGTCATTATCATACCACATCATCAATGGGACTCTGCTGTTATCTTCAAATATTCAAAGGGACTACCTTTTTTTGTTGTTAGATATTTTTTGGTTAGGGGATATGCTGCCCTCTATTTGCTCTTTGGAACTCTCACTCGTTATGTGTATGGATTTACTTATATTCAGCTTTTATGTACTTTAAATTTTAGTATTAGTTTTTTTACCTCCCTTTTATTGTATTTAGGTAAAACCATTTAGGAAGCTCTTTCCTGGACATTCGATTTTCTTTTATAATAGGGTGTTTACAGTAACACACATACAGTTCCACAACAGCACAACTAGGGAAGATATTTCAGTGACATAAGTAGATTGCTGGCATCAAATATTTGTTTTTATTTATTTGGTCATCAATGGGCCTTTACCCAATATATAATATACAAAACCCATAATATACAGCAGTGTATATTCATGATAGTGCAAGTGTCAAAAGAAATTTATTTTCTCTATATCTACTTAGGCCCAATATCCTGCCTTCTCCGATCCCATCATTATACTTGTTCTTAGATCTTTATTGGTTATATATATTGGATATATTGATAATGAATGTCTCATTGTGGATATGCAGTAGGGTTTGTATAGGATGGAAACATGTGAAGCAACTCAGCAACTATGAAGGAGTACTGGAAATTCATAAAGGGCAGTAATGTTTGACTATTTTTTTAAGACAGACTTTATTTTAACTTGACCTCAAAGAAAATTTATCTTGAAACATTTAATTTGAGATAACTAAGTAGCTAAAAAATCAACTTGTAAAGAAAAGTAATTTAAAATAGTTACTTCTCAAAAATGAAAATTATAGACAATAAAGTTTCCAACCAATTATATAGTATTTCATATACACTGACTGAATTTCAAAAGAATGCATTTGATGTTTACCTTATAGTATTTCAAATTTCAGTTGAAACACCAAAAATACTACATTTAGATGGCAATATCAACAATATATAAAACATGGGGGTTGCACAATTTTTATACATTTTTACTTGCATACAGAAAACCATTGGCACATTGAAAAGATAAAATGCAACTAACTTTTAACTTTCTGCTTGTAGAGATACAGTGGCAGGCAAGTAGATCTAAAAAAGATGGTGTAATAACAATATGGCAGAAATAACAGTGCAACCAATGTAACATTCTACAAAACGAAAATGGAATTTAATTTAGAATTAATTTAAATTATTACTGTTTTGTATGATTCCAGAATACTTACAAAAAACATCGACTAGAATCACAGCCAAAGTAACCACGAGTATGATGTTTAAAGACATGGAAGTCATTTTTAATATTAGTAAAAATACAATACTCTTTAATATTCAATATTCAGAATAAAATTGATGTATTATTGGTTTATTTGAATGCCACGAAATTCCAAGAACATGACTAGAAAAAGATCTGCTCCAGACTAGAATCTAAACATTTTAAAATACAGACTTCACTTAACGATACATAAACAAGTCTTGCGTTAATTTACTTTCACTTCGATGAACTTTCTAAAAGGTCAAATTTAATAAAGCCCTAGTAATAATAAATTTCCAAGGGCGATAATGGATTAAATAAATGACCATAATTGGATCCAGTTTTATTTATCAGCTTTCTAAAAAAGACATTAGTTATCAGCTGATCTGATAGCCATATTCGATTGGGACATTACCGTCTGTTATGAGACAGTAGTGATTGGAATTGGGGTTTGGTTTAGTTCAAGGTTAATCAAAACTACAGTGACTTGTCTATACATAAACAAGGATCAAAACCATTCGAATGTAAATTGGTGACGTATAGTATCATTTTGGTTTGTAATATTTTCAACCAGCCCGGCCGTAACCCATATAGATGGTAGATGGAATAAATTTACCCTATTTGCTGTTAATATTTGGGTAATTTTTTACCACCTCTCTTTCTCGCCGATTTTCGGTACGTTGCTAGATTGCGAGATGCTGATCACGAATCCGAAGCCAAATCGATTCGGCAACGTCTCGATTTCTAGTTATGCTTCTTCAAAGTTTCAAAAGTCACTTTTCAATGGATTTTCTTCCTTCTCTAGGAAATGTCCTTTCTTTTGGCATAAATTTGATGGAAGTGATGTGTGATTAAACTATGTAATTATTAGAAAATACCGGTAAATTTTTACTACAGGTATTCTTCGCCAATTTTCGGGATTTTTGGCATATTGGTAAATTTCGAGTCTTTGATCACGAATACGAAGTCAAATCGGTTCGGCAACGTTTCGTTTTTGAGTTATCCTTCAAAATCTCAAGTTACGCTTTTTATAAAAATTTGATGGAAGTGATGTGTGAATTTTTTTTAAAAAGTGAATAAAAATGTAATTTTATAATTTAAGGTTTTTACACTTCGTCAGCAGTAGAGTTTTTTGCCTTAATGTTGGTAAAAAGTTGCATTATTCCCATTATTCTGTAATGCGGACTAGGTTGGAACGAATCCAGTACCAGAATCAAAATGGGTTTATACGCAGCACGAGCGAACTGCCACTGACTGAATGTTAACGTCGAGTTCACGGCTTCGCCATTAGGATTCTTCTTTTTGATATTGGACCACCAAGATATAAATTACTTCGCGTCATGCTTGAAAGCAGAATCATAACATCTTCTCTTGGGAGCGTGACAGGGTGCTCGTACGTGGTCAAATGATGTCCGCAGGGCGAAGTTCTTTCTCCGTTCTTGTGGTGTCTGGTTGTGGATGGGTTGCTCATGAGTGCATGCTCAAGGCTACGCTGATGATCTTGCCATTATAGTAATAGACAAGTTCCCAAACACCATTATAAGGTTCATGCAGAGGGCTTTATCAATGGCGGAAAAGTGGTGCCAAAAACACGGTCTGTCTGTTAATCCGGATAAGACCGAAATGGTAGCATCTACCCACAAGAAGAAAGTGGATCTTGAGGAGGCCATTCTGAGACTAAGTTCTTTGCACTTGCTTGTAGAGGAAGAGGCTCGGAAGGCTTCTGTTCGTTTAAACAACTGGGGTCGTTGGATACACAGAGACTGGAATTTTGGGCATACGTGAGTCCGGACTCAACTGATCAGATCAGAGCCTCTCCTAGCCAGGAGAGATGCCATTATTTCGGTCTCAATTGCCTGGAAAAGGTTTTGTGTAATTGTTCCTGAGAGAGAACAATGGAGGGATTCCTCCCCATCCTTCCTCAAACCGGAAAGCCTTGCCTGGTTTACAGACGGCTCTCTAATGAAGGAGGGATCTGGGGCAGGAATCTGTGGGGAGAGACCCAGGGCAAGAATTAGTCTTGCTCTTGGACGGTATGCGACTGTATATCAGGCTAAGATAGGACTCGTACAGGAAAACCTTTCCAGAGGATATCACGGTAAGCATATCTATATATGCTGTGATAGTCAAGCATGATTAAGGCTCTGTCCTCGAACAGGGTCAATTCGCTACTAACACTTAAATGCATGAGAGCCCTAGGCTGTGTGAGTCCAACATGGTTAGCCTAATTTGGGTGCCTGGTCATCAGGACATTGGGGGTAGTGAAGGGGCGGATCAACTGGTTGGGGAAGGTAGCAACACTGCTTTCACTGGGCCGGAACCTGCTCTTGAAATTGCTCCTTCAGCTGTCAAGGCTAGGATTAAGAACCGCACTGTCGAGGAATTCCGTGCTGAATGGCACGAGCTAGCAGGACTCAGACAGTCTAAGTTATTCATATCAGGCACTTATAGCCGTTCTGAGTCTAATAGACTTCTAAATTCAAACAGAGGCCAACTTAGAACCAATACCGGGGTCCTAACTGGACACTGGCTGGTGAAATATTACCTGCATAAAATTGGACTCGTCAACGATCCATACTGCAGGTTTTGTGCTGAGGTAGATGAAACTACCGAGCATCTAGTCTGACGATGTGACGCTTTAGTCTACGCCAGACTGCTTTGCTTGGGTGACACCTATGTGGAACTCGAGCTTCTGGGACGTGCACGACCTGAAAGGGTTCTTTCCTTTCTAAGGAGTGGGCTCTTGGCCTGACACGCCTACTACGCCAGAGATTTATCAATGTTCAAAAACTCATTAAAATCGACGGAGGTGCAAACCAGATTATCCCTTAGATATTACCTTGCACTTGCACTTGCAAAGACTTATCAAGTTCATCATTATTCTTATAATGACAGGATGTCCCATTTTCGTGTTTTACGGGGTTTCTCGTTTATGAGTAGAGGTACAAAGATGCGGTTTTCACAATACTGTGCTTCTTTTTATAAAATCAAACGCCACTAGCCCTTTTAGTTTCCGAGATACAGCGCGAAATTGAATATGTTGCAATTTTGGACCCCCAATGTAGCTTACTTTAAGGTAAAAAAAATGTGTCTTAGGCAGTTTTTTACGTAGAATCCAGTGGCGTATTCAATATTTTTCGTATTTTGAGATATTCATCAAAGTTGTGCTTTAAATAGATCATCCTTTATATTTTTTTTTTATATGATTTGTCTCGTTATAAGCTTTCTGAAAATACAATAATACAGTCTATACTTATAGGCGACCATGTAGGTTTAAAGGGTCTATTATTTTATTTTATTTAAGCAAGACATCTTCGAATTCAAGGCCGCATTAACACAAATTACTTCTCTAGGCACATGTCTGTTTAACCGATAATTTTTTTATTTTAAAAAACTTTAGCTTTACAATTTTTTCTATGTATATTTCAGAAACTAAGAGGGATAGGACAAATCTGTATGTGGTATCTTTAAATTCATAAAAAATGGCACAGTATTAAGAAAACCGCAACTTTGTATCTCTACTCATAAATAAGAAACCCCGTAAAATACACGGAAATGGGAAACCCTGCACAGATGAGACTGATAAAATGAGGATATGCAAATGGAATAAATTGAAATTATATATTCTTTTTGTAATCTTTATTTTTCATAAAATTCCTTTATTACAAGACACCAGTGTTATATAACACTGAGGTTACAATTCGGAAGACTTAGTAGGAAAAGAAGTAATTATTATAAATTGTTATACAGATAAATTAAAATTAATCCCTAAAATAATTTCATATCTTTGAAAGCCAGAAAATCGGAAGCTAAAAATCATATATTTATTTAAAAAAGAAATTAGCTGTAATTACATAAAATGTTTTTATATAAGCAATATTAGGTATCACAATTTTAGATACCTTCTTATATAAAAAGAACAACTAGGTAGAAAAGCCAATCACTTTCTAATTCCCATACCTACTGAGATGTCGCAGTCAAATTGAGAGGCATAAAATCACAAATCATTTACACAATGACAAGAAATGTTAAAAATAACATTTTTGGAAAAGGTATTAGTGACTTATTTTCAAAGGGCTTTTTTATAAAAATTACGGTTATTTAAGTTACCCATTACAAAATAGTGGCTATTAGTAAATGTTACTGGACTTAAACTATGTAGTGGATGGAACAAAAATTCTTAAAAACTAAATTATTTAATCACTTATGAGTTCCTGATTTGGAATATTCTTATGAGTGTAAGCATGTGTAATTTTCTTTTTTTTTTGAGAGTTTCTAATTATTTTTTGTTCCATGACACATTTTCAAACGAATATCTTTAATGGACCCAAATTCTGAGGTCGAAAAGATCTTTCATGACAAGTGATACTCCTGTAATTTTGTCATTTTTGCTTAGAGAGTACTTGATTAGTGATTTTTTTAGGATTTCCAAAATTGTATTTATTTATTTAATGTGGCCATAATAATAAATACTTGTTATATATGAAGGAAACTAAAAACAAGATAAATAACTTACGTTTAAAGGCGGACTAGCCAAAAGCCTTAAATCAATATTTGGAGATATTTCTACAATTTTTCTATTCTATTGAAAGTTGGTAATTATGATTTTGTAGTTAATTAAAGTGACAAATCATAAAAATATATAAAAAAACTGTTTTATACATTTTTTATTTATCTATAAAATTATCACTGGGTACAATTACAATATAAAATATTTGATTTGAAAAATGATAACAGTTAAAAAAACACGGTTGTGGTAATAATACTGTTTGTCCTAATTTTAAATGAACCTTTTTCCTTATTTCCTGGCTTACCGATTCGGTACAATTCCTGAGGTAACAACATTTTTTTATGAAAAATACTTTGAACATGTCTAATGCAAAGACAAATCATAATTTTACACAATGTTGAAGTGTATGGAAACTTCATCAATGCCCATTATGCAAACACACTATTCTTAACAAGATTCTGAAAAAAAAAACAAAAATAATACAATTTAATTTGCACATATTTCATGAAAGGGGTTTCATAAACAAGTACCTAAAAAATAAAGGAGAATTCTTGAGTCACAAATAGAAAAAAATACATTTTAATAATAATCTTTTTTATAACCTCTTTATTGAAAATTATCCAGTAGGTGAAATGCCAAACTGGAAAAAACATGAATTTAATAAATTCGATTTTAGTTTAAATTTCATGGCATACACAAAACTGCTTCGCTTTTGTTTTCGATTGTAGGCTATAACAAAATAATATTTTCTCAATGCGCCGCCTGAAGGATTGCGTCACTCATATGGGAATGAGAAGCGCGGTGCCGTTACTTAAAGCATTTAATAAGAGAGCTTCATGGAAGCCTCAAGCTTGTTCGAAAAATAAAACCAAATAATCGTTACAAGTACAGAATTTGTTCGCATATTAAAACCAGTGAATTCATCGTTAAAAAACAGAAATAAATTTGTCGCATCTCACCACTTCTCTCTTTAGTTTGAAACTATTTCTTCAATTGTTTTATCTTGCATATACTGTGTGTTTTAACAATACTGCCAGTCATAGAAGAAAAATTCGTAGCCGTGACTTTACTTTTTATGTACCCGTAAACGTATAATGAGCTTAAAACTTTTCTTTCTTTTTATTCTGTGAATTATCCACCGAATAACATTCATGCATAAAATTTAACCCGAAAATTTTGAAAAATAGGATAGAATGTCACCTAGAGGAAACCACATTCCGTTATTTTTTTTGTTATTTCAGAAAAAAATTGCGGTTTCCAAGCAACACCCTATTTTTCAATTTTTTCGGTAATTTTTAAGCTTTTATGGTATTAACCCCAAAAAGCTATTTATATTTTGTTTTTTTTTTTAATAATAGGGTTGTACAATAGAGTTATTTGTTTTACAAATGAGCAGATCTTGAAAGCCGAAGTGGTTGCTTTAAGTGAAGAGAGAGAAGAGTTTATTAATGCGGGATTTAAAGACTTGCGGATTAGGGGAATAGGGAAAGGCCTTTGCTGGTAACAAATTCCATAATCAGGAGGCTCTGGGAATAAATGAGTAAACAAAGATGGAAGTCCTTGGTCTTTGCAGTTGGATGGTAAAGAGATGCATGTGGGTATAGCATAAGCTCATGTCTCCCTGACAGGGATGACTAACGAAGGCATAATGGATATTTCATCAGTACAGAATCCATGGTAGTATCTGTAATACAGAGATAGTTCGACGATGCTCTAGTGAGGCAAGCTTCTTTGTGATGTTTGAATCACCAATCAGAAGAACAGCTCTTCTTTGGACAGAGTCAAGGATGTTAAGGATTGAATGAGAGGATGATCCCCATATGTGCGGGCAATATTCAAGGGTCTGATTTGTGAAGTGTACAGAGTATACAAGTTGGCAGAAGAAAATTATTTTCGGGCTCTGGAAAGCAAGCCCAATTTTTTCTCGTCTGCCGTGGCAATTGAAGTGATGCGATCACGCAGCAGATATTGCTGAAAAGTCATACGAACTAGATTAAAAAAGCTTTGGCTTCAAGAATTTCAGTATTTATTTCAATAGTGTGGGTACTCGTCGATAATTCGTGATTTATTTCTTGATTTAAATATTCATGTTTAAATGCTATAAATTGCACTTCCATACATCACAAAAGATAATAATTGTATAAGCAATTTGTTTAAGCCTAGCTTTAGTATAAAAAATCCTTAAAATTAACATCATAAAGTAAACTTTCAAAATAAATTTACAAACAGACAAAACAGGCTAGATAAAATCATTAATACTAAAATCAGCACAAAAATATTCTTCAAAACAATAAAAGGCCTTTTCTATTAAAAATTTTTTTACCTTAGCCTTGAACATATTCAGGCTAAAACTCTTTATATCATCAGGTAGCTTATTGGAGTGACCTCTCTACTCTCAAATATACTGGTTGGATTTTATGACCCTGACATAGTAAACATGATTGTGTCTAAGTGACGTTAAACTTTTTTAAATTGGAAACAGGTTTGGGAAATTGTATGTCAAACTGGAGTGTAGTATCTTCAACATAATTGTGAATAGGATCGTTGATGTGCAGGAGGAATAGGGTAGGTGACAACACTGAACCCTGTAGAATGGCTGCGTTAATTGTCTGAAAGTCAGATGAATGACCATCAGTAACTATAGAAATACTCCTGGTGGAAAGAAAACTAGCAATCCAAGTACAAAGTTTTTGAGGAGGACCCTAGGCAGGAAGTTTGTTAAGAAGTGCCTTATGTCAGACTTGATCGAATGCTTTTGATATGTTGAGGGAAATAATTTAGACTTCCCCATAAAATTCGTTGTATTAGTTGCAGTTGTGAGATATGAAGGTAAAGATATGTTGTGGACCTTTAGTGACAGAATCCATATTGCCTGTCTAGGATAAGTTTATACTCTTGAAGGTAATTTAAAAAATCTGTATTAATATACTTCTCCATTGCCTTACTCATAATTGGGAGTAGGGATATGGATCTGTAGTTAGAGGAATCCTATTTTAGAATCAGGCTGTACACGAGTAGATTCTCAGATTTTCGGAAAAATGCCCTCGTCATAGGACACACAAAGTATTTTGGTAAGGATAGAAGCCAGTTCAAAGGTCCAGCATTCCCCATTTATTGCGATTAAGTGTTTTGAGAATATGTCGAACCTCTTTAACTGTGAAGGTAAGTTCGTGTATTGTATGGCAAGGCCAGTACTGATAGAAGGAATTTGTCCCAAAAAGATCAACTTTTGCTTTAGGCTAATATAAGATAAAACTCAATGTAATGCTACATTTAAAATTCCACAATTCAACCCCCTTTTTTAATAAGTTACCTGAATATTTTAGATTATTACCAACAAAACAATTCAAATTTAGACTGAAGCAATATCTCAAAAAGAAGGCAACGGCAGTTATGTTCTTACCTATAGATTAATAAAATATTCTTCAACTGATCTTGACATGTTTCTCCTGTATGACTTATTCATATTTGTTATTTTTCATGAATTCTTACTTATATGTTTTTTAAAATATTCTGTTTTTATAAAAATATACTTTTTAATGACTTGACTGCTCACAGGCCAAAGAGACATTTTTTTTATTAAAGTTAATTGAAAAATGTATAAACGTATTTAATAAATGTACTATTTTAATTGTTTTCTATTGTATAGGATTATAACCTGGGTAATGGAATTTTAATAATATAGCCTATATCATATGGATAACTATCACTTTACATTTATCAAACAATATATTCGCACTGTAAAACCAACATACATACTGTTTATCTTTTAAAATAATGCTGGACTAACGTTTATTCTAAAAATAATGTTCATAATAAAGTACGATTTATTTCTTACCTTGGTCTCCTGGATAGTTTTTTCCCAATCTTCTTTACCCATTCTCGGAATAAGAGCCAATATTAAATGTAATACCTTTTTGACATTTTGATGAAATACTTCTAAAACATATTTGTGGGAAACTTTTTCACCCTTGTCTCTCCAGCAGTCATAATCTGTTGCCAGACCAATCGAAGCATAACAGAGACCTGCTTCTTTAGCCAGCACTACCTAAAAACATATCAGAAATTTTGATATTAAATAAATGACTTTATTAAATTCATATTAAATTTAGTAAAAATATTCATAAACTCACAGAATTCCTTTTAAAAAAAACTTAATTGAAAACAATTAATGTCTTGGTATTGAGATTCAATATCTAACAAACATTAGTGGAACCTTGTATGATATTTCATTAAATAGATGTCTTCTTGCTGTTGATAAATTTACTATATATCTTTATCTTTACATTTGATACTATATAACTTTATCTTTACATTTGATTTGATGCCCATAAGAGATATGATAGGGATGGAAAACGTTCTATTACATAATACAGTCAATTGGAATATACATCAAGACAGAATATCTGTTTATTGTATCATGGGAATACATTGCTTATTATGTCAGGGTTTTGGTTAATTTTAACGATATCTTTGAAGGTAAATATATCAAAACTGATATATTTACAATCAGCAAGAAAAATCCCACTTAATGAAATAATATTATTGTATAAAAAACAAAGTTGGTACACTGAAGATATTAAAGAAAAATCTTAAAAGTTCTATTTAAACACTACTACATAATGAGTGGAGTGAATGAGAATACATTTACCTCTTATGCGGGGTTTTTCCGAAATTTCGCGGATATCTTGAAAGATCAAGAAAAATGTAACTCTGTTTTGTTGACTTTATGTCCAAACCTGTATATTTAGATTTTCTTTACTTCAAAAAAAAATTACAAAACCCTACAACTTTTTTATTTAACATTTTTTGCTCTCTTACTTTTTGAAATAATCGACCATTTCCATATATTGCAGCAATCCCAAAAGTATTCAAAATTCAAAATATATTTCATTTCAAGAACTACTAATGTAAAGATAGAAACAAGTCATAAAGGTTTTGCATGACAAACTAACCTCCGGTATAGAAGTCATTCCAATCAGATGTGCTCCCCAACTTCTAAACAAATTACTTTCTGCTTTTGATGAAAACCGAGGACCCTCTATAACTATAATTGTGCCTCCATCTCTTATTTTGACACCCACATCTTTGGCTGTTTCTAATATTACCTACAAAATATTGCTTAAAATTTTTTAACAATCAATCAAAAATTCTGAATTACCTTTCTAGTATGCTGGCAAAAAGCAGGTTCCATTGGAAGATGGCAAATGCCCTTTAAGTGGTCAGGTTCGCCATCATAGAATGTCTGCTGCCTATTTGTCGTCCTAAAATAATTGAATTGAATCTTGGTACTTTTTAAATATTTAATAAGATGAAACACTGTCACCATGGTCATATTTCATTAGGTGACTCTAGAAAATTAAGTAAATAAAACTACATGGGGGTAAAGTTTGTTTAAAAATGCTTAAGGATCTGATTTTTGCATTAAAAGATAAATTATTTTTTGTTTAGAATGCTGTCAATTCTCAATTTTATCTTTTACTACTTGAGCTAAGTAAAATATGAATTCCATTCATAGGTAGCATATTTCTTTACAATTCAGTGCAAAACCAATTCACTTCTTTTTTTCAAAACCATCAATAGTTAATTTTTTAAAACTATTTCAGGTTTTAGCAGTTTTGGTAAATGTAAATGCTTTGGTGATAAAATATTGGTGTTTTGTTAAAAATTAAGCTCATATTTCTAACAAAAAGTGGAATTTTTAAATGATCCAATGCTTTTTGTCCTCCATAAAAAGGCATCCAATAATATCAAGAGGGGGGGGACTAGGATCTCCAAAATTGTCTTCCTTTTTGCGCTATCTTTAAGGATAACATCACAAAAAATGAGTTTTCCTTTTTCTCTGGGACAATAAAATAACCTGTATGATATCTTAACTGATATTAACATGTACTTAACAATTTACTTCAATGTAAAAGAATATCTTACCTACCTATCAATAAAATTGTCAATAATAACTAAATCACCAGGTGATATCTCTTCTTGAAGAGAACCACATGCATTGGTGGCTATAATATGGGTGCATCCTTCTTCTTTAAGAGCCCATATATTTGCTCTGTAATTTACATTACCTGCAAAACATTGGTTCATCTATAATAACTGGTGATTACTAAAACTAATTACTTATGTGACTTTATATATTTGTTAGTGCTGCAATCCCAGAAAGAAAAATTATGAATGAGTTTCATACAACATTCTTTCCATGGTCATGTTGTTTAAAGAATATTTATTTTATCTTAGACCAGAGAAACGCTAAGAAAACTGAAGGTAGTTGTTATGGAAAATACTCTGATGGCATGAGAATTATTTAAAAAATACAGAAATAATGGTTCTTAATTTATCAACTATTTCATAGACTGGGGCTAGAGATATAGACCTAATCAGGTATGTACATAAAATGCTGAACTAGAATAAGATTCTAGAAACTCAAACTGTTCACATGCATTAAAAACTCCCACAGATTATCCAGACGATCATTTTGTGTTCCCCCTGTCAAATTTCCCTAATAAAACGACTGTAGCTACTTATTTGAACATCACCCAGTTCCAGAAAATTAAAATTTAAAACAGAAGTCAGTTTACTACTGAAAAGAAATAAAATTAAACTTGGCATTTATATAGTGGTTCCACAAAAAATTAGAAAAAGATAATTAAAGTTTTTATTTCAGTAAACTGTTAAGAAACAAAAAATGATTACTACAAAAATAATATTATGAATGACACTATAATCTTCAGATATTTCTACCAATTTATCATTATCAAAATTATAGACAACAGATACAATGTAATATTTAATTAAAAATGAGCTATAATTAAAATGATCAAGAAAATTGACTTTTGAAACCTGCAAGACATCTACTACATTAATATAAAATTTATGAATATACAGAGAATTATCATACATTAGAAACATATAAAAACATTGAAGTAAATTGTGGTATAAAAACAAAGTACACCTGTCATACATTTAAAAACAAAAGAAACAGTAGGAAACTGTGAAACCTGCTAACTAATAAAATAGGCGTCTTCTAAAGAACTACTTCAAATTATTCACAGGCGTTTGGGATTCTTGGCAAGAAGAATCTCCTGAAGGTAATATATTTGATAACATTCACATGGGTGCCAAGGGAACGCCCTTGACCCCCCTAGAATCAAATCTCATGGCGTCTAGTAACGGTTACAGATGAAACTTCAAGATATATCAAATTTATTTTCTGAAATTAAATAAGTGTCCAATAAAACTACATTTTAAGGAAAAATTTTCCAGACAAAATATGATTATATTAAAACAATAAGACCAGAACCAACTTTAAGTGTTTTATTTTAATAGTATTCCTCATATATTAGCATTATAGAAGAACATTGAAATGTCTACACGAACAATTACCTGGCATAATGTCATGTTTCCTTCCATGCCTTGCTAAAATTACAATTGAAACACCATCTAACTCCCCTAAAATCAAAGCATCAGAAGGCGATCCATAGGGTGTAGATACAACTTTCTCTGTTCTATTTTTGAGAATGTCAGGTCTGTCCAATCCTGTCCCTCCTATAATTCCTACCTGGAAGAATAAAAAAATCATGAAAATGTTTTTTTCACAAATATGTAAGTATATATATATATATATATATATATATATATATATATATATATATAGGTGAGCGAGGAGATAGTCACGACCGAATAGTTGAAAACAAAGGTTTAAAATTTCTTGGGTAGTGGCTGAAGTAAAACTCGTTTTCTTACAATCACCGAGCTTTCGGAAATTTATTGTTTCCTTTTTTTCAAGGCTACAATACAAAATAGCACTTTACAATGTTATTACTGTATTAACATTAGCTTTTTGGTTTACAAAAATATTCAAATTGTATGCCTATAGCGAGTAGAAAATTAAAATTAGAATGTTTCGCAATTTGAATGTAAGTACTATTTTTAATTTTAATTGTGTAAATTTAACTTCTCATAAAACAGCTTTATATAAAATTTACCTCAATTTAAAGAAATATAGGTGTAAATTCTTAATAATAAAACAACTAGTAATATGCTTTTCTCTAAGCGACGTGGTATGGGATTATTAAAAATAGACAAATCAAAATAATTAAAAACTAGAATTCCGTTCTGACATTAAATAGAACACACCAAAACTGTTTATCAATTGACTAAAATTATTCAAAAACAAGTAATTTTACCTTAATTTTTCCAGACATTTTTACACATACAAGTTTTAAAAACTAAATTAAATTTTCATTAGCAGAAAATAGAAATCAATTTTATAACATTTTTACAGCTGCCATAACCATAAATAATTTTAGTGTTAAGCCCTAGTACATAATAAAACTATTATACAGGTTGGTAAAAAGGAACTCAAACAGATTTACAATGTTTTTGCCATTATTCAGAAAACATCATTTCAACCATAGCGATAACAATTTTAACAATCTATAAAAAGTTTTAGATGTAAAATTTACTAGTCATGGGTAACATAAAATTTTCTTGTGTTGATTCAATAATACTGTTTCCGGTATCAACACAGTGTGTCAGCACAATTGCATCATGACACATTGTGCTGACACAATATCCAAATTGTTTCACATGCAGTTAAGGTTTCGCGCTCATATCTCCATACAGCCAAAGTGGAGTCAGTCATCTAAGGCATTCTAAGGTTTACCATGTTACTAAGCGACGAAAAATTTAACATGGAAATGATTGAGGACTGTGAAAAAATGTTTACATGGCCCAAGCGGCAATTTAAAAATGTTTAATCATAGAGCGGATTTTTTTGGAATAGTTTACTAAAGGAGATGTTATAATTTATAAGATTTTCAATAATCTTTTAGGGTAGTTTCACGTACAAAATGTAATATAAAATCACTGATTTTATTTTAAACATTCTGTTAAATATAAAAACTTGGCAACATTAGTCACAGCCTTAGGTCAGTGGTTAAATGGCAATGTTGGTTTACAAAGCACTAGAAATTGGCAATGCGTTAGCGATTGCTAATCGAAGATCGATGATTGATTTCCAAAACCGCACTTCTACTTCAACCTGTCAGTCTGTACTACATAGCTATAACTCGTAGTACCAATTACGAATGTTTCTTAATTATGAGTAAGACAAATAAAATCTATTAACCCTTCAATGTTTTATTGTTTGGTTTTGAGATATTTTTACAATAACAAGCTTCTACCCATAAAAAAACAACGCCAACTTCGGCATTCGACAACAGCGCCTATTGCGTAAAGGGTGATACTGATACCGAATGGATGAATCGAATCAATAGGCGTGTTATGCCGGCCAACCAGCGCAACTGGCACCGGCCGCCATCTGTGAGAGAGTTACTAGTGTCTTAATGTCATTATATTCTAGGGCAATGTTTCAACACCCATAAGACACAAAAAGTTGTCAGCACAAAAGTGCCATTCAACGCAGTGTTACATATGACTAAAATTTACTATCAATGTTAATATATAAATTCACGACTGATGCAAAATAGTTACCTGCAGTTTTAGACATATATTACTTTACACCCTGTATATGTATTCACAGCATTAGAATAAGAAAGAGTTAAACCGACTCCTACAATATAATCATATTTTTGACTTGGGGTATTTAAACAACTCCACTTTCGCTCCCAGAAAATCCACATCCTTACTTCCTTGTTGACCTCAAGATTTCTTCATTGATCAACAAGGGTCGCCCTGGAATCCAGCGCCCAGCTTCTAGAAACACGAGTTAAGCTCTAGATTTGCCCTTGCCATATATAGTGTTATCACTAAATTTCGCCATATATGGGACTTTTTGAATAACTCACCTTTTAAATTTTGCTTGAAAAATAATACAAAATGAAAAAAAAAAGTTAGATACGTGATTTATTTTACCTAACAAAAAAAACCACCTTCTTGCTCAAAATTTTGAAAAATGATAAGAGTATGTCTCCTGTTGTATGTTAGATACGTGATTTATCTTACCTAACTTTTTCTCTTAGGTAACTGAATGTAAGCAAATATGAATTAAACTGTCACTGCTTCCTTATTAATAGAATCGTTGGAAAGCATTTATTCAATTGTTTCCATAGGCTACTTTATAATGTAGGCTTTATTTAATTATTTCAATAATTTAATAAAAATACTCTATTTTTATAAAGAACAATATAGGAATACAAAAAAGGGTATTTATTAAATTATGGAAACTGGATAAACTTTATATCAAGTAGGGCACACTTTTTTTAAGTTTTCATCAACAAAATGGCATACAAAATTATTAAAGAAATTGCATTTAGGTGATGATTTTGTCAAAATTAGTGGAATTCAAGTTTGTTTTCATTCGGTAAGGCAAAAAAGTATCAAGTTAAAAAATTGAGAACAATTAACTGATAGCGCTAACATTACGTAGATAGTCATAAAATTAAAAAAGAAACAACTTTTTCTTTAACTATTTTTCAAAATTTTGTGAAAAAGTGCACCTTTCTGCTATTTTTTTGAGAAAAATGTCAAATTTGACAAATAGGGTAAATTAAGTGACTAACTTTCTTGTTATCATTTAGCATTATTTTTCTAGCAAAAACTTTTTGCCAACTCAAATTTTACTTAAGTCAATAAAGAAGTCTCACTCATATGATGTGGATTTTACTGAACACACTGTATCAGAGAAGAAACATTTTTAATCATATTATCGTCTCAAAGTTTTTCAAAGGTCTTTAAAAAATTATTATTATCTGAGTGAGTTTTTTGAGGATTCACTTGAACAAACCATAATTTTTTTTCTTCTTGAGTATTTATGTTAGATTTAAGATAATTATAAATTTTTGTTTTACTGTCTAATGCTCGGTCTAGTGTCCAATTTTCTTTGTGTTATACTGATTTTCTTATTTTACTTTAATCTATGTAAATTTATTGTATATTTTTTGTAAAACATCTTAGTACTTTACGTTGTATTCTAGTTTTCTTTTAATCTGTTTCAAATTCCTGCAAGTTATTTACAGTATTTATTCAGATTGACAGGGTTTAAAGATTTTTAATTAATTTAATTAGAAAATTATTAATAAAAAGTCCGCAGGATCAGATGGCTTGTCAGTACGGATTTTGATAACCCTCCCTGACGCAGCCCTGCATACACTGGTAGACCTGATAAACCTTTCTTTTTCAACTGGTATATTTCCGGACTGTTTGAAAACTTCTTTAGTTATCCCTTTACATAAGGGTGGCGACTTGGACGATCCATCTAATTTTAGGCCTATTGCATTGCTGTCGTCAATTTCTAAGATTATTGAAAAGCTTGTAAAAGTACGCGTTGTGTCTCATTTGGCTCGTTTTAATATACTTCATAAAGCGCAGTTTGGATTTCAGAAACGTAAGGGTACAAATGATCCAATTTTTGCATTCTTGGAGCAGGTGTATTTGGGAATGAATGTATGTGATTCAGTGGCGGCAGTGTTCTGTGATTTTTCAAAAGCATTTGATTGTGTATGTCACAGAACACTGCTACTAAAACTTAATGTATATGGCTTCCGTAGTCAGGCTTTAAACTGGTTTAAAACTTACTTGTCTGAAAGATTTCAGTTTGTGCAGTGTGGTAGTTCTACGTCTGATAGCCAAAGAATTATGAGTGGCGTTCCACAGGGATCGGTGTTGGGCCCCGTGTTGTTCCTTTTATATATTAACGATTTATCTTTTTTAAATATTCAAGGTAAATTCACGTTGTTCGCAGATGATACCACAATTCTTTGGCGTGGCTTGAGTGAAAGCTTACATGGGGTGATGACTAGTGATATTGTTAAGGTAAAAACTTGGTGCAATTCAAATTCACTTTGTTTTAATGTTAAGAAATCAAACATCTTGTCATTCAAATTTTCAATGGATCCCCTTATATTAAATGATCAAACCATCGAATGCAAACCTTCTATTAAATTCTTAGGTAAAACACTGGATGACAGATTGAAATTTGCAGAGCATATTTCTTGCCTAAATTAAAAGCTAGCGTCTGCATGTTTTGCGCTGAGAGTAGTGTCTAATGAACTGAGCTGGTCTGTTGCAAGAATGTTCTATTTTTCCATGGTAGACTGTCAGTTGCGTTATGGTGTGGCATTTTGGGGCCTAAGTGCCAATCATTTACTGAACTCAGTGTTTGTATTGCAAAAGAGGGCGGTTCGGTATCTGAACAAGGCTCGACCGCGAGATCATTGTAAACCATTATTCATCTCGTCCAGGATCTTAACCTTGCCTTGCCTGTTTATTCTAGAAACAGTGTGCCTTATTCATAAGAGAAGACACGATTACACCAGTGGCTCTCAGTACAACACTCGACAATCCATCAACCTTCCACTGCCCATCCCCAGGCTTGCCTCTACCAAAAACTCTATCATCTATGAAAGTGTTAAAGTGTATAACCGCTTACCCATATATTTTCGAAACATAAATGATTTGAAAACGTTTAGAAAAAAATTAACAATCCATCTGGAACAAAAAGCCTATTATAGCTTATTAGAATATTATTCAGATCTTTATGATTCATTCTAAACATCAAAATCTTAGCTGCATTTTTTAAATTTATATGTGTATACAACTTTTTAATATCTTTAACTTTTATGTAAATTATTTGTTAATTTGTTTGTTTCTTTTTTAACTTTTTAGACGTACTATTTTGTATATTAATGTGTAATATTTTTTTTTTACTATTAGTTATGGCAAGACCATTACTAGCCATATAATAATTATTATTTTTCAGCTATCTCAACAAGATCAGTCTTAGACAATAAAGCATATTTTGACTTTGACTTTGACAATCATTTTTCCTTAATACATATCAATATTATATTACATCGAGGACTTTTAACAATCCTACTAAAAAGTTTTAAGAGTTAGACCAGATCTAATTGCCATGACAATTAAAACTTATAGTTAGCTTGTTTTGTTTCTATCAACATCATATTTTGCAACTGTGATTTTTAGAAAAATTACTTGTTCTGCTGTTGCATATGTAATCTTAAACTTCTAATTGTCAAGTTAGACCACAGCTAAATTCAAACCCCTTAAGTTAAGATGGCTGCGAATATTTAATACTCTAAAATTTAGTGGTCTCATTTGATTGGTCTTAATTAATGATACCACCTGAATTTTCCCTCTTCGAAATATTCGCTGGCCTCCTTGTGTGGTGCTGCTTTCACTGTGTGCATTTCCAGAAGGGTGGGTGACTAGTTTGGAATTTTTTCACAGCAACACCCTCTAACTAGAGGCCACATAGAATTGATATTCTGTTGATTTCAACTTTTAGATTGAAATCTGGCACAAACTAAGTAATTAATTTTAATAATGATCTTTATTAAGTATATGCACATTTAGAACGCAAGTGACAAAGTTTAACTTATGGCTTTGTCTCCAGTTCATTTTTAATTTTATCTTTCTACATAAAACTTTCCATTTTAACTTGATAAGCAATTTAAATTGCTTATTCAAATAATTAAACCAAAAAAAAGTACAATAGAATACCCGACAAGTAATTATCTTGGGACTAGGCCGTGTCAAATTGGAATTGCTATCCGAAGATTTGCCTTCGATTGCCTGAGGCATCTTCAGGGATATTTCCTTCACGATACCTGAACACTGAAGATACTCATGCAATCGAAACCGTCAGATAGTAATTCAAATTTGACACGGTCCCATCCCAAGAACCATCATTTCTTAATTGATCAAAACCATGAATGCTTTCGTTCTATGTTTACATGTTTTTCAAATCAAGAGGTCAAATTCTAAAGTCAATAGCCCTAATAAACTTTGGACTCTTTTCTATGCTATCAATATAGACTTGTGTGTGTAATATGGTGACCACACTGCAAAAGCAGCTTTAGTGCCTTGGTAACAATGCTGTTTATATTATGTACTAAACACATAATTTTGTTATAAAATTGAAATCCAAGATCATGATTATGATTATTGACAATCTTATTAATATTTATTTAAAAGGTAAAACAAAAGGTTCAGAATGATGAGAGGATATTTTGTAACATTTAAAAAAATCACTAAACTGACAGATCAAACCTGCAATCCCACCTACAATGATAATAGAATATTAGCAATTAAACAAATTTGTAATTGTTATAATTCAAAACGAAAAATATGCCAGTAAATCATTGGCAAAATTAGATGTATCAACATTTCAGACTGATAGTAAGAATGGTCTCATCAGTTCTCAACACCCAACAAAAGAAAAAACATAGATGCTAGGTACTTTTTGTTACAAAATAAATAAATTGACAATAACACTTGAGGGATAAAAACTTCAAAAATAAATGCTCTATTTTCTTGCAGTTTCAATGATTCAGATTCAGGCAGCAACTTTTCCTTAGTTTATATTTGTTAATAAAATGCAGTCACTTTTGTAAGTAAAGTAATAAATACCAAAATTTGATAATTCCAGGAACATGACACTTTCTCTAAAGAGTACATAAAGTAATTAGATATCACATTCATTTCATTTCTTTAACTTACATTGTTGTGTTTACGGTGACCATATGTATTTATTTTACTAGGAGAGTACTTTCTTTTAAATTATGCCCTATTATCCTCAGATAATTTATCAAGTACCCTTTAACGTACTTCTTGGAATAAAGGAAATAAAAAATAATAAAAACTGAAGTAAACATAAAACAACTAAAAGGGTTCTCTAAAAAAGCATCTAAAAGTATATTTGTTTCCTTTAATAATTGTCCCAAATATCTAAAAAAAAAATTTATTGGCAAAATGTGGATGTACTTTTACAGTACTGTAAGCTAGGCGCAGAGCTAGAAATTCAGTTTGGGGGGGTCCAAACCACAATTCAATTTTGGGGGTCCAAATGGTCAAACTTAAGGAAAATTAGTAAAATGCATACCTATACCAAAGTATTTTCAAAATTTTTGGATCCAGACCCCCCTGCTTTCAGATTTTCTGTTTGTACCATAAAGAAATTTAACAAAAAATGTTTACAAAGCTCCTTTTCTCAATGAGAGAATAGGGGGTAATTAGCCCACCTACTAACAATGTGAAAAAATGGTATATTAGAAGTTTCTTGGATGATATGACAACTACAGCAAAAAACCAAGACAAAATATTTTTTGTAGCAAAACCATTTTTTGCTCGTCATGTTAATGTCTATGACTAATGAGCTTTAAGTGGCAATAGGATCAAAGCATCGAAATTATTAATAATGCTGATCATATGATGTCCCTGCCACACCATGGATGACATAATATAATCATTTATAGACCATACTTTTGAAACTTGACAAAGGTGCATTAATATGAAAAATTGTAGAGAAATAACCGCATACTTTTTATACAAATATTTGTCTTTCATCTCCCTTTATTTAATCCACATTATTACTTGTCTTTTCGTATCTCAGACCACAGTGATGAAATTTTGTGATAAAAACAATACAAAAGTGTAGTGTCAAATCAAATTTTAGATTTAGCATTTTACCTTGATTTCAATGGACATTTTTATCGGTTTCGGCTCAATGATGACTTGAAATTAAACCGCTTTAACTGAAACTATTTAAACTAATGAAATATGTATCCTTTCTATTAACAATAATTATTAGTTTAGATAACTTATAACCTAAGTCTATATTTTATCTATAAATAACTCTTGTAAACCCATAAATCTATTTAACTAACAGAAGTTAAAACGAATAACGATTACGAAATTATGATTAATTAATAAAATTTTCTCTCCACAGATCATAGGTTAAACCCGTGTTTTTCGTCTTTCCAGTTCGCAATCCCAAGATATGTTTTTGACACTGCGACGTTGAACGTATTGCGTGACTTGCCCGATTGCTCTTCGCCCGGGGCTTAGTCAGAGCTGGGGCAACCCTCCCAGATCATTTACACCTTAGACAAGCTTGTCTAATATTTACACATTATTCCAGTTTGGAGAAGTTTTCAGTGTGATGAGCTCTATGCTCCCTGTACACACCCCGATTCTTCCAAATAACTTTACACCTTAACTTCTTTTAAAACCTTTCTATTGCATCTCAGCACCACCAAATGCTCCTTGAGAGTACTACTAGTTCTGGTATCACTAGATGATCTTTTATTTCAAGCTATCCCCTTACACCTCCTACTCACGCCACAAAGCGGCCATTTCGCTAATATTCTATGTAGAACAGAGCAGACAAACTGAATAGAATGCAGGCATACACGTTCACAGCGCCTGCTCCCTTTCTTTCTAGCGAGGTCGTTAGTTTACATACTGAGCAATTGAGACTCCCACCTCCCCACCCAGAAACAAAGCAGCTAAACCGAACACAGGGAACCACTTATGTTTAAAACACAGGGGCTTGCCTTACGTTTCACATTTTTTTTGGTTTAAGCGCGGACCACATTCAAAGTTACGCCATTCGTTTCCGTCTATTTACGTCAAACTTAATTTTTTTTCTGTATTTTTCGATGTTTTTTTAGATAATTTTTTTGAAGTATAAGTTATAAACGATTATATTTAGTTCCAACATAAAATTATCACCCGTTTTTGCACCACAAATGGGTACATTCTTTTTAAATTTTGTTTTTGTAGGTTAGTTTTTACGTAAAAAGAAGGAAGCTTCATTTTGTTTCGCGCGTTAGGTTTACCAACGCCTGGGGTTACGTAACGGGCTTGTCCATATATGTAAGAAATCAAGCTGGTCATGTTAATATAAATATGAGCTTGTAAACTAAGACATTTAGCCAGGACTACTTGTATAATTTGCCGGAAGCACTTTACCTGTGTTTGGAACAATGCCCATTTCAAACATTTTAAAAGATCTGGTAATATTTTACTTTAGCTTTTCCTAGACAATTTTAATGATTTTTGGTACACCAGTAGATTTTTAGCCGTTGATAACGGATCCAAAGTCAGATTTTTTTTGGTAGAGTTTCGTTCTCGAGATATATTCCATAGTTTCACAATCTTATGCACACAGTTTTTTACTTTCTTTTCTGTTTCCTTCAGTAATTTTCATAAGAAAACATACAATTAAAATATCAAATATTAGACGTATCTTCCAATTTGTAACGTTATATTACTCAGAAAACAAATGAATTAAATTGTATCTCTCAATAGTTATTTTTAATAGGGATTTTTTCTTTATTTTGTTTAATGTTGGCAACCATTGTCAATCGAAAATATATTGAAAAAAAATTTGATACGTTTTATCAATATAACAGTTTTTGATACTGTACGGTATCGTGTTAGTACCATGTTAGACATCATCGTTAAAGCTATAATACATTAGTAATAGAGGTTTAAAGATGATGCCTACGCGCTCCGGCGCCTAACCTCGTGCTAACCCACTACCGATCCACCTGGTCCTCCGCGCTGCCAATCTCCACCGCTGAGTGTCTCCTAACCATGTACTGATCCACTTATTTGATACACTTTGCCGAGTTCTAAAATAATATATCTACTACATTTTCTTTTTCAAATGACATTAGTTGCCAACATAAAACACAATATTAGAAAAAAATCCCTATTAAAAGTAGGAACTAGAAAAGGTGAAAAACTGTGTACCATAACATTCAAGATGAAACTTGATAGCGTATATCTCGGAAACAAAACCCCGCCGAAAAATACAACTTCGGATTCGTTATCAGAGGCTAAAAATCTACTGGTACACCTAAAAGATCAGAATAGATCAAAAAGAGCTGAAGTAAAAAATTAACAAATATTTCAATTTTAAAATATTTCAGATTCTTGTTCCTTGCGAGATATGCGCCATCAAAATGTACAATCTTATACACATAGTTTTTCAGCTTATTTTCTGTTTCCTTCTGAAATTTTTATAAGAAAATGATACAAACAATAAAATACCAAAATTACAATATACATAATTAAAATATCAAAATTTCACATAACCTTGTGTTAATATTTATTATTGTGTTATAGATACCCTTTAATATAATTTATTATGACTTTAATGGCGGCTTTATTTATAAACCTAGTGATAACTCAGGAAGGATACACCTAACAGTATGGGCTTTGTTAAAAAAAAACTAAAAAAAGTTATCGCCCGAGCCGGGATTAGAACGCATATCTTATATTTTTCTGTAAACAATGTCTAGGTACTTTGTTTTATTATTCAAATTTTTAGTTTAGTAACAATGTGTGTTTTTTATGTTTATGTTCTATTCTATTTTGAGTCATTATATAATAAAAATACATCTTTTAACAAGATTTATGTTTATTTTTTAATTTAAAATTCATTCATCATCTATATTTCTAATTACTACATGAAAAAAATGAATATTCCTAATTTTTAATAAAAGTTTACTATTTATTAGAAATCAACACATTATTACTCGTAGTTAAAAAATATATCTTTCCTGAACTTAATTTGAACCTTTAATAAATTGGCCAAAGGCACTGATCTACATATTGTTATGTATTTATGTTATAAATAAGTATCATTAATTGTTTGTTGTTAATCAATTTTTTTGAGATTTTAATAAATACTTTTTTGCTTTCAAGTAGAACTATTCGGTAGTTTGAAATAATGGAGACCTTTTTTGTCAGTGATTTTCTAAATGAAATCAAAAATGATTTATTCAAATGAAACTATTCAATAGTTGATTTAGGTTAGTAATTACTCGATATCATTTTCTTCGATAATATTAATCAGTAGTTAGAACAAAACGCATACCTAAAGGTTTAGTTCCGATTTTCGAACAAATTTCGCGCTTCTGCAGCTACATCAGTAGACGCTTCCATATGAGTAATATTTGTCCTAAATAGATAAAAACAATAGTCTCTTATGATGCAACTAAAACTAGAACACAAAATTTTGCCGAAATCATTTACCTTAGACTCGTAATCAGCATCCAAAAACTCGTAGTATTCTAAAAAAAATCGTCAAAATCTATTAAACTAATCTAACTAAAATAGTAAATTTTAGTTAGAATTAAAACTCATAGGAACGCATTACGCCTATAACCATAATCTTATATCATAGCTAGGTTGTTGAAACTGTTGTTCAGTGCAATATTGGCCTCAATATAAGAATTACAACGCATTGATGACTGGTTGAGTATCGATACAAAATATCGATTATCGGTCCAAAAAGTATCGATACTTTAATCTATGGATAGTTTTTGAACATCTCTAGAACTTGACCCATGCAAAAGATGATAAACATGCATGAGCATGACATCATTGACATCCCGACCAGCCCAAATTCGCAAAAGTAATGTTTGTAAACTTTTAAACGCCAAATAAAGCTTTAACGCACCGATAATTTAGTTTAGTAATTAATTAATTAATTGACTGTAATTTTCAGACTTCGAAGTAGGTCTTATATTTAAACTAGTGTTAATATTAAAAATATTATTCTTCATATTCTGGTGTTATTGGATCTTATGTATGTTGGTTTGGTTGAATACATTGATTTTGCACAGTTATTTTAGGCAATGTGCCAGATGCCAGATGCAGGCTTGTTTCTTCTAATCATATAATTCTCTATAAATAAAGATTACGTCATTGAATATCAATGCCGTTTCAGGCTTCAGGGCTATTATTACATTAGTTAATAAATATTATTGTCTTGGATTTGTAAGTATATACTATTATTAATTTGTAGTTAGGGGCTCCAGATAATTTACCTACTGCGCCAAATATTAGTGATTCAACGTATTAGCCATGGCTGAACCGATAGTAAATCCTGTAAGTAATAAAATTTATTAAATGCTAACATACATTAAATTATTGTATTTTGTTTATTAAAGATGATTTTGGTAGTTATGCGCCAGTAACTTATTTTAACAATTTCATTGTCACATTAATGACATTCTGTTAACATACAGTTGGCATCAGATGAATCCCTACAGCTTAAATGAAAATGCCTATTATTATTTCTACTATAAGAGTAGTAAGTGGCAGGGTTGATGAGACTGTTGATGTGCTCTTTTTTTTAGATTTATCGCAGTTTTTTGGTTTTATCACAGTATTTTTATTTGTTTATTATAGTTTTTATCATCGGGTTTTCTTCTTTTTCTTTATTATCATAGGTTCAATCTGAGATTTCACACCGTTTTCTCGGAACACTTAAGATTGTTTTTATAAGTAATGTACAAAAGCTGAGTTGACAGTTGTAAGATTCTTGTCCAATCTATTTTTGGTAGGAGCACTGACGGTCTCATCTTGCAAAGCATTCCATGCATATTTTAGACAGAGTAGTACACTTCTCTTTAACCAACAAAATCTAACGGAAGATCTGGAGAGTAGCAGTTACTTAAGATTTTATGTTGGGTGAAAGTATAGCGTAAGTAAAACAGACGAATTCATTCGATATAACTCTTTTATTATATAAGCAACGTTTCGATGCGTGGCTGCATCTTCCTCAGGCTAAAAAAATGATCATTTGTAAAGATATAGAAATACAATTAGACAAACAATATAATAATAATATAAGACACATAATATACAATCTTTTAAGTATGTTTTTTATCCTCTTTATTGGTATGAAATCTGGTTACCTACCTTAATAACTTTTAGAGCATGTTACCCATAAAATGTGTAATCATTTGTTAATTGGGACCTCGAAACTCTACATAAGAAAGACAATGGAGACACATGTATATCAGTCTACTAATTTATAAAGAAAATCCACTAAATGCCATATTTCTATATATTCTATTTTTTTTCCCACAGTGTTGTTGATTGGTGGTTTGTTAGTATATTCACAATTATATTTATGTTTAAATATGAGAACCAATTTTCGAGTATTCAATAAAATGACAACATTGTTACGTTAGAACCATATATCTGCCACTAGTATAAACCAAAAGAAAACAAGTAAGGGCATGCTTTAATAGTTTAGTAACCTTTAATATTGTTGATGCACCTGTAGAAATTGTTTTTACTACTAGCAAATTGCGACGTCAGTTTGTGTAAAATCTCTTGAAGCACAGTCAAGATACGATAAACGTTGAATAGTTGTACTTTAATCTACATATTTACAAGGCTTCACACGTACACACACACACACACACACACACGCACATTCACAAATATATACATTAATTGCATATATACATAAAATTATATTCGTCAAAAATTGTATTTAAACTTTCACTCATCATACCATCATACAATCCAAAATATTTATGTCTCTTCAATTTGGTGTTCCCCAGATGAAATTGGCAGAGTGACCATTGATGGATATGCTCTGGCATCCTCTTATTGCAGGGATTTGTCTCGAGGAGGCGGGGTCGCAATTTACTGTAGAAATGGCATTCAATTCGAACAGTTAAGTTTAAATGTGGGGTGTAGTGAGAGTGAGTTTGAGTACAGCACAGTGAAGGTCTTGTTGCATCAATTAACACATATGTAGTGTGTCTGTACAGAGCACCATCATCAAATGTATTAAATTTTATTAATCTATTGTATGATTTAATGGTTGATTTATTCGATAAAAGCAGAAATGATAAGAATGCTTCATATATTGTATGTGGGGACTTTAATGTTAATTTTGATCCTTGTAAAAATAATATTTATGCAAACTGGATTGTGAACAACCTTATATCATTTGGTCTACAGTCTTGTATTAAGGACTATTCCAGGATTCATAACACATCACCTACAGTAAAAAAAATGTTTATTCACATATTTACAATAATTCCTCAAATAAGGTGAAAGCTTCATGGAATATAATAAGTAATGAATTGGATTCCTCAGCTAAAAAGCCTTCATATCCAACTTTTTTCAAAAATATGAATGATAGTACTATTTATGACTACGGTCTTGCAGCTAAAGGATTTAATGACTATTTCATTGAGAGTATAAGGCAATTGTCTGGTAGTCAGTCGAGCAATCTTCGATTTAGTATGGGAACCTGTGACGAATCAATGTTTCTCCAGCCAGTTAATGAACTTGAGGTACACACATATCTAAACTCAATCTCAAATAAGCACTCTGGTGGTATTGATGATATTCCTTGCTCGCTGTTGATAAAAGTGTCACAGCATATATCTCCAGTCCTTACCTACCTAATAAATGAATCCTTTAAAGAAGGTATATTTCCCACTCAACTAAAAACATCTATTATTCGACCTATACACAAAAAGGGTAATATTAATAGAATAGATAACTATAGACCAATCTCACTTTTGACTGCATTCTCTAAGATATATGAAAAAGCATTTTATGACAGACTCAGTAACTTCTTGAATAAAAATAGGATTATACCTAGTACTCAGTTTCGATTTCGAAGGGGCTGCTCAACGGCTGATGCTATTGTTTCCCTTGTTCGGGAACTCGTTCGGGCATTGGATCAAGGTTGTGCCATCATGAGTGTTTTCTTTGATTTCTCTCGTGCCTTTGACTTGGTCAATCACTCTGTTTTATTATGTAAATCAGAAAGTTATGGAGTGAGGGGTACTCCACTCAAATGGATTGAGACATACCTGTTTAACAGGAAACAAAAAGTCATACTGCTGGTGAATGGCCAGAAGTATCAATCTGAATTAGCAGACGTTCCTACAGGTGTTCCACAGGGAAGTGTGCTGGGACCCTTATTATTTCTCGTCTATATTGCTGATACTGCTCAGTCAGCTTTGTTGGGCCCTAATATTATATATGCAGATGACATAACTTCTGTCATAACAGGTGTTTCTTTGGCTGAGATAAGGAGATTAGCGGAGGTCAGCATTGAGCAAATGCTTGATTATTGCAGATTGAACAATCTTGTCCTCAATTTACAAAAAACACTCTTAATGCTGTTCAGTACCCGTGCAAATGACACAAGTCTAAATCTAAATATATGTGGTAATGATATGGGCAATGTTAACACTGCTAAGTTCCTAGGCGTCATCATGGATTGTAACTTAAATTGGTCAGGTCATGTCGACTATATTCTTAAAAAACTTGCCACCCATTCGTTTGTCATTTGGAAACTAAGAGCAGTAGTTGATAGAAGCATACTAATGTCTTATTACTATGCCTACGTCTATTCGTTGTTAAATTATGCTATAGTAGCTTGGGGAAATTGCTTGAGAGTGAATGAGGTATTAGTTGCACAAAAGAGGATTATTCGAACAATCCTCTTCAAGGGATCAAGGGAATCTTGTCATCCACTCTTCTCAAATCTTCAACTGTTGACAGTTGTATCAATTTATATACTTCAATGTACCCTGTACATTCGTAAGAATCTTAACTCTTTTACTTTGGTTGATGACATGCCTCACTGCTATCCACTCAGAAATGGTTCCGACTTAAGACTACCGGCTGTTCGACTTTTAAAAGAAAACTATTTGACTTGCTTTGTAGGGATCCCATTTACAGTTTGAATGAGTTTTTCTCTAGAAACTTTGTATGATCTTGAAATATTCTGACTTGTATTTTGTATTTGTATTTTAACTTTTACACTATTTTATTCACTTTTAACTTGATTAGGTATGTTGTAGTATTATTATTAACCTATTATATTATTAAAGTAAAATACATATACTTTTATAATCTTCGACGAAACACATGTCACACTGTGATCTGTTTGTGAATAAAGGAATTTGAATTTGAATTTGAATAATGTGTGATTCACGATTCAAATTTCTGTTATCCTTATAATTAAATTTATTTAAACATTGGTTGACAAATTTTATCAGGTAGTTATTTTTTCGAGCCATATAAAACTATATAAAAAAGATACGGGCTTTTTTATATAGTCCTCCCAGAAATCTTGATTACTTAAGTTTTTTGCTCGATTAAGAGAAATTGGTTTATGAAACCCACTAGCTCGGGTAGAATTCTCAACTATTATTCTTATCATACGAGCCAACATAAGGTAAGTGCCATTAGTAATTTGATTTATCGAGCAAAAAATTTAACTAATCAAGAAAAAATGGCACTTGCCCAACATCATTTTGACACCAGTCACAATTTCATGTTTGACAAAGTACAGGTTTTAGAGCGGGAAAGTAACTTTTACAAATGTACCATACTGGAAATGATTTTTATTCAAGTCAACCATCATACTACAATAAACCAGAGAAGTCATGTTAGTAATTTAAATAATGTATATCATTCTCTTCTAAGCAGAATCCGACTAAAATAATAAGACCTAGTACTGTGTACTAACGATAAATATATATAAAAAAAATAATTAAAAAAAAAATAAGAATAAAAATATATATATATTTAAAAATTTAAAAAAAATATAAAAAAAAATAAAATAAAAGTAATAAAAAAAATAAATAAATAAAATTATTTGTTACAATTGAAAGTACGATGAGTGAAAGTTTAAATACAATTTTTGACGAATATAATTTTATGTATATACGCAATTAATGTATATATTTGTGAATGTGCGTGTGTGTGTGTAAAGTCTTGTAAATATGTAGATTAAAATACAACTATTCAACGGTTATCGTATCTTGACTGCGTTTCGAGAGATTTTACACAAACTGACAACGTCGCAATTTGCTAGTAGTAAAAAATGTCTACAGAGGCACCAACAATATTAAAGGATACTAAACTATTAAAGCATGCCCTTACTTGGTTTCTTTAGGTTTATACTAGTGGCAGATATGTGGTTCTAACGTAACAATGTTGTCATTTTATCGAATACTCGAAAATTGGTTCTCATATTTAAATATAAATATAATTGTGAATATACTAACAAACCACCAATCAACAACACTGTGGAAAAAAAATAGAAGATATAGAAATTTGGCATTTAGTGGATAAATTAGTAGACTGATACACATGTGTCTTCATTGTCTTTCCTATGTAGAGTTTGGAGGTCCCAATTAACAAATGATTACACGTTTTATGCATAACATGCTCTAAAAGTTATTAAGGTAGGTAACTAGATTTCATACCAATAAAGAGGATAAAAAATATACTTAAAACATTGTATATTATGTGTCTTATATTATTATTATATTGTTTGTCTAATTGTGTTTCTTTGTCTTTACAAATGATCGTTTTTTTAGCCTGAGGAAAATGCAACCACGCATGGAAACGTTTCTTATATAATAAAAGAGTTATATCGAACGCATTCGTCTGTTTTTCCCGCTCTACAGATTATTAAGATTTTATATGTCTCAATTGGATCTCCACGTTCACGTCTTTCTTTTAGGGTTATTATCTTGTGTCTAGCCAGTCTCTCAGTATATGGAAAATTCATGATCTCGGTAGGTATTTTTCTCATGTTGCTCTATGTTGAGCCTTCTCCAGCAGTTCAATATCCTTTATGAAATAAGGATTCCAAATGTTATAACAGTACAATGATTACTTGTTGATGTTTATCATTTCTTTTTGTCATTTTTGCTTTATCAGTTTTAAAATCAATAGCAGACTAAATATTTCTTTTTTGTTTATGTTTATTGTACTGACTTCCTGAATTGAGTAGGAGAGCCTATCTCCTGTTTTTTTCTAAGTATATTCACTGTTTTTGCTAAAAACGTCAATGACCTTATATTGATGAGTATGGGAAGAAGCCTCATTGGGACATTCAATTAGTTGCATAGAGAGAAAAGAATTGTAATCTTTATAAAACACTATATAATCTAGTGCAGTAAAAAGAATGTGCCCTAATATATGCTTTAAGAAATGTTATAGATGATTAAAAGCATTAGTGACAGAACTCACAAAGATTATTGCAGAATGAACTAGAAGAGAAAAATAATAATTTAGAATGACAAATAAGAAAATCCATTGCTTTTGAAGCAGATGTGGAACAGACACAGAGCCATTTTTGAAACCAACAACAAGAATATAAGGAATAAGAACTAACAAAACTGAAAATGAAGGAAGTTGAGGAAAACTCACAAAAAGTTCTGGTGAATCAAGAATAAAAATTAAGTTTTTAGAAAAAAATCTAACTGATAAAAAACAAAGGACTGAAGACCAGGGAAAAGATAATATAAGAAAAATAAGTAAAAGTATCATACCTATAAAAGTTTACTTAAATCAAGGTCTTATTGAACTAATCACAAAAAATTTAAAAAGATAAAGAAATTACAAAGAATAAAATAAACAACTTCAAGAAGATATTCAGAAACTAAAACCAAAAGTGGATGAATTAAATACAAAAAATATTAATCTTATTGAACAAATTAAAGAAATAGAGACTGAAAAAAATTAATTATTAAATGACAAAATCACACATCAGAACAAAACCACAAGTTCAATCTCACACACATAGTTCAGCTATGTTTCAGAAAATTCAAAACCACTATTTTAAATAACTGCTCTCAGAAATTACTGACAAGAATAATATTTTAAAGGAAAATAAGTACTTATTGGTTAAAAATTATAACTTTGGAAAAGAAGGGTCACAGTGAAAGCACCTTGACTGTGATCGATAACACTCAAAATTTTATTATTAAGCAAAAAGACACTGAAAATGAGAATAATATTGAAAAAGGGATAGCTTCAGGAACAGGTTAGATAAACACCTTAATGTTCAGTCTATCAGAAATAAGTTTCATAAAATAGATGCAATTCTAGAAGATGAATAATTTAGTTTTGTAGCTATAACACAGCACTGGCTCACTGATGAAGAGATTATTTTGTTTAATATTAATGGTTACTCGGTTGGGTATACAGCAAGCACTGAATATAGGGGGGATGGTACCATGATCCTCTTAAATAATAGTATTAATTTTGAATCTTTTAGTGTTTTAACTCTAAATGTGAAAAATTGTATAGAGTTATGTTGTATATTAATACAACATTTTAATGTTTACATAGTTGTTATTTATAGGTCACCAGTAAGAAATCTTAAAATTTTATTAGAATCGACGAATCTACCTTCCAATGGATAGATCTTGGCAGCAATGTGGTTTTGACAGGAGACTTTAATGTCCTATTTAATAATGATCATAGAGATGCTATTCATCTCTGTGATCTCCTGGAAAGCTATGAATTTAAAAAAATGGACGGGAGACTCCTGCATGGATGTCTTTGTAAATTTTGGGGGAGATTCTATATGGGCCGGGGTGAGAAGTTAGATATATCAAACCATTTCAGGGTATGTAGCACTAGTAAGCCTGTTGGGGTTCATAAACATACATTCCGATCAATTATTTAACAAGGATTATTTGATTTTTATATTTGTTATAAATTCAGATTAATAGTTAAATATAAATCCTTCAAATCATTCCAAAAGGAAACATATACAGTTCAAAAGTGGTATTTCCTATGTCTTAAAATTAATTTAAAAATAAAACAGTTTTAAAAGTACTATAGGCATGAATAGAAGTCCAAGAGGCGCTTGTTAAGGCTATTACCAGAACTATTGGTCGGCATACCAATGTTAGATCAAATAATATAGTTGTTAATTAGCTTTGGTGTTATGTAAGTAAAACTACTCTCAAATTTTGTTGTCTTGTCCTCTTTTCACTCTATCAAAAATAAAGGCAGAGGAAAATAATTGAATACTGGAAGTTAGTTAATGAAGTAATTCTAGATTTCGTAATTAAAAAAAAATTATTATTGCACATGTAATAGTGCATAAGAATTATATTTAATATTGAATCAGGTGCTACTAATTCAGCAGCAAAACTATGAGAGAAAAAGATTTTTCATCATCATATTTTGGAACAGAAAAACAGACCATTAGGAAAATTCGTAATTGCCCATACTATTTTTCTCATTTTGTTGAAACTGTCATGTATCGTAAAATTGCGTAAAGCCCATTATTTTCTGACAGTTGTATTTTCAAAACTGTGTGATTATGTAATGTAATTATGTAATTTTTTAAAAAGTTTTAGGGGGTATCCTATAGATATTTTAAAGAAATGATTATTAGGGTACTTTAATTGAATTATTAAGGTAATTGCATTATTAAACTAATTTAATTAGGGTGATGTTAAAATGAAAACATCTTTTGTACAAAAGATGACTATATATAGTCATAAAATATTAATTATAAAGGTTTGTTCAAACATCTAGTGTGGAGTACATATTTGTTTTTAAAAGAGACCATGTATATTTTACTTAGGTTTTGAAATTAACATAAAATTCCTATTTTATGTCATATAGGTAACAAAGTATGAGCTTATTATAATTAATTTTAAATTTATTGATATTTGAAAATGTCATTTTAGCAGCTTTATTGCCTTGTAGATTCTGAACTTATACCAAAACTATTTGAAATTTTTTATCTTAGATTTCAAGGTGTATTCTGCCCTGTAATTTTTATTAACAGTTTCAAAAATTGTTTAGTCTTCAGATTGAACTGGAATGTAGTTCCACCATATAAACTGCACCAAGGAAGTTTTTACTGGAAATTCAAAATGAAATATTTTCAATACGGATGAAGATTTTGAGTTGTGGTTTTCGGCTTTTGCTTGATCAATATCTATAGTATGCAGCCCAATAAGGGCAGCCTCAGGACATCACAGCAACCGTCTTATACAGGGGGTTTTATAAGACCCTCTCATTTCGAAAATTGTAATAATTTTACTTACTATGTTTTAAAGTGATGTATATCTTATTGTGATGTAGGTCCTAGTTTTAGTATGTCAAACTTAGATTTAAATTTTAAAATTGTAAAATTTCTTAATTCTAAATTTTTTTATATAATTGTATTTTATATATAGTGTTGCATTTATTTTTCTTTGAAATTTTTTTTATATACAACTGGTGTAAACATTAAATTATATATAAGTTTGCAACTTTATTTTTTGATGAAGAATTCTCTTCAAGATAAAGAGAAATTATCAGAATCAAATGCAATAATTTTTATTCTGTATTGTTTTAAAAATGCTATTTATGTAAACCTGTAAGTAAGCAGATACATTGCAAATTTAATCATTTTTTATTTACAACATTTAATCATTTATTTACAACAATTCCATGTATTATGAATTATCAAATTAGTTAGCTCAGTATCTGTTAGAAGACTGTTAAAGTGCTCAACACCTCGAAAATTTTAACTATATCTGTACTAGAAAATTCACCTGGTGGCATGTCATTTGATAGCCAATCAATAAAAATTAATAACTGAAGTCGTCTTTAATGAGCACAACTATTTAAACTATTATTTATTATTATGTTCAGTCAACAGTTCTGATTGTCATGTATGTTTTAGAACATAGTCAAAAAAAATCCTATAAAATTAAAAACATGTGCCTCCACAACATTCGAACCACAATCTTCCAAGTGACAGCCAACTATCAAACCACTGAGCTACCAGAGCTTATGCTAGGAAGATAATAAATTCGTTTACTTACATTCTGAAATTACAGTTATCTCTGAAACTCCCACTAGGTGATGTTACAAGTGTTTCCAACAATTTCACTAGTTGGGTATCAAATGACATGCCGCGAAGTTTATCTGCTCATGATACTTATTCCCGAGCATATAATGATTATCCATAATAATTATTTTTTAAATTTCTTTATATTTTAACTTTTAAGTCCTTGTGTAGCTCATGGCATGGCATGGAATCCACTAAATGGAGATATGAATGATCTTCCATTAACTATAATAACAAAAATATTCCTTACATATGTTGATAGTATATATATATATTTTTTTTTAGGAGTTACCTTATGTGGGTGAAGTCCCATCTGGTCTACAACCGGGAAAAATGCTAAGATTTCAAGGGGTTACTCATCCAGATAGTGATAGGTGGGTATTTCTTTAGAAATTCTAGCTTTATTAAATAGTTGAAGTCAAACCTGTTATTTTAAAATGACCTGAAATAGAAAATATCTATTAAGTAAAAATCAATCCTTATTTTAAACTAACATGAGTAATTTCAAATTTCATCTGTAAAGAAATAACAATTTCCATTCCAAAATAGCACTATGAGAAGGCAATATTTCTGACAATTGTCAGAAAAATGGTTAAATTGTTATGAGACTGCCTTCAGTTAGTGGTTTGCTTTATACAACGTGTAAATTAACATTTCCACGAATTCGGAAGTTGATTTACCTCATAAAAATGAGGAAAAGTTCAGATAGGGGTTCATAAACACTTCCTTTTCGAGATGCAAGGTGTTAAAATATTTTGTATCACTTTTTCATTACATCTTGTATATTCATAAAGTTATTTAGATTACATTACCTCTTCTATTCTGTAACTTTTTGGTCTGTGTTCATGTTCATTCATGCATGCTTAATTTTTTGGTCAGAATGATGATTAATAACTTCTAAACAGTACAAAATATCAAAATAATCTAAGTGACTAAAAAGTTGCAGAACAGAAAGAAATTTGACATAGTTGTAAAAAATGGTCAATGACGTCATAGTGAAAAGTGCGGGGAGAATCAAGTCGCAACCCGAAAACAAATACCACCCTCTACGTTTTTTGAAAAACTGATTTAGTCGGTTTATTGACCGCGTTCACCGGCCTGATCGCTCTGAGAGCGGTACCCTGAACTGAACACTGAACGAGCTGTTTAATCTTGCTACTTTGATAGCGGGTCGTTGAGCGGACGCCAAATTTTGTATCGTATTTTATTTTCGCTACTTAACTGAGCAACGATCAGCTGACATAACAAACGAGATGGCGGAATGTAATGTAAACATTATGAGCAATAATTATACAATGTAATAATACACCAGAGCAATAACAGGTTTTTTTAATCTTTTTTTTAACACAAAATACAGAATGTATTATACAAACAAATTTACTATCATGTTTCTTTTAATTTCAGCCCTTCCTTGTTCCCGTTGTCCCATATTCTCATTCTCATCAAGGTTATGGTCAAGAAATATTTGCTGCATTCGAAATCTCTAAAAACCGTTCAAACCATTGCTATTATTTGAGCGCTACTTTGATGATCGATAGCCAACGAGCGATCAGGCGGGTGAGCGCGGCCAGACATTAGTCATTGTATGTGCTGTACCAATTTTAGATTAAATACTAGAGATAAAACGGGTAATACTACTCGGCAAACCGGTTACCGGTTTAAGTAGGATCTAGCTAAACCGGGTACCCGGCCAGGTAGGAACGGGTAATTTATATTAAACTCGTCCTTTTACTTTTTATTAATATTATCTGCAAACATCGCTTGTTTTACGTGTTTTTTATGATTCGGCGTTACTATTAATACGCGTTAGGCAACTACGCGTCCGGCTGTTTTATCTGAAAAATATTTTTTTTTTCAATTACCACCATAGGCATGCAATTCCAGACACTTCTTTTATCGAGCTGCGACGCGATAGGTATAACGATACAAATATATTGTAAATAGTATTGCCTGATTAAATTATTTTTTTATGTTTTGTATAATAAAGACATCATTTTCTTGCCTCTATTTTTCATAAGCAACAAAACTAACAAAATACCGCTATACTATTAATTTGTATTCAACTCGCCCAATTATTATTGGAAAAATTATTTTGTGCAAATGCCCACATTGCTCTGAGTCGGGCCCTGGTAGACCCGATACATCTCTTGAAATGAATGAGGCGTGTTAAAAAAACCTAAAAAATATTAACATTTTAAGACCTTGTATCTCAAAAACGAAGCGTTTGCTTACCCTTGTTTATTAGTTTAGTTAGAACTATTTTTATAAGCTAAATCACCCCCCGTCTTGGACTCTAATTAATTTACTCCCAGTATATCCCTTACAGTAACGAAAATGTCTTAAGTACGTAATTTATATAATGTGTGAAATTTCTAGACTAAATATCAACTTAGCAACTGGGCCAAATTCCAAACCGAGAGATGATACAGCTTTGCATCTCTCTGTAAGACTTAATCAAGGTAAGGAATTGTTTTGATGTAAAATTGTTCTAAATTGCCTTGTTAGTATGTACATTTTTATTTTAAGGTTACATTGCCAGAAACATCTATAAAGATGGATCCTGGGGTGATGAGGAAGGAGACGGTAGATTGCCCATTGGACATGCACAACATTTTGAGATCATAATTTTGGTCGATCCTAATCATTACAAAGTATGTTATTCTTCATTTTAAGAATAGATAATTTATTTTGAAATTCCAATATAACAGCATTTTATCAAATTATATTTACTCACAAGTATTTTGTAATAGGTGTAAAGACCAATTTCTCATTCTAATCCTATCATGTGATTTTAAATTTATTTTTGAGTTAGTTGTATCTTAATTCATGTTACATTTATTTTAATTTTTAGATTGCTGTCAATGGGCAACATTTTGGTGAATTTAAACATAAGATTCCATATAATGAAGTTACTCATCTCTTAATAGATGGTGACGTTTCTTTAACTCTAATATCATTTGAAGGTATAGTAATACCAGGTAAGCAATATTTCGCATCTAAACAATTTTATTCCACATTATACTCATTTAAATATTCAATTGTTTCAATGTCAATTGCTTCATTTTAAAAATATGAACAATTAAGAAATTCCAAATAATAGCCAAGTTATTTCATATATCACATGTAGAAGTTAATATGTTATATTATAATTGTCAGATATCTTAAATATCTTTTTAATTTAATTTCGGTTTAAAATTTTTAAACTATTTAGTTTACATTCATTTTCGTTTATTCATCCTCTAAATTAAAAAATTGGTAAATTCATCTTTACCTAGAATTTCCCTTGTACAGAGTTCGAGATACGTATAGATAACATAATTTATGTACTTATTTATTTGGTAATAATTTTAGACAAATCCTAAATCATTATTACTTCCCTCGTAATTTCCTGGAATAAAACCTTTTTATGGAGGAAAATAATAAATACTAAAAAAAAATAATTTATTCTTTATAGACTGTAAATAAAGTTATGAAAAATATATAATTATAATAAGTTAAAAACAAAAATTCGGTAAGGTCTCGTTTACCCACAATTTTCCTTCATACAGAATTCCACTACACACAGACTTATTCTTGATTTTTGGCCAACATTTGGGATCAGTTCTATAAATAGTTTTTGAGCTATGCCGCATACAGGTAGGCCGACGGAAATGAGAAAACATATTTTTGGGTCTAGGGACCCTAAAACGCAAAGATCTGAATAAATCTGGGAGGGTGATAAAAATCGTTAGTTATGTTCTAGACGGTTCTATTTTTGCTAATTTAATATTCAGATTAAGTGGCTCTTCAAATAATAGACAAAATTGAGCAAATAGACATTAGCGACCTCAGCTTCTGTATTTAAAGTCACGAAATTGACCATATTTAGTTAAAACGCAAAATCATCTGACTTTCTTTAGGTCAAGAGACTGCTTCCCAGGCTTCCCAGGTTAATGCAGAAGGTCCTCAAGGTGGTCCACAATTTGGGGGCCCCCAATACGGGCCACCTCCCGGTACTTATGGTGCACCCCCACCGAATTATGGAGGCTATGCTCCTCCCCCACCCCCAGGAGTAAGTAGCATAACTTGTTTTCACAGAATATTTACAATTTTTCTACTTTTTGCCGTTTTACTATGGAAAATTAGTTCTAGAATGTTTTGCTAGCAAAGATTGTTCTACTTTAATAATCAGTTCATCTAAATGACTCTTCCTTAACAATACATTTAGAAAACTCATATGTAAATTAGATGAAAGTGGCTGTGTTAAATACTAATCAAACAAGTCTTGATGAAATTAATTTATAGAGCGGAAGTTTAGAGTAGTATATGTCATGGTAGTGGCATGGTTAATCTTGTTTTAAGTGTGATTCAGAAAGTCCACATACGTTGTCACTTTCCGTTTATTTATTCCGATTGGCAGCGTCACTATTTTTGTTAAAAATACGCGTGGATGAATGTTTTGTTGTTGTTTTGTCATTCAGTGTTTGGACTTATTTTTGTAACCAAAAAAGTATTATGAAGTCGCTTTTATTTTTATATGAATATGAATGAATAAAGTCCACCTTATAATCGCGCAAGGCTGAATTTTTTGTGATATAAAATCTAAACGTAAACAGTAATCTGTCAGTTTAAAAGCCCATGTAGTAATGGGCAAAGGTGCATAAAGGTTGCTTACATGCCACAGCATCAACTTTCATCAATTGAATTCAAATTTTTAGTGCGAAATTCTTGTTTGTGCTATTAATGAATGTTATAAAACACGAGAAAATATTAACGCTTTTATTGTACAGTAAAGCCTTACCAGTAGCAAGAAATTTGATTATTTACCGAAGCACTTTAATTTTAAACTTATATAGTGGCTGCATATGAATTATTAATTTATGCAAATTATGTATAAATGTTCAGGGCTTGTGATTTTTTTACAGTAATTCTTAATAAATAGTATTTGAGAAACCTCCTGTTTTAAAACACAAAACACAGCTTAGGTTTCATCAAAGACACATAATACTTTGAATAAACGATCCATCAAATATTAAATAAATTAAATCTTAAATGAGTCCTCACTTTGTATTGTATTTCGTATAATTGGTATCTGTCGAGAGATGGATGGCTTCGCTCAACGCCCAGAGTTGCTAGTCCGCGATGTAATTCTTCGATAAGCTGGTTAAATTCCTTTATAGATAAGCATAAGTTTGCTTAAATTAGGTATTTTAATTAATAACAACATTTTCGCGCATTACATTTTTTTTTCACTTGTCATAATATTATGTTCAGTCTTATGCATTTGCTACATCAAACTTTTTTATATGTATTCTAATATAAGGGATAACAATATTAGCTAAACGTTGCACTATTTGCTTTATTTTATCCTCCAGTGGCGTATGCCATAACATTTTGGCAATTTTCTGCTGCATAGAAGGAAACATCCATTTTTAAGACATTCTGAAAATCAGAATACTCAGACACGTTTCGCCATTTACGAAACCTAGTAAAGAACCGGTAAATATTCAGCTTTAAAATGCTTTGCTACAGTCGTATAACGAATTGAAAAAATTAATATTTAAAAAATAAATTTAATATAAATATTTTCACTGTAACCATAAGACTCCGTTTTGAAGAGATACAGGGAGTTTCACTCACAATTCCAAACGTGCTCCGATTTCTCAGGAATTAACGAAGGTAAACAGTGTTTATTTTTAAAGCTGGTTTGTTGGGAATCAATGGAATATCAATTTTGGTAAAAAGTTTACTCAAAGTCATATTTGCACCAAATTGATTGCTATATTGGTTGCTGATATATATGGAATCTTTTAGTAGAATTATGATTTCTTTCCAATTATTTGTTTTGGAACATTAATAATATTTTCCAATTCTTTTGAGTTAATTAAAATTTGGTAAACAGTGTTGTTATTATTAGAAATAATATTTCATATAAGTTTTGAAATTGATTTTGTGTGTGTTTAATGTGTTATACACAGAAGTTTTTGCTATGACTGCATTTCTGGTATACACTTAAATTCACTTTTACTCTCCATTGTTTTTAAAGATAAATTTGACTTTTAACTACATAAAAATATTTCAAATATTTTTGACACACTGATATTGAAAAGCAGGATACAAATGAATGATAACTGGGTAACCATCAACCATATATTGATATAAGAATAAAATAGCAGGCTATATTTTACATATGGGAACTTATGAACCAATTTGAGCTAATGGTATGAGAAATTAGTTATTTTCAAATCTTTCTGCGAAAAGATATCCTATAATTCCAAGTTTTTGCAATTCTTTTGTTTTCTCTTGGCGTCGCAAGGCTAGTACTCATAACAGAGATTTTTTTTGTCTAAATAATTTCACCTTTTACTCAATTAAGTAATAACATTTGACCAAATTTCGATATCCCCTAACTTGACTTCTGCTATTTTATGTAAACACCATAATTAATAAAATTGCATTTTACCCTACCAAAAAAGCACTTTGTATCAAATTGTTTCGGTATTTATTGTATGCATATTTTCCTTTATATTTAGCTATTTTTGTAAGTTTAGTTTTTTTATGTTTTTCTTAATAACCTTTTATATTACAACTGTTGACTGCTCTGGTGCAATGCTTCTTATATATAACAAATTTAGTCAGTTAAATAAATATTGTTTTACTTCCTATTGGCCAAGTAAATTCAGTTTTAGATTCAGCAAAGCTAAATTAATTTTTGTTTCTTATATTTGTTGTGGTGATTAAATAATAAAATACAATACTTTTAAATTAGGCTCAACCACAGAGCGAAATGGGAGGATTATTTGAACAAGCACAAGATATATTGGCGGGAGCCATTAAAAGCGGAGCTGCGGAAAAACTCTTGGCAAGTATTTTGAGCAGTGGACAACCAGCACAACAACCTCAAGGATATGCTCCGCAAAATGCGGTAAGTAACATATGTTGGTGAATTGGGTGAATTTGTTAACAGTTTATTACTAATTTATTAACTCCCAACTAAATGCGATGGACTGTTAAGATATAAATAAACAACTTAGCAACCTTGTCAAGGTTGCTCGTTATGTATATGAAGTAGTTTTTTTATAAAACAGCTAGGTTTTTTCTAAAGGACTGGGCGAATTAAAAATCATTATAAAAATACATATTTTTTAATATACTGGATATTTTAGGCATTTTATAAAACACCGGAGATTTCTTGTTCTTATCGTAAAATAAACAAAAACTCTTTATAATTTGTCTGGTCATCGAGTAAGGTAAATTGTAAAATATTTAGTATATCATTGTGTAGAGCACGATTGAGTAATAACAGAGTCGACCTGTTTTCAATCATCAGTCGGTTGTTATTTTGTGCAATGGCAAAAAAAGTCATACCATATATACTGAGGAAAATTAATAACGACCCAGTTCCTATTCCTATATGTATATATAATATACATGATTCTATTCAAGTAATACAAATTGATGACAATCGAATGATTTAAGAATTCAACCAAACTTCTCCATATGCTAATAAAAATTATCGAAAAGTTGTTAAAGTTCAAATAATATACATTATTCAAAATGTATGGTGCCATATTCTTCCAATACCAGTCACAGAATAAATGACTCAAAATGGAAATGCAATTTATGAAAGAAAAAAATAGCAACACAGAACAGAATATGTTGAGCAAAATCGCGCCGCTGAGAAAAAGCTAGAAACAAAAAACTTAAACCCTCTTAAACTTTTAAATATTGGCCAGAATATCGCTATAGAAGTTTCTAAAGTAGATAGTAGGTCTTTGGATCTTAAAAATATATTGGAAACTATTCTGAATTTCAAATTGGATTTGTGAATGTATTGTAGTGGATCGCTGGTTTTCACGAAAGACAACATCGTCAGTGAAATTCCTCTCGAAAAAAGAATGTTTCATTAAGAGAAGCCATTGGAATTTTTTTTTTAAGTTTGAAACACAGGATTTCAAAATATGTGGTGTAAACCAAGTAAAATTTGAAATAAACGCTTTTGCATTAGAGCACATTATACTCACGTAATTATAAATAGATTATTTCTGGAAAAACAATATAGAAAAAATCATTGTTTTAATTATTTCTGTGAAAGTTATTTTTAAAAAATTGGATCTGAGAAAAATAACATCTTAAGTTTGTATTAGTGAATAATTGAGAATTTAAGACATTATTTTGTTTATCTCAGGTCTAAAGTTATTTTTTGTTATATTTGTAGTATAATGCTATACATAATTTATATACATTTATATGGTCTAACTACATAAATAAATTATTTAAAATTATTATTTTTTTGTTTTTGCGCCCCACTTGAAACCAACTTCTGGATACGGCCCCTGTCCCAAATATGTATACTTTCGATATTCTTTAATTCTTATATGAAGGGGTCTCTTAGTTTTCCCAATTTAAAATTCGGCCGCATATAATTATGTATGTCATTTGTGTGTATCAGGTTGGTTTTAAGTTTCTTACAAGAGTTTTTCATCTTTGATATCATAGCTTCTGGTTTTTGGTAAACAAATTTACCAAAGAGTAACAAGAAAATTCAACATTACCTTTTCTTGGTTGTTAAATAATTTTAATTGATCGTTTATTTTTATTGATAATATTGTTACTAAAAATATCAAATATCTTTTTCAGCTAAACTTAGTACTTTAGTTTTACGTATTGAGATATTAAGACAAGTTCGAAATATATCGTTGTTAGCACACATACTGCAGTAGTACCACAAAACTGAGACAGGCATGCTGCTAAGTGATGGTCATTTCTTCCCTTTTTATAAGTATTGTGTCGTTTACATGGTGGTTGATGCGTAGATAACCTTCCGACTTTCCGCATCATCTTGAAAAATCGCGGATTTTTCTGATGTCCACAGATTAGCTGCCACAAATAAAAAAATGTGTTTGACTGTGTCAGGAAGCGAACAATACAGACAGCATATGGTACAAACAATTTATATGGTTTTCATTATTATTTTGTTTGAAAATTTAAGATGGAAAATAGTCATTTGATAAAATAAAATTTCGGTTGTATAATTTAATGATTCCGCTCACAAAATACAAAAGAAGAGTTAAAAAGAATACTTAAAATAACCTACTCCAGTATTTTAAGGTTAGTGTGTTCTAAAAACGAGTAATTTTGATGTTAGTAGTTTCTGAATATTTTTATGAGGACCAAATTCATCGTTTAACGGCTTCTTCTCCTTTTAGAAATATGGAATCTATCCCGATCTGCCAACTCAAGACACGTCTAAAGTACATAATCAGAATGCTAACACACAAGAGTCTGCAGAGCCATCAGTTCAGAGCGGAGGCAATATACCTCTTGATCCATCTAAAAGTCAGCAGAATCCTGGCCCCCTTGAGGGTCTATTAAGTGGACTTTTAAGTGGTAATAGGGGTCAAGCAACTGACATACAAACCAATGCTGGTTCTAGGCAGCCTCCACCTGCCAATTCTGATATATTTTCAGGCCTTTTGTCAAGTCTTTTGAGTGGAAGTAGCCAAGGCCACCAACCTGGAAGTCAGGATATATCTCAGCCTAAAGCAAGTCAGGCTCCACCAGGAATTATACAGAATCAGCCAGCACCAACAACCCAAGGGATACCAAATACCCAAGGAGATCAGCGATCAGGCTTGGACTTGTCAGGAATACTTGCCAGTCTGCTAACACCAAGTCAAAATCAAGCATTGCTTAATCAGCATAATGCCCCTACTTCTCCAAGTCAGGGTTCCGGTCAAGAACGTGGATCTGATGTCATCTCCGGACTTTTATCTAGTTTATTATCTCCGAACCAAACCCAACAAACATCTCTAAGTTCCAGCCAACAACCACAAAACGTACCCCAGTCCCAAGGTCAGGAGTCAAATCAAGTTGGCAGTCAGGGACATGGATCTGATGTTATAACCGGTATTTTATCTAGTCTATTATCTCCGAACCCAACATCTCAATCATCATCTCAAAGTTCCAATCAACAACCACAAAACGTACCCCAATCACAAGGTCAGGAGTCAAAACAAGTTGGCGGGCAAGGACATGGATCTGATGTTATAACCGGTATTTTATCTAGTCTATTATCTCCGAACCAAACACCTCAAAGTTCCAATCAACAACCGCAAAACGCACCCCAACCACAAATTCAAGATAATCCCCAACCACCAAATGCACAAAATCAGGATAAGGGCCAACCCCAAAACGCAGAATTGTTGAAATCTCTCTTACAAGGAATTTTAAATAAAGCCGCTGAGCAGCATGATAGTACTAGACCAATTCAAGAAACAAATCCTGGAGGCAGTATACCAACTGCGACACCGACAGAACATTCACATCAAGTGAGTTCTTTTAAATTCTGGTTTAAAACTATCTAATATCAATTTTACTGGAATATTTACCGATAAAGTATTTTCGTTAGTTATTTTATTGCCCGTACAACACTTTCTTTCATTTTTTTTGTAGTTTAGAGAGACAAAGTTGTGATTGATTTTTAGTGCAAGAAATTTAAGAAAATTGAGTAATTTTTTGTTTTTTAACTATATGTGTTTTTGTACCTTGTGGATTTGCATTGAAGCATCGAATGTTCTATGTAACTAAAGAAATCCTTGTTATTAATATTTTATAAAATTATAAATGCTTGAATTTGTAGTTTTTAGATATTTACAGGTAATTAGTATATTGAATTAATTACTTTTTTGTCTCTAAGTTGTTACTTTATATAGTTATGTTTATGATTTACACTAACAATGTAAAAATATTAAACCTTAAACTTTTTTACATATAACTTTTTGTAAACAGTTTAGATATGACCTTAAAATTTTTAAATTTAAGTTTAATAATATATTATTGTTAAAGCATAAGTACTCAGGAACATAGAAATGAAAGGGCCTTGTAAAAATATTGAACTTTAAACTTTTTTGTAAATCGTTTATATCTTATTTAAAATATATAAATTTAAGTCTAATACTATATTATTGTTAAAGCATAGGTACTCCAGAATGTAGGAATGCAGCATAATATTGCAATGTTAAAAGCCAACAGTTAAAATTCCAGGTTCTCTGCTGATACTATTAGGGATTCTGCTTTGATGAAATAAAATTTATTATGATTCTTCCTTCAGTCATACCTAGTTGTCTGCAAGGAAAATATAACCCTCGCATGCATTACAACACTGTCCAATTTTTGTCTAGTTTATGGAACCTGCTACTGGGAGGTCTTTCGCTTATCCATTTGCAAGGCTTAAAACACGGTGTCGCCATTACCATTCTTGGTTTGCTCATAATAAAAACTTAATTAAATTTTGATAAGACGGGAAATATATTAGCACATTCAGTGCCAAAGCATAATGGTATTTGTAAATGATTGTGATTGTCAGACCAATAGTCACTGGTTTCTGCTTTAAAATATGTGTAAATAATTCAGGCAATTACTTACTTAATTTTATTAAATATATATCTGCTCAAGTGTGATTGGATATAATTTTATATGTGTACAAACAAGAGAGTGTATCACACTGTGTGTGTCTGATTTGGCTTATGAATGGGGGTTATTTTATATACTACAGCAGACATAGTGGCAATGTTAATTACTTAAACTCCCCAATATTAAATTAAAATATTAGTACTTGCACTACCTAGACTGAGTTTCAAAGACCCCCTACTTCATTTGCTCCTTTATTTCCAGTTTGTCCTTATTATGGAACCCATATCCAGTAACGGTCTTTGTTCGTTCCAGATAACCACAGTATTTAGGCTTTCTTTTTTGGTCTGCCAAATGATAAAAAAATATTCGATATGATGGACGTGTTTACGGACAGTATTATGTCATTTAATAGTGTCTATTTTGGCCTTATAATATGTAATGCGTTTCTTGAAAATATATCTGCCTTGGTATGTGCAGCATATTTTTGTCTTAGGACCACTGGAGATCCTAGAACCTGTTTGCAGAATCAAGGTGGTCATGTGATGTAAATGTTAAATAAATCCTTCGGTGGTCTGACAATACCATAAGGACAGTAAAATATAAAAGTTCATGCACAGTACGAAAATAAGTCTTGAAATAATCATGTTTTAACTCAAAGCCATAGGTATAATAACTTCATACATTTAATGACAACGAAGGTGTAAGTATTATTTAATTTAATTTTAATAAACTTGTTTATATATGCCAGACAGTATAGTGGACCAATTTTCTATCAAAACTTTATTGGGCAGAAATAAATTAATTTAATTATGAAGGAAAAAAGGAAACTGACATTTTATATTATTCTCAGGTTCAAATTGAAAACTAATCATTAAATGTGTAATTGTGGTATATAGGTAAAATCCCACATTTAGATCATTTTAATCTTATCATGTAGAAATCGGGTCATTTAAAAATTCAAAGCTGAAACTATTTCCGGTTTAACTGGAAGTGAACAAAGTTGTCAAACATGGGTTAACAGTTGACAAACAATAGTGTCTTTTACTTGATGACTATGGTTACCTTTAACGGGTCTTATACGTCTTTCGGGAGCTGCGTATTAACCGTGTGTTAAACAGACAGTGAAGGTGCGCCCGTCAGCGTACTTAACCTCACATTGAAAAACATATTTTGCGGAACGATTTTGAGTCTGGCATACTAATATTTTGGTCAGCTCTTAAACTGCTGTTTTTGACACCAAAATACAAATGGGCTGTTATTGAATATTTCGAATTTTTTGTTCCAAATGTTTAGTTTTTGTCAAAAATCCGGATTTCACTAAAAATATTTATATATTAACACAACACAATTAATTTATCCATTAACGCATGAGTGGCATTTATCTTATAAAAATAAGCATGGCATGCCTCAAGTATATTTTGTTTCTTTTTTCAAATTTATTTTCTGATGCATTATCTGTTTAATTATTAGCAATATGGCCAGTATCCCCATCCCCCTCAGCAAGAGCAAAGAGGACCTGTAGAATCATTACTCTCAGGTCTGCTATCTGGAGGAGGACACCAACAAGTAAGTTTTAATGTATATCTTAAATATATAATTATAGTTAATAATAGGTTATATAGACTGGCCCGTGACATACTCGCAATGTTTCACCTTGACTCCAAGCGTAGCTAATAAAGGTGAAAATCTCACTAGTTGCTACAAATACATTTGTACCTTTATTAGCTGCATTTCTCGCAACTAACGGGATTTCCACTCTAATTAGCTCTATCTCTTTCACACTGAGTTGGACTCGATAAAGCGTCGCGAAGCCCTGTCCATTATCCTATTATGTCTATGAGTCAGTATCGATTTTCATTATTCTTAAAGGCTTACTGAACGGATTAGATAGGGTTTTTGAGAAAACATTTCTTTTTATTATTTAGACGGTACAACAAATAGTAAGAGCCCAATTATCAAAAAAAACATTCAACCTAACCTGATCTGACATTGGCAACATTGACCGATTCTCTGCGGTTATTCAAGACGTTGGCCGGGGTATTGACAGTATTATCACGAACGGTCGAAATCCGTGGATATACTAATTTAAATTTATCCAAAATATGAAGAAAATTATTTGGGTTGCATTTATTGGATTAAAGTTCAAAATAATATCCGTCCAACTTTTCCAGAAGTGACATAAAGTTCTTGTATATATTTGGCATATCATTAATAACCTACAATTTCAAAACGCTGTCCCTTATATGTATGTATTAAATTATAGATAAATAAATAGCTGAATGCTTTAACATTAATTTTACATCCCCATACCTCCTTGCTTTTTATCAACCACTGCATGTTCATTGGACAAACTTTTATCTAATTTTCCCTTTATTAATTAAATTATTAGTTATTAAAAATTCTTTTTTAGCAACAGCAGCAGCCCCACGTTCCTCAAGTTGGTGGTGAGGGTTCCATAGGAGGATTGGGTTCTATGGGAGGACTTTTAGGTTCTTTAGCGGGATCCTTCTTACACAGGCCTGTAAGTATATTAAATAGAGTATGAAATATTGTGAGAAAGTATAATAACTACAATCTTTAAAAATAATAAAATTTTTCTCAAAATTTAAAAAGCTACTAAAGATTTTCCTTTTAGAGCATTAATTTATATATATATATATATATATATATATATATATATATATATATATATATATATATATATATATATATATATATATATATATATATATATATATATATATATATATATATATATATATATATATATATATATATATATATATATATATATATATATATATATATATATATATATATATATATATATATATATATATATATATATATATATATATATATATATATATATATATATATATATATATATATATATATATATATATATATATATATATATATATATATATATATATATATATATATATATATATATATATATATATATATATATATATATATATATATATATATATATATATATATATATATATATATATATATATATATATATATATATATATATATATATATATATATATATATATATATATATATATATATATATATATATATATATATATATATATATATATATATATATATATAAGTATATATATATATATATATATATATATATATATATATATATATATATATATATATATATATATATATATATATATATATATATATATATATATATATATATATATATATATATATATGTATATTACTTGTTTAATACCCCTACATGACTCTTGTTGTTTGCTACTTGTACACATATATGATCTCTTTTCTTTTTTTTTTCCAATGTATTTTTTATTATTACATTTTTATAGTTCCTTGTAATGAACTTATCATAAGTTAGTTGGGTTATTATTATTTTTACAAAGGAGTTACTTAAAAACTAATTCGATCTATTATATTTCTCGCTATAACAAATAGGAAACAAGAAAGTAATCTATGTAAAAGAAGATGAAAATGGATGAAGCAGGTTAATGTACTACTTATTTTGAAATGGTTTAATATTCTGTGCTAATACGAGGATTTTAAGAATTATAACATATTCAAAATATTATATTCTTGAAATTTTTGTACATATTTCTATTTGTTTCAGGATCAACATTAAGACCCCAAAAGAAGAAAACTTAAGGCAATTATATCTGCATATGTAGAAAAAACGCGGCAACTTCTTAATAAAAAAAAATTAGATATGACATCCAAAGACGCTTTAAGTTACTTGTTGCTTTAAACATGTTAGATAGTAATAGAATTATATATATTTATTGCATTAAATGTTGGTGCTAAGGGTAGATTTATTTTGCTATAAATTTACTTATTTGTTAATCTAGATCTGATAGAGTAATGACATTTTTTATGATGGATTTTTAAGATTTTTTTTTATTTACTTTTATACATTTCTTTTATTTCGTATTTTTAAATATTATTTTTATTAAATATACTCTGTTATCTTAATTGCATATTTCAAAGCTTTACAATTGTAGCTTTATATAACTGTTGTGTTAAAGTGAATTATGCGAGTATAATATGATGATTATCTTAAGTACCTATAACTCTTTTGACTGTCAATATATTGAATTTGTTATATGCAAGGTGTCTTTTAATAATATATTCTTTTAAATGTGTTCAGATATTTTTTCTCAAAATTATCTTACATATTCTTTATTCGCCCATTTTGCAGTTTTGTATTATTGATTACATTCGTTTCTTAATCAGTAATAACATTTAATTAGTAAAAACATCGTAAAAAGTAAAAAACGAGATCTGAGATTTATATAAGTTATTTTATGTAAGTTCTTTCGACAATAATTAGACAACTTAATAAACGCACATGTGTATTGTAGGTTGCTTGCCAATGTAGTTACCACCGGAACATCTTAATTGAGAGTAGAGTATTTCAAAAGCAAAAGACACTTCAAATTTTGAATTATTTCTCTATTGCTAAAAAATGTAATAGTTGCTTGTATAGTACCGTTGTTTGAAGAATTTGTTATACAACAATGGTAGGTACGAAGAACATCAAAATTACACAAACATTTTTCGAAAAATAAGTATTTGCTTTGAAATAAGCACATAAATCGGGTATAAATATATTATACTTAAAATAAGATATATGTTCACAACATCCAAGCTTTTTGAGCTCTCCGTGATTTTGTTGCTCTAGAGTTGTCCACAAATTGGAGAATTAATGCGAAAAGGTTCTTTTTGGATTTTCTGAAAATATTAATGTTTGCGATATAAAAAAATATGTTCGCATATAAAAAGCTCACCGCCCTGCGAAGTCGGAAAAAAATTATTTACAAAAAATAAAACAAATTTGACATATTCCACTGTTAAAAAAAAATTTTTTAGGAGAGATTTGACTAAGATGATATAAATCAAAAAATACATAAAAATTAGGATGACCATAAAATGCAAGTCTGTTAAGTACTCCATATATCACGAGCTATTTTGTCCAAGTAGTTGGTTCATATTTTGCCATTTTTTGAAAATATTTTGTGACGTAAAACAAAACATTTTCGCTATTAAACGTGTATCACCGCCTTGTTTAGTCGGAAAAAAATGAAAATGAAAATTTGGGTTTTCGGGAATATTTTTCTACCTAAGGATAACCCTTTTATAAATAAAAATATTAAAAAAATAAATTTGACTTTTTTTTCAAAAGCTAAGCGTTAGGGAATTTAAAAAGTATTTTAGTTTCTAAGGAGCCGTTTGATCCCCCAAGGGCTACCCTGGTCAGTGGGGAATGTTTTTATATAAAAAAAAATTATTTTACGTGTTTCGCCGTTTTTTTAAATATCTTATTTACTTTTTTTAAAATAAGCCGCCAATGTTTTGTACACTTTTTTAATGTCAAAAAATTTAACGCATAAACAAAAAAAAAAACACATTTTCCACCATTTAAAATAAACTTATAAATTTATTTTTGTTTTTATTGGTCTATTTCGCTCACCTGGAGTAATCCTAAATAAAGAAAAAAGCATCTATAGGCAAAAAGATAAAATAATTTTGACGTGCATCTTTTCTAATCGCTAAGCTAATTGTTATTAAATTAAAAAAATATTTTCGTTTTCTGGAGGCTGTTTCATTCCCCTAAGCGTAGAAAATCTACGCTTTTCTGTGGCCTAAGACTGTCCTGTATAATGGAAAAATATATTTTTATACGCAAAGAGCAACAGTTTTGACGTGAACGTGTTTCAGCGTTTTCTAAAAAGCTAACGATTTTTGAAATTAAAAATATTTTCTTTTATGGGGAAGTTTTCCCTTAGGACTAACTACATAGTGAAAAAGTTTTTTTTATTACAAGGTAAAAAAATGAGCTAAACGCTTTTGAAATAAAATATATTTTGTTTTCGGGGGCTGTTTATATTCCCTTATATATGTTCCTCCTACATTTCTACAGATATTTTAATCAAATTAGGCAGAGGATTAACTGTAATTAGTGACTCCAAAAGTTACGATAATATACTTATACTTATAAAATTATACAACACATTTTTTTAGGGTCACAAATATATATGGCTGTTATATGGGGTAAAGTAATGGCCAACATTGTAGAAAATGAGATTCTCATGTAAACTTTTTTTCCCTATGAAGTTTAAAAAATTAGTAAAAATCGATTTCACTTTATTTTCCAATAGATGCTACATTAGTTTATATTTGTACTAATTTGGTTTGTTTCCAGGTAACGAATTAAACAAACTTACCAGTTGCCTGTCCTCCCATGCCTAGTACTTATATAAATATACAACACTGTGACTTTTCATTCTTGATAACATCCTAAGGTCAGATTAGCGCCAAATCAAACGTCACCAAAATAAAGTTATATTATTGGATACTTAAATCGTCCAGTAGCCCCTTAGAGGGCACACAAAGGTAAAGATGTAAAAATAAATGAAAACATTTTTCAGATATGTACAATCTCTTGTACTTTTAATTTTTAAATAATAGTATTTTAAAAAGTATAAATAAGTTACAATAAAATCGATATTTCAATATGCAAAAAAAAATTTTGAAAAACATAATATGTATAAATCAGTCCTAGTACATTTCATTTTACAATGTTTGAAAAAAAAAAAAGAACAATGCAAATCTATATGATAGTAGCACATAAGTTGTTACCTTCTAATAATATATTACTTTAAAAAAGCAAACCTGTGTTTTCCGAGTATACGTAAAATCCTATGTTTAAAACAAGGATTGTTTTAAATATTAAACCATTTTTAACTTGTAAAGCCACGATAGTTTTTAGAGCAAGTCTTACTATTGGCACTGATCAGTAACACAAAATTAATTATAAAGAAAAAACGTGTATTTTCTTTCATATAAATAAATAGTGTCACAAATACGAAAATACAGTCACAACTGAAAATATAAAAAAGTATAAAATTTCTTCTCTTATTCCTTCATCGATTCTTTCACTGATACATTATAATGTTTAGTATAATGCAGGTCTTTAATAATTTCTTGAAAAACATTCAACAAATATTTAAAGGCTTAATTTATTCTATAAATATAATTTTGTGGAACTTATAATAGAAACATAAATACTCAACCAAACATGGTTTAAATTGTTTTTTTGCTGACTTTTTATGTTAACTACACTGATGGATAAGTGAAACGACTGGGCAGAATTTAACTCATGTTTGGAAAAGTATATCTTGGATCATTTCAAAGCCACGATCTTTGCTTGTATACGAAATCTCCGATTTATCTATTTCCTTACAGTCTCTGAAATAAACCAGGTTGAACATAGTTATCTCTATATTTTATACTGTTAGGCAGGTAACTTGTCGACCAAATGTCGATAATGGGAAAAACTGATCTCTTGTGGTCATTTTCGTTTACTTTGACATCTTAAATACTTTTAAAGTTACAGAACTTTATTTAAAGCATCACATTTTACCGATATGTTGTACGTTTCTATTTTGATTTTTTTATACCTCAATAAAGTGTATACTACCATTTTGTCACAATACGGGGTCATAACAAAAAAAATCTACATCAAGAAAAATTTGACGGCTAAATTAATATGCATCTATTGCAACTTTGTTGCTTAGTTCCAACAGAAGTGTATATTCGAATTAAATTGCTAATTATTGGTAAAAAAGGCCAAAAGGTAATAAAGGCGTTAAAAAACACGTTATTGCCGGTGTTATTTTATGTCTCATAAAATACCTTTAAATACAAATATTTCACACTTTTTAAAAATCAGTGACAATTATTTCATGATATTTTTCTTGATGTACAATTTTTCGATATGTCAAAAAAAAATCAGTAAACTTTTTTGATGCATAAAACGTTAGATATCCATAACAATACTATTTTACGAAAAAGAGCAAAACATGCCTCAAATAAAGCTCTGCAGCTTAGAAAGTGTCCTTCAGAAAAACCACATGGCAGTTTAAAATTTAGGACAAATCACCGTTACATTTTCAACTCTGTATATTTTAAAGGTGGCAGGAAAATAAAAACTTCGAAGATTCCGTATAAAGGCAAAGATAGTGGCTTTAAAATACCCAAGAATCCTTAAAATCCACCGATTAATTTAGAAGAATTCCAAATACAAGTCAAATTCTGAGCCATTTTGTGTCCGTCAGAGTATTATACCTTTACGAATATTTTGTATAATCTGATAATATTCCTTTCATCCTACTTGTAAAAAAGAGAAATACTTATTCCATTTAGACAAACTTTTTAGGACTGTGAAATTCGATTTTTTTTATATATATCGGTGTTTGCAGTGGTAGTTCGAATGTTTTTAGTCGCCCTTGTTTAACATTATTACAATCCAAAGCTCTTATTGAAAGAAAACGTTTAACATGATACAGGTTTAATAATTACACAAAATTGATTCCTGATTATGCTAAAAATGTAAAGAATGCTTGCTCAAGATCTAGATATGGTAGGGTGTCTACAATCTATAGTATACAACTAATTTTATAAATTTATATAAGAAAAATTAGCTGGAAGTAATTTTACAGACCTTCTACAATGTGTCCCAAGTGAAGAAATGAGTGCGACCAATAATTTTACATTCAAAATTTGACATTTCTAAACAAGCAGTTCAAGTCTATAAAATGTAAAATGTTTGTTCTTTCCACCTCTTTACTTACTTATTCTGGGGTATACTGTAGATAATTTTAGAGATGACAATTTACCTTTTAACTACAATGAAAAAACAGACAATAATTTAAACTTCTGAAAATGCAGATAACATGATTAATTATTTACATATCTTCTACAATGTGTCCCATAATGTTTGCTACATATGGCCAACATTTTTATTATTAATATTTCAGAAAATTTTCCAAGCATCACTCTTGAATAATCTGATAATTAACAAATCGATTTTGACATACCTAATTTGCAAAAAGGGTGGAAAAATTTAAAAAGACATTTTGAAGTGGTAAAAGTAGAGTTAGATAACAACTCTACTTTTACCAACTTCAAAATATCTTTTTAAATTTTTCCACTCTTTTGGCAAATGAGTTATCAAACGTTATAAGAATTAATGTTTAGAATTCGATTTTACATGTTTTTAAGTTATTTAAAAAATATGATTTTTTTTAAATAACTTTCAGTCGATAACATTTCTAAAAATTAGTTTACCAGATCTTCCTTAATTCTGTAACAATTTTTTAACTAACCTCTTGAAAAAATTTATTATAAATCAATTTTTAGTATTTATCATTAGATCTTTTAGTGAATAATCGTAAATAATTATGTACCAACATAAGGCCAAAAATATATTTCAAATCTACTTTATAATAGAATAAATTTAATTTTCTCTTTCTATTTTGCAAGATAAATAAATAATAAGATTTAATATTTTCGAAACATTTGACAAAATTAATAGAGTTGTGAGTAATAACACATTTACTACATTTAGTAACCGAAAAAAAAAAATATTTTAGAAAGATATTGACAAATTTTTTCACTGGCTAGGAATTATTTCAAAAAATAAAATCGAATTCAAAAAGTTTTTTTTTAAGTTTTCGATATCTCGTTACATAAACCTACTTTTTTTTATCAATTTCAAAATTTGTATTTAAAATTTTCCATTCTGGATAGCAAATGACATTTGACAAAATCGACTTATTATGTATACAAGTTTTTTTGAAATATTATTATTAAACATTTTTGCCTTATGTAGCGACACTATAAAACAAATAGCAAAAATTTTATCTCCTCAGGATTAAAACACATGTTTACTTCTACCAAAAATGTACCTGCAATATATATATATATATATATATATATATATATATATATATATATATATATATATAGTTTTTATAGTGCTACTTTTATTTTTTTTTCTTTATTTAAGTCAGGTATCACTCAGGAGTATTGCACAAAAAAAAAGACGCATTTTTGCATTAAATGACTGGATCCCTTAAGAACATATGACATAAAATCAATATCGAATAAACGATCCTACCTTAAATATTTTATGCACAGTCAGTTGTTAAACTACGTAAATTTCTATCGTGTTTTGAGTCAATTTTTAAATCAGTTTTTAAGGCGCCTCGCAAATATCTAGCTTGAGTCAGAATCACTTGCACAAACGCGTTTTCTAAAATTTACACGTGCTTTTCGAACTTTTTTCCGGAATCGTTCATTCCTGTGTTCTTCTTCGCTGGTGTGTCCGTTTTGGGAACTGTGCCGTAACATCTCTGGGGTTTTCTTGTCGTTAAAATACAGGCAGTTTTCAGTAAACCTATTAGACTTAGTACTACTTGGTCCAGTACCACAACCACTATCTGAATGGCTGATGGCTCGACGCTTTGTTGGTGGTGTACAAATATCGTAATCATACTCTGAATCTGTGGATGAGCTGTAGTCATCTGACACTTTGTGACCATTTGTAACAGTATTTGCGGGGCATTCTTCTTCCGAGTCACTAAGGGAGGTAGTTTTTGAGATATCATAATGCCGTTTCAGATTTCTTCGTTCTGACTTTTGACAGTCGGTAACACCTAAGAAAAAACACATTGAAATAAACACCTTACAATATCTTAAAAAAACTTCAATTGTAAAATAATAAGAGAAATATGCGTTGTCTGTTAATTATAACACAGCTTAAGCAGTTGCAATCTAGTACAAAATTAAAAAACTTGTTTTGACAAACATAGTACTCCCCCGTATATGTACACGGTTTTTTAATTATATTTTAACTTTGGGATTTCTTCTGAACCGCCAGAATCCGTTACGGAAGAAAACAAATGACTATCGCAAAGCAGTTAAAAAAATGTCAATTTTTTTAAAAGGAACACTCTGTATATTATATGTCTCTCCTTGCTGAATGTTTACCTTTAAAGATAACCGAGAAATTTTAAAAAGACCCTGCCATAAGAAGCAATGAATTCCCATTGACTCCAGTCTCACTCCACTAAGTAGTAGAACGTTTTTAGTCATTGCCTCGATCGCAGGGTTTTTTTCCAGGATTTTTAAATATACAAGTATCAAACCTGGTATATTTACAACCAGCAAGAATAGGCCCATTTAGTGAACATATAATATACAGAATGTTTCATTAAGAAAATGGACTCTGGCATTTTTAACTGCTTAGAGATAGTCATTTGTTTTCGTTCATAATGGAATCTGGCGGTTCAGAAGAAATCTTAAAGCTTCCAAATTTACACTTTTCCTGTATCTTTGTTAATAAACCCTGTAGGTGACATACAAAATATTCTTGTTTTTGAAGGACTGTTTTATCCCCCTAGTTCTAGCCTGTATAGTGGAAAAGATGTTTGTATATACAAAGACATAAAAGAAATTTACGGTGTTTTACTATTTCAAAAAACGTAACCTCTTTAAAATAAAAAATGTATCTATATACAAAAAATGAGAAATGTCTCCGTTTTTTCGAAATATTGCATTAATAATTTTTAAATTTATTTAACAAAAAAAAAACAAGTATCTACACCAATGACTTCTACAATTTTTCAATATCAAAACATACCATATAAACAAAAAATAAAAGAAATTGTGCGTGTTTCACCGTTAAAAAGAAACTTACGATTTTGTTTTAAAAAATATTTTCGTTTTTTAGGGGGGCTGTTTAATCCCCCTAGAGCTGCTCTGTATCTGGAAAAAAAATGTTTTATATACAAAGAGTAAAGGAACATGACGTGTCTCGCCGTTTTTTTAAGTAAACGCTTTTGAAATAAAAAATATTTTAGTTTTAACGGCCCCGTTTCATGCCCCATATAAATATTCTTATATAGAAAGGGATAAAAGAATTTTAAAGTGTTTCACTGGTTTCTAAAAACTGTTGTTGAATTAACAAATATTTTCGTTTTAGGACCTGTTTCATCCCCTTAAGGCTAACATCTATAGTGAAAAATATATTTTTTTGTACTTTAAGGACTAAAGAGGTTCATTTAGTTCCAAGGGACTAAAATGTATCTTAGCAACACATAATTAAAAAAGGGTTACCTTGAACAAATTTATTTATTACAATATATATATATATATACAATTTACAATATTAAATAATCAATTTGTTTCGTCGACAGTATGTTCAATAACGCTACTTGTAGAAGTACATGCAACAGTTCTAGATACTTCGTTAAAACCTTGTCTAAAAGGGTTTCTTGAAGCTTCAATTTGGAATGTATTCACATCACCATGTTCAAAAATTTTTTCGGCTATAGTTTTTTTTTTATTATTTATGGAGGTTTCGACGTACCCCTCGGCGACGGCTGCCGATTTCCATCCTCTATGCCCTTTTAAAACATCCACAGAAGCATCAGCGTCAGCTAATAAAGAGGCAGATGTTCGTCGAAAACAATGTCCAATATATAATGACGGATTTGGTAGATTTAAGAATTTTTAACTAACTGGCTGCGTAGTAGATTGATTGTTTTCTTAAAGTATACTTACGGCAGACTTCAGTAAAGCTGACAGTATTGCTACCTGAATTCTTAACAATGAAATTTCTATCAATTTTGTTTTTTGTATTTTTAATATTAATCATAATTGTGTGATCCAAATCAGTTACATCTTCCACCGTCAACTCAACTAACTCCTTACTTCTACAGGCCCCTGCTACATCAAAAATAATTCATAATAATCCATTAAAAATTTATCAACTTGGTCACCAGTCAGGATCTTAGCTTTTTTTGACTTATATCCTTCGTTTCTTCTTTTCAGCAGGGCAATTAGCTTGTGAAATGTGCTCAAAGCGTCGAAGCTTGTAAAGTCCTAGATTTCTCTGTGAAAAATACAAGCAGCGCATCTTCGTTGAAATTTTCCACGTTTCGATCACAGCACCATCTTACAAATGTCTGATATTGCGATTGGATTGGAAGGCAAAATATCTACTAGCGCCTCGTCAGCTGCTTTTTTTAAATCCAAAGTTTCCATTTCGATTTATAATCACGAAATTAATGACACTGACAACTTGTTTATTTATGTTGTAACTACGTAACTTCATTATTTCAAAGCACACAAATCAAATTTGTATCTGTTACTTGCAATAATTTGTCACATTATGAGGTGTTTTAAATTTGCACCTATAATATGTCTTAATCCCTTTGCTACAAACTCCATTCGCTGGATTAAATGAGCCACTTTAGTCCCAAGTTATATAATGTACTATTTTATATTCAAAAGGATAAACAAAATGTTTCACCGTTTTTAAAAAATCTAGACGCTTTGTCTAAAACTGCAGGGGGTCGGAAGATATTCACTAGTAATCTCCCTAGAGCTTGAGTTATTACTGGAAATGTTTTCAAAAAATATCACAACAAAAGTTTTATTTAAAATTAATAGCCAGACGTTATCATATGTTACTAAAGTTAACTGCAGTTGCATCTTTTACAAACTTTTCTTGTAATTAGTCGTTCTTTGTCGATATTTTTAGATATTGTGTTAGGGGTTTGACTACAAATTTTTTAAATTTTTTAACATATGCTAGTATGGATGATTTTGAACAAAAAATTCCTATATACCATCGGTAAATTCCGAATAGTTTTGTGACAATACAGTTTAAAGTGCATAATTTTGAAGGAGGTTTAAATTTAGTTCTTGTCAACAAGACAACGTGGGCTATTCGTTTGTAAAATATGTAACCAATCTCAGCTGTTTTTTGCCAACAAAGAACATACAAAAACCCGTAAGTTTGAAATGGATTCAATTAATCTTTTTGGGATGGATGAGTTAATTATTTAATAAAAAGGATAGTGGTTTGTTAAACAACCTGTCATTAAAACTAAATAATAATAATATTTTCTGAGATTATTTATTTGTATAATTTTAACTGCACAACCCTAATTAAGTTTAAAGCTTTCTAAAAATAAATAAAAACTTATTAAGTCTTTATTTTATAGCACCAGGTAGGTAATCCATACACTAGGAAAAGTATCTAAAAAACTTGAAAGTAAATGCTCAAATGCGAAATCTAACTATTGTATGCTAAGATATTAGATTTTACCTATCGATAGGCGATTGCACATCACCTATCGATATATCTTATTTATCCATATGTCGATAATTATTCTCTCTTTCATATGGCACATAATTTTCTTGTTGATATGTAATCCATATCTATCGATGTTCTCGGCTACCTACCGAAAATAGCAGTTATGTATCGATATCATCGAATACCTATCGGCATTATTGTTCACCTATCTATAAAACGCCCAGTCCTAATTACACCAAGGTTTTCTTTCACTAGAACTAAACTATGTTCCTTGCTGAAATGCAAATCTAATTTTTATATGGTGCATATCAGTTATCTATCGATATCAATCAATATATATATATATATATATATATATATATATATATATATATATATATATATATATATATATATATATATATATATATATATATATATATATATATATATATATATATATATATATATATATATATATATATATATATATATATATATATATATATATATATATATATATATATATATATATATATATATATATATATATATATATATATATATATATATATATATATATATATATATATATATATATATATATATATATATATATATATATATATATATATATATATATATATATATATATATATATATATATATATATATATATATATATATATATATATATATATATATATATATATATATATATATATATATATATATATATATATATATATATATATATATATATATATATATATATATATATATATATATATATATATATATATATATATATATATATATATATATATATATATATATATATATATATATATATATATATATATATATATATATATATATATATATATATATATATATATATATATATATATATATATATATATATATATATATATATATATATATATATATATATATATATATATATATATATATATATATATATATATATATATATATATATATATATATATATATATATATATATATATATATATATATATATATATATATATATATATATATCTTCTTCTTCAAGTGCCGTACCCGTATTCGGGCGTTGGCGATGGTCAGTAGGTGGCTTGAAACCTATCTTATATCAAGATGTATATGGTTTTTTGAATGCACTACACTATGCCATTATACTAGGGAATGTGTTCTACGTAATGGTTTCCCGTTGCCTTCTACGCAGTTGTGTCGTGTAGTGTATGTGTTGAGTAAGAGGCCTTGTTACTGTTCGCAGTCGACCCCAAGTCTACGAACAGAATAATTATTTTATTATCCCCACGACTAATGGTACCTCGGGAAGGTACCGGACCAGGCATATCGAGCACTCTTTATTATATTAAAAAGTGTCGGCAAGTCTCGAACCCGCGTCTTCCGGGTGGAAGGCCAGCTTTTACCACTGAGTTACCGAGGTGTTTTATATATTTATATTTATATATATATATATATATATATATATATATATATATATATATATATATATATATATATATATATATATATATATATATATATATATATATATATATATATATATATATATATATATATATATATATATATATATATATATATATATATATATATATATATATATATATATATATATATATATATATATATATATATATATATATATATATATATATATATATATCGATAAAACGCCCATTCCTACTCACAGCAGGGCGTCTTTAACTAGAGCTAAACTACGTTCCTTATTTTCGGATGCTATTTATCCGAGGACCACGGTTATTATGACGAACGTTTACATTTCCCATATCCCGCACTCTGTCTACATTGTCCATAAATAAGTAATATGTTTGCATATTCATTATTTGTATACATTTAAAATCCACACTACGTATAAAATCGGTATGGAATTATCTCACACAACAAAAGATTAAGGAATATGGTGGAAGCAACAAAAACAAACCTATTAAAATTGCTATATATGCGAATTGTTATTGTCATATGTTGAATCCTGGGACGTTGCCGTTTTTGAGTAGGTATTTTTAAGGGAAAATTAAATACTAAATACAATTTTTATTATCTAAATTTAGATTTTTGAGATATTTTTGTTAAAAATGATATAGTTAATTGTTATTTGTAATAATATTTGTAGTTAAACCTCTAACACTCGGTATATTCTATTAGAGACTTATAGTGTACATAGAATATCTAAATTTTAGCTTTATGAATATCAAATTAGACGGGGCAACGGGACAAACTCCTTGAACAATGAAGCTGCAAGTAAACGTTTTGGGGATAATAAAACTCATCTACCCAAATGCAAATCCATAACACTAGAAAAAAAATCTGACCTGACGCCACAACTATATCAACGGTCTCTCAGAACATCTTAAGTAAACAGTTAAACATCTAATTCAGTTCATGCAGTGAAAGGCGCCATGAAAATAGTACAACTTAATCTGACAAAGTACAGATAACTACTTAAAATGAAGTAAAAATAAGAAGGCATATAAAAAAAAACTGAACTTAAAAAATAGAATGCTGTAAACTAATGAGAGAAGTAAACAGTTTACCTCTTGAAGTCGAAGCACCATTACTGAATTCCTGACTATATAATGGGGCTATTAAATTTCCATTATTTGGACTAGTGCCATTTAAGACTTGGCCATTGGTAATTTGTGAATCTCCATTAGTTTGAGGTATTTCAAGGCCATTGATTACGTGCTCTTGAGTACCTAAAACAGAATAAAAGTTGCTGTACAATACAGCTATTTCGCGCTATTATAACTAGATGTAAGATGAATATTAAAATTATAAAGTAATGCATTTAAGAAATTATTGGGGCCAGAGAATAGTATACAGTTCCCTCGTTGGATGTTTACCCATGCATAATCATTCATATTCTTACGAATCAAATAAAAATTTCGTGAATTAAATTGTCAAAAAAAGTCCACATTCACTATGGGTGTATAAATACATATAAATAATAATTATTTCTTTGATATTTTCAGAGATTTATGGCGCATAGGTAAACATCCAGCGGTCCAACTGAATATACCATTCTAAAAATTATTTCACAATGCTGTTCTATTATTACCTAACCTTAAATTTACATTCTGAAGGTTATTTTTTAATTTACCGTTTAATGGTGTAGGAAGGATATTCATTAGATTTTCTTCTTCATTATTTGCAAAATGATTATCATCATTAAGATGCTCACGTTGAGAGATGTCAGCAGTCAGATTTAAAGCTTCATCATCTGAATCTTGGTCTACAACCTAAATATAAGTAATAACATAAATATGAGGAATGTCTGTAAACAGATATTTTAATACTTATGCAAAGTATTATAATACCTAGAAGTAAGATATTAAGACTATATTTTAGTTTCACAAAAGATGTTTAAAGAATAATTACTAATTAATATAATCATTTTTTGAAGCAGTTAGTCTTTACACTTTTAATAGAACTTAATAAGCTAAATAAACTAAAATATTCTCAAAGAAGAAATGCCCTATAAATGTCCAACATTATTGCTATTTTGGTTTATTTTTTAATCCTAAAAAATTCTAAAATATCCAAGACATATTCCGAGGTTCAGGAGGACGGTTTTTCAAAGGCTGCTAATAAATACTACAAAACAAACAAAAATCGAAAAGTTCTAAAAATTCAGCACCATTAAAACAAAAATAATATTTAGTAGTGATTAAAAGATATTCTCTGAATATGCTACAATGTATCAAGGAACTATATATTCTTACCCTGTACACTGAGGAACTGGAACTAGTTATCCCTGTACTTGTACTAGGAGTATCTAAGAGCATATTTAAACCGGCATTTTCACATGCTTCTTTTAAACATTGCCGAGTGCGATATCGCAGAGATCTAAACAATTAAAAACATATAAAAATTAATTTAAGGATAGATTTTTTTTTAATTAATAGTCGAATTATTGACATGTGTCCCAGTGTATAGCTTTTATTAAACTATCAAATTACCTCTCAACTCTCTCAATATATATAATTTTGATAACAAATAGGAAATAAGATTCTGGCTTACTTTAAAATATACAATTAGGTATATAAATACTAACCAAAGGTCAAATTTTGGTATTGATGACCTTGTTTGAACATTTAAGATGATTTATATATAATTAAAAATGAAAAACGATGAAATAGCCAACATTTTAGACAAATTAAATTAGAGAATAAAACAGCTAGCCGACATTTAGACAATATAAGACACAATACAAACCTCTTCTCGTAGCTACGCTACTGATTGTGTTATAAAAAAAATCAAAACGTTTCGTCAGGAAATAAAAAATTGTTTTAGCCAATAATTAGAACATTTGCAAAATTATTTATTTATTTGAATGTTTATATATTCGTATGATTTACCAGAGGAAAAAGGAATTAACATACCTTGTTCCACTTTCACTAAAATATTTGTTCTTTCTAGATTCTTTACAACCAAATTTCTTTCCTGAAGATTTTTTCAAAAAACCATTAAATTTATTTTTAGCTTTCTGTTTCAGTGCATATCTTTCTTTCTTTTTTCGTTTCTCCCTCAATTGCATTCTAAAAAAATAATAAGAAAATCTGAGTAAATTATGAAATTGTTAATTTTATGTTTCTTTACTCTGCACCACCTATAGTATTGTGTTTAAAAAAGTCACTAAACGGAACGAAATCTCTATATATTAACGAAAAATTTTGGAAGACTGAGAATCCTTAAAACCGATACTAATTCTGGCCACAGTTTTCTATGACTAAGTGCAACTAGCCATATGATCTGGTTTTTAAATAAACTTTTAAGAAGCGAAAAACCGAACGAGTAACCTTAAGAGTTAAAGAAAAGTTTACATATAAAAAATCCTAAAAACAGTCACAAAGATGTCTGACCTAAAATGTCAAGAAAGATAAGAATATATCACTAGCTAAAAACTCATAGATATTGAATGTCGACTTTGTGGCTTCCATAAAAGATAACATAACAGGAACTAAAAAGAAAAGTTAGAATATAATTATTTCCAGAAGAAAAAAAAGTAAATATAAGTTTAACAACGATTTTGGTCTTCGAAATAGTTCTTTGTATTATAAACCACATTAAAAAAATAATAAAAAACCAGAGGTGCAGAACTATCACGAAAATCACCTAGGATGAGCCCGCTAAATATAGTCCGGCAAGTAATTGTGAATGTGTGCACTATGTTACGAGAATTTGACCGCAGAGGGCTAAAACGGTCTATTTTGTCCATTTTTAACTTTATCAGTAACCTTGCGCGAAGGTCTTTAGGAAAGCTATGACAAGCTCAAAATATTAGGCTTCATCTTCCATGGTTTCCGATCGTTATCCTCTTCCAGCAGGAATATCCACGGATTTAGAGCATATTACTATTCTGCGGAGAGTAGAAGGCGGAAATGAAGTAAGAGATTTCGCCAGTGCCCATGCCCATTGTAAGCCTTATTGGATATTCATTTTTCCTCTTATTTGGAAAGGGGAGAATAATATTTCTTAATCGAGACACCGATATCTGGTCAGGGGAGGTTAAATCAAGCCAGCATTTCTCCCCGGTTTTGTAGGTTTCTCATTAGAAGTCATCCATATTTGTTTATTTATTCTAAACAAAACGGACACAAACAAATGCATACTGTATCTACAAGAGTATCCACATATAACAATTAAAAATAGCATAATAATAAGTTTAGATTTTTACACTAAGTAGCTAAGCTAGGGACCTATCTTCCTGAAAAAACTAAATACTTAAAAATTGTTAAAAATTAGGTCAATCAGAAAACAATATTTCTGCGATCTTAAACTATCTAACATATTTTTTACTTGTTTAAGAGACATAAAGAAAACGTCATTGTCAACACAATACATGTTACTATTCCTAACTATTCGAGTAAGTATGTGTGGCTAAAAGGCAAGTGAAATACTTCATTCGTCCTTAAAAACCTTTGGAGGAGGCAATGTTACCTGTTCAAGAATTTTGGGAAAATCTATTAAATTGCTTAACATTTGATAACAACTGAAAGTGATCTCGTGCCCGAGAGTTAGGTACAAAAAAAACTTTTTTTATAAGACAAATACTATAAATTCATTTTTAATATTCTCCAACCGATGACTGAAAGTAATTTACTTTGGACTCGAAGTAATACTAACAAAGCTCAATTTACTTAAAACAAAGGAGTTAAACACATAATGGATTTAACATTTTTGAACGGTCTACTTTTTTTTTGTGACATAGCCTAACATTTTTGCAGCAGAATTAGCTACTGCGAAATCAGTTTGTTTTTGTTCATTTATTGAATACAGTGGTATGAAATATCAAAAAAAAATTTTTTTTCGTGCTTAAACTACAATGATAATCGGTCGCTCGTTATTTCTATATATTCATTTTTTCCAGTTATTTATAAAGATACAGCAAAAAATGCAAGAGTAAAAGTTCACTTTTTGTTCAATTATCGAATACAGTGGTCCGAAATATATAAAAAAATAATTTTTTTCTCCATATGGTACAATGTAATGGAAACAAGCGATCTGTTATTGAGTTTCAAAAAAATGAGCTCTATACCGGGCAGTATGATCATTTGCATCTTCCAAGATTCTGCAGAAATACAGGTTTAAAATCAATTTATCACAATGGTCTAAAACTGTTTAATAATCTTCCAAGTACATTTAGAAATATAAATAGTACATCCCTATTTAAAACTAAATTAAAAAGATATACCTTAGACTTAGGTTAATATGTATTAGATAAAAATTTGAAGTAAACAAAAAAAAATGGTTCATTCCTGGAACTAGTTAAAGCTAATAGTGTCTTATATATTTTTTTGTAGCTTTGATTCCTAGCATAAGATTTTTTTTGTATCTTCTTGGGATTAATAAAGCCTTTCAAAAGTAAAAAAAATATGACGCTTAATTCTTGTATATTAGTGATTTTGTTTAGGGTGTTTTTATATAGTAAGGATGAATTATTTGTTTTTTTTCCATTTCGGGAGAATGTAATTGATGCACATTTTCTCAGATCTAGAACTTGCCACAATGGAAAATTGGTTTTAAAGTCGTCTGAATAAAGTAAAAAATTGCCATAACTAAAACTACAATTAATTTTAAGTAAATAATAAAAAATTAAGGACCCAAATCAGACCCTTGATTTAGATAGAAAACCCTAAAGAGAAATAAGTTGCTATTGATTCTTTATATATGATTCGACCCATCTGACTTTAGCCAAGCCACTTAAGAAAATATTGTCGAATGCTTTGCTAAAGTCTAGGTACACCACTTGAGTTCTATATAGTAAATATTCACAAAATATAAATAATTTTGTTTTTAGAGAACGACCACGGATAAAGCCATATTGTTCCGAAATTATCACATTTTTTGCAGAAGTAAAAATATATTCATAAATTATTTTTTCTAAAAGTTTTGGAACGAGATGAGATCTTGCTTATGGGTCGACAGTTCATTATATCGCTTTTTGACTACTTTTAAAATCAGAACAACCATAACAGCCTTCCAATCGATTCGGGTATTTAGCTACTCTAAGAGAATAGTTAAAAATCAGTGTTAAAGGGGCAACTTTCTGGACCGAAGGTTTCTTTAGATTTAAGTGCCTATAAAGCCTCCGAGAGTTTAATTTCTGTTAAAACAATGCAAATTTAAACTGTTAAAAGTCTGAGGAACGGAACTTTGATTAAAGTGATACCTCTCAGGCACAAAACCGCTCTCAAAGTACTACTATTTAAAATGAAGAATTTATGCTCCAAGGATATATCTGTCGATAACTGTACATATTAGTTTCATAGACATGTTTTTTGCTCTCGCCTAGGGAAGGGTTTTTGAAGGGACTAGTACAATTCTATCTACTAGGTGCTTTTACATGAAAAAAAAAACATTTACTTTATAAAATCCTATGTGAAAATCGTTACTAGCCTTAGTATGAAACGTCTCAGTGTTTCAGTAAGACAAAGAACCAATGCGTTTCGCCAAATAGATAAGTAGTATATTTTTTTAGGGTGCTTACTTTTGAGCTGAACTAGGAGCTTTGTTATATGCCATTTTAGCCAATTTGTGTCTCTTTTTCGATATCAGTTGAGCAATTCTGTTATACTTATATTTCCGGGGTTCTTCAGCTGTTTTGATTCTACTCCTGAATATCCTTTGTAGTAATTTCGAATAATCATGTTCCAAGTCAGAATCACTATCTGTCGTCTGAAGCTCTTCGGAACTGACCCAACCTTAAAATAATTACAGGGTTAGATACTAAAAACATACATATTCATATTGGTTATCAAACTAAACCCCTTGAAATAGAAAAATATTACCTTCAATCTCTCTCTGAATCAACGAATCGAAAAATGCCATCATTTTCGAATCTTCTAAGGTAGATTGATCACTATAATCATGGGATATTCTCTGAAAAATATCATAAATAAAAAACACGAACCTATTTATAGTACAAAACAGCAAACTTTGTTTCCTGGTTTTTCTATACAATCAGGAACAGACTTTTAAAACTTACTTCGCCACTACTTCCTACCAAATCCACATAATCTTGATGAGTGTAGACTATCCTTGACGGATCTGAATATTCTTTTAACAAAGACCCAGTCCAAGTGCCTAAAAGACCGAGAAATTAAAATTACATGTTGGACTAAAAGACAAAGTTTGTGTTCTATTAACAACCTATTCTGGTTTACCCCCAAATACCATTGGTGAGAATATAATTTAATTAAACAAATTATTCAGATGTGCAATTCTGTTTTAAGGTGGAAAACCAATTTCATTGGGGTACAATATTATGATATTTTTGGAGAACTCTTAATATAATTGTTTCACAAATATCTAAAAACATCGACTAGACACTTCAAAATGTTGAACTATATGATTTTTAAATGTAAGGAACTCAAATATGTGGAAACGTAATGATTTTGATAAAATAAACCTCTAATTAACCCCACTTACCTATAGGTACAGTACTCCACAATTTAATCATTTTCTCAACTCCAGAAGAAGCAATCAGATTGTTGTGTTTATTATATCGAACTTGATTCACTATAGATCTGTGTCCTTTCAGAACAACATGAGAAGATCCCCACTCATCTAAGGAAAACAAAGTCCACCCTCAAAAGCCATGTATTTACTGTAAATATCAGCGAACTCAAAACTATATGAACACTTGTATTTCAATATACTTCCTATTTAGTATTCTACAGATTGCGGCAACCTACTGCAAATATTGAAAATATTCGGACGTGTTTAGGTACGCCATGCTACCTTCAAAAATATATCAAAAATACATCAAAAATAATCAAGAACACTTAGTACATGCTTTTTTAATGAACACCACTGTATATTTGCTGTAAAGATCTGATCATGAAGTTGATGCCAAATAATATCAAATGTTGAAAACATGCTCTCTACAGATGCACTGGGGTCCGTACAATATAAATGAAAATGTAATTTGAAATATAACTAACATGTAATAGTTTTTTTTGCGTTTCTCGAGAAATATAGAAATAGAAATAAGTACTGAACTGATTACTTACAGGTCACACTATAGAATTTTGGAAAATTACTTTTCGCTATGCAGAGGATTAATATCTATCAAGAGAATGTAAACAGCTATGAGTAAAAAAAAAACAGAATTTCCCGAAAAATTAGGGTAGATCATCTTTTTCTAAAAATAAGTTCTTGCACAATCATGCAAATGATTAATTTTGAACCATTATGTAAATTAAACTGTAAAGATATAGAAAATAAAACAAACAAATGCTTACCTTTATCTTCAGGAATCCTCCACATGTACAAATTAAAATCATCAGAGCCACTTAAAATATATTCGTCATTACCTCCAGCAAAAGAACATGTTTTCATGGTGCAACTATTATAGTACTGCGGATGGTAAAACTGACATATCGATTGTTCACTCTGGATGTTATACAGTACCGGTGGCAATCGACGTCGAAGTGCCAATACTCTTTTGCCTGAAGAATCGAAGCAAGCACTGATACCAGAGGTTTTACCCACAGTCGAGTCATAATGCACAAGTTCTCTGAAAGAAAATGTAACATACCAACTGATATTACATAGTAAAAATTTATTATCTAAAGTACTAAATATATAATGGATGTTTTCTTAATAAGTGCATATTCAGAAAATATAAAAACAAGATCATTCTTCCTATGACTCTCGAGAAAGGACTCATCTACCTAGGGAACTCATCAAGTTGATTGAATACTGCAGAAACAATGGTTTCCCTTTAGTTGTTGAACTAGTCCCTTGTAGTATTTTAGCACAACCGACTTAGAAATTCAAAATCGAGGAAACATTTTATCTCCTGTCATCTTACAAAGGCTAGAGGTTATTGATCTTACTTTGGGATTACTTTTATCAGTTCCAGTTGATACAGACTGGAGGATCTCCTCAAATTTCAAAGAGTTCAAATTCAAATATATATTTCATTCCACAAACAAAAGTATTTTCATATCTCATTTAAAAAAACATTTTATAAAGTGTAACGATAAAATAATATATAATTATCTAAAAAGAAAAATTATAACTTACTTATTTGTATAAAAACACATTTCAAATCGTAATCACAATAAAATAAGTCCATAGATCACACAAAAAATCATAAAACTCTTATTAAAAAATTAGAAGAATAGAGTAAAATGCTTTTTTACAAAGATAACTCTTAATTCCCAATAATGAGCAGACTCCTTAATATACTGTGGAAGCATATTGAAGGCTTTAGGGCCAAAAAAGTTGACTCTAGGCATTGTTTTTTTGTCGTTGTTGATTTGATGTTTGAACCTCTGCGAATATTATGATTGTTAATGTTATCATGTCTAGTACAAATTCAAATTAGATTTTACATATGTCAGGCATTGAAAAAGATAGAGACTAGGCGCCGTCAAAATATTTAGTTTTGAAAAACCAACCCGACAATCTTCTCTATATTTTAGTCCATCGATAACTCCCACGGCCCTGTGAGCCTAAGTGCTGCCCTTGTTGAGCTCCCCATCTATATCTAATGTTTAACCCCCACGGCCCTTCTCTGAAGTAGAAATACCCTAGAGGCTGAGGCATCATGACACCAACTAAGCAATGAAATGCTGTGACAAGTACCCTCCGTGATTACGAATTCGATAAGCTTCGGAGGAGGATGATATTGCCACGTTAGCTTGGAGTCCTCATAAACTTCCAAGAAACGAACATACTGTTGCTTTCTGAGCTTAAGTTCCTAATAGAAAAGTAAATTTTCTCCGTTTTATTTGCGTTCAGACACAACTGATCAGCTGTAAACCAGTCAGCAAGTTCTGACCACGTCTGATTAATATAGATCAGGAAGACGACCAGACTCTACACCGGCCCCTGCTGGACCCCATAGGTCCTGTAGCTTGTCAGAAGTACCCTTGTTGAAGAATGTTTAAATTCTACAGGTTGAAATTATACCCCTTAAGCTTGACAATCAAAATGCTGAAGGAGATGCATTGAAAAGCCTTTAACAGGTTGCAGCAGAGAGAAGCTGTATAGCCAGATTTCTTGAAACGCATATAATTTCATATTTTGTATCGTCATGACAATAGAGTGATCTTCCCTAAATCTAAATTGACATACTGAATTAATGAAAATTTTCAAAATGACCAATTATCTGCAGTTTTGAACCTTTTTTCCAATATTTTTACAAATATTGGAATGATTGAAATCGGTCTCTAATGACCTGATTGTATTTTTAGAACCCTTCTTTGAATAGGAATTAACTTCGAGATAATTAGACAGTTCGGAAACAGACCCCTCTGTAGGCATACATTATATAGCTTTGTGAAAGGTATGTATATGACATTAGCGATACATTTTATAATTTTCGAATTAAGGGTATAAAAGTCTCTACTCTCTTTGTTTTTTAAACTGAGCATAATATCCCTTACCTGAATAAAAGTCAACTCTGAAAAAGAAAAAAGTGAAAATTCCTTCCCTGTACCGCACCTGGCACTAATGTTGCCAACAACCAAAAGGCTGCTGACAACACTCTCAACAGCTGTAACAAAAAAATTATTAAATTCATCAGATGATATATTGCAGGATATATTTTATTAGAATTACTTTTCTATTTACAAATAAACTGCCACATGGCTTTCGAGGTATTGGTGGAACTATGCATAACGTTATCTTGGCCTTAATTTTTGATTCTTTTAATGCCTTCCTATACACAGCTTGATAGTTCCTGATAATATTTGTATGTCCAGGACGGTCCTGAACTTTCGACAGTTCTGTGACAGATCGTCATCAGATAAAGCAGTGTCAGTTACCTCTACCTCATAATCAGTTGTTAAACTAGTTATTATGTTACTCAGACAGCAATTTTTGTTTGGTATTCTCAAAGGTAATAGAAAAAAAAGCATAGCAAGCCAATGGTTTTTTTGTCACACCCCCTGTTCATCATTAAGAATTACATCGACATTCGTCCTCGAAATCTTATCCAATAATTTAATTAATTTAATACATTAAAAAAAAAACCAAAATCCCCCAAAGATGATCAGGTACACTTTCAATATTATACCTTGCATTATATAAATGATATATTTCATTATTTGCAGAAATAACGACACCCCCATATCCATGGACTGTCCTGGATTAACTCTCAATCTCAACAAGTACAAAATTTTCAAGTCCAGAGGTTTCAGTTCTACATCTGTCATCCAAAGAGTTCAGAGAAACACATTATATCACACATAAAATGTTTCGCCTCCAATTCATTGGTCTTATTATGCAAGCACTGAATGTTCTGAAGACATATGGAGAATTTAGTTTCATCTCGTAAACGTGAAGTATGTAAAACAGACGGTCCATCTAAGGTTTTGGATGTAGCAGTACCCTCTTTTTGACAAAAAAAAAACATGATACCAAGGCTCCACTTGGCCGTCCCGTCTCCATGCATTTTTGAAATGTCTCTGTTGTATACTAACCTTCATAAATTTGTATAAGTAAGGGTGTTTAGATGAATGCTCCTCAAACTGAACTTGTGAAAATTTTACCTGCAACATTTTCTTTAAATCCTTAGATCTTGTGTCTGGGACCAATTTTGTCACGTGAAGCGAATTTTTGGTACTGTTTCTATAATTCTTATATTTATATTCTTATTCTATATATAACTATAAATCTACGTCCATGGGAAAGATTTTGGCTGACCTGTCACTCAGTGATTGCAAAACAATCAGGTGTTGGATTTGTGAAATTTACTGGCAGTTTGTGCTTCCAAAATTGCATTTTTCACATCTTTTTACAGTTTAATATGTTAAACATAGCATGTATCACTAAGGCTCTCCTTTAGAAGGCACACAACTATTGCAGAGGCAGCTCTGGGCATGATCCTGGTAATAATTTTATATTGTTTAACACCCACTCATCGACAGTTGTTCTATTATTGAATTGAGTGTGTTTATTGTTTACATAATAAATAATAAAGTTTTAATTGAAATTATAAAACAATACACTCACCTGTAAGATGAAGCTAATAAGTATAGACCCCTGAGAAATAGGAACAATTCTTCATGGTACAGATAATATTAAATTTTATATTATTAAATTATTAATAATCATTTCACTATAAAGAGGTATTTTTTTGTATCTAAAGTTCTGCTGAAAACGAAGAGATTATCAAACCGCGATATACTAAAAAGTTTGTCTTCACAAAACCGATATCTTTTTCGACTGTCGCACAACATTTGCTGACACTTATCAAGTAGGTTTATAATACGTTTTTTTTAACTCAAAAACTTGAGTTATAGAAGATATTACTAATTTGAAATTCTATTCAATTTTAGATACTTACTCTTTCGGTTTTCTACAATCCCATAAAGCTATGCCTTCATCAGAGTTGGCAGAAACCAAAAATCTGGGATTCATGGGATTAAACATGACAGAATGAAAGCCAGTCTTCTGCTTTGCAAGTACCTGAGCTTCTAAAACAAAAAGAAAAAAAAAACAATCTTATATTAATAAAAAAACTCAAATATAATGTTCCATTAAATTGTAGCTTAAGTATATTGTAACTTGTATCAAACATACAACATAATGTCAAAGTTCATCTTGCTTAAGTATCTGGTGTATTTACTTTTTTTACTGTAATTATTGTTTACTATTAAGTTAATATGTAGGTCATTTCGGTTTTTTCTACAGTTTCAAGCATACAAAATCAGTATTCAAAACAAAAATCACTTTCAGTTTACCTTGATTTGGCGCTTCTCTTATATCATAAAGCAACAGTCTCCCATCTTCTCCAGCAGTGGCAATAATTTCATCATTTTGGGGGTTTATACTTAATCCATAGACTGGTTTTCTGTGTGGTATAGCCGTTAAAGCATTTCCACTAGAAATCACATTACTTTAACATTACTATTTGCTTAATGCAATTTATTAAATTACATGTAAGTAAAAATTACTCATTAATTCAGATGGATATCGACCTAAGGCCTTTAGCTTCTTTATCTCACATAATTTTATAATATTATATTTTTATATTGTCAATAATAGAAATAGTACTTGTCACTAATTATATACGTATACCATAAACAGTAAATGTTTAATAATTTTAATGCCCAATTGTAAGAAAAACATGATTACATTTGTAGGTACAGGCTTTGTTCAAAACAGGATCTAAAAGCCTACCTTTCACAGATATCAAAAAATATTACATAAAAGAGTTTTAAGGATTTTTCTGAAACACCAGAGTTTGCTAAAAAAAATTACAATTAGATATGAGCATTGACTAAATTGAACGGCCTGTATAATATTGTTTCATTTAAGGTAGGTACTGACTCTATGTATGTGTCAGAAGCTAGAATATCTTCTTTCGTTCTAACACATTACTCTTATGGCAGGGTATTTGTCAATTTTCTCAGCTGTCTTTAAAGATAAGTGTGTCAATTTAGTATAGTTACAATCAGCAAAACGAGACCCATTTATTGAAATGATATATTAAAGGGTGTTCCGTCTAGAATATCAAAGTCAATCCTCATTTTTTACTTTCCAATTCATATTTGTTCATTTTTTAGCAAATCCCGGAGGTTCAGAGAAAACCATAAAACTTATCTATATATTAATTTTTGAAATCTCTTAAAGTTGTACTTGTAGACCCCATTTTAAATATACGAGCTTCATGTTCAAACTTATCTCAAACAGAAATATTGTAGGCGTTTTGCTGTTCAGACAGTTTCTGCATTTGCTTTACACGGGCTCACTAACCGACAGCGTCCCGATGAGCTCTACAAAAGAGCGCCGTTTGACAAAATAGACCATTTACAGACCGGAACCATAGAAGCCTTATAGTGACGTTGGTGTAACATGAAACAAAAAGATATGCGCCTAGACATTACAGAATTTATATTTTATTGATTGAAGTTTACACTTAAGTTAAACCAGGAAGTAATACTTTTCAAAGATATATGGCACTAAGCAAAAAAAAAAACAATTTTTATTTAAAATTTCCACTATATTAAAGAAAACAAACTTATGATGTGTTTCGTTTATTTGTATCATCTGATGAAACCACAGTATTGGTGGAACATGTCATAAGTTTGTTTTCTTTAATATAGTAGAAATTTTAAGTAAAAATTGTTTTTTTTTACTTAGTGTCATATATCCTAGTTATGGATTTCCACCAAGTATCGACTGAACCAATCCAATAATTTTCATTTTAACTGTAATAGCATAATAGCAAATTTAAAAGTGAGTAACAAAATAACAGGGATTAATCAATATGGCGACATGACACTGAGATTATTAACACTGCCTTATCTAGAAGATTATCAACCCTGAGCAGTTTTATTGTTAGCTCAGTTAAGAATCAATTATTTTTGGATCTCTAAGGGGAAAGCTCTCTGTCATCATATCATGGTACACTCTGTAATCTGTAATGGAGGGAAGGATGGCTTATTATAGCCACAAGACCTAAGCACCATTGGGCTTTTTGTACCTCCATCCTAGAAACATTTCTCATCCTAAGTTCTCACAAAAGAAGTAGTAATGTCATATAGGGCGACTTTCCTTAAGTTAGCGACAGTAGGGCTCTCCTAGAATGGGCTCCCTGATTAACATTATTAACTATAATTTTGATCTGCATTTTTCTTGTATATTTAAACATATTAACAAAAAAGAGACATTCCAATAACACCTATATATATATATATATATATATATATATATATATATATATATATATATATATATATATATATATATATATATATATATATATATATATATATATATATATATATATATATATATATATATATATATATATATATATATATATATATATATATATATATATATATATATATATATATATATATATATATATATATATATATATATATATATATATATATATATATATATATATATATATATATATATATATATATATATATATAAGGTGTTATTGGAATGTCTCTTGTTTAAATATACAAGAAAAATGCAGATCAAAATTATAGTTAATAATGTTCATCAGGGAGCCCCCCAAAAAAGTTTAGTTAAAGATTTTGCTCCCCATATAAAACACTCGATAGGCGAAAGGCGGCTTTTAAGAGATTTGAACGTAGATTTCACTTTTTCGTAAGACAGTTAGTCTTTGAGAAAAACGAAATTAATTACCGAAATTTCCGGAAAACAGAGCCCCATTGAGGATTTTGATCTTCTCTAAATTCTCCGTTGAAAGATATTTTTCCAGGTCCATAGTCTTAACATACGTCCAACGAGACCCTTCTTAAAAAATAAAAAAGAGATCTCATAGCGGGTCATACCTCCGAAAAGTTTCGTATACGTATCGCAATCAGTTCAAAAGTTTTCGAAAATAAATTTCCTTTCACATAGTTTTGAGTTTTTCGTTTCACACCGTGGTACTCGGAATCCTCGCCGTCAATAACTTTGCGGTCTATTATAACAGAATTACTGACAGAAATTACTATAGCAAGGGAAACATAATGTACAGTGTGTGCCAAGACTTTATATTATCAAAGATTTATCACACACCAGCAATGTTGCTCCCTTTTCAGTTATCATTTATTTAAACCTGTAATGTGCATTAAAATGGTTCTTAAAGTCTCTACCAAAAAGCTGAAATTTGGTATGGATATATCAACGAAAAGTTGTCACTCAAACCTAGGAAAAGTGAGTATAATCCGACGGTCGGAGATGTTTTGCCAAGAGATTGGATAAAATATAGAGATTAAGATAGCTAGAAGAAAAACTTTTCTGAAAAAAAAACTTTAAACTGTTCACTCAAACACTGTTACTTTTTGTAATAATACTCGTAATAAAAATGCAGTGTATGCTAAATAAATAAGTAAAAAATCCTTACGAGTAAATTTCGTGGATAATGACTTGATCATCATTGCCTCCTGAGAATATCCTTTCGTTCTTAGAATCAAATGACACACAAAATATATTGCTGTTGTGGGCCCTTTTCATTGGTATGGGGCAATTTTTATCATGGCATCCATCATCTTTTGGTTCTGTAAAATTGGTACTGGCTAGCGGGATTCCTCTATCATAAACTGCCTCGGAAATATTCCACAGTAATACTCTTCTATCATCACCGCCTAGAATGGTAAAAACATTAATGTTAGTTTTTTCAGACTATTAATCTATCTGTTCATTACTAATTAACAAGCACAAGCCTATTTCTATGTATTTAAAATGGATTGTTTTAATCGAAAATGCATACAATATTAATTACTCATCAGGATTTATGGGAGTATACAGACTAAAATCATCTATAATCCTACGAATTCGTCATATTTTATAATAAAGACATGTACAAAAGTTATTTGTTCCATTATTGGATATGTCATTTTAAACCTATAACTGTCAAGTTAGACCGGGTTTAAATTTAAACCACTTTAGTGAATAAGGCTATAAAGCACTATTACGGACTTGAAATAATGAAACACCGCAGCATCTAATAAAAGTAAGACATATAACAATATATCTAGTGGAAATGTGACTTTCAATGTTTTTCTTAGAATTACATGAATGTATTGTACCCAGAACAAAATTTAAAACATTAGTAATTTCCTATACCAGGAACTTCCCTCCAAGCAGCATTCCGACGTTGTGCGGCCGTTGGCACACACCTTGACGTCAGCACGATGCTATAAGGGCCGTTTCTGGCCGATTCGAACAAAAATTCGAGTCGTCCCTACGTCGTCGGTGCGAACGGGAGGTCGTGGGAGGGACGTCGACATAAGGACTACAATAGTAGTAAAATGGCCAGACTGGATTTGGCAGCAATATATATCACGCCAACCTCACAAGTTGCTTTACCTAATTTTATACTACACTTATATTAGTCCTACAAAAATCGTCATTATGTTTTTACTTTCTTTGCGCTACCTTCGTTTTCTTGTTTAAAATGGTTGAGGTATATTATGGCAGCTGATGTATAAAGTAAAATAGTTATACATCTAATTTTGATATTCATTTTTTGCATTGTACCAGCTGGATTTTTCAAAAAAAATGAAGTAACTTATCAGAACTAAACATGAACGGCTTTTTTACTAAATTTTACTCCGTGTCGGCAACTTGAACTCTAAATGACTCGACAATACTAGATATGTATGCCCTCTGCACCATTTATTGTCATGTTGTTGTGCACATAGAACTAAACGACCGTTTGGCAATAATGTTGAAGGTCTTAAAATATATTTATCTGAAAAGAAAACGTTGTTTAGAAGAAAGTACTTTGAATAATATTGGCTATTCTGATATATAAATCTCTAATCGAATCTTTGATAAGGTATGGGCTGTTTATATGAGGAGGAACATATAAAAGTAATTTGCGACCTCTTACAGTAATACAAAATACTATACTGAAAATAATTTTCAAGAAAAATAGGCTATATCCAACCAGTGTCTTATACATGGAAATATGTAACATAAATGTCTTGTACATACTCATCGTTTAAATTTATATTCATAGAAAAGAATATGAAAAGAAATTTGTGAACCATCAACACTAAACTAGGGCGAATGTTAGTAGACATTTAATGATACCAAACAATTATAAAACTATAAACTTGAAATTTTTAGAATACTTGGCGTCTAAATTCTATAACACTTTGCCTAGGAGAATAAATGATGCTACGTTGAGATCATTAAAACAGAATGCAGATATTTCATTCTGTACAACTTTGATAAATTAAAGAACCTGATTAATTAACCAATTTAGGCATTATTATTTATAGCTTTAGCTTTCCATATTAATTTAGATTCTAACAGTAATTTTAAGTTTTCTGGTTGCATACTTTTTATCATGTCAATTAAATGATTAAATAAAAACAAATTACAAAAACTCTTTAAACCTACATATTGATTAAATGTATTTAACATAGATAAGTCAATCCATTTATTTCTCTTAATGCTTGTGTATATTTATTACTCTATTATATGAATATATATTTGGGCTATATAAATTTCGAACCTTAACATATAATTTTCATAATCCTTAGTTATATCTTATTTCTGTGTATATGTATGTACATTGTAGATCAAGTAAATTTATTGTATTTAATTTTAAGATTGTAGGTACCTATGCACATACCAGAGTTCAGTCTCCTAGGTGCAATATAAACATTATTCCCTACAAAAAACAATCCAACAAATTAGATTAGAACAAATAGATTCTCTTGAAAATAGAAGGTTAATCGTAGTACAAAAAGATTCTCTTGAAAATAGAAGGTTAATCATTGACCTATGTACCCTATTTAAAATAATTAATGCAAATTTTAAATTCCCTGAACTTATAGAAAAAATTTCGTTTTTTGTCTTACCAAGGCAGACACGAAATAAAAACTCTTCCATGTGCCATTCCATCGAACAAACTATGGTATTTCCAGTTCGGCAATCCGGCTATGTAATGCAGGAAGTAGGTTCTGTGATAATGATGACATAGATTTTTTTAATGTTAGCTTAACATGTTTTAAATCAAAATTAATTAGTATTTTGAGGGAATATACTGAATACTGATCTTGAAATGTTTAGTAAGATATGATTGTTTAGATATAGGCAATTTGCGAATGGCTTTGTCCGTAAATAAATAAAAAAAAAATAGGTAATATCTATTGTAAAACAAGATTCGTAATAAATTCATATAATTTAAAAATTAGTTATAATGTGGAATTCTACATAACTTCACAAGTAAAAATAAATAACGACCAGGGTTTAACAATGCAACAACTACAAAGAAAAATTAGGCCACGCAAGAATATTTTAAAAATCTACTCTATGATTTTTTAAAAACTTGTTGATTGACAGCAATGACAGAGTGGGAGCGGATAGCAGCTTCCATTTCAATATGTCGTTTCAAAATAAGCAGCATGAAAATCACTACCCATACCCAACTGGCATTTACATTTGTCACATTCACCGTCACCCTCACATTCCTAGATTGTCAACTGTGACTTATAATTTTTAACCATTAGCGCTAGTAGTTGGCTAGTTGAAAGTTCGTCATTATTTGCACTTCCATACTAGGTTCATCATCATCATCAACAGCCTTTTCATCCACTGCTGGATATCGGCCTACCTCTCGCATATATCTATGCTGTGTGTCTTAGCTGTACTTTACACAGGTAGGTATATGGGACCTACAGGTTATCGTCGAATCCAAACGACGCTATTTGAGAGGTGATTTTAGCGTATTACTGATGGAGCACGCAACCACCAACCCATCAGAACGCGAGCGCATTATGTATTCTTAACAAAGTCTGCCTCCGCTCGGAATCGAGCCAGGCACCTTGGGCGCCGAACCGCAAACACACAGCCATCGGCGCCACGCTCATCTCTTCATAGGTTGTCGGACGTTAAATCACGGCGTTGACAAGAAGTATTAAATGGATTATCTCCAACGTCCTCTCAACGTTGTCCTGCCTCACTTGAATTGGATTTGACTAGTGAACTCGGCGACTAAATTATGCTACTTTGGCCACGTTATGAATCTTTCCTTTTCTTAGGAATAGTGAAGTGTAATCCATAGAATGGCGGAAAGAACAATAAAAAGAAGCATACTTTGGAGGCCACATACTCAGAAACACAAAATATAGCCTTTTGCAGCTAATTATTGAAGGCAAGATAGAAGAAAGGCGAGGCATCGGACGCAAGAAGTTTTTATGGCTGAGAAATCTGCGCGAATGGTTTAGTATCAAAGACGCTGGCACACTCATACATCTGGCACAGAACGGAGAAAAGTTCCAAATGATGGTCACTAACCTCCACTGAACAGACAGCACTCTGGGAAGAAGAAAAACTCAATTTAGTTCCCCACATAGTTACTTAGTAGCACATATATAGTGTGGACCAAAAAAATGTCCACATTTTAAAATTTTGAATAAGTTTTTTATTTGTTAAAAATGTTTATTAAAATTTGGGGCACATATTCTTAGATATATAGGTTATAGAAAAATATATAGAAAATTAATGAGGTACAATTGCCTTTTTTTCCAGAGTGAGTGGAAAATGTTCGGACGTTTTAATAAGGCTCTTAGTGAAACTTTCGTTTTCTGATGTTTGCCCATAAACTATAATATTTCAAACTTTGCCTACCTTAAAATTGCTAATAAGTTTTAATTGTTTCCACGGCCATCTTACAATAAAAAAACATATCATTGCCACAATGTAACATGTAAAATACACATACAATATCACTAAATGTGCAAAAAAATAAACATTAATTGAAATATTTAAAAAAGTAAAATAGCAGGTTTGTTGCTAAGATTTAAGATGTTACTTCTGCTTATTCTCAAAATATGAAAAATTTTTTTTGCGAGCGTTTTTAAAAAACTCATCTTTTACATCGCCCTGTACAACACAAAAATTGAATCTCATTCATTTTGAATATGTCATTCTAAAATCTATCAATTTGTGAACATATCTTAAAATTTTTATTAAATAATAGTAATAAATAAAAAAGTTTCTAAAAAAATGTGGACATTTGGTATACATTGTCTTTTCAAACATTTTTACTGGGTGCCATTTTGTTCCATCATAATTGATTTGTCCCAATATTTTACCCGTTTCCACTATGCCACACTTGATTTTGAGGCATAATTTAGAATAAACTGAATACGAAAATTTTAGTTTATCCCTACATCACATCTAATTTTTGTGCAAAAATTTGTCAATTGAATAAAAAAAAAATTACGTTGATTTTTTAACAAATTTTATTTAGTAGCCACTTTGTTCCCTCACGTTGAATTAGTACCAAAATGTTATCAGTTTACCTCTATATAACACTTAATGCTTGCACACAATTTGAAATCAATCTAATCAGTAATTTAATTTCAGGCTGATTTTTAAATATCTTATTTGGTCGTTATTTTGTTCCCCCATATTGGCTTTTACTAAAATTTTACCAGGTCATGCGGATATATCTGAACCTTAATTTTTGACTAAATTTGTCAATCAGATAAGTAGTTTTTAGCTAGACAGAGGCGCGATTGAGAAAATATGTTTTTGCGCATCTAGGGACCCTAAAACAGAAAGATCTGTAAAAGCCTGAAAAGGTGATTTTTCCAAGATTACAAACATTATTTATGGCCATTATTTTGCTCCGCCGTTTTGAATTCATATTAAAATTTTACCGATACATCTCTTATCCCACTTAATTTTTGCACAACATTTGAAATCAATCTAATAAGTAGATTTCTCATACTGATTTTTTAAATATTTTATTAAGTCGCCATTTTGTTTGGCTATCTTGAGTTGGTACAAGTTTATTTCTATATAATACTTGATTTTTATGCAAAATTTGAGGTAAATAAGAACTAGTTTTCTGGTAATAATTGTTTTAACATTGCACAAGGCCGTCCTTTTCTTTCGCCATATTGGATTTTTACCAAAATGTTGTTACTAAGGCATCCCCATATAACATAACCCTTAATTTTAACCAACATTTGAAGTTAATCGGGTAAGTAGATTTTTTGCTATACCGCCACAAATAGACAAACTGACGGTATTGAGAAAACATGTTTTTCAGCATCTAGGGACTCTGAACAGTGAAGATCCGAAAAAATCTCGATTACAAAGGGAAGTAAAAAGCTATCAAGTATGAGCTCGTTATGTATGTTGCAGCACTCCCATACTGTTTGGTCTCTAGATATCAAACTGTACTTTCTTTTTAAATATAACTTGGATGATATAGATGGGTTAGATAGAGCTAATTTAAAATTATTTGAAAATATAAAGGGTGTGACAAAAATAGGTGGCATATAAAAGTTGTATTGCATATTTGAATTCTCCAATAAAATTTAAGCCAAATTTATTAAGAGTTTTCGAAATATTAAAATTTTCTTGAATCCACTGAACAACAAACTGCAAGTTTTGGAGGCTTTGATTTATCTATATTAAGGTCCCCTTTTATCCAATATATTCAATTAAGGAACAAAAATATTGAAAAGCCCTATTACAAAAAAAAAACAAATTGTATAGGTAAATTTTACATTATTTTAGGTTATTACATACCTAGCGTGGTTATTAATATTAATGACACAAGTAATTTAATAGCGATACCACTATACTTACTAATAAAAACGCAAATTTCTAAAAAACCTATGGCATCTAGATATAGAAAACCCTAATGTAGTTTCATGAGAAATGAAATAACCCTTTTCCTAATATGAAAATATACTATGGGTCTCATTTAAATAACGAACTTATTAAAGATTAAATTCAAGAAGAGTATATCACGGATTTTTGTACACACCTTTTAATATTGAATGACAAAGACCTTAATAAAGATAGTCATAGCCTCGTAAACTTGCAGTTTATAAGTTATTTAACAAGGCACAGTACCAAGTCGGAATGTCCCAGGCATGAGAAATATCCATACTTCACTTCTGCAAACAGTTATAGCCCCTCAGTAATCTATATTAAAGATGACGTGGCCAAGCATATTAAACCATTGCTGCAGAACAATGCCTTTTATAAGCTAAAATTGAATTCACTTATAAACATATTTACTCTATCACCTTTCAATTGTGTAATCACTTTTGCAGATAAAATAGCTTATTGCATTTTTCTTTATCTTAATATCCTATTTTTAACCAGTTGTGATTATATTTTATCAACCATTAACTAAATTATTTAAATACCTATAAAAATGTCTGTATGATGAGGCAACACAATTGAATTTATATTGTCCTAAATAATAATGACATTGTAATTAGATGATGAGAAAAATTATTTAATATTTTTATTAATGCAACAGTAAATAAAACTCAATTTTTATATGAGTATTTCAGTAGAGCATTTTTCCCCAGTCTATGTATCCACAGAATAGGCTGCACTATTAAAAAATATAAGACAAATATTTTTCACATGTGTTTATTAAAACAACAAAACTACTTTGAGTTTTGAACTTGAAACTTCGGATTTGTTAAAAACATACAATAAGTTAAACGAAACTTATATTCTACTATAAATATATCTGTAATACACCTCTGTAGTTGTATGAAAGCACAAATGTGTTCTGTTTTGATGCTCTTCTTTAGGCAATGTTTAAGTTTTCTTTAGGCAATGTTTAAGTTATTTTTTATGAAACCACAAAAAGTGTTAGAAAGAGAAATTTTTAACAATTTCAAATATCACCCAACTGAGTTTCACACCTTCAGTACAGCTCTATGTTAACCATTCAACATGTATTTACTATAGGAATGTACAATCTTGTTGACGGCAAAATGCTTTATGGAAAAATTGTACATTAAGCTTCACAAACATATATCTCAGTTAGACAAGATTGCAAAGGCAATTAAAATGAAAAAAGTTCATGAGCAGAAGAAAGAAAGTAAATTTAATGCCTTGTAGAAAATTGTAGTATACAGAGTTTTGCTAATATTGTAATTTCAGAACCACTAATAAAACTTCTAATGAAAAAAACCTACATTATTCACCAATGCCTTGCAAGAATTTAATTTTTTTCAGCGAAACTAGAGTTAACTTAGGAACTTACATCAAAATAGAAACAAACATGATCTCACAATGAATTGGAATACTGAAGAAAGAAATCTGTTAATCTTGACAGATTCATTCCAATTTATAGCATTTATGGGGTGATAGGGCTACTACTATATGTAACAACTACCACTACATAATAACAGGAACTAAAAAAGTATCACAGAGCCAGTAACATTCAAGACAGTTGTTTTACAAGGCAATTATTTTTGTCCTTTTGTTATTCTCTATGTCTCCGCTGCCAATTTTGTATCCGTTAGAATTAATCTATATACGCTATACAAAAGTCAGTTCAAGATCAAATATTATACCCAAAGTTTACTCTTTCAATTACAATGATTTATAAAATATTCTAAAATAACAGGTCCTTTAAGTAAATTCAAATAATAAATTCGAATTATAAATTCGAATCTGCTCTCCAGAAGGGACATTGTAATAGTAAAAGGAGAAAGAGGAACTTAAAAGTCTAGTCAGCCTTCTTGTATCAAAATGAATTAAATTCCTACGCGTTTCGATCCTAGGGGATCGCATCAGAGTACAATTGATTGTCTGTATGAATAAAAAAAAATTGAAATAGTGTGGAAAACTCTGAAGTTGGATAGAAAAAATAAATAAATATTAATAGTACTTTCAGGAAACAGGACAAAAAACCTTTTCACATTAGATAAAGTTTCACACAAAACAGTTATGTACGCAAATAAGTTTAATTATAACCAAGGATGTAAAACAATTATGTAGAAATACATTGCCCTAATTGTTATTCATTTATCACAAACACATGTTAGGTTCTTAAAGTCTCCTAAATTAAATACTCCTGCATTTAGTGGTATTTTAAAAGTAGAAAGATTTGACTACACCATTGTGAAAATTGGTTCAAAAGATAAAATCTCATTCACAAAGCAGAACCTAATAATGTAAATAAATTTACAATCTAATTATAATTTTGTTACAAATATGTATATATATATATATATATATATATATATATATATATATATATATATATATATATATATATATATATATATATATATGTACACAATCACAGCATTTAAATTTTGTGAAATGATCAAAACATTTATTAAATCTATTTCATAGACTGTCCCTTGAAAATAGATGTATAAAAACGTTCCTTATATATGCTTAAAATGCTAACAGCATGGATTGCCCTGATATACTGTCACAACTTCGATTTCTAATTAACAGACCTGGTGGGAGGCATAATGTTGCTAAAATCAACATCTACAAGAATTCGCCTGTTTTTAGGCTGTGTAATTATTACATGTATGTTAATGACTTAAGTCTAGACAATATCCCCTGTATTCACTAAAACGGTTTAAGAATTAGAGCAGGTCTAGCTGCCATGGTAATTAAAACTCTTAGTTCGAATCAAATCAAATCAAAATCAAATCAAATCAAATCAATTTTATTAATGTATAAATTATAAAAAATTTTACATACGTCAAATCACAGTTACAGGTAAGAAATACATTGTATATAAAGAACATTTTGACATTCATGAAGAAATACGATATACAGCACATTCAGGATATTCCTCAAGATACAGTTAATCACATACACTTAGAACATTAAGTAAACAGTTACCAAACATTTAATTTAAAATTCATATAAAATATTGTCATTGACAAACTTTTTTTTATTAAAAATTTTTTTATCACTCCTATGTATTTTTTTTCATTTAACTGGCGTCACTTATGTCAAAGATTAGGCAGGATAGTATAAACTGGCAAGGCACCGTGAGTGTCATTTGTGTGTAGAGTGCCCCCAATTGTGACATTATTTTGGAGAAAAATTATTTGTTTAATTGTTAAAAATGTCATCTTAAACCTGTAACTGTCAAGTTAAAGTTTAAGTAGATTTAATGATACTATAGAACAGAAACTTTTTGCTACACAGGTTCAGGCTTAAATTAACTTAACTCTTGTGAAAAATGGTTTAACCTCAGCCAACAAAACAATATAATTTCAGCATGTCAGATTGGTTTTCAGAGAAAAAAAGAGCAGCATGATGCACTGTTCTGATTCCTGGAGAAAATCTATAGGAGTGTAGATGCCAAGGATTATACCATTGTGGTGTTTTGTGATGTGGCCCAAGGCTTAGATTGCATGGATCATAGAGAATTGATTGATAAATTAGAATATTATGGGATCAGGGGTGTTCCTGCTAAAATGGTTCCGCTCCTATTTATGCAGCCGAAAACAAAGAATTTGAGTTTCAGATACAAGGAAGGAGTTAATGTCAGGCTCTCAGATCATGACTGCCGGGTTATCACAGGGCTCCATGCTAGGCCCTAGTCTTTCTGTTGAACAAAAACTCACTTTCACTGGCATATCTGGAAGGTTTACTTTGTTTGCAGATGATGCCTGTATCTTGGGAGGCTGGGAAATAAAGCGCCTTCAGGAGGGGGGAAATTTTAACTCAATCTTTCAATCAAGTTTTACAACATTTATAACATTGTTGTATGGTATTCTTGCAATTATTATTATGGTAATGTAAAACAATTTTGAAAAAAAACACCTAGACAACTGAATGCCCGTATCTGCTTGAATATCTACTACTATTGTAATATATACAGACATATTTAGATAAGTAGGTACTTATTTTTAACGCCTAGCAATTAATGATCTATACAGTCATAAATATACCCTGCAATAGTTCAATCAAAACGGACTTATGAATACTGCTAGATTCTCCATTATATAAGCCTTGCAGCAGGTTTTAAATTTCTTTAGACTATTAATTAATTAATTAATGTTCGTGTTACTAATTGGAATCCTTAAGGGTCCTTCCACCTTGTTTCTAGTTCCATAACAGTGATTAACCTGCTCTCTTAAGTAAACTCTTTGATGTACAAATGAACACTATTATTTATTATTTATTATAAAGCAGTTGGGTTGGATATGTTCTGTCTTTTTTGCCTTTTGTAAAGGCCACTATACTATATCTAATTAGTTACTCCACAAGTGCTCTATACACACACAATAAAAGCTTCATAGATAGTATTTCCTTCAAAATATAAAATTTGCGAATTAACGATACAATACAATACAAAACCCTTTATTTATATAACTGATTTTGGTTATATTTACGCTTAATTTAACGGAATCTAGCCAATTTTTTATTTTGGCTATTTGTATTATGACACACAATGTGCAAACATTTAGGTGTCACTATTATAACAACATGAAAGGATCAGATACAGTAGACTATGTATTACACATCTGTAAATTGTAATCATTCATTTAAATAAATAAATAAATAAATTATTCCTGTAGGACTTATATGCTTCCGTACCATCCCGATTACCATTTAAAACTTTTTTTTATTTCTGCAACAATCCATTTTTGATCCACGGTTTTAACTTATTGTAGTCTCTAAAGTAAAATGTTTTTTTTTCTTTCAAAAATTCATATGTAATATTATTAATATTAAAACTTATTACTTAATGTTTCGCCTGACCTCTTAAGTTCAACATCATCAATATTTGCATTGATGTTATCCTTTATAATCATAATACCCCAGATAAAACCGACCAGAGGCGAAAACTCCCGTATCGCCTGTGCTGCGACGGCAAAGAAAGTAGTGGGGAGCCGAGCTGCAGGCTGGTTGGAAACAAGTATGGGGACCAATGCTTATAAAGTTTCACGGTTGTCTCGGTAACGTGTCATCTAACTGCCATGTAGTACTAGTGTTTTTTTCAGAGTTTGGATGTTTTTAAGTTATTTTTATTTGTAACTATGTGAGACTGTAAAAAAAATTATTTAATTGTGTGTACAATATCATTACCTACGTATATAGACGAAAATGCCTGGCTATAAGTGTCTCTACTTGTTATGTTCTAACAAAGATAGTGGAGGAAAGACTTTATTTAAGTGCCCAAAAAATCGTCAAAAGTAAGTATATCTAATTGCATATCTTACAGCATAATACTTGTTTAGAATTGTGTCGTAATTTTATAAATAGATTTAGCCAAGTAATCTTGATTTTGTTGTTAATGAATCCTATTAAATGTTTTAGAGCAATGGGGTGGCTTGAGGCTGCTGGAAGAGCAATCTTCTAGAAAAGAACTATAACATTTACAAACTGTGCGAGGATCATTTTAAAAGAAAATTTATTTCTATAACTTCAACAAGCATCAATACAATGATGCTATCCCATCAATTTTCTGTGGACCAAAACAATCTATTACTGATGTAGGATCTGAAGAGCCTCCTCCAAAAATCATTATATTATCAGGTTAGAACAAAATATGTATAAGATAAAATATTACTTCCACATCTCCAAGTGATGGGGAAGTATGGTATCAAAACGTATAAATAACATTATTTTGACAAAAAAAAAATTTTGTCTATTAGTTTATGCGATTTCCAAAGAATTGGACCATCAAATTGAAATTCGGTCCATATGAGAATGGTTCGGATTGTTTTTGGGCAAAATCAGCTGAGGGGAAGGGGTTGAAACGAGGGGTTAATTGCTACAAAAGAGGGATTTTTTTGTAAATGATTGTGTATTATGTCCTTTCGTGGGTCTTTGGTTATATAGATTTTAATAATAAGCCCTCTTTGATACTTATGTGGAAAGTAAGAGGTTAGGGAAAAAAGAAAAGGGGATGAAAATTAAGAAATTGAAAAATCAGGTAATATATCGTTTTAAGGGTTCCTGGATATACAGATCCCAAATTAAGAACATATTTGATATTTAATAGTAACTTTAATAATGTTGAGGGGTAAAAAGGAAGGGATAAAATTTACCCTTTCCAAAAAAATGCAATATAAAGCACAAACTAAGACGTTTTTCCTGTTTTATATGGACGTTATTTCACTGTTGTTCCAACTGTTACCTCTTTTATAATATAGAGTGGTTTAATTTAGATTTAAGTTTTTCAGAAATGACACGTGATTTTTAAGATTTGCATTAGTAATGCCATAAACATTTGCTCATAATTTAGACAGCTTTTTAATAAATATATCTGTGTGTATTTTTGCATTTATAGTAGTAATTTTCAGTTTATTCGCCTAGAATGATATTGCATCAATAATAAATTATTTGTTTCAGTTAAAATAAATGACATATTTATTGTAAAACGAGTGTTTTATTTTTTCTACAATTTTACAAACTCAACACGATTTAAATAGAACTGCATTGGTGCAGGCAATTTTCTAACACACGTTGCAGCAGCTATAGAGACATCATGGTGCAAACAGCTTAAATCTGACGCGTCAAGGTAATGTCAATCAAAAGATACATTTGACAGTCTTTGGCATCTGGTTTGGTTTTATTTGGAACAGTATCACCATTTTTATTAATGTGTCCTTGATTATAATGTATGTTATAATTGTCAATATTATATAAATTCTCACTCTCAATATTCCAGCTTTCACTTATATCACAGAATGTCAAACTGAAAGCTTGCAAAAATGTAATTAGATGAATAAAGTTTTTATTAATACTTCTAATATTAACATGCAAAACATTTAGACTTTTTTACTTAAATCAATAGCAGAAATAACCTGCTCAATGCACAGTCTATTCTATCCAAATCATCTACAAGTTGAACTTCATGAATTCTAGTTGCCATAGCTACCTACAAGTTGAACTTCAGTAGTTCAAATGAATTCTAGTTGCCATAGCTACCATAGTCTATCTTAATTCTTAAAACATATATGTGTTATTTATGAGTTGGGCATTCAGGATCATTAACTTATGTTGTATGTCATGATTTGACCTGTATTTATCATTTGCCAGCTTACAGTTAATGTATTTTTTATGTCTTTGAATATTCTGGAAAATGATGGTTTTCTGAACAATGTTAGCATATTGGGTTTGTACTCGGACATCTAACACTTTTATGATAGTCCCTTGATAGTACTAGGTGATACTGAATTCATCTTGAGCATCAGTGAAAACATTTTGTTCAGGAAGACAATTTTCTGTTATTCCTATATTCAAATTACCATCAGCGCACAATCTTAAATCTCTGGAGTCTCATTTTGGTAAGTTGTATATCATATCCTTCTAACTTTTTTTCAGCTTCTTGTTTTAGGGTTTCGACATCCTGTTTTTTATGACACTTGACCACTACACTACCATTCTTCAATAAATGGGTTTTTTAAACCTTAAGTTCAACAGGTTTAACATTCATTTGAAGATTTTGTTTTGTGAGTTCAGCCTGTTGCACTTTTCACCATCAAACTAGGAACATTGGTATTTTCTTTATTTCTTATTGGTTATTGACTTTGAATGGAGCTCTGTATAATTTTGCTATATAAAGGTATATTTGCGTTTTTAACTCTTTTTGTAGATCTTCAAATTTAGCCTTTAATAAGACAATTATTTCATCTGCTTTTAGTTTATCTTTTATTGCTTGATGTAGGAGGGTATATGTATCGAATTGAAGACATTTTGGAGCATAAGAATTTCAAGGTTTTACCACCCTTGAGTTCTAAATACTTTAATTTCAGATGCTGTGATTTTGTACAAATATTTACATAAGTGCCATCACATGTAAAGGTATAAATCCATCTTTATTGTTTCTTTTTGAAAAGTTGAAAGTTATGATTATTATGTGTTTACAGATTTAAGTTTTATTTAGCTTTACAGCTTTGTAAATAGAATATTTTTCTTATACAATAAAGCATATATTGATTGATTGAATAATAAGCCTGATTTAATAATATACTCATCACTTCCTTCTTAAACGTTCTAATACAATTTTCCTTACCTCCTTTAGGACTTCATTACATTCCTTTTATGTAAACAGTATTTATAAAATATATAGAATTTTAAACACGGTTCGGGAATTGTTAATTGTACCTATTACAAAAATTGTCAACAGATGCATCCCGGAGTCCGCATTTCCAGATGTCTGGAAGATGGCCCTTGTCATACCTCTTTTCAAAAAAGGAGATATTAATAATAAAACAAATTATTGGCCAATATCTCTGTGACTGGTAGTCTTATCAAAAATACTGGCAAAGTGTATTGCTCGAAGAATATCTGATTATCTGAAGTCATATAATCTATTAACAGATAGGCAATTTGGGTTTAGATGTGGTCTGAGTACAGCCTCAGGTATCATGGACTTGGTTACTTTTATATCTAATGCATTCCATAATTCTGAATATGTGAGCACAATGTTTTGTGACCTAAGCAAAGCTTTTGACTGGGTCTCGCATGAATTGATGATACAAAAACTCTCATGTTACAATTTTTGTGATGAAACCATTAAATTGATAAAATCTTATTTAAGTTATAGATACCAAATGGTGACCAGTAGCGGTGAGGTGTCGGCAAGCAGGAGCATAAAAACAGGTGTTCCTCAGGGTTCTATTTTAGGACCCCTGCTTTTCTTAATTTATGTTAACAACCTGCCCTTTGAAAATCATATAGGACATTTTGTTTTGTTTGCCGACTATACCACTGCTACGGTTGCTGGTGACACATTTGAAAAAACCATCAGCAAAACATGCGATATGCAGTTTGAGGTGGAGCAATAGTTTGCGGGTAATGGACTAATCTTAAATCATGACAAAACAAAATTTATGACATTTTCACTTCGAGAATCGGGAGAATCACCTTTTCAGACTGTGGGCTGTACTGAGTTCTTGGGTATTACCTTGGACTCAAAATTGAGCTGGGGGTTCTCACACTGATGCTGTGGCAAGGAAAACTAATAAAAACGTTTTTGCACTTCGAAATCTCTCCTTTAAAGTTCTACTGGCATTTTAAGAACTGCCTATTTTGCACTCTGTCATTCTGTAATTTCATACTCGGCAACTGTCTGGAGACATGCTGCAGGGTGGTGTAGGGTGTTTTCAATTCAACATTGTGCTGTGCGAGTCCTTTCCGGACTTGGTTATAGAAACGATTGTAGGGATGCTTTTATTCACCTAGAAATTTTAACTTTTCCATGTATTTTCATACTTCAGAACCTCTTGTATAGACACCTACACAAGACTGACTATAACACCAATGGAGAGATACATGGCATGGATACTTGAGGGAGGGAGAACTTTTCGGTGCCATATCGCAGACTGCAGAGATGCCAGGGTCCTGATTTTTTGGCAGTGAAATTTTTTATAGTAGAGTATATAACTATCTAGTCAAAATGCTTTCTATAGCTATGATGAGTTCTTGAACAATCGTCAAATGACTTTCTCTTAAATAAGTATTAATTATAAAAAAAAAATCAAACTAGTCCTGGAAAAATCTTTTTATTTTCATTTTATTTATATAAATTGTCCAAAATATGTATGCTATTTTAAACAAAAAATAATTGTGTTATTCAGAAAAAAAAAACCTGAATCTTATTCTTGTTTTTGTAACGTTTTATAGGACTTTTATAGGAGGTGTATTTTATATATTTTAATTTTTACTTTGTTTTACTAAAATGACGTATGTAAACATACATTTTGTAATGACATGAAATAAATGAATACTGAATACTGAATTTAAAAAATTTTAAACTGGTTAATGTAAATTAAAAAGTACAGTTTTCAGTTTATCTAATAACAATGGCTTTTCAATCCAGTCATTAAGGAGACTGGAAAATTAATTTAGATAAGGACTTGATAATAAAAGGTATTCCTGGACTTGTAAAGGGCAACAACTAACAGAACTTAACTTATTAAAAAACTGGAAAGCACGGATTGAGCGGTGGTGTGGTTAAACAGTTATTTGGTTAATCGAAAACAAACATTAGGAATAAATAATTTCACATCTGAGGAAGTTGACAAATATAAGGGCGTTCTACAGGGCAGTGTGTTGGCCCACTGTTGTTTCTTTTATATATTGGTGATATAGAGTGTATGTCCGAGGAATGCTCAATGCATCTATTTTTTGATGACACTCTCATCTATTTTGCATGTATTGCTATGTAACCAATTAAAAATAAATATTGATAAAACAAAGTACACTATTATTAGATCTTACAGATTATACCACCAAGAAAACTTAAATATTGAAATATGTCTGAATAAAATTGACATGGGCGATAAGTTTAAATATTTAAGAGTAATAATAGATAAAGAACTAAAATTTAAAAAACATAATAATACATAAGAATAATAAAAATTATATCCTATAAAATTAGTTATTTGTATAGATGTTCTCATTTGCTGATATTGCTGCACTTCAACTACTGCTTTACTACATTGTTTCTACATCAACAAAGTGAAATTTCCAAATTTAGAAAACCCCAGAACAAAGCCATTAGTCTTATACTTTCTTGTTCAAAAAGAACATCTGTAAAATCTATGGTAAGAAATTACAGTGGTTTTCAGTGGATGACTATTTCCACTATGAAATAGTAATTTTTATATTTAAAATTAAATTTGGTACTGCACCTTCACATCTGAGTTGATGCTTACAGTATTAGATCACATAATGATTTTTCATTGAGCCAGTTTAAAAAAAAAGCTAAAATAACTATATTTTTTAGGGGTTTAAACAGTTTAAATCACATTCCAACAGAAATTAAATATCTTAACTTTCTGCTAAAAATTTCAATTGTTTTTTCATAGAAAATTCGTCTCTTTTGGAATCATAGAAATGCCTCAAATTTCAAATTGATCTCTAAAAAAACTAAAAAAATTGTGACCTGTATCATGTCTCCTGTATCACCCAATATATTTAAGAAATTTGTGCTGGACTTTTTCATTACCCCGAATATTAACATAGTAAGGGACTCCAGACTAGGCATGTTGATTTTCATTACTTTTGTGTATTCGGTACTAATAGTTACTTTGGTATCAAGTAATCATTTATAATATTCGTTACTATGATTACTTTGATTACTGGTACTGAAAAGAATACGAATGACTTATCATCACTACTTGTACGTATAGATAAACTTCTTTGAATATAGTTAACTTTGATTACTGCTATCGAAAAGTATACGAAATACATAGAGATAAATTTGTTTAAATATAGTTTCTTTTTTTAACTTTGGAATTAGTTTGTTATTTTATTGGGCAAATAGATTCTTGTGATAACATTTTAAATGACAAATAATATAAATTTACTTTTATGTTTCACCCTTAGGTGCATTTTAATGATTTATATTAATAAACTTCGCTAAAAATTGTTAAGATTGTTAATTGTTAATTAAGATTAGAAAATGTAATAACATATAGGTACATAAATACATATTGTGATAAAAAAAACTAAGTACTAAATTGCTCAACATCATTTATTTTTTTAAATTTAGAACTCAAAACGCCAATTAAAATATATTCAAAGGAAAAAAAACAATACACAAAAAACAAGAAAAATTACAAATAATTTTGATTATAATTAAGAAAAAGTATACTTTGGACATTTTCCCCTTTTAAACGACTTCTTCTTTCTGAAATAAGCCCAGCAGTGGAAAAGATGCGTTCGGACAGTACAGATGTCCCAATTGTGCATAAATATTGTTTTGCCAGTTTAGACAAATGAGGATTTATTGTCTCTCTGGATTTCCACCATTTAAGAGGATTTTCCTTTCTATGCGGAAGATCTTCTGCTAAAAAGATCTAACTTCCAAAATGGCTGCGGCTTTTGGATCAATTTCTTTGCGACTTTTTGACATTTTGTCAAAATCTGCTCATATTAAATTTTCCTCCTCTACCGAATCTGATATATTTCTTGGATTGGGATGAGCGCTATCATCAATCTACATCCACTTTAAGTCTATCCTTTGCCATGTCAAAAGTGTATTCGAAACTTAAATGGATTTAAATCTCGGACCTAAGATAGATAGAAGTTGAGCCACCTTTATAAGAATACTTGGATCCACAAATATTACATCTAGCAATTGCCGTGGAAACATTCGAAAAAATGCAACAAAAAATATTAAAAAATAATTACATATTGGTGTAACAACAAAAAAGATTGCCTGCAATTATTTTTTTAAATATTTAATTTATTTACCTAGGTTTATTAAAAGTATTTTACTCACCGAAAACAAAAATTGTTCAAATATAATTAAAGAACACATTAATTGTTTATTATTATGCCACAAAAAATATTGTTTGCTTCAATGAAAATGCATAAACAGCCGAGAACAAAGAACAACACTAGGATGTCTAGTAGATTCGATTGAGCAAATCCCATATCCGTGTCCACTAAATAAATTTTGAATAAGGTCCAGATATACAACGCGTATGCCTACATTGCATTAAATATATAAAGGCATATTTTCTTAAAAGTTGGAATCATCATAAAAAAAAAGTCCACTTTGCTTATTTTTATTATTTATTATTCTTCTGGAGTCTGGGAAACGAAAAATGTATAATAGTTTTGTGCGCATATGATCAGAATCAAAATTAAATTAATAGCGGCAACGCAGCACACCACGACAACATTTCTGAAGGTCGAACAAAGCACAACCTTCATTTAATAGGACGGTTTGGTTAAGTAGGAATTAGATCTAAAATCATGTTAATAATAATAATAATAATATTTTATTTCTTCAATTGAAAAGTGCACGTGGGAAGGATATAATTATTTTTCAATATGATTGCAAGTTTTTGACAGACATTAACCAAAGAGAATAGGGAGAAACAACAAAAAGTCAACAGATATTGCAAAACTTATTTCATAATAAATTTTTTAGCAAAAATTAAAAGACTTAAAAATTTAGCTACTCTTAAAAAGTCTTGATATGGATATATCTCCCCCCGTTTAGACAAATGAGGATATATTGTCTCTCTGGATTTCCACCATTTATGAATACAGTAGCTACACACCTGTCTAGAGTCCGTAATGATCCTTAAGTCTTTCAGTTATAAAGGAAAGTACAACAAGGTTAATTTCATAAGGATATTCAAATATTTGTCTTGTTCATGAAATATGATTGAATTACATTCTGAAACAATTAGATTTCATTAACACCAAACCACCAGACAGTCCATGTCAGATTGGAGTATTAAACAATAATTGGAGGATGAAACATTCATATAGTTTTAAATGATCTGCAAAAAGGAGGCTGAGGCTACATACAAAGCAATTTTTAAGATCATTAACAAATAATCTAAAGATATGGTGCTCTAGGAGAGAACTTTGAGTTACACCAGAAGGCTCATGTATATTTTTAGACTCAGACTCAATCTATTACTGAGTGTAACATTGCTGATGCTGAGATTAAAACTGTGACAAAGTGGTTAAAAATACTTTTCAGTTTTAAATTGTTTTGTAGTTTTGTGTCATTAGATACCTGAAAGTAATGATTATATTATGTTCTTCTTAAAGGATTGTTTTTCTAGAATATTCTTTACTTTAGATAAAAATTAAAAATATTGTATTGTTATAGTTATGTCATACTTATAAAGTCTTATACTTTAATAATATAATTCTGGTACAATAACTTAAAATAATATATTTGTGATGCATTTAGTTTATAAAAAAATAATTTTGACCACTAAGTTGGTAGGAATTGTTTCCTCTTCATTGGGTCTGTACAAGTGCAAATTTACTTTCTGTTTGATTACGTTGATGTTCAGCTTTTCACATTTTTACTTTTCCACTTTACAAGATTTGCTTAAGTAGAGATGACCAATTTTTAAATGATCAAAAATCAATATGGAAAATGATATTATCAATAAAGAAATGCTTTAAAGTAACCCCAAATGTATAATACACATCCAAAATCTTCGCCGGACTTGATACTCTATTTACCATGGAGAAGCATATAGCTACCTGTGGCGAAACTCATAACCCAAGAGTAGTAAATCAAAAACAGAAAATATATAACGTGCCAAGAAATAGTATATATAGCAGAAAATGGCTTCTTTGGGATGACTGCTAAAGCAATGGAATTTGGCTAACCATAGACACATGTTTCTGACTTAAGGTCCTCATCAGTACAGTCAACTAGGTGAAAGATGAGTATTGTTTTGTGTATTCATTTTGGCGCTAGTTAGTACTCCTCTTTCAACTAGTTGACTGTACTGAAGAAGATCTTAAGTCAGAAACACGTGTCTATGGCTAGCCAAATATATATTAAATATATATATATATATATATGTATATATATATATATTATATATATATGTATATTTTTTTTTTGAATGATGAATATTATATGCAAATGTTTATGCCTTTTGTATAACTCCCTAAACATCTTTAATCTGGATATGTCAGTGACTCGGTCAGTGATGTTTCTATTCATTTTAGATTTCTGTTTATATTCTTATATTATATTCTTCTATATAAAAATATATATTTATTTATAAAGGACCTGGCTTAAGATCATATCATTTTTCCACTAATGGCTACTGATATGACTATAACTGGAACATGAAAGATCCAGAGCTAGAAAAGAAGCTCTTTAAAAAAAGAGGCACAACTTAGATTTTAATCCATATCATTAAATAATAAACAAACTTGATGATTCTAAAACATGTGTTTTTATAGCATAGTCTAAAAATGTCTGATTCTGTGACTTAAAACGCCAAATGTTTTTTATAAAAAAGACCAACTTGAGGCTAAATGACCCTACTAACCAACCAACCTAAAAATAATGAAAACCTTTGGTGTCAATACTATCTAAGCTCAAAATTGTATGAACTTTGCGCAACAGATTTTTACATTGTTATAAAAGTAAATTAAATATAAAATAAATTTACCTATTGAATTAGAGATCTTTGCCATTTTGATTCTTAATTGTGAATATATTTGCTGGTATATATCTGTATACCTAGCACTGCTTTATACTCCTATTTCAGAGTTCTGTACATTAAATGTAAAGCCAGTTCTGGTATATATTTGAAAATTTCAATTTAGTTAAGATATCTGCCTTGAAGCAAAAACATTTTATACTAAAACTTGACATAATTTGAAGTGGTAATAGTAGAAGTTAGAAGTAGAATAAAGTACCAATATATTTTTGGTTTAATATTCTAGTCGAACATTTTTAATAATACATACCTACAATTGAAATATCCTCAAAAACAAAATATTACACATTAGGTACACAATCATTACATACTCATACTGCCATATTATGGGATTGATGTATTTAACTTTTTTTTCAAACTTATTAAACACTTTAAAATACTATCCAAATACAGTAGTATAATAATAGGGATAGGTATATATAAAAAAATAGATGGAATTCAGTCTCTTACGTGGGTTTTATTTTTTAAAATGGCAACCGTTTTAAATTTTGAGCTTGTCCACCTTAATCTTGATTCATTTGAATTAAAATCTAGGATAAAAATCGACGATTTTACTTTATTGGGTAATTGTGTATTAAAACATTTATAGTAGAAAAATTAATATTCTCACCTGAAACCAATAATTCACCTTCAGCGGAAAATTCAATGGCATTCACGCACCCATAGTGAGAGACCAAATCTCTCCTGTAAAAATTTCTAGCTTTTGCTAAACGTTCCTTAAAAATTTTATTTTTTATTACTAAACTATCACTATATTGTCTGTTCACTATATATTTCAAAGGATTCATTGCCGATGGCCCTGCCATTAGCACTTTTTCGAAGTTAATTCACTACAAAATGCACTTTTGTTGACAAAAAAGTCCTAGCCCAACGTCAAGTGTGATGGTTGGTTGTCAAAATCAGCTGTTAGGTTCGTGTACGTCCTCCATCCTAGTCGTTCACAAATTGTTTAAGTTAGCGAGGCTAGGGCCTATTATATCATACGTAATGACGTAGCGTAGTTTGTGTTTGTAGGGTATGACAAATCCACTATAAACTATAAAGGTTAATTAAAAAAACTAATTTAGCTGGGAGAATTTTTCTCGGCAGTTAAGTGAAGGGTCATCAAAGAAATAACTGGCTTGCAAACAACGCTGGGTAGGAAAAGTAAGATTTCTTATCCAAAAGTTCAGTGTTATAAAAAATATGAAACTGTGTGTGAAAATGACGCTGAGAGGGAGTCGAAAATGCTACATCAGATGTATATCACCACTCTTCCTGGCTACAGGATATAACTTGAACGAGAAAATGAGTTAGCTGCAACATTTTGGAATAAAACATAGATTTAGAGCTGAGCAGATCAAAAAGTAGAAAGCCTGGAATGTTCCAGGCAATTAGAGGGATAGCGTTTATGTTAAAAAACGATTGGGTGACGCCGTGTATGTATCGATGCCCCTGTACCTTATGAAGTGGATTTTTACTTGTTTACCTCCTCGGAAGTATATCTGCAAACGTCAAGGAAGCAGTACCTATTTTGAACGGAGTAGCTGAGTGTTAGCTAATTGTGTGTAGTCATGGGCTTCCTACGTATGTGACAGCTAAGCCTTCCTAGATATAAAGTGTTTAGTACCTTCAACAAAAAGGAGGGTCTAACATCTAGGCAGAAGGTCAAATTAGTCCTACCCTAATATCTAACCCGAGCCATCTACCCAACCTCTCGCACTTTCTTAAACCATCCAGACTTATGCAAGAGGTCTAGATATATTTCCAAATGAAATCCTTAACTTCGTCCCTTTGCAAGACTGCGGCCCCAAATATGGTTAGTTTTTCCATAGCTTTGCACCTACACAAATAGTTTAGCATGTTTCCTCCAACTCACCACTTGCAGTACCGATCGAATCTTCCGCGATGCCAGGCAGGGCCAAGTGTTCCTTTAATCGGCACACACCTTTTTGAGGGACCTAATAATCCGTCTGCTTTTTGTGAGTAACTAGACTGTCGCGGCTTTGTCAGGTCCCACAATAAAATGCTATGCAGCGAACAGGCAGACAGATATACAGATGGAAATGAAAAAAAACGTGTTTTTCGGAAATCAGGGATTATAAAGGGCGATTTTTCCACGAATTCAATACTTGCCTCGTATGAGAAAGTAAAAAAACAAAAACATAGTTTATTTATCTTAGGTTCACGCGAAGGTTGTTGGCGTTTTAGCATTTAAGTTTTAATAGAATTTTTTACCGCAGAAACCGATATAGGAATGAAATAAGAAGTAAGCTGAAATTTTACATGTGATAGGGTAGGCCGTAGAAAAACTAAATTGATTCCAACCGATAATAAATGAAACACATTTCTGCTTCTTATTAGACAAAAATTTACTTAGGAGACTTTTCGTCTCCGCTTTAACCGACGATGTCAAGCACAAATGAGTGTGTAAACCGAGCAGCTTGAGAACCGGACATTAATATTTTGTCGATAAGTTTGCCATATTTGTGATAAAATTAAGTTGTTTTCAATATGGTCTTACTAGGTTCACTCCTCTGTTTGTATGTATTTTCGTAAAAATCCAATGCAATCTAACCCAACAAAAGTTCGGTCAAATGACAAAAAACTGCCACTATGAAATCGAGCCGTTTGCCGTAAAGGGCACGATCGGCAAATCATTCTGTACGAATTTTTACTGCAAAGCGCACTCTCGACTCAAGGTCGCAAGCAATGCTTTTTCTATAGCTTAGTTTTTCTTTATCCGGCAAAAGTCCCGATACGGAGAATTATATCCAGGACGGTTATTCAGTTGACTCCATAATTGGGATTGTGGATTATGCCTATGAGTATATTGCAAAACACGATAGTAGCACTGGCGATGTTGTCAGATTTTCAGTTTTCCAGCAACAAGAGAGTTTTTTATGGAAGACTCTGTATATTACTGTTGCATTAAGTGGGTTTCTTCTTGCAAATTATAAATATAACAAGTTTGATATTTAAAGACAATAGCCAAAATTCCTGTTAACTTTACATTTAAGTGATAAAAGTAAAAATGTTCTTTTCCTCTCTAACACACATTGAGATTTTGTAAGTTTTCTTAGTTGTCTTTAAAAACAAAGATATCAGATTTCGAAGGAAGTCTAAAACCGCCTGGTATTATTTACAACAAACTTGGTACATTTATAATTAGAAAGAACAGACCCATTTACTCCAATAATATCATATAGGTTTTTTATAGTTATTTGTTTACTGGAAAACTGAAAGTCTGATAACACCGCCATTATTACTATATTTTTCGCTGTATTCTTTTATAATATCATAATCGGTTCTGCAGATATTCCCCCTTACTGAGACTTTTGCCGGACTCTGTATACATTCCTTCGTCTTATCTGGAAACATGACGGCGTACGGTCCGTTGTATTCTCTTGTGACAGCTCCTTTTAACCTGATATGGGTAGCTCTTTATTTGATATCATTGAGATGCAGCCGATTCTTCCCTTTACAGGCCTGCCCTCCTGATTCCACAGCATAAGCCTGCTCATACAAGCCGGCACCCGTGAGGAGTTTTAGCAGCCCGTCCAAGCACCACAAAAGTGTCGAGAGGCAACTGCCGTAAACAGCCGCCACTCACCACTTGAGGTGTGAATTTTTCTCAACAACATTCTTGGAAGTTCCAAAAAAATTAGAGAAAGTTATTAAAAAATCTGTTCAAATCTCAATAAAAAAAAATTAAAATTCGATGTTTAAAGTTGACTTTTCCAAAAATGTTTAAATCGAAATTTTCAAAAATGTTTCAGACATTTCATAAATTTTAAATTTAAAACTATGAACAAAATCATATCCTTAAAATTTTTAATTCGTTTAAAACAAATATCTTATATTTGGGTATTACTGTTTCAAAATTATTTATTTTTATATGCTCTCACGCTCTAACACTTCTGCAAGATGCGAAATGTTTTTTTCTCATGAAAATTAGTCATGGAAATATTTTTTTTTGTTTAGTTTATTGGCCTTGAGAAGTCTCATTTAGCCACGAATTATAATATATTATTGTGTAAGTCTAAAGTGTAATACTCTAAAAATTACCTAATCCTAATCTTGCCGTCCATAGGAAATTTAATGAAGAATCAAAGGATATAAGACAGGGATACACACTTCACGCCCATTTTGATTCTTGCAAGTGTCTACGAAAGTAGGAACCACGACAAGTCTACTATGAAAGTCGGTCGGACAACGGCTGTTGAATTTCAGCCGCGTCAGCGCGAACTGCAGCTCATTATAAAAAATATTCTTAATCTAACCTGACCAAATACAGATAATATTTGAATAGACAGTCCACACAATGTAAAATAAACTACTACCTAAAATTCCTTCCTCTAATGGATTCCAACCGTATTGTATTCAGTATAATTCGGATCAATCGAGAGAATTTCGCTAAGCGTAACGCCCGGTACCGATGCTGTCGGACTCGCACAACGAATTATCAGTCCAAGACGTACTGCATCCAATCTGGTTGGTTAAATTCGTCTATAGAAAAGTATAATTTTTTACTGTGTTTGTCTATTCGAAATATAATCCGTGTCTGTACTCTGTATATAATACAGAAGTCGTGCTGCAGCCAAAATCGGTATCTGCCGTCCTTTTCCTGGAAAAGTATACCTTGGAAAATTTACATCGAAATTTTGAAGAAAAATTCTTAAAATTTCTGGAAAAATAGAAAGTTATCGAAAGCCTGCCAAAATCTCAAAAAAAATGTGTTATGGTGCCAATCCAGTAACGTTGTGGCGCAATAAAATATTTAAAAAAAATTATAGTCATTCGTGCCAAAATTATATTTTGTTTTAGGCTAATTATTACGAAAAAAAAACTTCGAGTTAAACCGCAAAATTATGTATTTTTTTCCGAGACAGTTAACCTAACATTTTTTTGTTTTCATTTTATAAATCGAAATTGTCAGATATCTAACGCGAAATAAACATACCTTATCATCACGAAATTATATAGATAGAGATAACCAAAAGGAAATAAAAATATTTGGTGTCAACCAGGTAATTACATAATAAATATGTTTTTATGCGATATGCGGTAAGAATATCAAATAGACATTTTAATTGTTTTGTCGTTGTTTAAGTATTTCATTCATTTTATAGATATTTTCTTCAAAAAAAGAGATCCTAAGGGCTTGGTCAGATATTGCGGTAGAGTACGTTACGATTACTAAATGCCACTGAAACTCGAAAATGGCTTTTCCAGTTTTTCCACTTCGTCGTGCTGCGTAGTAGTCAGTCTGTATGCCAATGTATCAGTATGCCCAGTGTTACCAATTAGCGGATTAAAATCCGATTTGCGGATTATTTCAGAGTGAGTGGATTTTTTTCGGATATTTTGTTAAAAAGTAAATATTTGGCGGATTTTTGTGTTTTAATATGTACTATGCAAAAAAAGGGACGGAAATCGGGAATTTTAATACAAATTTCGGGAAAACTGAAGATAAATTGGTACATCCGGCAACTGCACAAAACCTGTCGAGTCGATGCTTCTTGCTCCTGCCTAATAAAACGGGTTGTGACACTGACGCATATGTCACAGATTAACAACCAGTGTTATCCCCTGTTTTATTTAGGACTGCCGTCCTTCTCTAACGCTTTATTTAAATGTCAATAAATAATAAATGAGAGACGAGTGCGGGTCCATCTTGGTCCACCAGACCACTACTTTATTTGATGACAGATTTTAGTGTTTGAATAAGGTTTGGATGTTCGAAGCAAATAGCCAACACTGGTTATCCCTTGATTTTTTTTTATGTATAAAAAATGCTCTTTGTCCTTCGTCTTTTATTCCCAGTTTTGAATTAATATACCTGTACATACTTTTTTTAACTACCTGATTATGACTGTGGTTTATACTAAATTTACATAAACACAAGCGACATGGATCCCGAATACAATTGCTAATTTGATTGGCTAACTTCGGTCACGTTTCTAATGCGAACATCTATAGCACAGTATAATCTACCGTAGAGTTGTTAAGAAATACTCGTCACAGGTATTTTGTCACAGGTACGAGCTAGGAACAGCTTTTCACAGGTATTGGATCTCAAACATATCGGTTACCGTTCCTACACCTAGTATTTTTACCAGCTGGCCGCCGCGATCCCGCGAGGCGCAGATATTTAGGTACGCAACAACACATCATCCATCAAACGAAAAAGCTCTTCTGGCTTCGGCTTTTCTCGGCGGGCCGTCGGGCGGTAGCGTAGAAAAAGCCTCCCCCATAATGTTTTGTTTAGACTTGAATCGGTCGGCTTCTGTGTGTCTTTCATTAACACACTCATTTTTTAAGCAACGAAATAAATTAAACTGCGTTATAACAACTGCATTACTACTGTAGTACATTAACAAGTATATTCGTTGTGACTGAAACGCTTGTCACAGGTATTTTATTCTATTCTGCTCCTGCTCAGATAAACCAGTATTTCTATATGACTAGTATTTTTCCTACAAAAGGAACGATATCGTAATTAGAAATAAGAAATCTACGGATTAGATTATTCGCAAATCAGGCGAAAATATTAACATATTTTAGATTTGATAGTTTTAATAGGTGAATCTCAAAATATTTAGCACAAAAAAGATTAAAAATGTTTTTCACAAAGCAAGTGTTTATGACAAAAATACCAAGGTCGTTTTAAATATAAAGGAAATTTATAATTTTATAAGCTTAAAAACGAAATTTGTAAAAATGTGAGCCAATTCGTTCATTTACTTTTTTCGAATTTTCAAAGAATAGGTACTGTTTTGATGACAAATTTAATCAAAATCAACGAGCCGCGAGCTGCGATACTCGAATCCGCCGTTTAGTCACGGTTTAAACGACTCGAGCCTCCAAGCTGAGAAAACTGTAACAGATATGGACTTGGAACAGGACAGGACGTACTTGTTACAACAAAAGACTGATTTTCCTCATCTCTAATCTACCGTGTCTATAGTGCGGACTCATTATTTCAAGAACGCATAAATCCTGTATATTCAGTGGTGCTGATCGCGGCATTCTGCTTAATTATTAGAGATATCAGAGTAAGTTCGTTAAGCTTTCGCCGTGAGACAGTGGCAAGGCATTCAACTTTGGATGCAATGGATACCCGTCCCGTACAGGTCGTGCCTTTGGTTTGCTGTAAAGAATGCAGAGTTTATATTAAAGCAATATTTAATAATAATCATTAAATATCAAAGAATATGGCAACACTGTAAAATATACAATTCCGAATGGCAAAATAAAAAAACGATAGATACAGAATTTTTTAAAACAGTTAATGTAAAGTGTTACAGTAAATGGTTTACAAATTTTAAAAATATAAAAACTTTTTTTAAAGGCATACCTATCGATAGTTTAATTTTATCGACTAGTTTTCAGCTAATTTATTTTCGTCCATCCCTATCGCCAGCTTCTTGAACAAAAATGGGATAAAAATCGGATTTTTTAAGAGGAATGGTGGATATTTTCGTGATGGAGCATTGGTAACACTGAGTATGCCAATATGTTTTGGGCTGCATAGTAGCCAGTTGTACTGGATTCTAAGCTGTGCAAGTACGCTGTCACTTAGAGGTAAATGTTTTTTAAGAGTATCGTATTTCATTCACAAAAGGCTGTTGTGATTTAAATGGATGTTTACGTGCTAATTTTCTAGCTATGCCAGTGTGTCAGTTTATACTCTTGTCAAGACTATTCGCAAAAATACAGGGAAAATAAAATTCAACAGCTAGTAACTCTAAAATATTGCAACATAAACGGTAACAAATTAACAAATACTAACTGTGCACGGGTTAAACAATATTAGTTAAGACAAAAGCTTCAAGTGTTAGGATAATTCAAGTAAACATCGAAAGAAATCACAAAAGGACCTATTATGAATGAAATACGATACTTGTAAAATATGCTCGGTTAATATTTCTAAGCCGCAGCTTACTAGTGCGTAACCGAATAATATATAACAACACAAATGACTACAGCGCAGGACAAAACATTTTTACTGATTCTACGCTCCACAGACCAGACTACACTAAGCAATACGGCGAAGTGCAAAAGCCATTTCCAAGTTTCGAGTATCGAGCTATTGGGCATTTAGTGTTTTGAAGAAAATAACTATAAACTGAATGAAATACTTAAGCAACGACAAAACCAAAAAAAAAAAAAGTTTTTGATATACTTACCGCATATCACATAAAACCTATTATTATGCAATTACATGGTTGACACCAAATATTTTTTATTTCGCGTTAGTTATCTCGAAATAAATATAATTTATTTCGAGATTTATTTATTTTTCATGATAGCTATCCTAAATCAAAAAATAAAACATAACTGGAAATTATTTTTTTCGTGATAGCTATCGCAAAACAAAATATAATTACCCGATAATAACACATATTAATTTTGCATCAGCTATATAGAGTAAAATATAGTTTTGACCTATGAGTCGAAAAGAAAATATATTTCAGATCTCGAAATTCCGTAATATAACCCAAAAGAAATTTTAATTTCGTGTTATCTATCACTTACAATATACCGAAAAAAAAAAAAGAAACGAAAGTATCGCCAATTTATTTATTCATATCATTTTATTTATACTTCTTTTTATTTAATTTAATGTTAATTTTTTGTTATATCCTGTAATAAATCCTGCAGTAAAATTTGTTTCGATTTATAGCATAAAAGTATATTTTGTTTCGAGATAGATAATAATGCAAACTAAATATGTATTCCGGGTCCTGTGATCTTTTATTTCGAGGTAGCTAAAGTAAAGAAATTATCTTTTTTGAGTTGTCTTATCGTATAACGCATAAATACCTATTTATTATGTAATTTCCAGTTTTTTAAAAACTGACTAAACTAAAAAAACATTGTTTGTGCTCCAGATTGTGGGGATAGGCATAGTATAGGTAAATCTGTGACTGTGTGTTATGACGCAGAATATTTTTTGTTCCGCGTTAGCTATATCGGAATAAATATAATTTTGCAGTATAACAGGAAAGAATATTTTTATTATGTTAGCCATTCCAAAACAAACTATAACTTCGTGATATAACACGAGACAAATGTTAATTACAAATTAGATATCTTGAATAATAAAATATAATTTCGCGGGTAACAAAAAATAAATTAATTTAATTTACGTGATAGAGATAATACTATCCCGAAATTTAAACGCAGAAATAAGAAATAAAAGTATGGTTCTTCTATTACGCCTTCGTAAATTTAAATTATTTCATTAATACTATCTGACATTATTAAAAATTTTGACAAATTTAGTATTAGTTATAGATTTGAAAAGTTTAATTTATTTATAACTTGTTATTTTAATTAATTAAACTTACTTTAGTTTTTGAACCATGTAATGGCTATGTTAATGTTAATTATCCTTCTTGAATGTTCTATTGGGCTTAATTCTTGTCTCCTGTAGTATACAGATTTTTCTAGAATTTTATAGATCGTTCTTTCTAAAGACTATATAAGCCTGCCGAAAAACAATCATATTACTGCCAATAAAAATATCGAGCATCAATCTCATTATAATTGCCTTTTTTTATTATTTATTATATGTAATGCTATAACTTTGTTTCAGTTTTTTAACATTAGCTTATATTTATACAATATGCTATATTATGGCCGACTCTAGATCAGGCTATGAAGTAGTAAATCAGGCAATGACGCTTACGGAATGGCGGTTCTCGCGGTTGTTTACGGAAAGCAAGGAATAAATTAAGCTTTTGTGGACATATTTTCGTTTGTATTTTTTAAAACTGTGCTAAGTACCGGTACAAAGAGTGCTACAAGTGTTAGCCATAAAGGTTTTATTGATTTCTTTTTAACTAAATCCAATGTGCGCGTGACACACGGCCGAGTCGTCCGTGGTTGTAATTAATTTTACTGTGTTATATGATTTTATATTGTTTTTATTATGTGTGCGGTTTATTTTGTGCTGGATAATGAACTAATAAGGTGGTAAAATCTCGAGTAAAGTAGTTTATATGATTATTACTATAACCCAGCAAAAAAATAGGTTTGTGTTTCAATGCATCCAGGTAAGTACCAAATTATAATATTTGTGTCAAAATTCTCCTACACAGTATTCCGTAGTTTGCTATTTACATTTTTTTAGACAGTGATATTATTCGAGAGGATAATCATTTATTACTAGATCGAACTTTGCAAAAAGTTTCCACAAAAAGCAGGTTTAACCGAATACAGTCCCATCTATTTTTGATTGTGACTTAATACTCTATCCAGTAGCTAAATTAGCTTGCTTTTATATGTCACATGTCCGAGGTAATATTTATTATGTTTTATATATATTTTCAACATTTTTTCTTGTAACTAACTATTTTTTTTGTGTAAAAAAGGCAGAAACCACTAAAACCGTATATATATTATTATCATTGACTACGAAAATTATTAAACATGTTTTCCCGTAAAAAGGACATAAAAACAACAACCCTGTTGCCAGATTGTTCTTTATGGTCTGATCTGGAGTTGGCCGTGGCTATATTTAATAGTGTATTAATATGAAAGCTTTCTATTAAAAAAATTAAGAGATAAATATGGCAGGTAAAACGTTTACATAATATTATTATAGTGGCCTACAAATCGTTAGATTTTCCTCACATATTTCGAAATTACACATTAATTGAGATTTTTTAAATTTATTCTATAGGCCAGACACAACATAAATCAAAGGTCAAGAAGAATTATTCCGAAGAGTCGTTCTGGCGGTAAACTGTAATGTTGTTTTTTTTTTCGCGGCGAGGTTTAACTGGACCGGATCTACAGCTTAACGTGGGCGTCCTCGGTTTTTATCAAATGACCTACCGACTAACAAGTGTGCATAGTGCTGATTCGGAGTCTACTATTATAGTCCTCGGTCCCACGACAAAGATTTTGTATTCAACGTTACGCATCTGGTAAACTAATACATGATTAATTAATTATGGAATTCTGAAAATAATCATCATGATAACGCTCTTATATTTTTACGTCCCGTCGGTGCTATAGTGGTAGAGGGAGGAAGTTGCGGGAAATGGAGTATATGCGTACTGATTTGCGTCTGATGTTCTAGATTTAACAAATACGGGTTAAATCTTCAGTATAATCTCTCCGATGTCTAGTTGTGAATAAATCTACTTTTTAGCCGGAAAGATTATGCAAAAAAGAGTCACCGCTGCGAGTCTGATACTCTAGATGTGTTAGACCGCAGGGATAATTTTAGGTATACTATCCATTTCTTGCAATTCCCCTTTCAAGCACAGTAGCACGGGGAGAATTAATTATTTATTAGTTTCTTAGACGCGCACCGACGAAAACTCATTTTGGTCGTAGGCTTCAGTACTACTACTACTTAGCTTTGCTCAAAAGCCAATTGCTAGCTCTAAACAGAGATTTTGAGATGTACTATTCTAATCTCTTAAAGAAACTACCTCTAGGAATCTTCACGTTTACAGCGTCTGCTCAAAGTTTCCACTCGGAGCCATTGAGTTTTCCGACACATACCTGAAACATATAGGAAAATTGGGATACAACACGACGCCTCACCCATCGCATCGCACTTAGCCTGGCCTCGTATATAGAAATTGAGCTAGGTATTCCGTTTAGCCCCGCACAGCAACATATGGATAAGAGAAAATTAATTATTTGCGTGTTCGTAAAGGAACCAGTAAGTGGCAAAACAGTATCAAACAACATGAAAAATGGAAAACTTATTATGGTTATGAAAAGTTCATATAATAAAAATACAAGATCATTTTCTATTTATTTATTTTTGTTTGTGTACTGTCATTGCATTCAAAACAAGTATTAAATAAGTTTCTTGGTATACTTTTTAGCATATCTAGTATCTATATCACGTATGATTTTAAGTAAAAACGAAAAAAAAAATAATTTTTTAGCGCAAAAAGGATAGGTACAAAAGAAAATTTCAAAATCTGAATCTAAATTACTCGTGAGCAAGGCCGTGGAATTCATATGTACAAGGTCGTGCCACCCATGACGTCACCAGCTCCTAAAGGCCTCCAGAAATATTCAAAAGACGCCTTTGTTAAAAAATTAGATGCTATATATAGATAAATCAAAAAGTGGGGACCTTTTTACAGAAGGCTTCTTGTCATCGAAGTACAGAAGTGAAGACTTCTTGTAATCGTCAGATTTTTCCCTGTACTGTATCTTTATCTCTGTAGGCGTTATGTTATGCTTCTTCTCATCGAAGTACAGAAATATCGTTGTTATAAAGCTTATGAAATTCCTCAAACCCCCTTATTTTCTGTTAAAGATACAGCCGAGTTAATAAATAAAATGCATCAAGGCGATGTAGCGGCTGTAGTGTTTATTTAACACTGCCATTTTCTTCAATTTCATAAATCAGCTTCTCAACTTTCTACTCCTGTGAAGTAAAAACTTCTACAAACTATCTATCTTAAAAATGTTGTGTTAGTTTAACCGATTTTACGCGGCAGAAGAAATACATTAAACAAATAAAGAGCCGCCTGGAAACCAAACATTATTTTTATCTTCCTCGCTCTAATTGATGAAATATTTTTTATCCTATAATAAAAATTTCTGCTGTCCTACAAGCAATATTCTTATCATTTTCTATTTTTATTAATTCATATAGCCACATTTGATTTAAGTAAGAAAGGCATGTCCCATGTATTTGAGTAGGTAAGGCCGGTCGCGGTAAAGTTTAAACAAGACCACCCGTTTTCTTTATTATACCTAACAAGAGTCGGCAATTAACAATCTGGAGTTGTTCAAAGTGATCCGTTTTACATCCGCACCTATCTGTGTCAGTGCGATCGATATCATACCACGAAAACGCTTAGACCTTTTATTTAGTTATCAATAATTGAAATAGTAAATATCACATGCTTCTAAGACGCAAAGCGCAAGCGTACTTTTGAAATAAAATTCGATGAGATTTTATTTCGCAGTATAAACTCCTTAGAGGTGTTGAATGCATTCATCTCTATTTTATTTCTTATTTTATCTTTTTTTTATTTCATTTCCTGTAAAGACCCACCTTTGGAAATTTTGCTTAGAGAGACGTTTAAATCACTCATTTTTAAGAAACTCAGAATAATGGAATCTCCTTTATTTTAAAGGAAGCAAGCAGAGTACTTATACCAGAAGATATTCTAAGACGTAAGATAGAATACCAGAAGTTTTTATAAATAGGAATGTAGAATCTTTGAAATGGTTTTTGCAAGTATGTTTATATCCATCTTATTTTTATGGTTAAACCAAAAAGTTAAGCTATTATTGAATAATAAGACAGAAAACTTTAAACAGCAAATTTTTCCGTCATTTTCTAGCACTCTAAATATCGCTAAAATCTGAAATGTTAAATGTCGATAATTTAAAAAGATCAGAGTTAAAATTTATACACATTATGATTCGGAATATTTCCAGACATCAACTTAATTCCTGCTGTTACCGCTGTCTGTTAATCCCCCAACCGCCCTTCTCGCTCAAAATTCTGGATACCCGTAAACTCTAACTCTTATAGAAATCCGTAATTTGCAACTTAATATTACATTTTTTAATACGCAGCCACAATTAATTTTTTACGTTAGACCATGCCACTGTTAATATATTAGCTAAATATTATGGATCGAACGGTATCGATATAGTCATATGTATCGATACATAGCACGTATCGTTTTAACAATATCGATACTAAATATCGAGTACCAGAAGCAAAAGTGTCGATATCGTAGAATATCGGATCGTATTGTGCATCCCTACTTTAGACTGAAGCAACAAGGAGCTTGCCGATGGCAAGCAGAAATTCAATAGATAGAGATAGATATATGTACTGCTGAAATAATTGCTATTAATGAAAATAATGAAAGCCATGTTTATGCCCCAAACTATAATTTTCAAAAGTCCATAATTTTAACACTCTAAAAGCGCCATAGACAAACGCAATGAACGGTATATAATCACAGAAAATGATGCAATTACGCTGAAAACAGATATTAATGCTTGAAGCCAATTATAAAATTGATATTAAAATATCGGGGGAAAGGGAATGAAAATGCAGATAAACTGGATAGTATTGGAAGAAATTTAAATATATCAAAAAAAATTCCCCTTGAAAAAGTCCACATTCTCCCAATAATCGCTAAAAAAAATAAAATCAAATTATTCAAGAGTGGAAACAAACATTCAGTCAAAAAGGAAAATGGTACGCTAAGGTTGAAACTGAATTTCCAACTTCTATATATGCTACTTAAGAAATTTCCATACATAGAATGAACACCAGTAGTTATAATAGGGGAGCGCCTCCTCCTCCTCCTCTTCCTCTCTCTCATGTCCCTCATTCTTAACTTCCTCCCCTTTTATTCTCATTCGCATCATATTTTTAATTTTTTCTCTTTGTTCTCCCACATTTGATTTTGCATTCTTAAGTCTTATAAATAGGTGCATCAAGATCATTTTAGTATGTTAAGGTACGAGTGACTGTTAAAAGAAAAAAATCTGTTGAATAAATCTATTAATAATAATATTAAAATAAAATGAGTGAATCAGTTGGAGAAAGAAATCGATCCATTCCGCTTCAGACAATTAGCCTCGAAGAAATTATACCAGGAGTTCAAGAAGAAAATATACCATTAGTTCGAAAGAAAATAATGGGATTGTTTTAAAAAATTTGAACAAAACTGAGAGTGAAGAGAAAAAAGTGTTTTGTGCTATTTGTTTTGAAATAATCGAATATTATGATTCATGTAGACCAAATACATGTTCCCACATTTTTTGTTTAAAATGTATTTTAAGATGGAATGATGAAAATTGTTGTTCTATAATGGTAAACAATTGTCCTGTATGTCGCACTAGATATTACTATTTGGTACAAATCTTCAAAGATGTAATTAGACATCATTTTGTTGTAATTTTAAAAAGAGGATAATATTTTTTTTATAATTTGTGTTTGTGAAAACTCTGGTAACAAATAATTTTGTAAAAAAAAAGTAAATGTAAATATATATATATATAATTGACACACATTTTTTCCTTTTCCTATATTGAAACGACAACAATGATCTAACAAGTTTTTTAATACATACTAATTTTCACATTACATAACAAAACAATTGTTATGGGTTTACACAAAAAGTGCCACGCCCTAAAATGGCACCACTTTTGCAAATCGAAGCTTAAATTTTCTTATGGGAATTTACATGTAAAAATGACGGTTTTGATTGTCGGACCGGCATAGCCTAATCTACTACTTTTTAATTATACTAATAATATTAATATAATTTGCATCAAGTAAGAGAAAACTCAATTGAATACAGAAACAAGCGTTAACAAAATGTTATGCTAATATATGAGTGCTTCTAGTGGCAGTTGACATAATCGACACTTTTTTTTTACATATGATTAGCTATTTCATTTACAAATACAGTGTCAGATGTTAGAATAAAAAGAAGTATTTTGCATATAGCACTGAAAATATACAACCGCTTATAGTAACAGTTGACATTCTTTAAAATTAATATTGTTGACGTATTCTACTTATTACCTTTACAATTTATGTTTAAAATTAATATTTTTGACATTATCTACCCATTACGTTTATAACCTATATTTAAAATTAATATTGTTGAAATAATCTACACATCACCTTTACAAACTATGTTTATTATTAATATTTAACAACATAATCTTCTATCTCTTTTTTTTCATTTTTATTGCAGTAAAAGCAAGCATGTTCAGGAATTAGTAGAAAAAGATGTATCCTACAAATAGCACAATGTAAATCAGAAGCACTAACAACATAAGCTCTTTTGTAGTGGCAGCTCACATGATCGGACTCCCCTCTCCGTAAATATCTCATGTGAATTGCACTACAAGGAAGGCAAATAGCAAATGTTCCTAGTCTTCGACTTTCAATTTTAGAGTAGCTTTGTATAACACATACATCTTTTTCTTCAAAATTATTGAATAATTCACTAGCCCTAAACTTGCTTACTTTTACGTCAGCCTCGGTTCCTAAATTTAGCAGTTGTCCATCCATGTCCACTCCTTCGTCAATTTCCTGATCATCTTCCTACATCTCTTCTTCTTCCTCCTCAATATAATTAATGTCGATGTTAAAAAAGAATGATCTTCTAACAAGCCTAGATGATTTGTCCAAAAATGAATGTTTATAAGTGATGGAATCGCCTTCCAAGTTAATAAAAATTTCTTCTCTTTCTTCAATTTGAGCGGCGTTCTCCACATTATTTTCTTCAATTTGGTCAGCGTTTCCAATCATATTTTCTGCCATCGTTAGGAGCTTTAGATTTAGATAGATATATTTGATAAAAAACAAGGTAAGGTAAGGTTGTTGATCGGCTTGGGAAAGTGGTTTTTACAGATTGTCGTTCAACTTTAAATAGGACACATGTGATTAACTTTTGCATATAAAATCGCCTCAGCGAAGAGACGAATGCAATTGATTTCTGCATTCACACTGAGCAGACCAATTTGCTCTCCTTTTTTGTTTAGTGAAAATTCTGATTCGGAAGAAGAACAAATTGATCAAAATTTAAGTTTGGCTATTTGTCCTATTAATTCACCATATGATATTGTAAATTCTGATTCGCAAGAAAAACAAATTGATCAAAATTTAAGTTCGGCTATATCTTCTATTAATTCACCATATGCTATTGTAAATTCTGATTCGCAAGAAAAACAAATTGAAGCAAATTTAACTTCGGATATTTCTCCTAATAATTCACCAGTTGAACAAAATTCAATTTCGAAACCATCATTTATCATTAAAAAAAAATTTAAAATTAATAAAAAAAATAAAAACAAATAGCAAACCTTAAGTGTCTGGGTTTCGCTATTCAAAATTTAACTAATTTGATCACAATTAAAAAGGGAGACGAAAGTACGGTGAATTATGTTAAACAGGCCTTTGACAAATTAGTTGACTCACTTGAAGAAATGGATCCATAAAGTCAATTAATTTCTATTGCTTTTTTCAAAATTTGACTATAACTAAATAAAAATGCACAATATTAATTTTATTATTATACAAAGAACTTCAAAAATGCAATTGCTTTTTTCAAAATTTGACTATAACTAAATAGAATTGCACAATATTAATTTTATTATTATTATTATCCAGAAAACTTCAAAAATGCATAAGTGTGTAACATGTAATAAAGTCTTCACTAGAAAGGATAATTTATTGCGACATATTAAAAAACATGTTAACGGAAATTCCACAAAACTCAACAGTTGGTTGAAAAAACCAAAGCTTGTTAAAGGTAAGAACATTTTATTTTTCATGTTATATTTTGAAAAATATTTTTTTCTTAATTTATAGATTCTACAAATATTGTAAAATATTGTAAAGAATGCAAGAAAAATATAAACCAAAGTCTATGGGGTGGACATCTTCGATCTAGTGTGCACAAGAACAATTCCAAAATAGGCTTGGAGGAAGGTGTTGAAATTATCAAGTCAGCATTCAGGGAACGAATAATATCTTATAGGATTTCCTCACACCAAAACTTCATAAATGTGAAAGAATATTTTCAACATTTGGAATACAAAATTGCACATCTAATAGATCAAGAACTGCAGAAACATAAATGTATCAAGCTAAATATGGAACTGTTCGGTTTCTATTTTAACCCCAGCAGCGACAGCTATGATGTCAAATCTTTTAATGCGCCGTTCCAAGTCATTTGCCAGGGATATCAGAAAAAAGAACTGTTAGAGCAAATCTGCACCATTATTGACCAGAAAGCTGACGAATTTGCAGAAAGAGATTCAGGTAAAGAATTTATTTTCGATTTTACAACAGCAACAAAAAAAGTAATTTTTTAATTTTTACGTTGCAGGATGGGCTTTGATGAATTTACTTCATTTGGAAATTAATGTTAACAAGCACAATCCGCTGAGAGCCTCATCTTTTATCGAACTTCCTCAAGAGATCAAGAGACGTCAAGCTGTGATCAACATTAGGAATGATGACAACTTTTGCTTCGCCTGGGCAGTTGTGTCTGCTCTTCACCAACCAAGCGGATTAGATTTTGAAACTTCATCCTACCCACACTACTCTTCTGTTTTGGATATGTCAGGTATAGAATTTCCAATGTTGCTAAAGAACATTAAGATTTTTGAAGAAAAAAATAACATTTCTATTAATGTATATGGATTAGAAATTATAAATCCTAAAAAGGGGTATGAAGTAATTGGTCCACTTTATTATCCATCGAATAAAAAAAATCAACATGTCAATTTATTGTTAATAAGTGATGATGATGAAAAAACTTTTCATTATTGCTATATTAAAGATTTATCAAAACTAGTTTCTGCACAAATTTCTAAACATCACGGAAAAAATATATTTGCGATGGTTGTTTACAATATTTCCCTACAGAAGAAAATTTATTACAACACAATAGCTATGATTGTGATCATTTACGAATTAACCTACCTTCTAAAGAATTAATAAAAGATAAGTTTGGAAACTATTCATATGATAATATTTTGAAGTTTGTAAATTATCATAAACAAATGAAAGTTCCTTTCGTGGTGTATGCAGATTTTGAATGCATTTTAAAGCCTTTAAATAATGACAATGTTGATAAAAATCCTAATACTTCATACACCTTAAAACAATATGAACATATTCCACATTCATTTGCCTATTACATTAAAGGTTCCTTCGACGATAATTATTCTAAATTTGAAAAATATAGAGGTCAAAATTGTGATACATTATTTATAAATTCTTTAGAAAGAGATGTGTATAACATATACAATAAATATTTAAAGGCTCCTAAAAAAATGATCCCTTTGAACGAACTAAACAAAATTTATCATAACTATGAAAAAGTTTGTCATATTTGTAATAAACCTCTTTTAAATGACAGGGTTGCAGATCATTGTCATATAACCGGTCTTTATAGAGGTCCAGCTCATTCACTCTGCAACATAAATTACAGAATACCTAACTTTATTCCAGTTATATTGCATAATTTGCGTAATTATGATTCTCATCTATTTCTTAAAAAATTATGCTTAAACAAAGAACAACTAACAGTTATCGCACAAAACAAGGAAAAATATATTTCATTTGAAAAGCTTATTCATGTGGATAACTATTTTGATAAAAAGACACAAAAGGCTAAGAAAAAAAATATATCATTAAGGTTTATTGATTCTTTTCAATTTCTATCCCATTCTTTATCAAAACTCTCTGAAAGCTTAAAAGATGAACAATGTAAGGAAATAAAAAAAATTTTCAATGATGAAGAAAGATTTAAACTTATTCGGCAAAAAGGTGTATTTCCTTACAATTATATTGATGATTATTTAAAATTAGAAGAAACAACTTTACCTCAGAGAGACCAATTTTATAATACTTTAACGGATGAGCACATCAGTGATGCAGAATACCAAAGAGCTGTAAAGGTTTGGCAATTGTTTAAATGTGAATCTCGTGGTCAATACTCCGACGTTTACTTACTCTCTGATACTTTACTTTTGGCAGATATTTTTGAAAATTTTAGAAGCACTTGTTTATCCACATATAAGCTCGATCCAGCTCATTTTTACACTTTTCCAGGTTTATCCTGGGAGGCGTGTTTGCGTTATACTGGAATAGAGTTAGAATTGTTAACTGATCCAGATATGATACACTTTTTCAAAAAAAGCGTTGGCGGTGATGTGAGCTCTTGCATTTGTAGAAAATCTGGAGCTAATAACCCATTTCTTTTAAATTTTGATCCTTTAAAGCCAACTAAATACATAATTTATTATGATGCAACAAATTTGTATGGTTATGCAATGTCACAGTACATTCCAACGGGAGATTTTGTTTGGTTAACAGATAAAGAAATCAATGATTTAAATATTATGAATATTTCTAAAAAATCTAATAAGGGATATGTTTTAGAAGTTGATTTAGAATATCCGACAAGTCTACATTCCTATCATAACGATTTTCCGTTTTGTCCAGAAAACTTTAAACCGCCAAATTCTAAATGCATAAAATTAATACCCAATTTAAATGATAAATCAAAATATGTTATTCACTATCAATTATTAAAACAATGTTTGGAACATGGACTCAAGTTAACTAAAGTTCATAGAGTTTTACAGTTTTCTCAATCTGATTGGTTGAAAAAATATATAGACTTGAATTCAAGATTAAGAAATGATTCAAAGAATGAATTTGATCGTAATACTTACAAGTTGGCAAATAATAGTATTTATGGCAAGACTATGGAAAATGTTGATAGGAGAATTGACGTAAGACTTGTTACAGAGTGGGAAAAAAATAGAAGAAAAGATGGTGCTGAGAATTTAATTGCAAAACCATATTTCAAGGACTTAACAATATTTTCTGAAAACTTGGTAGCTATTCAAATGCAAAAGATTCAAGTTACTTACAATAAACCAATATATGTAGGCTTCTCAATATTAGATATATCTAAAACTGTCATGTATGATTTCTTTTATAATTTTTTAAAACCTCTTTATCAGGAAAATATTTCACTTTTATACACCGATACCGATTCGTTCATTTTAGAAGTCACAACTCCAAATATTTATTCTGACATGATAAAAAATATTCACAAATTTGACACATCTAATTATGAATTTAATAATATTCATGAAATGCCTATTACAAAGTCAGTTATAGGAAAATTCAAAGATGAATATGCTGATGAACCCATTACTGCTTTCTTTGGTACTGGAGCAAAAGCATATTGTATTAAAACGGAAAACAGTTTAACAAAAAAAGCAAAAGGTGTTAAAAAAAGTGCAATTAAAAAGCAGTTGGATTTTATTCATTATAAAGATGTTGTTGAAAATCATTCTAAAACTTTTTGTTCAATGTATGTTTTTCGATCTAGACAACATACAATTTTTACAGAGTTAATTAATAAATTGGCTTTGAGTTCCGAAGATGATAAGCGGTATAAAATTCCCTATAGTTTTAATACATTAGCTTGGGGACACCAAGATATTGCTTTGTATCAATGAAATGCAGAACATGAAGATTTAGATATATTTATGTAGATATTATAAGGTATTTAAATTTGTTGTTTTTGAAACCAAAGTTAGTCTTCATAAGTCTTTCACAAAATGTGCTTAGAAACTTTTGACAAAGAAATTGATAACAGTTATTTTAAAACATATGAAAAACGACTTTCCACTTTTAAAAAATGGAAAGGAAAATTGAGACCAGAAGTGTTAGCTGGATCTGGCTTTTACTATACTTCAATCAATGATATTTGTAAATGTTTTTATTGTGGTATTGAAATTTTTGATTGGTTAAGTTATGATGATCCTATTGTGGAGCATAAGAAATTTGCTAGGAATTGTGATTTAAATAACTGTTTATGGAAAAATAGGAATCGAATAATTGTAACCATTCAAAATAAGTCTTCAAGCTACACATTTTATATAGTATTATTAATATCCTTATTTATGAACTTTTACATATATTTAAATTAAGTATTTTATTGTTATTTTTTTACAATTGCTTTTGCTTTCGTGGTGAAAGTATCTGCTTAATGTTAATAAATTTGGAATATAATTATTAATTTGTTTTAATGACTATCAGTAGATCTCAATTTATTCTTCTTTATTTTATTTTCCAAAATGTTTTTTATGTTCATCATCCCCCTGGCGTAACACAGTGTGAAATATGTTTTTCTAATAAAACAGACGTCACTCTAAGTAAATATTGTAAATTTATGAAAATTGGATTAATTAACAATAGTACAATTAGTTGGATGGAACGAATAAATGGAAATGAAAATGCAAGTAAATTTTTTAAAATTTTGTATCATTATCCAAATCGATCTATTTTTGATACAAATTGGATAGAAAGGTTAGAGTTTAAAAATAATCAGTTACAAATTTTAACCCCCAACTGTACCAATTATTATGACGGATTCAAAAATTATTACTTTTCCATCATTAGTGTTATATTAAACTTTGCATTATTTTTATACATTACCATTTTAATTATTTATCTTTATTACAAATTTCAAACTGGAAATCTATTTTTTCATTAATCCATTTTAATCGAAACTTTAAATTAAGTGGGGATGAGAATATTTAAGTACAAGAATAACACAATATGTTTCAGTCTCGTTTAGTCATTATGAACAACGCCGTGGTTCATAAACCTTTGGAAACGCTTCTTAATTCAAAAATTTATTTTTTAAATAATTCTTTGTCAAAATTTGTTCTTGTTGGCATTAGTTTAAATGATTTTTCTCCAAAAATTGTAATTGGTGGAAAAACTGGATTTTCAATCGCACTAACCGAAGAAAATTGGAAAGACATTTGTGTTCATCAAGGAATTATTGTAAACAATTTTCTACTTTCCTCAAACCAGTGTGAATATAAACAACATTCATCTGCAGGTTCAGAAAATAAATGATACCCCTGTTCTACAAATTACAAAAGGCCCACACTTCATATACTTAGACAAGAGTCTTTGGACAATTTGTGGCGATTAAAGGAAATTATTGATTATAGATTATCTATACTTAAAAGGCAAGAATTCAATACATATTTCAAAATATTTCAAAATAATATTTCAGCTGATTGTGGCGACTTGTGTACGCATGTTTATAATATAATAAGTCCAACAGAAAATCCTAACAGTGAAAATGTTTCAACTATGATGGAATTACTTGCTTTATATCCTGAACAAATGGAAAACAAATTGAAGCAAAATGGAACAAAACGAAAATATTACGAAGAAAACAATGAAAATGGATCAAAAAGAAAATATTACGAAGAAAACAATATCTTTTCTGGAAGAGAACAATAAGGTGCATGTGTTAGTGAAGTGGAGCTTTGCTTACAGACAAGCCCGTAGGAGTAACTTTCAGATGTGGTACTTAGATAGACTCCGTTTTGAAAAAAGAATAAATGATTGTAAACTTATTCTAGATTCGATATTATCTGAGGAACATAGAAATAAAATATATTTGACACGTTTTAATAAAAATTGTATTTGATGTTTTACTTAATAAAATTTTAGTTTCCTAAATGTGAATTTTATTTGAAATTAATTAGCACATTAAGACTTTGTAATTTGTATCAGCTAAAGCATAAAGTGAGGAACAGAAATAAAACAAATTTAACTAAAATTTAATTTCAATTTAATTAAACAATATTTTTTTTATCAATCCATGTATTATATTTTTTATCAAGTCCTAACCATTTCACATAAACTTTGTTTCCTTTCCTACTCAAAATCTTCTCAATAAGATACATATCGGTATACTTTACTTTTAGTAATTCTTGCTCATAAAAACCACCCAGAATGTCCTGATTATCTTCGTCTTGAATTAAATATGTCCAAGGGTTTGTCATCTTAACTTCTTTAATGTGGAATATCTCATTTGACCAATTTGGTGTGTAACCTTTTGAAAATGCCTCTCGATGCTTGCTTATTCGTACGTGATCACCCACTTTAAACTTTGGAGATTTTATATCTAACGTTTTAGCATGAGTAAATGCAGATTTCAAGATTCTATTTTCATTTGTTTTATTTACTTGTTTTGGCTTCATTCCTATTGAAGAATGTTTTGTATTGTTATAATCTTTTACAATATCCGCTAACATATTAAACCATTTGTAATTTCCTTGAATGCTAAATATTTTCCACATATTATTCTTTAAAGTCCTGTTCACTCTTTCTACTATACTCGCTTTCAAATTGGAAAACGTGCTATAATAGTTAATTCGAAATTGTTGCATCAAATTTTGAAAATTTACATTGAAAAACTCTCTCCCTCTGTTCGTTTGCAAGTTTTTTGGTGGAGTTTTTGCACTGATTAATATTTTTTTCATTGCCGCTGTTACGTCTTTTCCAGATTTAGATTTTACCGGTTCGGCCCAAACATACTTAGAAAATACATTTATGGTAATCAAGATATATTTAAATCCCTTATTAAATTTGGCATAGGGTAACATTTCAACCAAATCAGCTTGAAAAAGATCATTTAACCCTTTCACTACCACCCTTCTGCGTTTGTAGTTTTTTCTAGCAGGTTTATGTAACTCATTAACGACTTGTTGTTTAACGGTTGTCATGAAAACAAACTTGTTTATTCAATTTTAAGGAAGTTCACTTTCTATGTCTTGTAATAATTCGAAATATAACTTTTATATGTTTTTTCCCATTCATTCAATTTATCAATTTGTATTGTATAACTTTTTTCATTTAAAACTTTACTAATTTTAGTAATCTCCTTTTCTAACGCATTAAAGGATTTTTTTATCTCTCCAGTTAAGAAAGTAGTTGATCTACTATCACTATTTTTGAATTCCTCCTCTGTTTTATTTAATTCTTGTTCTAATTTCTTAATTACACTGGACATTATATTTTCCAAGGAAATATATTGTTGATTTTCTTCCAAAGTGAGTTGGTCAATTGTTCTACTGTTAAGAATGCTATTTTGATTTCTTTTTTTTTTCATCATCTAACCTTTTTATAAAAGTTCTTAATTGTTTAATTTTTTCCTTGTGTTTTTCAATTATTACTTCTCTTATATTTGTTTCCATTATTTTATTAATTTTGTTGATATCATCACTTAATTTTTTATCTTCCTTTTTAACATGTTCATTTAAAAATTGCAAATCTTTACTTATTTGATTTAGCGTTAGCAACTGTTTATTAACGTTTTCAATTGAGGTATGACATCCTTTAATCTGGTTTTCATACTTTAAAAAATTTTCATCAAAAACCTTAAGCTTTTTAGCAAAGATTTCATTATTTGTTTCATTTTCACCTAATCTCCTTTTTAAATTATTAATGTCACTTATTCTCTCTTGATTTTTTTGAAATATGGCGTCCAAATTTATCAACTGTCATGTTGAGCTTTCATTAAACAATAAATATGATTATATTTGATATCTGTTATTTATAGTATTACTTTATCTTCTCGTAATTCTTCAATAATAGAGATAATCTCGTTACTATGAGCATTATTTCCCGCATCACTTGATGAAATTAATAAACGTAGCCTATCAACAATTTCGTTTACATTATTCCAGTATACATAGTCTGTATTTGATCTGTTTGTTTTCAAAATTAATCCCTTTCCTGTAGATTTGGCTCTAGTTGTTCTAAACGGAGGTTTTGGTTTGTTAAATGCTGTAACTAATCTTGGCAAGGTTTTTGTCTTTGTAATCCCCTTTCTTTGTAAATATGGTCCTATTATTGTAACATATTTGTGTGATGTATTTCCTTGAACTTGTTCATTTGAATCAAAATTCCTACGATATACATTTGTTTTAGCTAGAATGTTCATGTAATTATCTAAATCTTCCTTCTTATAACCTTTCGGTTCTTTTTTGAAAAGCAATTCGTATAAACCTGGCGTGCCTGTGTACGTTATTCCTCCCACTTTAATGTCTTTTCCAATAATTTCTACCGGTATCTGTGTTAAACCAAAAGAAAACTTATCCGTTTCGAGGTCATGAACTATTCCATAATAATGGTCAAATTTATGTTGTGTATCTTTCACACCCTCATCAATATATGATCTGGGTAATTCATGAAAATCTGCTAAGTAATCTTTATATGATGGTGTACCAACATAGGTTTGAATTGTTTTTCTAGTTTGTTCCAATATGTCTGACAAGTTTAAATTTGTTGTTGTGTCACTAGAAGGATCTGAAGTTTCTGCTATAACAGTTGATGAGAATGGTTGTACTACAGGAGAGGAAGAAGTGATACTACTGTCATTTAAAAATGTTGGTAGTTCTGTAGGGAGTAACGGAGTTTTTCCTGTTTTCTGAATATTTTTCGTCGGAGTTGATGTTTTATAAAGCTTTGTAGGTGTTTTGAAATCTTCATACTTTGAAACTCTTTCTTCTTTTAAATCGAATGGTTCGGATTTACCAATACTTGAAATTGGCTGTTTAAGTGGTTGTGTTATTGGTCTATAAGTTTGTTCTAATTCGGACTGAGCAGTAGAAGTAGCTAATTTCAAGCTTTGATATTTCTGCTTCACGGCTTGTCTCGATCTTATTAATTCTCGAGCTAAACGTTTATCCATGCTGTACAAGTTTTACATGAAATAAAACTGCAAATTTTTTACTTTTATAAATATATAAAGGAATCGAATTTACTCCTATATCTGCCGTGATTTACTTCACAATCTTTGTCAATTACAAGAAAGCCATATGGATCCATCCAACAGTTAGCACAAATATTTTTAAACTGATCAAATGTCATATCCAATATACAGTGGTCATTATATATATGTTTTAAACTCAAACAGTCCTGTTTAGATAAAATTAATAAGTTTGCATTTTCTCGAATTAGACGTTTAAGGATTGAGGAATATCATTGAAAAATAAAAAAACAATCGGTGTTTCTATGCGTTCCAAGCGTGAAATAGTTCCTAATAATAGATTGATTATGACAAGGAATATCATCAAAAATGATAACGGAATTTGGCTTTATTTCATGAGGTGAAATAATGTTCTCATCGCTATCATATTCAAAGTATCCAATTCCTTTCATAGGCTTTAAAAACTTTCTTAAATATTCATATTTTGGTTGATCTAATGACTTTGAATAAACATAGACATTTTCAAACCTAATTCCATTAGGATGCTCGAGCAGTGTAAGCATAACGTTGGTTTTACCGCTACCACTGCAACCAACTATAAGCTCTCTTTTTGAACCACCGCAAAATAAGTCACCATGCTTTCTCAACTGTTTACTTAAAATTTTTTCGTCATGATTATTTACTGGTAATGAGAATTTTTGTTTTTCAATCCTCATTCTTAATCACACTAGTAAATATTTTTAGCTGTAAAAGTATTTATACCAGAAAAATGTCAATGTGCTTTTAGTATAAAAAGAACTTCAATGACTGTGGGTCGTCATAAGTTGAAAAAAACTATTAAAACACGTAATAGAAAAGGCTCTGGTTTAGTAAATAAATTGATTAGTAAACTACCTTTCGAAGTTCATATACCAGGATATAATTATTGTGGTCCCGGCACCAACTTGGAAAAAAGATTAACTAGAGGTGACGTTGGTATAAATCCATTGGATTCCGCTTGCAAAGAACATGATATATCTTACTCTCAGACTGAAGATTTATCAAAAAGACACATATCTGACCAAATATTAGAAAAAAAAGCCTGGGATAAGGTAAAAGCTAAAGATTCTTCTATTGGTGAAAAAATTGCAGCTTTAAGTGTTGCAGGAATAATGAAGGGTAAAAGAAAGTTCGGTTTGGGATTAAAAAATACAAAAGGGGGTAAACTTAAATTGAGAAAAAAACGTATCATTCGAACACCCAAAAAAATTGGAGGATTTCTACCTCTTTTGTTTCCCATTCTTGGCGCCCTGGGTGCACTAGGTGGAGGCGCGGCAGGAATTGCTAAGGCAGTAAATGATGCTAAAGCAGCTAAACAGCAACTAGAAGAAATACATAGACATAATATTGCAATGGAAAATGCTTCTAAAGAAGGCAAAGGATTATATATTAGACCATATAAAGGAAAGGGACTATTTATTAGACCTTATAAAGGAGGATCCGTCAAAATGAAAGCAATCAGACAAAAAAAAACTCAAAATAAGTTTTCCAAAAAGAGCACTTACGAACAATGATATTATTAAATATGTAAAGCTGTTAAAAATAACTGGCTTTAGAGGTGTTTTTATGCTCGATGAACTTCCAAAAAAAATTAATCTGAAAGAATGTGGTATTGTAAATTTGGATAAAAAACAAAATAAAGGATCTCATTGGACTGCTTATATTAAAAATAACAAAAATGTAATATATTTTGATAGTTATGGAAATTTAAAACCACCTTTTGAACTTCTCAAATATTTTAATTCGAATGGCAAAGTGGATGTATTTTATACTTATGAAAATAAACAAAAATTTAATTCATATAACTGTGGTCAACTATCCCTAAAATTTTTGCAAAAAAATATATAAACTCATTATTTATTGTAATATCTCATTCATAAATAAACTGCAATGTCTACCACAATTGCCATATCAGGAAACAGTTCTGTTTTGTCTGCTGATTTTAATCCGCCCATATATTTAGAGGATGAAAAACAATATTACCTGGGTTTAGCTGATTTTGAAACGTTTATGACTATCTCCAATATAAAAGAAGGATATAATAAATTTTATATAGATAATAAAGTAATTGTTATTCCCGACGGAACTTATGACATTACAGATATAGAAACATACATAAGAGAAAGTATAGAAGATTTATTTCCGAATGAAAAAATTTTTTTTCTTTTAAAAGCAAATGTTAATACTCTAAAAACTTTTTTAATGTGTAGTAGAATAATTGATTTTACCAAGGAAGATTCGATAGGAAAAATGTTGGGTTTTAATAGCAGGATACTAGAAGCTATGAAAGAGGAAGAATCAGATAATGTTGCAAAAATAACTAAGGTGAATGCTATTTGTATTGACTGTAATATTTGTGTCGGTTCTTACAATAATGGTAAACCTGTTCATATTATTCACCAGTTTTATCCAACTGTAGCTCCAGGGTATAAAATAGTTGAATCTCCTTTGCCCATTTTGTATTTTCCAGTTAGCGTCAAAGCAATTAACAATATAACAGTTAAAATAGTTGATCAAGACGGAGAACTTATCAGTTTTAGAGGAGAAACTATAACAGTAAGGTTACATTTACAAACAAGTGAAATATAAAATGGTTGTTAGATATAATAGAGCCCTTGGGATGAGACTTGCCCCTACCACTATCAACAAAGTAAAAACTTATAAAAAGAAAAAGCCTAAACAACAGTTCAGTATCAAATCCAACACCAACAGGTTAAGACGAGATAATCGTAAATTTCTCACATCCTTGGGTTTCACTGTTTTAAAATAATGAACATATTAAACGTAAACGAAAAGCTTTATGTAGACAATTCCATCGTCAGTTCTGAGCTTCACACATATCAACCATATATTTCTTCAAAATTCGATTACAATGATGAAATAAGGATCCCAATTCAAGATAGTTTACTTTATATCGAAGGAAAATTAACTAATACAGAAGGTAAATATAAGAAAGAATTGCTATTTATTAACAATGGTATAGCCTTTTTGTTCAGAGAAATCCGCTATGAACTAAACGGAATTACTATAGATTCAATAAGAAATGTTGGATTAGCATCAACCTTAAAAGGCTACCTTTCTCACAATACCAACAAAAGTTTAAAACTGGAAAATGCAGGTTGGTTTCCACATGGGAAAGAAGGTGATACAATTTTAGTTGATAATGATGGAAAATTCTCCGTATCCATACCACTAAAAATGCTTTTAGGATTTTTTGAAGATTACAGAAAAATTATTATGAATATGAAACAGGAATTGGTTCTTATTAGATCAACTGATGATTTAGATGGTGTTATTTTCAAAGAAGATCTGGCACACCTTGTTACTGCTCCTGACACTCCATTGGTTACTTTCGATAAAATTTATTGGAAAGTTCCTCACATTCTAGTTGATATGCCACAACAACTTGCTCTATCAAAAATATTAGAATCAAATAAAGATATATTGATAGGATTCAGGAGTTGGGAACTTGTTGAATATTCTTCTCTAACCGAAACAATCCATCACACATGGCCGGTAAAAACAACTAGTAAACTAGAAGCTCCTCGTCATGTTGTGATTGGCTTTCAAGAAAACAGAAAAGGGAAAATTGTTAAAGATATGAGTAAATTTGACAATATTACCTTGTCAAATATTAGAGTATATTTAAATTCTGAAAGATATCCTTATCACGATTTGTACTTAAATTTCGAAGAAAACAAATTTTCTGCTTTATACGAAATGTTTGCCAACTTTAGACAGTCTTACTATGGTGTTCCAAATGAACCCATTTTTAATCCTGCACAATTCAAAAACATTAGTCCTATTACACATATTGATTGCTCCCATCAAAAAGAAACAATTCAAACGGGATCCGTAGTAATGAGAATTGAATTTGAGACACACAATGCAATTAAAAAAGATACTTCTGCTTATTGTCTTATTTTACATGACAAATTATTTAGCTACAACCCTCTTACTAAAATTGTGAAACAATTATAAACTTTATCCCCACTATTTTCATATTTCGATTTAATTTAAAGAAATTTTCAAAAGCTTTTAGTTTTAGTCATGACATCAAAACTACAACTACAAATTGAAAAATTTATTTTTAAAATTAATCAACTGAAAGAAGAAATTGCAAATTATTCAAGTAAAAAAAGTCTCATTAAAAAATTTGCTGCTTTGAAAATATGAGATTGGTTATAGATATTCAAGGATTCAAGGATGAAAAAAATAAATTTATACCGAAAGAGCTTGCAGCTTTTGATGGTTATGAAATGACTCATTACATTTTTAAAAAGCTTTTTCCAATGGAGTTTCTTTCACCTGATTGTCACAAGCAGGCGGTATGGTTAACGAAAAATTATCATTGTATACATTGGAATAATGGATTTACTCCATTACATCATTTCCCAAAAATAATTGAAACACTTACGAAGAAAGCAGATTTTGTTTTTGTAAAAGGAAGCGAAAAAAAGGATTTTATACAGAAATATTCTAAAAAGCCTGTGATTGAAATAGATGAACAACCAGCGCTAAAGCTAATGGAACCAAAATGCTTCTATCATTCAAAATCACCTTGTATGTGTGCTTTGACAAATGTGTTATTTTTATATGACAATTGTTTTATGAATGAATAAAAATATAAAAAAACTTAATTACCTTTTTATTTTGCATTAACCAACCATGATTGAATACAATTAATATGATACCTTAAATCTAATTTTCTAAATTCATACATCAAAGTTCATACTCATTTTTATATTTTAAATAATCATTACAAAATTTAGCGGCTAATTTACATTGTTCCATTCGATCTATATTATTAACATATGCTGACAAATCTTGTGCTTCTGCGTCTTCTTCGCCTACAATTGATAAATATTGGAAGTATGCAGCAGATATAATAAACTCTTCATACATTTCAGTAACCATTTGCTCCATTGTAAATATTATTAAATTTATTCTTCCTTTTCAATTTCTTGAAGAATAGTATCCTCGTCAATAAATTGCTTCAAGTCTTTTAAATAGTAACCAAAGCCAATATCTTTTAGATCTTGAATAAGTTGAAAAAAATTTAATGTTTCAAAGTATTTGTTGCAACAGAGGGCAGCCTTTACGAATTCCGCAGATTGATTACAATAAAAGTCTATCCACTCCGGACCACTTGCCATACAATATGAGAAATGGGTTTTTGAAAGATTACTAAATTTCTTCTCTAATAATTTAACTGCAATCAGCAACTCAGCCATTTCATTTATTTAACATAATATTTTAAATATGTAGGGGGACGTCTCTTGCGAATAGGATTAACTTTCCTTGATAATACCTGTTTTTTATCTTCGTATAATTGATGTAGACTTTTTCAGTGGGGTTAACAGGCATGAAGGAAAATAAATCGATAAAAGTATTCCGTAACTGTTTTATTTCACAAACTGCAATGTTAAAGACGCGATACAAAAACAAACACGAGCTTACATCCATTGACACTTGACAACCTCACCAGTGTGTCCAACTTATTAAAATACTGTAGAACAGCTGATCGGTGAATATTGTATCGGTTGCCGGATACATAAGAATTGCTAACTTTAACACCCCCGACCAATTCTACAATCATATCTTCATATCTTAGACAAAATACAAATGTTTAAAGTAATACAAAAGGTAAGTATACTTGCAACAGTACAAAAGAGGTAAGCATACCCACAACATAACAATACAAAAGGTAAGTATCAAAAACAGGTAAGTATTGTTAACATAATATAAACAGTAAGCATTATAAACAAAACTTAAAATTAGCATTCACAAATACCCAACTTTTCACGAAAATATTTAAATTTCACATGGCATAAAGCTTTCGTACAAATATCCGCTATTTGTTCAGAAGAAGGTACATAATTTAGAATAATATCACCTTTGCTTACACAGTCTTTTATATAATGATACTTAACATCAATGTGCTTCGTTCTCTTAGTTTCAAGAGTGCTTGCCATTTTTATGCAAGACTGATTGTCTTCATAAATTTTTATTGGATAAACATCATTATTTAAAAGTTCTTTTAAAATATGTGATAGAAAAATACATTCTGTGGTACATAAAGAAAGTGCTACATACTCTGCTTCTGCGCTAGACAATGCAACAGTTGTTTGTTTCTTTGTCTTCCAGAACACCACATTTTCATGAACTTTAATTACAAATCTGGTAATACTCTTTCTGTCTGTATTATCATTGGCAAAATCTGAATCTACATAAGCAGATAGTATTTGACAATCTGTATTATTTTTAGATTTGACATATTTTAAACCAAATGTTTCAGTTCTTTTTAAATATCTTAGAACATTTTTCAGATCTTTCCAATGTGAAACAGTATAGCATGTTTGAAACTGACTAAAGTAACTAACTGTATAGCTTAAATCTGGCCTTGAACCAAGCATTAAATACATAAAGTGTCCTATTAATTCCTTATATGGATACTGCTTTACACAAGATACATTATCAGATTCAACAATGCTTTGTTTTGGTTGTATTGGTACATTAGTCGGTTTACATTCTGACATGTTAAACACTCTCAAAATTCTTTGAATTAAACATTTCTGATGAATAATTAAATAATCATTACCTTTAACAATATTCAAACCTAGAAATTGCAAGTGTTTATCATTTGTCATATCCTTCATTTCAAAATTGGTTGACAATAACATTTTGATATTTTTAAGTTCTGACAAAGACCTTGAAATCAAAATTAAATCATCTACATGAATTAACAGGTAAGTATCTATATTATAATATAAACAAGGATCGGCTTGTGAACATTTAAAACCAATTTCTAACAACATATTATTTAAACGATCATACCAACATTTGGGAGATTGTTTCGAACCGTACAATGATTTCTTTAATTTACACACACTGTTTGACGATTTACATTTCACACCTTTAGGAATGAACATATACACTGGCTTTTTCAAAAAACCATTCAAAAACGCGCACTTCACATCTAACTGGTGTATATAGAGGTCGTTTTGAACACTGAGAGATAAAAGTACCTTGAGGGTAAACATTCTGGCTACTGGAGAGTAGATTTCCTCCTGTATGTCAGACTGTAAAAAGCCTCTAGCTACAAGTCTAGCTTTCTTTGCCGTTTTACCACCCACTTCCTTTTCTTTGAAGATCCACTTTGAGTCTATGATTTCTTCTCCTTGTGGCATACTGACAATATCCCAAGTGTCATTTCTCTAATGAGGTTAACTCTTCGTTTATAGCATTGTTCCAACCTTTTGTCATTGCTTCTTCAAAATTTTCCAGAACTTTAGAGCTATAATTTCCAACGGATAGGGCAATCATTATATTTTCATCTTGGCACATGTCAAAATCTTCAAATTTCTTAGGTAGCTGTGACTTTCTTTTGTTCTTTCTTACTTCTTTGCCTTGAACTTCTACCTCATGTCTACTGTTATGATTTTCTTCCTCTTGTTCTATCTGATTTTCTCCATTTTCTTGTTCCTCTGTATTTTCTTGACATACTCTTATTTCTGTTGGCTGTCTCTTTGCATCTTTTATACTTTGGGTTTCATCGCACACTATATTTCTGGCCTTTATTATTTCTTGTTTATCTGGATGCCACATCAAGTATTCACTACTGGTGTATCCCACTAAATACAATTTTTCACTATGGGAATCTAACTTAGTTTCTCTTCGCTCCTTTGGGATATGAACATATCCCACACACCCAAAAATACGAATTTTGTCTAATTTTTGTTCTTGGTTATACCAAATTTCAGCTGGTGTTATGTCATTTCTCAAAGTTGACGTTTTTGTGCGGTTATTCAAATATATTGCTGTTTTTACGGCTTCGCCCCATAGAATTTTTTTCATACCTGCATCAAATAAAAGGCATCTGGCTTTATCCATGATTGTTCTATTGAATCTTTCTGCAATACCATTCTGTTGTGGGGTATAAGCTACAGTATATTGAATTTGAATAGGGTCAAGTGGGGTAATTGTAAATTCGGGATAAATGTAAATGATCAAAATTTTTTAACAGGGAATTTATATTTTGTCAGTTGGCACATATGAGGTGGTAGCCCTGCACAATATGTTTATCTCACAAATTAGTTTACTCTAACCAGTGTTCAGAGAAGGTTGTGTGTTATTATTTTAAAAGTTTTGTGAAAAAAAAAGTTTTTCAATTTTGCAGAGAATCACTAAATAGGTGAAAACACATAGAGAAAGGTAAGTATTCATAATAATTTCATTTTGGTAGAAATATATGCTTCTAAATTAGTTTGTTATTACCAGCAGTCCTCCATTACATAGAAGCTTTTTTAGTTACAACCTTGTTTACAATTCCCCCAAAAAATGACCCAGTTGGGAAATTGTAAATATAATTTTAGGGGCAATTGTAAACAAAATTATAAATTATGTTTTTATTAAAACATAACATAATATTACTTTTTAGGGCATTGCAAGTTAATAAGGAGCCCATTGGCAGCCTTCTCTGTAGAAAAATAAAATTATGCCTCGCAAATATATAAAAAAAACTAGAGGTCCAAGTTATACCCATGACAATTTAATAAAAGCTGTAAATGATATTATGAACTCCAGGAGGACATATGCTGAAGTAGAAGAACGGTATGGAGTACCTAAATCCGTAGTATATCATCGTATTAAAGGGAGAAAAGTTGCCATAGAAAAAATGGGGGCTGGTCGACCCATTTGTTTATCAGCAGCAGCTGAACTCCACTTAGAAAACTGCATAAAAGCTAAAGCCAGAATGGGATATCCTTGTGATAGGGACGAAATTAAAAATATGGTAGGAGAGTATGTGAAAGATCAAAACATACAAACACCATTTAAAAATGGGATTCCAGGGAACGACTGGTATTATGAATTTATGAAGAGGCACCCTTCTTTATCATTTAAAAAACCAGAGCTACTTCAAAAAGCTAGAAAAGATGCTAGGAATCCTGAAGTAGTATATGAATTTTATAGGGAATTAGAAAACCTTGTAAAAGAGAATGATTTAGAAAATAAACCATATTTAATTTTTAATGCTGATGAAACAGGTTTTCTCACAGATCCTAAAAAACTAAAAGCTATTGGAGAGAAGGGTAAAAGTAGGTTATAAAGTTTATATTATAAGTAACTTTCTAAATATTTTTTTTTTTTTAGGTCTGACGCGGATCTCTGGTGGTTCAGGTAGGGAGTCCATTACTGTGCTGGCAGCAGTTTCAGCATCTGGAAGTTTCATGCTTCCTTTGATAGTATTCAAAGGTGTGGCCATTCAAGCTAGATGGACTAGTAATGATGCTTATCCTGGGACATTATTGACAACGTCTTCCAATGGATGGATGGAGGAACCGCAATTTCATGAATGGTTCACAACAGCATTTATACCATATGTTGATAACATTAGAAAAGAACACAATTGTCCAAAACAAAAAGCTATGCTCATGTTTGACGGACATAACAGTCATATAAGCTATCGTATCATAAAAGCCGCTTTGAACAACAATGTCCATCTGGTTAAATTTCCCAGTCACTTGACTGATCGAATCCAGCCCCTCGATAAATGTGTATTTGGTCCTATAAAAACATCCTGGGACAAGCATTTAATAAATTTTACAAAGAAACAGCTGGAGAAAAGAGATACGGGACGTTTGACAAAGAGTAAATTTGTAGAACTGTTAGGGCAGACCTGGTCTCATGCAATGAAGAAAGAAAATATTATAAAAGGGTTTCTTTCTACAGGAACATATCCTGTTGATGCGTCTAAATTTCCTTCTGAAGAATTCAATCCAAAAGATTTGGAAATATATAGGAAAAAAATTGCAGAGAAACCTGAAGTCACTAATATTCAACAAGAGACATCAAATATTCCTATTGCAGGTCCTTCCAAAATTACACCCTTGGCTTCTCCATCACATGCCCTTTCTAATACAAAAACGCCTATCAAAACTCCTTCAAAAATTATAGAAATTTTTACAACAGCGCTACAACAAAGCAGCAAAAAGAATACAACTCCTGAGGAAGTATTACGAGTAAAGCGCCAAATAGTTCCCCGTTTAAAACCTGTAAAATATGGGGAAATTCTTACAACACAAGAAGTTTTAGATAAAATGGCAGAAGTTGAAGCAGTAAGAAAAGAAAAAGAGGAGAAGAAAAAACTAAAGGGTAAAAAACGTAAAATGTCTATAGAAGACTCAGTAGGAGATAAGGAAATAGAATACCAAGACTCTTCAGGAGATGAAAATTATATTGAATCTGTCATTTCAGAAAGTATTCCTGAAGTCACTTACCAAAAGCCTGACTGGGAAGAACTTAAAATTGGTTCCTTTGTTCTTGTAGATTTTGTCGGTGGAAGTCGTAGGTCAGTTCATTACAAGTATGTTTGCTGCATTTCAAACATTGATCGGGACGATGGAGAAATAACAGTAAATGGATATACTATGTATGACAAATTCGCAACAGAGTTTATACTAAAGGAAAATGATGTGTCAAATATAGACTTTGACTCCGTTAAAGCTATTCTACCAGAACCAACTTTAAAAGAGAAAGACAGAAGTCTTATTTATGCTTTCCCTGGATGCGTCAGCATATTTGAAAAACAAAAATAGAACTTCTCATGCCGCATTTCGATATTTTATTGGTTAATGGTTACATTATTAGAGTTACCTGTTTGTGTTACTTATCTTAAGAATGTTTGTAACGTTTTATTTTTCACAATAAAATTATAATTTTGAAATTTTGCATTGATTTTTTTATGGGGTAATTGTAAATATTTGTATTTATTCGGCAAATGATTTTGCAGCCAAAAATGTATACTTGCAAAATATTTACAATTGGATTTCATTTGAAGTCATTACAAGTAATGGTCTCTGAAATGTTCATTTACAATTACCCCTTAGTAATGGGGTATTTGTAAACAAGAGGGGGTAATTGTAAATATTAAATTATGTTACCAGGAGGTAAAATTTTTCATATACAAGCCCGTAGATATGAAAATACCTTACCATAAAGTGGACTTATACTTAGGAATTAAATTAAAAATTAATTTATAAAAAAAAAGATAATTTTCAATTCAATCTTGCAAATTCCATTTACAATTACCCCACCTGACCCTACCTTGATCACTACAAAATTGTTTAAATTCATTTGATGTATATTCTCCACCACTGTCACATCTTAGATATTTTATATTGCTATTAAATTGTGCTTTCACCATAAACACATACTTTTTAAATGCTTTTAACATTTCATGTTTATATTGCACTAGGTAGCATACTGCAAAATGTGAGAATGTCAGATGAAACAACATCTAAAATGTTCTTTGCTTTTCTATGATCTTCAATCGGCTTAAAAGGCAGTTTTGTCTGTTTACCTTTCAGACAGATTTCACAGACTCCAGAGGATGGGAATCTAGACGAATGACCCATTCTCCGATGCATCAAATCTCTGTTGTCTTCAATTGCATTTGCCTGGAAATTATCTGCATAAAATTCCATTTTATACTAATTTCCTACTACATTCCCTTCAATGACCTTTTTATTTCCTAGTACTGTCAACACTTTTCCATTTTCAAAAGTTACAGAAAATCCTCTTGCCTCAAGTTTCCTTACAGATAGAAGGTTATGTGATAAGTTTTCACATACAAGCACATTTTCTATTTTAAGCCTCTTTCCTTCTGCTGTTTTGAGGTAAAGAGTGCCTTGTTTTTTAGCTGTAACCACTTCACCTAACTTTGCTACATTAATCTGGTGATTTACACTTACAGTGTCTTTCAAAAACTGTTCAACTTTTGATGTTACTAAATGATTGGTAGAACCACTGTCTATTATAAATGAAATTTTATAATTGTCATTATAAGTGTTGGTACTTACATGGTCAGATGTCAGAAATACAAATTCATTTCCATCACTGTCTTCTGCCAAATTACACACATTCTTACGTTCACTACTACCAGGTTTCAATTTTGGACACTCTGCCTTCTTATGCCCTCGTACACCACACCCATAACACTTCCATCGAAATTCAGAGCGAAATTCTGACTTTGAATGTTCACTGCTATTTTCTTTCCTTTTTGGTTTTCCCCAAGTTTTCTTTTTGCTACTATAAAATACTTGTGAGGTTTCCATTTCTGCTGATGTTCTGTCCCTATTTTTCATCTGCCTTGCTTCTTCCATTAAGAGTTTGTTTTTCACAAAATCTAATGTTACTGATGAGCTTCCCTGGCAAAATAGTACATCAATCGCAGTCACTACAGCTTGGTATGATTCAGGCATAGCACACAATAACTGGGTTAGGATTTCATTATTGTCCAACGTGCCTCCACATGCTTTCAATTCTGAGATGGTTTTCTCAAACTCCACTATGAAATTATTCAATGGTTCTGTGCCTTTAAAGGTCATATTTCTAAGTTTTCGTTGCAAATGTACTTGATTAGCAATACCTTGTTTGGTGTAAGTGCCCTTCAACTCTTGCATGATCGCCTTGGCTGTGGTTTTACCCTTTATCATCTCAAGTACACTGTCCGCAAGACACGGAACTATTATATTCCTAGCCTTGACATCTTGCTTGTTAAAGCTTGCTAGTTCTACAGCTTCTGTAGGGGGATCTTTCTCCAACATTTCCAGTACCCCTTGTTGTTCCAGCATCAACTTTAAGCGAAACTCCCAGTTTGAGTAATTTGTACCATCAAACTGTTTCACGCTGACCAACTGGTTCTGGAGACTGCCTGCCATTTTTGTACTTCTAGTCAACCACCAAATTGCACGTGCACACGTTACTTACTTTTATCACTATTCCCTCAATTCTTCTCTCACTGGGCCCATAACCTGTAGACTCTTTCAGTGGGGTTAACAGGCATGAAGGAAAATAAATCGATAAAAGTATACCGTAACTGTTTTATTTCACAAACTGCAATGTTAAAGACGCGATACAAAAACAAACACGAGCTTACATCCATTGACACTTGACAACCTCACCAGTGTGTCCAACTTATTAAAATACTGTAGAACAGCAGATCGGTGAATATTGTATCGGTTGCCGGATACATAAGAATTGCTAACTTTAACAATTGAAACCTCTTTTGGGTTGCAATAATAGCAGGTATAAATTGGCAATCTTCTCCTATAAATTCTATTAGGTGGCTTAATTCTCCTACAAAGTATGATTTCCCAAATGTATTGAAAAACGTAGTAAGCCTTATAATTCCTTCTAAATAATCATCACAACAGTCAATTGCTTCCAAATAATCTCGTTTCAGTGGATAAAACAGCTTGGTGTATTCATCTTTCGAAATCACTTCAAAGAAATTGAGATATTTAACTTTTAACTGTCTGATAGTTGTAGTTAATTTTTCGCGATTACACATAATTCACTTATTCCTTGACACATTTTTTCTTTTTGTTTTATACAAAATTGGTGGAAAAATTCAAAAATAACTTTTTACGCAACTCGAGCACAGCTTAGTAAATGTGCCTCAGCATACTAAAATGATCATGATGCACCTATTTATAAGACTTAAGAATGCAAAATCAAATGTGGGAGAACAAAGAGAAAAAATTAAAAATATGATGCGAATGAGAATAAAAGGGGAGGAAGTTAAGAATGAGGGACATGAGAGAGAGGAAGAGGAGGAGGAGGAGGCGCTCCCCTATTATAACTACTAACACCACCATAATGAATGTGAGCAAATCGGATCCCTTAACCATACATTTTTTGAATGCCCAATAAATGCTATACCCAACTTCGACTTTTATCACATATTTGGAATGACACTCCCTATTGGCATTGTATCTTCAAATCTAAACAAAACAATCATACAAATATCTTAACCACAATAAAATAAAATTGTAGTGAATACCACAAACTTCCAAACTATAAGAAACTAAAGTTTTAATAGAATAAAGTCAGCATTTATAGAAGAATACAAAATCATATAAATTATGTACAATATATAAATCAAACTAATTATCACTTCAATTGTTTTAGCACATAAATAACCTAACCAGGCAAAAATCCTATTAGAATTTTAGAATCCAAATCAACGTCTCAGTAAATAGTACTCCTTTGTTGTTTATGTCTCTATCTATATTAATGTGTCTGTACTAATTGTGGAATGTGGTCACCTGAAGACTTGTGTCTTCCGAGTGGCCACGGTCCGATTGAACGAATCCAGTGGCGGACCCGGTTGGAACGAATCCAGTATCAAAATCGAACCGGGTCCATACGCGTCACGAGTAAACTGCCACTGACTGAATGTTAACGTTAACGTCGATATCGCAGCACCGCGATTGCGATTGGATTGGGTCCGCGTAGATCTAAATTCTTGACAAGATGGGGAATTGTTATCTAATCGTATGTTTTAGCTCAGTTAACCTGTTCTTTTACCTGTGGTTTCGTCAGCAGTTTAAAGTAAATAATAAAATATAAATAGTTTTATGTTTAAAATTTAATAAAACCTTAACCAGACTAAAATATTGGTACAATAAGTACCTATATAAGACATTATTTAAAACCTTTGAGAAAATCGGATATACTTGATATACTTAATATCTAAAAAACGAAAGATAAACTATCTATACCTATCTTAAACAGATCGTTTTGCACTTGGGCGAAAACAAAATAATAAAATAATTATAGAAAAATGTTGCGAGATGGTAACAGAGTCAACAATACTGCTTGAATGCACAGATAATTTCTTTCTTTCTAATACTTACTCCCGCTCGTACCACCCGACGTTTTAAAAAGGTTAAATAAAAGAGTTAAGCGTAATTTAAAACACATAAACAAACTGAAACTACCAAATTTTTATATAAATCGGGGAATTCCCGAATTGCATTCAACATTGCAATCGACGCCAACGGATAAAATCGAATGTTTTTGAAGCCAGTAATTGATATTTCACATATTTTCAAATTCTATAAGCGTTATTAACCATCTTTACTAGAATGATGAAGGATAAGTTAGTTAAATAATATTCTTAATACATTTTGAATAGGGCATTCGTTTATACTATAAACATAAAAATGCACTAGTGTTTCCCTAATTTAGATTAGGAATTTGTCTCGAATCTCTTTATTTAGAGTTATAACTATTTTATATGTGGAAAACATAATATTTAAAATTGGTTTCACGTACGTATACATATTTTGGTTACTTACATTAGACAAATTCTGCAACTCTGCAAATGGGCATAGTAAATACCGAAAAATACATTTATATTTATTAATAAACCTTAAATATTTTAATTTGTGCTTCTTATAATCAACCATTTTCTATTACCGAAGTTTGTGCGCAATATTCGCATTAATTACATTTTGCTAGGCCCATAATTCCTATCCAACAATAAAACATGAAACAGTCAACAACTAATTCAACACAAGTAACGTATACATCGGAACTAAATGGACGCGTGAACGAATCCATTGGAACGAGTCCATCACCGGACCCGGACTGCCCATGTCTAGTCACCTGAAGATAAAACCAAAGAGCAATAGAGTACCAACAGCACTAAAAAAACAATGACTTGGGGATGATTACGAATCAGACAACCCGTTAGTCCCTACCTAAATGAGCTGGCAAATCTTATTCCAAAGGAACGAAAGCCAATAACCATAAAAGAAAGATGTCAAAATTTTAGGTTATAATTTTTATTTCACCTAAAACAAAATTCGTCGTCCAAGATTGGAAGCAAAATTCTCAATACTTTTATACATCCAACTATTTGAAAAATATAAATGTTTTTTGACCGCTTTAATGAAAAAAAAAACTTTAATCAAATATTTTTGGGTTAAATCCGAAGGTATAGCCAAGACTAGAGTAGACATAAACTCCTAAAACCATAAGCAAAGAGCGTAAAAAAGTCAATACAATCTTGCTCCAATTTGGTGTAGAACGGCGCGACGCAAAAAAAGCAAACAATAAAGCAGCGATATAGATTATTAATCGTTCTGGTGTCGAGTTAAAGGCAATTGCTAATTTTTTTAAAGCTGTATGTATACCAAGAATTAAAAACATTTTTTGTAATTTTAACGTGGTCACTAATAATATCATTTATCCTTCAAATAGGAGTAGATTTTAACCTGCTCAAAGCAGTAATTTCAATTTTCAATTTCAATCTATGTTTTTGGCACTGCACTTCGCAACTTGCCAGATTGCTCCCGGTCCGGGGCTTACTCGCTTTCTCCGGCGACCCTCGGAGCGAGATACACCTTATTCCGGTTTGGGGACGTTATCGGTGGGATGTCCGGATGGCGAGCTCTGAGCTCCCGGTCACCCCGTGTATTTCAAAATCTTTAAATTTGTCTTTCTTTAAAAACTTTTCTAATGCATCTTGGCTTCCACTAGATGCTCCTTGAGAGTACTACTGATATCACGAGATGACCCTTTCTTTCAAGCTATCCCCTTACCCCTCCCACTCCCGCCCCGTAGCGGCCGTTACGCTAATATTCTATGTAGAACTGCGGCAGACGAACGGGATAGAATGCAGGAACAACTAGGCCTCACACGTTCACAGCGTCTGCTCCCTTTCTAGCGGGGTCGTTAGTTTCCACATTGAGCGGTTGAGTCTCCCGTTTCCCCCCGAAATAAAGCAGCAAAACCGAACACGTGGCACCACTTATGTTAACAACACAGAGATCTGCATTCGACGAGACGATTCGGAAGACTCTGCTAAAGCAGTAGATCTGGTAATACTACCTGTCAGTAGTGTCAGTGCTGTCACTGTCTTTCTGACATAGTTGCCGAATGTTGCATATAAATTTAGAATAGTTAAGTTGATTTAATATTTCTAACGTTTCGGTATAAATAAATATTGTTTGCTAACGAATATTTCTTGTAAATTTTAGTATTTCAGATATAAATTGTTACAAATAGTATTTCTTTTCGAACCTTAATTTGTAACAATTGCCTAAATTTGTGGATAAAAGTAACTTGTGCCAACAAGATTTGCGCATGTGCAGATGCGACTATTCCGTTAACAAATTTTGCAGATGCTACATTTTCGGTCGTAACTATTATTATTCTCACTCATAATTATATGGTCAACACAATGACGCTATGATCCCATTCCTCTGAAACATGCCCCCCAATGACGCATTGATCCATCGTTTGACGGCGGCCACTATATTACATAAACGGCGGCAATGCTCGTGGGCTTCGTTACGTAGCTAGTACATAGTTCATTTAAATAAAACCTTAACCTAAACCAATATACACTAGGTGGTGGTGTGACACCTGCTTGGGGTGATGTGTTCTGTATGTAACTTAACAATAGCAAAGTTTACAGAACTATATTATTCTGTGAACTTTGTTCATAGTGACCACAGTACACGACATAGGTACAAGTTTTAGTACATGCGTCACGAAATATAGCGACGTGTACTTTGGCGAATTAACATTAACGACTTAACGAGTGTACGTCACTTAGTAGTAGTTGCCAATCGTTAGAGAATGTATCTACCTAATTGAGTTTATCTATCTTGCTCTAGAGATGAGCGGTCCGGTGATTTTTCGGTAACGTCGTTATCAGTTACCGTGATTACTCAATCACCGTTCTTTTAAACAGCGGCCGAGATCACGGTTTGTCTAGTATCTTTATTATTGCAAACTTGGCGGCGGCTTTCTAGTAACTGATTATTAAATCATTGCTACTTTTAAACACGGCGACGTGGCATTCTGTTAGTGTTGTATTAAAATATTTTTACTGTCACCGAAAAAAGATTTTTTTGTTTCTGCTATGGAAAATAGAGATGTATCGTAACATTTTAATTATTATTGATTTTTTTATAGAGTATTAGAATTGTTAGATTCTCAATAATAAGTTGGGTTTCTAATTATTTAAATATTTAAATGTTTTAAATACATTTAAGAAATCTACTGATATGTTTGTCAATTTCCTGTTTTTTGTGAAGGAATCTACTGCTAGGGTCAAAAATCTATCTGGCAATTGTGTAAACTATAGTAGTGCAGTGCAGACGACTGCTGAGTGCATCATTCTTCAGTCGCCGGTACAATAATTGAGTATTGATTATTTAAAAGCGTTAAAAATAAAATCACGGTTTATCGATCGCCCTTTACTTTGGTCTTGGTCACCCGTGATTTTGAAATCCGTGATTTTGAAATCACGGTGATTAAATCACCGGCAATGAAATATCGCTCACCTCTATCTTGCTCCAACAAATCTGAATTCTGCGCATGTGGAGCTAAAAGGAAAAGGGAGCCAAAAAAAATCGGCCAGCTTATTAAAACATTCTAGTTTGTGTTACGTTACCTTGCTAACCTCCAACTTCAAAAGTATATAATATCTAAAAATAAGTATGAACGGATCGCCAAGAAAAAAGCCTCGTACAGAACCCCAAGAGAGCAAGGTGACTGTAATTTTGGGTGCACAATGGGGTGACGAAGGGAAAGGAAAAGTGGTAGATTTACTTGCATCCAGTGCGGACGTCGTTTGCCGGTGTCAGGTAAGTTGATTTGTTATGCAATTTTTTCCCCTTTTTTGTTTTTTTCCTGTTCGCTGCCAGTGTTTATTGATAAAATGTTCCTTTGACATTTATGTGTTTAACTATTTTGGCCCCAATTTCACAAATACGCGAAATGAGTAACAATCACATGATTTTGGTATAAATAGGACTTCATAAAAAATACATGCAATGGGAGGTTGATACAATATTTTTTCTTTCGTATTTATTATTGTTTGGCAATATTTGTAGGTTGCATCATGCATGTATCAGCTTAGTGACCTTAATTAAACACAGAGTTTATAATTGATTTTAAAATTAATAGTCCTTTCAAGTAACTAGAGAACTAGAGAACTAGACCACATTGGTCTGATTATGTAGTTTTTTTTAACTTTTTATTCATCCTCATAGACCTTATTAGGTCTAGTTAATGTAGCCTATTGTGGTTTTGTTTACCTGTTTTTATTTTATCTTTTCATGCTTTCCAATATATCATGTCAAATTGGAATTAAGTAATACCAATTTGTCATAGTCTAAATCCAATGCTATATTGATCAACTAGGTACTTAATTCAAATTTAATAGGATCTAAATCAATGCACAATAGTTACTTTACCAATAGCAGTTTCAAAGATTACATTTTTGGCAACATCAGTTCCTTAGATCTTAATTTTTTATTACATAAGTTAATATATTTTCTATACTGGGATGCTTTATTTGAAATATTGCGCACATGAATTGCCTGGTTTCGTCAATTAATTTGTTGAAAATGTGATGTGGTGAACATACTTTACGTCAGTTATGAAGTTCTTAGTTATAAATTCCAAGTGTGAAATGCATGAGATTCAAACAAAGCATCCCTAGCAGCATAAATATTACAAATGCCTTTTTGAAATAAAATTGGCATCAACTTAAAATGCGAAACTTTTATTTTGATTCCTTTTATAGGTTTGGTAAGCAGAAAAATAAATTCTCAAAAAAGTCTGTAAAAGTATAAAACTACTACAAAAAATACAATTTTGTTTTTTTGGGTGAAACATAAACCGGAACTAATTCTTGATTTGGTTACAGTCTATACAAAGTCAAGTCAATTGCTCCATACATAAAAATTGATGACAATTCATGCATCGAAATCTAATTTTGTAATTTCTTTTTAATCACAATAAGAACAATGTCCATATGTTTGATTGTTCAGAATTTTAAAATTTTCTGCTTGTAATTCACTTGTGTAACATGTAGGGTTGGAGTCCATGGAGAGATGCCTGCAGGTTGCACATATATACTGATGATTTTGTAAATGGGAAAAAAATAGAATGGTTCTTGTGTCTTTAACAAACCCACATATTTGTTTTTTTTTAGATTTTAAATGATAGCCTATGGTATATAGAGTAGATTAAAAGTGAATACTAATAACATTTCTCACTTTTTTAACCAACAATCAACAAAAATAATTTTTTTATTCTCCTTCTTTCGATCCTATTTATTTAAAGTTTACTGTAGTTTGAGAGTTTTATGCTTGTGGGCCTTAACAAATTACTAAAAAACAGTTTTGACTAGCTTTTAATAAAACTTATTAATTTAACGTTCGTTAAAGCCTGTGGCAGTGGCATATATAAGGGGAGGTTTGGAGATTAAACCCCCTCCCCCTAGAGCCACTTTTATTTGAGTTAAATGATAGAAATAGCATAAAGTAAGGACCTTTTTTTTTTGGAATTGGAGGGTAAAACACCTCCCAGGGCCAGTTTTATGTACAACAAAAATAAAGCAATGACTTTTTTTTGTTCATATTAATATATTATTTATGTTCAATCAGGTAAAAACCTAAAACTGAGGACCATTTTTTTTTGTTTGTTGAAAATTTTCATTGTCTTAAAACCCCCCTACAAGCAATTTCTATATATGCCAGTGGTGTGGGTATACATTTCCAGAAAATCAGGTGAGTTTGGCAATACTGCACATAACTTTGTTTCTTGATTTTGCCCAAATCATCATAATAAAGAGTTTTTGCACAGAAAAGTAGTGAAATTTGCAAAGTTTTTAGATTTTTATTGTGAAAAAAGTAGGAAATTTTATGAATTTTTACTTTTAATGTAGTCTATCATTTAAAATTTAAAAAAATAACAAATGTGTGGGTTCTTAATGACACAAGACCTAAATTGAATGCTTTACACACAAGTAATTTTTCTCCTGAAGCATTCAGCTGCAAACTTAAAACACATTTTTGAACCTTTTGCCTTCTCAATAATTTTGTCTTATGGCAATTTTCAATAAATTTAATTTTTAGCGAGCAACAGCAAAAAATCTGAAAAAAAAATTAAGATTTTGAATATTTTTTTAAAGAGGCGTTGTTTTTGTCGAAGTCTTGAACCATTTGGCCATTGGTGTTCAATTGACCCTTGTTTGTGTCCAAAAAACGAGCTTTAAAAATAATACTTCTCAAACTTCATAATCAAGAGGAGGTCGTACTAATGCATTATAAAGTCTAATAATTTAATCTATACTTTTAAAATACTGTGTGTTTGTTACAACAAAAATTGGGTGACATAGGTCTTATTAACAATATAGCTATAATGTACATTACTGTACATTTGGACTGTACTTAAACTATTTAAACCCCCGTATCCTTACACTCATCCACTATATTCAGTTATTTTTGTTCTAAATAATACTGATTATTAAAGAAATTAAATTTATGGCTATATGTGATTATACCAACGTTTTTTTCTAAACCAAATGGAGTTGAACTTGGGAGCTATGACAGCTCTGAAAAGTTTATAACGATTTTGAATTGGCAAACATTAGACTGGAAAAATCATTAATATAATTAGGGAGATCAATAATAAAATAATAGATTGCCCAGGTTGCTATCTTATGGAACAACAGATGTTACAGACGCTTTTTTAGATAAATACTGGCCAATTTTTATTTGTTGGAGTCTCCAATTGAGATAAGACTTCATAAATATCCCTTGACAAGTTTAAATTACATAACTATTCTAATAGTTTTCAATGGTCATATTGAATGATCAATCATATTCACATCTAGTTGCGCTTTTTTTTTTTTCAAAAGTGTCAACCACAGCACTTTTAAACACACATAAGTTAGTAATTGTAGATCTATCTATGTCAATGTTTCTTTTGTCAATTTTTTTGAATTGTTTTCTTTTGTGTCTTAATTTATTTACTAAATTTGTATCATCATTGTATTATGCATGATATTGAAATTCTCTTGAAATATTTTTTAATTCATAAAATAAATTAGCAAATTGTGTTTATAGACAATATCGTAATGTATAATTATTAGTCAACAATTTTCTTAGTTGCAGTGTTTTATAATCTAAAGAATTTTTTGTGGGACTGACTTTTAAGTAAAAACCTTTGTATAATTGTACTAATAAATATTCTTTCTTTCATTATATTACTTACTACTAAGTTTTAGATTCAATTAGTATATGTTGGCATTGTCATTGAGAATTAGGATTATAAATTATAGAGTTCCTAATTAATGATGTATGTGGTGTGTGTGGCAGTGTACCTTCTTGTCAGGTATTATGTAAGTTGACTTGATTAACCAAGAGATTGTGACATTATTTGTGAATTAGACAGACATCCTCTAATATGTATAAAGAATGCAACATGAGTATTTGATAATTGAAAAGCAAGGGTTTACATGACTCCCTTACATTTACAACTTGCGACATTCTTTGTGAATTAAACAGCATCTTCTAATATGTATAAAGAATTCAATGTGAGTATTCGATAATTGAAAAGCGAGGGTTTACATTACTCCCTTACATTTACCCATATACATCTTGTAGGGCTCTATTCTGAAGTAACGTAATGAGTACTTATTAACTGAGAACTAAAATTAAAAGTAAAATAAGTACTTTTTTGTGTATACTAAAATAACAAAAATAAAGACACTTTTAAGCAAAATTAGATATACATGTACAACAGTCTGTAAAAAATATTACATATCATTTGCCTTGTGATAATTGTTGCCTATATATTTTCTTTTTTAGATGTAAATGGTAAAAATGTGTTTTCTAGATATGTATATCACATCAAATATTTTAATTCTAGGGTGGAAACAATGCAGGTCATACCATTGTGGTTAATGAAATTGAATATGATTTCCACTTATTGCCTAGTGGTATCATCCAACCTAATGTTAAATCAGTTATTGGTAAGTTTCAGTTAATTTTACAACTTTCCATAATTGCATCTCTTTTATTATTCTGATTTGATGATGACAGTTTTAAAGTAGTACTGAGAGTAGTACTCAGTATTATTGAACTTTATAGCTTGATTGGAAGTTTATAGGGCAGTTTAGGAATTTAGATGTGATGCTAGAAAGGATAACACAAAATTATCCAATCTGTTCTTTTACTTACAGGTAATGGGGTAGTTATACATTTACCACAACTTTTTGATGAAATTGAAAAAAATGAAAAGAAGGGAATGAAAAACTGGCAAGAAAGACTTATAGTTTCAGATAGGTAATTAGTATTCTTCTATTTTTAATTGCTTTGTTATGTAAATTAGTAATCCCATTTTTTCGTAGATATTAGTGTAATATTATAAAGTGTATTATCCCATGCTCGATTGCATATTGGACTTATTTGTAGAACAACACATAGATCTGTGAATTTTCAGCTATGGTTAAAGATTCAGATTCAGATTTTAATGGGCTGTAACATATAATGGTAATATACAGGATATTCAATTTAGAATTTTAAAGTTACTTGAATTTCAATAGATCTGGTAACAGCACAAATTTAAAAATGTTTTCTGAGGACATATTACCATCCATGATGGCATCAGTCAAACATTTAGAATGTTATCCATTTTTGTTCAACAAATACAACTAATATTGCACTGTGTATGGGAAACCCTCAGTTCTACTGAAGATAGGAAACTATGTCATTTTTTGAATACTACCTTGTTTTAAATCAATTGAAGTTGTAGTATCTATCTGTATGTCTCCTGTTCCCTGTTTCATAGACCTATGGAAATTGCACTATATAATCCCAAAAAGTTTTTAATTTAATTAAATATTTTGCATTTTGACAGGGCCCACTTAGTGTTTGATCTTCATCAAGCAGTGGATGGTCTGCAGGAACAAGAAAATAATCAGAAAGGGCAAGGACTTGGAACAACAAAAAAAGGTATTGGACCAACATATTCATCGAAAGCCACAAGAAATGGAATTCGAGTAGGGGACCTCTTAGGTGATTTTGGGAAATTTATGGAAAAGTAAGTTGAATGCTGAGTTGTAACTTTTAATATCTTGTCTGGGAGTGTCTATTTGACCCTTAATAGTGATATTATGTTCTGTACCCTGCTTTCCAACTGAATTGTCAATGACTAATTCTAAAATGATTTAGTAATATATCTAGAAATAGTGACATTTATAACTCTAAGATATGAATGCCATTTGCATGCATAACTGAAATATTAATGTCACCAACTGTACATAGTTATTACCAAATATAACTATGTTCATACTACATGTCATTTTGTTTAACAAATGGAAGGTAGTGTAAGTTATCAATACTCTATCAAGCATATCCAAATAACATTATTGTTAAAATGTGCTTTTGCTCGATTGGTTTCATCAAAATCGTTATCATATCATGATCTCTCAAGTCATTTTAACATCTAAAACAAAAACCAAACTTTCCACCTTTTTCATTAATATTGTTTTTGCTATAGAAGATGCACTATAATACCAAAGAATGAAAAGTCTCTAAAATTCGCTCTTAAAAGGATATCTCCCTTAGATTTTTAAAGCTGTGAAAAAAAAGCTAAGCATACTTAGATTGTTTTTTTTTTAGTCACACAACACAATGGAAACTATTTTTCAAAATATTTTCTTACTTTTTTTGACTAAAATATTTAAAATACACACCCCCTTTTTTAAAATTTAATTTTTGTTTCAGTTTGTATTATTGGGTATAGGTCAGTCCTGGTGTATGTCACTTTGACAAATTTGAAGACTTGATCTGTTTTTGTTCGTAATAATGAAATGATTTTATTTGTTAGGTTCAAAGCTTTGGTAGGGATGTACCAAAGGATGTTCCCCAGTCTTCAAGTCGACATTGACAATGAACTTGCAAGATATGAAAAATATGCAACAAAAATAAAACCTCTTGTCTATGACACCGTTTCTTATCTCGATAAAGCTATAAGAGAAGGCAAAAAAGTCTTGGTTGAAGGTGCCAATGCAGCGATGTTAGATATCGATTTTGGTAAGTACATGATAAATTTACATTAATGTTATAAATTTTCATTTCATATTTTTGTTTTGTTTCATAATTATGATTTAGTTAAAAGCTGTTCTGATATATGTATACCCCCTGATTTCTTTTTATTAACCAGTTAAAAGGGTTGAAAAGTTTGAAAAACTTAAAAGATTCTGCCTCTGGAGTCTAATCTATATCAAAATAAATGTTGTAATCCTCTCATTTTTGTTTGAATTCCATTGACAACTTTTTTTGTAACAGGTATGTTTTTGATGTTTTTTTTTAGGTACATATCCATACGTAACATCTTCTAATTGTACTGTAGGGGGTGTTTGCACAGGTTTGGGAATTTCTCCAATGAGAATAAACAAAGTTGTAGGAGTTGTTAAAGCTTACACTACTAGAGTAGGGGATGGTCCTTTCCCCACAGAATTACATGATGTAAGTAGGCAATTTTAGACTTTTTAATCATTGCAGCTCTGGAGAATCATTAATAACCATAATTAAAATTAGATAATATACATAATGTGTATATTAAATGAGATATAAATGTTAGTTGCATATGCTACATATTTAAAGAAATTATTATTAGATAAATTAATTTGCATATCTAAGATATCTATATTTGTGTAATTTTTGTTGTTAAAATAGGAAATTGGGAAACTGATGCAGGAGAGGGGTGCCGAAATTGGAGTGACGACTAAAAGGAAAAGAAGGTGTGGGTGGTTGGATGTGTTTTTACTTCAGTACACTAACAAAATAAATGGGTACACAGCCCTTTGTGTTACTAAATTGGATATCTTAGACACCCTTAAAGAAGGTATATGACATCTTTTATTATTATAAGAATCATCACATCAAAATTTTTTGTTATCTTATTTTTATTAATTTAGCATTGAGTAATGCTTATTTCAGTTTTTTTTTGTAATGTGGAATACTTATTTATTCTAGTTAAAATTGCCATTGGTTATAAGTTAAATGGCAAGAAGATAAGTTACATGCCTTCAACGGCTTCTGATTTAGCCAAAGTAGAGGTAAGAATATTTTGATGCTTTCCATATATTTGTTGTTTCTTCTTTTACAGTGTTACTGTGATTTTGATTCAATTCAACGTAATTTTCCAAAGAGCATTTATCATTACCTCCTATGATATCTGGGTAAATGCTAGAGGGGCTTTATTTTATTAGTGTCTGGTGTGTTTATTAGTGATAGGCAAAATTCCTATGGCACTTCAGAAACTTTCCCCTTCAAATTCTTCTAGATATTTGTAAATGAATATTTATCAGACAAAACGTTTCACTTTTTAGATATAACAAGTAGGAAATATAAAAATAAATTCATGAAAAAAAAATGACAATGATGAAACCTAATGTGATTTATAATCTATGAAGTTCAGAGCAATATAAATAGTACAATTAAATATTTCAAGTACAGCTCCCTTGTATTTTAAAAACAAGTTCACCTATTTTTAAGAGCCTACCGAAATATCAAAGCTCCTTTGTTTAGCTTTAAGAGTCGGAAAGCGGTTATTTTATTTTGCGTTTCGTAAGTTAAGGTAACAAAAGGGATGCAAAAACAGAATATGTTTTGAGTTTCTTCATTTATTTAATATTATTTTTAGTTTTAAATGTGTTCAGATTATTTGTTACTTTAGATTGACAAACAAAAATGTTTTTTGGCTTTTTCGCAACTGAATAAAAATATTTAACTTTAAATTAATTGAAACAAATATTTAATAAAATTACATATCGAACATGTAAACTAAATTCTATTATTTAATGTTTCTCTCTTACGACCGGCGCACTGATGAGTCCCGATAGGATGAAAGTATTTGTACAACTACTATATGTCTATAAAAACTTAAGGTAAATGACATAATTTCTTATGCTTGCTTAATAATATTGTTTATATTATGTATCGAAACATTCCGTAGACGCCCTAGTCTACATGTTAAGATATGTAATTTTATTAAATATTTGTTTCAATTAATTTAAAGTAAAATATTTGTATTCAGTTGGGAAAAAGCCAAAGAAGATTTTTGTTTGTCATTATTTTTAGTGTTGTATAATGTATCAGTTTTAAAAGTTCCATTACTATAAAAAAACTCTTTGTTTAGAAATAAACTATAAATTTCTTGGTTAACCACAATATGAATTACTTGAGATAAGTGTTTCATTAATTGCAAGTTAATTTTTGCTATTTCGCTTTTTGACCAAGTATGAGAAATGGTTTCTCAATTAATATCTTAGCTCTAAATTACAATTAAAATAAAGGCTTTTTTCAACATTTTGTATATTAAGGTAATCTGATTTTACTGCACTACTTTCCATATATGAGTATTCGTATGTGAGTGTCTAAAATATCACAGTCTTAGAGTAATACAAAACGAAGAGGGAATAAGGTGAAACCAGAGTGGGGTGATAAATAAATTGATGATTTTTAGGGCACAAACATTTTAAGTATACTACTTATTTGCAGTTTTATCCATATATTACTCTAAGACATACACCTGTAGAGTAGTTGTATGTATAATGCTAATCAGTTAGTTTAAAATATTGAAAATATGTATCACTCCTTTATAATATTTTAGTGTGAATATATTACAATGACTGGTTGGGAGGCCAGTACAGAAAATGTAAGAGAGTTTAGTGATCTGCCAAAAAATGCACAAGAATATATAAATAAAATAGAAGATCTAGTTGGTGTTCCAAGTAAGTATTTCAGTGTAGAGTAGTTGTGCGCCAAAACTGTGTTCAATTTAAATTAGCTGAGGCATATTTACATTCAACAGCGAAAGTTTAATTTTGAAAAATACAGTTCCGGTCATTCTATACTTAATAGATAGATAGATACTTAAAGACTAGTTTCTAAAAACAGAATATTAAATTAATAACATTAAACCTTAATCTGAATCAAACCCGAATTCTGCAAAATAAAAAAAAGGCTAATTCTGAATGAATTCTTACCCAATTTGACAGTTGGCAATTCCAAGTATCTTTTACTTCTCTTGTAAGAGAGTATTGTAATTGTGAAAAAAATTACCCTTCTAGGTTTTTACAGATCTTCCTGTTTTAGATGCTAAAAAACATTTTTAATCAATTCTGTTGGTCTGCCTGTTCATGGTATAGAAAAAACACTACTTCCCCCATGGACTGAAAATTTTGATAAAAAACTAGTTGTAGAGAGATGAACTGGTAATATTTTGATAAAAAAATATGGCTGAACAAAATGGCGGCATAATGAAATTTTAAACAAATTGTTACTAAAAATGGCACCAATTTAAATAGAGCAGCCTGAAAAACTACTTATTTGATTGATTGAACTATATAAATTAAAAATTAAAGGAACTTAAAAAAAATATATTAAAAAAACTGAAGTACATTATTACAAAAATAAGATTGAGATCAATACAAATATTTTAAAAACTATTTATAACTATTAGCAGACGTTACTAATGAAAGCAAAAGAAAAACAAAGAAATTCTCAAATATTGTTGATATGACAAATTTCTGTAGTAAACATTTAAATAGTATCGGTATCCAAATTACATAACCTATCAATATAACCGGCAATATAAACACATCCATGTTCTTAACAGCAGTAACAGAAAATGAAATAATAAAAAACATATCATGTTTAAAAAATAGTTAGCAAGGAAAGGTAGCAAAATTTATTAAATTATGCAAGATTCTCTTCTCGTCTCGACTTTTGATATAAGAAACTCCCCATCTTGTAGATATAAATACAGACGCTTTTTTATTTCGTCTCAAGAAAACACAAAGAACAATAATATACATATTTTTGCTTGGATATAGACTTTTGGCTTGCTTATTCTATAATTTAGAATTGGTGAAATTCAAAAGTCATATAATATTCCAAATGTTAATAACTTTTCTTAACCCCTTTTTGATAACCATTTTGTATACTTAATAGTCTAAAATTGTCTCGATAAATCCTAAAAGGGTTTGTTTATAATTCTCTTCTCTTGAAGCAGAAAGTAGAAGCTCCTTAAAAATGAAGTTGCATTTAAAAATTAGCATAAATGAGATTTTGTTTTTGTTTTTAGAAATTTAAGTATTTACCTATTAAAAATATTTCTGCAAATTAAAAAAAAATCTGAATGCATAATGGATTGTGTTATTTTACAAAAAAAAAAAAAATATAATGATATAATAATATATTTATTTAGAATTCAAAAAATAATCAAAATAACAATAGTATTACTTACATATTTTACAAAAAACAACTCTTGCCAAATCATGTTTAAGAAAATAAATCCATTTTCTCATATCTACCTGAAAATTACAAAAAGTAGAAATGCTCTATAAAGCTCAACAAATCAAAAGTCCACTAACCTCACTTGACCCTGTTCTATCAAAACAAAAAAAAACTCCTAAATTACTTAAAAATTTTGGAGGCTCTTAACATAACTAATAAAATTTTCTTTAATTTCATTCATTTTTATGAAACTTGCGTAAAAATTAAGATATCTGAATTTTAAAAAAGCGTTTTGCAGGTGAAGGGTGTAGTATAGATAATCAGAGGGGCAATTTTTTCTTCCAAAATTCTGCATTTGGTCAGATGGCACATTTGATCTTACGTAATTTGCCAATTACACTATATATCGGAACCTTGCGTGTAAGAGTACATGTAGTATGTTAAATAATTTCGTGCATTTTTGGTCCACTTCAAAGTTACAAATCAAAAATTTAATTTTATGAAAAGAAATTTTAATGTCTTATCTTTATTTATTGATTAATTTCCTTGTAATTAGATAGATAATAGATACTAGAATAGGCATTCAAGAAAAATTAATTTATCTTATTCAAATATCTTAATTTTTTTCAGAACTTATGCAGAAATTAATTTCCAAAGATTTAAAAAATTCGAATTTTCTGCCTTTCGTGCTTTTTTTTAATGATATTCAGAAAAAAACTTTGTTAGACAATATCTCAAAAAATGTTTGATAGGTGATAAAATATTATGTTTTATTCACAGCCCATTTTCAGCTCAACGATATTTTTTCTCAGGTTTTCCTGGCATTTTGATTAAATCCTGTGGCCTAATTTCTGAAGAAGTATTAATAAAAAGAAGGCAGAAAACAATTTTTACCCATTCCTATTTTTGCTATTAGAGTAGTGCACAAGTAAATGGTTTCAAGGATTTACTTTTTTAAGCTATAAGTATTTCATCTTTGCTGCTCATTGGCGGACCAGAAATTCCATAGGGGGAGCTACGGCCTCCCCTGTTCCCTCCTTGTCTACGTCCCTGCTTTGAAATCCTCTGCGTATGACTAGTGTTATGTGGACCACAGTTTGAGAATCCCTGCTTTATTATTTTTGTCAGGCAGTTGAAGGTATTCCCATAAAAATCGATAAACTAATCTTGTGGCAGAATTTCTCTAGATTACCTATAACCTGGGAGAAAAATTAAAGGCAATTTAATTTATGAATGCGATTTTTTTTTTAATATTGAAGTATTTCTTTTTATTTAGAGAGGAAGGAAAAAATAAATTAAAAAAATGATTTTATTAAAGCAGAAATTTTGTGTACCTAGTGATCAAACAAAAAAATAGAAGACATTTTCAAGGGACTAACATCCAGGCAGGTACAATAAATGTATTAATACCTGCTAGTGTTTATAGCTAAAATTTTATGCTCACTCAACATATTTATTTGACCCTTACGCGGATAGGTTAATAGATTTAAAGTCGGGACAAGATTTTTCGAGACGAGACGAGACAAGGCCCTCATGATCTCGTTTCGTATCGACCATAATTTCGAGATGAGATTAGCCAAAGTTGACACAATGACTTATTCTCATCTCGCGGCATTACTATTGCCAGCGAAGATCTTTCTGACAAGTGACACCTACTAGGCTATAGGAATCTTTGGCTTCAACCATTTGATTATTCATTTGAGTGGTGTGGGTATTTGGAGATAATTTGCGAGATAATAAACACGTTTGTGTTCTTTGATAAAGTCATTATTCTGTAATTATCATAATTTTCATTGGGGAAATTGTTTTGTTGATTTGGAGAAAGTTTGATGAATGGTCTTCAGCCACTACAGAAAAACTTCTTTTGGAAAGAAAACTGATAATCCAAGTACAAAGCTTTAGAGGAAGACCATAGGCAGGAAGTTTGTTAATAAATAAGTGTATCAAGCCAGACTTGATCAAATGCTTTGGATTTGTTGAGGGCAATAATTTGGGCTTCTCCATGCAATTTGATGGACTTATTCCAGTTCTTATGAAGATAAGATGTGCTGTGGATCTTCGGCGGCGGAAGCCGTATTGCCTATATTGGATAAGCTTATAACTTTCAAGGTAATTTATCATTATTGATATACTTCTCCATTGCCTTATTCATAATTGGGAGGAGAGGTATGGGTTTGTAGTTAGGGAAGAGTTTTGGATCCATTTTTGGGAACAGGCTGTACACAAGCAGATTTTCAGTTTTTAGGAAAAATGCTCGATGTCATAGAACACTTGGAATAACTGGTTAAGGCCAGAGGACTTTTTGGTATTAAGTGTTTTCAGAATAAATTTTTAACCCTGAAGATCGTATCGTGCTTATTGTATGTATATGGTATTCTTTTAAAAGAAAAAAAAATGAAGTTGCATCTTTTATGGGTTTTGGGGATGTGCTCTTGTAAATACAAATCCTAAGAAAATGAACTTGTAGTAACCAAGTACCTTTCCTATTTGTCGTTTTCATCTATCGGTTATAGCTAACAAGATATCCAAGATATGCACACTAAATGGGCTTGTATTTATTTATTTATTTATTCATTTATTAAATACATTACGGAATGGCAATTCCAAATGGTGCAAAAGTCAATGTTGAAATGTTATACTTAAGAATACAAACAAAAAAAAAAGAGAGAAGACAAACAGTTTGTACAGATTAAGATAAACATATAAAATTAAAACATAATAATATATATAAAATGAAGACATCACAGTCGGAGTAGGACCGGTTGTAGTTGTGCAACATTCACAACAAAAGAACTGTGTCCATAATTAGTTTGGGGCAGATGTTCATTAAATAGTTGTTGCTGCCTTGTACGTCTAGTAGGAACCAATAGTGTGATTAACTCCAGAAGTACAGAGCAGACGATCATATTTTTCATGGGTTTATACGCAAGAGAAGCAGTGCATCATTAGGTCTCAGAGAGGGTTGTATTTGATTTGATCCACTCTAGGTAATTTTCGGCGTTGGCAATTTCGGATAGTTTCTTCAACGGGAGCGGAAGACAGACACTGTCGAAGGCTTTAGATAAGTCAGTGTAGATTGAGTCAACTTGGTGTCCCGCCTCTGCCGATGATAATAGAAAGTTTAATTAATTAATTTAAAAATGGTGATGTCGCTCTTGTCACCGTTCTCAGAGATATTGGGGAAAGATCCACTATTGAGTGAATGTTAAAAAATGGTTCGCAGAGGTGATACCAAAGACCCAGAACATGACCCTAATAATATCGCGGGAATGCCGTTCGGGCCAGCTCTCTCAGATGGGTCCAGGTGGTTTAAACCATTAGCCACTTTCTGTACGTTGAAGGTGTGGGACGCCAATATTGTAAAGAAACGGCCGAGCGCCACACTCGTCACACAACGTTGTTATTCTAGTCTATTCAGATTATTAACGTAGAACCAAAAATGTTTTATATTTTGAGTATAGGAGGTAGCACATGTCACACGGGCATTAGAATAAGCTAAATATTCTTCATGGTGACCTGATCGTTTAAACCTTCTGTAGAGTTCGTTCTTCTCCACAATACATTGATACATTCCCTTGTCAAACCATTTAGGATATTTGTAAGTCATGATAGCTTTCTGTGAGATGAACAACCATATACTCGCCAAAAAAAAAGACTAGTCACTCCCCTCATAAAACAGGTCCAGTTGTGAATAGTCTGCTTTGTGAAACTGATACACTGAAACTGTACCTTTATTCTTCAAAGTCTGGACTTGTTGGAGATGGAACTGAGTTTCAGTGGCTGGATGGTAGGCATCGATGGTGAGAAGTGGAAACAGGCAGAGTGAGATGGAAAGATAATTGAAGTCATCAGTGAAGATTAAGTCGAGTGTTCTGCCTAGTAAGTTTTGGACAGCGTTTAACTGTCTTAACTCAAGGAAGAAGATAGTCTACACAAGAATCTCAGCGGACAATTAATATAGATCCGTTGGAATTCAGGAATCTTCCTCAAGTGTCCATTTTATGTTTGGAAGATTAAAACCGCCATATATTAAAAATTGTTGGTTGAAGAACTTGTTGCATAGGGATTCTCAAGTATCAAACAACTTTTCTATGTAACTTTTTTTTTCTAATATGGCAAATAAAAACTGTTTAACAAAAATTAGGATTTCTCAACGTGAAAAAATATTTTATATATAAAACAATTTTTATAAAGAACTAAGTTTTACCCGAAAATTCGTTTTTGGTCTATTTGTTCTATTATTAACTCCATCCATGGATATCCTGTATATATCAGATTAAAATACCTCAAAATATATTTTAATCCTCTTACAAAAAGCTAAAACTAGGTCATTTTAATCAAGTCATGTTGGTATACTAATACAAGCTCAAAACTAATATTTTAACTATTTTTTAAACTAATGAACTTGCCTAACGGGTCATACGATTTTGACGCTCCCCCTGGTAATTTATTCGGAATGTCAAGAAGTACAACTTATAAACAATTCAGTGAATTTGATTGAAGTCGAGAGGTTTATTCTTGATTGTAAAATCTTAATCTTTTTCTACTTAACATTTTAAGCAGCTTTAGTGTCCTTAAATGCATCAGTTTCAAAAACTAGGGATTTTAGTGTATTATATCAATTTGTCAAGAGAATGAATAAAAGTTGTCAGAAACATTAATCTTTTATTTGTATTTGTACTAGAATTGTGATGGTCAGTTGACAAGTAAAAGGACTGGTCAATTTCACCATGGCCAAATATTAAATCGTCAAATACTCTGTCAGAATATATTGTTGCAGCTGCAGATCCTGATCGAGTAATGGTGACTGTGCCTCTTGAGGCATATTTCATTACTAGGCATTTTTCATCAATAATCTCTGTTTTTTTGATGTTTAATTCGCTTAGTTCATCTTAGATTTACAGTTATTTTTGTGCAATAAATTTTTGTAACGTTTTTTTATAACAAAATGTTTAAAATTAGTTTATTAATTCAAATCCTAAGACCAAAGATGATTAATGTATTTTAATTTCAGATTTTTTTTTCATTTAAAATAAACTCTTAAATTGCTTGGTCAGTTGACCAAAAAATTTCGAACATTTTTATCTCATAGAATACATTAATGTATTATTGGATGTGATGACAATGAAATTATAAAAATTGGTTGGAAGCAATATTTTCAAACCTGTGAAATCATTAGTTTATAATTTTATTTATTTCTGTTTTAGTAAAATGGATCGGTGTTGGCAAAGGGAGAGAGTCGATCATAAAAATCAACTAGCACCCCCTCTATTATAGGTAAATAACTTAAGTTTGGATAGCTTTATAGTAGAGTATGAAAGACATTGTAAAATAGCTGTTGTTACTTTCAAGGCGCAAATTATTTTTGAATACTAGGGCTTTATCGAGAAATACTTTTTATATTTTAAATACTCTTAATGGAACCTCCCATTAAATGTAGAAAAAGGAGAAAAGATTTTCTTATTTCAAAAAAACGTGTTACTCAGCAGCAGTTTTTGTTATGTTTATAAATCCTCTTTAGCCTAAATATAATTATTATGCCCGGTACGTGGCGTTAAAGTTATATTTGGATATATGAATATCAGTATTCCGCGAATGTTATGATCCATACAAGATTATTTGAAAAGCAAATACACACAGTTTCTTTTACTGAGCATATTTATTTCCAAATACAAGTCCGACGTTACTGGTCAAATGCAGTGTCATGTCTGTTGTTTTGTTTCTTTCTGTTAATATTCTATTTGTTAAGTAATTTTTACAAGTTCAGTGGCAGTGTAAGTACAATATAGTGAGAATATTAGTTACTTTAGGTTGCAATTTTTTAGGTACTTAATACAAATGTTTCCTATTTTGCTTTGCTGAAGATATACAAAGTTTCTTACTTAACAAAATTTCTGTTTGAGTAAAAAATACATTAATTTAAAAAAAATTTCAGTAATAATGTGAGAATCATCTTAAATAAGTAAATAATGGTCTACTTACCGATTTTTTGGGTTTATGACATATTTATTTCTTTATATGATCTTTTTTTCTATAAAATTATTAGTACATTGAAATAAGTGGAGATTAATGGTAAAATATTTTGTTTAACCGGGTCGGATTTGTCCATGTTTTGTTGATAATTAATACTACTTTTTTATTATATGATACAAAAAAAGGGGGATGTATAATTACTTAATTAAGTTTGATTTTATGAACACACATACAGAATTTGAAGATGGGAAAATATCAGTGGTTAGTATCAATCAAGTATCAGTCTTATAGGACAATTTACCAATTTTCAATGTATGGAGTTTAGCTATTATAATAATAACAATTAGTATATAGTCCTAGTACTAAATGCATTATTGAAAAATATATTATTTGTTTCGTTCAGAAGAAAATCAAGAGAAATACATTTTAAGAAAAAAAAAATTGTAACTTTTTATATACCATTCATCATTTCTTGGTATTTTTCTTGATGTTATGTATCTAAACCAGTCGTAGGGAGAATCAACTACATGTTGAGATTTTCTTCCCATATTACAATGTGTATATATTATTTAAATTTTCCTTCATGTTGTGAAATAGCCAAAAAGTTCCTTTGAAAGATTCCTGGAGCCTGAACAGTAATTTTCTAATATAGAAACGCAGAGAACATGTGTTATTTGCAGTTTTGTGTTTAAAAAACTATTTATTCCACTTAACTCAGAGTCTTGGCATAGATTAACAGACATCATTATGGAATAGTATACATTTTTATTGTTTGTTATTTTGTTCACCTTTTTGTTTTGGAATAGTTATACATCCTCTATTTTGTTTTAATACTTCATGGTCAGTGTTAACATTTGTAATAGAAATGTTTTATACATTAATATGAATGTATTATTTAGGAAAATGTGTAAAATATAGTGAGTGCTTTTATTAACAAAAGGTTCAACAAAAAAAAAATTATCATTGTTTATTGATTTTTTATATATGTAGTTTCAAATGATTTTTTAATATGTGTGAAAAATGTTTGATTATAAATTTGCATTGTTAATATTTATTTTGATTGAAAAATTGGTTTATGTTAGATGTTTAAATGCTTTAAAGTATTAATTAGATATTTAAGATCAATACTGTGTATAGTGTCTCCAAATAAAAACTTGTTACCAGTTTTAAATAAAAATATGTACTTACACATTGTTTAAATCTAAATGCCGTTTATTAACATCATTGTATTTTATCTGTTGCTCTAAGAAATAGGTTTTACAGAGTGATGTGTGAACATTAAATAAAAATATGTACTTGCACATTTAAATCTAAATGTTTATTGACTAGCAACATCTCATTATATACATACTATTTAATATGAACAGTGAAAAATCACATCATATAAGCCATTATCTTATTCTTTACATATTTTCACTTAGTGCCTCAATAATACTTTTCTGTCCATAATCCAAGTTTAGATTAACCTCTGGCAAAGATTTTTTAAATTTAAGTTTTACTTTTCATTCGCGACGTAATACTATTTTTGTGATCAAAGAAAATTCTTAATTTTCTATAGATGACCTAAAATGCACCTCTCTGAAAAGTTACAATCCTTTAAAGATTTTGAGAAGAAAGTTTTAATAATTATTATTTAAGGATTATTCAGAATTAGACCAATGATCTGATGCAATCACAGGTAGTGATTACAAGGGGGTTGATATTTTCTAACTACCTTTAGTTGCCTAGAGACTTAACAAGGCTAGAATAATTCTAAAAATACTTTTTGTTGTCTTGCTTTTTTTCTACCATCAGCCGCCGTTTTTTAGATAATTCTGCTTGAATCCTTTCGCTCTTAGAAACGCGAAACATAAAAGCGCATTTTTTCAGAAATGGCGGCTGGTAGAAGAAAAATGCAGAATAAAAATAATTTAGCTGTACTCTCTTATTGTTATATCCCAATTCGTTTTTCCTTGGCAGCTAAATTATTTTTTTTTTCAAAAACTTCAAATGACCAACTTTTAGTTTAGGCTGTAGGTTTAAAATTTTCGGAAAAATTGAATGAAAAAATGAAATGAACAGAAATAAACTAAAAATTGAACTTTTCTTATAAACTGGAAAAAGTAGTATAATTAACTAGTTTGCCAATATTTGCCATATTAATCATATTTTTTAAATAGACTATAAATTATTTTAATAAAAACTGACTATAAAACATATGCTAAGATACTGACTATGGCGCCAGTCCTACCGTTACTCTTTATTTTTTTTATTTATTTAATACATATAACATATCAACAGACCAGGATATTCACGAATACATAGAAAGGTAGAACAAGTCTCATGAAATACTACAAATCATGACAGAAAAAGTGGAACATAATGTAAAGTCCATAATACATTTGATCAAGTTTTCAAAATGGTTTAAAGAGTTATTAAATAATAAGTCAACATTAGCATATCTTGAGTTATATAGTGTAAGGATTCTATTTAATGGGGCATTTATCCCGAGGTTTGATTGACGAAAAGGCTCAATAAACAAATTATTATTTCTTAACGCACGTTGCTGAATTTTAAAATGAATACCTGATAGAATATTCGGGTCATCTACGAGATTGTTGACAATTTTAAAATGGAAAGTTACATCAGTGTGCTCTGCAAGTGCCAATCGTGCTACTGTGTGTGCCTGTTTCCTTAAAATGTAAATACCTTAAAAAGTTATTTTAAACCATTTCTAACCTGCTTTTATAAAATCCGTAGTGTGGATCCCAGGCTATACTAGCGTAGTTGAATCTACTATAAATATAAGCATAATAGAGTCTTCATCACAATTTAGTTAAATTGTCTACATTGTCTCAAAATAAATTCAAGCATTTTGTTTGGTTTCTTAACTACATAGCCAACATGAAGCAAAAGTCATTTTTTATCCTTGATAGAGTCCAGTTATATTAAGGGTTCATTAGCGAAATTATAAGGAAAAAGAAATTTTTTAAGGTTACGAGTGAAGGAAATATAATACAAATAAAACATTTGTCGACATGAAGAGCCGACGGGTTGTTTTGGCGGTATTGATAAAATGAGTCAAGGTCACTCCGAAGGAGAAGACAATCACCTATTATTTTTATGCCTAAATTCATTTTTAGATCATCTGCGTATAAAGAGAAGTTACTGTTCTTGAAACATTTATTTATACAATTTCAGTATATTAAAAAAAGAATTGAGGCACTCCTGAAGTTACCACGTAAGATTTAGATTTATGCCCATTGACTGCAACCCTAGAAATCGTGGATATCAAGTTGTTAAGATTTATTTTGTCAAACCCCTTACTAAAATCGGTGTACACAGAGTCCACCTGTACCTGTGAGTCCTTAGAGTTTGAAATGAAGTTAGTATAGTGTAGCAGATTAGTTTTTACGGATCGTTTAGGAAAAGCCATGTTGCTCCGACAACATGGTCATTTCTAGATTACTATTCATATGCTTATGTATAATGCTCTTGAAAAACCTTACTAGAAATGTTTAATTTACAAATAGGCCAATATTTTAAAATATAATTCAAGTCGCCGTTCTTATTCATCCAGTTCTAACATTTGCCGAACGTTTTGTTCTGTTATAAGGATTTATTACAAAAAAATAAATCCAAAATTTTAGTGTTATTAAATACTAATATATCTAATACAACAGATAAGTGCAATCAACTTTTGAAATCCAGAGTACGTCCGACATATCAAAGTCCCCGCAAATTAATACCGTGTCGTTCGATATCAAGTTAAAAAGACGGAACAAGTTTTTGGAAAAACGTGAGAACGCATTATAATCACCAGGCTCTGGATATAGAGTATTTTCGCTGCGCCAGTTTTACCTGTAATATACAAAGCATTTTTGCAAAAAAATGTTTTTTGCTTGATTTGTTTTAACTTGTGTTTAGTTATAAATTTTGCTAAAAATTCTCAAAAGGTTTTTTAGTTATAGAATATAGAGTATTAAAATTTTTATTTAATTTCAGTAGTTTATATATAAGCCAGAGTAGTAGTGTTTTGAGCATATTGATTAAAAACCAGTGTTTTAAACGTGTTTAAAACAAACACCATTTCTTGTTATAAACTATGCTGTTTTTAACATTTTCTATTTAAAATGGGACTTGGAAACCCAGTTACTTATTCTTAAACTGTTAAAAAAAACTATTTAAAACCAGTTTTTTTTAATAAAAGAACGTTATTCTAATAAAATCAGAGTTTTACAGGTAATACACCAAGGTGATAATAAACAAAGCAGCCTCAGGTTGAACTATAAAAACTGAGTTTAAAATATGTAGTATTTTAAGCATCACCTTAATACCAATAATTAAAACATTTAAAAAATTATTAAAAAAAAAACGTTTTATTTAAAAATTAAGTGTCCGTTTATATTTGATAGATTATGTAAATAAAGTTCTAAAAATTAAATAATAATAAATTAAAAATTTGAAATTACAGTTTATAGGATTACTAAATAGCTATATGCTTAGAGTATGAAAGAACAGACTATCTCCAACCGTTTCCCTCTGCATAAGTGCAGGGTATCCAGAACGCTAATTTTGAAAAACAAAATAACTGTAATGCTATCTTTTAAGCAGAAAATAATTTACAATTCCAGATCCATTAAAACTTTAGAATTTACCTGGCCCGAAGAATTAGCTGAGTAAAAGCTGGGAGGTCTTTTAATAACTTGAAATTAGCGAAAACAACATAATCATTATATAATTTTGCTTAAACAGGTTGATACTGTAGCATATTCGCTCACAACACAAGTGCTGTTGTGCATATACACAGTAGTAGGATAGCTGAGCAGAAAAAAATTGAGTAAGTATGTCTATATCTATAAAATCCAGTACTATATTATAAAGGAATTATATTTGCAAAGGGCATGTCATGAATAACCAGTAAATTACCGTTTTATATTACCTCGACTACTGTTTAAATTCCAACACATCTTGTTAAATACGTCAGCCTCACAATTTACTTTACAGAACAATAATTAATACCTTACCTTTTTATATAAAAATGCCAAAATTGCATGCACCTTTTTTTTCTTGAAAAAATGAAAGGGATTTGTTCTAGGTATTCATTGGGAATGCTGCTATTTGTTTAAATAAAACTCGCCGTTTTAGATACGTTTTTATTAATGAGAAACTTAACTTTAATTGGAATATATATTGAGTTTAAATGTTTTCTTTGAATAAACATAAATATACAGGAGTAGTCACAAAATTGAAAATATAATTATCTATATATACAAAAATGTACAGCATTTTATTATAGGAATTTGTTAACTGGCTCAAATTGAAGATAGTTGTTAAACATGCTTTTGATTTACGTATTTTAACGAATACTATTATTCGTTAAAATTACATTTGGAGAATATAACATTGCTTCCTGACGTCATACATTGTACATGAATTAAAGCCAATGGTTGCGTCATTAGCTAGGAAATGTGGACTAGAAATTGTAGGTGTGTTTTAAAAATTTTACTTGTCTCACGAGTTCATGAAACTGAGCTCGTAGAAAAATCTAAAGAGTTGCTGTTCAAGTTAACATTGGATAGGAACTCATTTTGGTTGTGATATTTATCAAATGAACTATTTGTAGCACTAGTATTACTCATTTCTATTACATCTAAACTTGAAATATTACAAAATCTGTCGTTGACACTGAAGTCTGCGTTAACTACCGGGATGGTTTTTCTGTCGTGTGTTGTATTGTTATCAACAAACAGACAATTTTTCTCCCGTCGTTCTCTTGCTCGTCTGTTCTGGAACCATATTTTAACCCGTATATCCGCTAACTGTAGTTTTTTTGATATTTTGATGACTTCTTCGCTGCTAATGTAGGGACTTACGCTGAATTTTTGTTCTAAAACGGATAACTGAAAACTTGTAAATGGAATTCTCGGATGGCGGCCTAGTTGACGCTTTTGAACATCCTTTTTGTGAATCCCTGAAAGAAAGAATCAATATATTATTATTTTACTCTTTCATTTTAACCGTCAATAATTCCTGATGTGGTCTTGGCCTATATGGTCTCCAGACGAGAATCAACATGATGAAAAATTTGTAATATAAGGCGTAAAGACCCTTATAAGCTCAAGAAAGGCAAGATAGTTTTAAGTTAATAAGAAAGACTAAATGAGAAACCTGCCGGTTTTGTAATGCTCTAAAGCGAAAGAGAAAAAAAACTAAAACTTTGTACTGGAGTAAATGTGCTGTATTTAGTGATGAGGTGGTTAAAATAAAAGTAAAGAGAGCATCAGAAAGTTGAAACAGCGCATAAATAACTTTAAAACAGTGGCGTAGGTACATCCTCCAAATGCGGTGGGCCCAGTGATAATCGTGATGGTGGCCAAGGGAAGCTGACAAGAATGACCTTTGTTTTGCCATTTTCTATATCGGGTACGAAATAACAATTTCCATATCAAAACGACTTTGAAATACAAACTTTTGAGACAGCTAAGTCAAAAAGCTTTTATAAGTTTTTTGTTAATATCGTTAGTTTTAGAGGAAATTATGAATTGGTAAAAAAAGCGAGATTTGAAGTTTTCGCCTTATATACCGCTTTTTATTTTAGCTATTTTCTTTTGTATTTTCTGCAATAATTATTGTGTGTATATTAACTTTTTTTGATAAAATCAATAATAAAAAAGTGTCTCTTGTTATATACAGGCACTTTTATATATATATATATATATATATATATATATATATTTTTTTTTTCTTTTCTTAAACTATAAATATTTGATAAGTTTCATGTTTCTTGGGTATAGGTTTTTTCTTTAAAATAACAACATAACAACCTACAAGTATTTAAAAAATTTAATATTTGTCAAATACACTATTACTTACTTACCTCGAAAATTGTTATTTCTTTATGCATATATATATATATATATATATATATATATATATATATATATATATATATATATATAATGTGTGTGTGCCTACTTGGCTACTAATTTATTTAAATACCATACTCCTAAGAAATACGCTTTATGTTGAACAAGATATATTTTCATATATATCTCGAGGTACGTACTAATTCCTGTTTTTTTTTGGTCTTTTTTAACTTGAATATAGTAATTTTTAATTTTTGACTAACAATATATGAAAGTGCTTATTCCACCAAAATATTTTAATAATCTGTATTTGTGAAATATTATATTTTTTTAAATACTTTAAGTTGCCCTGAAGGCTTATAATTAAATAATTTTTGAAAAAGTCTGTTAGGACGGGCGGAACGACAAGAAAATAGCGTAGTTTCATTTGCCAGAAACCTATAATCAAGGAACATAAACATTAAATTATATATGTATGTGTATATATATATATATATATATATATATATATACATATATATATATATATATATATATATATATATATATATATATATATATATATATATTATATATATATATATATATATTTATTTCAACAAATCGTATGGGGAATTGTGTAAATATGTTCTCCCAAGCTTTAAGTCTATAAATACCCCAAAAAGTTATGCTGGCTGTTTTTTTTTACACGGCCACTATATGGAACAGTGGTTTTGCTATATACTCGTCATTATTTTTAATATGAACTCTTTCTTTATACACTTATTGATTTGGCAAAACTCACGTTTAGTTAAACAAATTAAAGAACAAATAAAATGAGAGATTTTAGCGAAAGTTTAGTAACAGCTGCTTTTTAATATAATAATCTACTATAAATAAATATAATAAATATATAATATATAAATATATAACATTTTCAATTTGCGGGAAGTGTTTTTTTTTGGATGAAAATAGAAAATAATTTAAAGTGGACCATATTAATGTTTGACATTTATTCCCAACCGTCTATTTTATTACATGGAAGCTAAGTGACAGAACAGTAAATTAATTATGTGCATAATATGTTAAATATAAAAAATAAAAGTATAAATATTTAAATAATTAACAGTTTATAAAAGCAACTAAAATAAAACAATAAATTAAGGTAAATGGAGGTACGACTTTTACGACTCTAGTATTTTTATTGATAAACATGAAAAAAAAATCTTTTTTAATTTAAGGAACATATATGAATGAAACCAGTTTAACATTATGCTAAAATCGTTAGTATTACTTTAAATTACCAATATACTACTACCAACATATAATTGTCGTATCATCCGCAAACAGATTTCAATTTTTTTTATAATTTAGATAGTGAATTTATTATAATTTAAGAGAACTATGTTAATATCGAGCCTTGTGAATTTTATAATCTGTTGAAAACGTTTATTTTTCTTATTTGGACATTTTGTTTATGATTAGGTAAATAAAAAATTTTAATACCATTTAAAAGTGTTATTTGTAATTCCCAAATTATATAAATCTCTACAAAATAGTATGATAAACAATATCAAATGGCTTGAGACAATCCAGAGATAGGTACACCATACTGTATGTTTTTTAACAATTTAACGGTTTTTTACTGCGAATTTTTTCAAAACCATTGGTTTTTTTTTTAAACCAATTTATTCAATAATTTCAATTTCTTGAATTTTCCATTGGGATACATATACATTTTTTTAAAGAAGTTGAACTTCAAGATCGTTTAATCATAAGTCACATATCATTTAATCTAACGAGAGCCAGAAGTAGCTGATGAGTGGTGAGTCGGAGTAATAAATAAAATAATTTACGTATGGCATAACGCAAAGTGACCTGAGACATAATATGAAAAAAAATGTTACTGAAAATGTTTAATCTTTCTGCAAAGGTGAAATACTTAACTTTAAACCAACTTAAAAGTAGAGAATATAGGGAAAATAGTTTTACCTTATTAATATTAATTTTCAAAGTATCCTTTATTGTGACAGAAAAATAAAACAATTTTATCAGCATTGAGTCTTAAACATCATCTATTCCAATTGATGTCCATTAATTTAAATGTCTTTTTACTTTAAATAATTGCCCTAGAATAATACAGGATCCAAATTATGTTTACCTATCTGTTAGGCATTTATCTTTAAAATCCAATACATATACAGTTACTAATATCGCAGCTCACAGTAAAAAAAAATGAAAACAAAAATGGGAGTTATAAGACAGACCTTTTATATAGTTGAAACTTTTACATAAAAGATTCAAAGAATATTATATAAAAGCCTAATTTTGTTTTTATATCCTTTAATCTCTTTTGATTTTTGCCACACAATTTCGTGACAATGACAATAATAGATGGAGAACATCTTTGGTTAATTAATTTTAAATAATATTTGCTTACCTACAAAGAAATCTATGTTATTCTGTTATTGGTACTAGTTTCTGGAAAAAAAACTATTTCTTAAAAGTAATATGGTTTGATAATAGCAATTTGTGAAAACCTTTTTAATTTTATTATTCGAAGCAATTTTCTTAAAAACCTAAAAATAGAAATATAAAAAAGTTTGTCATTTAGCAACTTAAGTGACAAGTGGTAGCTGTACACTCTTGCGGTGCCCTGCAAATTTATATACATGTTATGATATAATTCGAAATTCTAAGAGGAAAACTTACTTGGAACTCTGGGAGGATAATATCTAGAGTACTGCAACCACTGGAACTTATCCGTATTTTCACTAATACCGTTATAAGATGTAGCTTTTTCAGAGGGGCTTACGTTGCCTCTTCCAGCCCTATTTAAAATATGATCTATGCTAAAATCAGTATGTTGCACTGTTTGTTCTTGATTTTTACTTGCCATATTTTTGTTAATATCGACAAGTTATACTATAATATATTATTAGCAGCACGCTGTTCACTTAATTCAGATAGTTCCGTATAAAAATTGTTAAAATCAAATATTTAAAATATTAGTTGTTAGGAACCCAGTTATACACTCTTAAAAAAAAATCTCAACTAAATTGTATCAAGTTTAAGCTACCCTCTTTTATTTCCCCCACTACACCACTTAGGTGGTTGCTGTAGATTTGTATCTTTATATTTCATCGGATCTGTGTCTGGCCAATTAGGTGGAAAATTGTTTTGCCCTATTATGTTTGTTTACCATTGAGCAGACGCCTGTAGCGGATCCGGTTACCGCTTCTGAATTTTTAATCCCCTTTTGTGGCTACCCGCCTTAAATGACTAGTTGTTATGCAGAAAATGACAAAACAGTTGGCATTTTAAATAATATGAATTAATATAAATGTCCAGGACCACCTCTATTTGTTGCTCTGAAGATCGACCTTTACCTTCATAAGAATAAGAAATATGCATCTTATTGCATTATCTTTTACTTTTTAATAAAATAAAAAAAACACTTTCATTGCGATTAGTGTATACGTACAGGGTTATTCATAAATAAACAATAAGCACAGAAAATTTAGCGGCAAAATTAATTGTCATACGGAGATAACTTATTTTTTTGGTAAAAATCCATGATAGTGAAATGTTTATTATTAAATTATTACTAAAAAACTACTTATCGTGTTTACCTGAAATACTACGCGGGAATCAGTTGTTTAAATCAAATCTTGTTTTCTCAATTCCCAGTGGCATATATAAGGGGGGGGGGGTTAGGGGTTAACAAGGTTAACCCTCCTCCTCCAGAGCCACTTTTATTAAAGCTAAAATGATAGAAATTGTATAAAGTAAGGGCCTTTTTTTCGGAGGGTAACCCCCCCCCCCCAGAGCTAGTTTTACCTATAACAAAAATAAAGTAATGACTTTTTTTGGCTGTTCGTATTATTTATGCTCACTTAGATAAAGAGCAAAAACTAAAACCAGAAGCGATTTCTATATACGCCACTGTCAATTCCGTCGGTCTGTCGCATAGCTAAACTACTTACCCGATTAACTTAAATTTTGTGCAAGCGTTAAGATAAACTGATAAAATTGTGTTACGAATTGGTAAAATGTTTAAAAAATCAACGTAAAGAAATGTCTTATTCAAACTTGCACAAAATTTAAAGGTGATATAGGAATATAGAACAAAATATCGGTCTTAATAAAATCAGTGTAAACAAAACTACTTTTTAAATTTTATTTTAAACTACCTTTGCTCTGCGACCTCGTACACCTAGATTATGAGGTAATATAAATATTGTGATTTAGAAAACCAGGTTTGTCAATAAAACCATTATTAAAGCGAATAGAAATAATAATAATAAATAAGAACTAATATTCCCATATATAAGAAACGGTTGATTAACGGGCGGACCGAAAAATGAACGTCTTTCAGAATATGGTAATGATTGGTACGTCATGTAACCCAATCGGGGATTTTGATTGGAGAGTCACTAACTTGCAATTAAACGATGTCTGCATTTGCCCATAATTAAAGAGAAATCAGTTATAGTTTAAAAAAAAACTACAAATTTTGTCATGATCAGATCAGCTCAATGGTATCAAATTATTGTATTGTCATCCGAATTACATACATCAAGTTTTACATCGATACGACAACAATAATGTTTCTCCATACAAATTTTGCCACTCCCGTTTGCCCCCTTAGAAAAATTATTTTCAAAAAATAATGAAACGTTAATTTATTTCTTTTGAAAACTATATTTACAAAGTGTCATCATTGTAGGTCCTAGGTTCACTGGTTTAGGTTGTGTATTGTCTGTTAGTAAGTCAGGGTAGTTTTGCCAGCCCCGTTCACCCCACGTATTTTTTTATTTCTTTTGAAGACCATACTTACAAACTGTCATCATCGTAACTTTTTTCCTCAAACAAACTTTACCTTCTCTTTTCACCCCTTTAAGATATAATTTTGTAAAATCCCTCGTTAGTCCACCCCCAGGGCACTCAAGAAATAATTCCTCCAAATTTCATATTTCTAGGTCCACCGGTTTAGACTGTCAGCTGTTCGTTGTTTGTTAGTCAGTCAGGGTACGGTTTTGCTATCCCCGTTCACCTCCTAAGAATATGAATTTTCATATTTACAATGCGGTAATTTAAAAAAAAATTCTTTATACAAACTTTGCCACCCTTCTCCACCCCTTTGTGGATGGAATTTTGTAAAATTCTTCCTTAGTACTCCCCTAGGGTACTCAAGTAATATTTATTCAAAATTTCAAATCCTTAGGTCCACTGGTTCAGGCTGTGCGTTGTCTGTCAGTCAGTCGGTCAATCATATCATAGGTATATAAGATTATGCCCAAAAATCAAGTGTAGCATCAGGCACGTGGACAGAAATTCAGTTCAGGGGGGAGTCCAAACCAGAAATTCATTTCGAGGGGTTCGAACAGTCAAACCCTAGGAAAATTAGAAACAATCATACTTCAAAATATTTTTAAAGTTTCGGGGGGGGGGCAGGGGCAGACCCCAGCACCCCCTGGCTGTGTGCCTGTGTAGCATAGGTAGACAGTGGTAAAATATTGGTAGTAATCCAATATGGTGGAACGTCTATATCTCTTATGGCAAGAGTTTTTTTTTCAAATTTTTTAGATATTTTTAAAGATAAAGATATCAAATCTAGTATATTTGAAATCAGGAAAAAGCTAGCCATTTAATGAATATATAGTGTGGCTCTTTAATATCACTCCCTCCTACCATTGATTTTTTTTAACCGATCAATAAATCTAAAACGGTGAGTGGCAGGCTTTTATTGTTATATATAATTGAAATCGTTGTTTAATGCTCTATTCAAATTCAATTTAATAACGATAATCGAAACATGGCAACGTTGTAACTTTTTTTAATTTTAAAACTTTAGTATTATTGGATAAATAGAAACAAAATAAATTAAAACTTAAAAAGAAACAAAGAAATATTCGTATTTGAATTTTTCTCTTGTATGGTTATCCAGATAAGGGTGTAGGAAATTTTATTTTAGATACCCTGTACATACATAGGTCCGCTGAGGGACGTGAATTCCCATGTATTTCGAAAAATCCGTACACAATATTCTGAAAAGGTAAATGTGTGGACAGGTGTATTGGGGAATCACGTTGTAGGGCCACCGGCATTTAACATTAACGTAAGGCAATACTTGGACATTGCTTACATCGATCGTTGGATTGGTTGTCGAGGTCCAATGAATGGCCAGCTAGGTCGCCCGACTTAATATCCTTAGACTTTTTTTTATGGGGCTACCTAAAACAAAAAGTATACCTAACCCAGCGAGACTCTATTTTGAAGTTACAGCAAAGAATACATTCTGCCTGTCATACATTTGAAAATCTTCATGAGGAGTTTTCAAACAAACTTTTTAACTCTCTGGAAGTAAACAGATAACGTTTTCCACACGAACACCGGGTGCCCAGCAGCCATTTTGACTATTACAAGTATGAAATTTACATAAAAAGTAGTATTCACATAGCTATTGAGGTGTGCCAAATTTTAAAATTTTATGGTCACCGCTTCAAAAATGAACCGATTCTATACCTATCAGCGACAGTATAAATTGTGCTTTCTTTTACTATCGGATTACCAAAAACGATTATGATAAATTTCGGCTATTTATCTATTTTAGTAACCTCTTATTAGGAGTTACCCTATAAAGCCATTGCTAATATGTTTGGATAAAGGAACAGCGCATCGACTAAATAATTTTTTTTTACTTCCCTTGTTAGTGCGATTTGGGTATGAACTGGTAACATTTTGGTGAAAATCCAATACGAAGGAAAAAATGGCGGCTTAATAAAATGTAAAAACTACTTATACAATTGATGGGGACAGGGATATGGCGGAACAAAATAGTCCAAAAAAATGTTTTAATAAATCAGTATAACAAATTAAATTAAGCTACTTATGCAAATGACTTAAAATTTTGTAGAAAATAGACACGCGAATAATTCTCAAAGTGGCAACACTTGCGTCTTAAATTGGTGACGCTACTGAAAATATCCCAGTTAGTTAAATTTTTAGTGTGAGCTGTCTTAGTTCCATGGTAGAAAATTAGAATTGAATTCAGAATGTCTTGAGTTCAGTTTCCGACGGACAATGTTTTTTTAGTTTTTTTTGTATCAAAATCTATAATTTTTTATGTAATCGTGTTTTAAATATCAAATTGGGTTTTTGGTTAGCCATGGTTAGGCCTTTTTTGAGTTGACGTAAAAAAAGTGTAGATAAAAATATATTTAAGCAAACAATGGCAAGTGGCGCCTCAGTGACGAATTGCAATTTGAGCATCTCTCTCTCTGCTTTTCAAAATAGTTGCCTAAAAAAATGTTTAAAAAAGAAGTATTAGCTTTTCTGCGTAATGAGACCTTTCATTTATAAAAAAACTAAAAATACCCCGATTAACGATTAGGAATAACTCTATTCGACAAACAACATAAAAATGTATCAAGAAGGGTGAAAAAATATGCAAAACAATTACCTATAATACCAGCAATACGGAATAATCTTATTTCCCGCGCAAGTTGTTTTCTCAAATTTCTACTTTAAACAGATAAAAACATACCATCTTTGAGCAAAAAACTATTTTAATTTGTACCTACTTATACTGACCCTGAAATCTTAAATTTTGTGCTACAGTTATTTTTAGGCAAAAGAAAGATGAAATATTTTCGTGTCAGTATCAGAGCGTACGAGAAAGAGGAAACGTGAATCCAGCGAAGTAATTTCATAAATTTTTCTTTTTGCCGTCATGAAAAAGTGTACCGTGGATTTATAGAAAACTTGAAACGTCGTGTTCGTTAGCATGTTATGAGTGGTGTAAAAATTTGTGTTTTTATTTATTCAAGCATTGGTTTCCTAATTTAAAAAAGTACTAGATAAAACTAATAATTATACATTAGTTTTTTGGGATAATTAGACGACAGAGGTTTAAAAGGTTTTTGCTGTTAACTATCAGCCAAAAAAGTATAATTCTTGAAAGGTGCTTAATTTGTTTTTCGCGTATATAGACAGTATTGTTCAGTGGCGTGCCGAGTTTTTAGGGGCCTCCCCCGCAAGATTTTTCTCCTGCATAATTTCTCCAAAAAAATAAAACAAATTTCATAAATTTATTAACAAAAACTAAAATATAAAATAAAAAATAACTAGTAAAAAAAAGAAATAAAAAATAAAGAGTACAAGAATCATTTTCTTTGGTGGTAGACGAGACTTTTTTGTTTTTGTATCGACTAAATAAATACTTATCAACTAGTTCGTCAATATTTACTTCTCTAGCCCTTTCGTGCTCTATTTATTCATTTTTAATTAATTTCAACTTTGAAAATGTTCTTTCCGATTGAGCTGAGGTTACAGGAAGGACAAGAAATAATTGGAATGCAGAACACAGTTCTGATATACTACTTAACAATAATTCATTTTTTTCGAAAATATTGTTTGCCAGTTCATGAGTTGTATTAATGTTTTTAATTTAATAATGATTTTATCTGAATTAGATCAGTTGCTAGTTGAGAAGTTAAGTCATTTGTATATATTTCCACTAATAACTGAGTTTTTTTCCAAAATTTACTGTTTAAAAGAACTGAAAGAAGGTAAGTAAAGTTTCCATATATGTCTTTAAAATTTTATTTAAAGCAATTTAACAAACACACATGTGTTTTTCCTTTACCACACACAAAAATGTTGTCAAAGTTAATATCGTAAATAAAAAACGTAGGCCTGATTACCACCAGGGTCTGCAAATCAAACAGATGTAAACCAGAAATAAATTAATGCATAACGTAATCAATTCAGAGAATGTACCCCTTTAATGTATAATTTGGTAAATAAATGTCAATCAATTTTTTTAGGAAAAGAAAACAAACCAGCAATAAAGCAAAATTCGAATTTATTTCCAAAAAAAACTGTCTTTTACACGAACCATGTTGCTTTCTTCTACAGGAAATATTTTAATGACGTAATTAGCGTAACGTAAGAATCGAAGAAATTGTCCATATTGCTCAAAGAGACCTAGTTTTAATAACAAACATAGAAAAAGACTCCAAGTCTCGGTCTCATTAAATTATAATTTTACAATTCACAACAAACATGACACGTGTTTCGCCCTTTCGAGCATCATCAGACATATATGTCCATCAAATATGTATAAGTAGTTGTTTGTTTTGTTGTGCTTTAGTGTGTTTTATTCTATTTGTCTGATGATGCTCGAAAGGGCGAAACACGTGTCATGTTGGTTGTGAATTGTAAAATTATAATCTAATGAGACCGAGACTTGGAGTATTTTTCTATGTTTGTTAACGTAAGAATATTAAAATTTTCTTTCACCGCATTCACGTTAGCGTGGAATAAGCATTATCCCAATTTGTTTTCAGTTTCCAGATGATTATCAAATCATCCAATGAAAAAACTAATTGTATTCAAATTAAAATCTAGCTTCAAGTGGCTCCACTTGTCATCAAAATACAATGGACGGACGGATACTAAACCGAGCATGTTTGAAAACATTGAAAACATCCCCCAAAATATTTTAAATAAATCTTTTAAAAGCAATTCAAGCTGCCTGCTTGTTATCTGCATGTGAATCTTGACAAGTCTTATCATAAACCAAGATCTGTAAGACTATAAGTGGTTTTCTACTATTGTACTGTTTCGTTAAAGTTGTAAAATTTAGGGTTCTGTGGCTAAACAGAAGTAGGATGGATGTATTAGGTTTATTCTATGTGAGAAAAATCGCTAAATTCTCCTTTACCCAGAACATCCCCCGTATACAATTCCACTACGTACAGATAACATAGTTTATATATTCATATACTTTGAACTATAATTTATTTTTTACTTCCTTCGTAAAAGGGAAGTATTGTAATCGTGAAAAAATCACCCTCCGAGATTTTTCAGATCTTCACCTTTCAAAGTCCCTAGATGTCGAAAAACATGTTTTCTCAATTTTGTCGGTCTGTCTGTCTGCCTATCTCTTTGTTCGAAGCATAACTAAAAAACGACTTATCCGATTGACTTCAAATTTTGGTTAAAAATTAAGGGTCATATGGGGGAAACAAAATGGCGGCCTAGTGAAATGTTGAAAAAATTATTTATCCAGTTTATTTCAAATTTTGCACAAACATCAAGTATTATGTTGAAATCAACTGGTTATATTTTGATACGAATCCAAGATGGTGGAACAAAATGGCGGCTTAATATAATACTTAAAAATTCAGCCTGAAAAACTGGTTAAGGCTGAACTGCACACAGCAAACGAAATATCAGCGACAAGGTCAAGTCACGTTCAAAGTAATATGAAAAGGTACTGACGTGTTGGAAAATACAAATATAACACTGAAAGAAACTGGGGCTAACCGAATAAATTACAATTATTATTTAAGCGGCGGCGCCTCGGATAATATTTAGGAATTTACTTGCCTATGGCTGTCCGTAGAATGATGTCGTGGGAGGGGGGCGAAATTATTTTAATTTGTATAAAGTGAAGACTTTTGGTTGTTGAATTTTATTATGATAATTGAACATGTAAAACAGATAAAGGGAGGATCTATATATCTCGTTCAGGGGGAGGGGGCGAATTACTATTTTCAACTGATGCAGTGCTTTTGTTTATACATAACATTGTATGCGGTGCCTCTTTCGCTCCCTCTAAATCCGCCAGTGAATTTATCAGTTTTGATTTCGATGTGCGGATCGTTATTCGTTATTCCCTCGTTCGATTTTCGTTTGGTTTTCGATCTGCGACTTGCGAATTTATAATAAAATTTATCAGTGTTTTTGTGATTTTTACTACCCTCGTAAAAGAGAGGTATTGTAATCGTGAAAAAATTACCGTCCAAAATGTTTGCACTCTTCACCTAAAGGCCGTAAAATATATTTTCTTCATTCCGTCGGTCTGTCTATCTGTTCGAAGCATAGCTAAAAAATTACTCACCCGATTGACTTGTTGACAAAAATTTAGGGTCAATGGAGATGACTTGGTAACATTTTGGTATGGTATGGCGGAAGAAAATCGCAGCCTAGCGTTAAAAAATTGTTACTAAAAAAATTACTGACTAAACAAAATGGCGGCCTAATAAAATATTAAAAATATAAGTCTGGAAAAACTACTTATTGGATTGATTTCCAATTTTGTGCGAGAATTAAGTGTGATATAGAGAAAACAGTTAAAATTGTGGTACGAATTCAAAATGGCGGCCAAATGTGGTTCTAGCGTTCCTAGATGCCAAAAATTATGTTTGATTTATTCCGTCGGACTATTAGTCGGTATATCTGTCAGCCCGCAGCATAGCTAAAAGCTTTTTGTTAAAAAAAAAACTTAAAATTACTTATATAATTTACCTCAAATTGTTAACAAAATGAAGTGTGTGAACTGTTAATATTTTGGTCCAAATCCAAGATAGAAAATCGAAATGGCGGCCTAATAAAATATTTAAAAAATCAGCATAATAAAATTACTTATTAGATTGAACTTAAACTTTATGCAAGCATTAAATGTGATTTAGACATAAACTTGTACAATTGTGGTACAAATTCAAGATGGCGGAACAAAATGGCGGCCAAATAAAATATTTAATAAACATATTCATATTTAACTGGCTTCGAATTTTGCACAAAAATAAAACGTAATATAGGGATAAACTGATCGAATTCAAAAAGATGGGACAAAATTGCGGTCTTAAAAAATCAGTGTAAAAAGTACTTATTCAATTTATTTGAGATTTTGCTCAAAAATCAAGGGTGGCACAGGTAGAAACTGTTTCGTACCCATCAAATATGGTGGAATAATAGAAATGTTTGAAAAGACAGTATGTGTTAATAAATAACTATGTGTGGAACTAAATTGCGTCACATTATTATTCCTAATAAAAAGAAAGATTTATAACGAGCAAAGTTACGGGTAAAGGAAATTTACCGATTTTTATAATCATGCCATGCCACGTAAATATTCTAACTGAAAGATACGCCTGGAAGTAGACGATAAATGAATATACTAAAGCAAGTACGTAATTACTAATTAGTATTATACTATGGTAGAATATTAGATAATGTACAGGGTTTTCCCGTATATTTTTCCACCCACCTAGAGAGTTTGTTTGAATAGATACGGAAATGTCGTAAATAACAAAAGTTGTTGGGCTTTTTATGAAGATTTAGAATATTATATCATTAGTAAGAAAATATTATTGGAAATGTCAAATTTTAACAGGTTGTCAGTTTTTTTAAATGAAACACCCTGTATATTATATCATATTCTTGAAGATCATTTTTTTCTAATTTCAAATATATATTTATATATATATATATATATATATATATATATATATATATATATATTTTAATATTTTTTGTCAATTAGTTTTGGATATATAAGCGTTTAAACATTAAAGAAATGGTAAGGTAATTTGCGCTAAAACATAGTGAGCCATGGTCAACACAATTGCAATGAACGACGCCTTTTTGGCTTTTACCGGTCAGAAGTATCTATTTACGAGCATTTTTAATATCTAATACATTGGACGATGGGTTATTCGGAAGAAGAGAAACTCGACATGATAGAATTATTTTATTTAAATGGTAAAAATGCATCTATAGCTTGTAACGAATATCATAGTTTCCAGATAGACCAACACCGACTCGTAGCATAATATTAAACACCGTTAAACAATTGAATGAAAGAAAAACACTTAAGCGAAAAGTTAGAATAGTGGAAAGAAACAATACCATAAAAAATCAATAATATAAAGTAGGTAAATAATAATATTAGCTTAAAGAACTAAGTTTTGGTTTTTTATATAGCCTCTTTGGTTTATAATGCATTTCTGAATATTTCTTCTAAATTTTCTGTGTATGGATGCGTATATAAAATAAGGTGATTGGGTGTTTAAATCGTTGATTGTTTGGACTATATTTTGCTCTAAAGCTTGGATGGTTCTTGGCCTATTGTAGTATATCTTGTTTTTCAGATAACGCCACATTGGACATATCCAATGGAGAGAGATCGGGACTGTTTGCTGGTCATCTTAATGGTCGATGTCTTCCAATCCAAAATGGATACCTGTCATTTAAAAAATTGGTTACCGGCTGGACATTATGAGGAGGGGCACTATCTTGTTGACATATCAAATTAAGATATGAATTAATCGGTAGTTGTTCTAAATGCCCCTCGATTTCGTTTTCTAATAACTCCTGATACCTTTGTCCGGTTAAATTCCCATTTAAAAATATAGGTCCAATAACATGATTGTTAAGAAGGCCACCCCAAACATGTAGCGATCTTCTTCCCTGAATTTTGACCGTCTGAAGAGCTCGCTGGTTTTCTTTTGACCAAAAATGCTTATTTTCCGGTTAAAAATGCCTCCAGTGGTAAATGTTGCCTCGTCAGAGAAAATTATATTTGACAGATTTAGTTGGTTCATCATAACACGTCTTTCTATTTCTTGGCAGAAGTGTAATCGGTCTATTTTATTTTGATCGGTTAATTCTTGAGTAGGTAAAAACTTATATGGCTTATATTTATAATGTTTTAGAACTGAGTGAATTTTATGCCATGATTTGTTAAAAAAGTGGCTGCATCGGGAATTGAGCTCTCAAGATTTTCTAAAACAAGAATAAATAAGGTAAATAAATTATTTTAATACAAAAGTTTCAAAATTACCTTCAAAGTATAATAAAATATTTAAATCTTCTTCAGCGTTTCGTTCCACTATTCTAACTTTTCGCTTAAGTGTTTTTCTTTCATTCAATTGTTTAGCGATGTTAGTCGGTGTTGGTCTATCTGGAAACCGGTGTTACCAGCTATCGATACATTTTTACTATGTAAATAAAATAATTCTATCATGTCGAGTTTCTCTTCTTCCGAATAACCCATCGTCCAATGTAACGTTCATTGCAATTGTCTTGATCATGGCTCACTATGTTTTAGCGTAAATTACCTTACCATTTCTTTAATGTTTAAACGCTTATATATCCAAAACTAATTGTCAGAATATATTAAAAGTATATATATTTTAAATTAGAAAAAAAGATCTTCAAGAATATGATTTAATATACAGGGTGTTTCATTAAAAAAAAACTGACAACCTGTCAAAATTTGACATTTCCAATAATATTTTCGCACTTATGATATAATATTCTAAATCTTCATAAAAAACCCAACAACTTTTGTATTTACGACATTTCCGTATCTATTCAAATAAACTCTCTAGGTGGGTGGAAAAATATACGGGAAAACCCTGTACATCAGGGTTACCGGTTTTCGATGGTTTTACGGCGTAATTCTCTCATTAGTGATGAGAGAGAATTGCGGTTTTAAGAAGAAAGACGACAAACTTTTCATAGCCCTCTTCGATTCTCAGATACAGGGTGAAATTGAAATCATTGAAATTTGAGACCCCCCTCATTTTTCGATTATGCTTTACCTTATCGAAAGTATAAAAGATATATTATGTTATATAGTTTCTTACGGGTTTTTCAAAATTTAACCCTTATAGGGGTGAAATATGTCCATATATTGTTTACAGTATCCCTTTACCTAAAAAATATTTAACGACGATTCTTTCGTCAATGGATTTTAAAAATAATTATCCAAATATAAATTTCAGAATTTTTTTAAATTCCACTCTTAAGTGAATAAAAAGGAGTTATTTTTATTGCCCCATATAACAGCTAATATATTGTATTATTAATACACTATGTACGCTATACAGATGAAGTATTAAATGTTTTTCTAAAAAATAAGTTGGGTTTAATCGACGTTTTAGAGTCCCTAGAATACGAAAAATATATTTTTAGAACAAAATTTTATGATATCTGTTCGATTGGGTGCGTCTGTGTATATGTAAACAAAATATGCGTCAACCAACGATAATTTGAGAACGGTCAAACCGGTTCGCTTAAAATTCGAACCAAAAAAGTGGTATATGTGTGCCATTACTAATTGTGGTATAGGGATCAACAAGTAAAATTGTGGTACTAATTCAAGATGGCCAAATAAAATGTTTGTAATCGAGAAAAAATCACCCTCTCAGGTTTTACTTATCTACACGTTTCAGCGTCCTAAATGCCAAAAAATATGTTTTATCATTTTTGTCGGACCGTCTTGGCTTAAAAACTACTTGCCAAATTGACTTAAAATTTTAGTCAACAATTAAGGGTCATATGGGGATGACCTGGTAATATTTTCGTAAAAATCCAGTATTGCGGAACAATGTTAAAAAAATATTACTAAAAAACTAATTATCCAATTAACCTCAAATTTTGCACAAAAATCGAGTATTACGTAGGAATGAACTGGTAAAATTTTGATATGAATCCAAGATAGCAAAACAATATAAAATGGCCTAATAAAATATTTAAAAAATCAGCCTGAAAATACTACCTATTTAATTAATTTCAATTTTTGTTCAATAATTAACTGTGATATAGAGATAAACTGGTAAAGTTTATTTCTATATCACATCACTATCAATCACTTACGAATTTAAGATGGCGAAACAAAATGCCGGCCAAAACATTTTTAGAAAATGTTTAATTGACTTTAAAATTTGCAGAAAAATTAAATGTGAAAATAGGATAAACTGCTACGAATTCAACATGACGTAACAAAATCGCGGTATGTATCAATGTAGAGACTACTTATTGAATTTATTTTAAATAATGTTCAAAAGTCAAGTGTGGAATAGATAGAAAGAAACTGGTAAAATATTGGTAAGAATCCAATATGATGAAACCAAATGGCGCCCAATATAAAACGAAAAGACTATGTATTGAACTAAATTGGGTTACAATTTAGTTCACAATTCCTAACCAATGGAAAAAATCATAACCAGGGAAATTCCGGGTAAAGGAAAATTACCGATTTTTTAGTTCTTCCTAAAAACCTATATGGATTCATATAATGTGTTTTCTGTGTGTATAGTGGAATTCTGTATCTACTATGGAAGTTGTGGGTAAAGGAGAATTTACCCATTTTCTTTTTATTTGTTTTAAATTTATTTTTATATTATCATTATTTATTTTTCATAATTTCATTTCTATAATAAATAAATTATGTCATTTATTATTTTCCTGCATAAAAAGGCTTTATTCCAGGAAATGGATTTTTGTCGAATATCCGAACCTTTTTTTTCTTTTTAAGTCATTTGGATAATTAGTTTTTTTAGTGCTAATTTTTTTAACATTTCAATAGCAGACCATTTTTCGCTATATCGTATCATCACTAAATCAATATTTTACCAGCTCATTTCTATGTCATAATTTTGTGCGAAATTTGAGATCCTTCTATAATTAGTTTTTTAATAATGGTTTTTCTTATATTTTGTGTGGGCGCCATTTTGTTCCTCTCTATGTTATATTCCCAGTGTGTCCAGATTATGGAATGTATTACCAGCAAATGTCTTCTCTTCTTCTGCTCATCTGCAAGTCTTTAAATCCCGCATCAATAAACTTTCACTGTCTTTATTTAAAACAACCACAGTACCTAGTACTTAGGTCTTCGTTCAATAAATGCATTTTTGTGTTTTTTGATCTGCTTCTCTTTGTCTGTTCTCGATAGAAAACTCGATGAAAAAAAGTGACACATAAAGTGGACAGTTTAAAAAAATAAAGTGGACAGTTTAAAAAAATTCGTCATCTTATAAAATTTAAGAGGGCTCAAATGAATAAGTAATTCCCTTGCTTATGTGATTTTTTTAACCACTTTAATGTTAATGAATTGTACTTAACTTAGGTCTACTTGTTTAGAAATGCAATACAAAGATTGTTCTTTAAAGAGGTAAATATGATTTTCGGGTATTAGGGTAAACCAGATCTATAAGCGAATGCGATAACAGATCAGAAGTCGTGCATCGCGGACTGGCAATAATGGGGGTTGAACTACCCGGAAATCTCTCGATGGATCATAACTATATCGAGTACAATACAAAGTGGGGATCCATTTAGGAGGTCTTTTATTTTACATTGGGAGGATCGTCTATTCGGAGTAAAATTCGTCTTACCCAGTCAGTGGGACACTCCACATACCATTGGAATACGCAAAGGATATGGCCGTTTTTAAAGTATTTATTCGAATTTTTGATATTGTCAAAGTTTCAGTAAATTACGAGCGTTTTGAAACGTTCGTTGTCCTATTTCCCGGTATTTCCCTAGCTATATGAAAAGTCATTTCTAAAAATATTTTTTTTATCTTCTAATACATAACCCACAAATCGCTCGATACTTTCGCAGTTTGAATTTAGCATTTTATTCTCTGCAAAATTATTTCGCAAAAAGTAAAATGTCTCCAGCTTGTTAGTAATAGAGAGAATCCTGGTATCATTTACACTCTCACAACTCTGAAAACGTACCATAATCCACTTCTGTTCATAAAAATTAGATTCCTTACCAATGCCATACGGATCAAAAGAAGTCGGTAACAAAAAGACTCTCGACGATCACTAATTCTTTAATGCCCTTTTGCAATATAGGTTGCGTAAGCTGTACCATTTGTAGGCATAATTTGAAAGTGATCTGCTGCTTAGGGTATTAAGACATTTGTTTGGAAACATGACACCGTGGGGAGCTGTTTTCAAGGGAACCGACAAAGGTCCGACAGTCTATTGGGAGCTCGTGCCTTGGCAGTTATAATTACCTCGATATGAGAGGTTTTCAAATTATTAACATCAGATATTTATAATAAATTTGTTACGATAATATAATGAAAATCAATTATTTTTGTAAATAATAACCACATTTGAAATTACAAACATTTTTGTTTTAGTTAATTTTTGTTACCAATTATTATGCAGATATGTCACGAGGGCTTTGTGATTCAGAAAAGAGTGCCAGTTTGAGAATTAAACATTAGCTCTATATGATGTAAATTTTCCACATGTAATTACTAAGAAAATGATATGATTTTAACAACTCACTCAAGTTACTAAGTACAGGGGTGAGTGTGTTACAAGCAACTATCTAACTAAACTATCAAAAAAAAAATCAAAACACTACATTTTTTCAATCGCTTTCGAAGTGCTACAATTTAAAAACGAGTATACAATTCGCTTTTCGGAATTTGAAAACTTAATTTATCTAGATTTTGCCTGATTACGCCAGTTTATGTTACTTCCAGTATTTTTATGCTAAATTTATTATTTATTATTTATAAATTTATTTATTTATATTAACTGCCTTACAGGTAAAAATCCCAGTTTCAAGACAGTGAAATACTACATAATTGAACTTAATAAAAGTTACATTTTACCTATAAAAAAAGAACAGGGTAATTGCATCGCAACTTTTATCGGTATTAAGACTCTAAATTAGTAAAACGGTTTAGCGCCGTAAATTGATCTTGAATGTTTCTAAGCTATCAGAAAATAGATCTAATTTTTAGGTTAAACTTGTCACATTCGTATATAAGCGAAAATTTAAAAAATTTTAGAATGTTTGATCGAGGAGTCGGCAAGTAAAAAACGGTGCTTGTGCGTGAATTTAAACGAGGCACATTGAAATTAATTTTAGAAAGTAAGCAGGGGCAGTTTATTTTATTATTTAAGAGTTTATACAAAAATATCATTTGCAGGTTATCTCTTCTTGTTTTTAAGTCCATTAATTAAAATGTATCTAAAAGCTCGTCCTCTGAAAATCCGTGAGGGGGATAAATACCGTCCTTTTTAAAGTTAAGATATTTTACAAATTTTCTTTGTATATCTTCAATACCAGCCACATGTACATTGTATCTAGGCGACCATACAACTGCCTCGTATTCCAGCTTAGATCGAACGTAGCTCTAGTATAGTAACTTTATGGCTTTCACCTGTCTAAACTCTTTAGCAGAACGAATTATAAACCCCAACATTTTAGAAGAATCAGACACAATAGAGCTCCTTAGACCTACTCATAATTTCACATCGAAGTTATGTTAAAGAAAATCGGTTCTAACTTTGTAGTAAACGACACAACACTGCATTTTCCAACATTAAGCTGGAGACCATTTCCCCGGCACCAGTCAATTATATGCTGTAAATTTAATTGAAGTTTTAGACAGTCCTCTATAGACCTAATGTTGGCAAACAAGTTGACGTCATCAGCGTAGGTTAGATAAGTAATGTCTAAAGAAATACCAATGTCATTAATAAAAATATTGAAAAGCAAGGGTCCTAACACGGAACCTTGCGGCGCCCTCGAGGATCCTATATAATCGATCGATTGAAAACCATTTATACTTATATATTGTGTGCGATTTGAAAGGTAACATATAAAGCCTTATCAGTGAGTATTAGAATCCAATATTAGAGAGTTTATTAATTAACAACTGGTGATCCAACTTGTCAAATGCCTTAGAGAAGTCTAAATATATTACGTCAGTTTGCAGGCTTTGATCAATCAAGTCTGCAATGTATTCAGTTATAACGGCCAGGTTGGTAGTTGTAGAACGATGTTTAAAGAAACCATGCTGTTGATGTATAATTGTATTTTGATCCAAAGGGAAAATAATGTCGTGCAAAATGAAATCAAAAACTTTGGAGAAATTGCATATTATGTAAATAGGTTTATAGTTCCGTATGTCTGATTTCTCACCCTTTTAAAAAATGGGCATACTTTCGATTTTTTCCATATACTTGGTAATGTCTGATGTTCAATACACATGTTATAATACATTAATAAGATTAGATTAGGTTTTATCAACACAAATCGACAGTCACGTATCAAAAATGCAGGGATAAGGTCTGGTCGAACAGTGTATTTGGGTTTAAGTTTTTTAATAGCACAAGTAATATCTCGTTCACTAAGTCTAGATATATTTATATTTTGGTCGCTACCTGAGGATACATTATTGGAAATTTGAATGTTATTGGAAACTGAATAAGATTGTTTAAAAAATTAAGCAAATGAATTTAAAATATCGGGTGGATTGTCTAGATTTTGATCACTGAAATGCATATTATTTGGAATGCCTGATATTTCACGTCTGTCTTTGACAAAGATCCAAAAGCGTTTAGAATCCTTTTTGATGTCCGCTTCCATTTTTAGGATATATTTTTTATATGGTATATTTACATCAGTTTTGATTTTAAGTCTTAGAGTTTGATATCTTTCCAGCTTCCGCATGCTGCCATATTTTTTGTAGATCTTACCTTTAAGTTTTATATTTTTAATAATTTCTGAAAAAAACCAAGGATGATATCTTCTATTTAACGAATGGGGATATAGAGGAACTGCTAAATCAAATATGGATTATATTAGGTTAAAAAATGCATTACAGGCATTTTCTACCGTTGTCTGATTTTCCAACACAGACCAGTCATGTTGTAGAAATGAGTTGTAAAGCAAATTAAAATCAGCTTTACGAAAATTATAATATATATTTGTTGTAATAAATTTAAATTTGAATTGTTATTCATATTTAAATTTATGTAACTTTTAAAATTATTTGATTTTGTTCTTTTAAAGGAAAACATTAAAACAGGGCGATGATTATCTCCTTTACTAAGAATTTTAATTGATCGTTCTACGTTGCAACTAGAATTACTATTAATCAGAATAAAATCCAGAATCCTTTTTAATTAACTTATAACGGTTGAGATTAAAGAAGTCCATAACATTTTTTATCAAAGTTATGAAATTATAGTATAGCAAAACCGGAGGCGGAATATATAAAATGAATACAAAAACAGTAGAAGAGTTAAAAACCATTTAGATACCCAAAAAAACTATACTAGGAGAAAGATTAAAGTTATTGTTTTCAGAGTTTAAATATATAAGAACAAAACATATACAGGCTGCCTCAAAAAATCGAAGATTTTAAAAAATGCAACACGCAATTGGCGCCGAATCATTTTCTAGATTGAATATTTGCATTTTTTTCTGAAAATTGACTAGAGATGTTATTTTACATTAAATAACAACGAATAAACATGGCTATATAAACAAATTTATTAGATGATGCCAAAAAGTGCTAATTGGAAAAAAAACGTTTTTTCATTGCTTAGGAGGCAGCAATTAAAAAACTGACAAAAACGTTCCGAGATATTAGCCTAAGCTTTAATTTTGCATCCCAAAATTAGCCAAAAATATTAACTGTCAAATTGGCAATTTTTTTAATTTTTACATCAGTTTATTTAATACACTGTATATGATAAAAATACTTGAAATTACAAAAACGTAATCAGGTAAAATGTAGATGAATCAAAGGTCACTTGTTAGCCCTTTCTTTTTACCTGACTGCGCATGCAAAGGGGGGTAACACGTTTGATATATATATATATATATATATATATATATATATATATATATATATATATATATATGTATATGTATGTTACCAATTACAAGAGTGAGGCATATAGATAGATATAGCTTTGAGCAGGTAAAAAGCTCCATATTTTTCATATAAGTCAAGATAGATTTAATTGTAATAAAAGTTTTTAAAGAAAGCTCTTACTTTTTGTGCTCTTCAGAATAAACATTTTGATAAGATGGAGACCTGGATTCAAAATATATGCAAATTTTACCTCAAATGCTTTTAGGGGCGGAAAAAATAGATATGATATAATAAATTTCACAGATCCTGTCCCAATTCTGTAAATTTCTAAATATTCCACGCATAATTATAACAAATAGGTGTGTCCTGTTAAACATGATATCGAAGAAGATCTTTGTACACGGGGGACCCAGAAGTATTTTTTTTTTGATTTATACGGGATAACCCCTATATACAGTGTCTCTTATTTCTTTTATTTTGTAGATTCTTTTCCTATATTAATTTATACTTATTTCTAATTCCTTTTTTAAAATTTAATCAAAACAACGAATACTTTCGATTATTCAGGTGGAAGTAGCACATCTTATTGAAGGTGATCCAACAACAAATAATAAATAAAATATTAAGGTAATTTTTGTATATGACGAATTATTGAATTTGTGCTCTTAGAAAATAGTTCAAAACATTGTGACTACAATATTTTTTTGACGTAAAAATTCAATATCAACTATCTGTAATTACAATTTTGTCATATGTATAAACTTCTTTAGGAATTTGGAACGGATATAAATGCAATTGTTGCAGTTTTCTAAATCCTCGTCGACTCCAAGATTCCAGTTCTCCAAACTGTTAAAATCTGAAGGTTTTTTTTTAATTGTTAATGAAATGTTATTATTTGAAGCTAATACATTGGTTATATAATGATTTACTTACAACTCAAATTTTAAAACTATTTGTAGAATGTTTCAAAGGCAGACTCAAAAATATAAATACGTATCAGGCCTACCTAACTTTTAATCAAATTAAACGTACTTAAAAATTACACAGTTTATTTCCCAGTGGCACACCTTGACGATTGTTATAGGGAAAGGGGCATATAGAAAGCAACAGAAAAAATCACTTATTTTGAAACGACATGCTCAATTCAACTAGAAATAAACTAAAGTGTTTAACTGTAAATTTATAATTTAATACAAAAAAATATGTATTTTTTTCGGTATCAATAGGGGGTTAAACTCCAAAACCTTCCCAACGGTACGCCTTTGTATTATTTAAATGTATTAAACTATATATATCTACATGATAGAATTAAAAAATAATTAACAAGTTCAAAAAGGCATAACAAACATAATAGGACAGTAGGTAGACCGGTGGTCTTGTTCCCATTATCGAATGGTTGAGCCACTGTTAATAGAGCCCTCCGAATTTAAATATGGTTTTGTGTAACTGATACTATTGAGAATTGAAACCCGACGCTTAATTCAAATAAAGAAGATATTGTTTAATTTTTAATTATTTTACCGCCTATCAGGGATATCAGATTGTTTTCTTTTATATTAAGTTGTTCGGTACAATCGAAAAAAAAAAGTATTACTGAAGTTGAATCCAATATTTTTACAAAATACTTCAGTCGGTTGCCAGAGCTAAGCAGTCTTAAATCTGGATTAAGTAAAAGTTCAGTGTTGCGTTTTGATTAAAAATCCAACCTAGTTACCATCAGGAGAGTGTGGACAATTCAGAATTATCTCATATCATTTGCTTCACTGCTTCAGAAACTGTTAGAAAGTTTTATTCCGTTAAACTGTTTAATATCTTGCAAAAGTAACATTTATTTACAAACTGCTTTAAACATTGTTATTTTCTCTAAACTATTTAATGAAAAGTTCAGCTATATTATAAAATGTGTTCCAAATTATTTATCGATATAACAAAAATAGAGAATCCTGAGTTTCAGTAGAATTTTCGAGTTTATTTGTATACGATTAAAACACTGACGTAAAACTACAAAAAACTCTAACAAATTAAGCAAATCACCGTGTAAACAAAACTTAATACTACGTGTATGTATAACTGACAACGTAAGATTTTATCAGGTTCTCTAAAAAAGGTATGAAAAATTCATGCCTTCGAACACAATCGTCACCCTTTTAAGAAAAAGATGGTATTTGAACCCGGTAACGTGCAAAAAAATATTACCTTTCTAAAAAGTGTAGATCAATTTAAACATTGTTCAGTTTAAAACTAATATTCTTTAATCCGAGAACGGGTTACCTATTCTTCAAAATAGGTAATTGTAATTTAAAACCTTGGGCTTTTGTCTGACCTTCTCACTCCACTGAACAATATTTTGACGCTTCAAATTTTTGGATGCTTTCACATTTCAGTGTCTAAGAATAAACAGCTTTTGTTTTCGGTGTCAAATCATAAATATAAAAAAAAACTCGCTAAAGTAAGAATACGAATAAGACTCGTACCAATTTTGGTTTAAATGTTTTTATTCCAAGAGTGTTGAAATTAGCTAACCGGTCAACAAATAACTTAGAGTTTTGAGAGTGCAGTACTTATGGCTGCCATTTTGTTTTGCCATATTGGATTTTTGACCAAAATTTGATATCAATGGGGTTAATTTTTGACCAAAATTTGATATCAATCGGGTAAGTAGTTTTTTAGCTTTGCCGTGAACAGACAGACTGACGAAATCGAGAAAACATGTTTTTAGGCATCTAAGGACCCTGAAACGTAAAGATGTGAAAAAATCTAATAGGGTGAATTTTTCACGATTACAATACTTCCCTTTCACGAGAGAAATAAAAAACAGTGTTCAGCATATTAAACTGGAATATATACAGTGTTTTGGTAACAAGGATATTACTATATTTTGTTTAAATGAGACTTGAGTGACACCTTTGCAAACAAATATATATTTTAAATATTTTTTTATTATTAGAGAAGGCAAGTCTGATATGTACGGTGGTGTAGCCATTGTAGTTAGAAGAGATATTCTGTATTAACAAATAAATACAGGACCAACTAAATTGTCAAACAGATGGCAAACTCTGGCAATCGAAACCGGAAATATGTGTGTAATTAGTATATATAATTGACATAAATATTATAAAGAAGTTTATTAATAATATAAGAAATAAAACGACAAAATCCATATTATTTTTGGCAGATCTTGTGCATCTCAAGCATGTTTTTCTGATGGTTATAATAGTAATGAGGATTTGTTGAATATATAATTGAAATGAAGGTTCAGATAACAATGGATTAGTCTACGTTAATACTGGACATCCAACTAGAAGAATGAGACCAAATAAAAACAGAAGTGCAGAAAGGTTAGTTCAAGTAATACAAACAAGGTTAACTGGATTAACTTTAACATATTGAACATAGAATAACAGGACAGGAGGTTGAGGAATATGACAGTTTCAATAATATTACTATGGAACATGCAACCTTGTCTATTCCAAAAAAGAATTAATATTATCATCTGAAACTCCCAAACCACAACATCCATGGTTCAATAAAAGATAAATAAATAGTGCTAAAAATTCACCAAAACAATGCTACAACAGAAAACTTCGTTCAAGTTCCAATAACATAGGCCTATTCAAGAAAAATAATAAGAAAAAGAAAAAAGAAGGAAAGAATAGGGTACCTTTCAATCAATGCTTCATTAAAGAAGGTCTGGAAAGCTGTCAAGAAATACGAACTGACTCAGGCCCACCAGTACCAACAAACATTTTGAATGCGAATAATTAGCAGCACACAGCAGCAGTGTGTGCTAAAATAGAAAATGGATTAGAACACAGACAGGAATCTGTTATGATACTTTTGGATGTAAAATCAGCTTAAGATATCGTGGACAGAAGAAAAGTGTTTGAAATGATACATCACTACAATTTCTCAAATGACATACAATTATAAATATAAAGATAAAGATAAAGATCTCATCACAAAGAAATTAATTGGACCACAGAAAGGATTCGCAATTATCCCCGTTACTTTTTAGTATCTACAGTAATTCTATCAAAAAGACAGGTGCTGGCAGTGTTAAAATAATTCACTATGCAGATGACCCGACCTTTTTAGTCACGGGAAAAGATGACCAGGTAGATAAATAAAATGTTGGAGAATTTGACTGATTGATTAAGTGAACATAGTTTCAAGTAATTATTAGTATTTGTAATTCTACCACCTTCCACAGGAAATGACACATATGTACAAAGACAGTTATAATACAAGTTCTTATATACTGATGGTTCAGTGGGTGAAGATAATATTGTGCACTGGTATTGGCGCGCAGCAGATGGAAATATTGAATATTCAGAGAGAATTCCTAATAATATCTGCTTCGCAGAAGTACAAATATATGCGCCCTAAATACTTTACATCATATAGAAAAGGCTGCCATATGCTCTGATTGTATGAGTGCTTTAGACAAAATTTCGAGAACTGAAATATGAGTGAAATCTGAAAAAAAATGGTTCTACTTACAAGAAATAAGTTGCTGAGCGATAAGTTGAGCTAATATGAATTTCAAGTCCTACAGGTTAACGAAGGAAGACTGAATGCGAACTACACCAAAAGTGGACTATCGAACAATCCTACCAAGAATCTTCAAATTTCTGTGGGAGAAATTTAGAACTGTTTACATTCAGAAGGTGCATTCTATCAGAGAACCTTTACGAAGCCATGGTTTTATCGGATCAAAAATTTGAAGAGCCATGAATTTCATATTGTTACTCGGATGCGAATTGGACATTACCTTACACCTGTTCATATGGCTAGAATTCGAGTTAAACCAGACAATTAGTGTCAGTGTGGGGACGTTGGTAATCTGCAACATCTGCTTTTCGCACGTCAAAAGAACCGCCTCAATATTTTCAACATACCTATCTCCTTTCATGAAATTCTTTTTCATAAACCTAACTCCGACTTTGTTCATGCATTTAACTTATTCCTGCAAGAGAGAAAAATAAAGCTCTCAGAATTGACCCCTTTGCATATATGCGTGTTGCGTATAAGTTACGTCTTCTTTATAGTTCAAATCATTATATACATATACAATTCAAAATATAATAATACTTATACCTATGTAGATATCAAATTCATGATGAGTGCAGCCTCAGATTCACTTCAGTGTGACTCCCAGGATTACAAACTTGGTTCCAACAGCCCCAATAGTAGTAACTCAAACTTTTAACTTTTAATTTTTAGTAAAATATGTATACGGGGTGTTAGGGGTTTGACTACAAATATTTTGACATAAGATAGTATGGATGATTTTGAACAAAAAATTCTTACATACCATCGGTAAATTCTGAATGGTTTTCGAGATATTTCAGTTTAAAATGTTTAATTTTGTTGTTGTTGTTGTTCGCTTGTAAAATACGCTGTCATTTCTAAGATTATTTATTTGTATAATTGTATCTGCTCAATCCAAATTAAGTTTAATACTTTCTAAAAATTAGTAAAACTTAAAAACTTACCACGCACCAGAGCTGTGAGTAACTTGATGAAAAAGAAACTTTTCGGTAACTAGTTACTAAAAGTAACTAGTTACTTAAGAAGATATTATTAAAAACAGGTTAGATTATACGTATCCGAGAAAAAAATGGTCACAAAAAATAAACAGAAAAATTGAAAACTCCGGATTTTTTCGGATATCACCGGAACTTTTCCAAATAATATAAACATTCATTTAACAATATCTCATTGAACCCAAATATGCGTAACTTTTTCGTATAATCTGCTCGATGTTGTATCTCTTACGGATCATTGTAACTAGTTACTTCTTAAGTAACTAGTTATTTTTCAAAAGAAATTAGTAACTTTTTAATTACTCTCAAAGTAACCAGTTACTCTGAAAGTAACTTAGTTGAAATATTTAGTTACTTTTAGAAAGTAATGAAGAACTAGATACTATTTTTCATAAAATGACTAGTATCTTCGAGTATCTAGTTACATTTTTCAGAAAGTAACTTTAAAAGTAACTAGATACTTTTTTTGAAGTAACTTTCACAGCTCTGCCATGCACTTTAATTTATAGCCCTAGGTAGGTGATGCACACAATGGGAAAAGTATTTGAAAAACTTAGTAATGTTGAGATTGTTGAGATATTGTTTTAATAAAATAAATAAAAATATTAATGCTCTGCTTAAAAATGAATAAAACAACATACAACTTTAATGCCATTTTTAATCAAAGTGGGTTAAAATATTTGTAGTCAAACCCCTAACGCCCTATATCAGTGGCGTATATAGACATTGCTTTGAGGAGGGGAGGTTGAGACAAAAAAAAGGTCTTCAGTTTCTGTTTCCTGCCTAATACGTTCATTACTTTATTTTAGCTATAAGTAAAATTGGCTCAAGGAGGGCGATGTCCCGCCAATGCCGAAAAAAATGTCCTTACTGTATATTATTTTTATCATTTAATTGTATATATCAATGCTTCTGGGAAGGAGGGGGGGTTAACCCCCCCCTCCTTATATCTGCCACTGATTGTATAGTAACTAAATTGGGTGAAGGCTCTTTTTAATAAATAAATAATTGTAACTTGTGACAAATGCCGTCCTGAATGAAAATGGAACTTTCGAACTTTTTTACTTTAATTTTGGCACGATTTCGGAAAAAAAATTCTTTCGATACAGTTTTTCTTGCAATGTGAAAGAAATAAGAAACATATTCTAGCTAAAAATAAATGCAGTAATGAATGCTGAATTAGGCTTATCTGATTTAACGGATATTAGCATAGTCCTCGTCATTAATTGGAAAGGTTTTTGCCAACCGTTAAATAATTCTAACAAAAAATAAATTACAGCAAGGAAGTAATATTATTGATCTGTTACATTCTGCAAGTATGGAATGAATTACACAAAGCAAGGTCGCTAGAATAATGTTTAGTTGGTAGATCATGTCAAAAAGATTCGAATTTAAAAGGTTTTAGAGATACAAACCATAGCGAACTGTGTTGGTAATCTTAACATATCTCTTGTGAAAACTGTATTAAATTTGGCCAAATTGTAGCAATTTTGAATGAAAACATTTCTAAAACTATACAAGTTAATTGCAGTTAATATGAACTTCATAGAGCTTACGAAAGGTGTACGGATGCCTCAAATTGGGTATGGAACATGGAACGTAAGTACAGTATATCACAAAAAAATCTTATATTATTTGTAAAACATTAATATTTATTGTCTTTAATATCAAATTTAAAGGTCAGAAATAATTTCAGGTATCGTATAAATATATTAAACCAAATATTAGTTTACTTTTGATAATTTTCTGCTCGCGTAGAAGTTTATATATATATATATATATATATATATATATATATATATATATATATATAACGTACGATATTTTGTACGTCCGTGTATGTAAATATTTTTTATGAATAAAAAAATGTTTATAACAAGGGTGGAATAAAAAAAGAAGACATTACAAAACAGAAGAATTAAAACGATCTTATTTTAGTTGTGCCGGAGGGGAATGTTTAACATATTGTTTTATTGTAAGGTGTATCACTTTTTAGGAATTTGTCCGGTCAATCGAAATCAAAGGAAATGCTACGTCACTATAGTTTTAATTTCACACAATGCTCCTGGCAAGTTCAATAGAAGGGTTTTAAGAGAAAAACAAAATATATTAATATTTCGTTATTTTTGTTAAACGATTTAGTTTACTTAACAGGTTATGCAGCAATAGTAAACATGAACATCCGCTAGTGAAATGCCTTATTATATTTCTTTGGTTGGCCCCTTCCTCCACGGCCTTAGGCGTCATTAGAAAAATTTCCAGGAGGCAACAATATTTATATACAGAACTGCGTTGTGCCTTTAGTATCTAAGTTTAGCGATTAGTAAAAATGTTTAAAAACCAGGGGAGAGGGGTCGACTCTAATAGTTTCCATGCCCATGGCTGAACATTTAAATCTTTAAAAATATGGTTTCCTTTCTACCAAAAACCTAATTAGATCTTTAGTTTATACTTAATTTTAAAAACATATCAGTTAACTAAAGCCCATTTAATAAGTGTGTCGTGTGTTAGCAACCGTTTATTGGATATATAGGTATATTTTTTAACTTCCAATTCCCATCGACACATTTTGATTATATCAATGTTACATCCATATTCCATATTAAATGGTTTGCTGTATTTTATGTAAACTTTTTACAAGTATTAGTTAAGATCAACAATAAAAGCAACTGTCATTTTTATGAAAATATAAGCTAGCAACATAATTATTTATTTCTTGCAAGATTCTTATAAAATCAGTTGTCAGTAATTGTATTGTTATGTTATCTGAGTTTTTATCTCATTAAAAATATGGAACTATTATAAACAAGCAAGTGGGAAACACTCATTAATTGAAAGTCAAACAAGGCCATGTTTGCAGTGTTGCCATAGTTTTAAAAAAGTAACTAATTCAGGTAGAAAGTTTTGAATTCCTGACTTAATTACTATGAATAGCATACTAAATATAATATCAAGTATAGAGCGAGAATTTTTTGAGGTGAATTTAACACCCCTTTTATGCTAACAGCTAGAGAGTGCTATTTACGTGTTAAGGTAAATAGCAATAGTAAATAAGGTAAATATAGGACTTTACTACTTTCAATTCCGACTTGAATAAATATATATGTCAAAAGTCAAAGGCTTATTATCCCTGAAAACAAAATGTGTTATCAACATTAACACAAACTTATAAAGGTGTTGAATTCAAAGCAGAAAGGAATCTTTCGATAAATGTGAGAGGTGAATTAAAAAGAAAAAACAATTTTTTATAGTGTATAATATCATAAATAAAATGCATTATTTTAATATGTGTATTTGGTAACTTATTTTGATCAAAATTGCAAACCATTTTTATATAAATTAGACCGTTTGTATTACGCTTGTTAAAATATACGTAGAGGATACAAAATTTCATATTTCTTTTGCAGATCTTAAAATGTAGTAATATGTAGGAAATCCTATTTTAAAAAATTATATACCTTTTTAAACCACCATGTAAATCATTAATTATTTCAGAAAATCACAAGCACGATTTATTTCACAAATACACAATGAATTGATATAGAAGCACGTTAATAATATTTCGATATTTATCACGATAGGATTTGATAATACAGTTCTCACACACTTCTAAGTAGAACGAACAATTTTTTATCAATAACAATCTATAACTTTCCTATTTCTTTATATTTTAAGTTCAATTTTCAATTTTTCTTTATGTTTTAAGTTTCAATTTTCAATACAGAATGGTAGTACTGGTTTAGCCAAGTATACAGAGCGTAGTAAAGATGTGTATTTTATTTTTAACTAAATTTTCCTTACTTTGGGACGTAGGTGTGTACTTAGTGCCCACAATTTATATATAATTTTGTATGCCCCTGCGCTACTGGCTGTGTAATAAAAATTAATTAAATTAATGATATTTATCTCTGAACAAAAAGTACGTATTAAACATAAAGCAAAAAAGAATTAGTTAAAAGTGTAAAGATAAACCAAATTTGATTTTATCATCAAGTAAGCCTTGAAAATCCAAATAGCTTTAAAATTGTAAAAACGTCTAGAGACATGGCTCATAGTAATTCAATGACATATAAGTCATAAATCATAAACGATTTATCTATGCCACAATCGCAAATGAAATTTTATCTTTTTAAACGTTTTTACTATCCCTTGTATAACTGGTTAAAGCAGTGCTGCCCTTCTGTAATATAAGGAACAAATATTTTGAACATATCTAAAATTGAAATCAAAATATAAAAAATAATAAAATTAAAGATGTTTGAAAATTGACACAAAATTATTGTAAATTATTCATTATTCACAAAGAGACCTGTTTCTAAATTAAACAGTAAACAGATGCACACGTATCCGTCGAACTATGTAATGTGATTGTTTACTGTTTTAACGTTTTATGTGTGACGTGTTGTTTAATTTTAAAGGTCTGATGATGCCCGGCCGGGCGAAACACGTGTAACCAGTTTTACTTTATTATAAACTTTGACTGAGGCCAAGACTTAGCGTCTGTTTACTGTTTAATTGACAACAAATTAGCCGTTCCACTTAGAAGTGTGAACACTATATTTTTATTTTATGGACAAATGGGCGCACTGCTTCCGTCTTATGACTTGTATCCTCCTCTGCATGCGCAAAAAACAAGCTCAAGTCTGGAGGGGGTGTTTTGGCGGTTTAAACCTTCCTTCCATTATTGTTCAAGCAAAAACTGAAAGTAATATTTTCTTATACGTATTATTATTATTATTATTATTATACGTATTACTCCCTCGGCCCTCCATCCCCAAAATCTAGCTGCGAGCCAAGTACAATATACAACAATATTATTGTTTTTACTTACGGATATAAGAACCAGACGCGGCAACATGACATTTTCTTCGTTAGGAGGATATTCTCAGCTTTTATAACCGGAATTCAAAATACCGCTATTTATTATGTACGTTTATACGGATACAAACAAATGATAAAGTTGGAGTTCGACATATATTCAAGTTTGAACCTTTTTCTCGAGAATAATTATTAATACAGTTTATACGAAAAATAGGTTTTTAATAAAAAATGAGTAGATTGGTACCCACTATTAATTTAATATGTGGCAAGGGAGCAATATCAATGCCCCTCTTGGGCTATGGTACATGGCAGGTGAGTGTCGAAAAAGTGTTAATTGTAAAGATATATATATATATATATATATATATATATATATATATATATATATATATATATTGTTTCTTATGAAAATCATTAATAATGTGTTTATTTATTAAAACTTTGCATGACCTTCGATTACTCAATTCATGTTTAGGTATTTTTACTCTCTAATATTAGAACTTTAATCTCGCAGAGTAAAAATCCCTCAATATGCCTCATATAATGTAATCGAAGGCGAAACATCGGTAAGGAATTCCATTTTGATTCAGTCTAATTTCAATCACCATGAAAGCTTCCGTTCAGTAATTCAAACTATTCAAAGACAAACGTTTAAAATAATTCAAGTCTAAAAGTAAAGGCATGTTTTTGTAGGTAAAAAGTCTCAATTTTCCCTTTATTTAATTTCATTAAATAGAAAACATTTGTATTAAGCTTACTTTTAAATTGTATTATTCTTATATTTTTTTTCTTATTTTAATAGGTTGTTCCTTACAGTTTGATTCACACAAAAATTTGAAACAAAAATAAAAATGTTTAATTTGTTATTAGTTTAGGTATATCAAAATCAGATAATCTTTAAAGTATGTGGTTGTTTTTTTGTCTGATTTGGGATTTTGATCCCCTCGAAGAAAAAGTATTATAATAAAAGAAAAAATCTTCTAGAATTGTTGAGAAAGCGATTAAACTGGGCCTGGCCTAATTTTAATTTATGATTAATATGATAGCAAATGTACAAAAATAAATTAAAATCGGTGGCATTATTTTTCGAGCAAAAACTTGTTGCCAACTTAAGTTTTACTTAAGTAAATTATTTAAAAAAATCCCATGCATTGCGTACTTGGTGGTCACTCTGTATAAATTTGTGACCAGAAAATGTTCGACAAACCAGCGGTTTTATTTATTTTTGTATGTTTACATACAATTATCATATTAATTATTCATATGTTCGATGCGATCCAAAATTTAGCAATGGCCTCTTGGACTATTACCGCGCGGGTGTTTCATGAAGCAGAAAATTTGAGTTTTATTATTAATTAAGGTAAGCGCGAGGAACAAAATACTTGAGTTTTGTAAGTTTTCAAGAAATTTTAGTATACAGAGTGTACCAAATTGGTAGTGGAAGTATGGGGATCTCGGAAACAATAAAAGATACAGAAACGGTTAAAAGGGGAAAGTTTTAGACAATTTTCTTACTAACTTACAACCGTCTACGGAGTGGTTCTATTTTGGTTTTTGAAATATTTTGAAAAAAAAAAAATGTTGAAAAAAATGAAGAAAACTTTGATATACTTAGGGTTCTTAGCGACCTGGAAAACCTGTAAAAGTCAGGTAATTCAAAAATCCAACTAAAAATCAGGAAAAAGTCATGGAATATACAAAAAATAATAGAAAGTCAGGGGATTTTATACTAAACCTGGAAAAATAATAAAATTAATCAGCGTTGCTTCATTGTATTTACCTAAAATTATTTCTACTTGTTTATATAACTATAATTTTGTTTAACATATATATTATATAACTATAATTTATTTAACATCCCTTGTATTACTTAAAATTATTTTGCGGCTCTTACGTACGAAATTTATTTAACATCCCCCGTATATTCAGACTTGCCCGACGGCGTTATTCACAGTAACAGTATCTCGGACGACTAGAAAATCGGCTTAAGTAGTGTGACTTTCTAGTGGATTATACTATATTTTAGAAGATTCTCCTGCCAGGCGAGCTGGTTTTACGGCTCTTACATATTGTGACAAATTCCCCTATAAATTTTGTAAAATTAGATGAGTAGAAAATGTTCGAGTCTGTGAAAGGGCTTTGGGCATTTTATCTCCCCTTAAAATTTGGATGAAAGTTAAAGCAACTAAGCTTCCATCACATGTTTCGGTTATTAAGACAATTAAGACAAAAATGTCTTCAATTGTTTTTTGTCTAGGTTGGCTCCAAATAAAATCTTTAATGAAGAGGGGTATCAAAGAATCCTAAAAAAAGTGCGCCAAAGTTGTGCCCCGAGGTGGAAAGACAATTTGGAAACAATTCGATGAATGTTGCGAAAAACTAATTTACATGGTCGAACTGCTAGAAATAGCTTTTCATTAGCCAAAGACCATAGACGCGTGCGAGTGGAATGCGCCAGGGAGCATATCAATAAATACTTGAACTTCTGGAATTCAGTAATATTTGCTGATGAGACCAAAATATACCTATTTGGGTTCGATTGAATGTAAAGTGTAAGCACGGTGGAGGTAGTGTGATGTTATGAAACTGTATGTCGGTAACATGCATTTCATTGAAGGGAATATAAACCAATATGTAGCTAGTGCTCAAAAATAACTTTTATAACTACCCAAAAGTTATTAAAACACCAGCCCACCCACCAGACTTAAATGCATTTGAAAATTTGTGGTTGATATTAAAAAATAAAGTAAATAGAGTCCCAATACCAAACAAAAACGAAGTAAGAATTACTAAAGCACGGAAAACAATTTCCCCGGAGTATACTAGAAAGTTGGTTGAATCAACGCCCAGAAGACTACAAACTGTTATTGATAATGAGGAAGATCGACCAAATATTAGCAGGCGTATTTCAAATCGTGAAGTTTGTTTTCTCTATTGATTTTGTTATTTTAGTTTTGCGTCATTTAAACTGTGACGTTAAAATTGAATATAATTTGATTAATTGTTTATTGTTAATTCAGTAAGGTGTTTCAAACAAAAAAAGTAATTTATACGTTTTTAGAGGAGTTGTATTAATTTAATTTCAATATGGCGTTTATCCCAAATAGATATAGAAGCACTAAGACCAATTAGTTTTTTATAGCATCATTTAAGCCGTGAGTCACTGTATATTGATTTCCTAGAAGTATAGTATTTAATTTTGTTTTTTAAATGTGTACCTACTTTTTATTAAATGGGTCTAATTATTAGTTTATAAGGAAAAAATTGCTTTAGAATGAATAATTCCTTTCGTCTAAGGAAGGCAAATATAATTATCCCCGTCCAATACGTAAGAATAATAGTAACTTATAATTGCTGCTCCTAATAGGTTATTTAGGGTAAAATATTTCGAAAACAAAAGAGCTACTTGAATTTAATAGAAAAATTATTTATAAACAAACTAATATCATGCTTCTTTCCAAATTAATAGGTGAGTTTTTTATTTTATACAAGGTGTATAAAAAAGGTTTTTTCCATTATTCATTCCAGGTCTCTACAAAAACATTTCAAGTGTTTCTCAACACATTTTTCGAGAGGGTAACTTAAAAGAAAAAACAAGTTCCTCAGTTTTTACGTATTATATATATGATTTCTTTTAGTATCTCGATTTTTTCAAAAAATGTACAATTTTTCAAAAATCATCTTTTAGAGATTTATTCCTATTTAGCGTAAAGCAATAATTATTGCTTTACGCTAAATAGTATAAATAAAAATTATTTAATTATTTTTTTAACCCAGCTCTCATTGTTTACAGTGTCATGCGTAAAGTTAAAATATACGTCAGCCTTTTCCACAAACAGAATAAGTAACAAAAACATTCCTAGAGATTCCGGCCAAAGTTGCTATAAACAAAAATTTGAGAATAGTAATTCCTACAACTCTAGCATTTTTATGAACTTACGTCCCTTTAAAAATGTGCTTTGTAAATGACGAGTCAAATATAATTTGGGAAAATCCTCGACCGTCATCCACATTTAATTTCGTTGAATTTTCATTTTATAAAAACGTCTAGGGAAATAATTCAGAATGTATGGCATACTTTACAAGAAGAAATCGGGCTATTAAGTCAGAAATATCTGAAGCTATTTCTATAAAACATACACTACTTTTGACAATTCAAAGCAAAATTCGTTCAATCGAAGTAAGAGCAAAATATTTGTAGAGCAAAATCCACGGAAATGAATAACTTAGACCAACAGCTAGGAAAATGCCAGCCGGGAAATACTATAAATCTGGATTATCTACTCTACATACTGGCATAAGTATGTTTGAGTATCTTCTTCATATTTCCTATAATATTAACCAAAAATTTCATAACGGGGGAAGTTTCGGGTTTTTTTACTTTTTTGGTTTACTTTACTGATTTCTTTTTAACAAAAAAAAACGTTTTTTCGTATTAAGTACTAAGCATCTCTTTAATAGGCGACTGACAAGGAATTAGATACAGCTGTAGAAGCAGCACTCGAGGCTGGTTACAGGCATATAGATACTGCCCATGTTTATGAAAATGAAAAAGTGATTGGAAATGTCCTCAAGAGATGGATTACTGCTGGAAAATTAAAGCGTAAGTGTGTTTAATTACATTATCAGCTCCTATTTCATTTTATAAATGATTTCCTAGGACACACATAAGCAATAAACTTTTATCTTGGCTTTAAGGAAAACCTCAATTCTTGATAGAGTTGTTCTTGTTTTAGCAACATCTTTAGCTAAATACGTTTGTGCAAGAACTTTAGGGTACCGACCATGCATAACCTTTTATTTTAAGCGTTCTAGTATTTTGTTTGTAAAAATCAACTTATAAGGCATTTTCCATCATTGTTGATTTGTTGAGGGATACAATTAGAGAGATATAAGGCAGAACGATCGACTGTGCCAATCATATGCTTTTGCTGAGTAAGCTAGGTCGGTATGTTGTCTTTTAGAATCGTCCTTAAATTGTAGGCATTGTGAGTGTAACATTCGTGTTTTTTTTTTGTTGATTTGACAACACTGCGTGGTTTGGTTTTTGCTAGATGGATGCTTATACTTTATTTGATAATGTCTTAAATACATTTTTAAAAATTTTCCTCCGGATTAACTAAAACAGTTTAAAAGTTAGACGAGGTCTAGGTGTCATGGCATTTAAAAACCAAGGCTAGCATATTTTCTTTTTAAATTTTCTTTAATGCAGTAAATTACTTTGTCTGAAATCTGAAATTATCGAAATTTTTGTTAACAAAAAGATGGTTCTCCACTTTTCATTTAATTTATTATCAAGTGTTGGAAATACATGTAAAATTGTAACTCCAAAAATATTTGATTCTTGTTTACCAGATAAATGTTGAGAGCCAGTTAAATAATTTCCCAAAAGTCCAAAGTTTGAAAAAGTTTCTAAACACCATTTATGATATTATGAATAAATAATAAAAAAATAATAAACAAATTATATTTAGGACAAGCCATTTTGTATAACAATTTTGTTCTGTTTGCAATGATTACTGCAGTGCTTTGTTTTTTCTTATTTTTTTTAACTTTTCCACCTGTTATTTACTGTTACTTTGGATATGTTCCTAATGTCTGAATATGTTGTTAAGGTTTTTTTTACTGATTTGTAATATTGCTTGTAATAGTAGTAGTTGAGAGGAGGTTGAAGCCTGGCCGATAGGACACAATTGGTCCTTACGGCGTGTGCTAAGAGCTTACGCGAACCAGCTGAGACTTATGAGACTTTCTTAAATCTATTACGATCCTATTCACGTAACTCTGGATATCTTCCAGGAGATTCTTAACCTTGTCCATTTACAAAACCACATCACCAAAAATGCCTTGCCGCAGACTAGATCTATCCTCACATCTACACAAGTAGCGTAGCCTAGTTTCCTCCTCTTCAACACATGCAGGTGTCTCTTCAATCGATATTGGCCTACTTTTTGCGAACAACCAGGTCCCACGACAAAGTTCTTAATCTGCCTTCCTCATAACTTTGACGCTCTCCACTCAATGTCTGGTAGGCCTAGTCATTGAGACCCGTCTTGATCTGCTTTCCTATGAACTCCTTAACCAGATCAAAGCTTAGCCAGCTCATCAGCTGTATATGTCTGCCTAGAAAACTGTGGTATACCTCCCAAGTGGGAAGCTTTTCTTACAGATAATGTTCTCTGTAAACACTCCCGCGCCAGACAACTGCCTTCCAGCCATCCTCGACCTAATCATCCTTCTCTGGAATCATGATGGAGCATGGCAACTCTCTTCTTGCTATCCTTGAGATGCGGCTGTGACCAAGAATCTCTCCCCTTTCCTACGAAACACCCGCACTCCTCATTTAGAAGTGGGCTGCAAGTGCCTCTTTTTTAACTAATGGCGTAGTCCTCATGTCCAGGTGATAGCTAAGTACGCTAATTGTTGGACTTTTGCAAGTCTTAGTCTTGTAGTCTGGATCTCTATCGCTGTCCACCAAGCTATAGAGGCATTTGCTATTCTGGGCTTGATTACCCCTTCATACAGCCAGTGCATGATGCGTGGCTCAATCGAAGCTGCCACATAATCATGATTGACTTAGCCGTGACCCTTTCGACATAACTTTGAATCCATGATGACTCTCAGGTACTTGACATCGTTTTTCAAACTAAACTGTTCCCCGAATATCCCTGGGAACTCTTAATCCGTCTATATTCTTTTTCCTTGTGAGTAGAATCATCTCGATTGATTGGATTCACCGAGAGTTATGTCACACCACGTTTCTCGCTAATTATTTGGATGAAATGGCTTTAAGACCAGGCCGACATCAGTATATGCCTCGAAACCTGCGTCTGTGATATATATATATATATATATATATATATATATATATATATATATACCCTATGCTCTGTATTCCCTACTACACTTACTCTCCTCCTTTCCAGCGCACTCCTGACCCACTGATCCAGGACTGGCTCGATATCCCTATTCTGTAGGGATCCCCAGATAGATTATACTCGAGTTTTGTTTAAGACGCCCTCTACATAAAAAAAAACTACTAAATATGCTTGAATTGCATGGAGAGCGATTTCTGTAGACCTGCTTCCCTGTACGTGTGTTGATTATCATAGAACGGCTTGATACCAAAAAATCCCTCTATTAAATATGTATCTACAAACTTTTCTAGCGCTTTGGAAGGACATTATACTAATTGGCCTGAAAGATTTAGTGTTTATGTAGTACTCCCTTCTCGATTTGGAGATAAAGGTCACCCTAGCAGACCTCTGTGCCTCAGGAATATAACCTAATGCAAGGCTGGCTCTGAATACTTCCCTGATTCTTGTTATCAAAAGACCAGGTCATAATGAAGAAGAGCAGGAAATATCTTATCCGGCCCTGATGCCTTGTGTGGATCGAATTCATTGCTAGCCCACTTCACACTACCCTCAGTGACGACTTTGTTGGCTGTTCTCTAATTAGCCTGAAATCGGCCTGCCACCTTCAACTTCTAGCAGATATCTTACCGACTGACTCATCGCCCGTATTAGTCCAGAACCCATAGATTTTGCCGATTCATTACAAATTATTTTTGTCAGCCTGGATTCCTGCGAAAGAGTTTCCACTTCCTCACAAAATGTCCTCCAGGCTTTCTTCTTATTTCGTCTTTTTCTTTTTTGAATTCCCTTATTGACTCTTGGTCCTTGTCCCATGTTTGACTATAGCCATTTAGAGCTACTCTCAGACTTTCCGCCTAGCCGTTAGCCTTTGGATCCACCACCTTAGATGAAGGTCGTTCGTTGTCAAGTTATCCTATGTAACAATCTGTTCCAGCAGGTCCTCCAGCTCTCGCTGATACCTGGACTGATCTGTGAAACTCGGGTTTAAGTCTGATCAACCTGTGGTCAGAGGCAATAATGTCTGAGGTTATCAGTTGGTTACCAGATCCAATATTTATTTTGGGATCCGATTTGCAAACGTCGGTTCCCTTGTTTTATTTAACAACTGACGGTTGGTTGACGCTAGATACTACACAAGCACATCGCGCCTAGAGTTGTTATTTTCTATATTTAACACATATATATATATATATAAAGAGCCTTGTACGCTTTGTAAACGTCATTAATTTTCTCATTTCACAGGAGAAGATATATTTCTTGTTACAAAGCTTCCTCCTGGAGGAATGAGACCGGAAGGTGTTACGAAATATATTAAAAGGTCTTTAGATCTTTTGCAAGTGGACTACGTGGATCTTTACCTGGTACATACTCCATTTGCTTTCAAAGATATAGAGGGAGAGTTGCATCCATTCACTCCCGATGACAAAATCAATATGGATGTCAATACCGATCATGTTGCAATATGGAAGGTTTGTAAACAGATGAATAAGTAATCGTTTAAAGGGTAATCGGGAGGAAAAAATATTTTGCATTATTTCAAAAGAACAGCTTTCACAGCATTGTAATAATTCACTTTTTACCAGTTCACATACACCAGTTTATACAAGTTAAATTTAATCACTAGACGACTTCGTTCGACTATTTTTTGATATTTTTATCCTGTTTCGAATGCGCTAGTTAACTAACACTTCCGCCGCCATTTCATTTGTTTATTTTTAACATGAGAATATGGGAAACTGTATTTTTTTTCAATAAGCATAAACTTTTGTGAAACAGAAAAATTTATCACCAAAACTACTAACTTTCCTATAATCTGCGTGAAAAAAAAACGTACTTCGATATCCTTGTAAGCCCATTTGTAATAATTAACGGTTAACATTTTTTATGCTTATTTATAATTAGGCCATGGAAGACCAAGTTGATAAGGGACTTACCAAGGCCATTGGAATTTCTAATTTCAATGAAGGACAAATTAGCAGAATACTGAAGAATGCCAGGATACCGCCCTGTTCTCTTCAAATTGAATTGCATGCTTATCATCAGCAAAACCAACTAGTAGATTTCTGCAAGAAAAATAGCATTGTGGTGACAGCCTATTCTCCATTAGGCAATCCAGGTTTATCTAATTTTCTGAACAAGTTTGGCAAAAAGTAAGTTTCGATGGTAATGCATTTAATTTTTTTACTGCAAAGTTACAAAACAAACAAATTATGGTAACATGTTACTTTAATTTGTTACTTTAGTAATATTTTAGAGAAACTATGCACGTTTCCACCTAAATCTAAATCCATAATTATAATAATAGCATATATCTAGATCTTCGGGGACGACTCTTATTCAGAGCTAAAAACATTTCAGAAAGAGGAAAGGAAATTATACCTATAATATTAAAAGAAACAAGAACGAAATATCTGAGACATTGTATTACGACAACATTCATATATATATATATATATATATATATATATATATATATATATATATATATATATATATATATATATATATATATATATATATATATATATATATATATATATATATATATATATATATATATATATATATATATATATATATATATATATATATATATATATATATATATATATATATATATATATTTTTGTTAATTATTTTCTTGGGCATAGGTTAACTCATTGAGAAGTAAAACTATAATTTAATCGACGTTTCGCTCATTATATTGAGCTTTCTCAAGATATTTATTTTCTACAATAAAAACATGTATAGTTAGTATTTAAATTGGTTAAAACATTATTAAAAAAATATCACTCAAAAAAACATTACATTTAAAACAAACTATGATCATGAACACAAAAATACATTTGAAACAACATTAATATTATACAGAGTACGTACCTTGGAAACATGCCAGTTTTACGAATGTTTTGCGATTGCAATAATTTTGACACGTCTGGAATTCTGGTAGATAAAAAGGAGACAAATTTTTTCTTTTTTTTTATATTTTCTTAGTTTTTTATTGCTGTACCGAGTTTGGGTTTATGATCTTACTGAAATGTACAGGGTTTTATGTATGGAGTGGCTTATTTATTTAACGAAACGAAAAAAAAAAAATATATATATATATATATATATATATATATATATATATATATATATATATATATATATATATATATATATATATATATATATATATATATATATATATATATATATATATATATATATATATATATATATATATATATATATATATATATATATATATATATATATATATATATATATATATATATTATATATATATATATATATATATATATATATATATATATATATATATATATTTATATATATATATATATATATATATATATATATATATTATATTCACTTTTCCAAATTTCACTTTTTAAAAAAATATTTTATTAATACTTAAAAACACTACTTTATAATTTCAAAAATTAAACTAACATTCTAACAGCCTAAAATGTCAACTGACTATTTATTTACAATTCAGAACAATTTATATTAATTTGAATGCTGATGCAGCGTCTTCTATCTGTGCGAACTGCAACGGCTGGTTGCTGGCTCGGCATTCTCTGTCGCAATTTCCTGTGCTCGATACCGTGTGACCGAAGGTCATCACCTGCACGTGCCTATCAGCGGATATAACAACTCCCCCTATAAAAGAAAAGTTGTTGCCTTGCAGCGACTTTTACAAGCCTTGGTGGAATTGAAGTTCTACTGCTTCTTCTATGGTCTCATCGGGATGGGCACTTGGTCTTCTTTTGGGCATCAAGTTTTTTATTCTTTGATGGACAGCGTCTCTGGACTTGGGAACTGGATGTGCTGGTGGATTATCGTCGTTTGTAATTGCTATACCAATCCTGGGGTGTCTTTTACGTCGACATTTGCAGAGGATGTATAGAGTTACAAGTGCAACAATAAGGGTAATAGTGAAAATTGTGAACCAATGAACATGTTTGGTCACAAAGGGTTCATTGATGAGATTGTTTAGTTCGTCAGAATACTGATTGAGTTTGTGTTGGGCAATATTTAGACCCTCAATTATCAAGTTTATTGAGTTTGAGAGGTTTCAGATCTAGGAACTGAGACTTTTTGGGAAGATGAATGCAGCATTCGAAGGGTATTTTTACCGGGTCATTTTGGTATGTGACAGTTTTGTATTTGTCAATGGGGTATTTGGCGTGCACCCTTGTGCTTCCAATGAAGGCATTGCATTCCGGTTGTAATTTTAGTAATGAGTTCATGTTGATTACGTTGGGGACGATGTTTTTGCTTCCGCATTTCACTGTGACTGGCAAGGGATCAGAAACTGTTATCAGCCAATAGTTTTGGTTGAGACGTTGTATTCCTTGGCTAGCAACACAGAAGTCTGGCAAGTTGCTGGTAGTCGTGTCTGTTGTTTCAGTAGCTGGGCCTCGCAGATGGACTCGCTATCGATTGGGTACGGCAGGACATCAGAGCAGATCTTTGTATTGCTCTTCAGCTGTTTGCAATTGTCCAAGTTTCGGAATGATACGTACAATAATGAATCATCATCACGCGCAATGTATTTTTTAGTGGTTGGTAATATGTGGTGGAAGCCTGTTTGATTGTCTAAGATCGGGATAGGGTACAAGTGATAAAGGGTATAGGTTTCAGGTTCGGTTAGTGGGATTTTTAGTACAAAAATCATTTTTTGATCAGATTGGTATGCTTCTAATTCAATTATATCGAGATATTCTGCTACATTTGATGAATAAGTAGGTAATGGTAAGTTGTTTTTTATTAAAGATCTAGAGATTTCTTGCAACGAGGTGATCATATCTTGTGGGGTTATAATTGAGCTATGGAGTATTTTTAAACGTGCGAACGTTATTGCATCCAAGATGTCATTGAGATAATCTTCTAAAAATGCATAGCTTTCCATTAGCGATTCACACAAACTAATAGTCTTTATCTGCCCTTCATAAAAATCGATCGCGCTTGATATATTGTTGATTGAATTTTGAATATCTTTGATATTATTGTTAAAAGTTTCCTCGTCTATTTGTAGTTTGCGAATGGTTACCTGTAATCGATTTCCATACAGTACCAATGCCATTGAATATACCGCGTTTTGTCCTAAATTCGTAAGGTTTAGTGTCCGCGAATATTTCTCTGTATTTTTGATTAACGGCGTTGACGAGTTGTTTTAGAAGACTAATGTGTGTTTGTACGTCTACTTTAGAGGCTAAAATTCTAGGTTCAGGTATTTCATATGTGTCTATTAGTTCGGAGAGAATTTTGTCGTTGTGTGAGATGGCTTCTTTTAAGGGTTTCAATTCTTTATAGACCAGAAGCGTCCATTTTTCGTTTGATATTTTGATGATACTTTCTTCATGGAAAAACAGTCTTACGGTATTGTTTATTGGAGTAATGGTAAACTGGGATGTCACGGCTGACAGTATCCCGTCATAGAAAGGTTTTAGTCTATCAAAATTTATTTTAGAATATTGGTTCGTAGATAAATTTTTGACTGTGGCGGAAGTTCCGAAGATTTCGGTTATTTCGAAAGGTCCGTTAAATTTGTTGTTAGCTTTAGTGACTATTTGGGATTCTTTCACGTAGACTTTGTCTCCAATTTTATATTCGGTGGTGTTTCGTTTAACTGCGTTGTCAAATCGTATTTTAGATTTTTCTTTTTGTGTGTTTGTTCTTGTCCGTGCGACTTTATAGTAATGTTCCATTCCGTTGTTAAGGTCTCTGACATATTTTGTAATCAGTTGTTCTTGATTATAAAGGGTCTCGGGTGGACGACTAGATGTATGGCCGAAGATGAGCTCATACGGTGTAAAACCTTGTGTCTTATTTTTGGTATTATTGTAGCAAATAATGGCGTAAGGGAGAATATTGAATGGGTGTTCGTTTGGGTTTTCAGCTTTATGTACTCGGATCATTTCGGTCAGGGTCGCGTGAAATCGCTCAAGAGATCCATTTTACTGTGGATGACTGACGCTAGAAAATGTCAATTTTACGTCATAGAGTACGCAAAGATCCTTCATTAAAGCGTTGTCGAATTCACAGCCATGGTCACAATGTATCCTTAAGGGGGTGCCGAAATGTTGGAAGAATAGTAGGAGTGTGCTCACGACTGTCGAGGCTTTTTTATCGGAAATGGGATAAGCTTGTGTGAACTTGGTCAGTTCATCCCTAATAGTGAGAGCGTAATTACTAACAGGATATTCAAAAAGATCGATGTTAATCCTCTCGAATGGTGTTTTCGGGGTTTCGGTAATTACGAGGGGTGTACTGAGGTTTTTTCGACAAAATTTTACTTTTTGGCATATTTCGCACCTTTTGATTAAATTTTCGACATCTTTCGTTAATCCGGGCCAATTATATTTTTCCTTTATCCTTTTAATAGTTTCATTTATTCCGCGGTGAAGGTTGTTTCTTCCGGAATGATAGTGGTCTAGGATAATGGGGATTTGATCCTCATCAGGTGTTTTTACAATATTTTGGCATATTTTGAACTTAACGTCTAGGTCGGAAAGGATAAATGAAAGCATTTCCAAAATTGGGAGTTCTAAGTTATTTTCGACACAATATGGATGTTTTGCGTCAAAATTGTCTTTGCCAGTAAATAGGGCATAAAAGAGGTATTGGGCTACGATGTCGTTGTCAGATGGCAGAGGAATTATAAAATATTTCCGATCTTTCACGGTTTTGCTGGACACAATGTTTATTTTGTTATTTACAAAGTGAAAGTTTTCCTCAAAAATATCTTCAATGATTTTAAGGTGGATGTCCTCTAATTTTGCTCGACGAAAGAAGGTAATGATATTTTTATGACACTTGTCTAAAAGTTGGGAGTTTGATGATTCTATTTTGGAATAATCTATAATGGATTTAGTTTTATAGAGGTGTACAAAACGATTATAATCCTCTGTTAGTTGTTCTGTGTCTGGTTCGTCTCCATTTTCGTTGTCTGATTGGAATGTTTCTTTGCTAGTTGACGGTCTGTTTCGTACGTCGTCTTTGTTAGAGGCAAATATTTGAAGTTTAGACTGGAGTTTTGCGCATTCTTGGAAATGGTTAATTTTAATCCGAGATAGCGCGTCGGCATTTTTATTAATTTTCCCGGGTTTGTACTCGATTTTATAATCATACTCTTCGAGCTTAAGACGCCAACGAGCTAATCTGCTTCCTGGGTCTTTTATCGAGAACAACCACGTCAAGGGTCGATGATCCGTAATGAGAATGAATTTTCTCCCAAAAAGGTAGGGGCGAAAGTGCTTTACGGCCCAAACGATTGCAAGTAATTCGCGTTCTATTGTCGAATATTTTGTTTCGCACTACATAAGGTTCTAGACGCATACGCAATAGGGAGGTCTTTGCCTATTGGTCCTTGCGATAGAACAGCGCCAATGGCAAACGCGCTTGCGTCCGTGGTTAGTAAGAATTGTTCTTGAAAATTTGGGTATATCAAAATTGGATTAGAGATAAGGGCTTTTTTCAGTTCTTCGAAACTTGATTTGCATTCAGGGTCGAATGAGAAAGGAGGGTCCTTTTTAAGAAGTTTGGTTAATGGTTTTGAGATTTTTGCAAAATTGGGAATAAACCGTCGATAATAGCCGGCCAGTCCCAAAAATGACTGAATGCCTTTAGAATTTTTTGGTTCGGGAAAATTGACGATACAATCTACTTTTGATGGGTTTGGTTTAACACCATTTTGGGTTATAAGATGTCCAAGGTAGGCGACTTCTTTTCTGAGAAATTCACATTTATCGGGCTGAATTTTTAGATTGGCTTTTCTTAAACGTTTAAATACTTCTGTTATGCGAGAAATGTGTTCGTGGATTGTGGGAGAGTATATAATTATATCGTCCATGTATACTAGACAACGATCATTCTGAATGCCAAGGAGAATGTTGTCCATAACCCTTTGAAAGGTGGACGGCGCATTTTTAAGGCCGAAGGGCATACGAATAAATTCGTAGTGACCATTTTCTACTGAAAAAGCAGTCTTTGGGATGTCCTTAGGGTCGATTTCAATTTGTTGGAATCCGGAGGCAAGATCTAGGGTGGTAAAATATTCACACTTCCCTAGCTGGTCGAGGAGGTCAGATATGTTCGGTAAAGGATACTTATCGTCCACAGTAAGCTCATTAAGCTTGCGGTAGTCTATAACTACGCGCCATTTTTGCTTTCCCGAAGCGTCGAGCTTCTTTGGGACAACCCAGACTGGTGAAGACCAGGGTGAGATAGACGGACGTATGATACCTTCGCCTAACATTTTGTTAACTTGATTTTTTACTTCGTCCTTATGTATTTGTGGGTATCTGTACGATTTAGTAAAAACAGGACGAGCGTTGTTTGTTTCTATTGAGTGTTTTATTTCATTCGTGAAAGAAAGGGCGTCTCCTTCAAGGTAAAAAATATCAGAGAAATCTAAACAAACATTTGTCACAAGTTCTTTCTCTTCCTCATTTAAATGCTCGGTTCTTAATAAATTTTGTATTTGTGAGACTCTGTCGTGTTGACATTCTTTTAAATTTGGTTCGGTTATATTATAGTTTGTATTTACAATCGAAGTGAAAAATTCACCGTGTTCGTTAACTCGCACTAAAGCATGTGGGAGCCTAACTTTGTCTTTTTCTTGCGCAACTAACAAGGCATCAGTGTTAACGAGATCACATTTTAATTTAAAAATTCGTTCCGTTCGGGCTTCTATTGAAATTTTGTTGCAATTATTATTTAACGTAAGATTTTCGATTTTTTGTTCACCATCTAATTTAAATAAAGGAATAGTTTTAAAATTGGTAACTAATTGCTTTGATTTTAAGTCTATCACACATTCGTAATGTTCTAAGAAATCCAAGCCCAAAATACCATCGAAATCGATGTCTAAATTAAAAATATAGACCTTATGAGGGTCATTAGGAGCGAAAGGGACAAGGGTTGATTCGTTGATTGAAAGTTTTTGATTGGTAATGCCTCGGATGGTCACGTTCTCTGGTGATCTATTTCGAAAATTCTGAACAGTACTTTCCTTAAAAATAGAAATTCCAGCTCCGGAATCTATAAGTAACTTATATTTTTCAGTGGCATCTTTGATGTAATATAAGTTTTTAGAATTTACTGTGAGAAAGGGGCTTAGAGAAATGTCTGTTCGGGGAAGTTCAGATCGGGGTTCATGTCGTCCAAGTTCATTGTTTCGATTTGAGTTTGGATTTCTACTAGGGGATCTACTTCTGGGTAGTTTTGGTCCGACGGCTGAGGGTTCACTGGGAGAGAAAGAAAATCCTGGTAATTTGTATGGCCTATCGGCTCTATTGGACACTGATCATAATCGTAATCTTGGTTGGGGTAGTTTTGTGGGTAGTCAAAATTTTGGTATTCATAATCATTATATGATGTTTCAATAGGATTGGAAGCTTGACCTTGCGAATAGTCGCTAGCGTTTACATGATATGTCCTTTGTTGATTAGGACCGAAATTAGAATTTTTATTAATTATCGGAGGGCGATATTGTGGTGGATTATTAAATTGTTGGGGCCCCTGCTGATTTTGCGAGAAGCCGCTTGCTTGTTGTGGTCTAGATTGATTTTGGGAATAACTACTAGACTGCTGAGGGCTGTTTTGGGTTTGGTGTTGATACGGTCTTTGAAAACCTGAATTAAAATTATTTTGAAAATTTTGCCGTCCCGATTGGGGAGTGCGGCACTGACTAGCAGAATGACCTGTGCGTCCGCAATTAAAGCATCGCATAGGTTGTGGCTGTGGCTTTCTAATAGGTACAGTGGGTCTTGAGGGTTGATTCCTATCTTGTTTTTGGGTTTCAAAATACGACAACTGAAGTTCCCTTCTAATTCGAGAATGGGCTTCTAAAAGGTTGACTGGATTTCCGGCACGAATAAGTTGGCCTAATCGAGGTTCAAGCCCTGTTAATAATGTATTTAGGGCCATAGTTTCTATAAGAGTACTTTGAGCTGTTTTTTGTTCAGTTGTAAGGTTAATTGCTTTTTGGATATTTGCATGCATTTTAGCATTTAATACCTGGAGGCGGTTAAAGAAAGTGAGTGGGGATTCATTGGATAATTGCTTAAGTCGTTGTAAATCTTGTATCAGGGAAGATAAATCGCGAGAATCTCCAAAATGTAGATTAAGTAATTGTTTTATTTCTAGGTACGAACCTGGATTTCTAGAACTAACGAGCTGTGCAGCTCTACCTCTAAGTTTGTTTTTTATATGAATAGCTAATAGAGTTTTTTGATTTGTAGTAGCCATATTGTATGCACAATCACACGCATTTAAAAACGTTCCTAAAAAGATCTGATCACCTTCAAATTCGGGGATTAAAGAAAATATTTCTGATAATTTATAAGGCTCTACTTCTATTTGACTAACATTATTTTGAGTTGAATCAGGCATTTTGAAAAATTACAAAGGTTCTGTAACTTATTTAATAGTGAAAAATCGAGTGAAAAATATTTAATTCTTGATATTCAAATTCTTAAAATCAATAAGAAATATCGGGAAAAATATTTGGAAAATCGAACAGTTTCAATAAGTAAATACCACAATAAAATAAGCAATAACGAGATGATTCATTAACTTACAGCAGGATTATTTGCATCGTCGTGTTCTTAGCGTAGATTACCAGGGGCTTCACCGGGTGTTCCTTCCGTAGTTTTGCCAAGTGAGAGCGATTCGTCCTTCTTCTGTTTAGGGATTGGAATCCGCCGCTACCAGTTAGAAAACACTCTTGTTCTGACAGCGTTAGACAGATCCTACCGACTGCGCCAATTGTTATATTCACTTTTCCAAATTTCACTTTTTAAAAAATATTTTATTAATACTTAAAAACACTACTTTATAATTTCAAAAATTAAAATAACATTCTAACAGCCTAAAATGTCAACTGACTATTTATTTACAATTCAGAACAATTTATATTAATTTGAATGCTGATGCAGCGTCTTCTATCTCGTGCGAACTGCAACGGCTGGTTGCTGGCTCGGCATTCTCGGAGGTGTCGCAATTTCCTGTGCTCGATACCGTGTGACCGAAGGTCATCACCTGCACGTGGCTATCAGCGGATATAACATATATATATATATATATATATATATATATATATATATATATATATATATATATATATATATATATATATATATATATATATATTCTCTTCTTGATTACAATTTATAAATATCAAGTATTTTCTTGGGATTAGGTTCATGGATTGAAACAAAAAAACTTTAATTGACGTTTCGCCTGTCTATTTCAGGCTTTTTCATAATATGTATTTCTGTACATCTAAAAATTAAATACAGAAAGTCTATATACACAAGTTAAAAAATAAAAATAATTAGGTATAACGGCACGCATTAAAATTATTAAAAAAAAATGAGTTAAAATAGTACAGTACTTACCTTGAGAAAAATGTTATTTTGCCTTGCTTGGTAAGTGATACACTGGTTAAAGAATTCTACTGTTTTTTTTTATATATATTATTTAATTTTTTTTATTATATTTACATTGTTGACACTATTGGTGGATACGGGTTGTTTTAAAAGTATTTGTGTGAGTCTGACAGTATAAAGTATGTATTTATGATTGGTGGAAATAGTTTATAATAATTCAATTAAATTAGACTGTGATGTATATATATATATATATCTATATATATACAGGGTGGTGCAACCAAGATGGGGTGGACCATTGTGAGCAAATGGAGAAGAATTTGAAAAAACATTTTTGGGATATGATTGATAGTCAAGAACGCTGTGTTTTAAAATTATACCCATTATATGGTCTGAAAATTTCGTATAACTAAACTTGTGTTTTTTTATATATATTATTATTTTAGTATTCTATATATTTTGATATGAGGTTTGTTGGGTCTAAAATTTATACCATATTAATATATAAAATATATATATATACTATAATATATATATATATATATATATATATATATATATATATATATATATATTTTTTTAATATATATATATATATATATATATATATATATATATATATATATATATATATATATATATATAATATATATATATATATATATATATATATATATATATATATATATTTTATATATATAAGCCGAAAAATTGTTATAACAATGATATATATATTGATAAACATGACTTTTATGTTATATATATATATTATATATATATATATATATATATTGCATATATATATTAGAGAGGTATATATATGTTGCTTTTAAGAAATATATATATATATATATATATATATATATATATATATATATTAAACGGATATATATATATAACATACCACATTATATATATATATATATATATATATATATATATATATAGAATATATATAATATATATATATATATATATATATAACACCATATATATATATATATATATATAATATATATATATATATATATATATATGTATATATATATATATATATATATATATATATATATATATATATATATATTTCAATATATCTAGGGTATATATATATATATATATATATATATATATATATATATATATATATATATATATATATCTATATATATATATATATATATACATTTTATTAACTTGATTTTTTACTTCGTCCTTATGTATATATATATATATATATATATATATATATGTATATATATATATATATATATATATATATATATATATATATACATATATATATCACATAGTTCTTTCTCTTCTATATATATATAAATTTTGTATATATATTATATATATATATATATCGTTATATATAGCATATATATATAATATATACATTTTAATTTAAAAATTCGTTCCGTTCGGGCTTCTATTATGTATATATATATATATATATACATATATATCTATTATCTATCTATGTATATATATATATATATATATATATATATCTATATATATACAGGGTGGTGCAACCAAGATGGGGTGGACGATTGTGAGCAAATGGAGAGGAATTTGAAAAAACATTTTTGGGATATGATTGATAGTCAAGAACGCTGTGTTTTAAAATTATACCCATTAAACAGGGTGGTCTGAAAATTTCGTGGTGAACTAAACTTGTGTTTTTTTAAATGAGACACCCGGTATATTATTATTTTAGTTGATTCTCCTATTCGTTGCGATCATTTTGATATGAGGTTTGTTGGGTCTAAAATTTATACCAAGGGAATGGGACGAGGTTAAAGTGGAAAAAAGGGTTATACTCCGACCATTTTTTGAAAACAATTGAAGCAGGTATGGAAAAACCAAATATTCTATAAAATGTATTGTATCTAGGATTACAATAATCGCTTGTAAGTCGTTCAAAATTATTCACTTTTATACCGGGTGGTCAAGTTTTGCAAATTTACCTTGGATTGAATTTTTTTAAATGGAACACCCCATATATTTTACTGTCATATTAAAGATAACATCGCCAGCTTTCAGAAAATACCCTATTTGATATCTTTCTAACCAACAGTTTTTTAGTAAATTAACCGTGAAACCAAAATTTACTCATTCTAACAGAAATGGTATTATTTACGTTGCTTAAATTGACTACCTATAATATAAGGAGGCCATGATATAATCATAAATGAAAAGAAAGATTGACATTCTTGTCAAAACCGCAAAGTGTCAGAGAATTGGCATCAATTACCATTGTTTTTTGACGATAAGCCGAAAAATTGTTAAGTAACAATGAGTTTGAGTACTCCAGAGTTGATAAACATGACTTTTATGTTGGGCGAGTGTCAAAAAAACCCTTTACTAGCAAGCAGGGTTTATGCGGTACGATATCCCGATGCCGAAAAAAAACCAAGACCTGAAGCTTTTGCAAGTTTATTAGAGAGGTTTCAAGAAACAGGCAATGTTGCTTTTAAGAAACGTAAAGTAATTAATAAACCAGTTACCAATGAAGATAATGCTTTGACAGTGTTATTAACAGTGCAAGAAAATCCACACACAAGTACCAAGGAAATTGAGAGAGCTACTGATATTGAACGCACTAGTATTAAACGGATTCTGAAACAACATAAATATCATGCCTACCACATTGAATTACACCAAGAACTATATGATCGCGATTACGTCCAACGACAAGAGTTTTCAATTTGGTTTTTAAATACAATTTGGGATAATCCAGGTTTTGTAGATAGGGTGCTGTTTTCAGATGAAGCAACTTTTAAAAGCAACGGCTTGGGTAACAAACATAATATGCACTATTATTCAACCGAAAATCCACATTGGATTCGTCAGGTGGACCATCAAAATAAATGCTCAATTAATGTTTGAGGAGGTATAATTGGCTCTCATGTTATAGGACCATATTTCTTTGAAGAGCATTTAAATTTTTTGAGAAATGAGTTGCCCGTATTGCTCGAAGACTTACCTTTCATGTTAAGAAATTCCTTATGGTTCCAACATGATGGAGCACCCCCGCATTACCATAGGCATGTAAGACATTTTCTCAATAATTGGAAAGGAGAGCATTGGATTGGGCGAGGTGGACCAGTTAAGTGGCCTGCGAGGTCACCCGATTTAACGCCACTAGATTTCTTTTTATGGGGACATGTTAAAGAAGAAGTTTATAAAGAGGTTCCAACCACAGTGGAAGATATAAAGTTGAGAATAATAAGCAGTTTTCGCAACATTTCAGACCTGACTTTGAGAAAAGTGAAACTTTCATTTATGGATAGACACGAAATGTGCCTTCAGCAAAACGGTGGTTTAGTTGAACATCTTTTATAAGTTTTAATTACATTGTTTTTACATTTATATTAAACTTATTTTTTTTGTAAAAAAAGATCTGTTATTAATACTGTCAAAGCATTATCTTCATTGGTAACTGGTTTATTAATTACTTTACGTTTTTTTGAAAGCAACATTTCCTGTTTCTTGAAATCTCTATGATAAACTTGCAAAAGCTTCTATCTGGTTTTTATTTCGGCATCGCATCATCAAAGAACAATATTTATTTATTTACTGATGCCAATATTCTGACACTTTGCTGTTTTGACAGGACAGAGTAATTCGTGTTAAAATGAAGAAATTTTGATTTCACAGTTAATTTACTGAAAAACTGTTGGTCAGAAAGGTATCAAATATGGTATTTTCTGAAAGCTAGTAATGTTATCTTTAACATGAAAGTAAAATATACAGGGTGTTCCACTTAAAAAATTCAATCCAAGGTAAATTTGCAAAACTTGACCACCCTGTATAACAGTGAATAATTTTGAACGACTTACAAGCGATTATTGTAGTCCTAGATACAATACATTTTATAGAATATTTGGTTTTTCCATACCTGCTTCAATTGTTTTCAAAAAATGGCCGGAGTATAACCTTTTTTTTCCACTTTAACCTCGTCCCATTCCCTTGGTATAAATTTTAGACCCAACTAACCTTATATCAAAATTATCGCAACGAATAGGAGAATCAACTAAAATAATAATATACCGGGTATCCCATTTAAAAAAACAAAAGTTTGGTTCACCACGAACTTTTCAGACCACCCTGTATAATGGGTATAATTTTAAAACACAGCGTTCTTGACTATCAATCATATCCCAATTTTTTTTTTCAAATTCCTCTCCGTTTGCCCACAATCGTCCACCCCATCTTGGTTGCACCACCCAGTATATATATATATATATATATATATATATATCTATATATATATATATATATATATATATATATATATATTGGCTCTCATGTTATAGGACCATATTTCTTTGAAGAGCATTTAAATTTTTTGAGAAATGAGTTGCCCGTATTGCTCGAAGACTTACCTTTCATGTTAAGAAATTCCTTATGGTTCCAACATGATGGAGCACCCCCGCATTACCATAGGCATGTAAGACATTTTCTCAATAATTGGAAAGGAGAGCATTGGATTGGGCGAGGTGGACCAGTTAAGTGGCCTGCGAGGTCACCCGATTTAACGCCACTAGATTTCTTTTTATGGGGACATGTTAAAGAAGAAGTTTATAAAGAGGTTCCAACCACAGTGGAAGATATAAAGTTGAGAATAATAAGCAGTTTTCGCAACATTTCAGACCTGACTTTGAGAAAAGTGAAACTTTCATTTATGGATAGACACGAAATGTGCCTTCAGCAAAACGGTGGTTTAGTTGAACATCTTTTATAAGTTTTAATTACATTGTTTTTACATTTATATTAAACTTATTTTTTTTGTAAAAAAAGATCTGTTATTAAATTTTATTTCAAAAATTCACTTTTTAAAAATATTATTTATTCACTTAAAAATACTTTGTATAATTGTAAAACTTAAACCGGATAATTTGAAACAAACTGACATAATAACAGTATCTGATATGAACTAACTAATATTTACAATTGGTGCTTAATTTATATGTTTTGAAATGATAAGGCAGCTCCTTCAAGCTGTGAGAACTGCAACTCGAAAATACTGCTTGCAATGCATTCCTTGAAATGTTGAAATCGCCATATCCGTTCCCATGCGACTGAAGGTCAATGAATACACGTGGCTATAACGGATATAACAACTCCCCCTTTTAGTCAAAAGTTAATACAATGTTTTAGCTTTTGTAAAATCACTTAAAGTTCGTCTTCGTCTTCTTCTTCGGCTTGGGGATGTATAGCTGGCCGTCTTCTCGCAAGAATACTGCTTAGTCTGCTCTTGACTGTCTTTCGCTGCAGTGGTCTGGGCGGAGGTGGTGAACCATCATCTAGTGGAGCCATGGTGATGCTGGGTAGTCTCTTACGACGACACTTACATAATATGTACAGGACGAGTAGGCTGGCTAGAAGTACTATTGTGATGATTGTGAACCAAGACAAGTGTTTGTAGACAAAAGGTTGGTTTATTAGTTTGTCCAGTTCTTCTGAATATTGGTCCAGTTTGTGCTGAGCAATATTGAGATCTTCTACATCTATCTTGTTCAGTTTTAGAGGTTTGAGGTCTGGGATATGAAGCTTCGATGAGATGTGTTGGCAGCACTTGTATGGGATCAAAACTGGGTGGCTTTTGTAAGTAACGTTTTGATACTTGTCGATGATTGCCTTGGCGTGAACGCGTGTGCTCCCTATAAAGGCGTTACAATACGGTTGAAGTTTAAGGAGGGAATTGACATTGATAATGTTCGTCTTGACTTCTCTTCCTTCACATTTGATAGTAACTGGTAATGGATCTGACACAGTAATCAACCAAAAGTTTAGGTCGATACCTTTGACGTTGTATCCTTTTGCCAGAAGAATTGATACTTGACATGTCTTAGGTAACTGGTTTGGTCCTCTAAGGAGCTGAGCTTCACAAATCGCTTCGCTGTCTATTGGGTAGGGTAGAACATCTGAACAGATCTTTTGGTTTCGTCCTATTGATTTACAGCCTTCTAGGTTTTGAAATGAAACGTATAACATTGAATCATCGTCCCGCGCTATATATTTTTGTGTTGTAGGAATTATATGGTGAAATTCTGTTCGATTATCCAACACAGGTATTGGATAAAGATGATATAAGGTATAGCTTTCAGGATTTACTAACGGTATTTTTTAAATAAACACTACTTTAGTGTCTGATTGATATGCCTCAAGTTCGATAATCTGAACGTATTGTGCGAGTGTTGAAGAGTACACAGGTAGAGGTAGATTATTTTTTCTAAGAGATTGTGAAATTTCTTGAAGGGAACTAATCAGATCTCCTGGGGTTATTATTGAGCTATGTAAAATATTTAGTCTAGCGAATGATATAGCATTTAGAGCGTCGTTAAGAAAGTTTTCTAGAAAGGAGTAACTGTCCATTAATGATTCATATAAGTCTAATGTTCTTATTTGAGCATCGTAAAATGCAAGGTCATCAGATATGTCTATTATCGATTTATGGATTTCGATTATGTCTCGGTTAAATGTTTCTTCGTCTATTTGAAGTTTTTGTATTGATGCGTTAAAAGTTTTTATGACTGAAGTAGTAACCGATATCTGATTTTTAAGGAGGTTCTCGATATGTCTTTCGTCTTGGTTGACTTTATCAATGCATTCATTGAAATATTCACCGTCTGAGGCATTGAGGTTTCCAGTTATGGATTTCCAGACCGTGCCAATTCCGTTAAATATTCCGCGCCTCTCCCTGTAACTATATTTTTTCGTATCTGCGATTATTTCTTTATATTTTAAATTGACAGAATCGGATATTTGATTAGGCAGGCTAACGTGTGTTTGTATTTCGGATCTGAAAGATATCATTCTAGGCGAGTCAACGTTTATGAAGCCATCTAGTAATCCTTCTAGGATTTTATCGTTATTCACGATAGCTTCTTTTATGTAAGAAAAATCTTTATACACGAGGAGTGTCCATTTGTCGTTTGACACTTTGACAGAACCTTCTTCGTGGAAGAATATTCCGAGTGTGTTGTTGATAGGTGTTATGGAAAATTGGGACAGGCCTACCGAGAGCAGCCCGAGGAATCTGCAAAGAAGAATATTCTTATTCAAAATAGGGTTTTAACCTATCGAAGTTGACTTTAGATGACTGATTTGTCCGAGGATTAAGAAGAATGGCGGAATTTTGAAACACTTGTGTAATTTCAAAAGGACCATTAAATTTGTTTTCGGATTTTGATTTTATTTGTGACTCTTTGACGTATACCTTATCGCCAACTTTGTATTCGGGGATAGGAGATACGTGTTCGTCAAACCTGACTTTTGCTTTTTCTTTTTGCCTTTCTGTTTTTGCCCTAGCGATTTTGTAATAATATTCCATGCGGTTATTAAGATCTCGTATGTATTTCGATATTAATTTTTCCTGATTGTATAATGTTTCAGGTGGCCTACTTGACGTGTGACCGAAAATGAGTTCAAACGGAGTAAACCCGTGTGTTTTATTTTTAGTATTATTATAACAGATTACCGCGTAGGGTAATACATTAAACGGATGTTCTGTAGGGTTTTCTGCTACGTTCGCTCTAATCATTTCTGATAAGGTTGCATGGAACCTTTCGATGGACCCATTAGACTGGGGATGATTTACACTAGAGAATGTTAGTTTTGTATTAAACAATTCACAAAGGTCTTTAACTAACGAGTTATCAAATTCACGCCCATAGTCACAATGTATTCTTAGGGGTGTTCCAAAATGCTGGAAAAATACTAATAGGGTATTTACAATCGTTGACGCTTTTTTGTCGTCTATTGGGTAGGATTGCGTGAACTTCGCAAGTTCGTCTCGAACTGTGAGTGCGTAATATCTGGTTGGATATTCGAAGATATCAATGTTTACTCTTTCAAATGGGGTTTTTGGGGTCTCCGTTATAACGAGTGGTGTACTTAAATTATTCTGACATATTTTCACCTTCTGGCATATTTCGCAGGCTTTAATTAATTTTTCAACATCTTTTGTTAAGTTCGGCCAATTATACTTTTCTCTTATGCGCCTGACTGTCTCGTTTATTCCCCGATGCAAATTAGTTTTGCCTGAATGGTAGTGTATCTAGAATTTGGGAAATTTCGTCAGCGTCTGGGGATCTTACAACATTTTGACAGATTTTAAGTTTTATCTCTTTATCGGCAAAGATAAATGAGAACATTTCGAGAATGGGCAGTGCTAAATTATTTTCTACATAAAATGTTTTAGAGGGATCGAATTCATTTTGGGCCTTAAATAGAACATAGAACAGGTGTTGGGCTACAATTTCCGGGTCGAATGGTATTGGGATAATAAAGTATTTTCTATCTTTTACAGTTTTGCTAGAGGCAATGTTAACGCTCATGTTTTCAAAATGAACGTTTTCTTCGAAGATATCCTCGATTATTTTTTAATGCATTTCCTCTAGTTTGTTTTGCCAGAAAAAGGTAATAATTAATTTTTGCGATTTATCTAAAAGCTGCGAATTTGAGAATTCGACTTTGGAATAGTCAATTATTGATCTCGTTTGGTAGAGATCTACAAATTTGTTATATTCTTGTGTGATGTGTTCGTCGTCTATTTCGACGGCATTTGGGTCTGGTTGGCTTTGGTCGTCATTTTCGCTATCGTTTTCGTTAGCGGCAAAAATGGCACATTTTGATTGGAAATTTGCGCATTTTTGGAAGTAATTAATCTTTATTCGGGATAGGGCGTCTGCATTTTTGTTTATCTTTTCGGGCTTATGTTCGATTTTATAGTTGTACTCTTCTAATTTTAGACGCCAGCGAGCAAGCCTACTACCAGGGTCCTTAATCGAAAAGAGCCAGGTTAATGGCCGGTGGTCCGTAATAAGTATAAACTTTCGTCCAAAAAGATAAGGGCGGAAATGTTTTACGGCCCATACAATTGCCAGTAGCTCCCTTTCGATGGTGGAGTATTTAGTTTCTGCGCTACAAAGTGTTCTAGATGCGAAAGCTATTGGTAGATCTTTTCCGACTGGCCCTTGTGACAGCACAGCGCCTATTGCGAATGCGCTTGCGTCTGTAGTCAGGAGGAAGGTTTCCTCAAAATTAGGGTAGATGAGAATGGGGTCTGTAATTAGGGCTTTCTTTAGTTCTTCGAATGACTTTTTGCATTCAGAATCAAAGAGGAATGGGACGTCCTTTTTTAGGAGTTGGGTTAAAGGCTTGGACACTTTTGCGAAGTTCGGGATGAATCTGCGGTAATATCCCGCTAATCCCAGGAAAGACTTAATGTCCTTTGCATTTTTTAGTTCTGGGAAGTTTTTAATGCATTCTACTTTTGAGGGATTGGGTTTTACACCATCTTTCGTGAAAAGATGTCCCAGATAAGCAACTTCCTTTCTCAAGAACTCACACTTATCGGGTTGAATTTTAAGATTTGCATTTCGGAGACGTTTAAAAACTTCCTTTAGTCGGTCTATATGTTCATGTATGGTGGGCGAGTAGACGATTATATCGTCCATGTATACAAGGCAACGCTCATTTTGGATGCCCAAAAGAATGGTGTCCATGACACGCTGGAACGTGGACGGGGCATTCTTTAGACCGAATGGCATTCGGACGAATTCATAGTGTCCGTTATCGACTGAAAATGCTGTTTTAGGTATGTCATCGGGAGTGATCTCAATTTGATGAAAGCCGGACGCGAGATCAAGCGTCAAGAAATATTGACATTTACCAAGTTGGTCCAATAAATCTGAAATATTTGGCAAAGGGTATTTATCGTCAATACTAAGATCATTCAGCTTTCTGTAGTCTATAACTACACGCCACTTTTGTTTCCCGGATGCATCGAGTTTTTTGGGTACCACCCACACCGGTGAAGACCACGGTGAGATAGAGGGCCGGATAATTCCTTGTTCTAACATTTTTCCTATTTGTGTTTTCACCTCCTCTTTGTGTATCTGAGGATACCTATAAGATTTCGTGAATACAGGCTTTGCGTTGTTAGTCTCTATTACATGTTTGATTTCATTGGTGAACGTTAGCTTATCACCCTCAATATAAAATATGTCAGAGTATTCTAAACAGAGGTTTGTGATCATCTCCTTTTCTTCGGAGTTAAGATGTTCCGCTCTTAGCTCATTTCGGATTATTTGTACTCTATCAATTTGGTCGGACGCATAATCATCTTGAGTATTTAAGTTTAGTATGACGTCGCTTGACGTGAATGGCTCTATAGAAAGATCGGAAAAATCTATGGATTTCGGGATGGCATTTGCGTTTAAAATAGAAGTCATAAATTCGCCGTTTTCGTTAACATGTACAATCGCACTAGGTAGACGAACCTTTTCTTTTTCCTGAGCCGTTAACAGGGCGTCAGTATTTTTTAGATTACAGGTTAATTTGAATATTTTCTCTGTGCGGACATCGATAGAAATTTTATTGTGTATCTCATTTTTATTGACATTATTTGGGGTTGTAATAGCACCGACTTTGTGCAATGGAATCGTTTTAAAATTGGTTATTAATTTTTTTTGATTTAAGATCGATTATGCATTCATAATGCTCAAGAAAATCAAGTCCTAAGATGCCATCAAAATCGATATCTAGATTATAAATATACACTTTATGTGGGTTACCTATCTCAAAAGGGACAAGGGTGGATTCAAATATAGACAATTTTTGATTTGTTATGCCCTGAATAGTAACGTTTTCTGCTGTCCTATGGGGAAATCTCTTGACGGTGTTTTCTTTAAAAATAGATATCCCTGCTCCGGTGTCGATTAAAAGTTTGAAGGTATTTGAAGCATCGTTAATATAGTACAGGTTCTTGGGATTAACAGTAAGAAATGGGTTCAAAGGAACGTTTGTTCCGGAAAGTTCACATTGGGGTCGAAATCGTCTAAATTCATTGTCTGAATCTGACTCTGTAGTTCCAACATCGGGTCGATCGATTTGGTAATGCTGTCCGGAGGGTGGTTCTTGTGAAGGGGAAACGGAAAATTTTGAAATTCTGAGCTGTCAAATTCTTCAGAATGACTTGTAAAAGTTTGGTCGTTTTGAATACAGTATTCTTGGTTTTCGAAGTTACTATCATCTTGAGAATACTCGTAATATTGGGGTTCTTCGTAATATGGGTTATCATAATTTACGTGGTGAGCTCTCTGTTGGTTTGGACGGGATGCAGCTTGGTTTTGTTGGGCAGCTGCAGGAGGTCTATATTGAGATGAAAATGTGTTGGGTCTGTTTTGCTGAGAAAAATGAGGTTGGCTGGAAGAAGGAAACTGTCTTTGGTAGTTTACGTTACCACTATTTTGGGAATAACCAGGTTGGGACATTGGTTGTGTACGGCATTCTGGAGCTATGTGTCCGGTGCGTCCACATTTATGACATTTTATAATTTGTGGTAAAGGTTTCCTAATCGGTTGAGGAGGTTTCGGAGAATTTGGTTTGTTTATTTTTTGGTTTTCAAAATAGGAGAGCTGTAATTCTCTTCTAATGCGGGAGTGGGCCTCTAAAAGGTCTCCCGGGTTTCCTGCACGAATGATTTGGCCTAGACGAGGTTCTAGTCCAGTTAAAAGCGTATTTAAACTCATTGTTTCAATTAATCTGCTTTGTGCAGCTTTTTGATCATTAGTGAGGTTAGAAGCTTTTTGAATACTCGAAAGCATTTTTGCATTTAAAACTTGTAACCGATTATAAAATGTAAGGGCGGACTCGCCGGGAACTTGACGGAGTCTTTGAAGATCCTGTATAAGAGACGATAAGTCCCTTGAGTCGCCAAAATGGAGATTTAAAAGTTGTTTAATTTCGGTATATGTTCCTGGATTTCTTGAATTTACTAATTGTGCGGCTCTTCCTTTAAGTTTATTTTTTATGTGAATCGTTAACAAGAGTCTTTGATCCGCTGTTGCCATTTTATAGGCACAATCGCACGCGTTTAAAAAGGTACCTAAGGAGATTTGATCGCCTTCAAATTCAGGCACTATAGAAAATATTTCGGATAGCCTGTAAGGCTCGATTTCTACTTCAGCACTTTGTGTTGTTTGCTGTGCAGCTGGTTGGATTTGTTGAGAACGTGTTTCGGGCATTTTGTTAATTGCTTTAAATTTTTATAAGAATACAAATTAAAATTCTTTTTGAAAATAAAAACACAAAATATTAGGCTATTTTTCAAATTACAAAATTGGTAAATAAAGGTTTAGCTTTTCTTCAAATTCAGGGTAGAATATACGAAAATTAAAATCAGGGTAGAAAATTACGTATAGACAATCGAACAGTAAAATAAAATAAAATACAACACTTAAAACGGGATAATTCAATGTCACTTACTTAAACAGGAGCATTGGTCGTCTTGTTCTCTTAGGACTGCCAGGGGTTTCCTTCCGCAGCTATCTTTGAGTGAGGACGCCTTGATATGGTTCTTTTCTTCGTTAAGGGATTTGCGATCCGCCGTCAACAGTTAGGTCTTCCTTGTTCTGCCGACGTTAGACGAATCCTACCGAGTGCGCCAATTTGTTACACTTTTATTTCAAAAATTCACTTTTTAAAAATATTATTTATTCACTTAAAAATACTTTGTATAATTGTAAAACTTAAACCGGATAATTTGAAACTTAAACTGACATAATAACAGTATCTGATATGAACTAACTAATATTTACAATTGGTGCTTAATTTATATGTTTTGAAATGATGAGGCAGCACCTTCAAGCTGTGAGAACTGCAACTCGAAAATACTGCTTGTAATGCATTCCTTGAAATGTTGAAATCGCCATATCCGTTCCCATGCGACTGAAGGTCAATGAATACACGTGGCTATAACTATATAACATATATATATATATATATATATATATATATATATATATATATATATATATATATATATATATATATATATATATATATATATATATATATATATATATATATATATATATATATATATATATATATATATATATATATATATATATATATATATATATATATATATATATATATATATATATATATATACAGACCGTCTAAAGCCCGTTCCCCCCTACTAATTTTTGAGCCAACTCGTATATCGCAACGAAATTTGGAGGGCTTAAATAGGAGATGAAAAGCTATTTTTTTATGAAAAAATGATAGCTAAAAGTTATAAAATGGCGGCTACGCGCCATCTTGAATTAATATTTTAAATACAACACCCCGCATATTATTCCATTTTCAAAATCTGCTCATTATTCTTACCATTTTTCTCTAACACACTATATTCCTAAATGTAATTGTTTTCGAAATAATGACGTTTGAAAATTGAAAATCCGGTTTAAAATGAAGTAATGGTTTTAGTCACTTTCGATAAAAAATTCTGCTAACTAAATTTTTTCTTGTTAACCACTCACAAAATTCAACCCTCCGGTCTGGATCATCCTCCGTGAGAGCATGCAGGATTTTCATTTTATAGGGATGAAATTTTTCATTTTTTAGGACTCTTTGGACACTTTTCGAACTTACTTCGCAGGATTCAGCAACTGCAGACGTCGACTGAGTAGGATTAATTACCTTTTCAGCAACAATTTCAATTTTTTTTTCTTATGAAAGAGGTGGTCTTCCTGATCTTGGAGCATCTTTCATCGTACCAGTTGCTTGGAGCTTATTTAAAAGTTTGCGCAAATATGACCGCGAAATAGAGTTTTCGGGAAATCTATCGTTAAACATACGGACTGCTAGATGAAAATTTCTTCCAGCTTCTCCAAAAATCAAAACTGCTTCCAATTTATCGTGTAAACTGCGAGCCATGGTCACACTTTTCATAAAATAATTAAGATGCTCAACGGACTATTTGACAGTTAGTTATCAAGATGTTACCGCGACAACGATTTTGTTTCCAACGCAAACTTGATCGTATTTTTGATTGAATTTGAAATTACCAAAATGTCAATTTTCAAACATCATTATTTCGAAAGCAATTACATTTAGGAATAAAGTGTATTGGAGAAAAATGTTAAGAATAATGAGCAGATTTTGAAAATGGAATAATATGCGGGGTGTTGTATTTAAAATATTAATTCAAGATGGCGCGTAGCCGCCATTTTATAACTTTTAGCTATCATTTTTTCATAAAAAAAAAGCTTTTCATCTCCTATTTAAGCCCTCCAAATTTCGTTGCGATATACGAGTTGGCTCAAAAATGAGTAGGGGGGGAACGGACTTTAGACGGTCATATATATATATATACAGTGTGTCCCAGATTCGCTTCTCTATATAGGGATCTCGGCTCCTATTATACCTACAGCAAATGTTAAATGGGGAAAGTTTTAGAGGAAACTTATTGCATTCGATATTTGGCTTCAGATTTACGATCGATCAATAAGTTTGGTATCGGCGAAAAACCGAAAATATTTCGTTTTTCGCCATATATCCAGAACGGTAAATTTGACAGCTGTCAAAATGTGACATTATTCGGACACATTTTTAAGACAAATAAGATGGCGTATACGACACGTCTTCATTGTTTTTTGTTAACCCGCAACCCGCCTCAACTTTCATTTTTCTTATGACCGCCATATTGGATTTTTAGATTTTTGGAAAGAGCCTAAATTTTCCAGTCTAGTGATACTCACAAGTACATTAAAGATTTTAGTGTCATCAAAATATCACACTTCGTAAATTAGGTTCCAATGTTTTTAAAGGAGGCCATGATTTATTTGTCACAAGATTACATTAATAAGTAAGTAATGTATTGAACGCATTGAATTTTCAATACAACATGAACGTAAATAACGACTTAAAAAATCTAAATGAGCTTTAACTACTTTGTAAGTAGGTAACATTAATTTACAAATCTGCAAAATGACGTCCATTTGCATCGAGACATTTTTGACAATTGGTGACTGTGTTTCGTACAACCCTGGTAAGTGTTTTTCGGTTAATATTTCTAAATGTGTCCAGAACTCTTTGTCTCAGGGTTTCTATGGTCATGGGGGGATCAAATTCATAGATTTCATTGTTCATGTGACCCCCGAAGTAGAAATCCGAGGGCGACGGGTCAGGGGATCTAGGAGGCCAACGTCTTGTTGAAACCAAGTTCTTCTTAATTCATCTTCCGTTAGAATAGCTCGTAAGGCTGGTACAACCTGGTTTCGCAAAAGCTCTAGGTACCTCTGCCCGTTTAGGTTGTAGTCAAACAAAAATGGTCAAATAAGTCGATTTCCTGACATGATTAATAATTTATAAATAGGTGCCCAACAGTCAAAGGCGACAGGGTCGGCCGGGTGGTACTAGAAACTATAAATTATAAAGGGAAAATTATCTTTATTAAAAAGTAGATATTTTCTTTCCAAAAATAATTATCGAAACATCCCGTAATGAATGAGCTTGTATACAGTTGAAACCTATTCAGCTTTATTATGAAAAAGAAAAACATATTTGCTTAGCGGGAAGTAATAGCCGTAATAAATTATTTTGTTGGTATTGCATATTACTTTCGGAAATACTAAATCAATTTATTTCAGTGATATAATAATCTTAAAGAAGTACACCGTGCCTTAATAAAACATAAAATATCAAAAGAACAAACCCCTTGCGCTTTAAAATTTAAATTATTCGAAAATACAGCTGAACGCCTTTCTATAAATCATAACGAAAATCAAAAAATAATTCGACATTTGATTAATATGATATTTTTTTCATAACGCAAGAATTAGGCTTCCCGGGTAATAATAAATCATTAAATTCAGACAATCAAAATAATTTTAGAGAATTAGCTAAATCTGTAGAAAAGTTAGGTAAAGTGTTAATAAATTTATAGAACCCAATTCTATTTTTATAGGTTCTTCAAAACTACAATACAAAATGATTGAATAAAAATGTAATACAATATCAAAAAAGTAAGTTGACTGACTAGAGTAGAACGTTTTACTTTTTTTTTATTAGATTTTAGATTCATTAGTATCATTAAAGAACTAAACGAAAAAAAAAAGATTATTATTTGACCATCATTTGGTGCCTATTTAAAAAAGATTGGTTAGATTAACTTACCAATGATCCCACACCAAACGTTACTTCCAAATCTGATCTGTAGACGTCTCTCTGCCACTTCGTGAGGATTTTGCACAGTCCAATGATGACGGTTGTGCCTATTAAAGACTCCACAATTCGTGAACCTGCTCTCATCGGACCACAAGACATGATTTACAAAATCAGGATTTTCGTTACACCTGCTAATATACCACTCACAGAACTGTAGTCGTCTTGGAAAATCAGTTTCCTTAAGTCCTTGTACTATTATGGGTTTGTATGGATGATACTTATTCTTTTTTAAAACTCTCTGTACTGTTGATTTTGACACATTAGTTTCCTGTTCTACAGTTCTTACCTATGCACTAGCGTGTTCGTTGATAGCTTGTAAAATGTTTCTGTCTCGATTTTCATTGTTATTATTGTATCCGCTTCTAGGTTGTTCGAAGGCAGCATGGTTAATTAAATTAACTACGATTTTCCTGAATTGAGTTTTATGAGGCTGCCGTCGTTCGGGGTACATCTCCAAATACCTTGCTGAGGTAACGTAGGCGTTTCTGCATGATTGAAAGTACAGAGCTAACATGTCAACCTTTTCTTCATTTGAATACGGAATGCCGGCAATTTTCTATAGGTTTAGACAATTTATGTGTCAGATTTATGATTTTATTGGGATAAAAGCGTACCTACTACTTATTAAAACACAGCTTTGATACTTTCAACTATTTAACTTAACGTCAAAGTCAAAATACTGTTACAGATAAATCATGGCCTCCTTAGAAAAGCATTGAGAGCTAACATTACTTTAAATCATGGCCTCCTTAGAAAAAACTGAAACCTAACTTTACGAAGTGTAATATTTCGATGATACTAAAATCTTTAATGCATTTGTGAGATATCACTAGACTCGAAATTTTAGGCTCTTTCCAAAAATCGAAAAATCCAATATGGCGGCCATAAGAAAAATGATAGTTGAGGCGGGTTGCGGGTTAACAAAAAACAATGAAGACGTGTCGTATACGCCATCTTATTTGTCTTAAAAATGTGTCCGAATAATGTCACATTTTGACAGCTGTCAAATTTACCGTTCTGGATATACTGGCCAAAAACGAAATCCGCCATTTTCGGTTTTTCCCCGATATTTCCAAAAACAATTGATCGATCGTAAATCTGAAGCCGGATATCGAATGCAATAAGTTTCCTCTAAAACTTTCCCCATTTAACCTTTGCTGTAGGTATAATAGAAGCCGAGATCCCTGTATAGAGAAGTGAATCTGGGACACACTATATATATATATATATATATATATATATATATATATATATATATAGTGTGTCCCAGATTCACTTCTCTATACAGGGATCTCGGCTTCTTTTTAATGCTACAAAGGGTATCTTAGGGAGTTTGATGACTAATTTGAAAAATATTGGCACCTCATGTTTTTATTATAAGTAAACTACATAATAGTTAATAAAAAAAAGATCATACAACGGTATAGGTAAGACACATGTAGCAAAACTATGACTTACTGATATCTTTTTTTTTCTTTAAGAGTGGAGTTACCAAATATAATGAAAAACCCTACAGTGAATGAAATAGCCCAGAAATACAATAAGACTCCCGCTCAGATTTTACTAAAGCATATTGTACAAAGGGGAATATGTGCTATTCCCAAATCGACCAACCCTGAGAGGCTCAGAGCAAATATAGACATTTTTGATTTTACTTTGGACGATAAAGATATGGCAGCAATGAACAGTTTAGACCAAGGCGTTAGGTTGTTGGATTTTTCGTTATTTAATGGGTATGTATTACAAACTGGTATTACAATCTGAACTTTAAATATTTTACATGCAAATTGATACAAGTTTTGAAAATTGACAGAAAGTAGTGCGTTTTGAAATTGATTAATGAGTTAATGAGTAAAGCGGAAGCGGTATAAGTTTTCTTGTTATGAACAACATTTTTGATGGGGTGGGGGGGTTAAAAAGGTAACCATTTTTTAGTAATCAGTTGCAGGACAATGGGACAAATTTTGTTGACAAGGAAGGGCCCCTCCTTGGTGGGGGTGATACTGTAAAAAAAAATCCTATAAATAAATATATAACAATTCTAAAACACATACGTAAAAAATCGAAACAAAATGCTTATGCACAAGATTCTGTAACTAATAGATTATTTGGTATATAACAAGTACGTGACACAGAAATCAGGAAATTGACAACAAAAAAATAACAAAACCAAAACACAGCTTGACCATAGTACAGCTAAGTAACAAGAGGGACAAGCTTTTTCAAACTTTGATAGCGTCATTATGGCAAAATAATCCTACTAAACTAGTAAGAGTAGGTTATATTATATACGTTTTGGTTTAACTCCAAGCTTTAGCTAAACTGAAAATTCCAATTTAATCCCATCCTGTGAACCGACTAGACCAATATTTTTATTTTTAAAATATAGCTGGTAATGATTTTTTTTATTTGCTGCTCAAATCATCGGAATGAAGGCGGGGGGGGGGGCGGGGGCAACTGTATTTTCTGCTTTCCGCTTCTTATGCGCCTGTTACAAAAATCACCGTGTATATGTTTTTGCACATGTAATAATCTCAATTCCCTTTTCAGTAACAAACTACTGACTTATGGTTTTAGACAAACACTTTAGGAGCATGTTGATAAAAAAATCAACAAGGCAAATTCGCCCTTATCCACAACCATCCTCGTACAGAATTCCATTACATACAGATAAACAGTATTTATTAGGTGCATATAATTATTTGGTTATAACTTTATACACCCTATAAACTGTAGTTTATATAAATTTTTTCAAGTTATGAAACTATATGCATTAATAAAATGTCTTATTTGTATGTAATGAAATCTTGTACGAGGGGGATTGTGGGTAAAGGCGAATTTACCGATATTTTTATTTGGTTTTGATTTATTTTTATACCCTTATTATTTATTTTTCACAACTTTATTTAAATATTTTCCTCTACAAACAGAAAATTTATTCCAGGAAATGTTTTTTACCGAGTATTTAAACATTTTCATTCGTGTTTCATACTTGATTTCTCTCTCTCTCTCCCTCTTAAATTTAAAGTCGATCGGATAAGTAGTATGCCGCGTACAGACAAAACGACAGGCCGATAGAAAGTCGGAAATAAAAGAACATTATTTTCTGGGCCTAGGGACCCCAAAACGCAAAGATCTGCAAAAATGCGTTAAAATCGTTTTAAAGTTCCCAGAGGCAGCCCATAGGTCTCTCAAAAGGTATACTATGAAATGGCACTATTTTATATTGGATTGTTATTTTCTCAAACTAAATAAAGGTTGTTCCCACACTAGAACAGTGTCAAAAGATGCAGATAATTTTCAACAACCTTTTCGGAGCATTGCTGAACTTAATCCATTAAGGCTCTAAGCTACCCTTTTTTTTATTTAAAGTAACAGTAATTGTTTGGACAAAATTCGTTGATACAGCCCACACATAATATAAAACGACGCTACCCCACTGAGAGTTCTTATAAGTAGCATTAGGCAATATTTTAGCGTTGGAAAAATAATTTTACGTGGGATAATTCGATAATAAACTGGGTTCTATATAAAGTTTTAGCAGCCGAAAGTCAAAACTACGTATTGTCAATTTAATTTTGTTTGAGATGTAAAAAACATACTTAAATTTTCTTTATATCCCCAACAATGATTTTTTAGCACTCTCAAAAACTTCTGTACATAGAAAACAACTCCCTGTAGATCACATTATTATAAGATGTTTTCTTTGTACTAATTAGCTCAGGAGTATGCTATATGTAAACAATCACCTGTTTATCATTTTCTTTTTTTTTCAGAATCAAAGACCATCCGGAATATCCTTTTCCTGAATTGAAATAAGTCAACATAATATATTCATGTTTTTTATTTTTAAGGAATATAAAAATGCACCATTGTTTGCACTTCCTCACATTTACAAGCATCACTAATATTAATAAATAATACAACAGTATACCCAATATTATAGTATTATTAAACAGTAAAATTATTTTATATTGTTAAACAAAGGCATATAGTTTGTAGAAAATATGTGTTCAAAATATGTAGGTGCCATGTTCGAATCCGGCTAGGCGCAGACACTTTGTTGAGTCGTGCGGTCCACTTTAAAGCAAAAAATCCACACTTTTTTTAATAAAAAATATAATAACATTTGTGGGGGATTTATACAGAACGCGTTTTAATTCTTTGGAAATTTTAATTAACGTCTCATTTCTGTATGCGTAAGAAAGTTTTATACATTTTAATACATTCTTTTCTGTCAAATCTATATTTTTATCCTGATTTTCCATAATAAAATAACAGTTAGCGGAATTTTTTCAAAACAAAGTTTTCACTTATGTTGACGATACTTTACTGATAAAATGAAGCAAGGAAAATTATATAAACGTTTTTTGATATCAGCGGGGCGGCAGACCTTTTTTTCGTCGGGCTCTGGGTACGGGTTTCACTGGTCTAATACCCATTACTATTATTATCAGGGGCCGCATTACGAAACGGGAACCCTCGTCCTTGCAAGACTCAATAATAAAACTCTCTATATATTACAAGACGAAGCCAGCTGAAATTCTTTTGCTTTTTACTGGGTTTGCACCCGTTGAAAAGACGGGCTAAATAAGAAAACAGCTAAAATACCTGTTTTTCAGTTAAACTTAACAAACACCTCAACAATGACCTCAACTTGATACAGGTCAACCTAGAAATTATTAAAAAATATGCAGAAACGTGGATGTGGGAAACAGATAAGATATATTGCTGAGTTTTTATGTAAGACACGGGTGATAGAAAATGTATATGTCTTAAATAACGTTACTCTGATGTCCAGCATGAAAATCTAACTTTAATTGATCTTGGCAATTCCATTTCTGTTTTTTTCGTAAATTGCTAAGTTGATTCACGCCTATAATCTTAATGTCAACTGAAACTTTCGATAATGTGTGTTTTGTTCTTCTTTTCCTATTTTTAATTCGGCAATTTCTTGGTTTATAACTAAAACAGTTTTTGAGACAAGTTGTAACGCTCTCCAGTAATTCGTTCTTCTTCGATAGACATCGATCACTGTCGGTCATCTGACGATCCAACACTTGAAGTATCCAACGGTTGAATTTCGGGCGCCACCCTTTGGGATAACGTGGTAAAGGGCTCACAAACTCACCAGGTAGCTTTTTACAGTGGAGAATGGTTATCGAGAGGTCATTGCGTAATCAATAAGGTAGTCGGAATAGAAAAAAGAAATAAAACACCCAAGTAAAAAAAAAGAAGTGATCCTAAGTATTACATGTTCCTATATCGCAATAAATACTATGTATAGCCCCATAAATTAACTAAAGGAAAAAACTCTAATGAGAGAAAGACGCCACTTCTGACCGATGGACAGGAACACAAGTCCCGTAATAAGGACCCGGAAACTGTCGCAGGAAGTAAGGGAAAAAAGGGAAACACCCGACAGATGGAACGGATCTAGCTAGACGTGGAAGTTCGAGTCGAAGGCCGGTAAGACCAGACGCAGACTTTCGTTGGAAGTAATAATGTTAATATACTTTATTTCACGTACTAGTAGTAGTAGTAGTAGTAATAGTAAAATGGAGAGACAAACCAGCAATCCCTAAGCAAGCCAGTTTTTAAAGTCCGGACAGTTTTTGAAATATGTAACCTTTTCCACCATCTTCCATCAGACCACGTATCTGTAGGTGAAACCTCGGTCGACTGCAGTCTATAGCTAGTAGAGAATCTGTGGGTTTAAATTCCACTTCCGATCCATCACTTGATGTAGTTGCCATATTATTGCCATGGATTTATTGGTTACTTGCTCAACGTGTGGTTTCCAGGTCAGCCTACTATCAATTCATAATCACCCTGAGGTATTTAATCTCTTGCTTCAGAAGCAGTGGTCTTTGGGGGTGGTGACCTAAATCCTACTAAATTGCTTCTTCTGATGAAGAGTATGAGCTCTGTCTTGTCTGGATTGACTCAGAGTTCCGACTCGATCAACCATTTTTCAATTATCGTACACATCACTTGCGTTCATTCACAGACAGTTGCTAGGAACTTCTCTGTTTCATAATACGTCCGACATCTGCCTACGCATGTGCATAAAACCCCTCAGATTATAACTTCTTCAAATGGAAATATTACCATTATTTCACGTTATACCAACGTCATAACAAGGACCTTGTTATGACGATCCTTCTCAGGTACACGTCCTGCAGTGCTGCAGATGCAATGATCCATTTTAGTAAAACGACGACCGTAATAAGGCTTTATTTAATTTAAGAAATACAGGTTTACATGCCGACTTTACATTTACACCACATACACATCGTAGCTGAAGCACAGCATAGCAACCAGAAGCAGCCTTTCGATACAGTTACAATATATGCTCCTTAAATTACAAACTTAAAATCTATATATACTCCCAAGAACTTATTTGGTGTGGAGCACATAGAGATAATATTGGAATTTAGGTTTATGTTGTCCAAAGTACAGTTAAAGTGAAGGATATTTGTTTCAGAAACATTAAGAATAAGAACCATCTTCCTTAGTTTAGTGAGATTTGGATCATGCCAAAGGATTGTGGTGTCGTCCGCAAACAAAGTCTCTTTAATATTTGTATTAGTTACATCAATGATATTTATTTATTTTTTTGGTGGACATACGGGATACAAACAGGTATAAAGGTATCCAATACAGTATCCATAGACTTACATAAACTAATTCTATTTAAGCTACGTACATAATATCTAATAGTTCCTATATAAATGAAGGAGAACGAGAATGGGGCCCAAGTAAACCTAGGGTACTCCCGAATGCTCGACTCCTTATCTCCCACCCTCAATCTCCCCACTCAGATAACACTTAAACCATTCTAGAGTGATCTCCCCAAAACAATATTTTTCGAGTTTACGCAGCAAAGTCTCTTTAATATTTGTATTAGTTACATCAATGATATTTATTTATTTTTTTGGTGGACATACGGGATACAAACAGGTATAAAGGTATCCAATACAGTATCCATAGACTTACATAAACTAATTCTATTTAAGCTACGTACATAATATCTAATAGTTCCTATATAAATGAAGGAGAACGAGAATGGGGACCAAGTAAACCTAGGGTACTCCCGAATGCTCGACTCCTTATCTCCCACCCTCAATCTCCCCACTCAGATAACACTTAAACCATTCTAGAGTGATCTCCCCAAAACAATATTTTTCGAGTTTACGCACAGTATTGCACGATCCCTGTAGTCAAACGCCTTAAAAAATCATAGAACACTGCTGCAGTCGCTTCGTTTGCATTCAGATCCTGATACGGGTCAGACAGGAACTTGAAAACCGCGTCAGGTGTGTTTTGCTACTCTGAAATCCAAACTGACATGTATTTAATATTTTATTTTTTATTAAGTAAAGGTGCACCCTGTTTTTGATCAACGTTTCTATAACCTTTGCGAGGGTGGGAATTAATGCTATAACTTTAAAGTTAGTGGGTGGGAATTAATGCTATAACTTTAGCTCTGTCTCCACTTTTGGGCACTGTAAGGACAGTACAGAGATTTAAGCATTCTGGAAAGGAGCCAGCGGTAAATGAATAATTTATCACCCTTGCCAATGCCAATAATGTCGAATCCGGCATATGATGAAATACTCTGATTGTGACCTCATCCCAACCAGAAGCCCTTTCATTTCTAATTTCGCTGAATACTGTTTTGAGTTTATGAAGATTGGTAGGAGTTATATAAAGAAGATCTCTTACTGAGGTAAGACTTGCAATAACTTTAGAAGAATCGAATAGATTACTTATTACTCCTGAGTTGTAAATGGTCTCCAATACTAGTCCCTTCCTCTTGCTTCAAAGTTGGTTGAAAATTTGCCAGTTTTCTTTTTGTTTGTTACTTGATTTATTTATTTGAAATGAAATGAAAAGAAATGCTTTTATTATCATTAATATTCCTAACTAGAACACTGACAACGTGGTGAATTAATTAAATTTAAACTAAATTAACTTAAATTATATAGATATCAAATATAGTAATATAAAATCATAAAAACAAAGATTTCACACAATTAATATCTTACAAAAAGTTACCAAACAAGCAAAAATACTATGTTACAACACTACAAAAATAGAACTGTAAAAAGTATGACATCAATAACAGAAAAAAAATAGTGATGGATAAAAAAGGACAAGATTTCGTTCGACTATATTGTTTTTGGAGGACATCCCTCAATCCATCTATCATATAGCGTTTCCGCTTTATAAACCACATATAATGGTAGTGATTCGCCAGCAGTAGTTCCGAAAACCTGATAGATGTATTTCGTGCCCCTAGATAATATAGTAGTTTAAGATCCAACCGGGTTCAACACTTTTCAACGTATTTTAGGTTTTCAAAATAGAGAATGATTTCCTCATCTGTTTTTTTCGAGCACATCTCTAAATATTTTGGCAATAAGGGTTTTGTTGCGTTACAAAAACTGTTTAACCCACTCTGGACTAGGCATATTCTCATTAGCATTGGCAACTAGCCTAGTTCCTTTCTTGTATAAATAATTTTTACCACCATTCTGACCTCGAAGGCATCACTAGATTTTATTACGTCTACCAGATGTCTTTCTTCAATCTTGTTTAAAGCGTTAGGATGACCAACTGGCCCGCTATGTGTGTTTCCTAGTCTATTTAATGATGTTCTACGGGGAATATAAAGCCGTTCATCAGCTTTTCTTGAAGACAATAGTATAGTCCCGGTATCTCCGGGAAACTAGCTTTTTTTTTGCGTTTACCTATTTCTACAAGAAAATTGTATTCTTGATAAAGATTTGTGATTGAAGAAAAAATAGTTTTGACAGTATTACACTTTAAATCAGATACACAGGGTGTTCAAAAATACGAAGAAGTGAATTTCAAAACCTAAAAATTTCAAAAAATAAAATTTTGGTGGTAGCAGTTTCAAAGGCCACTAAAAAGTTAAGTACAGTTTTTCCATATTAGTTGTAATTACGGATATATTTAGATTGAAAAATCGGAAAAATTAAATTTTTTCGTTGTTTGACCTTAAATATATCCTTAGCTATACCTAACTAATATGAAAAAACTTTACTTAACTTTTATTTTTGAGTTTTCGAAATCCACATGTTTGTATTTTTTTAACACGCTGTATATCTGATCTAAAGTTTAATGCTGTCAAAACTGTTTTTTTGCTCAAGCACCAACTTTTATCAAAAATAAAAATGAATAATAAAAAAGGTTCCCATTTCTCGCATATCTTTTTGGAAATATTGTATGTACACCACTTAGTTGGCTATGCCCCATAACCCTGCAGCAAGGTCTCCAATTTTGTATTCAGACATTACTAAAGAAATGATACACACATTTTCCTTATAATTTTTGGTTTTAATGAATAAGAGGAGACTTCAAAGGAAAATGGGAGACGCTTTGGGGGACATTTGATCAATAAGGAACGCTTTGGGTGGACTTCTTGGTTGTTGGGGGACGAATAATCACTTTATTTTGTATGATAATACCTCATTTCTTAATTTTAGTTAAAAAATAAATAAATAAACAAAACAATATGCCACTGACTCTTCCAACTTATTTTTGTCTACATGACACCTACATCGGTGCGACGTTATCGAAAAGTTAAATTTTATCTGATTCGCGGTACGTTATATAGCGCCATTACTCTCCAAATGCCAAATACAGAAAGAAACTCTCACTCTTACATTACTGGATGGAGTAGGCCGCAAATGTCACAAATTGATAAGTTAAAAATAAACAGCTAAAAATAAACCAAACAGGAAGTTGAAACTTTAAAACTTGATTACTTTATTGCTACTGTTCATTCGTCACAATTGTCTCGCCGAAGTAAAACATGTTCAGTTCATATAGTATGGATTATTTATTTTGGCTTGTTTTAATAATAAATAGAGATGGCTAGGGAGTGAGTGATTCGGTTCGCGTCACAAATTGATAAGTTAAAAATAAACAGCTAAAAATAAACCAAACAGGAAGTTGAAACTTTAAAACTTGATTACTTTATTGCTACTGTTCATTCGCCACAATTGTCTCGCCGAAGTAAAACATGTTCAGTTCATATAGTATGGATTATTTATTTTTGGCTTGTTTTAATAATAAATAGAGATGGCTAGGGAGTGAGTGATTCGGTTCGCGTGATCCGATATTTGATTTGATTTTTAATGAATGACCCGAGTCACTCCTAAAATCACTCGAGTCCCGCATCTCAAACGGTTGCTAAGTTCACTTACTACGTACACTCTCTGACTCCTGTTTCAGCTCTCGTTACTCTTGATCTGTAAATCGTTCTTCGTTCCATGCCTAGCAGTCGGTGCCGGATGAATTAAATAATTATCAATGTTTTTACATTACTGATAGAAGGGGTTTTTCATTCGCTTATTTTCTATTCCTAATACTGCAAGGAACATAATTTGTTTATTCCGATTCTAATCAATAAATTGATTATAAATGAGTTTAATTCATACTTGCACCCCAGACTTTCAGATAATAACTGAATAAAGTTAAAACATTATAAATAAAATTTAAGACCTATTAGAGCATTACAAAATATATTATAATAGTTATAATTTACAAATTTACAAAAACAAACAAAACCTCTAACTCCTTAATACGAGTAAAGTAATCCTACACTACACCCGTTTGTTTTTCTAATTTTGACATTGCTAGTTAACTTTTAATTTTGAAAATATTATCCAAGGGCACACTGTCAATAATTGCGAATAATACCAATGATTAAAATATCATATCAGCTAAACACATCTGCGCAGCATTCAGAATCCTAATCCTAATACTAACTTTAATAACCTAATAACCATTAACCAAAGATGCATAAAATTTCAGAAATGTTCAATAAAATGCGCTATCTGCTAGTTACGAACAAAAATAACATTATCCGCCCCGGACCGTACGCAAACCAAGTTGAAACCTGTAAATCCGAGTGACTCACTGAGCATCCAACTTCTAGCGAATTGTAAGCAGTACGACGCCGCTTGCGGCTCGCCAAGAAATCGGAGATATGGTCTGAACTCCGCTCCGATAAATGACTCGATGACCCGAGTCAATGACATGATTCATTTAATACTGATGACTCGACTGACTTTACTCAATAAAAAGACTCGGTTTTGCCATCTCTCATCGCAACTCAGATTGTTCAATGTGCTTCCTATTGATCTGCCGTCTATTTTTGCGGAGTATAAACAAGTTTTGTGGAATTTCAGCATGAGTACAGATTAAGCATGAGCACGGATAGTAAGATATTCAGCTTTATAGACGGTGCATATGTGTCCGAATCTCCATTCAAGCAAATGACTTTTAAGTTTTTTTTCAACAATACTTATAATTAATAAAAATGCCGGTTAGATTAGGTTACGAATGGTTAGGTTTGCTCCAAAAAAAGCGCACTAACCGAATTCCGAGTTTATATTAAAACGAGGTTTTTTTTAACAGAACCTATACAGTTAGGTAGATCTGTCACGTTAGCGCTAGCAGTGCCGGTTTACCCTGGGGTCTTTTGGGTGCTGTAGCACCGGGCGGCAAAATTTCAGGGGCGGTAGGCGCCCGAAGCGATAAGATATTATCTTATTAGCAACTGAACTAAAGGAAAAGTACGAATTTTGGACGAATATTTGGACGAATATTTTCATTAAGAATGTGTCCATCTAAAAAAGCTGTTAAATTCTCTATCAGAAATAAAAATAAATTCTTTATTGGATTTGGTTCAAGCCTAATACGAAAATAAATTTATATCTACATTTTCCAATATCAATATTTGTCTGCGTATTTTTTTCTCTATAATAGTCACAAATGCAAAAGTTTGTTTTTTCACTCTCAAGAGAGTAAAGACGTATTTAAGAAATTCAATTGCCCAAGAAAACTTGAATTGTTTGGCAATTTTGTCTATTAACCAAGACTTGCTAGATGAAATATATATATATATATATATATATATATATATAGTAAATAGATATATATATATATATATATATATATATATATATATATATATATATATATATATATATATATATATATATATATATATATATATATATATATATATATATATATATATATAGTATTATCGAAAAGTTTGCATCCTTTTAAATAATTATATTATAGTTTTTATGTTCCATTTACTTTCGATGCGTTCCTTTAAAGCGTTGGTTTATATTTTATTTGCGTCTTGGCGTTAGCGTTAATTTAAGTTTATGTATGTTTAATTTTATTTTGGTTTTTGTAAAATTATTATTCTGTGATTCTCTGAAATAAATGTTTCTAACATATGGTTTTGTTTAATTTTTTTTCCGACCGGGCAGGGGGTGTTGCGTATTTGTAGCACCGGACGGCAAACTACCTTAAACCGGCACTGAGCGCTAGGTTAGCTCAGGTTCGTCGAGAAAATCATCAATAAAGCCACAAAATCACATCTCAAGTCATAAATCACATGAATAATCGGAAATTACCTTTGAACTACGCGAGCACCCTAAAGTGGTGTTATTTTGATTCACGATCCTGTTTTAATATAGGTACACTTTTACACCTAACTACATATTAATAGAATTTTAAATCCGCTTGGACTTCTACCAATCACATTAATTTAGAATGCGCACGTTATTTCAAATCTGATTTCCGAAGATTTGAGGTGTGACTTTACGACTCTAATGATGGATTATAGCTTTAATGATGGTTTTATCGCCAAACCTGGGCTACCCTCAAGCTAACGGGACAAATCCATTTAAGACTATAGGTTATATAAAATAAATCCTTGTTTTAAGACAGACCCGGAATTTTGTTTCTTTACAGCAAATTTAACCAATAATAACCTAATCCAAATAAAATAAAAAAAGTTTTCGTCCGAGTCGGGATTCTAATCCATATACTGCACAGCATAAGCCAAGAACCGTACCAATGCGCCACGAGGCTTTACAACGCGAATGTATTAGATTTTGTTTATATTCCCGCAACATAAAACCATATATTAAAAAACGACGTCCTTATCTAATATTGGAATTATTTAATTTTCCAATAAATTGTTAAAAACATTTTCTTAAAAGCCGAAGGGTCCAGGCTTAGAAAATAAAATATGAATGACACTAGGTAGCTATACAAAAGTGTGATTCTCCTTTTTTATTGCAGTTTTTCTTACTCCCCACCCCCCAATATGTTTTCTTAGGGCCGTCCTTAAAGACAATACCGTTATTTAGCGGGGTGTTAACGGGAAATTATATCCCCTCTGATAAATATATGCTGGTAACAGTGGCAACAAGGAATTATCTAAGTATGCTGGAAAGACAACACCTTTAATTGCTGGTGGATCATTTTAATCACATCACTTTAGATTGCGTGCGAATTTCAGATCTGATTTTCAATGTATGAAGAGTGATTTTATGGCTTTGATGATGGTTTACGGCTTTATTGGTGGTTTTACCGACGAACCTGAGCTAACTTGACGCGAACGGGACAGATCCACCTACCTGAGTAGGTTTTGTTAAAAAAATTCTTGTTTTAATACAGATTCGGAATTTGGTTGCCGCACTACAGCGTGCTTTCTTTACAGCAAACCCAACTAATCCTAACCTAATACAAATTTTTACTAATGCGCATTTTTATTAATTACAAGCTTTATTAAAAAAAACAAAAAAAATTATTCGCCTAAACGGGTATCTTACCACCCAGCTACGAAACCCTTGCTGGATATCCATCATAACTTGTTTATACTCCACGGAAATAAACGACAAACCAATAAGAAACATATTGAACAATATGCGTTATGAATGGTATGACCCGCCGGCAATTGAAGGTCTTTCCCTAGGAACAATCACAATTAGCGGTTAATTCTCAAACCAATCCGTGTGGTTTTTCATGAATTGGGTGACGTCTTTAAAAATAACCAATTTGTCTCTCATTTGAGAGATAAATAAATAAATTCAATAGTTATGGTAATAAGTTTGGTAAACCAAAGTTAATAAGAAATTATAAAACAACAGAAAGTTGCTACTATATCAGCCTTCGACAGCATTGCCGCTTTCACCAGAAAAAAGTTGGTCGTGTCGTTTTTCGTCAAAATGACAACTGTTTTGCTTTTTAAGAAGAATATTTGATTTCAATATGGCTGATATTTGACATTAATTAATTTTATCCTGTTTTTAAAGTACTAGCCTTTGTAAAGTAGAAAATAGTAAATAAATAACTAGTAAATTGAAATGAAACATTCTTGAGTTGTATTTGGAGACTGCAAAAATGTGTGAAGGATGTTCTGATTTTGTGCAACTACTGATTTCTTGTAAGTTGTCTGTTGTAGTTCATGCCGGACTTTATTTGAAATTTGTGATGGAGACATTCATACAGACTTTCGTATACGAGAATATATTTCTCTTATATCGAATTCCATAATTAAATGAATACTGCTTTAAATCAGTTTAGTTAAATAAAAAATTGTGAACTTAGATTAAAGGTTTATTGACCTTTTTTTGCTGCCCTTTAAAAGTGGATTTATTCTTCTTCAACTAAATAAAAGTATAAGAAATTACCTTAGTGGCGGATTACATTACTCTCTCAAGGTTTAAGCATAGAACCTCGAAGCTGAAGTCGCCCCCAAAGAAGGATACAAACTAATGTTTATTATAAAAAGAAAACAGAGACTAATTTAGTGAGACTGAGACACAAAGAGAATACAATAATAATTGTTGTAATATGCTTTATATTTATTATTCCTTTACCTTTTTAGATAGGGATCATATACTGCATATTTATTTTCCCTAATATAAACTTACAAACATTTTATGAGCACCAAGAGAAACCCACTGACTAACCTGTTTACCATTTACATTACATATTATTTATGCTTTTTCTGTCTGAATTAACTAAACTGCCCACTTAAACAAAACGTTGTTACATAATTGTAAACTTTGTTTAAAAAAAGAATGTATGAGGTCTTAAGCCATTTTTATTTTAGGGAGCTCTCTGATAGTGTCTTATATTTACTGTTGGACAAAAAACAATACAACTGACATCAGATTTAAAAAATGAAATATATTTGAAATATTTGAATTTACTTATACAGGGTCTGGCAAAAGTCTCAGTATGGGCAAATATCTACAGAACCTATAATTCGATTGACTCTAAAGTTGATGATATGACATACAAGGTTACTGTGAACACAGTAGTAACACTGGCATTGTCATATTTTCAGTTTTCCAACAGGCTTTTATTTATTTTTTTTCCTTGTTAAAGATCTGGTATCTTATTGTTGCATTAAATGGGTCTCTTCTGGTATACTTACAATCTGAAGATTATTTGTTTATAAACACTACTGAGAAAATGTACAAAAGCTGGACTTAAGCACTTAAGGCCGGATTTTTGTCAATTTTCTCAGTGGTATTTAGAGATAAAGGTATTAAATCTTGTTTATTTATAATCAGTAAGTAGAGCGTAATTTAAGGAAAATAATATACAGGGTCTTCAATAAAAAAATAATAAAAATATTTTGTATTGTACCCTTGAAAACTAAAAATTTAATAATATCACCTGTGCTACTATGGCATTTGGAACAATCTCATATCCCACACCTCTTATTTTGGAGTTCAATAAATGGTTTGCCTTCATATTGAGGTGCTTGCAATACCATGTATGTTTTTATCAAGACATTAGCATAAAGAGGATGATGTTGAGGTGTTATACAAATAAAAAAAGTTTTGTTTTTTAGCTATTTTAGAATTATAGAGAAGTCAGTATCTCTTAAGAATCACAACCTTATCTTCCTTAAGACCAGCTGTGTATTGTTGGTCAAGGATTGAGTGGTGAAACTCCTGGCAAGTGACAAAAAATAGGTTTCATCTGTAGAAATAGTGTTCTTGAATATAGATAAAAGGCTTCTAGAAGCTCCTAAACAGATAGTGAGCTGCATAACTCATGTGATATACATCTACTCCTTAGGTGGGAGCAATGAAGTTATCTTGAAATCTAAAAGAGTTATTAAAAGTTATTTACATAAATTGAATGTTCAGAAATAAGTAAATAATAATTCTAAAATATTTTGGTATATACCTATATAGTGTCATCCTATTTTATTATTAGTGCAGCAAACTTAGCTTTTTAATGAGTTCACCCTGTATGTATATTATTATAATTTTTTGATTTTAATAAATATTCTAACCGTTTTTTGTATCACCCACTCTGCATTGCAAAATTAATGTTTTTGAGTTGAGGCTTAAAAAGTGTCACTTTGGCAAATTCATTACCCTGTAGGGCCTAAACAGATTTTCTTATAGCAAAATATGCTCTGGGGTACGTCACATTAATCAGTTGAAGAGAACTATATTTTCCATGTTAATGAACTTCTTATAACACTGAACATGCTAGTGTTTTACATTGTCCGTGTCTGTTTTCAAAATTTCCATATTTGGTATAAATGTCAAACTGCACTTTAACTTTTGGTCATATCTCAGAAACGGTTTCAATTAAATTTTTAAAATTTGATATATTTTTAGAGCACATGGGTAGCTCTCGAATGGTATGAATCAGTTTTAGTTCTATTAATAAAAAAACAATTTTTATAGAGTGCCACATGGTACACGATAACCCTCATAAAAATTAAAATATTAATTTGAAATATTTAGAAAACTTTTCTTTTTGCAGTTTTATGATTTCTATTGAAAAAGAGGGTGGTTTAAGTTTGGAAGCACTTTTTTTTTATTTAAAATCCATTGAACACTATGGCGGCCATACGGTTCAAGTTTTCAATAAAAACAAAAAAGATTCTCAAGGAGCATAGGTAGGAGAAATTTGTATAGGTCCTTCTCTTTAAAAAAGTGTAAGCAAATTATGATAATTATGTTTAAAAAAAAACAATTTTAAAAATGTGTGTTTCAGTTCACTAAAAATTAGTTTCATTGTAGCATGAGATAAAAATTAATGAGGAGGCAAAAAGGTACAAAACCGCATCTCAAGTTTTGACCTAAATGTTTCATGAGAAAAACTACTTGCATGAAAAAATCTTTTTCCATTCAGACTTATTCCCTTGAACCTCTTGAAGTTCTGGGGTATGTTTTTTTCAAAAAGTACATTGATGCTTCGTAGTCCTGCCAAAAAAACGAGCTTATTGGATGAAAGCTAAAAAAGTTAAAATTTTTTTAATATTTGATACAACATTCTTTCTTTGAACTTGAACATAAAAGAGGTTATTTATTTTTTGGTGAAAGCAAAATGGATTTAAAAACCTCGAATCTATTTTCTACAATTTTCAGATATTTACTGTTTGGTTCTGAAATGTACGGAAATAACAGAAAATCTAAACTGAAAAAAAATGCATAATTTTTAAGGGAATATGTGACTTATAATAATATATGCTTAAAAGATCTAGGGTGGACTTTAGGGTCACGTTATTATTGTATTTTGGTACAACTCGAACTTTTTAAAACAACATGGATCCAAAAATTAGCAAATATGTCTACAGACTACAGAAATATATATACAACATATGTTTGTTGCTCAATTTTGTTCATCAAAAGAACATAATAAAAATAAAAGTACTAAAAACTGGTGAAGCCGGATTTATAAACTAGAGATTGCTGTTGATGCTTATGTTGCTTTTTTGAAGTTAAACATGGGCTTTAATGCAACCATTTACAAACTTTGGGACTTGGCCAAGTTTTAAGTTTTGCTGTTGCAATTCGTAGATAACCGATGAAAATGCTCTGTACAATCACACATTGAAATTATATTTAGTTGATGTGAAAAGGCTTTTTAATATGTTTTGTTTATGCTTGGAGTTGCTGTGATCATTTGTGAAATTTTTTGTTATCATCTTGATATTTTATATATATGTATGTATATATATATATATATATATATATATATATATATATATATATACATATATATATATAAAATATCAAGATGATAACAAAAAATTTCACAAATGATCACATATATATATATATATATATATATATATATATATATATATATATATATACATATATATATATATATATATATATATATACACATATATATATATATATATATACAAATAGAAGTGTAATTTTTGAAATAGAATATTTTGACAGCTGTCGAAAAAAAAACAGGTTTTATCCAAACTACTTAAAAATTTTAAATATAGTTTTCCCAGTTCAGTGTAACTTTTATTGCCGTAATTTATAAAAAAAAATTTGGTATTTTCTTCATAATTTCTGAAGTGTCTTAAATTTATTAAATGGGAGCTCCATGTTCAAGTATGTTTTATTGAGTTATTTTATTATCAGATAAAATTTTGACATGTGTGAAAAAAATGTTTTCCTCATAAATTCTGAATTGCTTTGATGATTTTTACAGTTCCGTGTCACTTTTAAGGTCATAATTTATTTTAGAAATATATTTTGCCAGGTATTAAAAATTGTCTAGTCTTTGTGACATTTGAACAGTTAATGTATTTTAAATGAGATTTATACAGTTAGCTATAACTTATATAAAGTGGTATAATAGGTGGAGAGTGTTAATTAAATCATAGCCGTTAGGTTATGGTCTACATATAGCTTGTTGATATCGTTCCTTAAAGTAGGAACTGAAAAGTGTTAGAGATCCTCCCCGGATTCCATAGTATTCCAAATTACCCAACAACAGTTTGTTATCGACTGAATCAAACTCTGATGCCAGATTTGTAAATAGGTTTAATATAGGATGTAAAGATTTTTTTATGTGTCTAGATGTATTTCATAAGTGTGATTTAATATTAAATTTTAATATTTTGTTACTTAGATATCAATAAAGTATTTCCAGTCTGCCTTTTGTTAATCAGATATTACTTATTTCCTTTTTTCTGTTATAATTTTTAATGGAACTTCGCCCACATAGAATATTGATTTAACTAGTTCAAGGGATTGCTTTGCCAAGAACACTTTTATTTTATTATATTGAAGCTCATTCTCAGTTGGTGTTATGAAAATTACATTAATTCTGATATCACTATGAATAATCTAGTTTAAGTTATAGTGAAAATAAGTGCATAGTGTTTTGGCTTTCCACTGAATTTAATAACACTAGAGGTCTTGAAAGGTTTTCGCCTCAGCATGTTATATATTTATTTTATTTACAATGGTAATGGCAGGATAAATTTTGGTTTATTTTACTATTTTTCACTAGCCCCGTATCGTTACGCTGAGTATCCAACCTTCAAAGGGTTGATCGGACACCACTTGCGTCGCCGAAAGTTAGCCTTAAAACAATCGCACGTATCACCAGCTACGAGTGGCTCGCGAGCATGGGCTGGCGTAATTTTGTTGCAGCAAACCCTCCTCTCTGGCAGTCGACTGATCGAAAAAGGTTGTACTGCTGTGTAATGTGGGGATAACTTTTTGTTTTTAATTGTTTGTCCGCCCGCATTTTTATTCTATCATAATTTGCACATATTCGGTTTAATTTTATTTATGTAATAGTTTTATTAATTTAAATTCAATATTTGATTACTTAGTCAAACTTATACAGTCCATTTTTAAATCTTCAATCCAGAGCTAAAATAATCTTCAGATTATTCTACATTTTTGTTCTTTTGAACCTGGATTTGTTTCCTTTTTTTACATTTTTGGTACTTTGATTCGAGGTTGACTCTGGTTTGTTTTTTTTTAATTATTAATAAATCTTATATTGATGTAATATTGATTTATTTAATATGTGTATGTTGTCGATACGTGACCAAAATTCGCATTTTGTTTTTGGTTTAATATTTAAAATAACATTTGCATTTCCATTCACCTGATTTGTCATTATTGGTTCCTTTTTTATAAATTAACCACGCATTTTTTATTATAATTATTTGACGTTTTACGTTTAAATATGCTCTATTTATAAACGCTTCAGGATCGATTTTATGCTCGAAAGTTTTTTTTATGCGATATCTGGTTGGTGAGAGTATTATTTTGTACAGTTTCTGCACAATTTTATTTCGAATAGCTTTAATTAGTTCGGAAAGTTTTTGAAATATTTCACAAAATTTTTTCCATTAATTCGGACGATACCTTTAATCAATGATATTTATATCATAGTATATGATACATTTGTTCAAAGTTATTCAAATAAACAATTACGCTCTCAGGAATGTCGACACGCGCTGGATAATTGTGAAAAGATAGATCAGGCAAAATTTGTAACTGAGAATTTTAATAGGCAGAGACTTATTTCCAAAAAATTCTTTTAAATCGCCGCCTTCACGGAAATTCAAATGAACCTGATGCGCAGAACACCATTTTTGGGTATATTGTAATGGGAAAATTTATATCTCTAAGTACCCCGAAAATATCCGCGTTATTATGCATTAGGTCCGAAATTAGCGTAGAATCTCCCTTTAAAATTATTTTGGGAACTTAAGGAAGTCCCTAACACTCAATCTCTTTCTCCTGATGGGAACTGAACAAATATTTGAAAGCGAGCACAAGCGCGACGCTTATGGTAGGTACATTGTTTCACTTCCATTTAGATGTAATTTGCTCATTTTTCCAGGCATACGTGATTTGGCAATACATGTGTTTTATTCTCTTGAACAAGATTTATTGAAAAAATCTCACATTTCATAAGCAAGATTTTATGAGGAAATATTTAAATTTAGGTCACATGGAAAACTAATGCTAAACTAATAAAAATGCCCCCTTATCCTCATTTTTATTTACTGTATTATAGTGTGGTTAAACGTGAAAATGTAACGACTAAACTTCGTTTCGTTTTTAATGGAAGCGCAAAATTGTCTAATCAAGTGTGTCTTAATGAGTGTTTACTGGTAGGACAAAAAAGATATGTCCTTTGTTCTCCTTTTTCGATTTTATCCCTATGTTATTTGCTCAGATATCAAACAGATGTATCGTATCATCTAAGTGAATTCCGTTCATTGGGACTATCAACGCATCGTTTGGCGTTTTCCCCCAGATGGGATACGTTCATTATCTTAAAAAAGCTAATTTTGAAATAATGTCTTTAAAAGACAAACTAATTGCATCTGACCCTTTTATAAAAGAAAACTCTTCTCATGCTCAGTGCAGTAGCTGTTACAACCGAACCTATAATATGTAATAACCTGTGTTCTTCCGATCAGGCAGTGCTTTCAATGTCTTCTGAAAATAATATATGTGCTACTAAGAAAAGGAAAATATTAATTGTTGGCAAATGCTGAAGTTTTTGATGTACATTATTGTCAACGCCTAATCAAAGCTTCATTTTGTGATATGGTGAAATATTTTGCTAAACTGCAAAAAGTTCTCAAAGAATGATGTAGTTTTTGTGTTTTGGGGTTGTTCGAATGCTATAAAGGGAGTACTTTTATGGCGCACTTTATAGGCGCTTATTAGGTCTTGTTCTAATACCAGTCTCATTCTTGTAGGGCCTCCTTTTTTTTCTAAAGGTCGAGTGCTAAACAAAAAAATTGAAGACCAAAGAATAGTTGTACATTTATACATAGTTGTACATTCTTACTTTATTGTTATTGGAATTTTGGATTATGGTCGAAAAACTAGCTTTGTTATATATTTGTTTGGTAACATAATTGTGAGCTTTATAAGGTGACCCTAATACACCGGATGAGTCTGGTAACAAAATAGGTTGGAACATTTTTTGTTCCTTCCTTTCGGCTGACTGTATTGTAATGTTTTATCAGAATAGTAGTCACAGAGTCTGATGAGATTTCTCCTAACATTATATCTTGCGATTGTGAAGTCATATTTCTAAGGCCCAGTTTCACTTTGTGTTGTAACCATTGGGTTATGGTTATTTAATATACTTTCTATAGTTGAGAAGGTGAATTTCCAATTGAATCTAGCTACTAATCCAGACTTTTTGGTCACCACATATTGCGAAACTGGCCCTAACCGAGATGTGGCTTATTAACAGTATTTCTATCCATGAGATGTTTAATAATAAATATTTGGTATTTTGTAGAGATTGAAATTATAAAGAAATGGATTGTCATTGCAGCTGTGGTATGTTAATCTCCTTTTCTAGCTTGTTGCAGGCATTCTTCAAAGATTCTCACTCTCATCTCATCTAGTATGATGATGATGTTTGAGTTCTTATGAGAGTCGACAAGATAAATATGGTACTAGGATGCATTACTTTTTCTCTTAATTCTAATGAGAACATTATCATTCTTTCTGTGATATTTGTGAATCTCTAAAAACAGGTTTAAAAACCGTAAATTCTTCATTTTTGGAGATTTTAACCTCCCTTTGGTGGAATGGATCTATGAAGATGACCCTCTGGTCCCAAAATCTTTGTAATTCTTGGCCTCTGAAACTCTTATCACCTCAATTAGTTTTCTTGAGTTACAGCAAATGAACTACTTGCAAATCATATGGGCAGAATTCTAGATTTAATATTTGCTGATGACTTTGTCAATATATTGATTTCATCTTCTAACTTTCCTCTTGTCTTTTACAACAATTGAGTTTTAAAATAGTGTAGTTTTAGATACATTTTAATTTGAATACCCTAGAAATAAGAATTGGCTACTGGATCTTACTGTCTCTTTAATTTTATTATTTTAAATTGTATTTAGTTTTACTTTTACTGTTACTTCTAACTTACATTTTTTTCTCTGTATCAGACTTGGATCTGCCTATATGGTGTGTGGTAGGAAGTGCTATGATTTTCTTGCATCACTGATGATGCGTAAGCATGGAAATTGTTGGTCAGCAAATAATAAAATATCTACCCATCTGTCTATCTATACTTTTATATTTGTTGTTACTAAGATTTGGTTTGGCATGTATGATACAAGATTTTATTGGGTAAATTATTAGGAAAACCCCTGTTAGAAGCTATTTGATGATCAGAAGTAAGAGGCAGTCTAAATAAATAGTATATAAGAGGTTGGTTTGAAAGTAAAAAATACCAATCAATTATATTGTGTAATATTATCGGCAAAAGTAGAAATAGAAATGGCCAAAGGTAATTTTCTCCAGGGTGAATTTATTGAGAAAATTTTCCATTTATCTATATGTTTTTGCATATAAATTGTTTAACATATAGTAAAATTATGTGTAGGCCTTAATGTTTATACAAATAATAGTTTTAATTTAAAAGAAACTTATAGTTCTGTATAAAAATACTTTCAAAATTTTTTAGATGAAGAACAAGTTTGCAGAGAAACAGTGGAACAGCCAGTATTGACTCTAGATGATGTAAATACTGCATTTGTATATGTTCAAACATGGCCCGCAAGGTGTGTTATTTTTATGAAGATTCATTAAATTTGGAACTATATTTATCTGGCTTATTTTTAAATTTGTTTTGGAGCATGAAATAGAAAGCAAAGGAAATGTGGCATCTTTTTTTGCTTATTTATTTATTTATTTATGGATTTTTTATTTTAAAAACTGTGTTATTCAACTTTAGTTTTAAAATACTTAATTTCTTTTAGGCAATGTATGTGCTGCTACCGAGATCCCAAAAATTTAGAAAGGTTTAGTTACCTAACACAAGGGTTGATATATATGGCAGTGTCCCAACTTAAGCAGCTAGTGGAAAAAAATTCTGAAAATAAAGCACAGGAAGAACAAAATAAGGGAAAACAGGATGTCAAATTGAGTGAAAAAAACAGTAAAGATGTGGAAAACGACAGCACTAACCATCCTACAAGTCATAATCCTGAGGATGAAACAGAAAACGTGGAAGTCGTAGAAAGGGACAAACTTTTAATTTTAGTTTCAAAAATATTTCTTTTAAATTTTCCTCTTTATGTGGCATTTAAGCATACAATCCAGTCCAAGGTTGATGAACTAACACAACAGGAAATGGCCAGTCTAAATATGTTTTGTGATCTCCACGATTCAGAAATACCTATTTACCTTTTGAAGAATGTAAGCTGGTTTTGCAAGATTGGTGGATTGCTAGCTATGACTAATTGTTTTACTCATTTAACAACAGATGTATTGCCTGTTTCTACTGCTCATGCTATGATATCAATAGGTAAGGACAGTTCGGTATTATTTAAAATGAATCTGGGTTTTATGGATGTTTTCTGTTATAAGCTTAGTGGTCCATGATGAAAAGGAAATGATAAACACAAAAGGAAATCTCACAAACAAAACAGAATTTGTTTAGTAATAATTAAAAAAAGTACTTACATTGTGTTCTGTAATGACTGTACAGACAATAAGAAGTTTAAAAGTTATTGCTCGCTACATGTTTATTAAAAATATTATTTTTTATGTTTTCAGTCTGCAATTTGAAACTATGGATGAACTATAAAAGTATGGTTTCACTGCTTGTACCACTCAGATCTTGTGTTCTAAGGTATATGTGCAAATTATCAGATCAAGACTTAAGAACACCCACTATAAAAAGTATGGCAGGTTAGTAGTTTTATATATATATTTTTTTTTATAATTATTTTCAAGAATATTTTGTTAAAATAGTGTGGTAATAAATTATCTTTATTTTCAGACTTTATGTGGAATGCAATAAAAGATCCTCTTGATTCACCAGTTGCCTTTGACATGGACGGCCTTGATCTGGCATTTAAATATTTTACATCAAGCACCCTTACTATGAGGTAATTTCCAGAAGAATGCATATTTTCCTAAAAATATTTATTACGTTTTGTTCCATGTATATGGTAAAAACTTTTATAATTATTTATTTTTTCAATTGTCATATATGAATATATATTTTTCAGATCAATACACAAACAAGGAAATTTATAGGCATATCTTTACACAAACAAGGAAATTTATAGGCATATCTTTAGCCTTCTCATCTGATTGAAATTCTGTATGTTCCCAAAAAAGTTGTGCTAAAGTCCCCATTGAGTAATGATTTTATGAATAAGGTTTTTTTTTGCTTCTGCATAAGTATTGTAATCGTGAAAAATCCTGCTAGATCTTTGTAGTTTATGTTTTATGCTCTATTTCCGTTAGTCTGTCGGACTGCCGCTCGTTCGCCAAATTTTGGTTAAAAAATCAAGTCATATGGGGATGGAATGTTTACATTTTGGTAAAAATCCAATATGGCGGCCTTACAAAATGTAAAGTTATTATAAAGGTAAATGACCCTAAGGCTAGAAACAGCCGAAGCGGTTTTTGCCGAATCGTCGCCTCCTTATTGACACTTCTATTGTATAAACCAGCATGCACCAAAAGCGGTTTTACGGCAACAGTCGGCAGTGAGTCGTCACGACGTCATGTCAGTATCTGTTCGTATATGGAACGAAAAAGACGTGGGCGTTTTCTTGGCGGTTTTTGTGCATCAGTGTTTCCAGTGCAATGGAAAATTTGGATATTTAAAGAATTAACAATGAAATCCATGTATATATCATATCTTAAAGTTATAAGGACGCTTTTCTTCTAGTGGTATGCTTTCCCTCGTAGTACTATTTGTTTTGGAATATGGATCTTTTATAATTGATAACAATTCTTGAAATGTTCCTCTGGACATTCTGGTAAAGTTAAAGAGTTTATCTTTGTCTTCAATGAGTTCTGTTTACGATGTATAAAAATATCATTTGTTTTTCCTCTCATTTTTTATGGGATTCATCCAACACTTCCGACCCTTTCTTTTCTATTATATAACAAGCCAACGGTTGTTAAAAAAACAAATCATCATGACTATCGTCAGAAGAAACCATCTTTACGACTCGACATGCGGTCGGCAGTTGCGTTGACGCAGCGTATGTTTTGAAACGCTTCTTCGCCGAGTCGGTGGCCTAATGAAATGTTTAAAAATTGAGTACCAAAAAATTGTCCAATTGATTTGAAATTCTGCACGAAAATCAAGTGTAAAACAGGGATAGGCAGGTTAAATTTTAGAGGGAATCCTATATTGTAAAACAAAATGGCAGCCTAATAAAATCTTTAAATATTCAGTACAATTTCATTTCCTGGGATAAATCTTTTTATTGATGAAAATAACAAAAAACATAATTTCTTTTGTATAGTCTTCATAAACAAAGTTATGATATGTAAATAATAATAAAAAAATAATAATAAATTAACTTAAAATGAAAAGAAAATTGAAATAAATTACTGCTTATATAGGATCTGAATAAAGTTATTAACAAATAGGTATATGTATATATGAATTGTGTTATATGTACTAGTGGAATTCTGTACGTTAGAAGTTGTGGGCAAAAACGAATTTGCCGATTTTTTAGCTTTCATCTACATGAAACAGCATAGAGTGTGACAGCAAGGTTGTCTACCTGCCTCGGGCGCTCAAGGTCCGCAGCTCAATACCGAGTGGTTTTATTAAAAATAAATTTAATATGCCAGCTGTTTGATGGGTAGGCGGCTGCGCGTTCCATCAATCTTTCGCTAAAATTATCTCCCAAGTAGTATCATTCCAATCAGATGATAAACTGTTGATCCCAAATACCTGTACACACAGCATATGTGTGTGCGAGAGGTAGGCCGAAACCCAGGCGTTAATAAAAAAGGCTAACATGATATAAATAGAACCAAATATGAATTTTTAAATTCTCTTCTTTTTACCTTTTATTAAAACTTGTACTGGTGCACCATCTCAATGCCATTTTATGAAACCCTGCAGCACTGCAATTGTCACTTTTCCTTATTTGGACCAATCCCTATACTTCGTTTGGTTTTGAAGGTAGCTCTATAATAAAATATTGGAAATACAAAACTTTTAAATATGATATTCACATTTACTTAACATATTTTCTATTTACAGACTGGCTGGTATCACACAAATAAACAACCAAATAGGTGTTTTAGCAGAAATTTGTGTAGGAGAAACGTTGCCAGAAGCTGAAGCTGTTCCTAGACATATGGCGGATTGGTTAATAAATAACAGTATTATAACTCATATTTTCGGGCCCAACTTGCATGTTGAGGTATGATATATTGATACAACTAGTTGTTATTAAATTAGTAATTATATAATCACCAAATACTTATGCTAGGCTGTAATAAGAAGTTATGGAAAGTATGTATTTATAAACAAATTTTCATCTTATTTTTTTTTTTGATTTTGGAGTAAACTGCAAATTTATTCATCATATTAACAATATTATTCTCACACAATAAAATTATGGAGTTCCATTATATAATATTGCTGGGTAAAGTTCTTAAAGAAATAAAATCTTGACTTTTGCCTGGCCTGGTGTGGTTTTGGTGATGACGATATAACTATAAAAGTTCACATAGGTTATCTTAAGATAATTTATTCGAAATTTTATCAACTTTTGTATGTAATCTAAAAACAGATATATTTGTGGTTTTACTTGTTAATGTTAAGGTAACTTTAGAAATTATTGAGAAATTATTAAATTTTTCAGTATTTCATTGTTGTTTAACCTGTAAAGTCAAATGTTTTACATTTATATTTGTCTCCAAACTTCAGAATACAAAAGTATCAGAATATTTATGCCCTGATTGATTCAAGAAGCCTAAAAGCAGGTAATGCTAATAATAAGAAATTACATATTATTCATTTGAGAAAAGGAGTAAATAAATTTGACCTTTTTATCTCTATTTATTAAATTTTTAGTAACTGTTATATTCTCTATACTCACCGAATATAGTAGTACTCAGTTTAATTAGGGACGACACTTACTAAAGGAAGTGTAACTGTATAACTTTAATGCAAACAGTATAAATTACAATAAAAGTTGAAACATTTTAAAATTTGACAACTAACATGGATTTAATACTTAAAGAATCCACCAGGTATACCTTTGAGGTTCAGATAAACTTATAGCAGGTTTTCTATAGATCCTCAGAATAATATTTATGTTGTATGTTATTAGATTTATTATATGATAGACTGTAATATAATTAATAATAATGTAAATTAAGGTACCTAACATTATTTGTAGTTTAAGCACAACCAATGACACAGCAACCTTGTCTACAAATCCCATGCATACTTGAATCCATCTGAAGGTCAGCTTTGCTTATTGAGGGGTGTGCCTGTGTTGTTTACATTTGTGCCTATTTTTAAAACTAGGATTTTATCATCAAATGTTATCATAACACAACCCAACAGGATATTAAAATTGCTTTGGATCTGGCGTTCTTGGGATATTTTCAATATTCTCAGAATTTGTACAACTATACGGGTCAAAAATTTAACTAAACATCTTGAAAATGATCTTATAATATTTAGACTCTGATAAGTTCTAACCCTGAAAATAGCTTCTGAGTTTTGTCTGTATGTATTTTAATCATTAAATTATGATTAATAGGTAATCAAACAGAGCCATATCATCTTAAACTTCCTTGCTATGGAAGGACGCATCACTTGCGAGCATATGGATACAATCTGGACTGCTGCACAACTAAAACACTGTGCGAAGCCCATTCATGATCTCCTTCCAGGACTCGTGAAACACTTGGCCGCTGCGCCTACTTTACATCTGTATAATCTTCTTACAAAGCTGGAGCCAAAGGAACATACAGAGCAAACATTATACTTGGCAAGTGCACTTATAAAAGCGGTTTGGTCTAGAGGTATGTTGCTTAATTTTAAACAGTAACTTGTAACTGAGAAATATTTCATAATTCTTATAGTTTACAATTCTTTTAACATTTTAGTTTGTGAATTGCTGTTCTTCAAAAATTTGCATTTTTAGGTGGTGCAGCTCCGGAGGTAGGTTTAATCAATGTGGCAGCATCTAGCGCTGGAATCGCTCTACATAAATGTGCAGCTACATCCTCAGAAAATAGGTTGGTATTTTGCATAGCCTAGCAAGTGCTTTTAAACCATTGAGTCCTTTGTGGCTTTCTGAGAACGGTTAAATGGGGTTAACCATGTAATTATAAGAAACTATTATGTTGTTTTATAATTATTGATGATTCTGCAAAATATTTGCCTTATACAGTTATTAAATTCGGCAACTTAATTGCTAAAATAGTATAAATATTTTTGGTGCATAATAACAAAGATTTTTTCGCATAAATATTTGTACTTAAATATTGGTGTTCTTTTGTATCCGTTAAATGAGTTAATTATTCGTTTTCTTTTTGCACAAGATTATAAGAAATATTAATACAACGTTTAATTTGAATATGTGAAAAACCTAAATAAGGATAAGAAGCATTATATACAAATACCATTTAAATACATATAAACACTAGAATTAAAAATCATCAAAATTCCTTCGATAATAGTTAAGCAAGGAGGTTCAGATTACGCGTTTTATTGAGGAATACCGACTCCGCTAAAAAAGATCCAATGTGTAAATAGCCAGTGTAGATGACATTGAAACAAATGCTTTTAGACCATAATTTATTCAATTTTGAAAATTTATTAAAGCAACAATATTTAAGAGAAGAAAAAATTGGGCTTATTAATACTTTGTCTCAGATAATTTATACGTAAGTTGCTTTATTTACTGTTACAATAAAATTTTGACAACACTGAAGGTCTTTTGAAACCATCTCTGGGTCGTTTTTCTTGTTAACGAATCAATATATTTAGATGTTTTATTTTTTACGTGGCACATCAGTTGGACTGAGAAATTTACCTCACTTACTAATAATGTTTTTTTTTTTCACAAAGTTTGACAAGATACTTCTCAGAAAGTTAGTAAAGATTAGATATACTGTTTTTGCAGAGTGACGTGCCTCCATTTAATTTCTTTTTGATTCTTTCCTGTATTCTGTGCTTTTTGGAAGTTACAGGGTCTGAAATTTCGAAAATGAGTTTTGTTAAACATCTTATTTTGTGGTATAATGTATCCAAAGTAAATTGAGACAAAATATAAACTAAATATCCGTCAACAGTAGGCGATTTCTTTGTGAAGCATGGGCGGCGAGATAGAAATTTAAACTTACGTTTGTAAACCGATTAATTGAATAAAAATAAATTTATTTGATATACGTGGTGTAGTAAATTATGAGTACCCCAAATTTTCCGCTTTCTCAATTTACTTTAGATACACTTTAACTTAACAATGGCTGCTCGACGTTTAAAGAAAGTGAAGCCGGGCCTCACCTGACAAAATTATAACAAAAGGTGTAGTTTTTTAATGGTATTTATATAAATATAAAACATTTTTTGACTTATTTTCAATCAATAAAACTATTAAATATTCAATAAAAATCCAAGTTTAAAATATAGTATTTAACATTTAGGTCTCGTACCTTCCAACTTTGCCTATTTATTCTTCTAATCGCTCAAATCGTTGCTCGACCGCCAATCGCATAAATTTATATTCTATAACAAAATAGTTACCGCAAAAATTGGGGCGTCATACACGTCACAAATTGTCCATATAACGCTATGCTCCCTATTTGCTTCAATTTCACAAAATCGAGATTTAAATAAGCGAATTTTTGTAGGCATCGAGGCTCGAAAATTTGGGCGCAATCCTATTACTCTTAACGTTAGCTAGTGAATTGCTGAATAATCGTTTAGTGATTGCTAGGTGTTCTCTTTTATTTTGAACAGGGACTTATTATTTAAATGCTTCTTTTAAAAAAAAAAAAAAAAAAAAAGTTTGAAATGATTTATAAATATTTTCATGGTTCTCTAATATATTATCATAAAATTAACACGGACAATAAATAAAAATTACTATACTACATCCTTTATTCCGTAGTATTACAAGTGAGTGCCTATTTGAAACTTGGCAACGTTATTATTAGGAACCTCTCTCATCTCTTTTTTTCTGTTAATTTTATATTTTATTCAGTGACGTGACGTATCAGTAGAAATGGGCTGGGCTTCCCAGAGCAAAAGCCGCCATTATAACACTTGGATTGCATAGGTCTCTACATCTCGTGGGTTTTCGATTAATTTTTTCTAATTTGTGATGAAGTTTGGTGCTCTTTTACAAAAAAAAATTTAAATTATTATTAATATTGTGTGTTGGTTGGTGAACATAAAAAAAGTTCGGTTTAATCGTGGTGGATTTGTGTCTATATTTTGCCCTTAATTATTGTTATTTGTTATTTTTTTTGTGTTTGTGTGGTTGATCTTGATGAGCCAAAGCCCTTGCAACAAAGTAAGCAGATTAGTTTTTAACAATGTAGGTTTGCCAAGTATGCATACAGGTTTTGTTTAATTATTTGTTTTGTTGTATTTTTAAAAACTGTTGTAAGTTGTAATATAAGTAACAATAAATTTCTCTCACGATAATGTTTTGTCTCCCCTTCTTACGACGAAATGAATTGGAAAAACAGCAAATTTTAGCGAAAAGAGGATGGGTCGGGAAAGTTCGCGGACATGAGTTCATATAAAGAGAGTTTGTATTGCTGGACAGGTATTTTATTGGGTAAGGCGAAACATTCATAGTGCTCAAAAGATGGTTTTTACGAACGCAGTACCAAAATGCACGAGTGGTGTTCTAAAGAACACATTACAGATTTTATGGCTGTAGTAGGGTTAGAGCAAAATAGGGCCACTATTGAAGATGTATTGAGGGAAAACGCAAGTTTTAACAAAATGTTGTATAACGAAAATGGTCGCAAAAATCGATTATTAATGAGCTATTTAATTGAAGTAACTCTTTGAGAACATAATGAAAGTTTAGTCATTAAATTGCGAAAATTTTTAAGAGATCTTTATTTGCGTTTTTTAAGGGGGCAGTCTAAAACAATACAAAATGAACTAATTTTTTTGTATTCGTGAATATTTGATAGATTTTATTAAAAATGAAGTAAATGATAAAGAATATTTTTGTTGCGTTAATGGTTGATGATACAGTAGATATTACGGAACATTCCCAATGTGCTATTAATATGTGGTATGTAATAAATGGGTATCTGCTTCAAAGATTTTTAGATTTTTTTTTAATGTTAGCGAAAACCGAACAACAGACCCTGAATATAATTTGTTAGTTAGCATTTTGAAGTCATACAATTTTAAGGAAAGGTTAGTGGCTCAGTGTTATGATGGGGCCATTGTCATGTCTGGTGAATTAAATGGACTTCAAGCCAAGATAAAATCTTCTGCCCCCTTAGCTTTATTTAGCCATTGCTGTGCACATAAGTTAAAATTTTATGCTACAGCAAGGAACTAAACAGATAGATGTAAGTAGATTTTTTTGTACTTTATTAGGTTTACCAACATTTTTTAAGAAATATCTAAGAGGGCTTAGCAGGTTTGTCAGTGATAGCCATAGAAAAAGAAATTTTACAAAGTTTAGTGAAAATACCCAGTTTCATGAAGACATTATAAATAAATTTGCACATTTGAAGTGTATTGTATTTTTCCTTTTTAATGTTGGTTTTTGTATATTACTGTTTGCAAAACTGTAAAGTGTCCAGGTGTAAAATATTAATAATGCAAAATTACGTGATCTTAAAAAAAACGAAAATTTGTTTTAGAACCTGTAACTTCCAGAAGGCACAAAGTACAATAATGGACAAAAAGCAATTTAGCAGAGGCAAATTTCTTAGTCCAAGTATTGATGTTTAATGTAATATTAAAAATATCTAAATATCTTGATTCGTTAACAATATAAACGATTCCGGAATTCTCTCAGATTTTGTGTAGAACTTTTCAGAAGACGCTCTACTACTACTTTAAAATGACATACAATTTTCACTGCAATTTCTGCAAATTTCGTAAGTGTCGTAAGATACATTCACATAACATTGCTGAGACACTTCCGTCAATTAAACTATTGCGTCGACCCAATATTTTCGATAAAACCCCTCAGGTCTCGTAATATCTGTTGCATAACATTAGTTTTCTGTAGTGTTTCATTAGATGCAAGTAACTCCGAAGAGGAACATGGAGAAAGCACAGGACATTCAGAAAGCCATAAATCAGACAGTGAAGAGATAGACGCGGTTGAAATCGAAGATGATGAGCATGGTGAAATTGTGGTGGATAATAATGGACCACCACCATGTAAACTAGCCAGGTGTGATTTTTTATTTACCTACTTAATAAGCATTTTGTTAGTTGAAATGGATAATTACTTGCAAGGGAGAGTTACATCAATTAGCACAGACAGGCTTTTTTCAAACTTCATTGACCTCCAAAATTTGGGCTCTTCAAAATTCTCATTTTGATAAAGCGGTTATTTGTAAATGTACAAGAAAATAGATTTGCGGATAAATGCTTAAACACTTGCAAAATTTAAATCTCTTGTTTTGCAAGTGATTGTGATAGTGTATACAGGGTATACATATTTTTCTAGTTGCAGGGAATTATGTGAAATAAACAAGTTAAGACTAAGCAGTTACACAATAAATCTGTGCTACTGAGAACCACATCCTTAAGAAAAAAACTTGCAATATGTGTTGATTAAGGAGATTTCAGGAAAAAAAATACTGGTACATATTTAAATAGATCGCTAAACAGGAAAATTATAACATTTTGACAAAAGTAATTTATATGTGGCCAGTGATGTACTCCTAGTTTTTCATTTCAGAAAACAAATAATTGAAAGAGTTGAGTGTGATGGTCCAAATAGCAGCACGGATACCGAGATTGATGGCATTCCATTAAAACCTTCACCCAAGCAAGAGAAAGTAAAAGTGAAATGGCCTGCTTCAGTCAAGACGAAGAGTGATAGAAAAGCGCATGTTCGGAAAAAGATTTTGTCTAGTTTAAATGTCATGCCTGAAGGAGTTGAAGCTATTGGTTCCAGTAGTAGTCAAGATGAAGCTGATACTGAGGATAGCCCAGCTAAAATAAGGAAAAGGTATTCATTAAATAAATCAGTTTTGTACACTATGTAGTTGAAAATCAGGATGTTTAAGCTGACACAGTTTCTTCCAAAGGAAGATTAGTTTTGAACATCTCCAGTAGCAATTTAATCCGGTTTTTATAGTATTTAGTTTTACTTGATCATGTTTGTAATTAAAGATTTTTTTTTACATTTTTTGTGGAAGTTGTATAACTTCAAAGCTCTAGGTTTATTTATATCAATGTAAGCTTCAGGTTTAGCTATTATAGGCACAAATATATCTTTTCAAAAACAATACTGGTATGACAATTCTAATTTAATATTTTAGGCGAAAATTTTTGAGAAAGGCTCGTGTAAAACGACAAAAAGGCAACAATAAAAGAGGAATTAATCGACTAGTGGGTGTAGCGACTTTAAGTGATGTTGAAGTGGACAGTGATCATGAAATAAAAAACCTTAAGAATCACTCAGCACAAGAGAGCTTGATTCTACCAGCTCAAATTAATTCTTTGGTAAACGTAACTAATATAGATTTTATGCATAATAAAGCTTTTTAAAGTTTTATTCTATTGTATACAAAGTAAATACATATTTATTGTTTAGATTCATCCGTCAGCTAGTCTTAAAACTAATGTCTATCTAGAAGAAAGTTCTTCATGTAGTGAACTAGGTAAAGAAGAAACACATCATGTAACTCAACCATCAGCTTGTGGAAACTATATCACTATTCACTCAAGTGGAAGTCACATTTTAGAAATGCTTAGTGGAGAAGAAGCAGAAGTAGAAGGTAAGTGAAACCAAAGGCCGTTTATTCTTCTAATAGACAATCAAGCAGTTTCATAAATTTGTCGCATCATTTGCTATTGGTCTTGTCGCCGTTTAGTCGCAATAATAGCACGCAGGCAACAATATTTGGCTTGGTGTTGTTAGTAGTATAATTTAATTTTAGAAATACAATACAAAAAGTATGCCTTAAAGAGACAAGTAGGGTTACCAGGTAATTGCGTAAAACCGATCTATAAACGAATTTAATAAGCAGGTTGGAGTCCGTGCGTCGCGGACTGGCCGTTGAGCTACGCGGAAATCTCTCAATGGACCCCAATTATGCTGAATACAATTCAAGTTGGGATCCATTTAAGGGGTCTTTTATTTTCCATTTGTTGGATCTTTTGGGACTATAATCGATATTTGGTGAAACTTAGGAACTTCATTTGTCATAAGATTTGTTTTTTTTTGTAAGAGCTTGTTTAAGTGTTTGCTAATCTGACAATAATGGTTAATTGTTGTATTGCAAATAACTTGTGGTAATTAAATTTTATCCATTAATTAAATTGGTGGGATCATCATAAATTTTGAGTAAACATTTCGTACTACTACAAATTGTAAGAAATATTAGAAATTCTTTTGACTATTGATTTATAAATTTTATTTAAATTTAAAGGCTTAAGATTTTGTAATTTACTTACAGTAGCATTTCTAAAGAACTTTCCCAAATACTTGATTGTTTCCTTGTTATGTAATTATTTGCTGTGAATATTGAGAATCAATAAATAAATTTTGAAACTGCTTATTAATTTTGTTTAGGTGACGCAGAAGGGAGTTATTCGTCTAGGATGAGCAATAAGTCTGAAAAAAATATGGCAGATTTTGATGGAGAGGACTCTGTATGCGAGGAAGAGCTCGCTCAATTGACTGAAAATCATCCGAATTTGAATTTGCATATTGTTGCTCACACACCAGAGAAGGTAAACCTTATATTTTCATTATAATATCTAATATATCTTGCTATTTATGCTAAGTACTTTATGACCTTGTTGACATTGAATGGACTTAATATTTTAGTTTAAGTTATCATAGCGGATTTGTACTTATAAATACAAATCTATACTCAGTATTATTACAACATTAATGGCTGGTTGCACAAAGCTCAATTAAAGTTTAGAATGTTTAAGGGAATGTCAAATTTGACAGTGGGTTCCTAGATTTTTTTAAGCAGCTCGTCGAATCCGAAAGCTTAGTTATTAAATATTCAAAACAGCAATTAAATTTTGTGCAACCAGGTTATATGTAGAAAATGTTTTACACCTGAATAAAAAAAAATTCAGTAAAAAAAATGAACAGATGGAATTGATACTCATTATAGCCTGACTTCTCTTCTTATCTTAGTTTAAGACTACAATTTTTTCAATTTTAATGGATAGTTATATAAGCCAAGGTCTGGGCTAGCTATGTGTTCCTTTTTGTCGCCATTTCTGAGTGAGGTTTTCATGAATGATTTGGGAAAAAAGCACTTTACCTTTGTGGCAAATTCCGCAGGCATCTAGCAATGCTTCCCGAAAATTTTGATTTTAGTTATCTTATTTATTAAGTAATAATACAAATTTTAATATGAATAAATATAATATTTTCTTTTTCGTTCTTTTAGTCTCCACCAGTACGAATGATTGATTCTAGATTGTCAGCGTGTTTTAAACCTGACACTGTATGCCAACCAGGAAATACCTTGCTTTGGGACCTATTACAAGACGATAAAATTTGTCAGTTAGGAGAAGGCTTAGCCGTGGAAGCCGAAAAAACCTTGTGTAATCTCATTTGTTTTATGCCTGACAAGGATATTAGAATGAAATTTATTGAAGGTAATTTAGAGGATAATCTTGTACAAAAAGCACCCTTAAATGTTGTTATAGTGTACAATAATCAAAATTTAATTCCAACGTAGCAGCAAAAAAATAGCATCAGGATGTTATGCTGTCAAAAAAGTGTTTCTTGAAATTGGACCGCAGGTTGCTTTTATTATTTGTACTGCAAAAACCGGCTGTCAGATATCTTTGAAAGGCTGTGAGAATCATGCAGACAGTTGTTCAAGGCAAAAAAATCTTATATATATATATATATATATATATATATATATATATATATATATATATATATATATATATATATATATATATATATATATATATATATATATATATATATATATATATATATATATATATATATATATATATATATATATATATATATATATATATATATATATATATATATATATATATATATATATATATATATATATATATATATATATATATATATATATATATATATATATATATATATATATATATATATATATATATATATATATATATATATATATATATATATATATATATATATATATATATATATATATATATATATATATATATATATATATATATATATATATATATATATATATATATATATATATATATATATATATATATATATATATATATATATATATATATATATATATATATATATATATATATATATATATATATATATATATATATATATATATATATATATATATATATATATATATATATATATATATATATATATATATATATATATATATATATATATATATATATATATATATATATATATATATATATATATATATATATATATATATATATATATATATATATATATATATATATATATATATATATATATATATATATATATATATATATATATATATATATATATATATATATATATATATATATATATATATATATATATATATATACTATTTATTTATTTATTTATTTATTTATTCAAACGGTTACACCATTTTTACAATTTACATTTCGGAATAAATATTGACAATAAAAAGTTAGTTAATTATTACAAAATACGGACTATACAACCTCACAAGATCAGACTTTGAAATACTGTCTGCGACTTTCCAGCATGGTCAAACCATAATACCCTCTTACCTCCTCCAGGGTTAGCTGTAAACCTGGTCGCGCCATTCTGTATCGTAGGTACCTCACAAACTTAAGCTGTATTGCCTCTAGACGCCCCAGATCCCACATAACACACAAACAATGCAACCAAGCTAGGCAAATTATTAAAATCATTAGACAATCATCATCATACCCAACACACGGTTGCTTTTATTAATAATTGCTTCATAGTGGTCCGTATAACGAAGCTTGCCGTCCAGCAACACTCCCAAATCCTTCACTACATTTACTCTCTGGAGTTCATTTCCCCCTATATTGTACCCATATTCCCCACCATCCCTATTGCGACCAAAGACAATATAAGTACACTTTGTCACATTCAGTGCCAAATTATTCTCCTGACACCACTAAGCCAGAGTATCCAAATCCCGTTGAAGCAGCTCACAGTCCTCGCTCGATTGCACCGCCCTAAAAATCTTTAAATCGTCTGCAAACAAAAGGTACTTTGAGACAAGTCTTTCTCCTATATCATTCACCAGTAGTTGAAACAGTCTAGGACCCAGGTGACTCCCCTGAGGCACTCCAGAGACAACATTAAACATAGGTGAAAGAAATCCCACCAATCTAACCTGCAAAGTTCTGCCCCGCAAATACGAAGACAACCAGGAGTGAAAAGGCTCCCCCACTCCAACGGAACATAGCTTGTCAAGCAGAACACTTTGATCCATGAGGTCAAACGCCTTGCTGAAATCTGTATATATTGCATGTACCTCCTGGCCAACATCCATAGCTGCACTGATATAATTAGTATACAGGAAAAGGTTGGTTTCGGTAGAACGGCCACCCTCAAAACCATGTTGTTCCTCCACGATATAATTTTTGAAAGCACCGAAGGAGGGTAAAACCAATTTTTCCATAACCTTGAGTATTGCAGACTATACAGACAGGTCTGTAGTTCTTGACATCACTGCTGTTCCCAGCCTTAAATATAGGGGAGATATAGGAGTGCTTCCATTTGTTTGGAACTATGGAACACCTATTAAAAATAAACGACAGAGGCTCACAAAGAGACACAGCACACTCCCTCAGCATAACATTCGGCAGCATATCAGGACCAGCACTCTTTTTCACATTTAGAGAGCAAACACTGAAGTAGACTTTCGAACTTGATTTCAATTCTATTTACATTAGCGTGAAAACTACTTATGACTCGATTCTGATCATTATTGTAAGCCATTTTATTATATATATATATATCTCGATTCAGTTTTTTTGTTTTATTAATTTTAAGTATTTAAAAGCTGTGTCGTCAAGAATATAACTTTGACAATAAAGCATATTGTGAATATTTTTGAATTATATGATTTTTGGCATAGTAAGTAATCTTTTCAAAATTATAATAGCCTTGTTCGTTTTAACTTATGGCAAAGTTTTCGTTGCTAACCAACATCGAAAAATGAATGCAATATTAATATTTTTTATTTTAGGATGCTTGAATAATCTTGCCAATAATGTATCAGTGATTGTATCCTTACGAATGTTACCTAAGCTTCTAACTTCCTTTAGAGGAATAGAGATGCATCATGTGACCCAGTGGGCGGAACGACAGCATCATATGATGACCCATTTTTTCAATAACTTGAAAGGTATAATTTTAATAGAAGTTTTAGATAAAATGTGCGTTGATAAAAGTTCAAAAAGTTCCAGAATGAATCACTTACTATATGTTGTTTTTCAGTTTATACGTCTAATCCAGAAAAATCTCTGCCTTTGTATTCACATCAGATGCAAGTTCAAGTGAGGTTACATTTCTTATCCGCAGTATTTTCACCTATGGTTTCACCTAACACATTCAAGTGAGTATATAAAATAATTTCGATACTATGGAAAATAGTGCAATCCTTGTACAAAATTTTCAAGAAATCTTCATATGGGCAAGGGAATTGTATAATTGTTCTTCATAACTATAAATTTCCAATAAAGTGACATATTAAAAAAAAATTATATAAGCAAAGGAATTTATAAACACGTTCTTCATAGCTTTCTGATTAGAAGCAATTATACTGACGATAACACTTATTTTAAAGATTAAATTAAATTCATACATTTTAGAATTAGGTATAGAATAAAAAATAGCAAAAAGACAGTGTGAAAGGTAACACAATTTTTAATAGGTGTTTATAAAAGAAACGTATCTACATGTGCAATAATACATATACATGCAGAAGCAAATTCGACTCACACATACACAAGCACAAAACAAAATCATGATAAAACCAACAACAAAATATAATATACAGATTACATACATAACATCGATCAATTTAAATGAAAAGAAAGAAAAACAAAGAAAAGAAAAACAAATACCTAACCTAGTCACTGTTACTTATGTCAATCTGAATAATTTCAATTAGACAAGTTACAAGTCAAAAGTCATCGCAAGAGTATTTGGTTAAATTATAATAGGCCTTGTCCCAAAGGCAGTTGCTTAACCTTCTTTCTAAATTTTCTGTAGTTCCTTGCTATTCCTATATATAATGGCAAATCATTAAACTTTTTTGCTAAAAAAAAATTTTTTATAAAGCTGGATGAAGGTATAGGTAAATCCAAATTATCGCAATTTCTTGTTTGATATGCAATTCATGCTTCCTTTTAAAAATTACACAATCAATTCAAAATTTTGTTGATTTTGATCATCAAGCATCACGAATTATCAAATACTTTTAAGGTGCTAAAAAATTAATTTTACCATACCATTAGAGTTTATAATGCACAAAAAATCTCTACATTTTTTTTAATTAATTGGGGCTAAATGAATAAAACATTTATAAAAAGTGTATATAGGGGGATGAGCAACGATTTCTGTAAACATATTTGGTGCAGTGGAATGTTTAACAAAAAATAGACAATTTGTGAATGTCGAATTTTCGAACATAGCGGTTTAAGTACAATTGAAGAACTTGGTGCAAAAAACCGCCAATTTCATTTCTTTATCAAATTCACTTTTTAGTTGATATCTATAATATAAAGTTTTGCCGATCGATTGGTGTAAAAATCAGACACGTCCTAAGCCTAATAACGAAGATGTAAGGCAAAAGGACTTACCTGAGCTTAGATTTTGGAGTAAGTCCTGCACTTGTGCGATTTTTGCACCAAAATGCATTAAGTAGGGGCTTAAAATGCTTGATGACGATGTCTTAACGTATTAGTTTGCTTGGTATAAGCATGAGATGAGTTTCACTTTCGTGAAATTTAATCGACACTTTCATGTACTTCGAAGAAGAGCCATTTCAGCCATCGGTTAGCGAGTATGTACTTTCCAATGAAAACCACTCAAGTACCAGCTATTTAAACAATATTCAACAAGTTATATTCATATTTATCCCGAGCCCTGTAACAGTTAGGGATGGGCGTTTTATCAATATATCGCTAGTTATCAATACGTCAGAGACATATCGAATAACAATAGGTAAATAAAGAAAAATCTATATATCCATGGGGCCATATATGTGCAATAATGCCGTTAGGCTTCCAGTATTCAGTGATATCGATAGGTGGTTGATAAGATAATATCGATAAGTAGCCGACAACATCGACAGTTAAGCATAACTTTCAAAGATTAGGGCTGCTCTTTAATGTCTTTGCGAACAAATGAGAGTAAGGGCTTTTTTGTTTGCTCTTTCATAATGTTTGACTCCTATCAATAGGTAACAATGAACTATCGATGGTTAGGAGTTCCTTTCAATAAAGCGATTAGCGTTATATTGATAAATAAAATACCCTAGTCGCAGCTTTCTACCCTGCGATCGATCCTTTGGAAAAGGAGAAAGGAAAGGGTAGGGTAAGTGCATCTGTAGTTGCCATACCCCCAGTAGTTGCTATGTGCCTCAAAAAAGGGCTAAAATAAGAAGTAAAATCAAAATATGCCACTAATAGCGACATCTAGGGATAATTTAGCATTTTAAACACCATCTAACAAAATTTGGTTTCTCTAATAGATGCCGCTACCGTAACAAACATTTTTTGTTGGTTATGTCAAACACATACACATGTTTTAGTGCGTGCTTTTGCGATTTTCATAAGCTAAGTGTGTATAATTTTGGATATTTTTTCATAGTGGTTATTGTTATAGTTGTAGGGTATTTATAGTGTAATTTGTATATATTTTGGTTGTTATTACTAATATTGTTTTGGAAAACTTCATAAAGGAAAACATAATTAGATAGGGTGGCAACTACTGGAGATAGAATTGCGATATTTCCAGTGGATGCCACATTATGGCAACTATTGGATTATTTATTAACAAGTGATATCAACAAGTTTTTTTGTTTTATTTATCATTTGATATCCTACTTATAATAGGTGTATACAAAATGTCGATTTTATTAATAATACTCCAGTAGATACCATGGGGTGGCAACTACTGGTATGTGATATGGCAATTTTTGGTACCTTTCAGATTTTACCAGCTTCGCTATGGAGAAGCGAAAAATTTTAAGTATACCGAAGAAAACCTGAGCATATGACGAGGTCAAGGCAAAGAGGATGTCTATTCGAAAAGCAGCACTGGAGTACGGAATACCTAGAAAAACTCTCGAAAATAAAGTCAAGGGAAAAACGAGTCTTAGTCATTTAGTACAGTGAATTAAAAATATTGCTAGAGTGGAATTTCCTCCTATGAAAGATGATATTTTATACACAGTACAGAAAATATTAATAAACTGTCCTAAGAAAAATGACTTTATAGACAATAAACCAGGCAAAAAATGGTTTCAGCTCTTTATGAAATGCCACGAAAAAGAATTATCTCAGAGAACACCAGAAATGTTGACAACCACAAGGGCATTGGTGACAGAACAGCAAATTAAAAATTGGTTTAAAGAACTTGAGCAATATTTGAAAGAAAATGACTATGTTAATATCCTAGAAAGCCCCTCGCTCATTTTTAACTGCGAAGAAGCTGCTTTTCAACTCTGCCCTAAAACCGGAAAGGTAATTGCTCCTAGAGGGGAAAAGAACGTATACTATATGTGCAACGAATCTGATAAAGAATCATTAACTGTCTCAGTTTGTATAAGTGCTGATGGAAAAGTTCTTCCACCATTCAGAATTCCTGCTGAAATTGTACAAAATGTTCCAGATGATTGGGGTGTTGGAAAGTCCGATAGCGGTTGGATGAATGGAGAAAATTTTTATGAGTACATTTCGAATGTTTTCTACCCATAGCTACAGCAAGAACAAATTCCACTTCCCGTCATACTATTTTTAGATGGCCATAAATCCCACTTAACTATGCACTTGAGTAGTTTTTGTGAAGAGAAAGGGATAATTGTTGTAGCTTTTTTTCCAATTGTACTCATATTATGCAACCATATGAGCAGTGTTTGGGCCTTTAAAACAAAAATGGCGAAAAGTGGTGCATGAATGGAAACTTCAAAATTCAATAGACAAACAGTTGACTAGATCCACGTTCCCTCTTGTATTTGAAATAACAATCAAACAGGTAACGTCAGCCACTGTTATAAACGGATTTCGAAGATGCGGGATTTATCCATGGTGCGCTGATGCCGTAGATTATTCAAAGTACATTAAGAAATCAAAAGTAAATATCGATCCGGAACAAAGCCAGGGCAAGCACAGTTAGGAAAAAATAACAAGAGTGATAGAATCTCATTTATGTAATGAAGTCATCAATGAGTTCAAGAACAGGTTGTTTACTACAGGGGAATGAAGTGGTGATGAAAGGTACTGGCATTTGTACAGAATATGGATCGACATCAAAAGAAAAGAAACAACACACGTCACAGCAGAATCTCAACTTAATATTGAAACAAATCAAGAGGATCAAGAAAACATAAATGTGCTTACAGATAATGGGACAGAGGACATTATTCCATCACAAAATGTAACAGAATCCAACACGCTATATTCAGATAAAACTACCCCGATTAAGTAAAATGTTAGTACACCTGCCACATGCTCTCTGGTGCATACTGGTTCGGTCACTCTAAAACCCAGTACCAGTAATATTAGTGAAACTAGGAGAGCTACAGTAACTCCTACATATCGTACCACGTTCCCTTCAAAAATATCTGTATCACCAGCAACACCATTTAAAAATGCACTCTATTGGCCCAAAAAGAAAATAGTTTCATTAAAACGAAAAAGAAATATTCAAAAAATCCCATCAGTAGTAACATCCAAAAAATGGAAAAAGATTATTTTGGAAAAAGAGCAGGAAAAGATAGAGAAGGAAAAAGAAAAAGAAGAAAAACGAAATCAACGGAAAAAACTAAAAGAGGAAAGAGAAAAACGAGAGGTCAAGAAGCAACAAGCCAAGAAAAAGAAACAAAAACTGCTGAGATTGTTGAGAGTAGTGAAATAATTCAAATAAAAAAAGATTACTACTACGCAGTGTTCTACGACGAGCAATTTTTTATAGGTAAAGTAATCGATTTGATTGGTACATGTGCTTAAATGAAGTTTTTAAAAGAAATAACTGACAATAACTTCATATGGCCTGAGAAAAATGATTTTGACACTGTCGATTTTAAGTTTATTTTTTATGGTCCTGTTTATCTTCATAGCAATGGTCCTTTCAGTATTGGCAATTTGATCCTAGGGAAAATAAAAAAAAAAATTAGTAAATTGTTCATTAAATAAGTTTGAATAAAAATATAAAATAAAAAGTGTTTCTGTTCATTATTTTTCAAAACTGTTTGACCAATTTACGGTAAAACCAAGAGAAAATCTGAGATATTGTGAATTAACCCTCAAAAATAAAGACAATAGAAGTTTGACAACATAGCATAATTCTCAGAATAATAGATAAATATTCGTCTGATGTACTAGTCTTTAAGAAACTACACTTAAGAAAGAAGTCCTTAGTACGGCCATAACTGGATCTTTACTATGGTATCTTCTGGATTTTTTAAATTTGGCTATGGCAACTATACGTTCTCTAACTGCAATTTCTTAGGTGTCGGATTTAACAAAAAAACAAAAATCAAATGGGCGTTTTAAGAATGTGCATCATTTAATAAAGTACCAAACTGCCTATTCTTAATGTTTTTATTCATTTAAGTCTTTTAAATAGTATTATATAAAATATCAACAAAATACTGAATCTTATATTGGCAACTAGTGGTGCATTTACCCTACATGTACATTTGAAGTTTTTTTAAAATATAATGTTTTCATGTATACAGAGTGTGCCAATTTTGCTGGGACATTAACTATAACACTTTAAATGGGACATCCTGTATTTTTGTTTATTATTTGATTCCTTGTCAGAAATAAACAAAAGTTACCAAGTCCTAACACTGGAACCTGTAGTGGAAGATAGATCAAAATACAAGAGTTCTAACCACACTAAACCACAACTTGTTACGTTCTGGACGCGCGTTTCGCTAACCAAGTTAGCATCATCAGCAGATGATATAAACTAAAGTAACTTATCCTAACCGAGACTATTTATAGGTAAATGTGGTCACACTTGGTTGCACCCGACTGCACCGTTGTCAAGTAAACAATAGAGGGGACTATAGGGAATAGGCCCTCTGTCTTTATTTAGTGCTTTCTTACCACATTTAACTATTTCTATACTCTCAAATGCATCCAATAATCTATTATTAGATACATTTTTAATCAACTTAAGATTATTTATTCCTATTCGGTGATTGTTTTCCAAAGCATATTGGGCAACGCTTGATTTTTCTGTTCTTCCGTATCTTAAATGTGCCATGTGTTCTTTAAAACGAATGTTTATGGAGCGTTTAGTTTGCCCAACATATTTTAGATCGCAGTCATTACAGCTAATTTCATAGATGCCACTCCTCTCCCTCAAGTCGACTTTGTCTTTGGGGTTTCCAAGAAGATTTTTCAAACTATTCTTCGTTTTGTAGGCTACTCTTAAACCTACGTTTTTAAATACTTTTTCTAGACCTCTCGTATATCTGGGATCCTATGGGATTACTATGAATTTATTGGAGGCCTCTGGTATTTGAAGAGTAGTGGCATCTTTTAACATTTTCTTATGCTTATGTCTATTTACTAGTTTATGTACAAAATTATCATTATATCCATTACTTTTAGCTATATTTTTAATTCGATTCATTTCATTGTTAAAACGTTCTTTACTTAGTAGAAAATTGACTAACCTGTGAGTTAAGAAATGGAATGCTGCCATTTTGTGTTGACGGCAATGAAATGAGTCGGATGTTATATATCTATCAGTATTAGTAAATTGCCTATAAATATCAAATTCTAATTTATCGTTATTTCTAATAACTAACGTGTCGAGAAAAGGTAATTGCCCATTGTTCTCCTTTTCGTACGTAAAATTAATGGAAGGATATTTATTGTTTAATGTTTCTAAGAAAGTGTCCAAATTTTCTGTTTTAGTATCAAAAATAGCAAATATATCGTCTACGTATCTATACCACACCCTTGGGAAATACTTGAGTTCTTTTTTGAATTGGGTTTCTAATCTGCCCATAAACAAATTTGCAAGGAACGGAGGTAAGCAATTGCCCATCGCAGTTCCCTCTAGTTGTTTATAATATTTATTGTTGTACTGAAAAAAATTTTGATTCATACATAATTTTGTGAGAAGTAAATACTCATCAATAATTTCTTTCTTCATATAATTGATTTCAAGTAGTTCCTTTAGGTACTCTAAAGCTAGTGGTATGGGTGCACTAGGAAACAATGAGCTTACATCAAAAGATATTAAAATTTCACCTTCTTTTAAGTGAACATTCTTAATTTTATCTAAGAATTCTAACGAGTTAGTAACCTCAAAGTTATCATACGAGATATTTAATTTGCCGAATTCTTCTACTAACCATTTTGAAATATTGTACGTTGGTGATCCAACAGCTGAAACAATAGGTCTCATGGACTTCCCAGGTTTATGAATTTTGGGAAGGCAATACAGTTTAGATAACTGTGGGTTACTATGTGTTAGTTTGAATTTTAGTTTATCGGACACAAGGTTTTTACACTGTTTTAAAGTACTTTTTACTTCTGTTATCATTTTTGATAACGGGTTTTTCTCAATTAAAAAGGACCAGTTTGAATCAAATTGTCTACTCTTTCAAAATAATCTGTTTTGTCTAGTATAACAACCTTATTTCCTTTGTCAGCTTTTAAATAAAAACATTCCTTTTTCTTCAGTCCCTGGATAACTTCAGTGTTTTTACGAGAAACATATTTTGACTTGTTGTTAACAACGTTTTTTGAGATTTGATTTCTGCAAGCGGATTCATTAGAGAGGCTTGCAGAAATCAAATCTCAAAAAACGTTGTTAACAACAAGTCAAATTGTGTGGTCATTTGTTTTAAATTTCTCCTGTTTTTCTATATGCATGTAATATGTTATGTTGTTTATGTTGATAGCTATGTTACTCAAGAAGTTTGTTTCTAATATTAATTTTCAATAATGGTTTTAAATTTAAAATTTAGAAACAAATAAATATAGAATAAAATTAGGGAAATGTTGTATTCCGTATATTCATTGATGCTTTATAAACTGAAAATTACCACCCAAACGCCCAATTTTAGATTTTTGCTATTTTTAATAGTGATTTGAAAAATAGCTCCTGTTGGCTGCAACTCTAGTGTAAACGTAGCTTAATAGTTTTACACCCGAGTTTGCACTCTACACCACCATCGAACTTTTATGACCGAGGAAGAACGCTGCGAAAGGGAAGTAAGAAGTTAGTCAGTCAGTCTCAAGCGTATCAATATCATATATGTTATAAAAAATCAGTAGCGAATAAATCAAAGTTTTATAGCAGTAATCGATCGATTTATTTCAAAAATCATAGTCCTTCGTCCGAATGGTGTAAAATTACCCATGGAAATACAGCAGAAATCGAAAGAAAATTAGAATTTGTCAATGAAAAACAAATTGTTAATTGAAAACGTAAACATCGCATCGAGTCAAGAAACTTAGAACGAAGTAGTTTGGTAGTGAGAAGACGAAAGACGGACAAAGCAAGTCGCCGAAGAAAAATCGATATCGGTGAGTCTGTTCCTTTTTACCGCTTACTTCCATAACTATTGCATTTTGTTTGTGCAGATTATCGAATATATTTTTATTATTAAATTAATTTAATACTGTATTGTATATTTTTTTATATCGAATGTCGAACGTAAATTTGTCTTGAAAAAGAAAATTTAAAATGATGCTTGACGACAGTCAAACAGCCGATGTCTGTAATGGAGAGCAAACTAAAAAGAAAATTGATTCTTTGCGTATTTAACGAAATCAAATTAAAGCGGTGTTGCAAAGATTTGCTGCGTTTCTTGATAAATTTACGGACGATCAAATCGAGAATTTAGAAGTTCGGTTAAAGACTGTTGAAAATACTTTATTACAGGACTTTACCGAGATTCAACATAATTTAGAAATAGCTGATGTAAATGAAATAAAATCAGCTGAGCGTGACGATTTTGAAAATCTTTATTTTGTATGTATATCTAAAGGTGTTAAAATTATAAGAGAATATTATGATAACAAGTCAACTAATGCTATTTTTAACCCTAGTAGTTCTTTACAAAATCAATCTAATCAAACATCAAAACCTTTAAATATATCGGCAAAGGGTTTGCCAACGATAGAACTTGTTAAATTTTATGGAGACCTTGATAAATGGGCACAATTTCGAGATCTTTTCAAAACAATAATTCATGAGGATCAATCCATTGACAAAGTTCGCAAATTTTATTATCTTTTAGGCTCACTTAAGGGTGATGCTGCAAAAATTTTACATTCAATTGAAATAACAGCAAAATTACGATCTCGCTTGGAATTTGCTGAATGAACGCTATGAAAATAAATCAATTACAATAAAAAATCAGGTTAGGGCATTATTCGATCTTCCAACTGTCTCTAAGGACAAATACAGTCTTAGAAATTTGGTCCATGAATTTCAAAAAAGGTTTCGAGCATTAAAGATCTTAGAGGAACCAGTTGATTCATGGTCGACACTTCTTATTCATTTAGTATCGATTAAATTAGATAACAGAACCTTGACACAATGGGAGGAAATTGTAATAAGTAAAAAAATGTCCAGTCTTTCACTTGACGATTTTTTAAACTTTTTTAGCGGACAGATGCAAATTGTTAGAAACGACAGAAAATCATTTAAAAAAGGTAGATAAAAATCCATCGCCACATTCTCGCTATCAATACTGTGGAAAACATAGGCAGACGTACGGTGCATTCCAAAATGAAAAAAAGGTTTTTGAATGCTTAATTTGCAAAGAAAAGCATCTTATTTATCACCGCAAAAAATTAAAAAATTTACCATTAGAATCTCGCATTAAGGAAATCAAAAAACACAAGTTATGTTTAAATTGTTTACGGGCAAATCATTCTTTTAACGACTGCATCGCTCAAGGATGTAAAATTTGTGCTAAAAAACACAATACACTCCTACATGAGGAAAGCGATGTTTCCAATGCTACCGGGAGTAGTCACCAAACATCAGGTATAGTTGTAAATCATACTTTAAAACAAGTGGAGATTTTACTCTCAACTGCGTTAGTTTTAATAAAAAATCAAAATGGTCAGTTTGTTAAATGCAAAGCGCTCCTTGACAGTGGCTCGCAGTCCAATTTTATAACCGCAAAATTAGCGAAAAAACTCAATTTGGAGTTTTATAAAATAAATATTCCGGTTACGGGTATAGGAGTATCGTCAAAAAATATTTGTCATCGTGTTTGTACAGAAATAAAATCGCATAAAAATAATTATAAGACGGATGCATAATTTTTAGTTCTCGATCGTATTACTGACAAATTACCGTCTCAATCGTTTAATAAGGCACAGTTAAAATTACCGAATGACATTGATTTTGCTGATCCAGATTTTAACATTTCTACAGAAATTGATTTATTATTGGGTGTAACTATTTTTTATCAAGTTTTATTAAATGAGAAAAAACAGCTTGGTACCAATGTACCAATTTTACAAAAAACTTCTTTTGGTTGGTTATTATCAGGCCCAGTGCCATTCAGTCAAAAGGTAAATAGTACAAATAATTGTAATTTTGCTACATCGGGAATTGATGAACTTCAAAAGTTTTGGGAAATTGAGGAATATCCTTTTAAATAATTTTTAACCAAACAAGAAATTGAATGTGAAAAAATCTTTTGTGATACAATGAAATGAGATGTTGATGGTCATTTTATAGTAACCTTACCAATTAAAGAAAATCCTGAAAAACTAGGTAACTCATTAGAATCGGCAACTAAACGTTTAAAATCTATGGAGCGTAAATTCAAAAATATCCAAACTTTAAACAAAAATACTTGGATTTTATCAATGAATATATACAGTTAGGACATATGGAAAAAATAGCTCCTGAAAATATTAATATTGAAAATAACGGTCAAAATCTATTTTATTTGCCACATCACGGTATAATAAATGAGGCAAGCACTACAACTGCTCTTCGTGTAGTATTTGACGGGTCGTGTCCAACTAGTACAGGTATATCTTTGAATGATATATTGATGATAGGTCCAACTATACAGGAGGAATTATTTAGCATTCTCATTCGTTTTCGAAAACATAAGATCGTAATAACCGCAGACGTTGCCAAAATGTATAGGCAAGTAAAAATTTCACGGGATCAACAAGACTTGCAGCGTATAGTCTGGCGTGAAAATCCAAATGCGGAAATTTCACATTTCAGATTAACAACTGTCACGTACGGTACAGCTCCTGCTTCTTTTTTAGCGACTAGGGCGCTTCAGCAGGCGGCATTTGACAATCAGGAAAAATATCCTGCTAGTGAAATTATTAAGGATTTTTACGTAGACGACTTCATTAGTGGTAGTGACACCGTACAGGGTGCTATCAAGTTAAAATCAGAAATAAGTGAAATTTTAGATCAATACGGATTTTATCTTAGAAAATGGACATCAAATAATTTAACAGTAATTGGTCAAAAAAATGAAAGCAATGAACATTATTTGTATAGTAATGACATAAAACGAACCTTAGGTATAGTATGGAATGCAAACTTTGACATTTTAACCTATTCTGTAAAAAATCTAGATATATCCAATTTAAAAATAACTAAACGTGCTATACTTTCAATTATATCAAGCATTTTTGATCCTTTAGGATTAATAGCACCAATTATAATTCGAGCCAAGCTTTTGATGCAAGAAATTTGGCACTGCAAAGAAGGGTGGGATTCTCCTCTGCCTTCTGATATTAAAAGATCTTGGTTAAAATTATTAAATGAATTACCTTTTCTCAATAATTTACAGATAAACAGGCATGTATTAATTAAAGATGCGAAATACATCGAACTACACTGTTTTTGCGACGCTTCACAGGTTGCTTATGCGGCGTGTATTTATTTAAAATCAATAGATAAAAACAACTCATATTTTACCCATTTTTTCTCTGCTCAAAGTCACGTGTAGCTCCTTTAAAAACCATCTCAATTCCGCGGCTAGAATTATGTAGTGCTGTACTGGCAGTCAATCTATGCGAAAAAGTTGAGAGCTCTCTTACGCTAAACATCAACAACATTTATTTTTGGACAGACAGTACAATCGTTTTAAGTTAGTTGTCTCTTTCCCCAAGTAAGCTTAAAATATTTGTAGCAAATCGCGTTTCTAGTATTCAAAATAGTAGCAACGTTTCACAGTGGTGTCATGTAGCCACGAATGAGAACCCCGCTGATTTAATTACACGCGGAGTTAATGTAGACGTGCTACAAAATAAAACTTTATGGTGGAAAGGGCCTCACTGGCTACAGAATTTAGATTATAATACTTGGCAAAATCAAAATCGGGACATTTCCTTATCGGAAATTCCAGAAATCAAAAACCATACATCATTAATTACTGTAGCTGAAAACATAGATTTTACAATTTTTGAACGTTTTTCTTCTTTGTTTCGTTTATTGCGTGTTGTTGCGTACTGTTACAAATTTGTTGAACATTGTAGGAATAAATCTATTAAAAAGCAACGGTTACTAACAGTTGAGGAAATTAATAAGTCTATGAACGTATTAACGAAACTAGCTCAGTTAGAAATGTTTCCTCTTGAGATTAAATCATTTCAAAAATCAATTCCCATAGACAAAAAATCCAAACTGCTATCTCTTAGTCCGTTAATGGGACCTGATGGGTTATTGCGCGTAGGAGGTCGCATTGGAAAATCAAATTTGCCATTTGAAGCTAAACATCAAATAATTCTATCCCCTAAACATAAATTTACTGAACTTTTAATTTTAAACGAACATTTCAAAAACTTACATGCTGGAATCAATTCCATTCTTTGTACTCTACGTGAGAAATTTTGGATTATTCAGGGCAGCCGGGCAATTCGCAGTGTTTTAAAAAATTGTATAGTCTTTTTTCGTGTCAATCCTAAGCGCATAATTCAAAAAATGGGTGACTTACCTGCTAATCGTGTAACTCAATATCGACCTTTTTATGTTACTGGTGTCGACTTTGCAGGTCCATATTTTATAAAAGATGGCGAATTAAGAAATCGAGCAATCGTCAAGGCTTACTTATCCATATTCATATGTTGTACACTTGGAGGCAGTTGGAGATCTAAGTAGTGAATCATTTCTTAATGCTTTAAAAAGATTTGTATCACGCCGAGGTCTATGCAAGATTATTTATAGTGGCAACGGAACAAATTTTACTGGCACATGCAATGTGTTGAAATCAATTATTGACTCAGTACCTAAGTTTATCAAGACACCCAGCATTTCAGACTTTTTGTTAAAAAATTCAATAACTTGGAATTTTATCCCACCTCGGGCTCCCCATCATGGAGGTCTCTGGGAAGCAGCTGTCAAGCGGGCTAAATATCACTTAACTCGTGTAATTGGAAAAAGTCATTTAACGTTTGAAAGGCTTTGCACTCTATTTGCACAAGTAGAGGCAGCAATAAATTCTGCCCCTATAACTCCTCTTTCGGAGGATCCATCAGATAACTCCTGCTTAACCCCCGGCCATTTTTTGATTGAGACACCTTTATTATCCATACCTCAACATGATCTCACCGACCTACCACCAAATCGGTTAAACCAATACCAGGCACTTCAGCAGATGTTTCAAGTATTCTGGCAAAGATGGTCCAAGGACTATCTGTTAAGTCTTCAGAGTCGTCCTAAATGGAAGGAAGTTGCTCAAGAATCTCTGGTGATTGGATCTTTAGTGTTAGTAATGAGCGAGTAACAAAAACCTATACTGGTGACGACAATCTTGTGCGAGTTGTGTCAATAAAAACTTTCAGTGGTATAATAAAGCGTCCAGTGCAGAAACTGTGTTTACTTCCTCAAGATCAGTAGAAAAGTTCAGTTTACCCCTGGTGTTCTTGAAAGACTGTGGTTTTCAAGGGCCGCCGGTTATGTTGGATGCAACTCTAGTGTAAACGTAGCTTAATAGTTTTGCACTTGAGTTTGCACTCCACACCACCATCGAACTTTTATAACCGAGGAAGAACGCTGCGAAAGGGAAGTAAGAAGTTAGTCTGTCAGTCTCAAGCGTATCAATATCATATACGTTATAAAAAATCAGTAGCGAATAAATCAAAGTTTTATAGCAGTAATCGATCGATTTATTTCAAAAATCATAGTCCACTAGCTTACAGCTCCAGTTTTCAAAAAATCACACATAACCTTAATTTTCTTGGAAACTACGCAGAAATCGATTATAGTTTAAGTTGGTAACTTATGTTTATTTTTGGCAAGGAATCAAATAATGCACAAAAATACATGGTATCCCATTTAGAATTTTATAATTGAGCCAAATTGGAATGGAAACATTATATTTTAAAAGAACTTCAAATTTAAAGAAAATTTTGTATGAAACTTTTTTCGTGCCTATTACGGATTTCTAGATAGTATAGTACGTAGAGATATGGTAACACTTCAAAAATATTTCGTGTTGTGGATATTGGACAAGAAATATTCATGGACTTTAGTTCAGACTTAGTTACTGTTACAACTCCAGCTATATCGAATACAGGGTGCATCGAAGATTGTTGGTTTCAACAAATTTTTACTAACTCGGATTCCGTTCTGCCTTTGCCAACAAATAAGATGTCCCTACTTATCCACTACCAAGAAACAAGAAAAAGTTCGTCAAATTTTTAGTTTAGAAGTACGTGCCGGCGGCGGATCAATGGTATTACATAAAAATATTCTGCAAACCTATGGAGGTAGAATCTCTACCGAAGCAGAACCAGGAAAAAATTATTGTTGAAGAACGGGCGAGGCAGATACTTGTAGACATTAATGTACATTGTTTTACATTTTTGTAAGAAATATCCGTTGTTGAAGTTCTCAATAAATTTTTTAAATTTTGATGCAAAAAATGGACAAGTTAATTTTTTTCAAAGAAAGTATTTTTTAAAAAATTAAAATCAAATGTCATTACAATAAGTAACCACGTCATTATTTTCAAAAAACAATAAATCAACGTTATAATAAAGACGCATACATTTGTGGATAGTTTTTTGTGATTTATCACAAATTAATGGCCTTAAGTGGTTTTTGCACCAATGTCTTAAATTTTTCTTGCGAATCTACAGAATTTTCATTATACTATGAATAGCATGTTTATTTCTCATTGCACGAAACCCTAAAACCCCGAATATAGTTATCTTTTTTTTTAATAAACGTATTAGTCTAATTTTGAAAATCAGTGATAATAAATTTATATTTTTAGATTGAGTATAGATCAAGTTGATACTTTGTGGCAGTGTCTGGCCCATGATCCTGAATGTTCAGATGAATTATTTAGTTGGCTACTCTCGCAGACCAAAACAAATGAATTGCATGCATTGAGAGTAGATGCTTTGCGAAGGTAACTATGATTTTCTGCTATAGTTCGGGTATATTAATGAGATATTTGTGTGTTATGGTGTTAAATATGTACATTTTTTTTAGATTATATCTGCATCATTTACCAAGTTTATCACCTGAGAAATTTAGCATGATTTGCCTAAGTCTTTTTCAACATTTGTGTGGTTTACATCATTTAATGACTGCAAGTTTGGAGAGTGAAGATAAAGAAAATAGGAATGTTGGAATGGATCATATGTGGAAAATTGCCCTTAGGGCTAATAACACTGGTAAATAATTTAGATTAAATAGTATGTATTGTTTACAAATTTTCCGCGGCTACCAGAATGGCGAGCTATTATGACAGTATCTCTGTCTGCTGAAAGCTATTATTGCTCTTAATTTTAGTGGTAAATAAAGCGAAGACATTTTTTGGTTTCATCTGCCTAGTTTAGTTTTTTTTATTTGACACATTAAATGCAGCCATATTGCGGATGTGATATAGAAACAAAATAGCAGGTGTAAAATTGACTCCAAGATATTGGAATGGAATAAAAAGTCTATTGGAATAGTAATGAAAATTTACAATTTGTTCAGAAAAAAAATAAGGTTATCTGAAAAAATCAACACAAGGAAAAGTATTTGTTTCGGTTCTGTATTGAATTTGGAAGATGGAATATTAGCATATATAAAGATTATAACTTTTTCTTTTGTGATAATTTTTCGATTTCCAACTTTTCTATCCTAGCTATAATAATGTTTTTTTTTAAATATATATAATATAAAGTAGTCTGTATAAGGTTGTTTCTTGAAAATAGGTCATTTTTATAGCTTCTGCAATCAGAAAGTGTGAGCAGTTACTGCCTCACCATTTAAACTAATATGGACACAATAATATAGCAAACAGTGGTATCCTACTTTATTCCTAATGAATGTTCTAATTTATACTGGTTCATATGTGATAACTTTATTTTAATATATTACATATACCTATTAACACTTTGTAGATGTGAGTATGGCTGCTATTGGATATATAAACAGCTACTACATGGGTCAAAATCTTCAACATGAAAGTCAGTTTGTATCGCAGTGCATGACTAACTTAAAAGCCTCGTCAGCTGATTTGCTTTCCAACAGTGTTACGGAAGAAGGATCTCTACTCTGTATTCAAAGGGCGTTATTATTGATGAAGACTCATATTGAGACATTCAGAAAACGGTACACTATTTTTCAATATGCATGCCATAATAAAATTCTTGTGTTCAGTAGGTTCTGTGTGATACAAAATAAAATATAAATAATAAAATCTCTTAACCATCAGTTATTTTTTAATTTCCATGACGGTAATATCCAATGAAATTGTAGGTGTTAATATGATTACAAAATATGTGGTTTGATTTCACAAGGTTAGAAAGCGCTCAAAAGGATGATTTCTGGTTAGGTGTATTTAATTATTTCTAAATACTTTTTAGTTTCTAAACTAGCAAATACTCCAATAGTAATTAACGGTATATGAAAAATACTAAAATTTTATACATCTATGAAGTTGCAAAAATTATGAGCAACAAATGTCACGCATACAATTTTGTTTATGCAATTTCAAAGAAAAGTATTTTTCCAGTATCATTCCACTCATGTTATGTGATGTGATTTTTGAACTCACGCATCAAAAATGACTAGAACGCTATTTCTAGTCCATTTCTGTTATCTGTCACGCAAATTACGTCATCTCCAAAAATCAAAAAATTAATTCGTATCTCGTAGTAATTTTTGGACCACGCGATAGTATTCCAACCGCATTTACTCTATTGTTACCACCATTAATACGTGTTTTCTCTAATTATATATATATATATATATATATATATATATATATATATATATATAAATGGAATTTTTTTGGAACGACCGCTAAAGCGCATTGAAATTTGGTCAACTATAGACACATGTTTCTGACGAGAACAACTAGCAACAAAACCACACTAATAGAGACTGAAGACTTCAGACTATTCGACTATTCGGACGCGAGAAAGAAAGCTTCGAAAATGCCAAATGTGATTTTGGCGAAACGTCAGCAAAACTGTTCTTTTCAGAACGACAGTAGTTTTCATTTAAATATATTAATTCAAAACGGATGTTTTCAAAAATATTCCTAAGACCTCTTATAGTGTTTTTGACACATAAAAAGTCCACAATTTTTGAAGCTTGTTAAATTGCCTTTTCATCATGTTGGTTGATTTTTTAATCAGGAGTTGTCAGGAAAATAGAATTTCTAAAGTTAAAGAATTATTTTGATTTATGTATGCGGCGACTATCATGGATTGTTATCGGTTTATCACTTATCAAACAAAAATGATGTAGCTCTACATTCTAACATAATAAAATTTTTTCCTACCAGTAAAAACTTTAACACCAACAAGAGGTTTAAATTTAGACCAGGTCTAACTTGACAGTTATAAGCTTAAGATGACATTTTTAACAATTGAACAAATAATTTTTTTAAATGTCACAATTACAAAATGACAGTGACATAAGCGAAACATAGCTGGCGAACTAAGAGTTTTAAGTACCATGGCAACTAGACCTGGTATAACTTTTAAACCTTTTTAGTGAATACGGGGGTTAATATCGAAGCATTCTTATTGAACGAATTTGTTAAAATAAATTTTAAATTCCTTTTATCTCTATAACTATTTAGTGTAAAGAGTTGCATAGGCAATTTGGCCTTTTGAAATACCAATAATTATTTCCAATAAAATAAATATTTAAATGAATGCCGCTAGGCTGCATTAGCCCTTTTTCCATCTTCCTTGGAAACATTGCTCATTCACGTCATATATTTTTATAAAATAAGTTATTACTTTCAGCTGACAGTGATAGGTCTGACCGGTGCGACAATAGGACACTTGTTCTTTACTTCTCTCGCAAGAGGGATAAGAGGGAAGCTATTAAGATTGTTGCAGGTTATTGCGTTTTCAGGACCCCGAAAAACATTTGCTCCCATTTTATTTCTCCCATTCAGTCTGTCTGTCTGTAAAAACAATGGTCATAAGGGGATCAAATGGTTATATTTTGATAAAAATCTCTTAAAACATGTCTCACGTCACAGATTTCTAAATAAAGTATACTTGGCAACCTCGTAAATTTTACCCAATAACATAATAGGTTATATGGACTGGCTCCTTCACATATGCGCAATGTTTTACCTTGACGCCAACGCAACCTAATAAATTTCTACCGTAATTAGCTTCAATCAGTCAATTAAGCCTCGCAAAGCCCAATCCATAATGTATTATGTCATTAATTTTACTCAAATGTATTTTATGCCTATAATCCCCAGGTAATTATGATCTATAAAATCGTTTAACTTTAAGCAATAGCAGCATTGTTGCAGAGCTAAACACAATTTTAGAATGGCAAATTATGTCTTTTTATGAGAGATCAGATTATATTTCGACTTCCATATATACCACAACGAAAAAACAATATCCACCAATGTCAGATTTCAGAGATAATTTTTTACAAATTGTGCCGTCAGTAATGTTATCAATCTCATGATCAAAAATTATAGCAAAACGAATTATATTTTTCCTATTTTAAATAGCATAGAGTTACAAATTTTCACTATTAAAAAAATAATGTAAGTACTGTATATTGGGTAGGGAAGCTATATTCAGAAATGTTTAAAACAAATTTGTTAGCTCTGTTGTCGTGGAGAGATATAGTTATTCAAGACAATATTGTAGGGACTCTGTCTAGTACTGACTGTCAATTGTCTCTGTAGATTATATCTTGGTGTTTTATGATAATTACTGATACTTATTGCTAATTTGGTAAACATATTTGTTTTTGAGACCCGATTGAATATCAATCAATTCAGTTCAACTGATGCAGTAAGAACTTCGGCATCATTTTATTCCCAGTGCTTAAAATGTTATCGCTAAATATGCCACTTCTTCGTAGATATGCATATCATTTGAGAAAATGGGCTCTAGAGGGAAAAGGAATCAACAGTCATTCTGCAGCATTGGGGGAGAGATCGAGTACCCCAATCCGAATAATTGTGCAATCAGGAAGTTGTACTGAAAGATGTGTACTGGAAATGCTACTCACAGGTGAGAAGTATAATATTATTATCAAAATTAATGCATTAATAATTTGTGGTGAACGCGTTTGTCAATTATATGATCTAGTTTTTCTCTTTCGGTCTTTCAAAAGTCTGTTTTTCTTAAGAATTTTTTTGGAATGGTTTTACAGAATAATCAAGTATGATAAATATGCATATTTAATTAGTTATCGTGTTCATTCACGTTATAATACACATGTGTTTTTTTGAAATTTGTTATTCTTGTCCTCCTCTTGAATATGAATATCTTTTTTGATTATATTTCTTCCAACACTATGTTTATGACACATCTTACCCCATCACCACAAAAATATTATTAAATTGAAAAGCAACGGAAGTTGGAGAAGTCAAAACTTTTTTTATCATAATTAAAAATTAGATTCAGATAAGAAAGGACCATAGTCGCAGATGGTTTGAAAAAAAAATGATATTCAGATCTGGGCTACCTCTAGACCGAACCCGGGACAAAGTTCTTTCGGGATCCCCTTTACATAAGCACATTTGAAACATTTGTTTTAATTAAAATGTTTAAAATACAACCCTGCGTCAATGTGTATGTAATTACATTTTTGGTTATTTTTTCTTAGATTATGTGGCAGACTTAAGAGCAGAAATTGTAAAATGGTGGGAGGGAATTTTAAAAATAAAAGCTCAAGAAGAAGGAATAGATATGCCAACCAATACAAGTAGTGGAAAAAAGCCTGACACTTGGATTCGACTCATCACTCAAGGTAGGTTTTAATTTTAGATATAGTTTTTTAATATCTTTATCATCATCAGGCGAAACAATTCTTGTACTAATAACTCTAATGAGTTAAACATCACCATTACAGAATAAATCTTTCCCGTTTTGTAGTAATACCTCAAAGGGTCGTTTATTGGGAAACACTTTTTGTATATTAAGTTTTATATGTTTTTATCCTGATTTATTGATAATAAATTTTATTAAATTTAGAACCGAGCTTATCGTAGGGAAAGTATAGTGAATTAATAAGTAAGACCTTGATATGAGACCCTAATGGAAACTATGCGAAAAATTCACACAGTTCCCATTAGCATTCAGCATCCTCCACATACCTAACGAATGTCCAAAGTATTTTAGTACTTTGGCGCTTTTAGATTTCCGCCGATAAATTAGTCGAAAAGATATAAGTTAGGGGACTTTGGGAACCAAGGCACGGGTTAATTTGTATGAACTGGGTGCATTCCGGTAATAAAACAAATATTTAATTGTAGACGATAGCTTCAGAAGGGGTTGAAATATTAATATATAAATAAAGATATACACTAATACATTTTCTGTTTCTTGTCTTTATTTTCCTTCTTAAATCAAAAATGTTGCAACTACAATTGTTATAAAATTTTATAACTGGTAAATTTGTAGGGCAAGAACTGTCCATAGATTGTGATGAAAAAACTCTTCAAGAAATGGGCTTCAAGGATAACCAGATCACATATATTTCTGTAGGAATGTCTAGAAATATGAAGAGGAGGGAATTTTTGGACGCTCCATCTATGCAAGCTGCTCCACCTAGAGATTGTTTGCCTTCACTATTGCTTTTGAAACCGACTTATTTTGAACAGCTTTTTTCCCTTATGCATACTCTTAGTTCAATGAAAACTATAGTTAAGGGTAAATATAAAGTCATTTCTGTATTATAATTCCATTTGAACTGTACTTATTTCTCAAAAGTAGCCCAAAAACATAAACCTCAAGATAAGATTAATCTGAAGCCGCGCAAAGAGACAATGATTTTTAAATGTTTTGCACGAATTTTATTATAGATGTTTTAAAATTATACTATCTTGTTAATATTAACTAAATTGCTGGCCATAAATAGTGCATCAAGATTTTTTTTTCAAAGATGGATTTTTTAATTGCGAAACGTAATACCGAGATTCTGTTTTTGGTGTTCGTTTGACCGATCTGTTGGGTATGTGCTTCTGCATACGAGCATAAAAAATAGTACGTACAGAGCGTGAAATAAACCCTCTGCATTTTTGCAAAAGTTTGTTAACGCCTAAAATTCTCAAAATATGTTTTGCTTCTGATCAAAATAATCTTTGATAAAATTAAAAAAAAAATTTTTTTTGTGATTTTCGATGTTTTCGTTTGTTTCGCGAAAGTTTTGACATCTTTATACAAATGAAGCGTTAACCTGACAACTTGTATACAAGAATTTACTAACCACGAACTTAATGTAAACTTTTGTTAACTATGGACTTGCCAAAACCGTTATTGATATAGGGTATACGTTTTTAATTTTAAAGAGTTATACTGGGTGTTTGGATGGATGGATGGCGAAAAATGCAGTGCGTAATTTTTAGCTTATTTTAGGGCTAAAGGTTCGTATACACATGTGTCCGCAAAGCTTTCGTTGTTGAGATAAATGGTGTTAAAATTTTGTTTGTTTAGTTTTTTTCAAATGTCTCATAATTATTCAAATTTGATATGCTGTATGCTGTGAGCAATGCCCTCGAAATGACTATAATACATTTTAGAAAAAACTACAGGGTGTTACTTTTTCCCAGGTCACGACCCCTTTTACTCCCCGAAATATTTACTCGACGCCACTGGACACTTTCACAAAAAATTTAAATTTCTCATTCTATTCTGAAACTTTTTTGTCTTTTAGGTTTTTTCGATATCTTATACTGTTTAGAAATTATTTAGCAAAGAGTCCATTCATGTCTATCTAATATCAAGGTCGTAATGCATTAACATTACAATTTTAGCATATTTTTCATGTTCCATATGAATGGTCATTTTACTAAATAAGTTCTAAACGGTACAAAATATCGAAAAAAATCTAAGAGACCAAAAGGTAATAAGGTATTTAAATTTGTTGTAAAAATGGTCAGTGGCGTTCAGTAAAAATTTCGTGGTGGTAAAATTGTTCGCGAGCTGGGAAAAAGTAACACCCTGTAATTTTTTATAAAATGTATTATAGCCATTTCGAAGGCATTGCTGACAAATATAGTGTTTCAAATTTGAATGATTACGAGGTCTATGAAAAAACTAAAAAAAAAAATAAAACTCTAAAATCCTTTATCTCAGAAACGAAGGCTTTGCAGATACATGTTTATATGAACTCTTAGCCCTAAAATGAGATAAAAAAATACGCCCCGCATGTTTAGTCATTCATTAAATAACACCTGTATAACTCTTTTGGAACTAAAAACGACTACCATATATCAAGATTAACAAAACGGCTAGAAGAAAAATGAAAAAACCGTTTCGTCAAAAAACTCCAAAAGGGAATTATAGTAAAATCTATAGAATACATTAAGTTAGTGTTTGGTAAACTCTAGGTGACTTTTGTCACACCCTGTATTCAAACGTCTTAATACTAATGATAACGATTTAACTACTAATTATAAATTAGATGATAAAGATTTGTTTTGTATACAGATTGTTAAGTTAACGCTCCATTTTATGAATGTCAAAATGTTCTCAGAAAGGCTGTATAGTGTATATTGTAAACAAATGAAAATATCAAAAATCTTTATAAATTGATTTTTTTTGTATTTTGTCAAAGATTATTTTAAGTGTTAACAAACGTTGGCAAAAATATAGGGATTTTATTTGACGCCCTGTATGTACTATTTTTTATGCGCATACGCAGTCATGAAAATGGAAGCAAAACCACATCTCGATATCGGGTTTCGCAATTGAAATATGCATCTTTAAATTTTGATAAAAAAATTCTTGATACACTATTTATGGCCAACAGTTTATATAGATGATTTTGTTTATTATTTCTTGATATAAAGATAATATATTTTCTTTACAATATTCACAATTTTTAACACTAAATAGATAAATGAATTTATATATTACAGTAGCAAAAAATTACCGGGTATTAAAAACAATGTGTTTTTACATGATGGTATTATAATATATAATAATTTACCATTCAAAAGTATTAAAAAAACAAGTAAAACACATTTTTTAGTTAGTTTAGTTTCTTTTCTGATATTTTATTCAACTATTTATTATTTAAATGGTTATATGTAGCATTTTTATATATAATTAACTTTAATTTTTTTTAATATCTGTGTAACTAAATGGTTAGAGGCAAATGAAAAACAAATTATTTAAATGTTTTATTTGTAGGTGGAAGGCTTATTCCTCATACCAAAGCCCAAGTATTGAGTAGACGAGTTTGGGATATTCTGAGTTTAATGCCGACTAGTCCTAAATTGTTGCAAGGTTTTCAGCAACTTAATATTCCACTGCTAGAGCTTCTTGACCCATCAAGTGCTCAGAAGTTAATGTATTCGTTGTATATCGTTGAATCTCTTAGCATGAAGCAGAGTAAATTTTGTGATGAGGATGAAGAACCCTGGACAAGAAAATTTATACAGCACGGAGGACTACGGCATCTCTATGATATATTTATGTCAGGTATATATATATATATATATATATATATATATATATATATATATATATATATATATATATATATATATGTATATATATATATATATATATATATATATATATATATATATATATATATATATATATATATATATTAAATACTTAAGTGATAAAAAAAGTCATTTTGTTCAATGTTGCTGTAAAAAACAATTTACAAAATTGACTTTAAAAATGTTTTTTGCATTTTTTAAAGTCGTTAAGGTTCTGACTATGTAAAACTTTTCTGAGGTTCTGACTTAAAAAATAGCTCTATCTTAGGTTTATTTTGAATTATAAGTTGTTGTTTATAGGTGTTCTTCAACGGGATAGTAGAGATGGTAGCGATTGGCAACAAGATTGTTTAGCATCTCTTTTGAAGCTTTTGTGTCACTTAGGGGTCGATCCACTACCACATGATTCTCGACCCTCGAGGAATGATAAGATTGTGATTCCTAGTTTAAATGAAACTATGCTATCAATGGTAAGTTATAGTCAAAGTCAAAATTTTTTTAATCAAAAAATTGCATAACACTTAAATGAAGTGGCATCAAGATAAAATATAGACAGTCAGTATTATTATTAAAAAAAAGAAGCTTTTTTACAATACTACTAAAGTATAATTAAAATTCAAGGTTCTAGCTCTAACAATATGCTAATACCCTGCTTAAATGTTTTAATCTTAGTTTCTACCTTCAGATGGTTTGGCAGCCTATTAAAAAATTTGATACAAGCATATGCGGCCAACCCTCTTAATAGCATTTAGGTAGTAAATTGGGACATTAAGGCCAATATATTTGATGTTAGTTGTGTTAAAGTGATCTTGAGTCTCAAATTTAGGAAAATAGTTTATTTTAAAAAAAGAAGACCAGGCACTCGTTTGTAAGGCCCTCCCTTTACTTCTGCATGACTTAGTCCATTTAAGCAATAAGATTATATGTATTGCTCTTTTTTGCACAGCAAAGGCATTCTGCGCATCTATGTTGCTCCCAAGAATAAAATACCAAACCTTATGTTTGCAAAGTATTCTTAGGTTGTTGTGGTCTAAATATTATTTGGACATCACTCTTAATGTTGCAGGCTGAGTTCAGTTTTTTGCAAGCACTTCACACTTGCTCAACCCAATCATTGTTTTGATCAATGTAAATACCCAAGAACTTCGTGCTTTTAGCTAGATTGACACTCTGGGCTCCAATATGTAATACTTTGTGTATATCCCCATTTTTAGCTTTTTGTTCTGAAGTAAGAAAGCTGGTTTTGTTAAGAACGAATTTGTTTTGTGAAAATTTGAATTCCATTTAGAAAAAAAAATATTGTATTATATACATTGGTAAAAAAATTGTTGCATATTTAATTTATATCCAGATTATATCTCTATATAATTTATGGAAAAGGTATTTAACTTGTTTGTATAACTATCTCTTTTTCTCTGACTAAATTATTAGTGACCATAATAGTAATTTTGGGTGTGTTTTAGGTTGGCATGATGATCAACAGAATTAACTAAGAGTTTTATTGTCCTATACTAAATGGTATCACCAACATATAAAATAACCACCATTTAAATAATGTTCCACAAATTACATATTTTTAAGTTTAACAGGGAAAATCTCATTTGTATAGTTCTGAAGATAGCCTCGTAGAGGTCAAAACGTCGTCTAATTACAACAATTTCTATGTGCATCATCCAACCTAAAACACTCCTAAGGCAACATATGTTGAATTGCTTAAGAAGTGTTAGTTTTTATTAATAATATTTTCTGTATTCTTAACTGTGATACCATCACTGAATTCGTTTTTTTCGTGTTAAGATGGATGTGAAAACAACGATGCCAAAGTTAACAAGTATTTTGAAAGAAGCTTCTTTACCTAAGGATCCAAATCACTATAAAACAGGATTTTGGGGAAGAGCACAGGTAAGGAATTTCAATGCGGCAACTATTTTTTAAATGAATTTTGTTCATTATATTTTAGGTTGTACATTATGCTATGGCTTTATTGGTTTCGTGGTTACATTGCAGTGAAGACTCAAGGCAGGGTCTTTTTGAATCTCCAGATTTCTCAGTGTGGCTACAAAGGTACAAGGTCAAATACTAGACTTTTAAAAACATATTATTCTTAATATAATCTACAGTAGAAGGGAAGATTTCACGGTTTTTTGATTAACTAAAAAGGCATGGTTTTTGGTATTTGACTGAGTTAGATTGGTATTAATATTGGATGTTTTCATTGCACGGGGCTTCTTCAGGGATCTTTACAAGATCTGTACTTTGAATTCTTCAGTGTTCAGATTTCGCAGATATCCCTAAAGATGTCTCGAGTAATGGAAGACGATAGTAATTTCAATTTGATTTGGTCTAATCCCAAAAACCATGAATTCTGAAAACAGTTTTCCATTAACCTTTATACTAATTACTCTATAGTATATTATATAAAACACAATAAAGCTTCTTTTGTTCTTAGATTAGTTTTAGAAGACCCAGAGCCAGCAGTACGTCGAGAAGTATGTTCAGCTATCTACCGTTTATGTCTAGGCATATCGGCTAGAGGTGAAAACATGGAGAACACATTGGTGGCGCCCATGTTAGCTCAGCTTTTATCATATCTAGAGAAAGCTGAGAGTATGAGACCACAAAAAATTGAGTCTATGCAACCTCAGGAGGAAGGCAAGGAACCTTATGGTCCTGCCTGCAGGGATTATTTTTGGCTAGTATCAAGGTAAACATAAGAATTCAGTTTTTGAGGTCCGGTGGTACATTTAATTCAGTATTTTTAAAAAATAGTTTAACTGAGGTAAACTTATGTAACTAATTTTTGATAAAATTTAATCCAAATAAGGTCTTAAGAGTTCAATAAAAACTCCAGTTTTTTTAATAATTTTTCAGTAAGTCAAATTCAACGTTTTTATTTTGTAGGTTAATAGATAGTCTTCCAGATGAGCTAATAAAAGAGAGTATAGAGGAACCCCAAAATACTGTAATTGACATCAACGAATTAACCTCTAAGATAGCCCAGTCAGTGTTGAGGAGAGACTACCTAGAAACTAGGCATAGAACTGTAGAAGATGATGGTCTCATTGGGCTTCTGAATCTTCTCACTAATCTGTTGAAGCACCGTCCACCATTTCAGAACAGCAAAGGAGGGCAAGAGCTTCTAAATGAGGTTATACGTAATGTATTTTTTTCTTTCATAAAATATATATTTATGTAACAATGCAAATGTAATACATTATATAACCTGCTCAGAAATTGCTACATAGTATTATATTTTTAAAAAACAGTACATTTTATATAATATTGTGCAAAAATTTCGATCCTTTGAATGCTCCCAGTATTAGTAGTTTTTTTTATTTAGTTCTGTTACTATATTCGTCTAGAGGGGTCCCTCTTATATTATTATTTTTTAAGAAAAATAAGCCTTGAAAATTAAGGCCTTTTCCTTTTTTGGTAAACAAATAATACAATATGATCAAAAATGAGACAGTTAAAAATAAATTAAAAAAACAGTAATAGTATTGCTCAGAAAATCTACTAAACATGTTTAAATTTGAAGTGACTTGGGATTTTGGTTATAGTTAGATAGGCTGTTCTATAAACAACTTTCAAATGTAATATGTTGATGTGATTAGTCAGGGTTGCTAAAAAAGATTTACTAAATATATGGAATTTTGATAATATTTATAATATTTATTTTTAGACAATTTGCTTCCTGATTCAAGATAAGTCTTCGAATTTAATATTTGTTTTGTAACTGTACTTCTTCAAAACATTATCGGTTGATATTTTTAAAATTTTGGTAATAATTGTAACAATGTAACTTTTTGTGCAGTTCTGTATAGTTGCACAAATACTCTTTTAGAACAAGAACATAATGTCTAAAAATAGAAAAAAATCACTGATAACTAGAAATATATTCAGAATGCAATATAATGCACAATTTAACAGTATATTTTATTTGTTTTTTTGAGAAATACTGTACAGTTTTAAAAAATGCTATATATGTTACTGTGTAAAAAAAAATAATTAAATACGATTATGACCAAAATCAAATTTACATTAAGAATATTTTGTGTATTTCAGTGATACATAAAAATTCACTATACTTATAAATGTATTGTTCATTGAGTATTCTTGTTTTTTAGGTCATTGAGTTTTTGTTTGCCTTGCCCAATCCAAAATTAAGACATGTTCCCAAATGTAAGTCGCCCAGGTCCCGTACGGCGGCATTTGATCTACTCGTTGAATTGGTTAAAGGATCTCCAGAAAATTATGCAATTTTACATGAAAAACTGTTAAAACAACATCAGCCAGGTACCTTCACTCAACCTTATTTTTATATTTTAAATTTAATTTTGCGTATAGTGTTTAGTTTATAGAGTACCGTCAAACGGGGCCTTGACCCTCGGGGTGTCTTTGTCATACTTAAAAAAGATGTTGCGGTCAATATCAGATACATTTTAAATGTGGCGTGTGCCCTAACTGTCGAAAAATATTGGCGGGAAGTCGTTGCATATTTGTCAGTGTGTGCTGCCATTTCAATCAGTCGTGCTATCGCTAACTGAAATATTGCGTTTTATTTACGGATTGAAATATTGCGTTTTATGTACGAATTCAAACTTGTTGTCGCGCATGAATAACAACTTTGTAGCAGGTACGTTTTGGGTTACATTTTTATGAAATAAGAACTATTACCAGAACATAATACTTTGATTGGAACATTAAAATTCAGATGAGTAAAGTCACCCAGGATATTGTGTGCCCCTTCGGGGTTACTGTGTCCATGCCAAAGTGACTACACAGCTGGTTTTATTTGATGGAAAATGTCAATTAAACACTACCTATGTATCGAATAAATAATAAATCAACATTTTGGTTTTAGAGGCATACGTCTATAGGAAATACTGGGCGCACGGAAATATTTAAATTACTCTGAAGATGCTTTACGTCAGGTCATTGGTGATGTTAAAGCAAGACGCAAAGACAAGCTGCTGTTAAATACAAGGAAAACTCTGGCCAACAAGCTGGCGCAAAAACACATGAGTCAGTTTGTTTTTTCCAAAGAAGTAGAGGCCAGTATTTTGCATTATATTTAAACCTGTGTATGTAAGACAGTATCTTTCTTCTTTGAATTTTTCTGATGATCAGGTGTCAAAAAAATGATTTTCAGAAGTGTTGTTAAATGTTCTGAAAGAAATATGAGCTGCTCTAAAGGTTTTACCGAGTTCTCACTTAAGCCGAAAACTTGTTTAACTGTGTGAAAAGGGTAGTAGAAAAATTTTTTTTAAACAGCCAATGCAACCCATTTGAGTCAACCACTATTCTTTGCTCCCTCAAAAATTAAAAAAATGTTAAGAAGCCAAGAAAACCTCAAGACTGGATTTAAAACATGCGAAATTGCGTCAATAAACCGGGAAGAAGTGTTAAAAAATACCTTCATTTACTATACCATTTTCTGATGATGTAAGTTACACTGAAGTGACACACTTTTGAATCAGGGCTGCAGACAAGAAGTAAATCAAGCTGGCAGAAGTGAACAGAAGTGAACAAAAAAGTATATATATATATATATATATATATATATATATATATATATATATATATAAATATATATATATATATATATATATATATATATATATATATATATATATATATATATATATATATATATATATATATTTATCTATATATATATATATATATATATATATATATATATATATATATATATATATATATATATATATATATATATATATATATATATATATATATATATATATATATATATATATATATATATATATATATATATATATATATATATTTATATATATATATATATATATATATATATATATATATATATATATATTTATATATATATTTATATATATATTTATATATATATATATATATATATATATATATATATAGTAAAGTAAAAGTACATTCCTGCTGTTTGATCCCGATGAAACCCTGCCTGGCCCATGTGAACTAAGAAGAAAAATAAAACGAATATGGACCATAAAAGCAGAAGCAAGAGTGATAGTAATATAACGTCACTCCATGATAGTTTAAGTGACGAAGAAAGTTTAACTGATTTAAAAATACAATTGGCAACAGGTGTCACTGTAGATTCATTGATAGTAATCAAATTTGAAATCCAAGGAATGAATGCTCACAAATCATTTCTGGTGAAAGTTTTAACGATATTCGAGAGTGGTGAGGAGTTTTATATATCCTGCATGAGATCGAAGATAAGAAAACTTTTATATTTTCTGATGAACTGGCGTTTGCGATATCGACAATATGTAAATTGTTGCCTTGCTCCCTGAACCAATGACCAGACGTTGAAGTTATAATTTTCGGACCCGACTTTCGTAGATGTTAAGATCAAATATTTGTAAGAGTTATTATGTTTTAAATTCCTAAGATTTTATCTTATACTGTTTTAATACTCACTGATCTTTAATAAAGTTATTTGAAAATAAAGTATGTTTTGACAGAAGTGAATTGTACTTGCTCAGATGCTAGCACACATATTTTACCTTAAAGACCTTAAAGTGCTGAAATTGTCATAGGTATTGAAATATATTGATGGGCAAAGTCAACCTTTATATCTAGATAACTTTGCCCACCTATATTTTAATTATTTTTTTCTAAGAAAACATGGATTTTTAAACAGTACTGTTTGTAATAGATACCTTATACTCTGCATCTCGAACAAGCTTGGAAAAAACCGAAAACGAAGCATTTGAATTTGAATATTGAGCAAAGTTGCCCGGTTTGACAGTAAATGTGTAGTTTTACAATTAATTACTTCCTTCTGTTTAGCAGATAAGAAATTTCTTGTAAAAAATTTTGTAAATCATTTTTGTAAAATTATTTAAAATTTTCAATTAATTTAACGTGTGTGTTTGTTTGTTTTGCAGGTCCGAACTCACCTTACCCATGGGACTATTGGCCTCACGAAGATGGCCGTTCAGAATGCGGCTACGTTGGACTAACCAATCTAGGAGCTACTTGTTATATGGCTTCGTGTATGCAACATCTTTATATGATGCCCCAAGCCCGCGCTTCCATTCTAGCTGCAAGCACTCAAGACTCTAAGCATGAGCCTACTCTGAAAGAACTTCAAAGGATGTTCGCTTATTTACTGGAGAGTGAAAGGAAAGCCTATAATCCTAGGAGTTTTTGTAAAGTATGCTCATTCGGCTTAAACTGTTTTTTTTTAAATTAAGTTAAAAAGCAAAATTTAATGCTAGATGCAAGGTGATTGTTTCGTAAATGTTGAATTGCAATTGAAACATTTTATATACGACGTTTTAATATTTGCGGTACATAAATAAATACTAAAATGTAACTTTAATATAAACAAAAAGAACGGAATTTTAGCAGGAAATAATTTATAATGCATTCCCAGTTTATACTCACTTGTAAATGTTTTTCTTCTAGCACTTGCGATGAGCTGCTACCTATTTATAAGAAACAACACTATCAATCAATTTTAAATATTTAACATTTTGTGGTTTGTAGTTTATGAAGTGCAACTGTTAAAGGTTTTAAATATAAAACTAATATATGAGATATTATGTGTAATTTTCGTGAAACTTTGAATTGATTTTTTAAACAGGTTTATACCATGGACCACCAGCCCTTAAATACAGCTGAACAAAAAGATATGGCAGAATTTTTTATCGATTTGGTTAGCAAGCTTGAAGAAATGACACCGCTTCTGAAAGACGTGATAAAGAAATTATTTTGTGGGGTAATTAGCAACAACGTTGTGTCGTTAGATTGTGATCATGTTAGTCGAACACTAGAAGAATTTTACACTGTTCGATGTCAAGTAAGTATGCATTATATTTTTAATAAGGTATGGAATTTAACAACATTTGTATGACTAATATAATAAATAAAAACTAAAATAAAATAATAATGACTTGACACCAGTTTATACCACTTCATTTATTTAATCAATATATTTCTCACTTAGTATATGCTTACTTTCCAAAAAATGCATTAAGGCAAAAGGAATATTTAATACAAGGTATAAGAATTTTATGCAAAAATGAGATTTTATCCGTTTATTTTCAGTAACTAATATTAGCAAGGAATACATTTTATTTTCAAGAAATAAAATATTCCAAAATTTTTGAGAAAAAGACATGTAATATTGTACACAGAATTAGTGGTGAATGTAGAATTAAAGCTAGAAATCAAATACCTACTATAAGACAATATTAATTCATTTTTTTCACAATTTTGAAGAAGTTTCCCAGCACGTAAACAATTTGAATATTACAGTTGCAAATGAAACTACCAAAAATTTAAACACAACTGTAACTCAGTATCTCTAATAAATAATTATTCTTATAGCTTTTTTTAAACCCACAATAGCACAGGGAACCTCACAAGTTACAATGGGTTTAAAAAACAAAAAGTAACCAGCATTTACATAATTCCTTTAAGGTTGTAAAGAAATTCCCCCTAGGACTGTATGAAATCCTAGCTCAAATAGTGAATGATTAATTAATTAATGAAGGAAATTTTCCAAATGAAGTCAAATATTCGCTCATTATTTCAGTATATAATGGTGGTAATATAAAATGTCCTTCCAATTTTCGACCAATATCCTTGCATTCACTGTTCTTTAAGGCTTCTTTTATTGGCTCTCTAGTCAAAATCTGTATGCTAAGTTTTCTTGCTAAGCACAAAGTGCTAACAAATCACCAGTTTGGTTGTCAGAGTAAAATAACTGCGAAGCACCCTGTCTTTAATTTTTTAACTCAAGTCTACTCTAACATAAATGATTTAGATAACCTGAATATTACTACAGTGTTGTTTTTTCTGAGTTGGTCAAGGCTTTTGATTGTGTTAATCACCAAACAGTACTAATCGAAATTAAATTCTTATAGACTTCGCGGAGCTGCCTATGAGTGGGTTAAATCTTATTTACCAAACAGACAATAGGCAGTTCAGGTAACGGATAGTAATGGAAATAAAATACTCTCATGGTGTTCCACAGGAATCAGTGCTGATTCCAGTATTAGTCTTGTTGTATATTAATGATATAATAAAGGTTAATATAACTGGCAAAGTACCCTGTGTTTGAATTTGTTGGACAAGTAAAAATAAGGAAACTTTAGTGGTCTTAATAAATAAAGACCTGGTAACTATTAAAAATTGGATTGACACAAATAAACTAACCCAAAACATTTCAGAAACAAAGTGTATATTTTTTTACCAAAAAAACGCAGTTTTAGTAAAAGTTAATAATCAAATAAAACACAAAGTTACCAATATTATAGTTCTAGGATTAAATTTTGACCAAAATTTAAAGTGGGAAACGCATTTCAACCAAATTTGTAAAAAACTAGTATTTTCCCTTTTTACTTTAAGAACTGTCTTTCTTAAACTAAGCAATATTATCATCACCTTCACGCATTAATTGATCGCATATTTGATACGTGATAGCCTTTTGGGGATTCAACTTTGAGTAGATGTAACATATTGTTTTTGTTACAAAAGCAAGTAGTGCGAATTGTTTGTAAAGCTAATAGGATTGCTCACTGTAATCTTTTATTTAAGTCTTTAAAAGTTCGTACTTATATGATCTATTTGTTTATGAAACTTTTACATTTTTACATATGAAACAGTTAAAAAAACGAAGATACATAAATAGGTACACTACCAGAGTCAGAGATAATTTCATTCTTCCACAGCCACAAAGTACATCCATAGCTTGTTTTATATGGAAGAACTTATATAATGCAATTTCCCTCAGAGTAAGGCTGCTTTTCAGAAGGATAGGTTGACTGAATGTGCAATCTATTCTTTGAAGGAAGTGCCTGTACTAAATAGACTAGTCATTTAAATTATTAATTGGTTTTTACAGTCATATTTTGCTGTTTTGTCCTTCTTTGTGTTTAAGGTTATATATTTTATGTATTTTTATTTCATTTATGTTGATCATTTCCGTATTATGTTTTAACCTCATATGATTGAAAATTAATATTTGTTTAACTTATTAATAGTGATGCTTCGTATATTGTTGTAGTTGAATATTAATGTATGTAATATGGTGCCTGTTGGGATATTTTTAATTTTAAATCTTTTTCTTTCCTTTTCACTTTTGTAATCATAGGCGTTTTGAAATGTATTTATTATTGCTAAATATTTTAATTTTAAAAAATATTGTCAAGTCAACTGGCTGTTCAATAAATGATTGATTCATTAGAAAGTATAATAAATTATAGTTTATCAATTTGTCTCGCGAAGTACCTAAATCTGTATAACCTAATTTTTTACTGTGCAGTTTTAATGCGTAAAAATGTAACTTTTCGTACTAGAGCTTAAAAACATGTCATTTAGAAACTAAAATAACAACCAAAATGTCATGTTTTTGACAAAGTTTTTTATTTATATTTTGCCACCTTTGTTGTTTTAAAACTCCAGTTTTATAACAAAAATCTTAATACAAATGTTACAGGATTTTTCTTATATTATCTTTTAAGCATATAAAGTATTTTAAAATTTCATAAAAAGGAGAAATATAGACAAAACTTATATATTTTTAAATGATACACCCTGCATGTTGTGGATGGATCTTGGTGATTATAAACATATCAGATTTGATATTTTTAGCTCTAAAGACCACCGAGAAAATGGACAGACCCCTGCTAACAGAGAATGTATTCTCACTGACTACATATTTATGTGTTCCAAGTTAGAATGTCCTTTATCTTTCTAACACATTGTCTTATATACAAGAGTTTTTGTAAAATGTAAAAAGGTATCAACTGAGTATATCTATAATCAGCAAAAAGAGTCCGTTAATGAAGCAATAATATACTTCGTACATTTTTGATATTTTTATACCTGATAGCACAGAAAAAATCCTATTCTATTATAGTTTTTGTCTATACTTAAAACTGTAGGTAAATGTCAAAATAAAAAAAAAACATTTTTATTTACTATTTAAAAATCTGACAATATCAGTGAGTGGGTAATCATGTTATACTGTTTTAGGTTGCAGATATGCGTAATCTTTATGAGTCTTTGGATGAAGTAACGGTGAAAGATACTCTTGAAGGAGATAACATGTACACGTGTTCTCAATGTGGGAAAAAAGTTAGAGCCGAAAAACGTGCTTGTTTTAAGAAACTTCCACACATATTGTGCTTCAATACGATGAGATATACTTTCAATATGCTTACTATGCTAAAAGAAAAGGTATGTCATAATTTCGCTTTAGTTTGAATTTAGTTCTTTTATTCCGGATCCAATTTCTTAACGATCTTGGTTTCTTGTAGGTCAATACCCATTTTTCCTTCCCCTTGAGGCTTAATATGGCTGGATATGTGGAAAAAACACTTATGCCTCAGCATTATCAGGAGGATAAGATTAAAGAGGATCCGGAAAGTGAACAGTCTGAATACGATCTGATAGGTGTCACTGTTCATACTGGTAAGTAAAATTAAGGAAGGTATCATCAATTGAGATTAATTAGATTGGGTTGTAGAGCGATGAGAGTATACATTAATATCGATATGTATCGCATGAAACATATTAGTAAGATTTTTAAAATAATTTCATAATAGATTGTCTCTTGTGAAAATTTACCAAATATATTCGTATATTGGACATATATAGGCATACATTTGTTGATGACGAATGAACAGTTAAACTTATATAAGAATTCATTAGTAACATCGAATCTAATACCCCATTATAATACTTATATTCCACAGACTAATTCATCACTGGCCGACAAAAAAATTTTTTTTTGTTGTAACACAAATCAGAATAGCATAATCTAATAGAATGGACCTATTCAAATACGAAAATGACAAATAGAAAGTTGTAGCACGAGGGTTTTCTTGTTAGGGTTGTAGAACCATATCGAATGTTACGATACTTAATATCTATAGAAAGAATGATTTCAGAAAATTCTTAACCCTGTTTATTGACTATGTTTACAGTTTTCGCCTATTAAACATACCATACGTCTAAGAGAAAAGCAAACTAGAAAAATATTATCTTAAAACACTAATTAAACTTTATTTTTTCCGTTTATGAGGTGTCCTATCTTCTCTCTTCAAAAACCAACAGTAATCACCCATCATGGCTGGATCCCATCGTCCTTGGTACCGAATTTCCATTGTTCTGATATCTTGGTGAAACCTTTCACCCCTGCTCGTCACTAACAGCTCCCTAATTTTTAGGAAAAAATGACAGATGGGAATGAAGGAAGTGAATTTTTAATGACATTCTGGCACCAAACGCTTTATAGGCATCTAAGAGTTCATTAACTAATTGTTCATAATTTTCATCCATATTGTTGCCTAAAAATCCTTTTGCTACATTAACAAATGAATTCCATGCTCTTTGACGTCGTCCAGCAACTTTCTGATTTGTGTCCCAATAAAAATGCCTTCTTTTAATTTGGCATCACTTAACTGGGGCAAGACTTGTCTTAGGTATTTAAATCCATCACCATCCTTATTCAAAGCCTTCACAAAGTTTTTCATCAGTCCAAGTTTAATGTGAAGAGGAGGCAAAAGGACATTTTTGGGATCAACAAGAGGTATAAATTTAACATTTTGAGATTCCGGTTGAAATTCGTTTCTTTCAAGTTCCTGCATTAAACTGTCTACACACATTCAACGAATTTTCCATACTGTAGAATTCAGAAAACATAGCATTTCTTTTTCTGAAATTCGTAATCTTTGTTTCTTTGGCCAATAGGTTCCATTCCTTAAGACGGGAACCCAGAAGTTCTGACTGTTGCTTGGATAACCCCAAATCACGTCCTAAATCATTTAATTCACTTTGAACAATCAAATGTGGCTCGCCGGAACTGGGACCTGTGGTAAAAGTGGGATGCGGTTGCAAATTTGGATATTCTACATTGTGCTTTCCATTTTTGGAATTTTCAGTCTTTGTCAGGCAAAAATAACAATCGTCAGAATGATTGGTGGGTTCTCGCCATACCATTGGAACTGCAAAAGGCATACTTTTTTTCTTTCCCTTCATCCACTGCAGCAATGATACAGTACAACTAACACAGCACACATGGGGAGCCCACCGCTTATCTTGATCCCCAATTAACACTCCAAAATATTTAAAGTAGGTTTTTTTACATTTTCGAAAAAAGGCCTGGCTTGTGATTTCACCAGAAATTCTCCACAAATATAACAAAATTTGTCAGGAGAAATTTTGCAACTTCGGCGCGTTTGACTCGACATTCTCGTCTTCACATACACTTGCTTATCGATACACAGGGAACTACTCAATTCGAAACTCAACAGAACAGTGATGTTTAACGTTTATTTTATGTCTAATGTTGTAAACAACCCAGTCTAGGTAATTTTTCCGTTGTAAAATGGACCCATTTTAGCCGCCTTACAATAAAATTGTTTACCTGCCAATATAGAAGGTTCTAATTAGGCTGTTAAAAAATGGTACGTGTTAGGACTTTCCGAATATTTTTTTTATTATTGGGAGGGTATTTCCATTGGGAAAATAATGAGCTGGCCTGTGTTAGAAAAATCTTGTCGGCCATATTAAAAATCCTTAAGAAAAAATATGCTTCTGTCAGTTATTATTTTTTTTAGGCACAGCAGATGGTGGTCATTACTACAGCTTCATAAAAGATCGAACAGCTGGCTCAAGGGATAAGTGGTTTCTGTTCAATGATGCCGAAGTCAAGCCTTTTGATCCTAATCAGATTGCTGCTGAATGTTTTGGAGGAGAAATGACTAGCAAGACCTATGACAGCGTAACCGACAAGTTTATGGATTTTAGTTTTGAAAAAACTAATAGCGCCTATATGCTGTTCTATGAAAGGTAAAGTGTTTTGTCTATATTTTAGTGAAAATGTCGATTTAATTTTTTATATTGTATATTAGCGATTTGAACAGATACATAGATCTGACATGACTACCTTTATTTAATATTCGGTAAGTTTTCTTCTAAGAATATCGCCCTTGTAATTAAAACATGTCAGTAATGATCATATTCTTTCAGAATGTAAAAAAAAGGTATTTTAAATTATTAGATAAAGTAATAATTTGTTTGTAAGGTACTTGTGCTTTATTAACATTATTAAATTAATTATAAAGTAGAGCGGCATAGCTTTCTGCCTAACAGTTTCTTGCTTGTGTTATTAACAAGATAATGTTAATTTTATCAAATTATAGCTAGTTATTTTGTTATGGGGTCGATTTTTTTGGTCATTTTGATTTTGTTAAAATATAATAAACAAATATATATAGTGAGAATAAATAAAAATATATTTTTTTAGATGTCCTCTTGCTACGACCGACAGCACGGAAAGTTCCTCAACAAATTTAGAATCTATAGAATATCACAGCAGTTCTCCAACTCCCAGTGCGACATTCGAACTAAGCAAAGAATTGGAAGACTGGATTTGGCAGGATAATATGCATTTTATTCAGGATAAAAATATTTTTGAACATACATATTTTAAGTGAGTACTATACAAACTACTGATAATTGTACATACATTAAATTACGAAAACATATTAATGTTTTATTTCTGTTATTTTCAGTTTTATGTGGCAGATATGCGGCTATATCCCTCAGACCATTCTACCTGTTGAACCCAATGTCACTCAGAAGGCAGCTCAATTATCAACGTCGTTTTTTATTGAAACTTTTATTCATGCCAAAGAAAAGGTAACTCTTCTTTTTCTTTATTTATAAGTTTTAAATTTGACATGTGAAGTTTCGGGTTGCTTTAGTATTATGATAAACATTAAAATAGGTAGGTTAAATTTGTAATATATTGGTTGGTTGCTAATTCTAATCTAATTCTATTTAAAACTAATATTTCAAAGTGTATCCAACGCATTTGTGCACATTATGTAAACTGTGTAGACTTCCACTTTTTTTTTTTTTTATAAAAAAATGGTTTTCTTGTATAAAATGTTGCCTTAGGAGCAATGATATGTCACAAATGAATTCAGAGAATATGGGGAATGCAAGACGGATGATGGCTATTTTCGCGAGTATTACGGTATTCTGCAGCTATTTAAAAGGGTTTTAGGAATATTTACTTGAATTTAAGTGTTTCATTTAATTATACAGGGTGTACGGAAATGTCGCTTCCATATTTGGAGAGGCTATTCTACATATGAAAATATTTAAAAAAGTTTGTATGGACATGGGTCTGGAGACGCTTCATTTTCAAGGTACAGGATGTTATAATTTCAAATATTTTTTTATTACTTTTTTTTGTACCTCTTTTATGTCTATATAATGGCCGCAATACATTTTAGGACATTATACAGAATGTAATTTTTTTTGGGGCACAATCCTTTTTACCGCTTAAAAAATTTGCTAGTTTGGAACTATTATCGGATTTCCTGCTTTATTCTACAAATTTTATATCATTTTGACTTTTTTATATCTTGTATCTTTAAAAATATGGATATTTTTATTGGTTTTTCGCTTGGAATTTAGATGATAAAAGCTGTTGCTAAAACCATTAATTTCAAACCGGTGCAAGATATTGAAAAAGACATACAAAATTTGTAAAATAAAGCAGAAAATCCGATAGCAGTCGGTAGATAGGTCGATGTCGCTGCAACAAATTTTTGGGGGTGGTGAAAGGGGTCGTGATGACTAGAGATGGGCTATAATAGACTTTACCTGTCGATAGGAACTCATCTATCGATAAATGTTATCCGTAGCTATTGTTACATAATATATAATTTATTTCTACCTCTCGATAGTTGTGACAAAGGCGAGGATTCCTAGGGTTGGGGGTAACCTCATGCAAATAAATCAGCAAAAAAAAGGTCATAATTTCATAAATATGTAACCCTTTTAATAACCATCGATAGTTTCCGGATATTTATCGGTGTTATTGGATGCCTGTCGGATAACTGACTATCGATATATCGATGTTTTTTATTTACCTATTGTTATTCGATATATTGATAAGCTATCAATACATCGATAAAATGTCCATCTCGTCGTGCTCACAAAAAGGTTACACCTTGTACAATTTTCTAAAACATTCTGCAAAATTTTATAGACATTAATTATGTTTTATCGTGTGTTAAATTTCTAGTAAATAACTCTCTTTGTTTTTAGCCATAAAAAAACTATTTTTAAAAAATTATTTTTATTTTAATTTAAAATTACAATTTAAATTCAGTGATGAAAGATACATGTAAACTGAATAAAATCTATGCCGATTCTGGTTGTTGTAAAGAAGGACACTTTAAGACACACATAGCTCTCTAGAATTGTACGAGGCACATAAAAACTAAGAAAATGTTTATGTATCTTAAAAATTTCCAGACCCATGTTCATAGGCACTTTATTTTATTATTTTCATATGTAGAATAGCATCTCCAAATATCGAAGCAGAATTTCCGGACACCTTGTGTAAAATGTCTATTACTTTTTAGCCCACCATGGTTCAGTGGGTAGAACTGGTAACGAAGCAGTTCAATGCTTGTCAAGAGGCCTGTGTATGGTTCCTAGAACACATGGCGCAAGATGTGTGGTGGCCTGTGCAGGTACTTATAAAGTGCCCTAACCAGATGGTCAGGCAGATGTTTCAAAGGCTGTGCATACATGTGATACAGAGGCTCAAGTATGTCAGCCTGTTGTTCGGTAGTATAAATTAGGATTTTTCTTTATTATTCAAATTTAGTTTAAAATAATAATATGTGGGTGTCTATTAACTTATTTTTTTTATTAATCAATCATTTATTCCCGAGGAAACAACATTGTTTATACTATGGGAACTAATTAACAATTAATATAAAAACATATAAACGTATAAACATAAACTGCAAATAAATTAAAAGCTACTAAAACATTAGAAAAATATATCAAACATAAAGACATTAAGTCTTAAAAAATATTTCTTGAAGTGTTTTTTAAATGTATCAATTTTGTTAATATTTTTTATATCGTTTTGGTAGACTATTGTAATAATTAACCCCACTGTGTAATATACATTGTTTGCCAAAATTACTTTTAAATTTTAGGGTGCAAAAATAATCTAATAATAAATAAATTCCTGTTGTTTTGTTGATGAATGAATAAAAATACAGAATTTAGTTTTATACTTCATAGAAATGTTTAAAATATTTTTAGGCTTATATAGGTTAATGGTGGGCTCCAGATATGGTAAACGGTAAATACATTTTATTGACATCCTGTAATTTTTCTAATAGTTTTATTGTTTTTTTACATGCAGCGCCCCACACTGATATTGTAATTTTTAATAAATGAAAGCAAAATATATATGTTTGAACAAATTAAGGGAAATATAATTACGAATTTTTAACAAAATTCTAATTATTGGAGAAATTTGTACTCTTAAATATGCTATATGTGGCTTCCAAGCTAAATTTTGATCTATATATAAGCCTAAAAGTTTAAAACATTTTGAATAATTAATTTGATTATTACAAAATGATCTGAAGTAGGGAAAGGTGGTATCATCAGCAAATAATTTAATGGGGCCTTCTAAATTTTATAGAGATATAGAATATATGAATATATATATATATATCTATATATATCTATATATATCTATCTCTATATAGCAGTGGCGGCTCGCGGGTGAAAAAGTCAGTGAAGTGCAAATGAAGCAAGAAAATATCGCAATCATTTTTTTCCAGAGTCTTTTTATATATGGAGGCGGTAGAATATTTTTTACGACTTACCTAAATTTTGTATACTAAATCAATTCTCCTATCCTTCATAGCAGCAAATTTATTAATAACATCCTCATAAAACGGATGAGTTGCCCTAATCTCCTCCAGAAATTCCTTTTGAATTGAAATATTGTATTTCTTAAATAAGTTTTTACACATTTGAAGCAAGAAAAACTTCTTCCCACTGAAGCACTACGGTATTGTCAAAATAAGGGAAAACAATTTATATGCTTCGGTAAAAATATATTTATTTTTATTAATTTTTTTCACTTGCTCTTGCAGCGATATATTCCACTTATTCTCATTGGCTCATAAGACCAAGCTCATTTTTAAGTCGTTGACTTTTTGAAAATACTTCCCCATATAACTGTAACAAATTTTCAAACGGGCCAGTCGGAAAATTTAAATTATACGGAAAATTTAGCGGATCCTGCCAAACATGAAAATGTAAGTTTTTCACAGTTTCTTGAAATCTTAGTGTCATTTCCATTAAAATATGATCCAATATTTCATAAAAAAGGGTTCTATACTTAGCCCTAGTTTCTTCAGGTGAAAGCTTAGCAAGCTCATGTTTGCAATGATTTATTTCTGTAATAGAATTTGCTTTATCACTTCGAATTTGAAGTAAGTAACAACACCATAAATAAATATAACACAAAACAGTCAAGTTAACTGCAAAGGAACTCACCGGTTGCAGCGAAATCCGCGAAAATAAAAGTAAACAACCACCGCAAACTGAACGACAGGTGGGTGTAGTGTACTGCGCCTGCAATTCTCCGAGAGCGTTGTATGGCACTGGGCTTGACGTCATCGGATACGTGTTGTCATGGCAACATAGTAGGAAAATCGTAAACTAAGCATAGCACCTTCAGCAAAGTCAAAGCGGTTTTCGCCACTGTTATAGTTGTTATAATAAAGTTCGATTAAAAGTTTTAAAAAGCCATACCGCCAACGTCAAGTAAAATATTTATTCGAGATGTACAGTTTATTTTTTACCAATTAGGTGAATAAATGAATGTAAAAACTAAAATTTTAAGAGATATATAACAAATATAGTTAGATGTTTGCTTGTTTATTTTTCCTGGTGAAGTAGCACTTCATCTACTTCACCTGAATACCCGCCACTGATATATATATATATATATATATATATATATATATATATATATATATATATATATATATATATATATAATTGGCGCCAAAATAGATCCTTATATCCTCAACATATTTCATGTCTGTCTAAAGCAAGTTAAATTTGTGTTACTAAATCAATTGCTGCTATCTCAGTGTCCTTTGATATGCGAAAGTCGTATTGATAAAAAAACAATACTTTTTGATTTTCTAAAAAATATTCAACTTTATCGTAGGTAAATCTCTCAATTATTTTTGAAAAAACTGTCAGGTTAGGTATAGGCCTGTAGTTTTTTGGGTCACTTCGTAGCTCATATTTAAAAAGAGGAAAAAAGTGGCAATTTTGAATATGTTCGGATAAATTTTTTGTTTAAAAGAAGTTTTGATTAGATGACGTAAAATTGGAGTAAGTTCACATTTGGTAATTTTAATAATCTTTACTAGTATTTTGCTATATCCGCAGGCTTTAAATGTATCAAAGGAATCTTTTATTTCAGCAATTGTTCCTTCATGTATATCTTCTATGTTTAAAAATATTTAATGTGAATTGTCGGTGTATTCGGGAGGATTTCCAGGTGTGGAATCTGTTTTGGTAATCGTTGTCTCACGTATATGAAATGATTATTCATGTCCTCGAAGATCTCTTCTTCAGCTTCAATTTGTTTATTATTAATATAAAGGTGGTCAATTTGTGTTTTCTTTTTCCCTGGTTTTCCATGGATTAAAATATTTGTATTTTACCATAATACCTTCTGATTTCCTGTTGTAAATATTTGGTTATAATAATCTTTTTTTTTTAATCCAATCATCTTTACATTTTTATATAAAGTTTCATACATTTCGCAAAATTATTTATTTGTTGGCAGTTTTTTCTTTTTATAGTAATATTTGTCTCGACTTTTAATTAGATTTACCAAAGATTCGTCAAACTATGATTTGGAATATTCTTTAATTTTTATTTTTGGGATATAAGAGTTTACTACAAATACTGTAATAATTTTGATATATATTAAGTCAGGATCTTCAGTTTGAGATATTGCTTCGTTTAGTCGAATTATATAATATATATATATATATATATATATATATATATATATATATATATATATATATATATATATATATATATATATATATATATATATATATATATATAAATCGATCTCGAGTAAAAAATTAGATCTGTGCTATTAAGAGGATATCAAAGTGAATTTAAACTCTCGATTCTGCTTCTGCATATAAATCGCATGATATATGAAGTGTGACAGGTCGATGTTGGTTACCGACAAAAACCTCATTAGTCTAGCGGAAGAGCCGGATTTTAGCCAACCAACCGACCTTTAAAATCGCGTCGTTACGTCGTTTAGTAAACGTTTTAAAACAGAATATCGGAAAGTTGTGTAATATAATAAGTTAATAAACAAAAAGATATTTTTTTTATTATTAATTTATTCCCAACCAACTATAATAGTTTATTACAGGGAAAATACTAAACTAATAATATAAAAATAATAAGAAAATATTCATAATACAAAGAGAACTACAAGGAATAATGTTAACATTAAAACCAACAAATAATAAAAATATAATACATAACTTTTTAAATCATTATTCCAATTAGTTGGAGTTTAGTTAGTTTTTAGTACTTTTCCAGATTACTTATTTCCTTGATTTTCGTTGGCAAATTATTGTAGGTGATAACGCCAGTGTATAGAATTGACTGTTTTACAAAATTACTTTTTATTAATAATGGCTGTAAATGGTCTGTTGTTTCTGTCTGTCTCTTCTGGTTCTTAATACATTTTTGATTTGATAATTCCTGTTTGTTTGGCGAAACACGTGTAATCATAGCATTTTTTTCACTGTATTAAACCACTTGACTGAGACCGAGACATTGCTTTTCGTTTCTGCAATTATTAAACCAGGTGTCTTAGAGATATTATGGACGAATTACTTCTTCTGTAAATGGTCTGTTTGTCTAGTATTATGTTAGTGTATTGTATTTGTCTTATATAATGTGATATTTGAGTGTTTTAAGTTTCAATGTTTAAATGAATTAATGTACAAACTTCTAATTTATAAAGCGAATTTATGTCTAGAGATTCTTTAGGTTTATATAAATTCGATGTAGGTTCTAAATAGTAGTTTATGAATATATAATAATTTTGTTTTGTATTTTTAAAGGATATAGGTTATTTGAACCAGCAGATCTCCAAACTGAAATATTATAATATATATTCAATATGTATTTTCCAGCTTAAATTTTCATCAAAATATATTCCCAAAAATGTTAGAATTCTTTCTTCTTTTAGAATATTTTATTGTTTCATTCAAAAATTTTAAAGGAGAGATTTTTTTTATTGGTTTTACTTATAAACACAGTGGTGGATATTTGAAAATTCAAAGATAATTTATGTGATTGTAGCCATGATAATAATAGATATAAGTCATATTTATAATTTGCTTCTACATTTCTGAAGTAGTTCTATTAAAATATATAATCGTAGTATCATCAGGAAACAATTTAATATTACCCATAAAGTTTAATTTAGATATCGAATTGATGTATATTAAAAAAGAACAGGTCTTAATATGGATCCTTGTGGGACTCCTCAATTTAATAATAAATTTCAACTGTTTGACAATTAATTTTGAATCCAATTATATGTTAAATCCTTAATTCCCAGCTGATAAATTTGTCTTAATAATAAATCATAATTTACAGTGTCAAAAGCTTTTCGTAATTCTAAAAATTAAATATGAAAAATACTGACTTTCAGAGACAATCTTAACGAAAAAACAACATACTTTACTTGGGGTATTTTTTCTTCGTTAGTTTATAAGGCGTCTACGGATTTTACAGTTACTCTTATTATAAGATTTTTTAATAGAAAAAGTAGAACATGTAGGATCAAGTAGGATTGGAAAATTTTCTGTCTGATAGCACTTTATTTGTTAAATATTGGCAGGTGAATTACAATATCTTAAGTAAAGAAGCTATGTTTAAGACAATATCTGTTTGTTATGTTTTATGACTTGTTATTTTATAATTTTAGGCAGTCTCATTCTAGTTTGTACTTAAAAATTGATGAATCGGTAGACTTGTCCAAAGTAGAAGATACACAGAATATTGATATCTCAAATATAGGCAATGCTTCTTGCGTTACTAAATTTATCAAAACCCTTTTATCTTTGGTAAGCTTATGCTTTAATTTAAAAATAAATGGTTTTAATTACGATTTTTTTCAATTGTAGATGGAACATGGAGCAAAAGCTCACTTGAAACACCTTACAGAATACTTCAATTTCTTATACGAATTTAGCAAAATGGGAGATGAAGAATCTAAATTTCTTTTGTCAGTCGGAGCTATAAACTCCATGGTGCATTTCTATTTAGGACAGAAAGCCAATGATTTTGTAAGTGGGTATTAAAAAACGTTTTATATAACCTCTTGTTTTTGTCTATATGAGAATGAAGATGCGGTTTGTGAAAAAAGTCTCTAATGCCAAAAATTACAAATTAAATTTAATACTTTTAATAAGAGACGCATCCCTTCCTCTTCCCGTTACTAAGCGAGTTATACCTACACAGTCCCTTTTTATTTCAAAATATATTTTTCAGATTTGTATATTTTTCACATCTAAAGGAATTTCTTGCAGGTTGATGTTAGTGAAGGAGAAGAAGATGATGAGATGGTTTCTATTCCACCAGACAAATATAAACCTGCTAGTTTGGACAAAATGATAACGTTAATCGCCTCACTGGTCGAAAAAAGTCGAGATGCTAACATGAAACTTCAACTTAGTGAGAAAGATTATAATGCTGTTGCTGGGGGAAAGGTAGGTTTTTTTTAACAACTTGAGTTATTTATTACTTAAAATTTCTTGAGAATTGCAATAATTGCATTGCTCATTGAGAACTTGCAAATGGACAGTTACTACTTTGCTGTAATAAATAATAATGTATTTATTAGACTAGCATAGAACAATAAATTAATTCCACAAAACTGTAGAAAAATAAAAGCTAGCCCAATACTGCTAGTGAACGAGTGTTTAGTTTTTCTCCACTTAACCAGATTCTTATCCCAAATATTTATTAAATCAAGCCAGTTATACTAAGAATAATAATAGCAACTTTATTATTTTTTTATAAAACTTCGATAATTTAATATTTCAAAATAAATTGTTAGCCAATTCTTAATAATTAAAAGTAATTAATTGATTGAGACGATAATACTCAATATAAAGTTTGAATCTAAACTTAAAAGATGTTTACATACTCTGGGGGGTCCTTACATATCTTGATCCCGCCGAATTACGCATGATGAAAAAAGGTTTCTCTAAACGCTCTCTAACCCTAACTTTGTTCAACACAAGTTGCCAACTTCAAACACAACAACATAGTTGTTGCAATGTGAATCTTATAGTATTATATATTTGACTGACTGACTTGTTAAGGTAAGAATATTATGAAAAAATGTGTCAGATTTATCATAGCAAATTTATTATTCAATTTGCTAAAAACCTTGTGTTGTTACGAAGATTTAAAGCTATAGGTTCTATAAAATGTACGAAATTTATTTATGGCTCATACTGGAAGATTGTAAAAAGTAATGCAAAGATAAATATTCAGTGGTTTCACTATCTAGAACACAGTAATATTTAATTAGAGAATTCGGAAAATCTAAAGTATCAAAAATTCATAAAGCATTTTCATTGTATCATATTTTTGTCCTTATTGTAGGTAATTAATAACGGATGTTTTTGTCTTTAGTGAATATCGTAAAAAATTACAACCTGAAATTACTTTCTAAAATCATCTGGACAAAATAGTCTACGACACATTCCTTTCTTCACACATCACCTTCATCTTTTAAAAGTTCACTTTTATTAAATTTGCTGTTAACTGAACATTATAACTGTTTTGTAGTTGAGTTATGTATTTTATTATTAATGTGTTTTTGTATATTCATCTAATTTGGCGGATAACGATGTTTAAAAAGTACCGTAATATTATAGCATATTTCTCTTACTGTTCTAGGGATTCGCATTTCTATACCAACAAATTAAGGACAACATCAACCTGCAGCAGACAAGGAATTTGATCCATTCTCTGTGCAAAGGCAACAATCAGTTGGCTCAGAGCATAATTTGTATGATTTCTCAGGCCATTACAAGACATTCTGAGGTAAATTATGTAGTATGTAATTGAAATTTGACATTATTAAATTGTGGCCTACCATTGGTATAGTTTATATATTTGATTTATACAATATAGGATATCCTAGTTAATATACATACAGTACCTAAAGTCTTCAACCAGTTTATAATATGCAATGCAAATGTGCTCTGCTTCAAGACCTTCAGGAATAACTGATCCAGCGAAGTGATTAAAAAAACAATGTTAAATAAGAACAGGGCTACTACTGCTTCTTATCTAGAGCATTCGATTTTCATCGTAATGCGCTACAGAGTATTTAGAAAATGTTATTTAGTTTTCAAACATCCTGTAGGGCATTCTAAGCACCCCAGTTAAGGGGAAACAGTAGCCCTGTTTTTCTTTCACAATATGTTTTTTAACCACTTTACTAGGTTAGTTATTACTGCAGATAAGCAGTCTTGAAACATTACGTTGCATTTTATGAAGGGGTCCAAGACTTGATGTTGTGTGTATTTTTAGTCTTTCATTTAGTCTTTGGAATATTTACATGGACTTTTTATTATTTTTATTTTTAAATCTTTTTTTATTAAATTTTGTACGACAACTTGAAATATTTCGAAAATACTAAACGATTTTAAGTGTTTATAACCTCAAGGTTGCTTGTCATTTCTCTACATAATACAAAACTTGAAAAAAAGTTTCTCATGATTATTTTTTTTTAGTTTTTCCTGTAATGTTGAACCTTTCATGGAGGTTTTATTATTGTTTAATAGTCGAATATGTAGTTATAGAGAAGTTGTATCAGCCTTGGTTTCTAAACCTTATTTCAGGTTAACTTACAGGGTTGTCAACCCTTCTTCAAAATCCTCACGTTGTTGACGGAAAGCTCGAATCAAAGCAGTGCAAGCGGGTCAAGCCAGCCGTGTTTTACACAATTGGTATTGCAGAAAGTTTGGGAGGCCGCAGAATGTTGCCCACACTCTGCTCTTGATTGGTTAGCGTTACAAGTCACAAGAAATAGGCTAGTCCATTCGTGGGTGCTAAGTTCGATAGATTCTTGGTTGGAACATTTTTTGATTGCGCATAGTAATCAAAGGGTAAGAAACAGTAAGTACCAAGGGTTTATTATATTGGCTTATATATCAAAGAAGGAGATTTGACCAGATCAAATATGTACAGGATGATCCAGATAATTCTTTAATTGGAAATAGTTCGGTTATTTTTGAAATTAGAAAAAAGTGTATCAAACAAAAGTTGTTTGATTCGATCTGCTTTTTAATATGCTTAGATTTTGAGGTATACAGTGTATCTCAAAAAAGCAAGGCAAGTACCAACTTTGTTTTTTTAAATATATCATTTTTTTTAATGTTTTTGAGTTTTATTTCAAATTCTGCATATTTTTTGTGTAATATACCATGTATCGAAAATTAACAGTTTTCAAAATATGAAAGGTTTTAGAATTACGAAATACTAGGATTTTTCTGATATAATTGCGTACCTATTTAGATACCTGGGGATAAAGGAAAGTCATGACGCTGATGTTTGAAGTCTGATTTACTGCTTATCTTTTTTTTATTTTGTGCTAATATTCTACAAAAGATTTACGAAATGAGATAAAACATTTTACGTAGTTTTTGAATCTATTTACTAAATTTGGAAATAACATGGTATCTCCCCATCCACACTTAATAATGGTTTTGATTTTAATTTTGTAATTTTAATTACAGCCTCAATATTCTGGAGTGGTGTCCCATCTTCTTGTCAAATTATATTTTGCTGAGTTTGAAGGAGTACTTCATCGATAAAGTGCTCTAATTTTTTAATTTTGTTCTGTCGTTTGCCAAAAATTAATTCTATTAAAAAATAAGGCAAGACGAAAATAATGGGGCAAAAAACTACAAAACTGCGTTTAAAGTTTGGAGCTAAATGTTACCATGTTTTGAACATGAACTAAAAACCAAACGATAACCTACTTTGAAACTGAATATAACGGAAGTTATTTACTTTTTTTTACACAAAAACAAAGCAGATCCAAAAACTTAAATCTAATTTAGTAAGATCGGCTTAGGAGAATTGACTGTCATTTTTTGGGCATGGTAAATGCTAATAATTCGTCTCAAATAGATGCTATATACTTGATTACTTTATTTGGAGCAGCAAAGATCATGAATGAAGTTATATAAATAAGGAATATGTTAACTCTTCGAGGTGAGGCCAGTTGGTTACTATTGGGAGAGTGTTTATAATGGTATTGATATTGGGGTTATGTATATATATATATATATATATATATATATATATATATATATATATATATATTTAAATCGAGAGTTTTTGCAATTAAATTAATCATGAAATTACTCTTAGACCACCAATAATAATATTAGAATTAAAATATATGAATAATCGTTAGCACCTGAACCGTAAAAAAGTAAAAAGAGACGGGTTTGCATTGTTAAGCTGGAAAACAAGTATTTTTACACTAGAACATCACTTACTAAAGCTTTCTTCTCTTTATTCTAAAGACGTTTAAGTCTGTTGTATTGTAAATATCAAAAAACATACTTGAAGGAAATCCATTGGTAGAAATACGTAGATATTCAAAAATCAGTTATTGTGTGGCATTTTAACAACTGGGATTTTAAAAACCTATATATTTTTCCATCTATCTAGTAGGTATCATATAGTTTTTTGTTTAATTTTAGCTGCCGGTTACCTTCTAGTTTCATTAGTTCCTAGTACTCCATTTAGGCAGGGTTTCAGAACTTCTCACAGACTGAATCGAGAACCACAATTATCCAGTGAAGCTCAAACGGTTTTACACCAGGTCTATACTGCTCTCTTAAGGTAATGAAATATCAAATTGTTTTAGCTGCTACCAGTAGTAACTTCATGATTTTTTTTTCCTTTCAGATTACTACCAGCTGCTAAACATTATACCGATATGCAGCAACATGGATCAATGAAATTGACCACTTATTTCGCTCTTTTGATGTATTGTTGCATCTCCAAAACAGAGAAATTGATGGTAGAAATCGAATAATAACAACATATTCTGTTCGTTATATTTATTTATTTTTTAGTTTGGTCAATACTTTCTTCAGCTCTGGCATCTGTTCCACCCCAAACTTTCCGAACCGTCCATTCCAGCTTACCATAATAAACAAGCCTTGTTAGCATTCTGGAACCATGTTTGTACAGATTGTCATGAAAATGTGCAGCTTATGTTAGCAAATGCCCATGTTACTAAAAACATCGCCTTTAATTACATCTTGTAAGTTATATATATATATATATATATATATATATATATATATATATATATATATATATATATATATATATATTGTGGTAAATTTATAATATTTTCCTTCACCACATGATCTCATTATTTTTTTTATTTTTAAATTACCAATATTTGTAAAATTAAAAAATAGTTGTTTTGGAAATTTAAATGTATCTGTTATCCATCCGACGTATATTTTGGCTACAATTTATGAGAAAAACTGCTGGTAAGGTCATATTTATTCCAAAATCCAATTAGAAATCTTAAAATTTATAAAAGTCATCAGAGATTCAGATTATGAAACCAAAATTAGTTTTCTGTAAAATTGTACTAAGTTTTGGTGCCTTTTCTTAAATTACCCTTTTTATTAGGTAACTTTTATTATATCTCTAGGGCTGATCACGATGATCAAGAGATTGTGTTGTATAATAGGGCCATGTTGCCAGCCTATTATGGAATATTGAGAATGATGTGCCAGCAATCGAGAATTTTTACTAGGAATTTAGCAAATCATCAAAATTTGCAATGGGCTTTTAAGAATATTACTCCACATCCTACTCAGTATCCACAGGTAATTCATTAGGCATACAATATGAAAAAAATATTAGAAGTCACTATTAAAAGAACATTCCATTTTGGATTGGCCTATTTTATGACACTACTAGTCTTTTTAATGGGTTTTTAGGCTGTGGAAGAATTATTTAAACTAATGCAAATAATGGTAATGAAGCACCCCGATGCTTCAGAAGCCGATCAAAGAGAAATTTACACGTTTAAGCGAACAACCCTTATGACCTACTTGCAGGTAATAACAAATATATAGTTGTTTTTTGAATATTTAATATTTGTTTCTGAACATTTTTAGTGCTTGGATGGAAGAACAAGCTGGGGAACATTAATTAATGCATTTAGAATCCTCATTGAGACAAATGATGACAAATTGTATGTAGTGTACAATGGAGGGTTACAAATAGTTTTTGAGGTAAGCCTGAGCATTTATTAAAAAAAAATGCAGTAATGGGGGGAGGTTAGATTGTTAGAGCCGCACCACTGACACACCATTCTTACAAATTAAATGATGTCACCTAGGGTGATCTTCCCCCTTCTACCCTCGACGTTTCCCTCAATGATTAGTTGCAATAGTTGGTATTATGTGTTTAGTATTATGTGACCCAATTAAGTGCTCTTTCTTTTCTTCCCAATCCGAATGGACCCACATTTCTATAGCTTTTATTTTGGTAATAGTGTTTGCCAGAGTCCAACTTTTCGTTGCGTAAAAGAGCTCTGACTAAACGTAATAATTTATTTATTCTAAGGTAAAGGTTAACGCTGAAAACTTTTTCTGTATTTTAAACGCATTGCGAACTAGCTCAACCCTGTCCGAGTAACATCGCAATATATTACATTTATTTAGTTCGGGGTATTTTGGAGTTTATATTTTATTTGAAAATAACATTTTTGTTTCCCTCGTAAGTAGAAATATTGTAATACTGAAAAAATTACCCCATATACGTATATATATATATATATATATATATATATATATATATATATATATATATATATATATATATATATATCATCTCGGATTATTCTGGTTTTATGTTCTATATTATATATATATATATATATATATATATATATATATATATATATATATATATATATATATATATATATGGGTGTAGGGAGATTGCCAATATGGAACATAAAACCAGAATAATCCGAGAAGCCATAGAAATTGAAAAACAAGGTGATTTGAATAAAAGGGACGAATCATTAAAACTACCAACAGTATGGAAGACAATAATCGACAAATCTAAAATCGCAAAAACTCAAGCGCAATTAGCGCAACAACAACAACAACACCATCCGGAAACAAATAACGACCAACGCCTGAGCAGATATAACCTTCGGCCCCGAGTGGGGGTATAAAAGGCAGCGTCGCAGCATATATTTATATATATATATATATATATATATATATATATATATATATATAGTAATTAAGAACTTTAACCTTTTTGTGAAAGATCACAATTTGTGTATGTACATGCTAGTTAGTAACTACTTGCGGAACTAAACTGGGCCATACGTACTTCCCTTGATAGAACAAACTATCCATAACGAGGGATGTCTCGGTTAAAGCCAATTTACTGATTTTTTTTTATAGAATATTCTTGTTTGAATTCTATTATTTTGTCATTATATTTTGATTTGGACTTGTTGAAATATTTTCTTAACGGACTTACAGTTCTTTGAGAAACTGCTGGGTGTTTTCTTATTGCTTATTTTTTATTTCAGTCATTTCAAAACTTGCATATTATGTTACATGAAGCGACAGCCTGTCACGTAGTAGGAGACATGTTAGAAATTTTACAAATTGTTTCCGATCTAATGCATTGCATACGAGCATACAGGGATAACAAGGATGCTAGGAGTCTTGTGCTAGCGACTAAGGATTGGCTAGAGGTGATTAGGAAATTAGCTACTTTACTGAATACTTATAATCCGCCCGAAATGAGGTCATTATCTATAGGTAAGCCATGAATCAAAAGTATTATCCGAGGTATTATCATACGAAAAAACTTTTCTTTTCTGCAATAAATAATATATTTTATATTGATTCTACTAAAAGGTTTCATTTTCAGTTCTGGGCTCTAAATGTTAGGAAAAGAGTGATTTTTTTTTGAACTGTTAGAGATTTGTTATTTTTGATAAACAAACGCATCCAGACAACTTTCGAAATATTGATGAAATAAATGAAATTTGCATGCTGTATGTTTTATATTTTTGGCGAATCGTTAATTTAGTTGCCAAAAATCTTCAACTACTCCTTTGTATTGAGATTTGCGTTTTTATGGTAAATATTACGTTTATTCGTTAACCATTACAAAACAAAAATCTATTTAAATTATGTATTTAAACAACTACGAACAAATTGATTTAATCTCAGGAAGGCGATGAGTGCTCGTGTAAAAAATATATATTTGAGAAAAAAGAATCTTATATTTTTTTATTTAAGATAAAACAATAAATAAGGCGATTAATAGGTCTTTATCTCGGTTGTAATTAGAATAAAACTTAAATACATCATAATTATATAGGTAATAAGTCACTTATGGATTTTAAGAAATATAATAGTTTCTAAAAATCAGTTAAAAAGCACAGTCTGGGGATACTAAATAAATAGCAAAACTGTATTTTAAAATTTTGTTAGCTTTACATAGCAAACTCATAATATGACTTCATTATTCTTAAATTATTAATTTTTTCAAGTGACATTCAGCTCAATAGTTAGCCATAATTTGTATCTGCTTCTCTGCCAGTTTAGACTTTTTAAGGGCAATGTTTTCCAACTTTGCCTTTTCGGTGAATATTATCGCAATTCTATTTATTAGTCAGACTTCTTATGAAGATATTTTAGCCTAAATATTTTCCTGCGGATTCTAGTAGTGATAGTCAATAATAAAGTTTTATAATCAAGCTAAAAGTTAAAGATATAGTTCAGAATAAATATCTTGACACAACTACACACACCTTTAATATTGGATAGAGTAATTCTCAACAGATTTCTCAATACAAACAAAGTAGGTACATGATTTGTATCATTTCTTATTAATAAATTGCATTTAGGTTGGTCATAGTTATAAGCAATAAAGAAGAAAGTATGGCAAACCCACATTTCTTGAGTTTAAGTTAAATTTTATATGTAAAACTTCTAATTAAGAAAACATTATAGCAAGATCCTCATTATAAATTACTTTGCTTGCATTAGTTTTCGGGGAGCGAAGTAAACTTTGAATAATTAAAATTCGCTTATAATCTGTTGTGTAGACGATGTGAGATATTGTATACAAAATTAAGTATTATATTACTTCTTTTAGACGTCCTTAAAGAATTTGTTCTTATAATGACACCGGAAGCGATGCAAATCCTCGTGCCCCTGCTTTCTCATTGTCATTCGGCGTTCCAAGATAGCCATGATGCGGTCCCCTTGGGACCGTATTTTCCACGGAGGGGTCATTCAGTACCCATAGTACCTGGAAAAGGCAGTGCCCGCCCCCTTAGACCTATGGTGCAAATGACCGTTCCACAAAATCAGTTAGAATGTAGTAGGGTAAGTGATTAACACGTTTCATGAGGTAAATTTTCGAATGCAAAAGAAATTATGTATTAAACAAAAACCATATTTGCTAAACGCAGTGGGCGTTTTCCAATGAAAATGTACCATATATTTGACAAGTTGGAATAAAACTAATTTTTTTTTGTAACTATCAAAAATATCTCGGGCTTAGAATGCTGAATTTTGGCTAGCGATAGACATTATTGCGATGTAAAATGTGTCAAAATTTTAAAATTCGGTACAAATAGATTCAAAAGTTTTACATCAACTTGTTTTAATGTAAAGAATTTTTCGGAGAAAACAATTTTTTGCGAGCTTGTTTGTCAATGTTTATCATTGTAAATCATCGCATGTTTGTATGCCAAAAAAAAAAAGAATATCCGATATAGTTTTTTTTTAGTGGGATTATTCTTATTGCTG